>CM028132.1:639536250-640877500 GCA_016271365.2 Neoceratodus forsteri | reverse complement strand
GGGCAGGGGCACCATCCCTAGAGGGCAACACAAGTAACTTGGAGTTAGCACTGATGTACAGTTTGAGCAATGAGCTCGGGGACACATACAGTCCTTTATGGACAACATTAAGAGGCAAGTCCACAGGCCTCCCAGGGGAATCGTAGCTTAAGCGCATTACAGGCGTTACAGCTTGACCAGTCTTTCTAGGGGGACTGCTACTGTCTCTGCACTTTTAGATTCACTTTCAGCAGTGTCTTTACTTGCCAGGGGAGTCTCCCTGGGGGTAGAAAGGCTAGAACCTGGGGCACTTTCAGCTCCATGATTTGCAATATCAGAGTCCACAACACGTGACTCACATGGGGAGTTTTCTGACATTGGCAGTGAACTATCAGGGCACTCAACACAATCTTCTTGTTCTTGTATATCACCAGTTTGTCCCAGTCCATCATTTTCCTCCTCTGAAAGCTCAGACAGTTCAACCATACACAATAATTCCATATCATCTGACTTGATGCTTTGCACTTCAATTTCTGGGAGCATTGGCTCCAGGGACAAAGCTGGAAGCTTAGACAGTCCAGAAGGCCCAGCTTCATTTCCAGGATTGACTAGGGGATTGCCCCGAAACAACTGACTCAGTTCGTAAGAAGGGTAGTATTCAAAGCCACACTCACTTTCCTCTAACATGGACTGACAGTCATGTTCAACTGGGACTTGTGGAGGGGAACACTTTAACTCAGCTTCTGTAGGTGCAGGCTTTTTTGATTTCTGCTTAGCAGCAGCTCTAGTCACTGGTCCAGAGGGAGCATTTTCTGAGGGCTCAGACTCAATCAAGATTTGTCCAATGGGCAGTAAATGATTTCTATGCATTGTTTTCACATCTTTTGAATTATTCTCAGGCCTTGCTTTGTACACAGGCATATCATCTAGTTTGCCCACTACAATGTGAGGGAGATGGTGCCATCTGTCAGCAATCTTATATTTGACATGCAGTACCAGATTTCTTAGCAATACCCGATCTCCCTCCTGGATTTCCTGTGCTTTCACCTTTTTATCATACCTTTCTTTGTTGGCCAGATTTCTTTTGGAAGCCATGGTTTGAGCCAGTTGGTATGCATGATTTAACTGGGCCTTTAACTTTTGCACATACTGTAAATAGTTGTCAGCTCAAACCCCATCAGGAGAAACTCCAAAACATACATCTACCAGCAGTCAAGCTTCTCTTCCAAACATCAGGTGGTAGGGGGAGAACTCAGTGGCATCACTTTTAGTGCAGTTGTAGGCATGTACCAGGGTGCTAATTTTTTGGCTCCATCTAGGCTTGTCCTTTGGGTGAAGGGTGCCTAGCAGATCTAGCAAAGTGTGGTTGAAACATTCAGGCTGTGTGTCCCCTTGGGGGTGGTAAGGGGTGGTTCTGGACTTTCACACTCCCCACAGAGAAAGCATCTCTTTGATCAGGCAACTCTCAAAGTCTCTCCCTTGATCAGAATAGATTCTTTGTGGAGCACCATAGTGAACAAAAAAGTTTCCTACAAGTACTTTTGCCACAGTGGATGCCTTCTGGTCCTTGGTGGGGAAAGCTTGGGCATATCTCGTAAAATGGTCAGTGACCACCAGCACATTACTAATATTTCTTTGATCTGACTCCAAACTCAGGAAATCAATACATACCAGCTCATTGGGTGCACTGGTAGTGATGTTAACAAGGGAGCAGCCCTCTGGGGCAGGGCTTTCCTCTGTAAACAGTGACTACAAGTTCGAATGTGTTGCTCAACATCAGCCCCCATCTTAGGCCAATAGAATCTGGATCTCACCAAGTCAAGTGTTCTGTCTATACCAAGGTGCCCCATGTGGTTGTGTAAGGACCTCAGTACTGAGTCTCGAAAGGCAGTGGGCAGCACTAGTTGTTGTTTGTCTATTTGTCCCTCTCTGTCTACTGTTTCTCTGCATAACAGTCTATTGATCAGTTTCAACTTAGGACCTTCCTTGTATAACAATGCAGTTCTCAAATCAGTGGAGCGTAATTTGGACACATCTTCCCCTGCATAGAGGGCTTCTAAAGCTGATTTAATCATGGGATCTCAGGATTGAGTCCATTGAATACTGTCATTGTCCAGCTGAGGCAGTGCACCAATGTCTATTGCAGAAAAGTGGCAATAAGCGCAAGTATGCAACTCTCAGAGGGTCCTAAACAATCCACCATACAGTCCACTGAGTCCATGGACATTTGTTCCTCCCTGTTAAACTTCTGGCAGAGTGCTCGAATATCAGGTTCTGACAGTCTGACCCAGTAATTCAGAGGAACAGGCCTCTGTGAGAGAGTATCAGCATCCATGTGGTTCAGGCCTGCTCTGTATTCAACAGCATAGTCATATGTAGATAATGCAGAAAGTCACCTATGGCTGGTAGCATCCAGCTTAGCTGACATCTGCACATAGGTCAAAGAATTATTGTCAGTTTTTACTAGCATCTTAGCCCCATACAAGTACTCGTGGAATTGGTCAACAATGGCCCACTTCAAAGCTAGGAACTCTAACTTATGTACAGGATAGTTCTTTTCGGAAGGGGCCAGGCTTCTGCTGGCAAAGGCCACTGGTCTCAGGCCATTCTCATGCTCCTGGTACAATACAGCCCCCAAAACTTGCAAACTAGCATCAGTGTGTGGGACATAGGGTTTTGCTGGATCTGCATAAGCGTGGGTAAGTTGATATATAATCTCATGAAAAACAGCTTCACAATCAGGCGTCCATCATGCCCCAAAAACTTCATTAGGATGGAAATACACTCTCTCAGTCTCAGGGGGAGTTGACCTCTTGTATTTTTTGTTGGTAGAAGGGTAACCTTGAGTAAGGTTAAGTAAAGGACGGATCACTCTTGAATAGTCCTTGATGAAATGGTGATAGTAGCCACAGAATCCCAGGAATCTTGGCAGTTCTTTTAGATTGTGGGGCTGTGGCCAGGTGGTCAAGGCCTCAACTTTACTTGGGTCGGCCTCTATTCCCTCGGTGGAGACTATATGCCCCCACATACTTTACAGAGGTTTGGAAGAACTGACATTTATCGATGGACAGTTTCAGGCCAAAGTCTTCCAGTTGGTCCAACACCTTGAATAATCTGCTCTCATGTTCCTCCAGTGAGCTGCCAAACACAATAACATCATCTAGGTATACCAGGCACTCTAATAAGTTAATTTCCCCCACTGCATGCTCCATCAGTCGTTGAAAGGTGGCTGGGGCACCTGAAATCCCTTGAGACATCCTCATGAACTTATAGAAACTAAGTGGGCAGATAAAGGCTGTCTTCTGATGTTCTTCTGGGCCATCAGGATCTGGTAGTACCCACTGCGAAGATCCAGCATGGAGAACCACTTGCTACCATTCAGGCAGTCTAAAGCATCCTGGATGCAGGGCATTGTATACTGATCAGGGATAGTCCG
This sequence comes from Neoceratodus forsteri, assembly GCA_016271365.2. Lineage (NCBI taxonomy): Eukaryota > Metazoa > Chordata > Ceratodontiformes > Ceratodontidae > Neoceratodus > Neoceratodus forsteri. The sequence continues at coordinate 640,874,085 of CM028132.1, read as the reverse complement.
CTGGTTCAAGGTGCGATAATCCATGCACATCCTTACTATCCCATTCTTTTTTCTCACTACCACAATTGGTGAAGCATATGGGCTTCTGGATTCTTGTATTACACCAGGAGCAAGCATCTCTTGCAGATGCTGTCTCACATCATCTATGTCAGCAAATAGCACTTCTGTTAGCACCCTTTGCAAACTGTGTGAGAGGCCTTTCGGCACCATGCAATTCTGCTTAAAGTTGGACCAGCATAACATTCTGTGGTGATTTGCATATGCAGCCCATGATGCTTTGCATTGTGGGGGCATGTGTGATTTTGTATTTTCTTGAAACTTGGCTTCCCAGCCAAATGCCCTTTGGGGTAACCCTTGCCTCAGTGTTTGTGCACAGAGGTTGTTTGTCTCGCATTCAAACTAATTAAGTCTGCAAGCAGACAGCTCTTAAAGAGACAGTGCATGGAGGCTCAAATAACACTCACTTGGAACCACATTTAAACAGCTCAGATGCCAAACACCGCCCAGACTTGGAGCATTTAGTCAAGCTCCTGGAAGACTTTTGGGAACCCCCATTTGCAGGGGGGTTACACCAATTCTCCCCTGTAGCGAGAGGTAGAGAGGGGCCCATCTATCCAAATCATGGCCTATAGTGGTGAGGAGAGAATCTATATTAAGTTTTTTTTCATTTGGGACATGTTTGGAGAGATCATAAGGCTTAGGTATTTAATTTGGGGAGACCAGTCTAAGTGCAGGCCTGTCATCTGGGATTGATGTGTGTGCAAGTTTAGTGGCATAACCGTAGATTTTTCTTTGTTCAGTTTATAATTAGAGAATAGTCCATAAGAATCAATTATATACAGTACTGATGGGAGTGTATTTTCTATATCTGCTATGTGCAATAAAATGTCATCTGTATAAGCAGAGAAACAGAGTTCAAACCCACTTATTTGGATACCCTTAACTCGGGTGGAGGCCTGGAGGTTCTAGAGCAAAGACTCTAAGTATAGTTAAAGAGCACTGGGGAGAGTATGCAGCCTTGGTGGGTGCCGGAGTAAAGAGGAAACAGTCTTGAATAGACCCTGTTACAGAATATTTTAGCTGTGGGGGATGTATAAAGGACTTTAATCCAATTGATATAAACTTTGGGGAGTCCATACTTACCCAGAACTGCAAACAAAAATGGCCATGACACTGTATCGAATGTCTTCTCTGCATCCAGAGATACCAGGGACATAGAGGGGGATGCACTTCTGGATGCAGAGAAGACATGGAAGAGTTTCCGGATATGGTCAGAGGATGATCGGCCTGCCACAAAGCCAACCTGCTCAGCACTAAGCAGAGGAAGCCAGACTTCTGTTAGTCTGGATGCCAGAATCTTCACAAATGACTTAATATCAAAATTTATTAAGGAGAAAGGGCTATAGTTAGTTACTTGTTTTGGGGTCTATTTGGTTTAGGGAGCACTATAATGAGCGCTTCCAGGAGGACAGGATCTGTGATGCCTGATTCACAAAAATAGTTAAACATTTGAAGAAGTAGGGGAGAAGTCTGTTCTTCAAATACTTAATGGAATCGTGTGGGATATCCGTCAGGCCCTGGAGCTTTACTATCAGGAGGAGAATTTATGGCTGTTGAAAGCTCCAGGTGGGATATTTTGTGCACCACAAATTGTTGTTGTTATTCATCAAGGGTTGGCAATGGGATATTTCATAGGTAATCGTTAATGTCCTCCTGTTGGGGGACCATTATCCGGGGGACAATATTAGGACTTACAATATTCTTCAAATTCTTGTACTCCTGTGGGGAGGTAAGAAGGGAGTCATCTTTAAATGAGTTAAGAGCTGTTACCAGTCTGGATTCCTGCTGCTTTTTTAATCTAAGGGCTAGTAAGTGGCTGGTCTTTTCCCCTTGTTCTATATAACGGGTCTGAGTTTTAAACAGTGCATACATGGCCTGTTCCTGTAGAATGTCAGAGCACTGATTCCGAGCTAGGGCCAGCTATAGGAGAAGGTCCTCACTAGGGTTGGAGGATAGCTGGTCTTCTAACATCTGAATTTGGGCTAGAAGGGAGGCAGAGAGGGCTTCCCTTTTCTTTCTAACTGAGGCCCATCTGATACAATTCCCTCTCAGCACACATTTAAGAGCACTCCAGATTTTATCTGTATGCCGTAGGGAGTTCTGGTTAAGGGACAGGACGTTTTCTTTTGTATCCTTAAGTGACTGAACAATATGTGGGTCATGTAACATTTGGGTATTGAGTTTCCAGGGACTATCTCTGGGTGTACTGAGTGGGAAAGGGCCCTCGAGCCGAATCGGAGCATGATCCGATAAGGTCCTAGGAATCGTGACACACCCTATGAGCCCTGTGAGCACTGCAGAGTTTATCAGAAAATAATCGATTCTGGATAAAGTTTTGTGAGCAGGGAGGCAGTATAGCACATTGGTTTAAGGCTCTGAGCTGCAAATCTGGAGACCTGGGTTTGAATCTCACAGCCCCCACTTGCATACTGTGTGACCCTGAGCAAGTCACTTAACTTCCCTGTGCTCATAGGTTGCACCTCACCTGGTTAAACAATTGGAAAAAAAAAGGTATATCATCTGACAGCTGGGTTTAGCAAGTGCCAAGGGTCACTCAGACCATGATTGTCCATAAATTCTCTTAGTGCAATTTGTGCTAGGGACAGGGATATTTTTCCCATGGATATGGGATTTGTCCAGTTCGGGGAGTAGACCAGATTCCAATCACCTGCCAGGATCACTGGCAGTTTTGAGAATGATCCTAGTACTAGGGATAATTCAGTGAAAAATTCAGGGGTATCAATGTTGGGGCCATAAATGGAGGCCAGTATCACTTCAATAAAATTAAGGATACCTTTTATAAAAATGAATTGACCCTGAGGATCCACAGTACACAGTTGCACTTGAAATGGTGTGCCCCTGGTAAAAAGGATTGCCACACCTCATTGGGCCATAGCATTACCAGCAGCAAAAACTTGACCAACTTGGCACCTTCTAAATAGATTGCCCTCTGTCTCCAGGAGCTGCATCTCCTGGAGGAAATTTATATGACTACATAATTCCTCAAGATGTTTAAGTATTTGGAGCCATTTGACCCTATTCCTGGCTCCTTTCACATTCCAGGAAATGTATCTTACCATCACGACAGAGTCATCAAATGAATAGGAGCAGGAAGTGGATGATAAAGACTGCCAACTGAGACATCATTCTGAAACCCAGCACAGAACAGTACGTTTTTGTAAACCGTATGACACCACAAGCTGCTAGAGTAATTATCCAAATCTGATCTATCTACAGATCCATGTGCTTCACCCCTCCCCCACCCCCAGAGCCCAAATCCTGAACACAGAACAATCCCTCAACAGTTTAAACCAAATTAATAAACCCTTAAGAAGTAAAACACTTAATTTCCCAGTCCCTACGACTGATCTCCAAATTTTCTACAGCTGCGATCTTCATAAAGCAGCATGCAGTTTGCAGCAGTTGTAGCTCCCCTCCCCCTCTGAATCTTGGCAATGCAGCTATCACTTGGCTAGGAGGAGTTACAGGAGAGCAGACAGATTGAAGGGACCTAGGAATGACAAAAAGTCCACCATATGTTGTCAGCTAGTTGGAAGATGAACTTTGCTGTCCTAAGCAGGTATGCTACACCCCATCTCTAACAGCAAAATAACAGACAAGGCAAGAACTTGTAATTTGAACTGTATAATTGGCCTCAGCCACGAAATGTCAGAAGACTAATAACCTAAACTTTTAACTCCCATGAATATGGTGGGCAGAGTAAGGTGTAGGCTGTTTCCCACAGATGGTGAAACAGTGAGTTAGCACTCGGTAAATGGCAGTCTAGGTTCCAGATGTACCAAAAGGTCCAGCATACAGAATAAATACTGTTAAGTGGCAGAAACCAATGTGGACAGTCACTTAAACAAGTCTGGGAAAAGCTTCTTAAGTTCAGTAGTCACTTCACTCAGAGATTCAAAGGAGAGCTTTTTATCATCGTGATTCACTTGCAGTACAGCTGGATAGTACATCTGAAATTTGATGTCTGCCGCAACGATCTTCGCTACCAGGGGATGCATCTCCATTGTTTTCTGGTGTACTGATAGCAGTAGATCTTGAGCTAACCTTACCTTTTTGTTTTCCCACTGAATTTCCCTGGCTTCTCTAACCTTATCGAGAATAAACTGCCGGTCAAGATAGTTAAGGAGTCGGAATATCAGGGGGCATGGAGGAGAGTCTGGTGGTGGGGTAGGCTGGAGCGAATGATGGGCCCTCTTGACTATGTAGATAGGGCCGTTTGGAGATGGAACTGCAATTTTCTGCCAGAGCTTTTGTGCGAACAATGTGGGATTAGTTCCTTCCTCTCTCCGCAGGGAGGCCTAAGACCACTAGGTTAGTCTGTCTTGATCACCTTCCAGGTTCTTTAGTTTGTCCTCAGCTTTCCAGAGATGCTGGCACATGATAGCTAGTTTGGGTTCAAGTCAGTCTCTCCAGTTGTCAAGAGAAGATATCCTCACCTCATTGTCCCTGGTACGTAAAGTAAGTTGTTGCAGAGAGGATTTGAGGGATTGTAGGTCTCCCACCATGGCATGGAGAGACTCCTTAATGGAAGCAAGACCCTTGAAGAAAGTGGCTTCCAAGAAAGGGGCCTGGGTGGTTGCTTTAGGTTCTTCCCCAGCGTTGGCTGCCTTGTTCCATTTGGCGGGTTTGTCCTTGGCTGGAGATGGTGGCGGTGTATGCATCAGTCTCTGTGCCTTCATCTCCATATCCATAGAACTGGATAGTGTGTGGAATAACCTTTTTGGGCACTAACTTGGTATTACACACCTCCAACAAAGCAGTGAGATGCTATAGCGGTGCAAAAAAACAAGATTTGTTCAGGGGGGAGGTTATCAGAGCTATCCACCGTGCGTCCTACATGGCAGCCACTACAACCAGAAGTCCCATCAAATTGTATTTGTGTTTCCCATAGGGCCTCTTGATATTCATGTATGGAAGACCAGAAGTATGTTACTCCTGGTCATGCCCAGAACACATGAAAGTGGGTACCCGCCTTAATGTAACCCCTCCAGCACCCATTCATGTTTCCTATCTGGAAGTGTTTCATTATGGAAGGAGTATGAAAGAATCTAGACAGGTACTTCCATCTAAACTCTCTCCACCCTAGAGATGCTGTTGTTCTCCACCCGTTTCCATGTCATCTCCAAGCTATCCATAGCTATGGGGGTTCCCGACTCTTCCTCCCATTTTATCCTTAAAAGACTTAGGGCCAGATATTCAAAACTTTGCCCCGGGGCAAAATTAGCACTGCCCGGTGGGCAAACTTAGCCTGGAGCACAGAGCAAGCTATATTCAAAAGGAATAGCCAGGGCAAACAGCTTCTGAATATAGCATGGGAATGAGGCCGGGCAAACTGGGCTGGGAGTGCAGGGAAAACTTAGCCCTGGAATAAGACAGCTCTGAATATGGCAACCAGGAAGTGCAAACCACAACAGCAACACAGTGCACAGCGATGTGAAGGTAGGTAGAGATGAGCTATGTGGCCAATGTGCGTGCTAGCAAATGTGTGGACCCAGTACAGCTGCAGGCAGCAGTGTATGTGAAAGTACAGTGCGCAAAACTGTAAAATATTCCCCGAACTGTTAGCACAGTGCTAACATGTTTGCATGGGTTTAGCACAGGGCTAAACCGTTAGCCCGGAGCAAACACATTTGCCCGGAGCTAAACTTTGCCATATTCAAAAGTGACATGCAAATGAGCCTACTTAGGTAGTCTGTGGGCAAACATCCAGATTAGCATCTCACTATGACCTGATTTGCATGCAGTTTGCTCAGGGCTAACTGTTTAGCCCTGCGCCAAACCCACGCAAACGTGTTAGCACTGCGCAAACTGCTTGGGGAATATTATAGTTTTGAACACTACTTCCACATGCACTGCTGCCTGCAGCTGTACTGGGACAACACAGCATAGGCACAGATGGTGGTGGTGCTGCATGCAACTGTCACATTGTAGGTCATGCTACAGTGCCAGCAGAAACTACAGTAGCAGGGGCCAGTAGTGTGTGGACACAGCATTGCCTCTGGTGTGTAAGGCAGTGATGATGACTGCACTATACACAGTGAGAGGCCCAACCTGCAGGTGTTTACTGACAGTGGACATTACTGTTATGCTGTTGTGTGACCCACAGATGCTGTACCTGTGGCATGGGATGCTCACAGTGACATGTACATTTCTGGCTTTGTGTGCTGTGGCAGTTGTACAGCTGTGTGGTATGTGGCGGGGGCATATATTATCCGAAAGGCACACTGGTGTTGGGGTATTCCCAATACTGGCCCATGTGCACTGCATGATGTGTCCCAGCCTTGTGGCCACATCTGGTCTGTGGCACAGCCTTGCCACCCATACATACTCCCCTCAACATCCTCCATGCCCACAGTGCTGCATGTGTGTGCTGGCATCTGTTGGTGTCCACAGAAGTGTGGTCTGCAGGTGTGTGCTGTATGGCCACACTGCCATGCTGTCCATTGGCAGCAGGGTCACCACTTACTGCCTGGCATGGCTGGGACTGGTGGCAGATGATGGCATCATTGTGATGCCATCAGTTAGCAGCATGCTTCCTCTATGTTTGGGCTTTATCTATGTGTCATATTTCTTTGTTAGGGTCGTGCAAAATCAGCGCTAAACCCATGCAAACACCATGCAAAGCCATAGTGTCAGGCAAAGCTGGTTGCCCAGGGTTAAGACAAGCTTTTTCTGGGTGGTAATGTACACCACACTAAGTGTCGCGCTAAGTCGTGCAAAACCACTTAGCACGGCGCTAGTCGCTGAATATAGCATTGCACCTGTATTCATGTTAGTTTGCCCCTTGCATACATTATAATTTTGCCCAGTGCTAATGCAGTTTGCCCACACTATTTGGCCTTTTGAATATAGCAGACCAGCGCTAATCCCGCACTAAACCTGTGCAAACGTTTTTTGCCCGGCGCGCAAAGTTTTGAATATCTGGTCCTTAGTGTCTGATCCTGGTTCCCTCTTAGCACTTTATATTGTCAGTGTCAGTGGCTCAGTAGGTAGCACACTCACCTCTGTGGCTGGGAGATCAGAGGGCTGTGGGTTCAGTTCCCACATCTGGCACATGGGTTAATATCCCAGTACTGACACTGTAGTGTAGCATGAGAGGAGTGCTGCACTTCTGAAGTGCCATCTTTCAGATGAGACGTTAAACCGAGGTCCCATCTGCCTGGATTGGTAGTAGTTCAGGTGGATGTTAAAGATCCCATGGCATTTAATGAAAAGAGCAGGGGAATTTTTTATTAAGACTGAAAAGCAAACTAAATACACAAGGTGTTACAGCACACCAAATCATAATACAAAATTAAACAAGTAATATAAAAGGTAATGCAGCATCCAAATGAACAAAAACAAACATCAACATTTTTAAAGTCCAAAAAAAAAAGGAACAAGAAATAACCAAAGCTAAACAAAACTCCCCTAAAACAAAAATATGAGAGAATTATATATACAAAAGTATTACTACATACTAAATTATAATACAAATAATAAACAGAAATAAGTATTTCATCATACATGCAATGGAAAAAAAGAAAAACTCTGTCATTAGAGTCCTAAAACCCAAGTAGTAAATGCGGAAAGTCCTCCTCCCTTTCTTAAAGGAGCCAGGGATTCTATGAGAGAACCAAAATACCAAAATTGTATGACAACATACAAAATAAAAAAAAAAAGAAAAATAAGTATACAGCATACTTTTTGTCCCTTGTAAACCTAAAGGAGAAAAAAAAATTGTGAAAATAAGATGAAAAACATAAACACAACATTATCCCATACATAGTAAGCTGAAATAACCCCCCCCGCACATGCATACTACTATATGGCAGTATGTTTTCCCAACTCAAAGCACCTCATATCAAATTAACTAGTATCCAAAACATACACTTCCATAATATATGGATTCTTCATGTTCCTATATATATATATATATATATATATATATATATATATATATATATATTTTTTTTTTAAATTAAACCATACTCAAAATCAAGAATACTCCTCACCAGAAAATAATTCATTTCTACCAGAAACTGCTACTTCTCATTAATTAAGACCAGAAGAAAATAACAGTGAAACTACAAAGAAAAATGCTCAGTACCACATATTAATAGTCATGAGCAAGAGTGGAATTTTGCAGTGACTGAAATGTATCTCAAAATATACCCTACCAACCCATAGCCAATCTATACTGTACCACCAAGACTGGAAGATTTCATATAGCACTGAATTCCTTTCAGTATTTCTATGACTAAGAATTGTAGTAGTAATCATATGAAATAATTGTTCCTCTGTATATTCTAATTGTTGCAGTGTCAGCCTACACCGCACATGCCATATATAGAATTTAAAGCACACCAAAAATAACCAAAGTGTAACCCTATCATGTTTAGTCCATTTGAATGGAAGAATACCCAAGTATAAAATCTCAGGGGTTAAATCACAAAAGGATGATGTAGGCCATTTACCTCGTTAAAAATTCTAAAACAGTTTTACAAAAGGACACAGAAAGAACAAATGGTCCATGGATTCCACCACCTCAACACAAGTCTCCCTAGGGCAGTAACAATGTTCTACACTATTATGTTTTAGGTTTCCTTTGACATTAAGTTTCCCATGTAGGAAAAGCCACATAACATCCCACATATAAACTGGTATATGGGTAGATGTCAACATTTTCCCAATCAATATTTTATCTGAAATAGGTTTAAAGTCAAAACAGGCTGTATCGTGTAAAAAAGTAGATAGAAAATGTGCATATAGTGTTTTCCGGTCCTGTTGTGAAAAATGTTCTGGTACTTAATACCAAAGTTTTATTTTCCCAAAACATACCCTTAAAGTTTCTGGAATATTATACAAAGAATGCTGTTTTGGGATGGATGAATGAGGAAGCCAGAAGGGAGTATCCCTGCCAGGGAATCCAAAACCCATGGGATCCAAATACCCTCAGATTTCAATAATAATGGTCTCAAGTTTACATTAGCAAAAATTGTAAAAAAGAAAACAATGGGATTAATCATTTTAATACCCCAATTTTTTTCTCTCTAAACAGTAAACATCATTTAATTGGATTCAGTCTACTACCCCAAATGCCTGAAAAAAAGCAACCATACATCTGGGTGTCCAGCTTAGGGGGTAGACTAAAAACTGCAGCTAAATACAAAAAAATTGGGAGTAAGAAGGTCTTAATCATATATACCCTTTTTAATTTGGACAATCTCCACTTATTCCACAGTAAAATTTTTCCATATGCAATGTCCAATTTGGAGGACCAATTTAAGAAGGCCAAATCCCCGGTACCAAAAAGAAGTCCAAGAATTGTACAGGTCCCTGTCACAACAGGGATCCCAATTACCCTAGATTCTAAAAAACGTTCTAATCCAAAGGGAAGGCATTTACATTTCCTATAGTTAACTCTGGCTCCCGTGAATTTGGAAAATTCCCAAAGTATTTGTCCCACTAAACAGGTCAAAGGTAAATCCCCAACAAGAAAGCAGATGTCATCTGCATATGCAATACTTTGAATTCCTTCTGAGGTGCTAGAAAAAGAAACCCCCTGAATAGCAATATTATCATTAATGCGATAAATTAAAGGGTCCAGTGTAAAAAGATAGAGAAGGCGACTCAGGGGACATCCCTGTCTAACTCCCTGGGTAATCGTGCATGCCTTCCCCATCCATCCATTACAGTATGCTAAAGCTTTAGCATTAGAATAACAAGATTTTATCCAAAAAATAAAAGTACCCGGAATCCCATAGCTAGCCAAACAGTCCCAAAGATATTCATGGTTTACCCTGTCAAAGGTCTTTTCTTGATCTAAACTAAGAATGAAACCAGTTAATTCTCCAGTCTCCCCCCGGGACAAAATTTTTCTTAATAAAATTAACCCATCCGTTATACTCCGGGCAGGAATAGTACAAGTCTGAGAAGAATGTATCAGAGTAGATGCACAAAGCAACAACCTGTTATTCAACAATTTGGTATACAATTTAAAATCAGTATTTAATAATGTGATGGGGTGCCAGTTTGAAAGGTCAGTCCTGTCCCAGATTTATACATAAAACCACCAACCCATTACCCATTGAATCAGGCAAATTCCTGAAACCATCATATCCTGAAATAACTCTAGGATTTCAGGTAACAAAACTGTAGAATCACACTGTACAATTCATATGGAATTCCATCTGTTCCAGGTGCAGAATTCTTTTAACCATTGCAAAGTGGTCATTATTTCAGATTGAGTAAGTGGTGACACCTGTACCCGTTGATCGGATGACAAAACTTGTGGTAAAATACATTTTCCAACCAAACCTTATGACCATCCTGGGAGGATTCCTGATGACTAAATAAAGACTGCATGTCCTCTATGGCTGTCATAATTTCATACCTTTGGAACAAAGACACCCTTAGCATCCTGAATTAAAGACATCCACTTTTGATATTGTAGTTGAGTACAGAATTGAAAAGGATTCATAAAATCCTGTGAACCCTGGGTTCCAAATTTCCATTCCTGTTCTAAAGATCTAAGTCTATTATATTGTAGATCATTCATTTTTCGCCTGGTTTCTGCTAATTCTGCAAGAATCATTTTATTTCCTTGGGAAGCTTGAAACACTAAATTCTGAAACTGTGTTTTGTAAATACAATATTGGTCCCTCTTAAATGTCCCATTTAATCTTCCCATGTGTTGAAAGTATCTTTTAATATCTAGCTTTGTATCCTCCCACCATTCATGTGAAGTATCATATAGAATTTTAACCAATTTACGTGCTTCTAATAAGGAAATAAAACCATCCTTAACAGTTGGAAGAGACAACAGTTCCAAGTTCAACCTCCAATACCCAGGCCCTTGTTGCATACCATCATAATTAGAGACCGTCACTTCTATGATGGCGTGGTCAGATGGAGCAACAGGACGGGTCCTATGTATTTTAATCTCCAAGGCAGGAGATATAAACCAGAAATCGATCCTAGTAGCTAGGTTACCTCTGAAATAGGTCTTATCTGGCTGGCCAAAAAACCACAAGCATCAACCAAACCAGTTTGTGAAATCAGAGCAGCCAGGCAATTGGTATCACAATATAATTTTTGGGTTTGAGGACCCCTATCCTTTAAATACTACCCACAATTGAAATCTCCTCCCAAGAAAACATAACGAGATGTAAACAAATAAGGCTGTATAGTGTTAAAAAGCTCAATTCTAGCTGTCTTTGTTTGTGGGGTATATACATTAATAAACCGACAGTGCAATTTATTTAACGTGACATCTAATAACAAAGCACGGCCCAGGGCTATGTCCACTACCTGTATGGATTGTGCCAAGGAATTTAAACAAATTCCAACCCCACAACAAAGATCCTCTCAATAGACCAAAAGTCACTCCCATTTCCATCCCACAGAGGCTCTATCCATCGCTTGTCTGCTGTGCAATCAGTGTCTTGAAAGAATACCACATCATAAAAAAAGGAATCAAATAAAGCATATACCAAAAGTTGTTTTCTATCTGACTGAATACTATTAGTATTTAAAGAGGCCACAGTAATACTAAATAACATATCCATTGCGTATAAAAACAAAAACAAAACCCATTAAGTGTTTAACTAAAGGAGAACTAATTAATCCTGAAAAAAAATTGAAAAACATTATAGGATTTCTTCCTGACCCATTTATGGGAACCCATCCTAGATTTATTTTTTGGAGGGATAGTCAAGTCTTCTGTAGAACGCTCAGTGTCTGATCCTCCATCCGCTTGAGAGGAGTGAACCAAAACCGAGTCTGATTCTGTACCTATATCAGATTCTTCAACCTGCAAGGTGGAAAAAGTGTTTTGCACTGGGAGATGGAAGACTTCTGAAACAGATGCTGCAGTTTTCTTCCGTAAACTCCTTCTTCGATTATTAACTACAGTGAAGGCACCTTCTGGTGGAAGGGGGGAGGCATAGAACCTACATCATCAGATACCTCTAGTACTAATGGTTCTGCCTCAGATGGAGACATGTGAGAAACCAAAACAGAAGTGGATAAGGCCTCCAAAGGGGGATTAATAGGCCTTTCAGGAGGTGCCCTCTTAGGTGGGGGGTCCATATTGTTTCAAAGCCGATTTTAATGCAATATTCAAATAAAAATCCTGAGTGGTATAATCCTTGTCTGCAGTATTATGGGCTGCCCAAGGACAATCCATAAAAGAATGCTGTTCCTCACAAAGACTACACTTGGGAGGATGATGACAGTCAGTCATAATATGCCCCACTTCCCCACATTGAGCACATTTCATTGTATCACAGGTTTGACTCAAATGTCTACTGGAACCGCATTTATAACAATGGCGTGGCTGTCCAGAATAAAAAATAAAACCCTTGTCATGACCAGGTAAAAACAACTTGGTAGATGTTGAAGTCCATCCTCCGTTTGTGGTAAAGTCACCTTATACCTCCACCATCCATTCCAAAAACCTTCAGAATCTAAAATTGGTTCTGGATTCCCTTGTATTTGACAACGTTTCTCCAGCCAGTATGAAATGTCCATAATATTCACCCCTTCATTTCTGAATAAGACAGTGATCACTTTAAAAGTTTGTTTTGTTAAAGGCATAGCTTGAAAGTGGGTCCAAGCTGGGTTTGTTTTAAACATGGCCTACTTCATCCAGAAATGATTCAGGATGTCAGGGGAATGAAAACTTATGTCATATGTAGATTCTCCCAGTGTATGAATCAAAGCATACACTTCCAAGGGGGAGAACCCCGGCATCTGCTTCAATAGAACTTTCCCCACATAAAAGCAGTCTGGCATCGTATCCGCTGGTCCTAAAAACCACAGCCGAACTGCATTCCTGCGTTTAGCTAAAGAAACAGATTTTTGAAATAAACTAGCGAAAGTGGGAGCTGTCAGGGCTGGGGTTACTGACTCATTGTCAGGAGGTACTATAGGAATAGATCCCAGCACTTCTTCTGACTGGGGGGAATTACTAGCCACAGTAATGTTTTCCATAGGCACCTGCTGTGCTGGAGACTGTATGGGGGAGAAGGAAATGGAATCTGCTTGTGAAAAGGGCAAGTCCATCATAACCATCTCTGCATCTGTATTAGCAGATAAAGTGTGCCCTGAAACAGGGTCTAAGGCTAGCACATATGGTTTAGTAAACAGGACTGTATCAGGCCTGTGCATATTGTGTAGGAGGCCATCCACAGTTCCCCCCAGTAACCCCATGACACTACCAGAACCTGGAAGTGGAATATTGGGATCCGCAACCCACTGACCTGTTTCTGTTTGGATCCAACCAGCTTGTTCCAGTGCCCGTTCTGAAGACCATACCGAATCATGCTGTGAGTGATTTTCCAATCCTGTGACTTTGCCTGATGTAGTATCCTCTATTAGAGGTCCCGCTGCAAAAACTTTTGCTGTAGATGCCTTTGAAGGCGATGGTGAACCTTGAATCGAGCGTTTCCTTTTTTTTCCTTCGGCATGCAGTTTAGCTGCTCTGTAATCAGCCTCAGCTTGTAATAAGAGGTCCTGTTTCACACGGACCACTGTCTATATCTTCATTGCCCTCCACAGGTATGGGGCTCTGCTCCTGGACTTCCTGTAACACCTAGTGTCATCATCGTAGAGGAGTGTAGCAAAACTCCATTTTCGGTGGATCCTCCACCAGTTGCTATCACAGCAAGCAGTGGGGGCTGAGGTACGATATGCTGGCCACCCTGAGAGTGCATTCCAGCTGTACCATGTTCCCCACTGACCCTTGCTAACTCACCAGCCACAGCATGTCCTCCTCCACTGTCCTCCTCCTCCGCCATCTTGGTCCCACCAGAAAATGGATCCCCCTTGCTCACAGGAAGCAGGAAGTAGGGGAGTTTTTATTGAAATTCACATAAGACATACAAGAGAGAAAAAACATCACATCATAAATCATAAACAATTATACATAAAGTCACATACACATGAACTACCAAATAATCATAACTATCATAGTACTTCAATACCTAAATACCTTACTTATATTTAATAAAAATTTGAAAACCCTTCCACCAGCGATATACCTTAATACCTGAATAATGCAATAAATTAGACTGATAAACAGAGTTCATTGCTTGCACTACTAAAAAAACTATACACTGAATATGAGATAATTTGTTGGTAAAGTACCCACTGACATCGAGCTTGCCATAAATAAAACCTTAAACAACTTAAAAAAAGAAGATAAGTTCCTAGATGGAAATCTACATCCTCTTTAGGGAGAATGCCCAACACCAGGGTGTCATAATCTAACTTTTGCAACTAATTCATATGCCATTTATCTGCAAGGAAAAGCCAAAGCGGCCTAGAATAGGAACAAGTTAACAAAAAATGACACATAGTTTCTTCTAAATTTATACAAGCCAGATATGGACAATTCCTATGCTCTATATTTTTATGCTTAGCATTACCTCGAACATTCAACCTACCATAAACCGTAAGCCATAATATTTCTCACATCTTAACTGGTACCCTCTTATTATTAAGTTGTTTTAAAACCTGTTCATTAAGGGAAGGGGGACAATCCTTAAAACAAGGCTCTACAGGATATAATTGGGCTATCAAAGAATAATAAAATTCTTTCCTAGTGGCATGCAAAATAGCAGTTTGGGTAATCTTCCAATTAAACAATTTTTGGGCTACCGGGCGAAAATATTCAGGCAATTGTAGTCTAGTATGGAGTTTAGGTGCTATCTCACCCCAACCTGCTAAATATCGTCCAAGTACTTGTTTGATCATACCCCTAAACCCACCCAATATGTTAGAAATACCATACCAAACAGTATGATAGATAAATAACGAATAGAAAAAAACAATAGGTTCTACCATACCTAGCCCTCCCTTTTCCTTACTCAAATAGGTATAACATCGCTTGACAGGATTGAGCTTATTCCCCCTCAACATTTGAAAAAACATCCCATATACAGTAGTCTCTAAAGAGGTAGGGAGAGGGAAAATATAAGCCACATATTGTAACTGAGGGACAATGAAACGCTTCAAAATCTGGATCCGTTTCAATCTGGACAATTTCCAAAATTGCCATCTCTTAACCTTAGCCTGAGTTTTTTCTAAAACCTTTTCCCAATTAGTTAAAGGTAAATTAGAAGATCCAAAGATGATACCCAAAATGATTATCTGCACTTTTGAAAAAAAGGACCCCAGATACCTGACAAGAGGTAACCTCCCACGGGCCAATCAGTAACCCTTTACATTTAGAAAAATTAAGTTTTGAATTAGAAACTACTGCATATTGTGCTACTTCTTGCAGAAAAAATGGAACTTGATCATAATGGGAAAAAAAACACAGACATCATCTACATAGGCCAATACTGAAAGGTTATCAAGCTCACACTTGACTGGCAAACTATTCCCTCTCAACCTAGTCAAGTAATGCAATAGGGGATCAATTGAAAAAAGATATAACAAAGGACTAAGGGGGAAACCCTGCCTTACTCCAGTAGAAATGACAAATCCTTCTGTGATATGTCCTTTCAAAAATATTTTAACAAAAACATGTGAATATAACAGCTGTATATTTTTAATAAAAGCTAAAGGAACACCATATTTGGCTAATGTCAAAAAAAGAAAATTCCTGTCCACTCGATCAAAAGCCTTCTCTTGATCTAAAGAAAGTATACAACCTTTACTACCTTGTAAAGGCAATAGTTCAATAAAATCTCTAATCGAAATGAGAGCATCTTGTATTTCCCATCCTGGGATACCACAGAATTGATATTCAGATAGAACAAAGGAAGCATAATGTTTGAGCCTAGTATTAAGGACATGAGCCAATATTTTATCATCTGACTTCAACAGAATTATTGGTCTCCAATTTGTAATATCTGCTGTATTCCCAGCTTTAAACAAATAAACCAACAAACCTTCTGAAAAGGCAGTAGGGATCCTAAGACACTGAAGAAAGGATAAATAAACTGTGTGCAAAATAACAGAAAGTTCTGAAATAAAAACCTTATATAACTGATTTGGCAAACCATCTAGGCTTGGTGATGTACCTATTTTCAGGCTCTTAATAGCTTCTATAACCTCTGTTAGAGTGACATGTTTAAGAAATGACAATACTTCCTCAGGACAAAATGGAATATCAATGTCCTGTAGATAATCCAGAATGACTCCATCTGAAGGAGCCACTACTGGCTGCAAGGACTGATAATGTAATTTAATCAAATTTTCCATATCTGAAATTGAATCTATCCTATTGCCATCCAAATCCTGTACATGTTCAATAGTCCTATCAGCATGTATTTTTTTACAAGCTTCATATGGGTCCCCAATAGGTACCTTTTGAGTTCCAGTAGAAAGCATAGCTGATATTGTGGAAGCCCTATTATACTGGTAAGCCAAAATATTTTGTTTATTACATTAATTTGAGTGGAATAATCATCATTACCCAAATATGATAGTGTATATAAATGCTGCAACTGACTTCGAAGGGAGAGATATTTCAAAAATTTGGTATTTCCTAAAGACCTACCATGGGCACAAAACCAGCTTTGTATATCTTCTTTAGTATCCACCCACCAGTCTCCAATATCATCATATAAACATAATACTGACACTCTAGCTGCAAATAAAGCCACCATTCCTTTCTTAACCACCAAAGACGTCAACACAGATGTATTTAATTTCCATCTGTTTTTAATCTTAGATCGCAAAGGTACATCAGAAATAGTAAACCGTAATAAAAAAATGATCCGAAAATTCACTGGGAAAAATCTGAAAATGGCCATCCGGCTAATTCTGAGAGTGAAACAAGTGATCTATGGTGGATTTATAAATACCCCTACTATAGGTGAATCATGCACCTACATTATATGTACCACAATTAATTAACCCTGCAATATCAATTATAGCAGATAACATATGAGAATCACAATACACTTTCTTCGTTTTAACCCCAGCCACCTGATCCCTCACAACATCACAGTTGAAATCACCCCCTAAAAAAATAATGTATGAAGAGACCAGAAAAGGCTGAACCCTTTTCAAAAGGCCTACCCCAATCTGCCTTAGTCTGGGGCCCATAAACATTAATGAGGTGAAAAGCCTTCAACTTCCAATGTCCATCTAATAAAAATAAACGACCTGGAATCAAATCAATTAATTTTATTAAAGAAAAATCATAGGAACCAAAAAGAATACCCACCTCATCAGCACAGTCAGGTCCAAAGGACCAATAAGAAGGCCCCCAAATCCAATCCCTTTTAAACAACAATAACTGCTCTCTAGAGCACATCCATGTTTCTTGCTAAAGGAAAACATCATAGCCACAATGGTGAATAAATGAAAAAAAACGCCTGTTGCTTAACCACATTTAATAAACTGTGAATGTTTAGAGATCCTATAGAAAAAAAAAACATAAATCAGCAAAGAGGAGAATAATCAAAATACCTATTTCTTCTGCTTTTTCTTTTTTTATCTTTATAATCCCCATAATCAACCCCAATAGAAAGCTGGCTACTGCCTACTGATTGGGAATCTATCTCGCTGTGCTCCATATCAGAATTTCCTTCTGGCAGAAACAAGGCCACATAAGTATTATTATCCTCCCTAATGCCTGGGTCAGTCAATTTAACCAAAGGTATTGATTTATTGTTCCTGGAAGAATGTCTCCTAGTCACTGGCTTAAAAACCGAAGTGTCAGTCAAAACATTCCCAGGAACAACACACTCTTCATAACAAACTGGGGCAAGGAGGGGGACTAATTTTAGCACCATGATTTTTAATAGTGTGCTGAGTCAAAGAATCAATTTCTAAACTAACCACTGATGGGGGACTTGATTAACCCCTTTGTCCTGTAAGGGAGCAAGACCAGGAGAGAGAACTATTTTGGGGGGGATCCACCTTTCCCAACACTGAATCCTGTGCATGCTGAATAAGAAACTCAGGACTAACACATGAAACTTTATTCCTGGCAGCCCAAGGACATTCACCAAATATGTGACCAAACTCCTCACATAAGTCACATCTAGTGGGATTAATGCATTACAGTGCTATATGCCCAATTTCCCCACAGATATCACAACGTGCCTGGTTGCAGGTACTAGATAAATGGGTCCTTGCCCCACATTTATAACATGCCCTCGGCTGTCCAGCGTAAAAACAAACCCCCCCTATCTTTACCCAACATGAAAGAATTAGGGATATGCTCCATTCCAGAGTCAAGGACTCTCAATTTAACTTTATATTTCCACCCCCCTGTCCAAAAGGATTCAGAATCCAACAAAGCTTCTGGTTTACTTAAAACTTCACATTTCTGTGATAACCAGAATGTGATGTCATCAACATGAACTCCCTCATTTCGGAACATAACCGTCACAAATTTAACTAAGGGTTTAGTTAAAGGTATAACTAAAAAGGGGGATCACAGGGGTGAAAATTTTACCTGCGCATAGCGCTCCCAAAAAAGATCTAAGGTATGAGCAGTTCGAAAACTAATATCATAATTATCTTCCCCTGAAATATTAATCAGAGCAAAAACATCCTTAGGAGAAAAATGTAAAGATTCTTTTAACAAAGTACGACCAACATAGACACGGTCAGGTCTATCTGCTAAACCTCCTTTATAGCTAATGTGAACTGCATTCCTCCTGGGTGCAGCCTCTTTTTTAATTTTTGAAAATAAATCAGATAGCAAAGGTGCCTGACCTGCTCCAGGGGCTTGCAACTGTATATCATTAGTTATAGGAACGTTTTTTCCAGTAGTTAAATATATGTTGGTTACATTTGTTTCTGTCAGAACAACAGAAGCAGTAGGGACACTACTATCCTTAGGCAACTCCCGTAAATCCACTATCAGAGTAACCATGTCAGAGGGTTTCCATTCAGGTGATGCTTGTGAGAAGTTGTCAACAGAATCCCAGCTGGGATCTGGGAGCCATGTTCCCTGCTTAGTCTTCAACCATCCTGCCCCTTGCAGCGCCTTACAAGGAGACCATGTCTCAGCCATAGCAGGCAACATCAATGGGTCAGTTAGTGTTAACGGAGCAGCCACAGAAGCCACAGGCCTGTGCTTTGGCCACTCCCGAGAATGATTCCAGCCAGAACGAAGTGAAGAACTTGCCATACGCTCTGCACCAAAGGAAAAGGTGGTAGCCCCTTCCTGGGTTCCTGAGTCAGTTTGATAGATAATATTCTTAGCTGTACCAGCTTGAAAATCAGAATTCACTGGCGGGGCCGGAACTCTGAACACAAAACCTGAGCCAGTCATCAGGGTAGATGGATTTAACGCAGCCTCAGCTGACTGCATTTGTTTTAAATCACCATTTGGTGATTTACATCCATCTTCTGCCGAAAAAGTCACTGTGTTAGAAGAACACAAAGTCATAGTTTCAGGCTTTTGGCACACACCTGCCTTGGTGTTTACACTGCCAGCCTGGTCAAAAAATACAGGTGAGTTAAGAGGCATACCTGCCTGTCGGCTCGTAAAAACTGTATCAGTACTATCAACCTGAGAGACAGGTGGAGAATCAGTTACACGAATGGCAGCTAAATCAAACTCCACAGCTTGAACAGCGTTATTAGCTGATAAAGTAAAATCATCCACCTTTTCTTTATTAGGCATTGCAATCTCACCTTCCTTCTGATGCCCCAAAGGCAAATTATCAGTCACTAGACGAGCCGTCACACAACTCGCCTTGACATCCATGATAGAAGAACTCATCGTGTGAAACGGAATCTCCGTTACAGAACCAGACATCTGCAAATCTTCCGTAGACAAAAAAATATTGCTGGCTTCCCCATCGAGCTCCAAATCCTGGAAATCCTCAGTAACGGCCTCTTGGTTAACAAAGATAGGAGAGGAGGCCCACTCTCCTAATCCCACAGAATCCTGCTGCACCGACGACTCCCTCCATGTGGCCATCTCACAGGCCAAAAGGTCCCCCTACCGACAGCAACACAGCATTGCAGTCTCCACAGAGTAGGGGAATTTCCCTGATGTCCTGGCCAAATTTCCCTCATGCACTGAAAAATACCACCAACAGCTTAATCTGATTCAAGGTCAGTTGGCATTCATCTGTATCCCCCTCTCCCGGGTTGTGCCTGAAAATAGGCAGGATTTGTGTAGTGCACTTACCCGGTCAACAAAAATTAAATAAAAAAAATAAATATCCCTCCACCACTAGTTTCCCCTTGCCAGCCTAGTGGTCCATTTTCAGTTGGGTCCTGTGTTTACACATTTTTTCAATGTATTTTCTCAGGGTAGTGAAGCTGAGATGCAATTTCTAAATTTCAATGGGTCCTGCTTTTAACTATTTTTACAGTGTATTTACCAAGGATAGTACAGTGGAGATGCTACATCTCATTTTCAGTTGCATCTAGATTTTGACTATTTTTACCAGGTAGTTAGCAAGGATAGTCCATTTGAGATGTAACAACTTCAGCTTCATTTAGGACTGGGGTCCCACCAGGAGGGATAAAGGCCTATACAGGGGAGATGGCCTGCATCCATCTGGGAGGGGAACTACAGTCCTCATTGAATGGTTTAAATGCTACACTGGTGAGCATTTAAACTAGCTGGGGGGCAGAAGGAGGCAGGGGGACATAAACTGTCCCCCCACAAGCTGAAGGAGTCAGTAAGGAGGACCCTAAGGAAGGGAAATCCCCAAATGTACCTAATAACAAGACAAACAGAATGGCAGAAATGAAGAGGGATGGGAATGAAGGCAGAGTGGGTAATAAGAGTAGGCAAAAGGGAAAAGGGGGCTGGCATGAAGGGTGGTAGCAGAAATTGGAAGGTCATGTGTGCAAATGCTTGAAGTCTGGGAAATAAAATCTTGGCAATAAAGAAAAGCCTCCCCAAATGGCTGGGTGTGCTAGTGAAAGCAACAACCAGCAAAACAGAAAACTCCAGCACCATCCACTGCAGTCTAGGCAAATAAGACCCACTTACAGAATGCCAAAAAAGCTGTAAATCATGTTAAAAAATTACTTTATTCTGTACATTTATAAATGGAAAAGCAGCCAAAAAGCACCTATGACCTTCTAAAATGAGAGCTCACAATGAGACCCACCAACCTCCTACTGGTTTCGCTTCAGAGCATCATCAGATGATGATGCTCTGAAGCGAAAGCGGTAGGAGGTCGGTGGGTCTCTTTGTGACTTCTCATTTTAGAAGGTCATAGGTGCTTTTTGGCTGCATTTCATTTATGAATGTACTGAATAAAGTAATTTTTTAACATGCTTTACAGCTTATTTGGCATTTTGTAAGTGGGTCTTATTTGCCTAGACTGCAGTGGATGGCGCTGGAGTTTTCTGTTTTGCAAATAAAATCTTGGACCTAGTGGCCATTATGGCAGTGGCTGACCTATACATTGTCACCATTACCGAGTCATGGTGCAATGAGAATCATGACTGGGATATAGCCATACCAGGCTAACTTTGTTCAGGAAGAACAGGGTGGGTAAGAAAGAGGGAGGAGTGGCTCTTTAAGGGAGGGATGGCATAAAGGTATCAGAGATACAGGGAATATGGGGAGGGGCAGAGGTACTGTGGGTTACTCTAGAGATGGGGAATGAGCCACCATTCACACTGGCATGATCTACTGACCTCCAGCATGGGGGGATGGATAAAGTTCTGGTGGAAGCCTTTCAAAAGATGGCAAATAAGGGGGAGGTACTGCTGGTAGGGGCCTTTAATCTGTTAGATGTAGATTAGAGTATACCAGCTGCAGCTTCAGCTAAGAGCAAGGGCATCCTGGACACCCTGGAGGGGCCATTCCTTAGGCAACTAGTAAGAGAGAACACTCATCATGAGGGAGCAATATTGGACCTTGTACTCACCATTTGGGACAATATTACAGATGTCACATTGGATGGCCTCATTTATTTAGAAGTTTTATCAGGAAGGCATGCTGAGTGGTGCAATGCTCAATTTCAGATGTGTCCTGGGGGTGGGGAGAGTGGAGAACAAGTAATACAGCATAGTACAGGATGTTCTGAAGAGATCATACTTCAGAGAATGCATTGGGTACAATGGTTGTAGAAACCACCTGTGTATAGGCAGGAGAAACGTTAATATGCAAATAATGTCTTAGAGATTGCACAGAGGTTTAGTGCAGCAGAATAGAAGTTTAAAATATATACATTTATGCATCTATACATACAATAAACAATTGTCAAGGTAATTTAGTAATTTGGCCACCCTGAGGGGCTAGGTGCACGAGTAGGAGGAGGAGGAGAAATGCAGCTTGAGGAGGGAGTTAAGCTGCTGAGTGGTGGCAGAGTGTCTAATCTCCGCTGGCAGGGCATTCCATATGTTGGGCATATGGTACTTGAAAGCTTGTTGTCCTTTAGTAGAGGACATATGTGGGAGGGAGAGAAGCCAGGAGTCAGTGTTCCTGAGGGAGTACGTTGGAGGAGGTTGGGCTCTTAGGGAAGCTGCAAGATAAGGGGGGAGGGACTGGGCCCAGAATTTCACTGGTATCCTAGTGCAGTGCCCCATTCTTCGATCCTGTAGTGAGGGTAGATCTAAGGACCTGTAGAAATCACAGTGGTGGGTTGTGAGTGGGCAGCCCAGGGCAAAAAGGCAGAAATAATGGAATAGAGGGTCAAGTCTGGCTGGGGAAGACTTAGAAGCCATATTGTAAACTATGTCCCCATAGTCAAAAATTAGGAGGATCATTTCCTGAACAATTGCTTTATGGGTTGGCAGGGGGATGCATTCTCTGTTGCGGTATAGGGCACCCAGCTTGGGGTGAAGTTTTTAATGGATCGCATCAATATGAACTGAAAAGTCAAGGTGCTGATCAAGCCAGACCCCAAGGTATGGAAGGAGGAAGGAGGTGCATGCCTCCAAATGGGTCCCATCAATGGTGTGGAAAGTAAGGGTGGTGGGGAGATGGGACAGCCTTTACTTTGAGCTGAATGTGAGTGAGACAGTTTTCTTGGGATTGAGAAAAAGCTGGTTTGAGTGAAACCAGAGCTGAATTGCACTGAAATCCAGCTGGAGTCTAGATGCCACTTCGGTGGGGGAGGGCCCTGTTGCATACAGCACAGTGTCATCAGCATACATGTGTATGGACATGAGTGGACACACTGAGGGCAGATCATTCAGAAAAATGGAGAAGAGTAGCGGGCCTAGGACTGAGCCTTGAGGGACTCCTGTTTGTGACAGGAAGGGGGACTGAGGTGTGAGATCCAATTCTTACTGCTTGTGTCCTGCCCACCAGGTAGGAGTGGAACTAGCTGGTGGCCGCTCCTGAGAGACCAGCGTGGGATAGTTTTGATAGCAGAAGTAAGTGGGAGACACTGTCGAAAGCCTTTGCTAGGTCGACAAAGATAGCTAAGGTGATGTGCCCATTGTCCATGCTGGTGAGGATGTCGTCAGTGAGCCTTAGTAGGGAGGTGATGGCGGAGTGTGATTTCCTGAAGCCAGACTGGTAGTGTGTGAGAAATGATGAGAAGTCAAGGAAGACAGATACTTGGGAGAGAACAAGTTGTTCCTGAACTTTGGCCAGAATAGGGAGCAGGGAGATAGGGCAGTAGTTGCCTGGTGAGGAGGAGTAACCTCCTTTGGGGAGAGGGTTGACTGTGGCATGTTTCTATTCAACTGGAATTATGGCAAGTGAGAAAGAGTGATTGAAGAGGGCGGCCAGTGGGGTGATGATGGCTGGGGCAGCTAGGTATAGCATTTTGGAGTCCAGACCAGTGGGGCATTTAGCTTGGGAGGGACTGAGTGCCCACAGGGCTATTAACATGTCAGCTGGGGATACCATGTGAAACGAGAAGCTGGAGGTTCAGGGGTGGGTGATCTGGGGGGTGGACTCATGGGGGGTGCAGGTTAGAGGATAGGAGAGAGAGGACGCTCAGCTAGTAAAAAATGTGTTAAAGACTGAAGCCACTTCCCCTGAGTCAGTGGCAATGGAGCCAGCTACATTTAGGGCAGGGATGGGTGGCTGGGCATGGAGGAGAGTACTGATTTAATTGTTTTCCAGAATTTCACTGGGTGGTTTAGATTATTGTGGAAGGAGGTCTTGAAGTAGTTAGCTTTGGCCTGTCATATAAACCTGGTGCATGAGTTTGAAGTGTGCAGTAGTTTTGGAGTGCCATCTGTGGGCCTGTTGCCGTGAAAGTTTTCCAAGCCTTGTCCCTGGCATGGAGTTGATCTATGACATTTGCAGTGACCCAGAGCAGGTGGGCACTCCTTACACAGGCCCTTCTGAGTGGCACATGGAAGTCCAAAATTGCGAGGAAACTGGACTTGAAGAGTTCCAGGGCCGAGTTGCTGGTGGGTGCAAGTGGGATAAAAGACCAATCAGTATTTGACAGATCACTTAAGAGTGCAGCAAGGTCTAGTGATCTGTAGAACCTAGTGAGTAGTGCTTGTGGGGGAGGCACCCGGGGCCTAAATATTTTCCTTACTACGTAAATCATGTGGTGATCACTTAGAGAGTCAGGTAGCAGTCCAGCTTCTAGAACCTGATGGGGGTGGGTGATGAGGGCCCAGTCCAAGAGGGAGTGATTTTGAGATTTATGGTTCAGGTGAGTGGGTTCTGTAATTTGTTGGGATAGATTTAGTGCAATGACATGGCTTCTTAGCTTAGAGATAGTGTTAGACAGCCAGTTAAAATTGAAATCCCCAAGGATGTGTAGCTCATCCCCCAAAATGAGGGACTTTAGGGTGCCTAGATGGTCTAGGATGATGTGCAGTGGAGTGTCCGGTGAGCAATAGGACCCTGCTACATATAACGGTATTGAGTGAGGGAGTGATATTTTTTATTAGAAGGGGGTCAATGGATTGTGTGGGCAAGGGAAGCTGGACAGGGGTGAAATGCAGCTTGGAGGAGGTGAACATGGCGATGCCACCACCATACTTTTGACCCGGACGGTCATGTCAAGTGACGGAGTAGTCAGGGATAGATAATTTGGCATCCAAGTTGTGAGGTTTCAGCCATGCTTCAGTGATAATCAGAATATCAGGCCGCAGGGAGAGGACCTATGGTTGGAGTGAGGTAAGTTTATTCAGGATGCTACATATGTTAAGATGCATAATTTTAAAGCCCCAAGGTAATTGGGGAGTTGGGGGAGATGGTAGAAGGGGGTGGGTGGCCCACGATTTAACTCTACGTCCCCGGCTAGGAGTAGCAGCAGTGTCATTAGCTGTTTTGCTAGGAGCGTAGCCCATCTTGCCTTGTGGATGGTTGTAGGGTGCTGTGAGGTTAGTGAAGTGTTGCTTGTAGGCAAGGAGTGTAAGGCTGGCAGACCAGCGTGGAAGGATGGCGGCAGGATGGGAACACCTAGGTCCCAGTAAATTACTATGGAATGTGGGGGCAGACCAGAACTGCAGGTAGTATGGTCAGGGGGTGTAGTTGCCCTGGTAAAGACTGTAAGGTGGTAAAACTGTGCTTCAGGGTAGGTGGCAGGCTGGAGGGATGCTAGGGGGGTAAGTAGGCACAATACAGCAAGATATAGTAGCAGCATGATGAGTTGCTTGGTTTTCGCAGCAGGGAAGCTGGTTGGGCGGTCACTAGTGGAGAGGCTAGATAATCTGCTAATAAGAGAGTGGGTTGATTGGTTATTTAACACATGTGCCCCTGCCTATATATATAGCGCAGCTCACCAAGGGTGGTGGTGGGGGTAGTGGGGCAGCCAGCGCATAGCGCCGGCAGGGTTAAACTCACATGCAGATGAAATTCAAAACGGACGCTCTGGTGAGGTGTTGTATCGTACTTGCAATGCAGCTGATTTTGGCTCCATGTTGGGGGAGGGCAGGACACTCAATGGCCCTCACGACCACCTGCTTCAATGCAGCTGATTTCGGCTCCATGTTGGGTGAGGGCAGGACACTCAATAGCCCTCATGAACACCGGCTGAGGACCAGTGATAATTATACAGTGTGGTTCCATATAAGTACTGTGGCAGAATTAAACCACACAAAGGTGAGGGTCCTGGACTTAAGGATGGCTGACTTTACAAAGATGGGGGAATGCCTCATGGATGCCTTGGTGGGGTGCGGGGACTTGGGTGGAGTGGAGGAATGGTGGACAAAACTAAAAGGGACCATAGTGATGGCAACAAACCTCTGTGTCAGGCAAGTAAGCAAAAACAAGATGAAAAAGAGACCACTATGGTTCTCAAAAGAGAAAGCTGAGAAGGTAAGGGCAAAAAAGTAAGCATTCAGGAGGTATACGGAGACACAGAAGGAAGAAGATAGGGAGGTGTATTGGGAGAATCAGAGGGAGGCAGGGAAAGCAGTCAGGAGCACAAAGGTACAAACAGAAGAGAAAATAGCCCAGGCAGTAAAGAAAGGAGACAATACATTTTCAGGTATGTAAGTGAAAGGGGAAAGACCAGGGGAGGGACTGTACGGCTAAGGAGGGAAGGGGGAAGTGTGTGGAGGGGGACAAGGAAATGCAGACATCCTGAACAAACACTTTTGTCCAGTATTCACAGAGGAAGGGGAAGGCTGGAGACCATTGATAACTAAGAGGAGCATTGAAGGACTAGTCCATTTACAGAAGTGAGTCCTGAAGGAATTAACAAATCTCAAAGTGGATAAGGCAATGGGGCCAGATGAAATACATCAAAGAATACTGAAGGAGCCCGGAGAGGTGCTGGCTGCATCTTTGACAGTCCTGTTCAACCACTCACTGGAGACGGGAGTGGTTCTGGAGGGCTGATGTAGTCCCATTGCACAAAAGTGGTAGCAAGGAGGAGGCTGGTAATTGCAGGCCAGTCAGCCTGCCTTCATTTGTGGAGAAATTATTGAATCACTACTGAAGGAAAGGTCTGTGGAATATCTTGAATCCAGTGGCTTACAGGATCTGAGGCAGCATTGATTCACTGGGGGGGAGGTCATGTCAAAGAAATCTGATAGATTTATTTGACTGGGTGACCAAGGAATAAGATTAGGATGTAGCAGTGGATGTGGCCTACCTAGGTTTCAGCAAGGTCTTCAACACCATTCCTCATAGGAGACTCCTAAATAAGCTGTCCAGCCTAGGACGGAGTCCATTGGTGGTAACCTGGGTAAGGAATTGGATGAGGAATAGATAACAGAGGGTGGTGGTAAATGGAGTTCACTCCAAGGAAGGGAGGGTGACCAGTGGGGTGACACAAGGATCAGTCCAGGGACCAGTCCTCTTTAATGTCTTGATTAGCATCATTGCAAATGTCAGAAAGGAAGGTGCTTTTTGCAGAAGACACTAATATCTACAATAGGGTAGGCATGCCAGGGTGTACGTGGAAAAAATGATTAGAGATCTAAGAATGCTTGAGGAGTGGTCAAGAGTGTGGCAACTAGGTTTCAATGCAAAGAAGTGCAAGATTGTGCACTTGGGGCACATAAACCCAGGGCGGAGTACAAGATGGGGGAAGTGATACTGACAACGAGGAAAGAGACCTGAGGTAATCATATCTGATGAGCTAAAGGGGGCCAAACAGTGTGACAAGGCAGTTGGGAGAACTAGTGGGATGCTAGGGTGCATAGGGAGGGTTATCACCAACAGAAAGAGGGAGGTAGTGACACTGCTGTATGAATCATTGGTGAGACCTCATCTAGAGTCCTGTGGCCATTGCTGTAGACCACATCTCCTGAAGGACATAGACAAAGTAGAGGCAGTACAGAGGAGGGCAACAAAAACGGTACAGGGTCTGCATCATAAGCCAATGACTTCAATAGGTATACCCTGGAGGAAAGAAGGGAGATGGGGAATATGACAGAGACTTTCAAATACATCATAGGTATAAATAAGGTACAAGAGGGAAGCATTTTTCAGAAAGAATATGCTCAAGAACAAGGGGTCACGCTATGAAGCTGAAGTGGGTTACACTGAGGGAAAACAAGTACTTCTTCACAGAAAGAGAGGTGGATGCTGAGAGCAGCCTTCCAGCAGAGGTGGTGGGGTAAAAATTGTAAGGGGGTTCAAGAATGCATGGGCATAAGGGAACCTAAGTGGTTAGGAAAGGGAGGGTAAGTCGGAGATCAAGTAGGGTCTGTGGAATTACAGAAGATAGGAAAAAATGAGCAAACTAGGTGGGCCAAGTGGTCTGTCTGCCATCAAATTCTATGTTTCTATGTAACATCTCATTTTCAGTAGGATCCGTGTTGACCAATGGACTTACAGTTGTACAGTAGCTGTCATTCACAGACAGCTCTGTCGGCTGGCAGCCGTGGTGGTATGAGGGTGGATTGTGCTGCCTACTGACAGTGGGACTCAGCTGGGATGGGGAAGCTGGGTGGGTTGAGGGTGACTAAGTGGGTGGGTCAGAGGTCTGCTGGGCTACTGGGGAGGGCTTCTGGATTGCCATTCTGGTTGGGGTGGGGAGGGTGGGTTCTGTTATTCAACTTTATTGCTGCAGATAGCGGCAGGTTAACGGGGATGCGGGTGGGGAGGGGGGCTGAGTTCTACATTATAATCACAGGGAGCAGCAGGTTAATGGGGATGCCAGTGCGGTACGCATGAGTTGTCCTGGTGGTCGTGGGGGCACTGTGCAGTGCACAGCCCTTGCAGGAGGCCCGGCGCAATCTGTCAGGTGCAACCCTGCTACTCACATGCAAATGGGCCACAATGACATGCAAGTGGCCCCATTGCACCTTGCATACCTAATGGCCCCATTTGCATGTCTGTGGCTGTGAATGGTGGCTTCCAGTGCAGCGCATCGGGAGATGCACTGCCACATTGTCTATCCAGTCTGATTAGGGGGTTGCATTGTCACATCCCGGGCTGGGTGCAACAGTAGTATTCACAGAGGGGATGCGCTGGGAGCATCCCCTGGTGCATCTTCCTTGAATACCACTGTTTGTGCTCAGCGCATCTCATTTTCACCGGGGCATCCGAGATATGCAGAGTGCAAGTCCTTTGAGAATCCTGCCCACTGTATTTGCCCAGGAAAGCACAGCTCTGATGCTATCTTCTTTTCAGTGGGATCCAGCTTTTCCCAGCTTGTTCACTGTATCTACCCAGGATAGCACAGCTGAGATGCAATATCTAATTTTTGATAGGGCCCTGCTTTTACCCATTTTATGTTTTCTTTACGCATGTGCAAGAAACATAGTGCCATGAACGGAGATTTCGGAGGTGTCACCTTCTCCCCAATTCAGGCACTGGGCTGGCAGGCGCTGCCCTGGAAGTTAATGCATTTTGGAGCTGCTCTCGACACGCTCCAAAATGCAGTGGCATACAGCTGAAAGGGGGAGCTACGCTTGAGTGAGCAGCGATAAGAAGCTGCTCACGCGCAGCTCCTCCCTCCAGCCGCAGGCGTGCGCGCCCCCGGCACGCAGCGTATAGCCGACGGGGTGCCCAATCCCCGTCGGCTGAACTATTTGTCTCCTTCCCCTCCCAATAGTTGCTGCCATGCTGGGAGCCCACCCCAGCGTGGCAATCCGTTATGTTGCCGACGGGGTGCCCAATCCCGCCGGACTTGAACGCCCTCCCAAAAGTCATTGTGCCACGCTGGGAGCCTACCCAGCGTGGCAAACGGTCCTGCTTTTTTTTTTTTTTGTTTTTACGACGGGGTGCCCAACTCCATCGGTCAACCCCACCCCAAAAGTCCTTGTACACGCTGGGAGCCCACCCCAGCGCGTGGCAAGCAGTCCCGCCGACGCTTCTTTTTACCTGTAAACAAAAACTGTCCCACGGCGCTCCCCTAACCCCTCCCACAACCCGCACCCACCCACTGTGTATCCAGCCTCCCACACCCCTCACCCCATACTTACCTCCGGACTCGGCGCGATGATCTTCGGTGGACCGGGAACACGTCTGCACTCTTCAAAGTCGACGAACTGAGAAATGCCCGGTAAGCTGTATAATGGGCTAGAATAGGAGGGGTTCAACTTTGTGCATATCTCAGGCATTTTTGGGAATTCTTGCACCAAATTTTTCAACATGGGGTTTTGGGACCCCTTCTCGCGAATGATGTCGCTGTCGCGTTATTGGGGCTTCGAAGGGTGATTTAGGTACGGTATTGCGAAATCACCCTTCAGGGACTGTTACCACCATGACGGTGACATCGACCATGAAACCATGTTGGTGAACAAAATCAAAATGACGATTTGAACAGCGTCGTTCGCAGTTCTCACGAGGCTACGTGGTTCGCGAAATTTCAATATTTTCACTCCAGATTTTCAACATTGCCATTTCACCACACCGTCTTATGAGTAGTACAGCTGTCATTTTTCACATCTCACCCAAAATGTGTTTCCACCCTTGTAGCGCAGACTGGCGCAGTCGGTGTGCGAAATCAATGTACGGGACAGATTAAGAAAATCACAGTGTCACTGTTCATGAGCAGAGATCTTAAAATGGAAATGTTGAAAATTTGGTGACAGAATTCTTAAAAATGACTGTTTTATTTAGCTTAGCGCTATGCAGTCTTACGCACGCTCATAGGTCGCGAATTTCAATATTTCCACTCCAGATTTTCAACATTGCCATTTTTCCACACCTCCTTATGAGCAGTACAGCTGTCATTTTTCACATCCTGCCCAAAATGTGTTTCCGCCCATGTAGCACACAATGGCGCAGTCGGTGTGCAACCTCAATGTATGGGACACATTAACAAAACCACAGTGACACTGTTCATGAGCAGAGGTCTTAAAATGGCTATGTTGAAAACTTGGTGAAAAAATGCCTAAAAATGACTTTTACGAGCATGCGTTGCACAGTTCCTATGCATGCTCGTTAGTTTGCAAATTTAATATTTTCACTCTAGATTTTCAACATGTCCATTTTATTAAACTTCCTTATGAACAGTACAGCTGCAATTTTTCATATGTCACCCAAAATGTGTTATCGCACATGTAGCGCACAATGGTGCTGTTGGTGTGCGAAAGCAATGTTTAGGACAGATTAAGAAAATCACAGTTACACTGTTCATGAGCAGAGGTCTTAAAATGGCTATGTTGAAAATTTGGTGACAAAAGTCCATAAAATGACTGTGTTACGAGTGAGCATTGTGCAGTTTCCACGCATCCTCATTAGTTCATGACTTTGTAATATTTCCAGTCCAGATTTTCACTAGTGGCATTTTTCAACACTTCCTTATGAACAGTTCAGCTGCCATTTTTCACAACATGGCCAAAGTGTGTTTTCACACTTTCAGTGCAGAGATGCATGGTCGTTATGGGAAATCATTGTTCGGCACAGATAAAGAAAATCACAGTGACACTGTTCATGATCGGAGGCACCAAAGTGCCTGAGTTGACAATCTGCTATAAAATATCCCCAACCTACTTATATAACGGGTGTGCATTGCACAGTTTCTATGTACGCTTGTGACTTCACCATTTTTTAAAATATTTTTACTACACATTTGCAACATAGCCATTTTTACACCTCCCCATGAAAGAGTACAGCTGCCATTTTTTACAGCCTGTTCGGAATATGTTTGCATCTGTGGTGCTAAATCCCGTAGTCACTGTGCATAAGCAGCTTACGGCTACCACACTGATATTCCCCTGTTCGTGAGGTGGGGTCACAAAACAAACATGTTGAAGATTTGGAGTTAAAATACCAATGAATGCCTGAGGTATTAGACTTTTCAACTAAATCGCCCAACCTTATATAGAATGACAGGAATCGGGGTGTGACTTGGGATTCTTGCCTGTGATGCTCATACCATTCCACACTCTGCAGTCACTGAGAGGCATCGAGGTATGCCTTGGACTTTTCGTCCCCAAACTTCACCCCATTCTCCTATATCGCACCCATCTCATCATATTTCCTAATGAAATGGGGTGTGCATAAGGGCCAAAGACCCCAAGGAACACATGACACTTGTCAGTCTCTGCAGAGTGGGGTGTGGTGAAATGGCGTGGCCGTTATGCCTTATGACCCAAATGCACACCCCAATGCCTGTCACTCTCTGCAGGGTGGTGGTGGGGTTGGCTTCAGTTCAATACTTCACTGCCATTCCTATTACGCAGCTCTGTAACTTCTACACTACCACTGCCAATGCCAGTAAGCAAACATTCGGCATTGGCAAATGCTTGTTATTATTGTGCTTACCTAGGATAGCCCATCTGAAAGGCAAGTTACACTTTTAGTTGGATCCAGCTTTTATGATGTATTTTTCCCAGGATGGAGCAGTATAAATGTTCAGTGGGGTCTGTGCTGTACTGGGGTCTTGCTTTTATACATTTTGACTATATATTGACTAAGTGTAGACCAAATGAGATGCAGTATCTTATTTTTAGTGTTGTATTGATTTTTCACATTTTTAGATTGTATGTACCCAGGATAGGCCAGCTGAAAGGTAATGTCTACTTTTTAGTGTGCTCCCACATTCAGACCCCAATTTTCCAGCATAGTCTTTTTATGACCTGACGTTATGATCAAGACAGGTGGAATTTTTTAAATCTCATCCAAAAGGTGCTTTTGCAGTACGACTCGGAAAGCATGTTTCAGAAGGGACTTGGAAAAAATTACACCTGTCATATTCATGAGGTGGGGAAACAAAAGTGATATGCTGAATATGAAGGGCTAAAATCTACAAAAATAAAATTATGAGTAAACGTTGGAAAAATTCAACATTCCTCATAACTTAGTTGTGCTTTCACATTCTGACCCCAAATTTTCAACATCGTTATTATGATTTCATGTTATGATCAAGGCAGGTGGATTTTTAAAATCCTGCTGAAAAGGTGGTTTTACATAGGACTGTGAAAACATGTTTCAGAGGGATTTGAAAAATGACATCTGCACATTCATCAGGTGGGGGTACACAAGGGGCTATGTTACACATTTAGGGCCAAAATCTGCAAAAATCACAAATTTATGAGCAAACATTGAAAAAATTCAACGCTCCCTCATAGCTTTGTTGTTTTTTGACATTTTGACCCCAAATTTTCAACACTGACTTTTTATGACCCCACCTTATGGTCATGTCCGATGTAACTTTTTAAATCATATTTGAAAGTAACTTTACAGAGCTAATGCGAAAATATGTTTTGGAGGAGATTTGAAAACATACACCTGTCATGTTCATGAGGTTGAGTGACAAAAGGGTTATATTGAAAATTGGGGTCCAAAATCTGCACAGATCTCACTGTTATTGGTAAACATTGATAAAATTTAACATTTCTTCATAGCTTCATTGTTTTTTGACATTCTAACATAGAAACATAGACGCTAATGGAAGATAAGGACTGCAAGGCCCATTTAGTCTGCCCATTTCTTTTTCTACCTTACAAATGTGCCATCGGCCTTTGCTCTGTCAATGGCCTATCTATTCATGCTCATCTGTATTACTCCCTTATGCCTATCCCATGCCTGTTTGAAGCCTTGCACTGTATTCATATCCACCATTTCTTGAGGTAGGCCATTCCATGCATCCACCACCCTTTCTTTGAAAAAGAACTTCCTCACATTACCCCTTAATCGGCCTCCCTCTAATCTCATGCTGTGCCTCTTGTCTTGCTATTTTTCTTATATTGAAACATGTTAGACTCTTTCACACATTCTGACCCCAAACTCTCAACATGGTCTTTTTATGACCCCTTCCCCTTCTCAACATGAAAGGAGTCACTGATAAAATACTGGCTGAAATGTAATTTCCTGCCACAAGTGTGAAAACACATTTTGGAGATTATTTGAAAAATGACATCTGTCATGTTCATGAGGTAGTGTGCAAAAATAGCTATGCTGTAAGTTTTGGTAAAAAAAAATGTGGAAAATTACAAAAGTTATGAGAGAGGGTTGAGAAATGTCAACATAATTTCATAACTTTGTTGTCTTTTAGTATGTTGACCCAAAAGTTTCAACATAGTCTTCTTATGACCCCACCACATGAACCCAGTAGATGAAATTTTTCAAATCGTACCTTAAAGGTGATTTTGTACTATGACTGTGAAATCAGCTTTCAGAACATATTTGAAAAATTTCACCTATCTTTTTCATGAGATGGGGTCCCAAAAATGCCATGTAGAAAATTTCAGGTGAAATATAAAAAATTTACTAAGTTAGGAGAAAAGTTCAAAACATATTGAAATACATTGACCACAGCTTACCTGAGTTCCCCAGCTGAAGAGTGAAGAGGTGTCTCTGGGCCAGAAAGGATGATGACTTTGGACACCTTTAGTTAAGTAAGGGATGGGGGGGTGGCAGGTGGTAGGTGCTGAGTGGGGGGGGTCAGGTGGGGGTAAGATAATGGCAGTGGAAGGGCAGCAGCAGCAACAGATATCAATGGACTGTTTCCTGTTTTAAAAGGTTTAAAAAATAGAAAACGATGCCGAGGGATAGTTTCCTTTATTTCAAGTACCAGTACTGGGAATTGGGCACCCCAGCATTGGTTTCATATTTAGGGGCAGAGGAAACAATTGGCACTTGGACAGATACTTGGCAGAGGGTGGGATCTGTTTAAAAGGAGCATGGTAGCTCACGCTCCCTGTGAGCATACAGGTAAGGTAGTATGTCTGACAAGGGTAGGGTCAGGGGAGAGAAGAACGCCTCTGTTGCTGGGGGAGGGACAGACAGAAAGAGTGTTGGCAGGGGGTGGACAGAGAGAGAGAGACAGAGGGAGTGTTGCTGGGGAAAGGGTAGACAGAGAGAGAGAGAATGAGAGAGAGAGAGAGGGCACACACTGATTCATGCATGCACACTGCTGTGCTGCAACTCCACTCTCCATGGAGCTAATATGTGTTGCATTCAGTATCCACTCACACCCCTCCAGAGCCCCCTTTTCTCTCTTCTGCCATCAGCAACACATCAGCATAGTTCTTGCTATGCAGATGTAAAGTTGTACAGTATGAAGCTTTCCTGAGTTCTGGCTTTGATCCTCAGTTTGGTCTCTTAGGAGAAAAGAATGAAATAGATATGTTGTTCACTTATGTCTTGCTATGGAGAACTGGCTTGAAAAGTGAAGGTTACAGAGACACTTGTGATTTCTAGATCATCAGAGGATCTTGGCTGTCAAGATATACGGAGGTTCTCAATATGTCTTTGAAAAGAGATATTGTAGCACTTGAGGCTGTGTGTAAAATTTATAAATCATAACATTATTCTGAGCCTATCAGATTTGTTTATTTCTAAACATTCCAGATAGTTTTGTAACCACAAGAGTGTTCCACATGATAATATCAGATGCATTCAGTGACCATCACCATGTCTACTGCATCTGTAAGAACCACTGCATTAAAGCCCCACCAAAGTTTATCTGGTCTAGATAACTCATGTCTCTTGACCTCCCATCTGTGCTAGATGATCTTCAGGTCATTGACTGGTCAGCACTCATATTATCCACCAATATAGATACAGTTCTTTTCTTGTTTATGCCCAAATTCATTGCACCATGGAACAAACATGTCCTTCTCTGGAGGTTATGTGTCCATGGGTACCACCTGCCATTGGTCTCTGTAGAGGTCATTGATCAGTTTAAAGCTTGTGATTTTACCTTGCATCTACACAAAGCCATAGACTTTCCTAAGGAATTGTTGGGGTACAAGCAACTATGTAATGCCAGCACCAAGGCTACTAGGACCGCCAAATTAATTTACTTCTCCTAAAACATGCAGAACAACCTTAAATCCCCTGATCAGTTCTGGTAGATTATGCACACCATTCTTGACTCACCTACCCAGTTTAAAGCCCTATCCTTAAGCTAGGAAACTCACCCATCTCTCACCCAACGGAAGCAGCTAGCACTTTTACCAATTTATTCACATCCTGTGCCCTCACCCTACTTCCTTATCCTTCCCTTCTCCCTCTCCTGCTTGCCCTGTGTCTCCTCAAATGCCTCCATTCCCCTACCCTCAACCTCAGCATCTTTTTTCTTCTACCCAGACTCTTCAAAGACTACCCTCACTGCCTTACTCTCTCTTAATTCCATTAAGGGGCACAACCAAGATAGGCTGGATGCTAGTCTTCTTCATTTCTCTGCTTTGGCCCTCACTGCCTCTCTTACTTCCTTTTTCAATCTTTTTCTCCAACTTGGATCTGTCTGCCAGTCCTGAAAACAGACTAAAGTACTCCCCCTCCTGAAAGAGAGTGACTCTTATTCCTTAGGTAATTAGTGGCTCATCTAACTCATCTCTAACCTTGCTAAGGTGCAGAAAAACATGTTCTCTCCCAGCTATCCACTTACCTTGACTTGTATTCTTTTCTCTCTCCTTTCTAGTCTGGCTACTGCAAGCACCTCTCCACCATCCTCTGGATCCCTGATTTTGTTTTGAAGGGCATGGACCAGCAGCTGTTCACCATAGTCCTTTTTATAGTCTTAGCAAAGGTCTTTGATGCAGTGACCCACCTCCTTCTTTTGGATAAGTTAGGTGCTTCAGATCTGTCTGACCTAGCAGTCAGATGGTTCCACTCCTGCTTGTCATAGCAATACCAGTCAGCAGTCAGTCCAAGCTGGTATCACTATATTAATCCCCCACCTATCAAATCTCATGACCCCCAGGACTTCAGCCTTGGCACAGTCCTTTTATGCTTCTTCTTAAATTACCTCCCCTCCACCTGTGTTTCCTCACTGATGCACATGTATGCAAATGACACAGTTCTTTCAGCTTCTGGTGTTTCAATCTCTCAACTGGAATCATCACTTCAGCATGACTCTGACAACATTCAAAGTTAGTCCCGCTCAAGCCAGTTCTCACTAAATGCCTGAAAAACTGTCTCCCTGAGCTTTGGCACTAGACAGAGATTAGCAAGGCTCCAATATGTACCTGTCATCCAAACACTATATGGCAGCATACTTGATAAGATACCCCACTTTAAGTACTTAGGAGTGTGGCTGAACTAGAATCCCAACTTTTCCACCCACATTGATGCTGTGCATAAGAAGCGTTTTCCTATGCTTGGTGTGTAGTACCAAAACAAATCTTGCATTCCTCTCCTGGTCAATCAAGAGATCATCCTTAAGATGATTTTGCTGGTGTTTAACTATTTCTTTTGTGGCAGAGCCCTGGAACAGTCTGTCAGCTGAGGTGGTAGGAGCAAGCACAGTAAGAGGGTTCAAACAGGCCTGGTATAGAATGAAGGGAATAGTGGTTACCTGGGCCAACACAACCAGTGAAGATAACTAGGGTAAAGTCCAGGAGGGTTAGTACTCTGGGTAACATTAGGTTCTGAGAATGATCCTAGGGATTTAGGGAACCTGGGCAGACTGGATGGACCTTACATCTTTTTCTGCTGTCATTGTCTATGTTGCTATATTTTTATGCAAACATAGGGCCTGATCTTAAAAGAGTTACCCCTGGCATAACTGTACGTGCACCAAAAAGAATGGCGCAAGTAGCAAGTTACACCAGCAGTTGCGATGTGCAGGATTCTACAATGTGGCCTGTGACATGCCTTGGGCCACTTGCACCAAAGTGCAGTTACACCAGCAGTTGCACCCTAAACACCCTGAGACATGGGGCAAGGGGGTTTATGGCAGCAGCTGCACCCTGTTCTCAAGGGCAGCAGCAAAGTCCCCAATATCGGGATTCTACAAGAACCCCCAGAGGAGAACCGGCAACGTATGTTACACCAGCATTTAGCTGGCGTAAAGGTACATATTCCCTCCAGGGGTTCTGTAGAGCCACTACACCCACTCCATGATGTGCCGCCCCATGGTCAGAACACCCCCGTTGTCACCCCACAGGGCATCCCACAACCCCCCCAGCTCCTGATCCCCCATAGCAGAGGTGCCCAGCAGGGCATCTCACACTCCCAGCCCCCAGAACCCCCAAACTGTAAATGCCCTGCAGGGCAGCCCACACAAATCATGCCCCAGGACCCCACACTGCTATCAGCCCTGCAGTATAGGTCCCTGCAATGCTGCAAACCTTTAAATTAATTAGTCCCCCGTACTCCCTGGTAGTCTAGTGACCCCTCACCCACCAGTGCCAATACACCCCACACCCTCCCCGACACATCCCCAGCCAGTGACTGACACAACCCTCCTCTCACCACCACTTCCAGCTGCCAACTGAGCTCCTTCTGAGTGCGTACTGTATAGACATGCTCAGAAATGAATGAACACTCATTCATTTTTGAGTGCATCTATACAGTAAGTCTCAGAAGGAGCTCAGGCTGATGCCTGGCCATGGAGGTGAGAGGAACTGTGCCAATTGCTGGCTGGGGATGGGTCAGGGGGTACGGGGTGTATTGGCACTGCTGGGGGTGGTGGAGGACCACTAGACTACAAGGTACATTATTGTGGTTCCAGCTGTATTGCACATATTGCGTACTGCATGTACTGTACATACTGTACAGTACACCAGTCAATTAGGGATCAGGATAGGTGTTGGGGACCCTTGGTGGCACAACAGTGGGTAGGGGGCCTCTTGCCCTGTGGGGCTCCACTGGGGATTGGGCATGGGGGGCACCTGTGCCTTGTGGGAGAGTGGTTGTGGCTTGCAACATCCTCGCTAGGTACACTCTCTGTTTGGTGTACCTGGCTGTATATTGCAAGTCGCAGGACATAGAGGCAGGGACCATGCCCCTTCTAGAATAGGGTGCAGGGTCAATGTCACAGCTGCGATTGGCACAAGTTGCATTTGGCTGCAGCTTGCACCAAGCTTCTAGAATCCCACCCATAGTCTATAGTGCTGCCCCAAAGTCTACATTGGCCAGCCTGGACTCCTCTTTCATTCCGTCTGCCACTTTCCTCCTAGTGCTTTTTTTCACCCATCACTGCTCTCTACAGTATATGTTAATCTCTCTTTTCCCTCCCATAAGATGTGGTGTCTCTCACACTGTACTTCCTTCATGGTCAAATACTCATTTGCCACTGTTCCTCCTTATCTCTCCTTAACCCTGACATCCTCTCCTCCTACTCCTACTACTTCCAATTATCTGCTGCTCATTCCTTTCATATCCCCACAGTAAATCTGTGGCAGTCCAGTCTGATTTCTCTATCTGATTTCCAACAATGTGAAACAACCTCCCTCTCCCTCTCCCCATCTGTCTCTCTTCCTTCCTGTACTCTTCCAAACTACTCTTACTGGTGCACTTCCCCAAAGTGTGTGCCTGCAGCTAAGCTCCTTCTTTTTCTCTATACCTTACAGTAAACTGTTCCCTATCCAACCCTTCTCACTATTTTACCTATTGTATCCCTTTACACCTTACTCTGGATAGCTTAAATTCACTGTATTCCATCATTTGAATTTATGCCGCCATGATCCTGGGGCTTAGTCAGAGTTGAGGTAGCAAGTAGAGTTTTATTCTCAGAAGAAGTCTGAAGGGGAAGGAAGGAAACATATTAAATTCAGTGCTTTAGAGTAACTGGTAACTGGTAATTGCTATTATTCTTTTAAACTTAGATTGTGGGCTTTTAGTGACACTGTACTTTCTTTGTTGTCTTTACTTAGAATTGTTTTTGGGCTGTTGAAAATTTAAAATGTAGTGGTGGTGTAATTCTGTGCTGTCTTTAAATGCTGCAAATTTGATCTTGGCTTGTCTGACTGCCCTGTAGTTGGGTGAAGGCTGTTAATTGTCTGGCCTTTGACCTCAGCTACGTGATAACTGGAGGTGGGGCTTAGTCAGAGTTGAGGTAGCAAGTAGAGTTTTATTCTTTCAGAAGAAGCCAGAAGGGGAAAGAAGGAAGGAAACATATTCAATTCAATGCTTTAGAGTAACTGGTAATTGCTATTTTTCTTTTAAACTTAGATTGTGGGCTTTTAGTGACACTGTACTTTCTTTGTTGTCTTTACTTAGAATTGTTTTTGGGCTGTTGAAAATTTAAAACATAGTGGTGGTGTAATTCTGTGCTGTCTTTAATTGCTGCAAATTTTATCTTGGCTTGTCTGACTGCCCTGTAGTTGGGTGAAGGGTGTTAATTGTCTGGCCTCTGACCTCAGCTACGTGATAACTGGAGGTGGGGCTTAGTCAGAGTTGAGGTAGCAAGTAGAGTTTTATTCTCTCAGGAGAAGCCAGACGGGGATAGGAAGGAAACGTATTCAATTCAGTGCTTTAGAGTAACTGGTAATTGCTATTTTTCTTTCAAACTTAGATTGTGGGCTTTTAGTGACACTGTACTTTCTTTGTTGTCTTTACTTAGAATTGTTTTTGGGCTGTTGAAAATTTAAAATGTAGTGGTGGTGTAATTCTGTGCTGTCTTTAATTGCTGCAAATTTTCACCCTCCCTACCCTTCCCCCAACTCTTAATTATATGCCCTGTTACATCTGATTGACAGAAGCTAAACACAGGGTATAGTTAGGGGTGTGAAGTAGGAGGGGCATAAGGGGGGAGAAGCCCACCCTCAGCACAAGTGTTTTGACTCATTTATTTACTTAATGGTTTCTTTTCTTAATTTTCTTTAAAAAAAAATCTGAGGATCAGTGGCAGGATTTTGAGGACAGCAAATTAATAAAAAGGGAACTGGGAGAGCTTCAGTAGCAGACAAGTAGTGGAATAGCAGTATAATTGCAGTGTAATGTGGGGAGTGGTGCAATGCAGTGGCTGTGAGGCAGCCATATTCAGGCAGACCTTCTGGACACTGAGGTGCTGCCCTATCTGCATGCATCTCTCTGGACTGTGGGATGAAGTAGCCAGACTCAGAGTGGAAGTAAACTGGGTCAGGAGTACCATCACCCCTATCCAGAGACCACCCAGTCCAATGCAACTGCCTCAAAGGATGCCGAGAATGAGGAGCACTTGGATGACAGTGGGCTCAGGGAGGTTAGAGTGGTCGGGTAGAGGCACGTCCCAGATCCTATTCCACTCAAGAACTCATATGCCACACTGGCAAACAAGGACAACCAAATAGAGGTACCCAGAGAAGTGGAAGGAAAGGATGTGGAGGTTAGCCAAGGAGGTGACCTCAGCGGTGAAAGCAGTGGACCCCAGAGGAGGAGGAAGTGTATCCTGGTGGGGGACTCCATCATAAGAGGGATCCAAATAGGAACACAGGAGGGGGATGACAGGGAGGTGAGGTGCCTACCAGGTGCCACAGCATGGAGGGATGGAAGGAAGATCCTGGGGATCACTGGGAAGGCAAGACGGGAGAGTGAGATGGATGTCATTATCCACCTAGGTACTAATGACCTGACAAATGGGGAGCCAAAGGAAGTTCAGGAACAGTTAAGGAAATTGGGGCGGGGTCTTAAGCAAGTAGCTACTTCTGTCACTTTCTCAGAAGTACTACCTGCGAGAGGCAAGGAAGAACATAGGAGTGCATGCACCAGGAACTTTAACTCATGGTTGAAGAACTGGTGCTGTGAGGAAGGGTTTGGATTCATTGGTGACTGGGGACCCACCTAGAGGGATGGAGGTTTATTCAAGCCTGATGGCCTGCATCCATCCTGGAGGGAATCCAAGCACTCAATGATAAGTTTAAATGTCTACTTGACAAGCATTTAAACTAGCAAAGGGGTGGCAGACCTGCAAGGAGGGTACCTACTTGCTCACTCCCCCACAGCTAGCAGTAGAACCAGTGAACCAGAGGAGTGGCTATCTCTGCAAAGCAGTGTGCAAAAGATGGAGATTAGTGCCCAAGAGGTGAATAGGCAGAAAAGGGGCAAAATTCAGCAGAAGGGCAGACAGCAAGGAGAACCAGGGATAAAGGACAACCAAGGAAGGGGCTGGAGTAGAACAGCAAAACAGTCTAGGGAGGTCTAATCATGGAAAGCCATGTGTGCAAATGCCAGGAGCCTTAGCAACAAGATGGAAGATCTGGAGGCTGTCATGGTGCAGTCAGACCTGGACATTGTGGCCATCACTGAAACCTGGTGTAATGATAACCACGACTGGGAGATGGCCATACCTGGCTACAACATATTCAGAAGAGACAGATCAGGCAGGAAGGGAAGAGGAGTGGCACTGTATGTGAAAAATGACATAAGGGCCACAGAGATCCAGGAGGAACAAAATGGGGGAGAGATACTGTAGGTTAAGCTAGAAAGAAAAATGGGGACAGCCATCTGCACAGATGTGGTCTATAGACCACCAGCCCAGGAGGAAGAAACAGATAGGGAGCTGATGCTAGCCATCCAAAGGATGGCAAAAAATGGTGAGGTAGTACTGGTTGGAGACTTCAATATTCCAGATGTGGACTGGAGCATCCCAGCAGCAGCATCAACTAGGAGCAGATTTATCCTGGACTCCCTTCAGGGTGCCTTCCTCAAGCAACTGGTCATGGAACCAACTCGGCAGAAGGCAATACTGGACCTTGTGCTCACAAATAGGGACAGTGTGATGGGGTAACAGTGGGGGAGCACCTGGGGAACGGTGACCACCAGTCATTGTGGTTTGAAATCACAGGAAGAGCAGAACCAAACCACAAAAACGTGTATCCTGGATTTTAGGGGCAGACTTTGGGAAAATGGGAGATACTTGAAAGAGACATTAAGGAATGGGACAGGAATCAGGGGTTGAGGAACAGTGGGCAGTATTTAAAATGGGGATTACAAGAACAACGAATTATGCATTAAGCAGGTTAGCAAAAGGAAAAGGAAGAGGAG
Organism: Neoceratodus forsteri; assembly: GCA_016271365.2. Lineage (NCBI taxonomy): Eukaryota > Metazoa > Chordata > Ceratodontiformes > Ceratodontidae > Neoceratodus > Neoceratodus forsteri. The sequence goes on along the minus strand of CM028132.1, from coordinate 640,831,664 downwards.
ACCATTATGGTTTTCCAAAGAGGTAGCAAAAGTGAAGGCCAAAAGATTGCATTCAGGCAATACAAACAGACACAGGCAGAAGGGATAGGGAGAAGTACCAGGAGAAGCAGAGAGAGAGGCAGGAGGTCACTAAGGGAAGCCAAAGCTCAGACAGAAGAACACATTGCAAAATTAGTGGGTAGAGGGGACAAAACCTTTTACAGGTATGTAAGTGAAAAAAGAAAGACAAAGGGAGGGATAGTGAGACTGAAGGGGGAGGATGGGGGCCACGTGGAGGATGACAACAGTAAAGCTGACATATTGAACAGGTATTTCTGCTCAGTCTTTACTGAGGAAGAGATGGGTAATGGGTCTGAAGGGGAGTACAAAGGGTGAGAATGGTGCAGAAATGGACACAAGTCCCTTTACATGAGAAAGGGTCCTGAAGGAACTGGAAGTAATAAGAGTTGATAAAGCAATGGGGCCAAATGGGGTGCACCCCAGGGTCCCTAAATAACTAAGAGAGGTGGTGGCTGAACCTCTGGCTATCCTGTTTAGCCGATCACTGGAAACAGGGGAGGTACCCAAAGACTGGAGGACAGTAGATATAGTCCCCTTATACAAAAGCGGGAACAAAGAGGAAGCAGGGAACTACAGACCAGTCAGCCTCACCTCGGTAGTGGGGAAGATCATGGAAGCACTACTGAAGGAGAGATTGGTGGAACATCTGGTTGTCAATGGACTACAGGACCCAAGGCAGCATGGTTTCACCAGGGGGAGGTCATGTCAGACCAACCTTGTTGAATTTTTTTGACTGGGTGACTAGGGAGGTGGATCAGGGGAGGGCAGTGGACATGGCCTATCTGGACTTCAGCAAGGCCTTTGACACTGTGCCACATAGAAGACTATTACACAAACTGGGGAATATGGGTGTGGGCAGGACAGTAGTGTGGTGGGTAGGTCACTGGCTGGGTGGCAGGACACAGAGGGTGGTGGTAAATGGCTGTCACTCCACAGAGGGAAAAGTGATCAGTGGGGTACCACAGGGATCAGTGCTGGGACCGGTCCTATTCAACATCTTCATCAGTGACATTGCACAGGACCTAGAAGGCAGAATTTCACTGTTCGCTGATGACATAAAGCTCTGTAACAGAGTAGACACACCAGAGGGTGTAGACAGAATGAGAAGGGACCTGCAGAAACTTGATGAATAGTCAGGGGTTTGGCAGTTGAAATTCAATGCAAAGAAGTGCGAGATAATGCATATGGGACACAAAAACCCTGGCACAATATATCAGTTGGGGGGTGAGGATATCGCATGCACCAAGCAGGAAAGAGATCTTGGGGTTATCATCTCTGATGACCTCAAGGTAGGGAAACAGTGTGACAAGGCAGCAGGTAAAGCAAATAGGATGCTGGGATGTATAGGCAGGGGCATCACCAGCAGGAAAGGAGGTCATAATTCCACTATACATGACACTAGTGAGGCCCCACCTGGAGTACAGTGTACAGTTGGAGACCATACCTATGTAAGGACATAGACAGGGTAGAGAAGGTTCAGAGGAGGGCAACGAAGATGGTGCATGGATTGCATCACAAGTCCTATGAAGACAGGTTGAAAGAACTGAACATGTACTCCCTGGAGGAGAGAAGGGAGAGAGGGGATATGATAGAGACATACAAGTATCTCACAGGGAGAACAGGGTGCAGGAATACACTATTTTTAAGCGAAAAAGATGTTCCAGGACTAGAGGGCATGGGATGAAGTTGGAGGAATGACGATTCAGAGGAAACATGAGGAAGAATTTCTTCACAGAATCAGTGGTGGACAAGTGGAACACCCGGCCAGAGGAAGTGGTGGGGGCTGAAACAATCACAGGATTTAAGAATGCATGGGATAGACATAAAGGAATTCTGGAGGTCAGGGTTAAGGGGCAACAGACTTCTAGGAAAACATAAACTGAACTTGCAAGCTCAAATGGGCAGACTGGATGGGCCATAGGCCCTCTTATCTGCCGACACTGTCTATGTATCTATGTATCTATGGTACAAATATCTTGCCATGCACTGGCTGCATGCTTCCTTAGTTTTCATCCTGTCTACCCTCATAACCAATATGCTTTGTACACATTTTGCATTGCCTTTTCTCTTTCTCTGGAAGTCATTACTTGTACTGTGAATTTATTGCTCATGTACTGTACATGCACCTGTTGTGGTCACTTTGTTATTGGTATTTCACTCCTTGCTGTATATCTCCCCCCACCCCCCCAGATTTCAACTGGGAAATGGGTTCTGGCTCGGTGAGCCTAGCCTAGTCTCTTAATTTCAAATAAAATAAATAGTCTGAAACTGTGAAGTTCAAAATTCAATTGGCATAGACCATTTCACACACAGGGTTTTTTCTCATTTTCTGCAAAGTAAAAGATTTTGATTTTAAAATCAAATTCAGTGTTTTATAAAATACATTTTCAACATGATTTACATCTTGATATGCAGTTCCTCTGTTTCGTATGCTTATAAGAGTTTCATATTAAGTCCTTTGCTTTTCAGTTCTCTCTTCTAAATAACTTGAGAATGTGCTATTATAATCATAACAGTTACAGTGAAGAATTGCACACAGAATCAGTGAAATTTGTTATTCTATAGCAATCAATGCTAAAGTGAAATAAGTAATTGAACTCATCCTTTATAAATGTGTCTGCATGATTGGTTACAAAAATTTGAATGTATGTTTCATCCATATCAGAATATTACAATAAATTAGATAACAGGCTGATGCATAACAATATGTTATGTATTCAAATTGGTTCAAAAAAGTTGTATACTGCAGTTTATAGATTCTGGCTATTCTTCAATGTGTTCATGCAAAGGCTGACAGCAGGAATATCTTACTTATAAGAACATTTTTGTTTGGATAAAGGCTCTAAAATGCAAGTATTTGGCATACTGTATAAGAACAAATTACCAGGTGATTCCATTAAAAGCCTTCGGGCAGGATTCATGAAGCGTTAAATTTCTAAGTCCCAATCCGCAACTGCTGATGCGGACTGTAATCGCCTGCAGTTGTGGCGGTTGCAATTCAGAGCCGCAGCAGTTGCAGAAAGTGTTATGGCTGCTTCTACCAGCTATAGCCCATTCCCATAGTTGCGGCTATCACCCTGGTGACACCGCCCCGCAAGCAGCCATAACCCCTGGGGCCGGTCATAATCTAGCTCCACCTTTGTGAATACCCACCGCTGCGGGTAACCTGTGGCTCCGCAAGTGGCAACCCACTTGCACAGCTGTTTACCTGCAGCTGCGGGTCTTTCAAAAGCTTCATGAATCCTGCCCTTCATCTTTACAGACTGCTAGATACTATATGTTGCCTGAAATGCAGCTGCTTGATGATAATTTACATGTCATTAAAGGGACACTAATAACCACACTCATTAAAAAGACCACAAGATGATGCAAACAAGTAGTTTAGAACTTGATTAAGGGAAGAATGAGATTCTGTATATGTTTTATTTTTTTTTTTAAATAAAGCTCAGTCATATTTCGTGTTTTGTAGCAAAAAAATCACTATTTTTGTGTTCTTACTACAGTTTACTAGAAGGGTATATTGCATAGAACAAAAGTGTTAAATTATATACAAGCTGAAAAAGCTTAATTTTTTTTAATTAACATACCCCCATTCTTTAGCCAGGCCTCTCCTCAAGCACCTCTGGTATGTCCCCCCCAGTCCCACTTTCCTTTATCACAACCATCCCCCACATAGCCTCAGTTTGGAGTCCTGGATAGGGTACTGTGGTGGAGGGATGAATCCTGAGTTGCACGCAGTGTTGGGTGACTGCAATGAAAGCAGGGACCAGCACTGATATGCTGGAGTCCCAAAGGGGAGCTGACACTGAAGCCAAACTTTTCCCATTGTTATGCCCCCTGCAGAAGTAGGCGTGCAGGGCGAGACCAATGTGCAAGTGCACACAATGCATGCATAATGCAGGTTCCCCAGCTGAACTCTTCTTCTCCTCCTCCTATGGAACCCTCAGTTGCACTGCCACCTGTGATTACTCAGGTGGCAGTGTTTCAGCAAGGATGGTGACCCTTCTCCCTCAGGGATGCTAACTCCTCCTTCCCCCAGCCACCCCCAGCATCCCAGGAACATTCCCTAACACGGATCACCAGTGTCACTAGTGGTAGCCCTACTGCTGCACTGATAAGCTATCTTAGAATTGATACTTTGACCATTGGTTTGCTTCATGATTTATGGATGAAGAAGCTGGTGCAGTGGCAAACAGGGTTGAGACATTGTGTGCCTCACCTCTTGCCGCACCAGTAACCTAGGCTCAGAAACAGAATAGGTTGCTTGAATGAAAGCCTGTGGAGGGAGGATTGAGCATCCCTATGACAGCATACATCAAAAGCCCTATGAGGAAGAACTAAAGAACCTCAGTATATACACCCTGGAAGGGAGGAGGAAGATGGGGGGATATGATAGAGTCCTTTAAAGAGCTAGTGTATTTCATAAAATTAATGCTAGTTTTTAAATGTAGTCAACTATTACCTTTCATATCTGAGATACTTGCTATTTTCCCTTTGGTTAATTGACATGTTTACCTGATGTTAGTAGGTGTGATGTCAGGAACAGCACTGTGCCTGGCAGCTGACATATCTAGTTCTATTCCCACCACTATGTCATCAGCATTGTGACCTCACTGGCTGTGACATCACAGCTACTCAGGAAGAGCCACTCAGTAACTGCCAGGTCAGTCTCCTGTGGTGTCACAGTCAGTGAGGTCACAGTGATGATGTGATAGTGGAGGGAATAAAGCTGAATATGTCTGCTGCCAGTCAGAGTGCTATTCCACACATCTAGCATAATACTGTCACATAGAGAACTTTCTAATAAGCGAACGGAAAAAGAAAATGACTTCAGAAATAAAAAGGTACAACTTACTACTTCTTAAAATTTATACCACATTAGTGTCTGCTATTTTGGTTCTACTAACTCTTCAAATATCTCTTGGGGGTAAATACGGTAGAGAAGGGAAGTATTTTTCAGAAAAGAAGTGTTCAAGAACAAGGGGACATGGTTTTTATCATCTTAAAAATATTGCTTTGATGAAGTCTTTCATCCCACCCAGTGACCTGCCCTCACTGATATATGCTTTTGTTACATCCAGACTGTGTCACAAACCCACTCAGCAGGTCAGGCCCTCTGCTCCCACAGTGGCAATCTCTGAGTGTAGTATTGTGAACAGGTAACAGAACAGGGTAACCCTCTTGTCTGCTTGTGGGTCCAAATAACCTATGGTCTCAAGTTCTGGGGGAATTCAAACTGTGAACCTTATACTAGCATACCCAAATGTACAGGCTCAGATAATTCTACTCTTCGGGGAATGCCAGCTATCTTCCACCTAAGGGAACCTAACCAGGTATCCGAAATGAACCCTTAGAACTCTATGAAAGACCTTAGGTATATTCTTTACCCTTTCCCAGTTTGGTATACCATTAAGCTTATGAACAGTTGTCAACTTTAACCATCTATGCTTCACATGCAAAAGAAAGAATTTCGAAGGCACACCAGGCAATCTCTTTAAAATAAGGGATTTACTTAAAAATGGATAAAAAATATGTAAAATGTAAACACAGAACAATATATCATAAATCACACAATCACTTAAAAGAAAACAAGGAAAAAGTACAAACATAAACTCCTACCACTATACAATTAGACTTTCCCATCTAATGTATATCCTTCTTACAGTGCTTATAGTAGATGTTGTTTTTAAGAGCCCATCAAGAAAAAGTGTCACTAAAGATCAGACACAGAATAGGTTAAACTGTCTCTAAACCTGCCTCTTCCATGATGTCACCTACCTCCTCCTTGAATATTAAAAATTATACAACCAGGATGTCTTATCATTCAGGAGGTACATTAATTAAGGTGACATCAGCAACACCCATTTCCCAATATGACTTATTTGATCTTGAGTGGTTTCCTGCTCCTCTTTGATCTTTGAGCAGTTCCTATTTCCCCACTTCAAAGGCAGGAGATCATAAAATGCAACTCCTCTGAAACATCATAGAAGTTTACAATCCTTATATCTTTGCAGCTGGTCAGCTACAATTAATTCAGATAAACAGAACACCCTTAATTATGTCTCTCTAGTCTTTAATTATCTCCTGGCTTACAGGTTAACATCCTGTAGCTGAAACCATGGGGGGGGGGGCATCCCAGGAGCACAGAATGTCTCATGACAGACAATCACACCCTACATTTTTAAATTACAAAATCATACAGCAATCAGAACCAGCTGGCCAAGCATCACAATCCTCCCTACCTAGACTGAATTTGGGGGCTCTATCCGCTGCATGGGATGAGCTTCCCAAATCAGTTCACTCCTCATAAATGCACGATAAGCCATCACTGTTGTGATTGGTCACTCCAGTCCTATGTAGGATTGTCATGTCATACCCTTGCAAAGCAAGACTCTATCTTAACAATCTATCATTAGTTTTTCCCATTTGCATCAGCCAAACCAGGGTGTTGTGGTCAGTTTGTACCACAAAATGTTGCCCATATAAGTATGACTCTAATTTCTGGAAAGGCAGTATAACGCAGTGGTTTAAGACTATGCGCTGTAAATCTGGAGACCTGGGTTTGAATCTCACAGCCCTCACTTGCATACTGTGTGACCCTGAGCAAGTCACTTAACTTCCTTATGTTCCCAGGTTGCACCTGTTAACAAGCTTTCAGCTTAGTGTGTCTCACCTGGTTAAACAATTGGGAAAAAAAGACACTCTTTTTCCACAGTAGAGTATGCCTGCTCCCTGGGAAGTAACTTTTTACTCAGGTACACTACCGAGTGATCTTTCCCTTGGTTAGATGTCTGACTCAGTACTGCCCCAATACCCACATCTGAGGCATCAGTCTGAACTATAAAGTGTTTTCTATAGTCAGGATTTGTCAGTACAGGAGCACTGCACAGTGCCTCCTTCAGTCTGGTAAAGGCTTTTTCACAGGCTGGTCCCCAGGTCATTTTCTTTGACATCCTTTTCTTTACCAAGGTCAGATAGGGGAGTAGCCAGGGCACTGTAATTGGGTGCAAATTTCCTATAGTAACCTGCTGTCCCTAGAGGACTCCTGACCTCTTCTGTGTTTCTGGTCTGGGCCATGGCTGGATCATCTCTATTTTCATTTGGTTAGGACAGAGCTGTCCCTGGCCTACAACATGCCCAAGGTATACCACTTCTCCCATGGCCACCTGGCACTTCTCAGCTTTGACGGTGAGCCCAGCACTCTGTATCCTGCCCTGCACTTCCCTAACATGGGATAGGTGTTCCTCCCAGCTGGCACTAAAGATTGCAATGTTATCCAGGTATGCCATGGTGTACTCCTCAGCACCATTTAACACCTGGTTCACCAACCTTTTGAAAAGTTGGTGAGGGCGTTATTCATTCCGAAAGGCATTACTTTAAATTCAAATAAGCCTATCAGAGTGATGAAGACTGACCTCTCCCTAGCTGTGTCAGTTAAGTCGACTTGCCAATACCCCTTTGTCAGGTTAATAGTCATAAGGTAGGTCGCCCTTCCTAACTTGTCCAGGAGTTTGTCTGTCCAGGGCATCAGGTGGGCATCTGACTTCATGACTGCTTTCAGTCCATGATAGTCCACACAGAAATGAGTAGAGCCATCTGGCTTGGGCACAAGGACTACGGGTGAGGCCCAGGGGCTGTGGGATCTCTGGACTACCCGTAAATCTAGCATCCCCTCCACTTCCCTCCTGATGTCCCTTTGGACAGCCTCAGACACCCGATATGCTGTCCGCCGTATGGGCATCTGTGTCGCTGTCTCCACATCATGTGTCACTAAGGGGGTTAGTCCAGGCTTGGCAGTAAACAATATGGTAAAGTCTGCTAAAACCTCCCTTACATCCTGGATCCTGTCTGGGGCCAGCTGGGGTGACAGTATAACTGCCTCCATGGAGGACTCTCACTTGCTTTCTTCCAGCAAGTCCAGAATGGGGTCTCTTTCATCCTTCCCCTTCCCAGGACTACATACTGCGAACACCATGTCAGCCCTATTAACATATGGCTTCATCATGTTGACATGGTACATCCTTTCTGTCTGTCTTCTGTCAGGTAACTCTATGATACAGTTCACATCATTTAGCTTCTTAACTACTTTGTACGGACCTGCCCAGTCAGCCTTCAGCTTGTCTTTCCAGACTGGAATAAGGACCATGACTTCCTGACCCACCATGTATGAGTGAGCTCTGGCTCTGCGGTCATACCACGCATTTTGTTTCTGTTGGGCAGCTGCCAGGTTGCTCTGGGCTGTCCCCATAAGCTCCTTCACCCTTTCCCTAAACCTAAGGACGTAATCCACTATGGGAGTTCTTTGGTTGGCATGTTTGCCTTCCCAGTCCTCCTGGATCAAGTCTAGGGGCCCATGTACCCAGCATCCATATAAGAGCTCAAAGAGGGAAAATCCTGTTGACTCTTGGGCACCTCCCTGTATGCAAACAACAGGTGGAGAAGGTATTTCTCCCAGTCCCTCCCATGCTATTCAGCAAATGATCTGAGCACTGAGTTCAGGGTACCATTAAATCTTTCCACAAGCCCATTGGCTTGTGGGTGATATGTGGCTGTGCATCTCTGCACCACCCCACACTTCTCCCACAAACAGGTCCGACATGAAAGAACCCCCTTGATTGGTGATAACCTCCTGTGGAAACCCAACATGGGAAAAATTCCCTAGTAAGGCATCTGCCACTTTGTCTGTCCTCAGTGAGGATAGAGTGACTGCCTCTGATACTGGGTGGTGTAATCACCACAGTAAGGATGAAACTCTTCCTGGATGAGCTGGGGGTATTTAAAGGCCCTACAATATCCATTCATTCCCTCTGGAATGGCTCCTCCACTATAGGTAAAGGAATTAGGGCAGCTTAGGTTTTCTTACCTGCCTTCATTGTTTCTTGGCACTGGTGACAAGACCTGCAATACTCCTTCACCTACTGGGTGAAGTTAAGTCAGTTGAAATTCTGGGCCAACCACTGTGTAGTGCATGCAATTCCCAGATGACCAGACAAGGGAATATCATGTGCAATCTTGAGCAACTGCTCATGATACCCCTGTGGAATGACAAGCTGCCTGCCTATCACCCCTCCCTCTGTCTGCACAGCCTGATTATACATCAGTCCATTTTCCCAATAAACCTTATGTCTGCTGTCACCTCCCTGTGCTCCATCAGAGTCTGCCCAAGCCCTCAGCTTCTCTAGACTAGGGTCACTTATCTGAGCAGCTGCAAACTCCTCACACATTCTCAAGGTATGGGACAGGTCCCCTTCAGTCTCTAAACTAGGGTCCCTAGCACTACCATCAGGGCACTCCGGATCACTGTCATCCCTAACCCTCTGACAATGGGTCACCCCTTCCTCTTCAGAGTAACCCTCCATAGCTGTGTGGTTAACTGCTACTAGGGAAATATCTACCCCCTTTTCATTAGTCTCCGCATCAGGAGACACAGGCTGGGGAATCAGCCTTCCAGTGGTTTACATAATGGCTTCTGTGGAGTCCAGGGAACTACAATTTATCCTGGCCGCTTGGCTATGGGTGACTGCACACACCATCCCCTGTTTGAGATTGTTGCCAAGGATGTCATCCACTGCTAAGGTTTTGGCTACAGCCACCTGTTGCACAGTTCCCCCTGTTTCATCCCAGTCTAGGAGAACACTAGCGAGGGGAAATGTTTTCTCCTCACCAGTAAAGTCCTGTACAGTGACGTATTTATTGGACAAAAGCTAACCAGGCTCTACTAGATCTCCTTTTACCAATGTCAGGGATGCCCTTGTGTCCCTTAACCCTTGTGTCTGTACACCATTCACCATGACTGGGTACATGTGTTCCCTCATGTTTACAGGCATGCTTCCAGGGACACACAAACAACTCACTTCTTTCCTAGTCCCCTGTTGCGTATTGCTTGTCCTTGTGGGACACTGTCTGGAAATATGCCCAGTTTCTTTACACAACCAACATTAATTTCTTTTCTCAGAAAAATCTTTTCTCTGAAACCTGGGGCTAGCTAGTTTTGGTGGAAGCAGTGAGGGTTTTAGCTGCCCTGAAGGCGCGCTTTTCCCTTTCTGCACTGCCACACCCACCCCATTCACTCTTTGAGCAGGTCTGCTCTTGGCATAGCGGTCCGAGAGTTCAGAAGCCTCTTGCACTGTTTTGGGATCTCAGTCCTCCAGCTAGGTTTTCAGCTCTGCTGGGCATGCCACCAAAAAATGTTCTAACAATATAGCATTTTCAATTTTATCTACAAAATTTGCTTTGATTCCCTCCCACCAACGTTTTAAAAACCGATGTTGTTTCATGGCTAGCTCCTTGTAGCTCATATCAGGGCTTCTCCTGAGCTCATTGAATTTAGCTTCGTATGCTTCAGCAGTTAAATCAAACTTTTTTAAAAGTGCAGCTTAAGTTTGCTGTAATCATTACTGTCCTCATTGTCCATTTGACCTAATGCATCCTGCGCTTTCCCAGTAAGTAGCGGGGATAGCTGGAAGCTCCAGGACCCTCTAGAAATTTTAGCCTGAATACAAACTTTTTCAAAGGAATTTAAAAAGGCATCAGTATCCTCCCACTCTTTAAATTCAGCTATCAATTCGGAATTCAATTTGTAACCCAGTCCTGCAGTTCCAGTTAAACCCAAGCCACTTACCTGCTCTGGTGCAGGTGGTTGGAGTCGTAGCTTCTCCAGTTCATGTTGCTTCTGGTGGTCTCACTCCTCTCAGTCCACCTCATGCTGTTCATGGTCCTTCTTCTCCTCTGCAGCTCGGTGTTCTCACTCTGCTTCTGGGTGTTCTTGCTTTGCCTCCCTCTGGAACTCCAGCTCCATTCTGCGCAACTCAGTCTGCAGCCTGATTATTTCTGGCTCCAGAATGCTGGTGACCTTCTCCTGTTGCCATGGTCCTTCACTGGCACTGGCCCTGCTGCCATCCTCATTGGATCTGGACACTGCACTGGCCGCTAGCCCCGCCACGCTCAAGGTTTGGTCCTTTTCAGTCCCAGTCAGTGACTTGATGCTCTGGGTGTCTGCTGCCGTCAGGGCATCCATGAGATTCTGCTTGGTGGCTCTCATCTCGTACAGGACTCCTCTGTCCTTGCACAACTGCCTCAAGTAGTCTACAGTATGCTCGCTGTAGTTGGAAGCCATCTTCTTCCCTAACTATGGCTACTCTAACTTGCACTTTAGAAAAAGAATAAAACAGGTAGGAACTTGACTGTAAGCCAAGTGATATAGTTCTGTTTCCTTTTTAAAAATAAATCACTGCCTTTTTTGCATGTGAGCTGTACAGTATTAAGCTGATTCACTGAACAGTAAAGCTTGTTTTACAAAAATTATCAGCACTGCTGCCAACCAATCTGTCACAAACCCACTCAGCAGGTCAGGCCCTCTGCTCCCACAGTGCCAACCTCTGAGTGCAGTATTGTGAACAGAACAGAATAGGGTAACCCTCCTGTCTGCTTGTAGGTCTGAATCACCTTTGGTCTCAATGTCTGGGGGGATTCAAACTGTGAGCCTTATGCTAGCGTGCCCAAATGTACAGGATCAGATAATTCTGCTCTTCAGGGAATGCCAGCTATCTTCCACCTAAGGGCACATAATCAGGTATCCAAAATGAACCCTTAGAACTCTATGAAAGAATTTAGGTATATTCTTTACCTTTTCCCAGTTTGGTATACCAATAAGCTTATGAACAGTTGTCAACTTTAACCATGTATGCTTCACGTGCAAAAGAAAGAGTTTCGAAGGCACACCATGCAGTCTCTTTAAAATAAGGTTTACTTAAAAATGGATAACAAATATTTAAAATATAAACACAGAACAATATATCACAAAAATACAATCACGTAAAAGAAAACAAGGAAAAAGTAAAAACCTAAACTCCTACCACTATACAATTAGACTTTCCTATCTAATGTATATCCATCTTACAGTGCTTATAGTAGATGTTGTTTCTAAAAGCCCACCAAGAAAAAGTGTCACTAAAGATCAGACACAGAATTGGTTAAACTGTCTCTAAACCTGCCTCTTCCATGATATTCACCTAGCTCCTCCTTGAATATTAAAAATTATACAACCAGGATGTCTTATCCTTCAGGATGTACATTAATTATGGTGACATCAGCAAAACGCATTGCCCAATATGACTTATTTGATCTTTCGTGGTTTCCTGCTCCTCTTTGATCTTTGAGCAGTTCCTATTTCCCCACTTCAAAGGCAGGAGATCATAAAATGCAACTCCTCTGAAATGTCATAAAAGTTTATGATCCCTATATCCTTGCAGCTGGTCAGCTACGATTAAGTCAAATAAACAGGACACCCTTAATTATGTATTTCTAGTCTTTAATTATCTCCTGGCTTTCAGGTTAACATCCTGTAGCTGAAACCTTGGGGGAGGGGGTCATCCCAGGAGCACAGGATGTCTCATGATAGACAATCACACACTACATTTTAATATTACAAAATCATACAGCAATCAGGACCAGCTGGCCAAGCATCACAATCTTTACCTTGGGCTAAATGGAGGGGCTCTATGCTGCCTACAGCTGGTGCAAAATGCTGCAGCCAGGTTGTTGACAGGCTATCCAAGGTCCTGTCATGTAATTCCTGTCTTGTGAAAACTGCACTGGCTGCCAATTAGTGGCAGATCTCCTTCAAGGTCAGCTTGCTGACCTATAAAGTCCTACATGGACTAGGCCCTAACTACCTGCATTATCTTTTGTCTCTTCGCCAGACCTCCCAGCCACTCTGTTCCTCTGAAGTGGGCCTCCTAACAGTTCCCAGGGCTCAGTTAAAATCTTTTGGTGAGATGGTCCTTGATATTACTGGCCTGACCCTGTGGATTTCGCTTTCTAAATCTCTAAGGGAGGCACCTCACTGGAGTCCTTCAAAAGTGGTCTTAAGTCCCATCTTTTTACAGCAGTCTTTAATCCTAGCATTCTGTTCAAAACCCTAGGTTTTTATCTTACTGTACTTATTTTGCTTTTTATGTATTTTAACTTTTTATAAGTAGTTTGTATTAAATGTTGATTTTACCGGTTTTGCGATGTATATGCTGTGGTATCATTTTATTTCATTGTGTATGTGTTGTTTGGAGCTCAGAGCCCACAGGAATGAGTGCTCTATAAATAAAGTTTGCTTGCTTACTTGCTTGCTATGAAGCTGCAAGGGGGTAGTCAGTAGAGCTGTGAGGAAGTACTTCTTCACTGAAAGAGTGGTGGATTCCTGGAACAGCCTTCCAGTGGAGGTGGTGGTGGGAACAAAAACAGTGGTGGGGTTTAATAATGCATGAAACAGGCACAAGGGAATCATAGTTTAAAAGAAGGGAAGGGAAGGGAAGGTGGAAGAAAGACCTGTAGATCAAGTAGGGTCTGCGGTAATAATGTAGGTAGGGAAAAATGGGCAGACTAGGTGGGCCAAGTGATCCTTATCTGCCATCAAATTCTATTTCTATGGTTTTCTGCTCCCAGGGAGGGGTGGGTGTGACAGTGTCCCCACTGCTGTTCTGTCCTGGAGGAGTTTGTGTTGCGGTGCAGTGGGACCATGCAGGGATTAGGACACCCCAGGCAGGACACTGGGTGGATCTCCATGGAGGCACATCATGCACGTTACATCCACTGAATGCACAGTGGACCCTGGGGCAGAAAATGGTGGAAAATTCCCTATCCACAGGATGAAGCCCGATCCTCTGTAGGCTCCATACTGGTGACCAGGCACCTCTGTAGGAGGTCCTCTGGCAGAGGATAAGTGAAGTAAGCCCCAGAGAAGCTGGGTGATGGGGCTGGGAGGATCGGTTACATGGGAGCAGCTGGGTAGAACAAAGGCAGCAAAAACTATGAAAAAAGAAGACATTATGGATGAAGAAAAAAAAGTACAATATGCATAGTTTACTAGGAAAAGTAATCTGAAGGCCAGCTGAGGGGGTTGGTCCTTGTGCATCAGTAATGCAATTAACTGGCAGATTACTGTTGAGGAACCTGCAATGCTTCTGACCAGTGTATCTGACCAATGAGTAACCACAGAATTTCTGTTTTCAGTGCCACATGCCCTGAACCTGTAATAAGCACTCAGTACATTACCTGAATTAAAGAAGAAGCAAATCTGTGCTAATACTAAAATTTACTGAAAGGATTTATTCCAGTGAAGCAAGTCAAACACCTGTTTCATCCACATAGTCTCTCAAAGCAATTTCTGGCAGAGGTTTGAAATTCACCAAAATCTAGGACATTTTCAAAACGTTGCTTTGATCTGTTGCCTTCAGATGCAGTGAAAGAACAACATGAATATAATAATTGTGTGACACACTCGAGGTAGCTGCACCTTGTTATGAAAATGGTTTCTGACAGAGCAGAAGATTATTAAAAAGTAAAATGAATGCAAAGCTGTGGGGAAACACACGTTTATTCCTCCCAAGGGACATCTAGTATTAACAAAAATGAAATGCTAATTTGTCTTTTATTACTAGAATTGAAATGTTTTTAAATGTTAATGAATTTGCTGGTGAAGATAATATTTTCCCTGCTTTTCTTAATATACAACACCTGACAAAATGTCATTTTCTGAGACTCTAATGAAGGTATGCTTCATGCATATCATGCAGCATAAAAATACATTGCTTGAAGCAATATTCATATGGACAGCCCTTCTAAACAGTTGAAGTTTATGTCTAGTTTTAGGCTACTTGACTGGGATTTAGCCTGGGGTAAAGCTGAAGGCTGAATTGCCTTTCAAGTGGGATAAACATCGATAAATATCCTCCTTTGAAGTTCGCAATGCTGCTGGATAGCATTTGGTGAAAAAAAGCCTCTCTCTCTCTCACTCTCTCTCTCTCTCTCTCTCTCTCTCTCTCTCTCTCCCTCTCTCCCTCTCTCTCTCTCTCTCAGATCCTGAAAGTGTTTTTCTTACAACAGGGATGTTGTTGCTGTTTTAGATTACCTGTAAGCCAATCAGAATATGAAATTAGGCTCAGGACAGATGCAGATACACAATGTCCTCACTTACTCTGTTGTGCTTGTTTTAGCATACTGATATTAATGGCTGAACCAGTGTCTGGGTTTAAAATAATTACATATAATAACTAGGACGTAACTTTGACAGCTGCTCTGAGAGCTTAGTACATATAGTTATTTGTAAAACACACATAGGGACTCCAGCCTCTCCATCTGTGTGTACACAGAGAAAAGAGAATCATTGGACTGCTGCCACTTGTGTTGTTCTTTCTTACTATTTTCAAGAAGGCTGTATGGGCATGATTCTTGGCATATTTCATTTTAAACTCTAGGACACGTACCCCAGGCATGTATGCTATATACTTTGTTGGTAAGGGATCTCTTCACAAGGGACTGAGTTTGCAACTTGATTTGTCACATTAGATAAAACTGAAAAATATTACACCTAGACACAATTTAGCTATATTTTATTTTTTTGCCTGCATTTTTCTGTTTTTTGTCCTTCATTACTAGGATTACTTGCATGAAAATGGGAATGTTGTCCCTAGAGTTCATCTTATCCTGTTATTTAATAATTGGTTTAATCATCATCAGCAAGTTGGAATAGCAGCACCATTGTTGGGAGGTGGTCATGTGACTGCTGGTGTCAAATCAAGTGATAGCAGTCCAGTATTTAATCCCACAGGTCCAAGTGACCCAGACTAAGACAGACCCTTGAGCATGACATCCACAGTGCAGGAGGATAGTATCTGCAGGGGCATCCACAGGGAGATCACGTCTGCAGAAACTCTCTCCATTTGCTTAATAGGCTAAGGTGAGAGCCACCTGGTTTCACCCACTGAGAAACGGTCTTTGCTTTTTATTTCTACGTACAACTGTGATTGTGTTTACAATCTCTCTGGGGTCATACTTGCAGATCAATAGGTAAAAGAGATAACAACCAAAGCATTATGTGGGTCAAACCGGATTTGTTGGCCAAAATGCCAAAAATTTCAAATCCATACATCCATGGACATATAGGAGCTGTGAAACTGATACCCAGGTGCCCCAGTGCTTTGGCAAGGCAAGGCAAATTTTATTTTTCTAGGTGCCCAATTCCAGAAGCTCTGGGCGCTGCACAAATCAGAAATACTATTACTAGAACAATAAAATTGCAGCAATAAATTAAGTAGATAATATAAGAAAGTAAATAAGATCTAAAATAAAAACTGTAGCTGAAAAGAAGGGGCAGACCCAAGTATAAGATCTAATACAGAGTGTCTGGGAAGGCTTGGATAAACAAGTGGGTCTTTAGGCAGGTTTTGAGCACCTCACTCAAAAGGGGCCCCTTGTACAGATGGTGGAAGTGAATTCCACAGGATGGGGCTGGTGGCACAAAAAGCTCTGTTGCCGGCAGTTTGCAGCCTCATCCTAGGAGTTGCAAGGAGACCCTTACCGGAACAGAAGAGGAGCAAACCAAGGTAATGGGGGTCAGAAGGTCAGATGGCTAGCCAGGGCCCAGCCCATGTAGGACCTTATAGGTGAGTAAATCCAACTTAAAGATGACCCTCCACTTGACCGGCAGACAGTGCAGTTCACACAGCATCAGGGTGATGTGGCAGGATTTTGACTGTCCCATCAGCAGCCTGGCAGCTGCATTCTGCACTAGCTGCAGTCTGCGGAGGGTACTTTCTGAGACCCTGAAGTAGAGCACATTACAGTAGTCTAGCCTTAATGTCATGAAGGCATGTACCAGGGTGGGGAGGTACAGTGGCAGAACTAGGGGCTTGATCCTGGTGATATTCCTCAAATGGTAAAAGCTGGACTGGCAATGGATGACACCTGAGCCTCAAATGTCAATCAGCTGTCAAAGGTCACACCAAGATCATGCACCCTAGAGGAAGCCTTCAAAGGCACAGACCCAAGGAATAAACCTGTCTCTGAACTAGAGGCCATCCTATCACTCCTTCAGTTTGACTCCACAACCAGTACCTCTGTCTTATCGGGATTCAGTCACAACCAACTGGAGGCCATCCAGTCTTTGATCTTGGCAAGGCATTTATTTAGCACTTCCACTGCACTGGATGCTCATTAGTGCTGCCTCAGGGGGAGGCCACCAATCAAAAAGCACATATTTGTTCAACTTTTGGAACACATATAGAAAGAAGATAGAAAGTCAAATGGAGTAAGGAGCATCTCACAATAAACTGCAGCCAGTTGGGATGTTTATACATATGAACATATATACATTCAAAACTGCCAGCAGAATCAGGCCATAATGGCCTATCTAGTCTGCTTGAGTGTGCAGCTTGGCTTAAATCTCTGGAGCTGCTCCCTTCCCCTACTCCTCCTGGAGTCATCCACCTTGCCCCCCCACTCTCCCCTTCCCAGAACTGATTCCTCTCATTCTGAATTCCTTCTTCACCCTGTCCCACCCTCCTTTGAAGCTGTCTACTGTATTCACTGCTGTCATCTCTTCCAGTGACTCGTTTCCACCCCTTATCCACCCTTTCCATAAAAACGTGTCTCCTCATTTCCTTTTTAAATCTACCTCTCACCAGCTTCAGGCTATGCCCTCTTGTAGTACCCTCCTATCTCAGATTAAGTATACTCTCTGATTGAACCTTGATTGTGTCTTTGAGGTACTTGAAGGTTTCCATCATGTCCCCCCTCTCTCTTCTGTCCGCCAGGGAGTACATGTTGAGCTCTCTCAGACTCTCCTCCTATGTTTTGTGCCCCATGCTTTGGATCCTCTTGGTAGCGCTCCGCTGGACCCCTCCAGTAGACTGACATCCTTCTTTAGAAAATGGCACCAGAACTGTACGCAGTACTCCAGGTGGGATCTCACCAGAGACATTTACAGTGGCAGAATAACTTCTTCCCTCCTACAGGTGATTCCTCTGGTGATGCAGCCGAGCATTTTAATTAGCTTTGGCTGCTGCCTTACAGCAATGTGCAGAGTGCTTCGTGTTTTCCCAGACCAACACTCCTAGGTCCTTTTCTTCCTCTGAGATGGTCCCCTGAACCCCTCCCAGCCAGTAGCTGGCTCCTGGGTTCCTGACTCCTGGGTGCATGACCTTGCACTTCTTGGCATTGAATCCTAACTGCCAGTTGTCTGACCATTTCTTCAGCCTAGCCAGATCATCCTTTAATTCTTGTCTCCCCGCCATTGTGTCGATCATCCCACAGAGCTTGGTATCATCTGCAAAAAGGCATATCTTACTTTTGACACCCTCTGCTATGTCCCCAATAAAGATGTAAACAGTACAGGTCCAAGTGAGCCCTGTGGGACCCCACTGGTTACAGGCCTAGGTTTAGATAGTTCCCCCTCTATCACCACCTTCTGGTTCCTGGTTCCTGTCCTGCAGCCAGCCCTCGACCCACCTTAGCAATTTGTCTCCTATATCAAGGTCCCTCAGCTTGTTGAGCAGCCTGCCATGAGGAAATGACTCAAATACTTTGTTGAAGTCCAGGTACAGAACGTCCACTGCCTACCCCTGTCCAGTGATCTTGTAACCAAGTCAAAGAAGTCTATCACATTTGTTTGACAGGATCTCCCCCTGACAAACCCATGTTGTTTGTAATCCTGGAGACCATTCACCTCCAGGAAGGACACCAGCCTTTCCTTAAGGATGGTCTCTATCAACTTTCCCACTATAGAGGTTAGGCTGTCCAGCCTGCAGTTACTCGGCTCATGCCTGGGTCCAGTCTTGTGGAGTGGTACCACATGTACTGTTATCCAGTCCTGCAGTACACTCCCTTTTCCAGAGAGGTGTTAAACAGGTCCATCAAGGGTACTGATAGTACCTCCACCATCTCTCTCAGGACCCTTAGGTGTACTCCATCAGGGCCAGGAGCCTTGCCCACCCATAGTTCCCTCACTCCTCTTAAAACCCTCTCAACACCACATTCTCCATTATATTCCTCCTCTCCCCTTGAGCAACACCCAACCATCCCCTGTGGCATGGGCCCATCTTGTTCTCTAGTGAAGACAGAGTAGAAATAATCATTTAGTGTCTCCACCTGATCCTCACCCTTTTCTGCCCACCTCCGTCCCTCTTTATCCTTACAATCCTGTCCCTTCTGGATCCCCTCTCCTTAATATAATGGAAGAAGTCCTTTCCCCGTCCTTAATCCCCTACATCAGCCTCAGTTCTTTTGCTGCCTTGGCTGCCTGGACCTCTTTTCCCACATCCCAAGCTTTCACTGCATAGACCTCTTTGTCTTCCTCCCTCAAGGTCCTCTTGTACCTCAGGAAGGCAACCCTCTTTTCTTTCACTCTACCTGCCACCTTCCTGCTAAATCAGCTAGGTCTCTTGGCCTTAGAGTTCTTATTACAAGCCTTTGTGCATGTGTCAGTGGCCTCATTTAGTCCCCTCTTGATGAGTGACCATTTCTGATGCACATCCATCTCCAGTCTGAGCATGGCCAGGTACCCCTTCAGTATGTTTCCAATTTTATTGAAGTCCACATTCTTGAAGTCCACTATTCTAGTTTTGGTCTTGGCTAATTCGTTCCCCATGCTGATATAAAACCACACTGTGTGGTGCTCAATACCTGCGAGGGGATCGCTCTCTTCTACCTCCTGGACCTGCTCCCCATCTGATAACACTATGTCCAGTAAAGGAGGCAGTATAGCACAGTGGTTTAAGGCTCTGAGCTGCAAACCTGGAGACCGGGGTTTGAATCCCACAGCCCCCACTTGCATACTGTGAGACCCTGAGCAAGTCACTTAACTTCCTTGTGCTCCCAGGTTGCTCCTTGAAACAAGCTTCGGCTTAGTGTGCCTTTCTTGGTTAAGCAATTTCCTCTTTCCAGTATGGCCCCTTCCCTAGTTAGCTCCATAACACCCTGTGTCAGGAAACATAGCCTCCTGGAGGAGCTGCTCTCTCTGACAAGAGGTAGCTGGGGTGCTCCAGTTTATTTCAGGTAGTTTGAAGTCTTCAACTATTACAGTGTTCCCCTTCCTTCCTATGTTTCTGATCTGGTTCACTAGCTCCCTGTCTAATTCTATGCCCCATGAGGGTGGTCTGTGCAGCACCCCCAAATGAATCCTTCCCCCATTGGAGCTTTATAGCATTACCCATAGGGCTTCTGTCGGGCCCTCCTCCCCACCTTCCTGGTGCACAGTATCCCTTTCCTTATGTACAAAGCAACTCCCCCCTACCTTTCCCTCTGTCCTTCCTTAGCAGTTGGTATACTGGGATCTCAAGGTTCTAGTCATGGTACTGGGTTACCTATGTTTCCATGATGGCAGCTATGTCCACCTCCCCTTCTGCCATTACCACCTGCAGGTCCACTGGTCTGCTGCCTTGTTGGCCAGACTCCTAGCATTTAAGAACACTACCTTCTAGCCTGTCCCCTTTCCCACCATCTCTTTGAGGTATCCTCCTCCCCTGTCCCTACTACCCCCTCTCTATACCCCTCTCTTCTGTTTGAATTTCCATCGGTGGGGGCCATAAACCCCTCCTCTCTTTGCGCTGAATGCCTTGCCTGCTGCTGCCCCCCCCCCCCAGTTTAAATCCAGCACTTCTGTCAAGTATTTCTCTAATTTGTCTTTCAGGACCCATGTGCCTTCCCTACTTAGGTGTAGCCTGTTTGGCGCATATAGGTCTTTGTGCTCCCAGGTCCTGCCCTAACCTCCCACCAGCCCATACCCATTTGCCTTGCACCATCCCTCCCCAGCCATGAGTTAAATTCTTCTATCAGAAATAGACAGAGCTGTACAGAGGTACTGGGTGCTCTGCGACTACAGCAAAACTAAACAGAATGACAGTCATGGTGCTCCCCATTCACCACAATAAGGGTCCAGAAACAAAGCCCATGACTGGGTGAAACATGAGGAGTTTTGTGTGTCTTGTTCCTGTTTCTGCTGTTTATGCTGCTGTTTATGCTCTAGTAAACAGATTTTTACCAGCAACTTAGTTTCTGGACCCTTATTGTGGTGAGTGGGGAGTGCTGTGCCTTTCATTCTATTTAAATTCTTCTATCCTCAGCTTTCTAACAGTACTGGCCCGCGTGACTGGCAGTACCTTTGAGAAAGCTACTGATTTTCCTAACCCCCCCTCATAGCTCACCCAACTCCTTGGACCTTTCCTGCACAACCTCCACCTCACTTCATTAAGCCAGACCATTGGTGCCCAAATGCACCACAATGTGAGGCTTCCCCTTGTGCTGCCCGACACACTTTGGTATAATAGCACCCACCCTCACTACCATCATACCTGGCATATACTCCACCTTCCTGTTGATTTCCTAAGCTTTTTGGAATCAGTATAACACAGCGGTTTAGGACTCTGAGCTCTAAACCTGGAGACCTGAGTTTGAATCCCACAGCCCCCACTTGTATACTGTGTGACTCTGAGCAAGTCACTTAACTTCCTTGTGCTGCCAGGTTACACCAGAAAACAGGCTTCGACTTAGTGTGCATTTCCCGGTTAAACAATTTTCCTTTCCTTTCTTTTGCTCATGTGTTTATTTCCCCATCTTATTCCCCTCAGTATTGAGTCTCCCACAGTTACAACCCTCCTCTCCCCTCCTTCCTGCCTCTCCCTGTTGTAATGCCTGCCTTTTGGCCCCTTCTGCCTCTCCCAGTCGTAATGTCTATCCTTTTGCCCCATCCCCTCATGAGTCCCTCCCTTTTGATCATGCACTGCTGACTCACATCTTCCCTTATCCTCAGCTTCTCCCTTTCCCCTGCTTGTCCCCTGCTTTGCCTCTCCCCTTGTCCCAGTCCCCCCCCACTTGTCCCCCCTCTTGGAGAAGCCTTTGCCTTGCACATGCTGTCCCCCTCTGTATCCCCCCTACCCTTGTTTTCTTGTCCTCCCCTCCTTGGATTGTCTGTCCTCCTGTCACTGGTTCCCTTCCTGATCTTAGTCCCTCCCCTTATCTCCTGCCCCCACCATTACTATACTTGTTCCCTGGTCCTTCCTGCACCCTCATTTCCCCTTCTTCCCCTTGATCATCCATACTCTGCAATATGGTGAACCTGTTTGCTGCCTGTTTTCCTTTGTCTGAAATGCTCACTCTTTTCCTTCACTGCTCCCCCTTCCTTACTCCTTGCCTTGACTCTCCCCCCCCAGCATCCACCCCATACCATCTGCCATTTCCTCCCTTCATTCTCACGTGGTCTCTGTGGCATTGGTTTTCCTGAACCATCTGCCTCTCCCCCTGGAATATGCCCTAGTTCCACATTCTGCTCTGCCTGGCGGTGCCATCCCCCTTCCCATCCCCCACTGCTCATGTCCCCTACCACCCACCTCCTCCTACCCAGTTTCCATCTCAGCTCCAGTATCTCCTCCCTAAGCTGTCTATATATTAAACATCCCCTTATACAAAAGATGTTCAAAAACAAGTGGTCATGATATGAGTTTATGTGTACACTGGAAAGTCCTGCACTCTCCAAACCTCCAGGCTAGAAAAGATAAAGGTTAGAAAGACAACTATATATCTCAAATTAAAACTATATACATAGAAATAATATGAACCTTACAATGTCAAAGGGAAAGGAGGAAACGGGGGAGCAAAATGTTTTGTTTTTTCAAATTGTTCATTCAAAAGGGTAAAAATTGTATTGACAATGTTCAAAAATACCTCCCAGTGGGACTTAAAAACCTTTTGTTTAGGATCTGTTATTTAAGCAGTTTGGAGAAGTGCAACAAAAATGGTACAGAGGCTACACCAAATGTCATATGAGGGGAGACTGGAGGATCTCAATATGTGTTCCGTGGAGGAAAGAAGAGCGAGGAGGATACGATAGAGACTTTCGAATACCTCAAGGGTGTAAATAAGTTACAAGATGGTAGCATCTTTCAGAAAAAAGATGTTCAGGAACAAGAGGCCGTGATATGAATATAGAGGGGGGTAGACTTAGGGGTAACTTGAGAAATTATTTTTTCATGGAAAGGTTAGTGGATCCATGGAACAGCCACCCAGGAGCAGTTGCAGAGGCAAAAAGAATAGGGGAATTCAAAAATGCATGGGACAGACATAAAGGAACTCTAGCGATAGGAAAAAGAGGGTAAGCCACAGATCATTTAGGATCTGTAGTATATGAAACACGAAGGGAAAATGGTCAGTCTGGGTGGGCTAAGTGGTCCATATGTGCCGTCAAATTCTATGTTTCTAATGGAACTTTTTTAAGAGTTTGTTATTTATGGTTCCATTCTGTGAATAACTGCTATAAAATTGATTATAATTGTAACTCCCTTTTTAATGTTTTCAATGGGAGGAATTTTTGAAAATTGTCAATCAAAGTTTTGCCCTTTTGAGTGAACAATTTAAAAATATTTTTCCCTCCCTCCAGTTCTTCCCTTCCCTTTGACATATGTATATGGTTTTAATTTGAAATAGTTAGTTATTATCTTTCTAATCTTTATCTTTTCTAGCTTGGAGGTTTGGAGAGTGCCGACATTTCCTGTATACACATAAACATCCCAATTGGCTGCAATTTATTATGAGAAGCTCCAGACTCCAGTTTGACTTTCTATCTTCTTTCTATATGTTTCTCTGAAACTTGAACAAATATGTGGTTTTTAATTTGAGGAAAGGTATTAGTTTGTTGATTCTTTTCCATTTTTATCAGTTTTTATAATGAAATGTTAATGCTTGCATAGTTTTGGAGTTTTGATTACACTAGGGTAAATGTACAGTGATAAAAATACTTGGTCCTTTTCCCTTAATATTAAAAATTGGGGTCAATGACCTAAAATGATGATGTCATGGTTAAATAACTATGTAAAGGCACTGGGTCCAACAAGTGGCTACCCCCTGAGGAAGCTCTAATGAGTGAAGCAGGAGGGCACCTGGGTAATGGTTTCACAGCTCCTGTATGTCCTTGGATGTGTGGATTTGACTTTTGTGGCATTCTGGCTAATAAATCTGGTTGGGCACACATTTTGTGTGTCAGCAGTGCATTTGTGCATTGACGTATGACGCACTACATTAAGCTCTGGAATGCAGTCATCCTTTTGTTTTTGTTCTAATTTGGGTTAGCAAAACCCTTAACGCACACCCTGCCTGGTGCCAGAGAACACAGTACACATTGGACTGATTGTTCACTTCACACTCAAGCTATTGCAGTAGGTTTCTTGTGAGTTTCCTAGGAGTGTACTAAACTCCTAGCTGAGGTATTTTGAAGTTTGAGAATTGCATCAACCATAGTAAATCATTATCTAGAGTGCTTCAGTCTT
The DNA here is from genome assembly GCA_016271365.2 of Neoceratodus forsteri. Classification (NCBI taxonomy): domain Eukaryota; kingdom Metazoa; phylum Chordata; order Ceratodontiformes; family Ceratodontidae; genus Neoceratodus; species Neoceratodus forsteri. The sequence continues at coordinate 640,807,518 of CM028132.1, read as the reverse complement.
AAGGTATCACAGTGAGTTTTTTTTAGGCATGTATTAAATCCCTAACTTTGTTACTTTTAACTAAAAATATTGAATTAACTTGGTTACCTCAAAGTAAGTGTATTGAAGTTAAATATTCTAAGTCGATATAAAATCCCTATGTGGGGTGTCTAGAGTAACACAATGATAAAGAGAGGGCAGTAGGGCATAAACAGTTATGTGAAGTATACAGGAACAAGGAGCAAGGGGGAATAATTTTGTTACCTCCAGGAACTGAAGTACCAAATTCTTCCAAAGTACACTATAAAGGTAGTATTCCGCTCTGAGCTAGATGTAGCCTTGCTGAAATATGCCAGCTGCAGAGTATGTTTGAGTTAAGGCTGGAGGATGCATACTTCTGCTCCTCTTCAGTTGGCTCCAAGAATGTTCAGTGGAGGTTGGAAGCTAGTGGGCCAGGAGGGATCCTGGTACTACAGCTGCAGCTGATTCACGATAATGATCAACGTGGTACATACTACTCCCTGTCTGAGGGAGCAGCACCTTGTTATAACCAGATCCCCTAAGGCCACTGTAGCAGTGATATCTACAGGAAAGGACAGCAGACAGTGTGTAATTGCTAGAAAGATGGCAAACATCCTAGGGAATTCCATAGTGAGGGGTACCAAAACTGTGATTTGTATCCCAGACCAGGAAAGGAGGGTAGTTCCATCTCTCCCAGAGATGACAGCTGATATGGTACTTCCCAGTGTAGAAGGGTTGGTTAAGAAAGTGGATGGGAAGTCAGACTTTATTGTCCATCTAGGGATGAATGACCCAGCAGTGAGTTTGTTAGTGGAAAGGATCTGGTTTCCCAGATGAAAAAGTTGGTTGGTAGTGTGACCTTCAGCCATTCTTCTTTGCAGCTCCCTATAATTTTAGGAGAGCTTAAGCCTGAGGTTCAATGTGGGGAATAGCTCCTCCCCACAACCTCTACTTAAACCCTCCACTAATGCACCTCCCTTGCTTAGGCAGTGTTTTTTGTTCCCTGTGCTCACTGCGTGGCTTGTGAGGCTGTGCCTCCTTTCTCGTCTTGCTGCTGCTGTCTGGTTTGATTTATGTTTTCCCCCTTTCTTTGTGCATCTCCCTTCCCCTCCCTTTTTTCCTCCCTGTGTTTCTGCTCTTCCTGCTTTTTCCCATACTTTGTCTCCATTGTCTCTTCCTCGGCAGCAGCTCCTCTGCCTCCCCACTCCTGTCCTCTGCTCCCGCTTGTTCCGGGATTCTTCCTCCTCCATGTCCCCTTTTGGGCTTTTGCTTCTGAGTGCCCCTGCTCCTTCCCTGCTGTTTTCTCTGGTCTTCTCCATTCCATTCTGAGGCACCCTGGCTTTCTGTCCATTCCCCTCTAACATCCCCATCTCCTCCTCGACTCCTCATATTGTCAGGTCAACCTGCAACCACAGATTGCTCACTAGTGAATTCTTTGCTTCCAGACTTTACCTTGACAGGCAGTCCTTACACAAGTTGGATCATTCACTTATGACTTCACAAATCACTGCATTTCCCACCGTTCACTGTCTGGTAACATCAAACAAATCGTGCTCTTCCTGCTCATTATGCCCATGCAATCTCCTTGGACAAGCATCCTTCATCACCTTGGAAATCTAGACTTCATTTAAGCAATAATGCATGACAGGGTGTGTGTTGTGGTGGGATAACATCATGCCTGGGGTGATTAGGCATGAGGCTGCAGGCTGAGTGCGACTAATCACCCCAGAAGTGACATTATCCCAGCACAACACACACTCTTGAGTGCATTATTGCTATTATACAATGGCTTCTTTTTAAAACTAATTAAAACATAGATTGGAAATTTGCTTAAAATGTGTTTTATTCCTGATTTTTTCATTGGGTAGGAATACATAATGAAAAAGTAGTGCAGTTCTATTGTTTGCTCAGTAGGTGGTGGTGCTGCATTTGCTTTTTCAGTTCAACACCCTCCCACACACACACACACTCATTTCTTTTCCTTTTTCTTTTTTTGACATCAGATTTAACTGAGCCAGTTCTGCAGTCTTGCATGTACCGGCTGAAGATTTTTTTTAATCTATTGCTGCATGTGCATGATAGGGACTCGGGAGAAAGACGTAGATGTGCAATTCCATTTTTCCTAGTTAAGATTGTGTGTCTCTTGAAGGAAAGGAGAGGATTACCTTGCTGTTTTTTTAAGGTGAAAGCTATTTTAGCCCTTTTTTTGGTCGTTATTTGGGGAGAGCTGCTGTTCTGTGAGGAACTGAGAAGCATCAGTGAATCATGCAACCAACAGTTACGGTTTCCACGGGCACTGAAGCCGACTGTTTGAGGAAGAAATGGCCCAGAAGTAGATTTTTTCTCTGAGTTCTGTGTTGGGGACTAAATGGTGGTTTGTTGGGCAGGAGGTTTGAACTTTTAGCTGTAACGTGTAGGGAATGGCTTCAGAACGGGAATGACAGAGGCAGACTCACCGACAGTGATGACAACTGAACCGAGCTGTGGTGCAATGATTCTAGTAGCAGTTCATGAGGTCATCTGTGTACTGGAACTAGAGCTGTGAAGTTGTACTGGTATAATATCACAGCTCCAGTCCCAGATGGACCAATCAGTGTCCGAGATTCTTTTATGCCATTGTATAATCACCATTCTTCAACTGGATCTGCTTTACACTTAGGATTTTATCACTCCTTCAGAAATAGACCAACTCTTCCACCTCAGGGTCATCATTCAATTTGCATCGTCCATGGATCAAGAATGGATCATCATCTCTCCAAGAAATTCACCTTCCTCAAATTAGCTATGGTTACTAGAAGCTAGGTCCTTCTCCTCTTTGTATGCTCAGAGGATGGGCAGACCACTGACCATGGGTCCTCAGTGGTTTCCTTCACCTGGGGGTTTTCCACTCCTGAGTTCCAGGAGGTCATACTCTCCATGAGTTGGTAAATGTGTCTTTTTGGGCCTTCTATTCCCTACCAATTCCTACCTACATACATACCTACTACCCAAGGGTGGGAATAGAGTAGAGCCACAAAAAGTACTACAAGTTACACAAGCACTAAATACCCCATCGTTATGCCCAAAAAATTGAATGGGAGGGCTTATAGCCAAGGTTCAATGTGGGGAATAGCTCCTCCCTCAAACTCTACTTAAACCCTCCACTAATGCACCTCCCTTGCTTAGGGAGTGTTTTTTGTCCACCACCATGCCCCTCTCCTCCTTCTCTGGCACTCTTCTCACCCTTGTTCATGGGCCTTCAATTCCCTACAAATTCCTACCTACATACCTACTACCCAAGGGTGGGAATAGAGTAAAGCCACAAAAAGTACTTTAAGTTACACAAGCACTAAATACCCCATCACTATTCCCCAAACATTTAAATATTTATTTCCACCCTTACACCCTCTGTAAATCCATACTCTCCAAAATCATTACCTTCCCTCCAGTACACATATCTTTTTTCAATTTAAAGCCCTGCCAGTTGCAGTACCCTTTTTCTTCCTTTAAATGTCTAGCTCCCATCAAGTTTAGGTGAAGCTCATCTGAACAATAGATACAATGCATGCTTAGGAAGAAGGTACATTTATGCTTCTTTGCCTAATTACATAACCAGACACGCATCATTCTGACTGCCCTCTGTTTACCATATCCAGCTCTAAGGATGGGCAATACTTCAGGTATAACAACTTTGCATCCCTTCTCTAATAGGTCACCACCTAACTGCTCAAAGTCCCACCTGATGTTATCATTTGTCTTTCTAATATATAATTTTTCCCCACATACACCACCACCACAATTGAGTCCTGGCCTACTCCCCTCTGCAGACTTTGTTATTCTTGATATTCTCACCTCTTTCCCCATTAGCATCACCACAGCCTGTTCTAGTCAACCCCTTTATATACTGTGCTGTAAATGAACCTGTACATGGAATCCTCATGCATAATGATATAGCTTACCACCGGGTTCTCCTCATCCTGTTCTGCTTCATCCATCAGATCACCTCCTTCCTCACTACCCTCCAGCTCTCCCGAAGAGCATAAAAGTTATTTGTTAGCTTAGTAACTTGGTGACCTGTTACTCCCTCTTCCTTATTCTACCCTCCACAGCAAGGCACTCCTCCCCCATGCTGCCTCCTCATGATTTCTTTACTTTTTACTCCCTCCTGAAGTGCTATCACTGGGTTCATTCACCATAACTTCTGCACCACACAGATCTTTGCTTCCATAAATATTTGTAAGTGTTCTATCTAAAAAAAATACTTTAATTCACCTGTATAATACAGCCTACAAAAGCTTGCCTCCTGTTATTTCTTTTTTCTCTCCAGATTCTGTACCAGCATACAGCTTGCTCAAAGGTTATCATCCTCCACCATTTCCACCAAAGTGTACATTCTACATTTTCTCACGTAATTTCTATCCTAGGTGTACATTCTAGATTTTTCTCATGTCATTTCTATCCTGTTCTCCAACCTCAGAATCCTATCACTGGTCAAGTCTACCCACTCACTCACCACAGAGTGTTCAATTAAGATGTCAAGTCCTACCTGTCAACTACCAGGATTTCCAGACTCTAGCCTTCTCATTGGCTGACCAGGTGAGAAGACTCTACATTGGCCACATCACAGAGTTCACCCCTGCTTGCAGAGGAATACTTAAGTAATGAGGCAACAGAGCTTGCTTCTTTATTTATCTGCCTCTGAAAACTAGAAGTATAATCAAATTTCACCCAAGATTGCTTGCTAAAAAAATTCTACTTTGCTAAACCTCCTTCAGGTGCCCATCCCTCAGTGGTGATTAGTCTCATGTTAAAAAATTAAAAAAATAATAGACTATTTAAGCGTCCCCAGTACTCCAACTCCTCTGACCTCTATAAGGGGAAGTGATGTCAGAACAATTCAATAACATGCCTGCAAAACTGACCATCTAGTCTTGCTCTAATACTTGCTGATCTGCAAGTCACAAAATTTAAAATACAGTGCTTAAAATCCAAACTAAATCTAAGACTCCACTGAACAAACTGTATTTTTATGCATTTACTCCACCTTCATTTTTCTCTCATTTTACTGCTGTCTCACCTAGGAACTATTGTTCCCAAAACCATCAGTGTTTCTGATGTCAGTGCTTAACTTGTCCCTCTCACTAGTAATTACTTGGGTAACTGCTTTACTGCCCACTTGACACCCTCAGTTAAGTTCAATAAATATAAGTGTAATCCACACCAATATATCCTTGCTAACATTTTTATGTAGTTTGACACAGATTCCACCTCCACTTCAAAATTAGAAGCTGAAAAGGTAAACATACCGTATCTAATGGAACTGCATTTTAACTTTTCTCACAGTGTATTACAGAAGCTTAGCACACTTGACCCTGAAGAGGAATTGACTGACACAATGGTCTTAAATGTAGTGCAGAAAGCTGCAGTCATCCAACAACTAAACATTTTCTTGTAATATGCTGCCCCTGAAAGCATTTGCAGATCAGCCATTGAGTAAACAATTTTTAGAGCAATTTCAAAGCATTTCAACAAGTTCTTAATAAAAAATGAGCACAATAAAGTATCAGGTCCCCATAAATGGTCACAGTCAGTGCACATTTGGGATGCAAAGAGGTACCCCACGCTGCTTCCAATGAAAACTAATATACGCAAAACTCCTACACAACCACCAGAGGTGGAGTGTCCCCAGCTGTGAAGTCATAGAGCAAATTTATGGGAGGCAATATAGTGCAGTGGGTTAAGGCTTTGTGCTGCAGATCTGGAGACCTGGGTTTGAATCCCACAGCCTCCTAGGTGATGAAGTCACTTAACTTCTGTGTGCTCCCAGGTTGCATCTGGAAACAAGCTTCAACTTAGTGTGCTACTCCTGGTTAAACAATGTTCCCTTCCCCCTCCTTTCTCCAGTCAGACAGATGTTAGTGTGCAAGCAGGATTGACAGCCACTATCATATTGTCTTGTGATAGCCACAGGGGTTTGGGCATGGTCATCTGCTGGTATTCTGTGCTCAGAACCCTGGACAACTGATACAAGTGTCATAGTCAGCCCCAGCCCCTTGCCTTTCACCTTTAGGCCTGAGGGTGGGCTGAAGCAATTCTGAATGTTTATGCCTTACCCTTGTTTTCCTGGTGGTCCAGTGCCCTCTACTTATTAGCTAGTATAAAACGTCTCTAGGATTCAGTAAAATAATTGTCCCCGACATACTGCTTTTCACAAAAGGTTCCACATCAGTCTCTGTTCTGTGCTGGCTCTCCTCTGCCGCTTTGCAAAATAGTGATACCCATACTGTGTGCCTGTAATACTTCTGCAGATAGGGGTATCCCTAAACTGTGCAACTGGGCTGGGGGCTACCATTCTTTGTGCATCACCTAGGGGCTCATCTGCATGGTGTTCCCAGCCCTTTTCCCCACATGACTGCAACTAAGTTATGGATTGCATAGAGAATGGTTTGTGAGCATATGAAATACAAAACAAGGGACTAGCCCTAAGCTATATCTGCAACCACTCATCAAAGTCTCTCGCAACTCTGTGTGAGGCCCCAGTTTTTTAAGTTAAATATTTTATTGCAGAGTTGTCAACATCAAACAGATATTATGCTGCAATATAATTAGTTTAGTATATTTCGTAGCAATAGTGATAATAAAAAAGCAATAGGAGAAAATGACATACTCTGCTCTTTATGTGGCTTAGGGAATGCATTCGCATTTTTTAGCCTTTTCAGCTATTTAAAGTTCTTGATCAGCATCTTTATGTCGAGTATGTAGGATCTTGTAGCCAAGCATGAGGGCTATGCTAATGCCACCTGCCAGAATAGGAAGGTGATTTTCAATTGTACCTACAATTAAGATTTTAATACAAAAATTGAAATAATTTCACAATATCAAATTCAGAAACCCAGTCTTACTCATTTTATTTCAAGTAAGCCTCATTTTAATGAGAAATAAGGGCTGTTTACACTACCTGATCTGCATCATTGCAAGATGTGCAGATGAGATGCATCAGTGCAGGTTAGGTAGTATAAACTGTTTAGAGAACATTGCAGATGGTTTTGTTGTGGCACAAGGCAATCCCTGTTTTGACTGGTTCATGCACTGATGCAGATATTTTTTTGTTGGTGTGTAAACATGCCACTCCACCTGCACTAGTGCAGCCTCACGACACAACATGACACACCACACCACATCAAGTGCAACCACGTTTAGAGCTTGTCAGCCAGCACTCAATGGCCCCAGTAACTGAGTTTGGCTGAAGAGTGCAGTCATATACCTTGTCCTCTGCAAGAAATTCTGGGGAAAAACTTTCAAGTGGACAAGGAGCCTGGGAGACCCAAATGCTGAGAAGGGAGCTACGATGAATGAACGTGGTTAGTGTTTTTATTTAGTCCATGTTGCCACTCCACTCCAATCCACTAGAAGTGAATACCTGATCCCATCGTGATCAGCCTCCTTGTTTTAAAGTAGCTATTGGTTATAAAACTTTTTAATGTCATTTTCAGTCATTTATGTCATACTCCCCCAACTCCTGGTGGAAATGTTCTGGTGATGCAGGAAGTGATCTATTAAATGCAGCCTGAGCCTGTAGCAATGCAGCCAGGTGGCTACTTAACCACACATCAGTATCACAGTGGTCAGAGTGGACATTGATTTTAAAATCTGATGCCTTTTTTAAATACCCTTAGCTAGATAAATCCATGGTTGTGCCAATGCAGAAAGCCAGATTACTATAAAACTCAGCAGAGAAATGTGACTACAGCAATAGTGTGAACTAATTCCTATTTACCTTAATAAGGCATGCACATCAATGCCTTTTAACCATTTAAATACTATGCAAATTGTGTTGAGTTTTATCTGAAGTTAGGGGACTTTGAAATATTTCTCTTAGCACAATATAGCCTCTCTGAAAATTTGAAATATGCCAGCTTGTAAAATGTGTAAATCTGCGTAAAATGTATAGAAGGTGGCACAGGTTTTATTTATAGATAGAAAAAGACAAAAGAGGGAAAAGCAACATGTTGGATTACATTTTATTCAAAATTGCAATCTGTTCAATTGTAAGACATTTCAGAAAAAAAATGCAGCTGTTTCGTCAATGTCCAGAAATCACTGGCCCAACTTATGATATATAGCAGAATATTGCACAATACTATTTACCATTACAAACCTAATATTTTGGTTAGGGAAATAACAACCCTTCTTCCCCATGACCACTCTGGATTTTGACGGAGTTAGGCTACACCCTCAGCTATGACTGATAGAACACTTTTCTATCTCCTTATTTCCTAGCTACCAAAACTTCTGCTGCACAACAGTTAATGCTTTCCTCTTTGCTTTTCTTCTTTTCTCCCCCCTACCCTAGGTTGGCCACCTAGCGAAGCTCTTTACTATCCCTACTAAACTTCCTACTAGTTCTCTTTCCATTCCTTTTCCATTTCTATCCATCCAGTCCCTGGAATGATGCCAAACACCCAAAGAGGTGTTGTGTAAAGTGCATAAGGCATTCTGTGTACAAAAAAAGACGAATGATATTTTAAATAGGAATACATATAGTTAATAAAGCTTGTTTAAATAAAAAGGATTCAGAAGTCATATAAAACAATAATAATTTCATGATTAGTACAGTTATAAGAAATCCTTAAGGTATTTTCATAAATTCACACTATAAACCTGTTACTATATAAGGTTTTATGTGTGAGGCTGAATGATATACTTTATAAAAGCACTTAGTCACCGTGGATCAGACATATTTTATTTTTTTATTTCATTTTTGTTGACCAGGTAAGTGCACTAGACAAATCCTGCCTATTTTCAGGCACAACCCGGGTGAGGGGGGATACAGATGAATGCCAACTGACCTTGAACCAGATTAAGCTGTTGGTGGTATTTTTTTAGTGAATGAGGGAAATTTGGCCAGGACACCGAGGAATTTCCCCCACTCTTTTCGATTAGTGCCATGGGATCTTTAACATCCACCTGAACTACCACCAATCCAGGCAGATGGGACCTCAGTTTAACATCTCATCTGAAAGACGGCACCTCAGAAGTGCAGCATCCCTCTCATGCTGCACTACAGTGTCAGTACTGAGATATTAACCCAAGTGCCAGATGTGGGAACTGAACCCACAGCCCTCTGATCTCCCGGCCTCAGAGGCGAGTGTGCTACCTACTGAGCCACTGACACTGTATAGAGAGTCATCAATATCTGTGGAGATATACACTATACCTTTAACTGAACCAGGAAGTCCCCTGAAACAAAAACCCCATTTGGTTTTGAAACAAATTTCCAGACATGTAAATAGAAAGGGCTCATTCAGGAGACCCTACCAAACGATATAATACCTATTCTGAGTTCATTTCAGTTCAGTCCAGTGGGGCTCAGCCCTGAGGGGAGGAAAGAGGTGCTACAGTAGACAGGTTGTTAAATGCAGATGAGAAGGGTCTTAGGAGCTCTAAGATCCAGGACAGCATTATGTGAGAAACTACTGATGTTAAGTAATCATTTTCTTTGCAATTTTTTTTCATTTATTTTTCAAACTTTTGAAAAATAAATATCACACCATGGTGTGTTTTAAATCTGTAAATTTGCTCTTCTGAAGTTTATTCCCACATGCTGTGACATGGATCTTTGGGGAAACTGTGGTGTGGTGTTCTCAGGAGTTAGAAAAATCAAGTGGCACAGCACTGGCATTACCCCAACTGTGGCACTCTCTATCCAGGCATTGCCATGTCAGTGTTTTGTTGTGTCTGACAAGACTATGCCAGAGTTAGAATAATGCCAGTTCTGAATTATATGATCTTTCAAAACTTGAGAAACACCACACTGCAAGCTGCAACAAGGCCCCAGTGAGTTTTTCCTTTAGCCTTTTGGTTCCTTGCATATTACCGTATGTTTTGTTCTTCAGCCCTAAATGATGAATTATTGTAGCTTTTTGCAAATAATATATGCATACAATACATGTTATAGGGGCCCGGTAGCACACCTATAGTTAGGGTTGAGCTGTGGTTTCTATGTTAAACCTCAAATTTTGCACTTTAATAACTTTATAACTGTTCAATGGATTTATGCAAAATTTTGCATGTGCAGTCTCGGGGGGTAGATCTCTTCATATGTCATGGGAACATGCAGGAACATAAGTTGACTATGGGAACAGTGAAAGCAAGCAGGGAGGGGCAGGCAGGTGAAGAATGTATAATGAGCAATATGGGGGCAGGAGCACATACGAAAGGAAACAGGGTGGGGGGAAGATGCTGGAGAGGAACAACAAGAGTAAGGGCAGACTGTAGAACATGGAAGGTCATGTAACAAATGCCTGTAGCCTAGGAAATATGGTTCCAGACCCAGAGGCCTTGTTGGCAGATGCAGACCGTGACATTGCAGCAATAACAGAGACATGGTACTCTGCTAATCATGGCTGGGAAGTCAATATACCAGGCTATACATTGTTCAGGAGGGACAGGGAGGGTAAAGAAGGTGGGGGAATGGCCCTGTACATCAGAGATGGTATAAAGGCTACAAAAGTTCAGGGAAGACAGGGGGAGGCTGAAGTAATGTGGGTCACCCTGAGCCAGATAATGGAATAGCAATACATACTGGGGTGATCTACAGACCTCCAGCACAGAGGGAGCCAGTAGACAGAGAACTAGTGGAGAACATACAATACATGGAAGCTAAGGGTGAAGTCCTGCTACTGGAGTATTTCAATATGCTGGATATGGGTTGGGCCACCCAGATGGCTGTTTCAGCCAGAAGCACAGCCATCCTAGCATCCCTGTAGGGGGTTGGATTCAGGCAACTGGTACATGAGCCAACCAGGGGTAAGACAATTCTGGACCTGGTATGGACCAATGGGTACAGAGTCAAAAAAATACAGGTGGAAGGGCAGCTGGAGTCCAGTGACCACCACATGGTGTGGTTCAGCATAGAAACATGGACTCAATCAAGGGCAAAAGTGTTAGATTTCAAGAGGGCAGATTTCACTGAAATTGGTAGATGTACACAAGCAGTCCTGGGGAAGGGAGAGATAGTAGAGGAGGTGGGAAAACAATGGGAGAAACTGAAAGGAGCCATAGTGGATATAACAAGTCAATGTGTTAGGATAGTGGCCAAAGGGAAAGAAGAAGGAAACCACTATGGTTCTCCAAGGAGGTGATGGACAAAGTCAGGGCTAAAAGTCTGAGTTTCAGGAAATATAACAGGAGCCAAAGGGAGAAGGACAGGGAGGTATAGTTTGAATGTCTAAGGGAAGCAGGGAAGACTGTTAGGAGGGAGAAGGCACAGACAGAAGTGAGCTTAGCACAGTCTGTATACAAAGAGGATAAGGCATTTTATAGGTACATCAGTGAAAGAAGAAAAAATTGGGGGGATTGTGAGACTCAAAGGGGAAAAGGGAGAGTGTAAGGAGGGGGATCTGGACAAGGCAGAAATACTGAACAAATACGTTTGCTCAGTATTCCCTAAGGAGGGAGCGGATCAAGGACCACAGTTGGGTTGCAGAGGAAATGGGGGGAGAGAGAAGTGAACACCAGTCCATTCACAGTGGAGTGAGTTCTGGAAGAACTCACAAAGCTGAAGGTGGATAAGGCCATGGGGCCAGACGGCATCCACCTGAGGATATTAAAGGAGCTGCGAAAGGAACTAGCAGCGTCTAGTGGCCCTGTTCATATGATCACTCAACATGGGTGTCATTCCAGAGGACTGGAGGAGAGCACATGTAGTCCCACTGCACAAAAGTAGCAGTAGGGAGGAGGTGGAGAACTACAGGCTAGTCAGCCTCACCTCAGTGGTGGGAAAGATCATGGAGACACTGCTGAAAGAAAGGATAGTGGCTCATTTGGAATCCAGTGGTGCTCCGGATCTGAGGCAACCTGGATTCACAGCAGGAAAGTTATGTCAAATTACTCTAGTAGTTTTTTTTTGATTGGATGACAAGGGAACTTAATCAGGAAGGGGCAGTAGACATTGCCTATCTGGATTTCAGCAAAGTCTTCAACATCGTCCCACATAGAAGTCTGATTAACGAGATGGGTAGTCTGAGCATGGGAGACAAGGTGGTGAACTGGGTTAGGAACTGGTTAACAAACAGGAGACAGAGGGTGGTGGTAAATGGGGCACAATTTGGGGAGAGGGGAGTGACCAGTGGGGTACTACAGGGATCAATACTAGGACCAGTCCTGTTAATTCGTGACATTGCAGAGGGGCTGGAAGGAAAGCTCTGCCTGTCTGCAGATGACACCAAGATCTGCAACAGGATGGATACTCCAGAAGGGGTGCAGAAAATGAAGAGGGACCTGGAGAAGCTTGAAAGATGGTCTGAGATATGGCAACTGAGGTTCAATGTAAAGAAGTGCAAAATAATGCACCTAGGTACAGGGAACCCTTAGGACAGCTACAGGTTGGGGTTGGGGAGGAGCTGACTGTCACCAAAGAGGAAAGAGACCTAGGGGTTATCACCTCTGATGACCTTAAGGTATCAAAGCAGTGTACAAAGGTGGCAGGGAGGGCCAGTGGTATGCTGGGGTGCATAGGTGGGGTATCACTAGCAGGAGGTGGGAGGTGGTGATGCCATTGTATAAAACATTGGTAAGGCCTTACCTGGAGTACTACATGCAGTTCTGGAGACCACACCTGTGCAAGGACATAGATAAAGTGGAGACTATCCAGAGAAGGGCAACAAAGATGGTACAGGGCTTACACCACAAAACATATGAGGAGAGACTAAGGGACTTCAATATATACTCACTGGAGGAGAGGAGACAATGGGGGAACATGATTGAAACTTTAAAGTACCTCAACGGCATAAACAAGGTGCAGGCAGGGGAGCTTTTCCAATGTAGAAAAAGTATTAGAACAAGGGGGCACAATATGAAATTGGAAGGGGGTGGATTAAGAGATGATGTGAGAATGTTTTTCTACACAGAAAGGGTAGCTGACACATGGAATAGTCTGCCACAGGAGGTAGTGGGGGTTGGCACAATGGAGGGGTTTAAGCATGCTTGGGACAGGCACAAGTGAAGCCTGAGAGGGGAGGGAGTGATGGCAAGTCATTGATCACATAGGGTCAGTGGCCACATACAATGTATAGGACCTACAGGCAGATTGGATGGGCCTAGCGGTCCTTATCTGGCAACAATTTCTCTGTTTCTATGTTTCTAAGTGGCAGTTTGTGGTGGTGAAGTACAGTAAAGTGCACTGTCATGGGAGTCAGTGGGAGTGTGGCAGACCCAGCTGATCCCAGTAGCAGCATTAATTAAGATCTCTGCTGTGCAGAGATCTTGTGATGCAGGATTGCGAGTAGCAGCACTTCAACCGTCTCCTGCTCATTCGGCATCTAAAACTCGAATTAAACCCTCTTTTATTACTGTAATCAGCAGAGACTGTAGCTCTTAGGAGGCAAGAACCGCTCTACAAGAAAAGTCTGAAGTTTTCCACCCTAATGTGGAAGCAGAGATGAGGCAAGCCTTGCCTAGACACATGCTGGAAAACGTCAGCAGGAAAAACAGGCTGCAACCTACCCCGGCCGATTGCTCAGCTCAAGCCCAGGAAACCAAAGTATTTACTGTGGATCATTTCCTGCAGGAATTCAAGCCTTTTCGTGAAGAGCTGCTCTCGCAGACAGCAGAATTCAAGTCCATGACATCGGCTCTAGATACCATCACTACATGAGTAGGGGACAATGAAGCATGCATAGTCTTGGTAGAAAAGCATCTGGGCAGAATAGAGCTGGCACTGAGCAGGCAAAAGATGTCTCGACTAGAAGCCAAAATTAAAGATTTGTAGGGGCTCAGCAGGCACAATAACGTGGTGATAATTGGCCTGCTAGAGAAGGAAGAGGGTTCAGATACTGTCCTGTTTATTCAAAAATTGGTGACAAAACTGGCAGGTCCCTCCCTGCATGGTGCAGTTTATTCAATTGAAAGGGCTCATAGATCTTTGCATCCTATGCCTGCAGTGGGTACTCCCCCAAGACCATTAATACTGCATTTTCTTAATTATTTAGAAAGGCAGCACTTTCTGATCAAAATTCGCAGTCTGGAAGAAATTAAATGGGGAGATGCTCAGCTGAGAATTACACAGGATTTACCAGTTTCTGTACACCAGCGTAGAGCTCAATTTTATCCTCTAGTGAATAATTTAATTCCAGCAGAAATCAAGTTCAAAATGTTATATCCAGTGAAATTTCAAGTGCAAATCGAGGGAACCTGGACCAGCTTTGAAGATCCAAAGGCTGCAGAGGCTGCCTTGAGAGCCACTTTGTCCAACCTGTTCAAAGATAGCTGAAAGTGAAACGGGATGAAGCTCAAGATAAGTACACGTCAAGGCGGTCTCATCGCCTCTATGACTGCTTGGGGGCATTGTAACTTTCATTATTTTATCTATCTCTTATCTTTTATTTGAACAGTTTCAACCCAAGTTGATGGATGGGGCTGTTTTCTGTCCCTGAACTGGAGAGCTTTAAAGTGCACAGGCACATCTTTTCTTTTTGGCACTTCGTACATGCATACAATAGTTTCCACAACTATTGGGACATAACGTTTGGCTCAAAGACACAGGCTGGTGACCTGTGTTATGTTTTCCATTTAATTTTACAAGGACACTAGGAAAGATGGGTTAATGGGCATCCTGGCACTGGTTGCAGAGGTGACCTATACACAATAATTTACAAGGGGCACACTAACTATCAGAATTTAATGGCTGATCTCTACACCGCTGAAGGTTAATATTTTATTTTATAGGAGGCAGACATATGCCCAAAGGAGAAGTTTATAGTAAAATATATTATTTAATGCATTTATGGATCTTATATTTCTCATTTAGTGTGTTTATAGTGCCTATTACACTAGATTTGATTTGACTAATTATAATGGGATAAAAATAGATTTACTTTGTCTGCTAGTAGGGAAACTTGGAACAGATGAGCGGGAGGGAGGGTGTTGATCTTTATTTATTTATTTGCTTTTCTTAACCGGGTAGGCACACTAGACAGCCATGTGCCTATTTTCAGGTGCGACCCGGGAGAGTTACAGGTAAAACTTCATACAGCAACAATTGAGGAAGCATTAGAAATACATAGGAAGGTAGTTACAAGTAAATACTTCGTACATAAACAACAGAGGGAGCATAAGGAATACAGAGAAAGATAACAGGCAATTCAGTGCTGGCTCTAAAGCAAGGTGGGGATACATTGAGCAGTTGGGGAACAGAGAAGAGTGTATAAGAAATACACAGGCAGTTACAGGGCTAGCTCTAGGGCAAAGTTGGCACAGAATTCATGTAGAAATACACAGGCAGTTACAGGGCTAGCTCTAGGGCAAAGTTGGCACAGAATTCATACATATACGATTGAGGAGACAAGAAACATAACTAAATTAACAGGCAGTTCAAGGCTGACTCAAGGACAAGGTTGGCATAGTGCATTTAGAGTAGGATGAGACAGGCAAGATAAATCTCGGTGGTGCCCGGGGGGGGGGGTGCCCTGGGCAAGTGGTAAGTCCAGGAATCATGGCCAGATTCAGAAGGAGTAGTGCAAGTCTACCTGTTCATCACATACCAAAAAATGATTATGTTGGTAGGAAGGGGGGAATCTGTTGTCATTTTACAGCTTAAGTGTAAATCATGTTGGAAGTATTATGAGATTATGGGAAGGTTCAGTGGCTTCTTTTGTTTTTCTCTTCAAATGTATTGGGTATTACGGGGGGGGGGAGTGTGAACTCGGCTGGCTGCAATTACTAATCAGGGGCAAAATATTCCATAGGGCTTTAAATCTGATAGATCATGGGATACCAACATGGCAAATAACATGAAAATGCTTACTTGGAATGTTAGGGGAGCCAGGAAAAAAGTTAAAAGATATCAAATTTTGGAAACATATACAACAGTTTAAAGCAGCAGTAATCTTCTTACAAGAAATCCATTTGTTGGCATCAGAAGGTTTCCTGTTTAGAAACAATTTGTGGGCCAAATATTTAATGCTGGGAATAGTACTCAAAGCAGGAGAGTGGCCATCTTATTGGCAAGAAATGTACAGTTTATCTGTGAACACTGCATCAGAGATTCCAACGGTAGATATTAAATTTTGAAAGGGCTGTTGGATTGCATGGAGATGGTACTATGCTGTATTTATGGTCCTAACTCTGATCCTTCAGCTCTTTTTTCCATCCTATTCACAACTTTGCTCTCCTATGCTTCCCTTCCTCTGATTTTCGGGGGAGATTAGAACCTATCTTTTACTCCTGATCTTGATAGATCAGGGGTGGGCAGACCTGGCCTCTGGCCTGCACAAAGGGTCCTTAGGGATCTGGCTGATCAACTCGGTTTGGTAGATCCCTGGAGGGTCCTATTTCCTTTATTGAGTGAATACAAGTTACACTCAAATGTCCATGGGACATCTACAAGAACTGATTATTTTTTAATCAGCCACACCTTTTTGTCTGGAGTCTTAGACAGTGCTATAGTTCCAGGTACCCTTTCTGACCATACAGTAGTATGCTGCTCACTAAACCTTCCCCAAATGTGCCACAGGAGCCCAATTAGAAATTGAACAATCAGTTATTAAAGGAAGAGGTAGTGATAAGGGACATCTCAGAAGCTATAGATCAAAATACGGTTACTAACCTCAATTCTACTGGCAGAATAGACCTGGAATGGTGTGCTTTGAAATGTGTTCGGGGGGGGGGGCTTGATTAGAATAGCTTCTTATAAAAAGAAAATCAGAGAACAAAGAGCCCTCACTTTACTCTGAGATATACGCCTGATAGAAAATAATTTATTGCCTGCTACGCCAGAGTATGATAGAATTAAGTTGTTGGGTTTAAGGGAGCAATATAATTCCCTCTTATGTGAAAGGGCTGAGTATGCTATAATGAGAACCAAAGTCACATATCTGGAACATGGTAAAAAGGCAGGCAGACTGCAGGCTCTCCGACTAAAGTCACTTGAAGCTTCCAGAATAGTTAAAGGCATTAGATCCAGACAAGATGACTCCATCCAGGTGAACCCTAAAAAGATAGTTCAAGAGTTTGCCAGCTACTACCAGGATTGGTATAGTCCAATGCCCAATCCTCCTGGCAGGCAAAAGATAGTGGAAAATCTGGAACCCCTCTCTCTGCCGACACTGTCGGAGGCCCAGCAGTTAGAATTGTTTGCTTCTGTCACAGAATCAGAAATAGCTGACATAATTAAATTTCTTCCCTTGGATAAGGCTCCCGGACCTGATGGGTTCACCCTGATTTTTATAAAATATTTCAGAAACAGATAACGCCATGGCTAGGTAGGCTTTATAACTGGTTCCTAGAGGCAGATGAGATGGATTCCAGTTTGCTGGAGGCCTTAATCATAGTCTTGCATAAACCTGGGAGGAATCCGGAAGAAGTCACCAGTTATAGACCCATTTTGTTATTGAAGTATGTCATAAAACTCATAGCTAAATTATTAACAAATACAATGGCTAGGGTCTTGCCCTACATAATTCACCCAGATCAAGTTGGATTTATGATGGGGAGAGTCTCTTCAGATCATCTACGTAAACTGTCGCATATTTTCTCCGCATCCAGGGACTCTGATATACCGGCTGGTCTGCTGTCCCTGGATGAGGAGAAAGCCTTTGACAGAGTGGATTGGGATTTTTTATTTGGCACAATGGGACAGTGTGGGTTCCCTAAGAAATTTATTGGATGGGTCTCTCATTTTTATAAGAACCCAGTGGCCCATATGTATTGTAATGGGGTCTTCTCCGAAAGATTTCCTCTTCGTTCGGGGACCCGCCAAGGTTGTCCACTATCTCCACTTCTTTTCAACATCTATTTGGAACCTCTGCTCTCTAAGCTCAGAGGTACTCCCTCGTTAACTGACATATCCATCCAAGGTTTAAATTTTAAACTCTCGGCATATGCAGAGGATGTTCTGCTCCACTCTATTAATCCAGCAGAGGCCTTTGGGGTGGCCTTGCAGGTCATTTCTGAATTTGGCTCATATTCTAATTACAAAATTAACATGGACAAAAGCTTGGTTTTTCCCCTTAATTATAGAGTGTTAAAAGCTGGCATGACCCAACTGGGGCTTAAATGGTCTCCTAAATGTTTGAAATATCTGGGCATTGTCCTTGCCATTTTGAGGATACTCTCCAAAATATTCAACAGGATCTAACCAGATGGTCAACCCTCCCTATTTCACTCTGGGGATGCATTAATGTTGTGAACATGAATACTCTACCTAGGATCTTTTATCCTTTGCATATGCTTAACTTATGGTTACCCATTAAATGGTTTAGGAAAGCACACTCTATAATTCCCTCCTTCATATGGGCAGGCAAGCCACCTAGAAGGGCCTACCAGAAGTTAACAACTCCCAGGAATAGAGGGGGGTTGAGACTTCCACATGTTGGTGGCTACCTCTGGGCAAGTCAGATTAGTAAACATATGAAATGGCTGACCAGAGAAGAAACATTGTCCCTAACGCCATATGTTCCATCATGGTTAACTTTAGAGGGAAAGATGATAGAAGCAGTAAAGATGCCTATATCTACGTTACTCTACTGTAAATTGAAAAACCTCCCATCCAATCTTATTTATTCTTCCACAGGGGTTTCTGTAAGATGTCACGCACAATTGTGTGCCTGTCTCAAATATGATCACACCAGAGACTGGAATCAACAGTTGGTAGAAAATCATAACTTTAGGATAAGTGACAAATGGATACCCAAGTTCTGGATTCCCCAGTGTCAGGCTGTAAAAATAAGGGAGTTTTTTAATAATGAAGGAGAATGTCTTTCCATGACTGATCTGGCTAACAAGTTTTCCCTAAAGCAAGGGCAGATATTCCAGCTCTATCAGGTAACTCATCTTCTAAGTGGTTTCAAAAATCAGGTGGTAAAACAGGACAAGTTCTCTGATATTTTTAGTTCAATGGAGAGAATTGTTCACCTTCCACATGCGGTATCTCAGATATACAGCTGTTTTCTGGAATTAATATCCCGTACGTATGATGGAAGGCCCAAGTACTGGGCTATACAATTCCAGGACCCTAACATTAATTGGAACAAAATTTGGGATGACACTTATATGTATATGTCTCCAGATAGGCTCAGACTCACACAATTCCAGATTTTACATGACATGTACTGGACTCCTCTTAAACTTTTTAAAGTTGGTAAAAACGTCCTCAAACATATTTTCTGGGATTGTCCTTCCATACAAAATCTCTGGATGGAGATCCGGGATGAGGCTGATCTGGTCTTAGGTCTTGATGAGTTGTTTATCCCGGAGGTTTGCCTTATTGGGGACTATTCCAAGATAAGGGTTGGTGTACGCAGGTTCCACATGGCATTGATAGCACTATCAGTTAAGAAAGTAATATTAAGGCACTGGATTGATGCTCAGAAGATTTATTACAGTGAATGGCTTCAGGAACTGTTGAGTAACTTGAGGGTGGAGCAATATAGGCTAGACTGGGGACACCCCTCATCTAAATATAGGAAGATTTGGGCAGGTATGCACACTATTTACATGCTCCAGGCAGGAATTAGGGATGGTCATTAACCAACCAGACTACCGGTGTTTTTCTCATGTTGCACGCTTGGGCTTTCCCCCTTCCTTTGCCTCAATCCAATGCCTTTTTATGTACTGTATTTTGCCTCAAAGGAGTTTGGAGATATAAGTTGCATCTCAGCCGTAGTTTGGGAGGAGGTGGGGGGGATTAGTTTAACAGTAATAGGGATAGAAGGGGAGATGGGGAGATGGGAAAGGGTGGGGGTATTAAAGAAGGGGGGGACATGGTACTGTTATAAGTGCTTCTGGTTCTTTCTGTATGCCACTGTAGTTTCATGCTACTCCTGTAACAGTGTCATGTCATTTATAGTTGTAATTGTGAAAATTAATAACAACAATACATTTCAAAAAAGATCACTGCTGTGCACTTGCACTGGAGTTTGGAGGAGTCAGGCTGTACATCAAACTACTGGGTGCCTATTTCATCAGCACATTCTGAAAGAAGCAATTTGATCTGTTTCTAAGTGCTGATTATGTGGTCCATGACTGATGTTATGCTGCTTCATGTTCCCCTGCTATTGAATGAAGTGTGAACTGTTGACTAAAGTGTGGCCAAAGAGTTTGTGAATGATTATGAACTATAGCTGATATTATTGCTGCACTGTGAGCTGCTGCACTAAAGGTCCAACACTTGACCCTAACTACTAGAAGTGTGTGGACTATCATTGAGAGAGTGAAGTGGCTAGCTGTCTATCTATTGCCACTTTATATTGATTTGCAAAGTTGTTGGACTGGTTGAACTGTTGGCAACCATCTACTGTTTTAAACTGCTGTTGATTTTATTCTGCTGCATTTTTTATTGCCTGCTGCTGCCCAGAATGAATTGTTGACATGACTATTATATGAACTCCTGCTTAAAGTTAATGAAGTGTCCTGCATACCAGCCATAAGTTTATCCTGCAGTTGTGTAGTTCCTGCTGCTTAGAAACAGTGCACCAGCTCCCTGTAGCTTAACTCAGTGCATCTGTCTTCACTTGCTGCAACTGCTCATTTTGTGCCCCCTCCTACTGATTGGTGGTGGCAGCCCAGTTTGGTGGGGAGGTGGACTTTAAATACAACCCCTGCTTAGACACGGCAGTGTCTATGGTGGTGGTTTGTGGTGGTGAAGTGCAGTACAGTGCACTGTCACTGGAGTCAGTGGGAAAGTGGCAGACCCAGTTGATCCCAGTAGGCCGGTAGCAGCACTAATTAAGATCTGTGCTGTGCACTTGCACCTCAGTTTGGAGGAGCCAGACTGTACATCTAACTACTGGGTGCCTATTTCATCAGTGCATACTGAAAGAAGCAATTTGATCTGTTTCCAAGTGCTGATTATGTGGTTCGTGAGTGACATTAAGCTGCTTCTTATTGCCTGCTATTGAATGAAGTGTGAACTGTTGATTAAAGTGTGGCCAACGAGTTTGTGAATGATTGTGAACTGTAGCTGATATAATTGCTGTTATCTGGACTGGTAGTTGCTGCACTACAGGTTCACCACTTGGCCCTAATTACTGGAACTGTGTGGGTTATCACTGAAGGGGTGAAGTGACTAGCTGTGGATCTACTGCCGCTTAATATTGAACAATATGAATTGTTGCTTAAAGTTATTGAAGAGTCCTGTATACCAGCCATTAGAATATCCTGCAGTTGTGTAGCTCCTGTTGTTTGGCAACAGTGCACCAGCTCCCTGTAGCATAACTCTGTGAGACCTGTCTTCACTTACCACAACCACTCCTTCTGTGCCCCCTCCTGCCGATTGGTGGTGGCAGCCCAGTTTGACAGAAAGGTAGCATTAAAATACAACCCCTACTTAGACGAAGTGGCGTCTGCAGCAGCAGTTCTTAGCAGTGAAGTGCAGTAAAGTGCACTGTCACGGAAGTCGGTGGGAGTCTGTGGCAGACTGTGGGGATCATTATGTTAAAAGTTTGTTGAGATGTGACTCAACCTAAAAGGGGTAAGATGGGCAAGGGATTGAATTTGTTGTTATGGGTTCTTTTACTGGTGGGTGGATTATTGTGCTGAGATAGTGTGGTACCTGCTTATGGCTCTCAGGTAGAGGATTAAAGATATGCTCCTGGGGATTTTGTCATGTCCAACCTGCTGGTACGTATAAGTACATCTGCGGTGTCTGGTTATTTACTAAATTGTCATCTATATCAAGTTAGATTGTATAGATATTGGGGGGTACTATGGCACTTCCCGGTACACTCAATCTTTTTTTCAGAGATTGGCTCATGGGTTAAAGCTTGCTTTACTACTGCTACATGCTGATGATATCGAAGGAGATCCAGGTCCTGCAGCCTATAATAATGTAATTAGCATTCAAGATAATTTTGCATCCAGTTTATTTTCTACCACTCATGGATTCAAAATAATGCACCTTAATGTACTAAGTTTAGTTCCTAAGTTAGCTGAGATTGAACACATTACTGAGTGCCATCAGTCTGATTTAGTAACACTTGCTGAGACTTGGTTAAAGCCTGCTGTTGCTGATGATGCCTGTACCATTTCTGGTTATAATTTGTTTAGGGCTGATAGGAAGGGCAGGAAAAAAAGGGAAGGGGTGGCTGTTTTCTGCAAAGATTATCTTTAATTAAGTACTGTGAACACTAGTAGTGAGGGTACCACTGAAACAGATTAGTTGCTATTACATATTTTGTTAGGTGGTAAGAAACATCTAATTGTGGGATGTTTATATAACCCCCTCAAGGTGGTCTTGAAGGGTTAAGGCATTACTTTGAAATTCTCACCCCACTAATAAGATGACATGATGTTGTTCTTGTTGGTAATGTTAATTTGAACTGATCTTTAAGGGCGAATTTAAGATTGGCATCTTTGTTGTCCACTTATGACCTATTTTCAGCCTGCCCACCTCAGTTCACTTACACCCACTCATTCTGTTTTTGACTCGGTTGTAACTAATAAATCAAGATGTATAGCTGCCTCTGGGTTGCTACCATATACAGTGAGATATGACTATATTTGCAGTGTTGAATTTTTGTCACCCTAGAATTGCTCCTTGTTTGGTCCAAATGTGATCTTTAAAAAATGTCAATCCGAATGTTTTGTATACCCATTTATCCTTGATTGATTGGTCATACCTAGAATGTATACCTGAGGTTGACCTCACGGTGGACTATTTCTATAGTCAATTATTCCCTATTTAGGATGCCCTAGTTCCCCTGTGCATTTTAAGATTAAGGGGTATTCCAAATCCGTGGTTTACTCCTGCCATTAAGACACTGATTAAAGAATATAATTCTGCCTGGGCAGCTTAGAAAATTAATCCATCTGTTATGCTTCTACATAAATATCATTGAATTAGGTATAGGGTTTCGGAGTTGGTCAGAAAGGCCAAAAGGGATTTGTATAAGGAACAATTTCAGTCTAACTGGTCCAATCTAAAGAAATTCTGAGATAATGTTAAATCTTTGTTATCCCCTAAGTCTTCATTTGTTGTTCGTAATTTACCTGTTAATGATGTTGATATTGTTTAACCTATTGAAATTACTAATCTTTTCAATAAGAAATTTTCTGATTTGTCCAATTTTCATGGTAATGGGCCATGAGTGGGCAATGTGGGTGCCAATCATGTTGCTTTTGCGTCGGATAGGCCCAGGTTCAAATTTAAGAGGGTTACAGAGGTTGATGTCTATAAACTACTGTGTACTGTTCCTGATAGATTCAATAATTGTGGGGGTGGGTTAGATGGCTGCTTCCTTACGCTGGCAATTCCTTTTATAGTAAAACCTCTTTGTTGTCTTTTCAATGTTTCTTTGGAGTCATACCAGTTTCCCTCTGACTGGAAAATAGCTACGGTGGTACTGATCCCCAAAAAATCAAATGCCGTTTCTCCTGATGATTTTCAACCCATTTCCATCTTGAATCCCTTGAGCAAACTGCTCAAAAAGATTGTGGCTAGTCAGATCAATGACTACCTGGATACCTATGATATACTTACACCACAACAACATGGTTTGCATAGGTATCACAGGACTGGAACTGCCTTGGTAAGGTTCAAGAACACCGTCCTGAGGGGATTTGAAAAAGATTTCATGACTGGGGCAGTGTCTGTGGACCTGACCAAGGCATTCGATCTTGTAGTGCATGATCTGGCATGTTACAAGTTAAGTGATTTAGGGTTTTCAGAGGCCTCTGTTTCCTGGATTGGGAATTATCTATCAAATCAGTTGTACTAACATACTAAAATGCCAGCAGAATAGGCCCTAACAGTCTCTCGAGTCTGCTCGATTGGTCAGCCCCCACCCTGGGTGCTGACCTTGCTGCCCCCTTCACCTTCTCTGGCTTCTCCCTTCCCAGTTCTGGATATTCTTGCTGCATTGGATTTTGCTTCCAGAACCCTTCCCCTGTACCTGTCCCAGCCCCTCTTGAACCTCTCCACCATCTCTGCCTCCACCAGCCCCCTAGGCAGTGCATTCCATGGCTCCACCACCCTCTCAGTGAAGTAGCACCTCCTCCTTTCTCTCCGAAATCTTCCCCCCTCCAGCTTCCATCCATGCCCTCTAGTGGGCCCCTCCTCTTTCCTTCAAAGCACCCTGACTGTTCCTCCCCTATTTACCCTCTTCATGCACTTGAAGACCTCTATCATGTCCCCCCGGTCCCTTCTCTCTTCCAATGTGTACATATTTAGCTCTTCGAGCCTCTCCTCATAGGTCCTGTCCCCCCAAGCCCAAAATCATTTTGGTTGCCCTCCTCTGGACCCTCTCCAGGAGTTTAATGTCCTTCTTTAAGTGTGGCCTCCAAAACTGCACGCAGTACTCAAGGTGTGGCCTCACTAAGCAGTTATACAGAGGGAGCATCACTTCCCTCCTTCTGGAGGTGATCCCCCTAGCAATGCATCCCAGCATCCTGTTGGCCTTGGCTGCTGCCCTCCTACAAGTCTCCGAGTTGTTCATTTGACATCCACCACCACCCCAGGTCCCTCTCAGCCATCAAGACTTCAGCATCTCCCCAGGGTGTACACTTGGCCCAGGTTTCTGGCCCCAGGTAGAGTACCTTGCATTTCCCTGCATTGAACCTCAGCTTCCACTTTCTAGACCATCTTTCCAGAGCCTCCAGGTCCCCCTGCAGGGCCACCCTCCCCTCCTCCCCATCCACCACCGCCCCCAGTTTTGAGTCATCCGCAAAGAGACTCATCTCACTCCTGATTCCTGTCCTTATGTCAGAGACATAGGCGTTGAACAGGAGGGGGCCCAAGGACTGATCCATGTGGGATCCCACTAGTGGCCCTCTTTGGGGATGAGACTATCCCACCAACTACGACCCTCTGGGTCCGGTCCTGGAGCCAATTGCCTATCCATCTGATCATCTGGTTCCCTACCCCCATTTCTCCCAGCTTATCCAACAGGCCCATGTGAGGAACAGAGTCAAATGCCTTGCTGAAGTCTAGAAAGAGGACGTCCACTGGTCTACCAAGGTCCAAGGCACTCGTCACCCAGTCATAGAACTCCACTAGGTTTGTCTGACACGATTTGGCAGAGATAGTTGTAGTTTGTTAACATTGGGTCAGCTGTCTCGGATATTTCCTTAATTCAATGTGGTGTCCCACAGGGGTCCATTTTGGGCCCCCTATTGTTTTCACTTCTTTTTTTTAATTCATCATTTTTATTAAAGGTGTTCTCCAGAAAACAAATTCTGGACAAAGAGAGAACACAAAGAATACAATTATACAATAAAACAAACAATCAGCCAGTAAACAAATCCAATAAATAGCATTAAATAAGGAATAACTGCAACAGGTTGTTGGAGAGTATGGGAATAAGAAATTATTCATCCATAATGCAACTTAGTTATTGAGGGCTTTAAAGAGATGCAATCTATCAGGCAAAAACAGTTTAATGTCCATAGTTCTCGAAGCTATTGCTATAGAAAGAATGACCATTTATGTTATGGTGAGAAAACATAACTTCAGAGTCCCAATAAATTTCTAAAAAAAGAAAAAACAGAAATGAAGGACCTTTGATTCTCTGTCCCATACATCTCTATATCTACAACAGAACCTGTTTATTTAATAGTACCACCTGATGTAAAATAAGAGACTAAAAACCAAATTAAAATAATACTTTATACAAAGAACACTGATAATTAACAAAACACAGTTAAGTTATATATAGAGAGGGGTCACCATATTCCAACCTCACAAATAGGATTGGGGAAGGGGTAAAAAAGGGGTGGGGCCTCACACAATGTAGGAACCCCCTCCAACCCCCATCCCTCCATAGTAGGGGTGACAAGCTTGAACCAGAACCTTCCTAGACTCCTATGTAGCCCAGAACTCCTATACTATCTATGGGACAAAGTCAGCACAGTGATCTAACTGTTACATTACTCATTTTCACAAGCAGAGATCAAATGTCTCTACATGGTCTGACGGCTGGGCTGAAAGCCATTCTAGAGCATAGATCTCCTTAACCAATATTCACCAGCAGTCCTTAGTGGGAATTGTTGTAGTGTGCCATAATCAAGTGATAGCTTTGTGGGCAGCTAGAACAAGTGTAGTAATTTGTCTATAAGTAACTCTATCAATCCAAGTACCTTCTGGAATCATAAGTCAGAATATACATAGATACAAATAAATCTGGGCATTCATAAATAGCCACTAGTTCCCATATCACTTCCCACCAGTAGTCACCCAAAAGTGTACAGGCCCAAAGAATATGGCTCTGGTCCTCCAAATCACACCCACACTCCCTCCAACATCTGCCCAGTGCTTTGCCCAAGTATCTTGTGAGCACTGTAGGAGTATGAAAAATTCTAGTCCTCAGCTTCCACACATATTCTGTCCAATATGGTGACGTGGAAGCCTTATAAGCAAGGAGAGCCACTACCAACCACCCCTGAGTGGGTATCTCCACTTGCAGCTCACTAGACCACTTTAACCAAAGAGAGTCAATGAAATCCCCTCATCTCTCCCTAAGAGCCCTATTTACTGTATATATGACTAATTAAATGCTCTGTTGTAACCCCGTCAGATGTGATTAAATCAGGGAGACCAGAGGCTGAGGTTTCTCTGCTATAGGAGATAAAAACTCTGTAAACTAATGCAGATATGATTTTAATTGCAGGTAGCCATGAAAGTACTCCTGAGGGAGCCAGCAGGTCAAGTGTAGGGACACAAATGGGAGGACACTGGTAGGTATGATGAGCTGAAAAATATATTTTACCCCATAGTTTAGCCATCTCAAAAAGATCTTATCTATTAAATTAGGGGGAAAAGCAGAATCATATGTGAACACCCTCAGATAGGGGGCCTCCGCCATGGTAAAATACTTATAAATGACTAGAAGCCACTGTTGCAGGGGTTCTCGGGTATACTGTGGGAACCGTGAGAGCAGAGTACACTGTAGAGGGTTTTCAAATAAATAAGATGGAAAATAAAACAAATCACCCAAAGTGAGTTCTATGGTCTTCCAATGGGCGATGTAATATGGGTTGATCCAACACAGGAGAGTTCTTAACTGGGCATCTATTGCATATTTCTACAGATCACAGAAGTTTCAAAATAGAATATCTCACCCTAGGGGGTTCCCCCTCCAGATAAAGCATGATATTAAATCTATCCCAGGCTTGGAAGTAAAAATCTATGGGCATTAGTGAAAGTGTTTGTAAAAAAAAATTAGGATCTGGGGAAAAACATTCTGCTGTCCCCAAGAAGCCCAAAGAGAGCAGGGACCATCAAGAGAAGTCGTCTGTCAGTTGATAAGATAAGGGTTCTAAATTAAGCAACTCAGCATGTATTGGATTTTTAGTTAATTTAATTCCCAAATAGCGTATAGCCTGCTTATGCCATTTAAAAGGAAAAGTTCTCTTCAAGCTAGTTGAGGGAACATAATTATAAAGGAGGACCTCCATCTTTTGGTCATTCACCTTATAGCGTGCCAACTCATCAAATAAAGTAAGCTGATCCCAGACTGCAGGGATTGAGCATTCTGGGGAGATTAAAGTTAGCAGAATGTTGTCTGCAAATAGTGAACGTTTATGCATCTGAGCCCCCATTGGAATCCCATCTATATTAGCATTTGTCCAGATAGCAACTGCCAGGGGTTCAAGATAGAGGGGAAAAAGTCCCTATTGTTTTCACTTTTTGGTAATCAACTTCCACAGTTTTGTAAAACTTGTGAAACTATCATTTATGCTGAAGATTTGATTCTTTTTTTATCATTCTAATTCTCTCTGAATTAACAGTGGACCTGAAACAGGATTTTGGGAACATTGTTATTGGTTTCAATTATCTCTTTTGTGTTAAATGATGCAAACCCCTCCCAAAAAAAAACAAAAAGCTATGGTGTTTGATATGCCCTCTATGCTTAAAGAAAATCATGATCTATCACTGCAGGATTCACAGGGCAACATGATCAAGCAGGTTTATCAGTTTAAATACCTGCGGGTCCTACTGGACCCCTGGTTAACTTTTTCTTTACAGGTTCACTCTGTCGTCCGGACCATTAATCAAAAGCCATGATGGTTCTACAAGTTTACATCCTATTTTTCTTTTGAGGTTAGAAACTCTGTTGCTTTAGGGTCATTGTTACTGCATTTTGATTATGCTTGCAATATTGTAGTTATCTTAATTTAGGAGCTAAACAGTTGTGCACAATGGGTTCTATATTCAAAACTTTGCCCAGGGGCTAAATTAGCACTGTCCAATTTGCTAAATTAGCCTGGAACTAATAGCTCGCTAACATAGAAACATAGAATTTGATGGCAGATAAGGACCGCTTGGCCCACCTAGTCTGCCCATTTCTCTACCTAATGGATAAACTGCAGATCCTAGTTAACCAACAGCCTACTTCCTCCTACCCCCACTAGAATTGATTTATGTCTGTCCCATGCATTCTTGAATTCCTCTACTGTTTTTGACCCTATGACCTCCTCAGGAAGGCTGTTCCATGCATTTACAGCCCTCGCTGTGAAGAAATACTTCCTCATATTACCTCTGAGCTGTCCCCCCTCTATCTTCAGATTGTGCTCCCTTGTTCTTGCACATTTCTTTTTCTGAAAGATGCTACCCTCTTGGACTTTGTTGATTCCCTTGAGGTATTTGAAAGTTTCTATCATGTCCTCTCTCTCCCTCCTTTCCTCAAGGCTATACATCTTAAGCTCTTTTAGTCTTTCTTCATATGTCTTCTGGTGCAGACCCTGCACCATTTTGGTTGCCCTCCTCTGGACAGCCTCCACCCTGTCTATGTCTTTGTGGAGATGGGGTCTCCAGAACTGTACACAGTACTCAAGATGTGGTCTTACCAACTGTATATACAGAGGGCCAACAACTTCCTGTTTTCTACTGGTGATGCCTCTCCCTATGCATCCCAGTATCCCCCCAGCCCTCCTTACTGTCTTCTCACATTGCTGGCCCACCTTTAGGCCATCTGATATGACTACCCCCAGGTCCCTTCCCATTTTTGTTGTTGCCAGTATCTCACCCCTCATTGTATACTCTTCCCCTGAGTTTTTGTTTCCCAGGTGCATTACTTTGCACTTCTTTGCATTGAATCTAAGCTACCATACATTTGGCCATTCCTCCAACCTTGCCAAGTCCCTTTTCATCCTTTCCACCCCACCTTGCATATTAACTCTGTTGCAAATCTTTGTGTTATCTGTAAAGAGACATACTTTCCCTTCCAGTACCTCTGCAATGTCACTTATAAAGACTTTAAAAAGGACCGGCCCCAGTGCTGAACCCTGCGGTACCCCACTAATAATCCCCCTTTCTTCACTGTGGACTCCATTTATTATTACCAGCTGTGTCCTGTTGTTGACTTAGTGTTTTACCCAGGCTACCACCCTAGGACCCACTCCCAGGCTGGCTAATTTGTTTATTAATCTTTTGTGTGGGACTGTGTCAAATGCCTTGCTAAAGTCTGGGCAGACCATGTCCACAACCACTCCCTGGTCTACAACTTTGGTCACCCAGTCAAAGAAATCAATTAGATTTGTCTGACATGACCTTTCTGCTGTGTATCCATGCTGCCTTTGGTCCTGTGCCCCACTGGCCTCTAGGTACTCAACAATTCTTTCTTTCAGAAGTGAATCTATCATTTTCTCTACCACTGAGGTCAAACTGACAGGATTGTAGTTTCCTGCCTTTGTCTTGCTCCCACTTTTGTGAAGGGGAATCACTTCAGCCCTCTTCCAGCCCTCAGGTACCACACCACCCTCCCATGATTTATTAAAAAGGGTAGTCAGTGGTGTTACTGGTTCTTCCCTTAGTTCTTTTAGAATTCTGGGGTGAATCCCATCAGGCCCTATTGCTTTATCCACCTTCAGTTTTAAGAGTTCTTTCAGAACCCTTTCTTCTGTGAAAGGACTAATATCAATCCCCTTATCCAGAGTGCCTCTATTGACTGGATTAGGTATCTCTGCCCCGCTTTTCCATTGTGATTACTGAGAAGAAGTATTCATTCAGTATCTCTGCTTTTTTACTGTCGCTCTCTAACCAACCACCTTACTCTTTATTCGGCCTCATTATCCCTGCCTTAGTCTTTCTTTGCTCCCTAATGTACCTATAAATGGTTTTATCTCCCTTCTTAACTGAGTTGACTATCTTTTCTTCGCTATATTCAAAAGGGATAGCTCTGGTGCTAAACCCGCTGAATATAGCATGCTAAGGAGGCTGGGAAAACTGGGCTGGGTGTGCAGTGCAACAATAGCCCGGGAATAAGACAGCTTTGAATACAGCAACCAGGAAGTGCAAACCACAACAGCAACCCACTGCACAGCAACTGGAAGGACCATAGAGGTGAAATATGCGGCCAATGTGTGTGCCAGCAAAGGAGTGGAGTCAGTAGAGCTGCAAGCATCAGTGCATGTGAATATACAGTGTGCAGAAATGAAAAATGATTGTGTAACATTTGCACGGTGCACATACATTTGTGCAGGTCTTGCATAGCGCTAAACCATTTACCCTGCACTATCACATTTGCCCGGGGGAAAAAATCTGCTATATTCAAAAGTGACATGCAAATGAGCCTACTTAGGCAGTCAGTGGACAAACATCCAGATTAACATCTCATTATGTCCTGATTTGCATGCTGTTTGCGCAGTGCTTTTGCAAGGTCCCACAGCTCCACCTGTAGGTCAGTCCGGAAGTACAGGGGCTGGGTCTGCCCACAGCTTCACCTGTAGGTCAGTCAGGAGGATCATGGTGGTAGCTGCAGGCTACATATGTACAGAACTGTGTAGAATAATATGCTCCAGGGGACTGCACAGCACAGGCACTGGTGGTGTTGCTGGATGCAATAGTCCAACTGTAGGTCCTATACAGTGTACAGCAGACAGTACAGTGACACGGGGGACAGTGGTGTGTGGGACACAGCACTGCCTATGGTGTGGTAAAAAGCATTGACTGCAGCACTGTACAGAGTGACAGCCCCATCTTGCGGGTGTGTACTGATAGTGGACTGTACTGTACTGTACTACTGTTCTGCGACTCACAGATGCTGCACTACTGGCATGGGATGCTCACAGTGACATATACAAGCTGGGTGTGTATGCTGTGGTGTCTGTACAGCTGTGCGATATGTGGCTGGGGGGGCCCTTACCATCGGACAGGCACACAGGCATTGGGGTATTCCCTACACTGGACCAGTTGCACTGTGTGGCTTGTCCCAGCCATGTGGCAGTACCCAGTATGTAGTGCAGACTGATCAGCTGTACATCTCCCACACCCCCAGTGCTGCATATGTGTGTGTGTGTGTGTGTGTGCTGGCATCTGTTGGTGTCAACAGAAGGGTAGTCTGCAGGTGTGTACTGTATGGCCACACTGCCATGGTGTCCACTAGGGGCTGGGTCAGCACTTACTGCCTGGCATGGCTGGGACTGGTGGCAGATGATAGCATCATAGTGATGCCATCAGTGAGCAGCATGTTTCCTCTATATCTGGCTTATTTCTATGTGTCATACTTATTAGTTAGGGTCGCGCAGAGCTGCACAAACATTGTGCAAAGCCACAAAGCTGTGAAAAGCCGGTTTGCCCAGAGTTAGGACAACCTTTTCCTTGGTGGTAATTTGCACTGCGTAAAGTGTTGCACTAAGTCTCCCAAAACTACTTTTCCCAATACTATTTGCTCAATATAGTATTGCGCTGACACGTCCCCTCAGTTTGCCCCTTGCATACATTATCATTTTGCCCAGTGCTACTGCGGTTTGTGCGTGCATTTGACCTTTTGAATATAGCAGGCCCGCGCTAACCTGGCATTAAACCTGTGCAAACAGTTTGTGCCCAGTGCAAAGTTTTGAATATCGGGCCCTTTGACTGTTACTTACAATAGTATTTGCCGATTTGTAATATCTGTACCAGTACAAACTCACCATTGCGACTTGTATTTCCATTTGGGCTGGTTATCTCCTATTGCTAGAACTGAATATTTTTCAGATGTGTTATGCTTAAATGCATTTTTTTAAGTCATTGTTTCCATTATCTGGCTTGATTAAGTTTTGCTCTGTGTTCCCTAGTCTATGATCTTCCAGTGGTGTTCTGTTCAACACTGTTCTATCTAAATTAAAGGTCAGGCCCAGCGCCTTCTCCATAGCTGCCCCTCTGTATTCGAATGCTTTACCCATAGCTGTTACTTTGGTACTTTGGTAGTTCTGGACAAAAGAAGGCGGGTTGCCCATCATGATTGTCCTCCATATACATGGAACATTAACCCAGTCCCTACCCAAACATCCATGTGTCTAGTTTGTTTTTGAAAGTTAAGATATTTGTTGTGTCAACTATCTCTTGTGGTAAAGTGTTCCACAATCTAGGTGTTCTGATTGTGAAGTAGTTAATTCTTTTGATGCTTTTAGGTCTCATCACCTCTAATTCTTTATTGTGAAGTCTAGCAACAGTTTTTCAAGTAGAATATTTGATACCACATAATTTCATTTGCTCTTGGTTTCCAAGAATTTTAAATAGTTGTAATAAGTCACCTCTGGTCCGTCTTTGTGCCAATGTGTGTAATCCTGTTTTATTTAGTCGAGAATGGTAATCAAAGTTTAAGTGTGGGATTTGTTTCGTAGCTCTACGTTGTACCTGTTCGATTCTATTTATATCTGATTTCAAGTAAGGATTCCAAATGGGAGAACCATAATCCAAATGGGGCCTTATGTGGGATTTATAGAGGGACAAAAGACAATGTTCAGATCTGGTCACAAATGTTTTGGAAATTCTATGAAGAAATGCGTTTGTTTGGGTTGCTATTTTGGTACAGTGAGTTAAAGAAGTTTGTTTATCGTTAATTACTATCCCTAAATCTTTTTCTGCTAGTGAAGTTCTGATAATAGTTTTGTTTAAGTGGTATGTTTGGACTGGATTATTTTTTCCAAGATGTAGTACTGCACATTTAGACAGGTTAAAGTACATTTTATCTGTTGATGCCCATTTTTTTACTGCCATTAAGTCTGCTTGAAGTCCATGTTTATCACTAAGATTGTTAGCCATTCCCCCAAGTTTGGTGTCATCCACAAACTTTACCATTATATTACTGGGAGAAATAGTCATGTCACTTATATTAAAGTTAAACAGAGTAGGCCTGAGTATGGAGCCCTGTGGGACCCTGCTGGTCACGTCCCTATCATCTGAAAGAGCGTTGTTTACCCTCACTCTCTGAGTTCTTTTATTTAATCACTGATTTATCCAGGAGATTAATGAAGCTGAAATTCCTATGTTGATGAGTTTATCTATTATTATGGAGTGTGAAACTTTTTCGAATGCCTTACTATAATTTAATAAAATGATGTCCATCGGTATGTTACAGTCTAGGTTGTAGCTAATGTAATTATAGAATTAAATTAAGTTTGTAGTACATGAGTAGCCTGATTTAAACCCATGTTGATATGTATCAATAATATTTAAAATTATCATTTAATTTCTAGTTTGAGTTTAATAATTTTTTCCATTAATTTGCAGGGTATTGATGTTAAGCTAATAGGGTAGTAATTTTCAGTTTTAGAATGTGATCCTTTTTTATAAATGGGTGTGACTATAGCTGTACACCAATCCCTGGGTACGAATGAGTTTTGAATAGATTTATTGTAAATTATCGTTAGGGGTAAAAGAATAGTATTTTTTGTTTCCAGTAGAAATCTTGGGGATATATTATCTGGACCTGGACTAGTGTGTTTTTATAAGGTATTTAAAACAGTCAAAGTGTCCTGTTCTGAAATCTTGTTTACTTCAAGACTTGGTGTTACTGAAATAGCTGATGAGATTGTTTTTTGCAAAAAGACTGATGCAAAGTAATTATTTAATTCTGTTGTTGTTGTTTTATCAGATGATATTATTTGTTTATTAATTATTAATAGTCCAATTGTCTTATTACAACCTTTTTTTTGTATTGAGGTATGAATATAAGGCTTTATGACAATCCTTTGTGTGGGCTATTTTAAATTCAAAGTTACTTTTGGCTATGATAATTTGTTTTTTTAATTTTTTAAGCATTTCCCTGTATGTTTTTAGAATTGAGTTAACTTTAATTGGTGGGGCTTTTTTGAGTTTTGTGAAGAGTTTTTCCTTTTTTGTAATTAGCGTCTTAATATTTTTGTTAAACCATTGTGGAATCTTTCCCTTATTATTATATTTATTTTTTTACAGATATGTATTTCTTTTCAAGTTGTTATTTTTTCTTTTAAGAAGTCCCATGCTTCGTCAATGTTTAGAAGAAGAAGGATCTGTTCCCTGTTGATTTCATTTACAGAGTGATTTATTTGATCAAAATTAGCTTTGTGATATTGTTTTAGTTTAATTTTGTTTATTTTTGGTTGAAGATAGAATTTTATAGAGAAGGATATAGACATGTGATCACTATTTCCTAGGGGTGCTAAGATTTTGGTGTCGTATATGGGAGTTTCAAGATTTGTTATTATTAAGTCAAGAATATTGTTTCCCTGGTTGGTTCTCTTATAATTTGTTTTAGGCCTAAGTTTATAATAACTGAGAGGAATTGTTCTTCATGCTGATTTGTTCCTGAGAGAGTATCCCAGTTTATAGTGGGTAAATTAAAGTCCCCCAGTATAAGTACTGTATCTTTGTGTGCTAATTGATTTATTTCTTCAGTTAAGGACTTAGTAATTTGTAGGTCAGATGTTGGTGGTCTATAGCATACACCTATGAGTAGTTTATGAGTATTTGTTGGTTGAATATAGGCCCATACACTTTCGGTTTGTAAACTGATTTCTATCCCATAAGAATGTATATCATTTCTTATGTAGAGACTTACCCCTCCACCTTTTTTTGAGTTTTATCTATGTTTAAAGTAGTGTTTGTAACCAGGGAGTTCTGCCGTCCATTCTTTTTCTGAGTTACTTCATGTTTCTGTGATTGCTACTACCACCAACTCTAAAGTTTGGGTTAGAATTTCCAGTTCTGCATACTTGGAAATGTTCATTGATCTTGCATTGAGAGTAAGAATGTTTGCTGTAAAATTTTTGTTATGGCAATAATTTTTAATAAGAGATTGGGATATATTCCCAGTCTCCCCCTTGTTTGTTAGTTTAAATAAGTATTGATGTATGATGTCATTTTTTGACCCAGAATATTGCTACCTTTTCTGCTTAAATGCCATCCATCCCAACAATACAGTGCAGGTTTATCTTCGAATTCCCCCCAATGCGTTAAACATTTTATTCCTTGTTTATAACACCATTTACAGAACCATTCATTCAAGATCTTTATTTTGGAGGTAGTATAACTAGTGGCTCTTGGGAAGGGTAGTATCTCAGAGATGCAGACAGTGCAACCACAGTCTGTTAGTATATTGTTTAGTGCAATAAAGTCTTGTTTAATTTTCATTAGCTGTGATCCCTTGATATCATTTGTCCCTGCTTGAATAATTACTAGTGGGTTTTTGCCAGCTGTAGATAATATTGATTTTGCCATCCATGTAATATCTGCAATTTTTGCTCCTCTAAAGCTGGAGAACATTCTGTGTTCTTTATCTGGGTTACATATTGTTCTGTCTAAATATTTTATAATTGAGTCACCTAATACAATTACCTGTTTTTGATTAGCATATGGTTCCACTAGTGAAAGTGTGTTTGGAGAGTTTGTTAAGTGTTTCTTTAGTAGGGTGGGGTTTGTTTCTGATTTGGTATTATTTTTTTGATATATCATAAAGAGTTTAGAATCTTCATCTTTGTGTACATTATTACTACAGTGTCCCAAAACTGTGTCTACCTCTCTGTCTATTTGTTTCACTAGTGTTTCAAATGAATTTTGTAGTGGGAGTTCGTCATTATTTTCCAAAAGATTATTTTTTTTGTGTTTCTTGTAAGGAATTTTTGTCCAGTTGTCCTCTGTTGTATATATTAAAGGTGTTGAAGATGTGACTGGTTGCTTTATTAAGTTAGTTATAGGATAATCATTTAGAGTTTTTTCTAGGGGGATTGAATCATCTAAGTTTTTTGTAATAGACGTATTAGCTTCAACCAGCAATGACATCTGATCTATATAGTCTTCTAAAGCCTTGATATCAGGTTTAAGATTATCTTTGGGCTGTAAACATTTGATTTCTTCCTGTAAACTTTGTACCAAGATACATCTTTCACAAACAAAGTTAGCTATTTGTTTACCCATTGTATACACTAAGCATGACACACATAATGTATTTGCTTTCTTCATAATTAGTAGTAGTTTAATATGTTTAGTTTTAAACAATAGTGAGAGAAAAACCATGTACTTTCTTATTACCTTGTTAGTGGTCTTGATGTTTGAGCCCTGTGCCCATTTGCCCCAGTGGACATGGTAGACACGCACAGATGCGCGTGTCTCTGTGCGCGTCTCCATGCACGGCCCCATGCACACTCACCCTGCTCGCTAGTGTAAGTTTTTAAAGGCACTGAAACTGGAAGTGCATTGTTGCGCAACTTCCAGTTTCACACTACTTTAGTTTTGCACAAAGTTTTTAAAATTAGCCTTTAAGAAGGCTGTATGGCAACAGTAGTGGTGTTTCCAATGTGTCAGAACCACTTTTTAAGAGCTTTTGGACAGTGCAAGGCAGATTTAAACAGGAGGTGTCAGGAAATAGCCCTTCAGTCCTCCAATGTCCCACAGTGCTTAGTGGCTCCAATCCAGGAAGTGCCCAACCACAAGAGACTCCCAAAACAAACAAACAAATGGTATATCTGGCAACGTATCACTAAGCAGTTTATCAGCACACTACAACATAGCAGCAAGTGTATAATCTGCTGCCCGCTCACTAGTGTGAGTTTTAAAGGCACTGAAACCGAAGTGTATCTTTGCATGACTTCCAGTTTCGCGCTACTTTAGTTTTGCACAAAGTTTTTAAAATTAGCCTTTAAGAAGGCTGTATGGCAACAGTAGTGGTGCTTCCAGTGTGTTAGAAGCCTTTTTTAAGAGCTTTTGGACAGTGCGAGGCAGATTTAAACAGGAGGTGTCAGGAACTAGCCCTTCAGTCCTCCAATGTCCCACACTGCTTAGTGGCTCCAATCCAGGAAGTGCCCAACAAGAGACTCCCAAAACAAACAAACAAATGGTATATTTGGCAATGTATCACTAAACAGTTTATCAGCACACTTCATCAGGCAAATTCCATGTTTAGTTTTAATGCCAGATTGAAACATTATTTATTGTTGAAATCTTCTTCTAACTGTTTTGTCTGGCTGTTTTGTATAACCATTGTTTGAATATGTATGTACTGTTGTATTTGTTGTCTCCAGGTTGGGCCTAAAAAAGGGCTTTTGGTCCAGTGTCCTTTACCTGGTTATCAAATGAATAAATAAAATAAAAAAAATGTGCAGATTCTGAGCTGTGTATAGTGCTAAAACATTAAAAATGGATGTTTTTTGCACTTTGTCATTGTGCTACACCCAGTTGGTTTGGAATTGTGGTATGACATTTTTAGAGTGGAAAGGGATTGCCTCACAGAGGTGCCTTTCACTGGTTTTGTGAGAAAATATTAATCAGTTACAAAGTCATTTAATTTTAAATTTTCATTCTGAGCATCCTCAGTTCAGTTTTTTGGATAGCTTCCTGGAACAAAAATGAAATTTGGTCTATCAAAAAAGGATTCTTTTTCATGAGGGGCTAATCCTTTTTTCTGTGGAAAAATTTCTTTTTTTGCAAGTCCTTTGCCATTATCATGAAAAATAATTTTATCTCACAAAAAAAGGATGAAAAAAATATCGAAGTCCGAAATCCTTTTCCGAAAGATGGGATCCTTTTCCGTGACCACAACAAAGGATTCATGAAAAAGGATCCCATCTCACAAAAAAAGGAATTTAAAAAAACTAAGTTCAGAATCCTTTTCCATGAGGCGGGATCCTTTTCCTCAACCATGGCAAAGGATTCATGAAAAAAGGATCCCATCTCACAAAAAAAAATTTGAAAACAATTTCATCCAAAATCCTTTTCTGTGAGATAGGATCCTTTTCCTAGTCCATGAGAAACTATTCATGGAAAAGGATCCTATCTCATGGAAATGGATATAAAACAACAAAGTCCAAAATCCTTTTCATGGCAATACTGTAGATCCTTTTTTTGAGCAAGTGAGAAAACATGTCGAAAAGGATTTAGTACCATGCAAAAGGATTTTTCCTGAGTTTGCAGTCCATTTCTCATTGGTGTCCGGTGGTACTCTCCACCCTCCAATATTACCCATTACTTTTATGTTTATAACCCTGCTGTCTAGTTTTACCCCCCACACTCCAACTTCCATATATTTTGTGTTATTATATATTCAATGGTGTGCAGTGGTACACCCACATGTCCCTTGTATGCTGTAAGTAAGAAGCCCTGGTGTCTAGTACCACTCCCACCCTCCTATTTTCATAAATGTCATTTTAATACCTTCAATGTTGTCTTGTGGTACCCCCCCACCCTGCCATGTCACTTGTATCCTGTAAATAACAAAATGGTTCCTCGATGTCTCATTTTTTTCAACCTGTAAAGAAAGTCCACCAATAATCGCTCCTGCACATCTACCTGACCTCCCACTGTGCACCCACCACCCTGCACCTCCAAGACATCCCCACACACCCTCACTCTCCTGAACTGGTCCCACATTGAAGATCCACTCTGCAACTGAAGATGCATCTTACTGCTGGAACCAGTGACTTCTGTATGAGAAATAAGGTAACTGTGGTTCAATTCTAACTGCAGTTATCTTACTTTTTAGACAGCAGTCACTGTTTCCAGTAGCAAGACATGTCTTTAATCAGAGAATGGATCTTCACTGCTGGACCAGTTCAGGTGAGTGAGGGTGTATATGGGGGTTGTGGGGTGGTGTGTGCACAGTGGGAGGTTGGGTGTCAGTGTGGGTGTGATCAGCAGAGGACAGTTTTCTTTTGTACAGCTTGAAAAAAATTAGACATTGAGAGACCATTTTGTTATTTACAGGATACAAGGGACATGGCATGGTGTGGGTAGGAGTATAACTGAACATCAATAAAGGAAATAAAACAACATATATGGAAATAGAAGGGTGGGGGAGTGGCACTAGACATCAGAACTTCCTATTTACAGCATACAAAGGACATGGGGGGTACCACTTCTCACCAATGAAGGTATTAAAACAACATATATGGAAATAGGAGGGTGGGGGTGGCACTAGACACCAGGGCTTCTTATTTACAGCACAAGAGGACATGGGAGGGCAGTGGGTACCACTGCACACCAATGACAATACTATCATTTATTTATTTATGTCTTTGATAACTGGGTAAGCAAACTAATCCATAAGATGGTTTTCAGTCACGACTGGGCCACATGGGTGGCAAACACAACAAACATCACTACAATACAGAGATACAATTAGAACAAAACAGCATTGCTGAATACACTTGGTATGAGGTCAGATTACATAGTAGAAATCAATACATACTGGTGTAGTAACATACATTAAGTGGCTATGCAATAAAAAAGGTTTAACATGGTGATTATCGTAAAGTATTACATGCAATGTACATACAGTCACTGGAGAGCCAAGAAAATAAATACAGTTAAAATGAAGGCTCAGTCTATCACCAGGAGTGGTATAGGCACAAGTTATAGGCAGAAATGCAACTTAAGTTAAGTTGCAGAACCTGCTAACAGTTCAGAATAAAACAGGTAGTCATATCCAGATTGAACAGAGGAGCAGAACAGTGCAAGAGGTCAGGAGCACTGGGGGTAGGGTGTGGGCACAAATAGGTGCTATGCCAGGATATGGGCCCTGGTACCGCTTGGGGAACAGCTGCAGGTACAAGTGGCCTCGGTCAGGAGCAACGCCCTGAAGTTTCCCTTGAAAGACTGATGGGAGGGGGATGATCAGATGGACAAAGTAAGTCTATTCCAGAGGGAAGGGGCCAAAACAGAGAAGGCTTTACTACCCATGGTACTAGTAGTGTGAGTGACTTCCAGTGGGGGAACCGAGGAGGCCTGGAGACTCTGAGAGACCACTCTGTCAGTGAATAGGGAAGAGTAGGGGGAACAGCTGATGGTTCCTGAGTTCACTGTCAATGAGGCTGCTAGTTGTGAAGTCCAAATGACCCTGCAGAGACAGCCACCATAGGGACTGGTGTAGCGAGCAGTGGTGTGTGGTACAAGGGGCTTGAAGGACAAAGTGGCAGATGGAGTTGTATGTGGTATGTAAGTGGGTTGGTAGGGAAGAGAAAGCAGCAGAGTATACAGGGGAGCAGTAGTCAAGGAGGGGCAGAAGGTTTCCTTAAGCAATGGCTAGGCAAGTTGCAGTGGACAGAAATTGATTTTGGTGGTATGCAGCACCTAATTCTTGGTGGATTTTCATCACAGTGTTGCTGATGTGTTCGCTGAAAGTAAGGGAGGGGTCTAGGGTCACACCTAGATATTTAAAGGCAGGGACAGTTTTGAGTGGAGGGCTGGTAGGGGTAGCAATCAAGAGTGGAGTTTTTGACATGGCTACATTTGCTAGGAATGGCTTAGAGCCAAAAGGCATGGCCTTTGTCTTTTTCTCAATGTATATGGAAATAGAAGGGTGGGGGTGGCAGTAGACACTAGGGCATCTTATTTACAGCATACAAGGGACATGGGAGGCTATGGAGGTACCACTGCACAATAATGAAGATATAATGAAACAACATATATGGAAATTGGAGGGTGGGAAGTGCCACTAGACACCAGGGGTAGTATTTTTGAAGCCTTGAGAATGATGCAAGATGCTTGTATCAAACATGTCTGACGCAACAGGCACCATGTGTCAAGGGATGTTCCTGGAGCTATTTTGTAAAGCAGCCTGCATCAAACACAGGCTGCATGCCCCAAAGGGGACTTGCACTAGCCTTGTACTACAAAAGTGGCCATGACATGGTGCTAGTGGGCCGGTGGAGGACACAGGCTGCCATATCCCTCAATGTTGCAGTTTCAAACCGTACCCCAAGGACAAAGGTCTAAGCATCATTAGACCAGACACCGGCTGGCCTAACAGTACTTAGACATCCTCTGGGAGGGTTGTAAACAAGATGCCATTGTCCCTCCCAAACCCCAATCTGACAGTAACTGTACTGGTTACAAAACCTATAACCCTGGTGATCTAGTGCCCCCTCCCCAATCCCTGATATGCCAATAATGTACAACATTGCAATACAACAGTCATTACCCAGTGATCTATCGCCTCCACAGCCCTGGTATGCCAGTAATGCAAAATAGCATTGGTACACAGTCATTTCCTGGTGATCTAGGGTCCCTGCCCCAGCCCGATACGCTGAATATGACACAGCTGATAGCATCCCATCCTGGTGGTCTAGTGACCCTCCACCCCAGCTGGTACTGCCCACCACCCCACTTCCCCACCATCCAGAACCCTGACTGGGTTCCCGGCACAACCCTCCTCCTACCATCACAGCTGGACACCAAATGAACTGTCAGAGCAAGTACTATATACAGTAGGCACTCTGACAGTACATTTGGCATCCAGCCATGGTGGTGTAAGGAGGGTTGTGCTAGGTGCTCAATCTGGGTTCAAGATGGGGTGAGTGGGGTGGTGGACAGTACCTGCTGGGGTGGGGGGCAACTAGACCATGTGATGTTATCGACTGTGTAATATTCGGGCATATCGGGCCAAGGGTGGGGACCCTAGATCACCAGAGAATGACTGTGTACCAATAATATTTTACATTACTGGATACCAGGGCATGGGGGGGAGTGTTAGATCACCAGGGAATGACTGTTGTTTTACAGTGTTGTACATTATTGGCATATCGGGGATTTGGTGAGCACTAGATCATCAGGGACTAACTTTTGTAGTAATAATTTAAATTACAGCATATTGGGGTGGGGAAGTGGGGGGTGGCTAGCTCACCAGGGAGTTACATTTCTTCAAATGCACATTATTATGGGCATATTAGGGATTGGATGGGGGAGCCACTAGATCACTAGGGACTGGACTGTTTTATTATATCAACATGCATAACCGGCATATCATGGCCGGAAGGAGCACCCACTAGAACACCAGGTTACTCAGTTTGCTGGGTGGATCAGTGGTAGTGGGCCCTAGCCATGCTCCTTTCCAATGGTGCAGTTACCCCCCCCACAGCCCTACAGCTGTTGTGGTACACCTCATGGGTGCGCCATCGGTTCAGTGAACTGCCACTGTTGCCGCAAGCTGCAGAACTTAAGCACCAGGACCCTGTCAGATGGAAAATTGCGCACTGGGTCACAGATGCACCAGCACTCAGTGCAAGCTGCCGTTGTCGTAGCTTGTGACCAAGCTTTGAAAATCCTGCTCTAGGGCTATAAACATAAAAGTAATGGTGACCAGACACAGTTGGAGGGTAGGGGGTTCCACTGGATACCAGGGAAAAGATAAATTTAAGTTCTACAAAAAAAAACATTGTTAATGCACTAGTTAGGGTCAAAGTGACAAAAGTCAAGAAATGTGGCATTAGGGTTTCCAGCAATAATACCCCATCCCCAGGCAGCACAGCAGGTGTGTGGTGTGCCATGGGGTTCTTCTCAAGCCTAATGCTCACCACATGCTCATACAGTGTACACATCTGATCTTATTTACAGATGGAATAAGGTGAGCATTAGACATGAGTACCCCAAAGCACACCCCACACATGCTGTGCTGCCTGGAAGGGGGTGGGGTGCTGGGGTTTGAAACCCTAACACCACATTTCCCAACTTTTGTCGCTTGGACCCTAACTATTGCATTAACAAAGTTTTTTTTGCAATTTATACATATATACATGTTACAGATAATCCACTACAGGACACTCAGTCATACTCTGATATACGCATGTCTTCTTGTACATTTTTATGCACAAGGCTGTAGGCCGAGTGCATTTAACCATCCAAGGTGTGTGTATGT
This sequence comes from Neoceratodus forsteri, assembly GCA_016271365.2. Classification (NCBI taxonomy): domain Eukaryota; kingdom Metazoa; phylum Chordata; order Ceratodontiformes; family Ceratodontidae; genus Neoceratodus; species Neoceratodus forsteri. Next base: position 640,764,739 of record CM028132.1, on the reverse strand, counting down.
CAGAGCATCACCACATGCCCTGTAATGGATTATCTGTCTTATAAAATCTCAAGAATTTGTTGGGGGGTGTTAAAAGTAGTCCTTGTCTGACACAAATAAGGTGATCTGGTTGATTATGCCTTGATTCTGGTAGTTTAAATGTATTTAAAAAGCACTTATCTGGTTGATTTGCTACATGAATCCCTCTTTCACTCTTACCAGCTTGCTTTTCTGGTTTTTACTTTCACTTTCTGCTTTATATTATAGTGTGACCAAGTGAGGTTGGTTCCGGTAAAATAAAAGTGTTAACTTTTTTAAAATGAGCCTGCCTTTATGTTTCTGGAAGTAATCTATAAGCTTGTTTGAGCCATTTTAAGGTGGTATCCTTTGAAAATGCCACCAACTGTATGGTAAATTAGAGCAAGTCAGTGGCTTCACAAGCATAGAAGCAGGCAAGAGTGAGCATTCCTATAGCAGTGCTCACTCTCGATTGCATCTATGCCTGTGAAGCCGCTGACTTGCTCACTCTCATTTATGTAGAGTCAGCACTATTTTCAAAGGATGCCACCTTCATTTGCTGAAACAATCTTATGGCTCACTTTCAGAAACATAAAGGCAGGCTCATTTTGAAAGGTTTGCAGTGAGGGGCAGACATACTCCTGCAGCACCTACTGGTATTTTTCCCTGGTTTTCTAGTGGGTCACTGAGAGATCCCCTGAACTGAGCCAGCAAGCATGCACATGTGTCCTATGGCATCAGCATCTATCTCTTTCTGCAGTCCCATTTGCACTGACACCCATGGTCATCCAGGTGGCAGTAACAGAGCTGAGACCATCAACATTCCTCTCCTGGTTGAAGATCATCCATGGGATGCTCTGCTCATTTTCTGCAGTCAGCCATCCATTGACTTGGACTCATTCCTGAATCCAGATCACCAGTGTCCTGAGTGGTAGCACTACCACTGTGCAGGTGGGCTGGCTAACTATGTACCTATCTTAAGTGGACTGGGGTACCCACCCCCAGTACTGCTACTCTCCAGTCCCCTCCCCTCCAGGTCTCCCATCCCCTTTACTAATATAACAAAGTCTAGCCAGAGCCAATAGGGCTGTGAAAGCAACCAAATGACCAAAGTCATTTTCTTGTTGGTGTCATATAGTGCTGTTTAGTCACAATCATCACAGTGCTCCCAGATCCAAATAACCATTTTCCTGTAACAAGCCCTCATTTGTCCTGTATTTTCCCTGTACAGGCAACATCACATCCCTGTATAAATCCCTGTAGATTTTTCCATAAGCCACTAGTTCCTTATTTGTGACTTTGTTGTTTATTTAAATGTAATATGTTGGCAGCCTTTTATCAGGAAAAGGGCTCTGATTTGCTGTTAGGTATTAAAATGTTATGTCAAGGTGGCCTTTGAATGATTTGGATTTATATGGAATCCATAAGACATAATGGGGGAATTTATTTATTCGTTGAATTTTGTTGACCAGGTAGGCCCACTAAGACTAGAAGTCCCTTTTGCAGGGGTACAGATGGTAATCAACTGAAATTGTAACATGGCATAAATACTTTCTTGAACCAGATTAAGCTGTTGGTGGTATTTTTAGTGAATGGAGGAAATTTGGCCAGGACACCATGGAAATTCCCCTACTCTTTTTGAGATGTGCCATAGGATCTTTAACATCCACCTGAACAGGCAGACAGAAAAGGCTGGAGCACCCCCCCCATGCTGCACCGCAGTGTCAGTATTAGTATTTAAAGAGCTAGAGGAGCGAAACCAGGAAGACAGGAAAATAATATACATTTTAAGAAGTAGTCAGTTATAACATTTTATTTCTGAAGTACCTTTCTTTTACCATTTGCCCACCAGAGAGTCTTCTATGTCATAATGTTGTGGTGGCTGTGTGGAACAGCTCTTAGCATAGCAGCTGACATATCTAGCTCTACTGCCCCCCACTACATCATCAGCATTGTGATTTCAGCGACAGTGAAATCACATGTGAATGCCCTGACAGTCACTGAATTGCTGTTCCTAAGCAGCAGTGATGTCACACTCAGTGAGGTCACGATGCTGGCGATGTAGTGGGGACAATATAGCTAGCTATGTCAGCTGCCACAGAGAGTGCTGTTCCACACATCACACATATTAACATCAGGTAAACAATCTTCTAATTAAACAAAGGGAAAAGATAAAGTATCTCAAATATAAAAGGTAATGGTTGACTGCTTTTAAAATCTAATATTAGTTTTAGGCTGTACACAAGCTCTTTAACCCACATGCTTTGTGTGGGGATAGAACCCACAGCCTTCTGATATTCCAGTTTCAGAGGCCAGTATGTATGCTATTTTTCGCATCTTTCATTTGTTAGTTTTTACACAAATTCTCTCAGACTTTTTTCTGACCACCTGATGGAATCTTGAATGAGTTATATAAATGTTGTTATTTTCTTCAAGGCCCTGACCCTGCAACTAAATGCACACTCAGTACATCATATTATAAAATGAGAAAAAAAGTCTTCTGTTTGCACTGCTTGCCTCCAATCTGTCCTGAGGGAAAGGAATGTCAGGCAGCTAGCAATCTGCATTCCACTGCATGAAATCTGACACTGAGTCTTTCATTTTCACAAAAACCAAGAGGAAATGAGTCCTCTGGGTTGATGAAAGAAATAGAACAAATCTGTTAGACTGAGCTGGATAGATGATAGAAACAGCAGTTTAAAAGGTTTTTTTTTTAATATCCTGAGAAGTTCTGAGGTACAATACAATAGCATCACCCTCCCCCTTCAGATGCCTTTAACAAGAGCAACAAATAGCAAATATCAGAGGGTGGTACACTACTTTGCAGCTGTGAAGGAATACATACAAATGTATAAAATGGAAGTTCCAAGAAAAGCCATTTTAGAGCTACAGATGACAGAAGAACTGTAGTCTCCGCCCACAGCCCTAGTAAAAAACAGTGAACTGGGATGCCCATCCCTGGTACCACTTCTTTCAACCCCCCTTTGAGGTCACTTCCACCCAAAAATGCTGTAGGTGACAGCACCAGAGTATAAACCCTCAGTGCCACCAAAGATCATCCCTACACTAGGTGCCCAATCCTCAGTGTTAGCTTCCCTGTAAATAAAGAAAACTATCTTTGGTTGGTCTTTTTTTAATCTAAGTTAACCTGTAAAAAAGAAAATGGCCTCTCATCAATCTAACCCCCCATACACGCCCATCCTCCCTACCACAACCCCAATTCAACACTCACCACCCCCACATATACCTCCCTCACTCACCTACAAATTTCACATGGTGTAGATTCACTCTCCCATTAAAAAGACGTTTTGCTGCTGGAACCAGCAACTGGGATATGAGAAAACAAGGCTAAGACCCTTCTATGTGTTTTGAACTCCTACTCATAACTGTCATTTTTCAGTATTTTTACACCTAATTTGCAACATGCCCTTCTAGGGACCCTTCCTTATGAAGAAGATAGGTGACATTTTTCAAATCTGCCCAGAAAGGTACAGTAATTTCATGGTCACACCACAAAGTCATCTTCTGGGTGGAATTTTAAAATTTTCACTAACCAGTTTCATGAGGTGGGGGTCATAAGAAGACTATGTTGAAAATTTGGGGGAAAACTATGGTAAAATGACCAAGTTATGAGTGAATGCTGAAATATTTCATTCTTTCACTTATAACTTCACTAATGTTCAATACTTTTGCACCAGCCTTTCAACATGGCCTTTTTGAGACCCAGCCTCATGAACAATACAGGTGAAAGTTTTTCAAATCTGAGACAAAAGGAGATTTTACAGTCACTTCACGAAATCAGGTTTTGGTTCAGATTTGAAAATTTTCACCTACCTTGTTCATGAGGTGGGTCCATATGGTGAAAAGTTGAAAATTTGATGGAAAAATATGGCAACATGACCAAGTTATGAGTGAACTTTTAAATGTTTCACTGTTCATTCATAACTTTGCTAATTTTCAATAGTGTGACTCCAAAATTTCATCATAGTCATTTTTTCGCACCAGCTCAAAAAATGTGACTGGTGTCTTTTTTAAAATCCTGGCCAAAATGTGTTTCTGAATTTTGGCCACAAAATGATGTTTCAGCCAGTTGTCTATATGTGCCACATCATGTTTATAAGGGGAAGTCATAAAAAAACTATCTTTAAAATGTGGGGTTAAAATTAAGAAATAGATTATTAAGATTATTAAGAAATGTTGTGTGTAGTGCTAGACTTTACTCCAGTCAGCTGAGTTTGGGAGTGAGCTCAATGAGTCACCTGGATGAGCTGAGGCTGGGGGGACAGTTCTGTCCTGTGGCACCACCCTCCCAGCCTGGAAAGGGAAGATACAGGGCTGCCCACACAGGCCCAAGTATTATATAGTGAAGAAAAATCTCCTCTTGGCATGCAGCCCTTCACCTCTGTAAGGTGGCTGCCAGAAGGCCCTGTGCTTCTTCAGCTCACCAGACAGCCCCATAAACCCTAGACATCCATTGCCATATGGAAGTTCAGGGCCTGAAAGGGCCATGCACTTCTGTAGGCAGATGGAGTTTTTCCTTAGCGAAGGGCACAGACAGCCCTACACATCTGCAACTGTTCATTCAGATCTGCTTGGGACCTGAATGAATGAAGATATGATTCCACTGTGTAAAAAAAAGACAATTCTTTGCAAAAAGTTGTGTTAATGCACTAGTTAGGGGTTCAACTTAATCCAGGAAAAATAGAGAAATGTGGCATTAGGGTTTCCAACCCTAAGTCCCCTCCTCTCCCAAGCAGCAAAAAGATGAAACCACACAAGCAACCACATGCACATTTTTAGGTAAGACAAACAACATGCAACTGTTTCCAGATGACACAAATGTAATAGCAATGATGTGCTACCTTTGTAGAATTTTTAGCTGTGCTTATGCAGTCACACCTGTGTGTGTGTTTGTCATTAATGACACAAAACACTCAACACACTAAAGCTGTGGCCAAAGCAAATCAGATGTTGGGTTGCACAGTCAGGGGACTTACCAGCAGGAAGGTGGAGGGTATTCTGCCACTGTATAGGTCTCTAGTGAGACTGCACCTGGAGTACAATGTGCAATATTGGCATCCTTATGTTAATAAGGATATCAACCTGCTTCCAATGGTCCAGGGCAGGGCAACTAAGATGATCCAGGGCCAGCAAGGTAACGCATGTCAATTCATCTCAGTCATTTTGCTCTGCAACAACTTGCCCTGGACTATTACGTCTGGTGTCAATTGGCTCCCACGTCAGTTCATCCATGGACAGTTTGCTCTCACTACATATCATACTGTACTCCAACATCAATTACAGTATGACTTGTACTTCTACAACCCTTGAGCACATTGACTCATCTGGTAGGTGAATTTCACCCACTTGAAGTTTATTTTATAATATTTACCCTGGGGGTGAATTGTCCAAGGATGAATTGAAGTGAGAGCCAAATGATGCTGGAGCTAATAGTCTGAGGTGAGTTATCATGGAGCAAAATGACTGGGACAAATTGACATGTAGCCCCTATGAGGAAATTCTTAGGGGGCTCAACATATTTTCTATTGAGGACAGGAAGGAGGGGGAGGGCATGACAGATACCTTCAAGTACCTTAAAGGTAAGAACAGAGTGAGCACCAAGGGTCTCTTCAGCCTTATTGGAAACAAGACCACTAGGAATAAAAGCCTGACACCGGTGGGGGGAAGGTTCAGGAGGGAGATGAGGAGGCACTTTTTCAAAGAGAGGGTGATAGCTAAGTGGAATGAGTTGCTGGAAGAGGTGGGATCTGTAAAAACAGTGGACAGCTTCAAGGGAGAGGGGGTGGAAGGGGCATTTCAAAGGTGTTAAGCGGCTAGGGAAGGGGGAAGTTCCCACTTTCTACACAGTAGGAACAACATACCTGAGCACAGTAGATATACTGTAAGGCCTTTATCTGCTGGCACATTCATATGTTTGTATGTCATACATTGTGCAAGAGTACGAGTGGCTGCAGAAGAGCAGACCATATAAGGGCCTACACTTCTACAGACAGAAAGCCCCATGGCGTCTGCAGCTGCGCAGTCAGAGGTACTCATGCACACTGTATGAGGTTCCTCACTAAATAACATGATCAGCTAGTGTATGGTTTTTTTACATGCACCTGTGTACTTGAAAAACTACTACCCACTTGAGCAGTGTTTAGATGCACTGCTAAAACCATTATACCCAGATTGCCACACAACTTCTGGCTGCATAACTGCAGGCCCCACAGAAGCCAGAAGTTGGTGTGTATGTCTTACACCTGTGGTGGAAGAGGTGCAGGCCCATTAGGGGCCTGTGCTTCTACAGCCAGATATACTGTTGCAATTTTGGTGTTTTGGTGGTTTTGTGGCACCTGCATTTCTGCAGCCAGAGGTCAGTGTGTATGTCTTAACACCTGTGGGTGCAAAAATGCAAGCCCATCATGTATGTGTATGTCTTAGAGTGCACATGGGTACCTGAGGCTACAGAAATACTGGCCAAGTAGGGGTCTGTACTTCTGCAGACAAAAGAACTCTTGTAATTTTAGTACTATGGATATGTATCTGTGCGTTGTTATGTCTGGGTTATACACCTCTATTATCCCACATGCACATTACATTGTATTCCTGGTAACTTATACTGTGATACTGCTACTTGCAGTAATATGTAGATATAGGTGTCCATCGTACAAGCATGGGTGTTAGGAAAGTGCTTTGCTGCTAATATATGCTACTGTAGACTATGTTTACATGTTTTATATGTTGTTTTACTGTTATGATTTATGTTTTACACTCATCATGCATGATACATTATACCTCACTATAATGCATTAACCTAGGTTATGTTTTCTTTTATGTATTTTATACACATGTATTCTGACCCATATCACTGATAAGAGGGTGTTTTAGGATCATCAGTGATTGTTATATATTCTTATATAATCATATGTAGTTTGTGTCTTATACTTAGGTATCACGCCACATGTATTTCTGGTTACTCTGCATTCTCTTTGTATGTGATTTATGGCTCACAGACTATTTCCATTGTCCTAACTTCTTACTCATTAGTAATTCTGTTTCCTAAGTAACTGCCCAGAGGAGACACCTTGCCTACACCTTATTTAGGATTCAAGTCCAATGTGTTATGTTTCTTATATCTGTAACTACTGTATGTCATTATCACTACTATATAACCTTCTGTAAGTATGTACCTCATGGAGAATTATACCTTCCTCGGGGACTGGTGAGAAACTGACTCCCTTGTGATTTTTTCTGTCACATGTTTGGTGTGAGTATTGTAATAAACTTTTCATTATTACTTACTATTTGTGTATGTGTTCTTTGACTAACACTACAGACATACAAGAATCTGATAGCTCTAGAGCTGGACTTTAGATAACAATGGTAACTGTGGTAAATGTCTGAGTGGTGGTCAAAGTTACACTTATTTCCCTTGTAGATTTAGACATTGGGGTGAGTAATCCCCCAGTGACAAGCAGTTGTTAGCTTCTACTGTGTAAATCTTCATGGTCTGCTGTTCCCCAGTGTATGGAGCTTAGGCACTAGGGACATCTCTGTCAGACATTTAAGTCTGTGCAGTGAGCTGCTACTCCCCTGCGAGAACACTGAGCTGCAATAGATTCTGTGGAGACAGCTAGAGTGCTTTCAGCTTGTGGGCATTCCTTAACAGGCACTCACATGCATCAAAAGCTGTCTGTGTGCCTTCATTTACTCTGGTTTGAAACGCAGTTCCTGAACCACAAACAGTTAAAGGCTTCTTTTTTTTTTGACATGTCTGAAAAAATATGTGCAGAGTTGAGGTTATAAACCTCACAGTACCTCACTGGCCATGGTGGTTTTGAGGATTTTGCTACAGTAGCTAAAAATAAAGTTGATCCTGTACAGACTATCTTTGATCATTATATTGATTTAAAGAATGGTACCAAAAAGATTTCTTCCAAAGGCTTATTAGTGGCAACACTGTTTGCCAGCTTAGATCCTTCATTACAGCCAATGTCTGTAGTGGAGTAGATGGCAGGCTCATGTGATTAATTGTCAGGGGGGTGTGAAATGTGTTAGGAGACTTGGAGTTAGTTGGAGAGAGGAGGGGGTTGTGCCAGAGTGGAGATCTTTTTTCACTTTTGAGTGCACAAAGTTATATAAAATTAAACACATTTAAGAAACAGTCCTTCGAGCATCATTTCCAGCATCCCTCTTTGAGAGGTACCAGTAAGTAGCTAGTGCTGGCATTCACTGTTCTTTAAAAATGAACAATTAGTGTTTATGGTACTTGTAGTTTCTTTTACTTTTTCATAATATTCTGGGAATAATTATCTCAGCTTCAAGATAGTTCTGCTTTGTATACCTGCTTGTTATTATCTTGCCTTATTATATTCTATAGTTTTTGAGAATGCAAAATGTATTCATTATCAACATGACCCATTCTTTGTCTTTCAATGGTCTTATTACACTTATATTGAATGTCAATGTCTGGTCATTTCCCAAAATGGGTAGAACTACACTCTTGACATTCTTGACCAGTGTTTTATCATTCTCATTAGGCAGAACTTCAACATTAAACAGTGATAAAACATAGTCTGACTCTTTCGTTTTTCTCATAAAATTCATGAACTTATTTCCCAGGTTAAGGTTTTTCTTGACTGGCCTTTGGGCTTCTGTAAGCTCTTTACCATTCTCTGCTAATATTTTCTGTTTATCCTCAGTTTTGTCATTAATACTTTGTTTTGTCTTTATTTGCTTGTTTTGTTTCGTATATTCAGTTGTTTTTGCTTCACTATCCTGTTTACTAAGTCCGTGGTTCTTTGGGTTATTTTTTCATCTCTTTGTTCCTTTATCTTTTTTTTCCCCTGCTCCTTATTTGTTTCCTTCAATACCTCAGGAGATTCACTGACTGATGATTGTCTTATAACACTATCTTGAGCTGTTGTATCTTGCTCATCATTAGTGATTACATTTATTTACCTTGTTTTTTTCCCCCCTCACCCTTCTTGCCTTTGGTCCCTGTTTGTTTAATTTCTGCATAGCTCCACTTTTTAGTTTATTTTCCTCCTTTATTTTTCCCTTTCTCTCCTTTTTGCCATAATATATTATTTCTTTGCTTTAATTCCTCACTAATACTGTCTTCCCTTATCCCTGGTGTAGGTAGCATTATTAGCTCCATAATAAGATCTTGACTCAGGGTTTCTTGTCCTGTGCTCTGACCCACACTATCCATGTTAACTTCCTTCTGGATGTGGATTTGCGAATCTTATATTGCTTTTTTATTGTCTAATATAATTCCTTTTGTAAAATTCAAGTCCTGGACAGTTTTAACCAATTGTTCATATATTAGAATATTAGCCATGTATGGGTCTTTCAATAAAATGGCTAAATCTTTGGTTATCCTTTCTGTGTCTGGACTAAAAGTCTCATCCTGGCTCATAAATATTGTATTCTCCTCTTCCTCCCTATTTTCTCCACTAATGTAGGATTCATATAGCTCTTTATTGGGCATGTTTCCCTTCCCATCTTCTCTCTGTTTACTATCTATTAATTTTAATCCTTGTGTGATTTAATAAAGATGATTCCTTACCTTGCTAATTTTCTGTGGGAATTAACTTTTGGGGGGTATACTTTCCATTTCTTTTCTTTCCTTGATTATCTCCTTATGTTTTTGTGACAATAGACTCATCTCATTTCCCTTTTCTAGCTTATTTTTACCCTTGTTAAATCTCCCTCTCTCTGACTCCACCTTTTTATCTTTATCTAATTCCATTTTAGGGGTAGATGTTTGAAACATAATCCCATTTTCTTGCTCTGTTGACCCCACATATATTTCCACTAACTCATTTTTTGTTTTGTAAAAAAATGCAGTGATCTTTGATAGATGCAAACCATCCTTACTCATCTCTCTCTCCTTCCCTTATTCTCTTTCTTGTTTCTGGTCTCTTTAGTTCTTTCACCTTTATTTTGGGGTTTCTGTTGTGGTTTTTATTCCTTGTATTCTCCTTTTACTATGTTGTCTACCAAATCTCTTTGGTCTTTTTTATTCATCATCAACAAGTTTTAGTTTTTCAGGGCTAAATCACTTCTTGTCTTCACTGTCATTCTATCTGTACTATTATACTATTATAGTGCTATGACGGTGTTTCTTTTGATTCTACTAATAGGCTCACTGAAACTTTCTGAGAACTTCTTTCTTAGTATATAAATATATAAAACATTTATCACATGTTACAAAATTACAATACAATGATCTATCACAAAATATAGACAGCAAACCTTCTAAAGGCTAAACAATCTAAGTTTTAATCAGACAGTCAGATTGATTACCCTTCTCTCAGCCTACTTCTACTGAATCTCAAAGTGGACTCCCCATCTTTCACTATATCACACACTTCATTAATAGAAAAGGACAAATAGTCTCAGAACGTCTTCTGGCTTGTTGCTTACTTTTTTCTGGATTTACTGGCCCTCAATAAGTCTGCAGGTCTGAAAAAACCTAAGACTTAGAATACCGCTCTGTCCTTTTCTGTTTGTTTCTGGCCTTTTATTCCTTTTAATCTTCCCAGATCACAGTTACCGTCCACACCAATTATTATTGTGGTGTTAACTTTTAAATGGCAATCCCTTGGCTCCAACAAGCATTTCCAATGCCTTGTATGCTCTTTAAGTTCTGGGTGCTTCCCTGTGAGTACTGATACAGGGCTTACAGTATTTAGGACCTTCAGGACCTTCAGAATAACAGGCACATCTCCCTGGTACCTTTAAAAAAAGGACAGAACAAGTAAAAAAAAAAACAGACAAATTTCAATCCCTGTATTTTCTATGTGTTCACTCGGTATTCTTATATAAAAGTGTTCTAAATTTCAACAATATATCCTTGGTACCCTTTTAACTGCCTCTTACTTTAATCTGACTACTGACTCCTGACTATATCTATATCAATGTTTATATCTATATCTATATCTATATCTATATCTATATCTATATCTATATCCTGTTTGCCATGAGTCTATTTTTGGTTTTTTTCAAGTATTGTTATTATAGCACAAAACAGTGACGAACAAGGCTAACAAGGATAAAATCAGAGTGTCCACTGGAAAATGATGAATAATAAAAATGCAAAAATTGCAAAAAACTCTTGGTGTTCAACACAATACTATAAGTCCCCAATATAACAGTGCAAATAGATTTAGGCTATGCCAAAATACAAAAATGCCATAAAAGATAAAAAGGTAAAAAATCTTACATCAGCATTTTTAAGACTAACAGATAAATACTATCTCTTTGCACTAGATAGCTCACACTGGATGAACAGCGCTCACACTCAAGCTCACTGAAATGCCAAAATGTGGGGATCTGAAATTGCAGCCTACCTTACTCTGCATGGCTCAACCCAGCTCAGTGTACACAGTGCACCATGATCAGATCATCAGTAGGAATGATGATTCTGATCCTTGCTACACTGTGCATGTGCTTTATGTGTGCTGGTGGACCAATAGGTGCTGGGCTCTCAATACATGGCGTGAAATTTAAAATGGATAAAAGAAACCTAATATATATATATATATATATATATATATATATATATATATATATATAACTTGTTTAAACAGTTATAATCAAAATTATTCAAATACTGTTGTACTATTGCCTTCAGGTTAATAAAAACTACTAAATGCATCAGTGCAGAATGTTAGACATCTGAGGATAAGCACACTCTCCTTGTATGTTTCTAGTATTTAGAACATTAGCATTTAATCTCCCAGTGTTTGAATACTCTATGCTCCGTAATCAAATGTCTGGTAAACACAAGCAGAAAAAACACTGGTATGGAACTGGGCTGTCTAAAGTTAAAAAGTATAAAATACAACTCAGCAATTGCCTGGCATCCAACAGCTTCCAGTAGCTTCTGCTAAAAATGCTAAGATGCTTCTCTTCAGCCTTCTATGGTCTGCGACAACCCTCGTTCCTCAATCCTCTTTCCTCGGCTGGCGTCACAAGTTTGGACCTTTCTGAAGGGTCCCTCTTCTCTTCCACTGTCCAGCTCCCACTGCGGGCTTTCCTCCTGTGGAAAAATAGAGAACACCTGAGATGACACATTGACCAGGGTGCAGCACAAGATTTTTTGGTAAGGTCTGCTGTTCAAAGCAACAGTGGCATACCTTTAGTAGATAAAAATGTAGCATACAGCAAATCCTGCTTTCTGAACTCATTCCTCAACTCAGCAGTGTACAACTCCACTTCTGGTAGCCTGCCTGGAGATACTACTCGATTTGTAGTGCCATTAATATGACATACCTGTCTCACTGCAACTTCATTGTAACTGCTCATTACCTGTATTTGATGTTATTGTACCTCCAATTTCCCCCCTCCCCAGATTGCACCTGGAATGGAGCCTCGGCTCAGTGTGTCTCTCCTGGTTACAAAGTTTAAAATAAATAAATAAATAACTGTCAAACACCCAACAAAAAGGGAGAAAGACAATCCAAAAGTAGGTGTAGGGTGGGCTTCTATCAAAACATACACACACACACACGCACACACACACATGCACACACACTCCATGTCTCAGCATTCATCACTCCTTAAAAGCAAATACTGATATTTTTAGAAACAAAATCATTTTATTGGAATCAGAAATGTATATATTTCCATTCTTGTCTCTAAAATGTCTTAAAATGTGAGCTGTAGTTTTTCTAAGTTTAGGTGGTTAATGAAATGAATAAATGAATTCATAGTATTCTGAGAATGTCCAGTACAGGTGTGCCTCACTGAGCACACTGAATGGGAATTTTATTTATTAAGCTTGAAAGGTACACAGTCACAAACGCACACTACAACAAGTGTATCCCCAGGCTGGGATATTCAAAGGGGCTGTGCATGGTGCAACAGGGTTGTGCCATGCGCAACCCCCGCAATGCGCCCTGGCACAATATTGAAAGGGGCAGGTTGCGTGGCGCAACACCGATGCACCGGGAAGCATGGTAATGTATGCAGTGCAGATGCAGGGGATATGCCCATGCATATGCTGCACATCCTGATATTCAGCCTGGGATGTTCAGTGCAAATGCACAAGCCCTACATGCACCGCACACTGGTGCCTGAAGTTGAGCCATAAATAATAGGCTTAAATGCTGGCCACCCACAGGTGAGTGGCTGTGTTGCAAGGCGCAACACAACAGCCACCAGCCATGGGTGGCCACCTGCCCAGCAGGATCGCTGTCCCCAACAAGCACCCAGTCTCCCCCACTAGTCCAGTGGCCCCCCACCCCACATGCCTGATCGCAGCCTGTAGTAAGAATAAATACTCCTGGTCTTCTAGTGGACCCCCCCTTCCCTTCATCCCTATATGCCCAATCGCAGGCAGTAGTAAGAATAAATATATTCTGATGCCTGATTGTGGGCAGTGGTATGAATATAGAAAATCCTGGTGGTCTAGTGGACCCTCCCATATGCCTGATCACAGGCAGTAGTAAGACTGCATAAAATACTATGCACGATTGCGGGCTGTAGTAATACGAGAGATCAACCTGGTGGTCCAATGGTACCCCCCTCCCCATTCACCCACAGAGGCCCTCGGCCACCCAGCACCCCCCATCATTGGCAGGTGGCAGCATTCCACCCGTGTACCACCTGGCCGCCCGCTGAATGACTGTGAACAGTATGATCTGTACACCTATTGTGCCACAGTGCAGACCAATAGGCTTGCAGACCATACTGTACTACACAGGACCAGACATGTACACAGTCATTCGGCGGGCAGCCGGGTGGTACGCAGGTGGGATGCTGCCACCCGCCAATGATGGGGGGGTGCTGGGTGGTCGGGAGCCTCTGGGTGGGTGTGGAGGGGGATACCACTGAACCACCGGGTTGATCTCTTATATTACTACAGCCCATGACTGGGCATAGGAATTTATGCAGTCATACTACTGCCCATGATTGGGCATATGGGGGGGTCCACTAGACCACCAGGATTTTCTATATTCATACCACTGCCCACGATCGGGCATCAGAATATATTTTTCCTTACTACTGCCCATGATCAGGCATATGATTATAGTTATTCTTACTATTGCCCGTGATCAGGCATGCGGGAGGGGGGCTACAATAGCCCACCAGGGAGCCAACCCCCAACAACAGCAGGTTGGCAGGGCTCGAGGAGCAATTCACCGGGACACCCAATGAATCATATGCAAATGGGACCATAATGACATGCAAATGACCCCATTTTCACCTTGCATAACTTATGGCCTCATTTGCATGCCCCCAGCTGAATATCATAGTTGATGCACCTACTGCAATGGAACTTGTGCTGGCGCATCCCCATTCTCCCCCTCTGTGGCTTGCGATGGTGCAGTGCCACTGTGCCATGCGCAGTATGTGTGCTGCCCTTGCCATATTCAACAGTGCTGTACCATGGCGCATCACCATTGATTATGGCCTGGTCCTGGCCCTGGTGCAGCCCTGTTGCACTGTGCCCCGGCTAGCGCCACTGCCCAACGTAGTCTGAATATCTGGCCCACAGTGTTTCCAGTCTCTGAAAAAGCCCACTGCATTGGGTGAAATGTAAGACTGCAGCCATGGCTGCGATCTGTTTATGCTATGCTACCTTATCCAGAAAAATAAAACACTGAGGATACACTTGTTGTAGTGTGCGTTTGTGGCTGTGTACCTACTAGCAAGGGTGAGTGCTCTTAATCTTCTCTTTCCTAACTGAACTGCACCTTAAATTAAGAAGCACCATCTCCCCAGTGCTCACTACCACTGTATTTTAGTATATCTGAAATACCTGAGGGTCTAGTGACTTTGTGTTCCATTACACTTCATGGTACAGAAAAAAAAATACAACAAATATGTTGCAGGTAATACCTTTTATTGGACTAACAAAATTATTTTTAAGACTAGCTTTTGAGAAATAAAGCTCTTCCTCAGGTCAAAGAGAGCTTTATCTCTCGAAAGCTAGTCTTAAAATTAATTTTGTTAGTCCAATAAAAGGTATCACCTGCAACATATTTGTTGTATTTTTTTTCTCTACATTGTTGACTGGACTAACACGGCTACCACATTTCTTTTTTTCACTTCATGGTACCAAATTCAACAAACTCCAGAGAAGTGCCTCTGCTGGGATAAAGTAACAGAAAAAGAAAAAACATACCCAATATTTCCCTGTGACACCACCTTGCTGATCAGCATCCCCCTGTCAAGTCTGGCATAGGCTGACCTAGGCTTGTTAGGCTTGTTTCTTTTACTTGGGTCTTGGGGATGGTTAAACCAAAGGAAGGGAATATTCATTTGGTTGGCATCTGTGAAGTAAGTCCAACTGAGGTGCTGACCATAGCACAGCTGAAATGTAATGACATAGACCACTTTATGATCTATACCATTATTACAGTATTACAGCAGCTATGGATTGTTTAAATATTGCCTTGTTTGTAAGTAGTTTAACAATAAACTATGTACTTTCATGTGTTTCTTGTGTATTAAAGTGCTCATGGCCAGTATGTATGTCTGACACCTCTGGCTGCAGAAGTGCAGGTCCCTCATGGGCCTGCACTTCCTCAAACAAAACAACTCTTGCAATTTGGGCATCATGGATTTGTATATGTGGCTGCAGGGGCCTGGGCTGCTGCAGACAGAAGCAGTGTAGTGATTTGAACATCATGGATTTCTATATGCAGCCAGAAGTGAGTGTATCTATTTTCCAGTATGCATGGCACAAAAGCAGATTTGTGCTCCCAGCTGAGTGTGGTCCCCTTAGCGCTGTGGCCATTCTCATTGCCGCCACCCACTCCTGCACTGACCGACCCAGGAAGCCTGTACAGATTTGTATTCTCACCTGGGTGCGCTCCCCTTAGCAGTGCAGCCATTCTCACTGCCACCACCCACTCCTGCTCAGGCCAACTAAGGAAGCCTCTAAAGGCACAGTCCCTCCATTGAATCTGAAGCTTCAAACACTGGTACCTTCTCCTGACTGAAGCCTGATTGGCTGCTCCCTTCCACGGGTACTCACCGATTGGCTTCTTTGACTGCCTGCTATTTGTGCTTACAGCCAAGTGTGCTCCCCTTAGCAGTGCTGCTGCTCTCACTGCTGCTACATGCTCCTGCTCTGGCTGACCCAGAAAGCCTCCACAGGTACAGTCCCTCCATTGAATCTGGAGCTTCAAACACTGGCACCTTCTCCTGACTGCAGCCTGATTAGCCACTCTCTTTCACGGGCACTCACTGATTGGCTCCTTTCACTGCCTGTTGTAAGCCGCTTTCCTCTGCTAAGCTCAGTCACCTCTCGGCTAATTCTCCTTGGCTGTTCTACTACTACTACTCAGTCTGAATTTTGGTCTGATTCTATGGACAGCTTCAAACACTGGTGCCTTCTCCTGACTGCAGCCTGATTGGCCACTCTCTTTCATGGGTGCTCACTGAAGTCTGGTAACCATTCCCTAATCATCTGGGCCCTAACTTCCCACCCCCACAGGGTAA
Organism: Neoceratodus forsteri; assembly: GCA_016271365.2. NCBI lineage: Eukaryota > Metazoa > Chordata > Ceratodontiformes > Ceratodontidae > Neoceratodus > Neoceratodus forsteri. Next base: position 640,748,278 of record CM028132.1, on the reverse strand, counting down.
TAAAATCAGATATTCTACCTGATGCCATTAGCATTCACCATATTCTCTTTATGGAATGTAAAGTACACAGAACTACCCCCCCCCCCAAAATGCTACTATTCTGCTTGTATAAGTCACTGAACATCAATCCCCTTCTTCAGGATCTGGCCCACCTTAACTGGGAGCCAATAGTCAAGTTGTCCTCTATAGACACTGTGTACAATTGCTTTCAAATGACATTCTTTGAAGAATGGAACAATTATGCCCCCTTTAGGCGTGCAAGAGTGCAAGGTAACTGCCTCCCTTGGATCACCCCTGAACTTCTAGCATGTCTTAGTGCCAGGGATCAAGCCTGAAAAACATACAAATCTACCATGTTCCCTCAAGCCCACGACATCTACCAGTCACTGTGCAACAAGTGTGCGAAAGCTACCCACCTAGCCAAATCAGACTACTTCTTTTCTACCTTCCAGTCCGACATAAATAATCCATCCAAATTCTTGAAGGTAATTCACTCCATCTTCTCTCCCCCTCCTCCTGTCCAGCTCCACTCCTCCGTATAAACAATACTCTAGTTGCTGACCACCTTAGCGTTGCCACAGAATTTAATTCATACTTCACCTCTTGTGCTTCTGCTCTTCTATCCTCCTTGCCTCCTCCCCTCAAGCTAACCCCTCACCTAGCTCCCCTAACTTATCCCCTCTACCCCCTCCTTCTCCTTCTCTAACATCACTCCTGTAGCCATTATGGCGGCACTCTATGCCCTCAACCCTCTCCAAAGGCAGCTCACCAGATGGTTTGGACCCTAAACTACTGTGCCTATTGGTGCCTGCCATCTCTGCTCCACTATATGACCTACTCAACTGCTCCTCTGCCTCGGTTTCTATCCCCTCTGTCTGGAAGCATGCCACTGTCCTTCCCTTGCCCACGGGTGGTGACCCCTCCTTTCCTGCTATCACCCCATCTTTCTCCTCCCTATCCTTGCTAAGCTCCAGGAGCATTTAGTTCTCTCACAACTAACTTCCTATCTTTCTGATTTGAACTTTTTCACTCCCTTCCAATCTGGGTTCCAGAATAATCACTCCACCACTACCTCCCTGATTAGGTTCACTGATTCCATCCTCTCAGGGATGGACAGTGGTCAAATCACTTCTGCCATTTTTGTTGACCTAGATAAGGCCTTCAACACTGTCTCTCATACCCTTATTTAAGACTCTCTCTCCTCTGCTGGCCTCTCAGACTCTGCCACTAGTTGGTTCAAAGCCTATCTAGTAGGTAGGACCCAGTCAGTTAGAATAGCAAATGCTGTATCACCACCACTACCTATCAACTCTGGCATACCCCAGGGCTCCATGCTGTGCCCTATTCTTTTCTCCATTTTCCTAAATGACCTTCCCTCAACCTGCTCCTCCACCTCTTTCCATATGTACACTAATGATATGGTTCTCTTCATCTCAGGCCAATCCCTAGTGGATGCTGAAACCAGACTTCAGTATGACTTCAATCAAGTTCAGCTCTGGTTCAGCTCCTACCAACTCTTCCTCAATGTCTAGAAGACAGTCTCAATGACCTTTGGCACTAGGCAGAGGCTCTCTCTGCTCCTCTACCTTCCCTCCTTCCACACCCTAGATGGGACAGCCCTTGAGAATACCACTTCCTTTAGGTATTTGGGGGTTTGGCATGACCAACACCTCAACTTCTCTGTTCATGTTGATGCCATCTTGAAGAAGTTGTGCCCCAAACTCATTGCTTTATGCAGGAACCATAGTGTCTCATGCTACCAGTCAGGCATGAACTAGTACAGAAGATGATACTACCTATCATTGACTACTGTGATGTAGTCTACAGTGCCACTCCCAAGTCCTCCCTAACCAGATTGGATACACTTTTTAACTCCTTCTGTCACTTCACTCTTGATACCTCCCCTCTCACTCACCACTGTTCTCTCTACTACTCCCTGGCTTTCTCCTCTCTAGAAAATCACCGTCACCTCCACTGTGCTAAATTCACCTCTAAATATTGGTTTGGTTCACTCCACCCATACCTTTCCTCCTTGCAAGCCACTCTCTCCCCTTCAGTCGATTCACTTAGGTCATATGACTCAAGGCTACTAGTTATTCCTCTTAGGTCCACTATGGTAGGGCAAATGGCCTTCTCACATCACTTCCCTGAGTTATGATATGCCCCCCTTCCCAGATCCACCACTCCTCCTCCCCCCTCTCCACTTCTCAGGCCCTACAAAACTTTCTTGCTATAAACTGCACCTGTGACTAGGTCACTCCTCATCATTGTGACAGATGGCACTCTGCAGTCTATCCCTTGTTCAACTTGCTGTCCATCTAATTGTTGCACTTCCTTCATCAATATGCATCATTAAAATTGCATTCTCTTACAGCACTTCAATGCACAGTCCTGCTATGTTGCACTGAGTCACCTGGAATGCCACTGTATAATTGTTCCAATTGGGATAATGCTACTCAATGTTAGTACTGTAATTTGTGTGTTTTCTACACTGTTTAACTTGTTCATACATTATTTCAGTACTGTTCCAATCTGTTCAATGCTGTTCGATGTATATATTGTATGTTGTTGTTCCTCCCCATTACCCTTCCCCCCCAGGATGCACCATGAGACATATGAACATGCAAAATTTGCCAGCAGATAAAGGCCTAGAGGTCTATCAAGTCTGCTCGAATGTGCAGCTAGCACCCCTTATTCTGCAGCTGCCCTTCCCTTCCACTTTTCCTATCCATTGACCCTCCACCTTGCCCTGTCCCAGCCTCTTTTGAAGCAGTCCACTGTTCTACTGGATACCACTTCTGCCGGTAACACATTCCACCCAGCTACCACCCTCTCTGTAAAAAAGTGTCTCCTCATCTCTTTCCTGAACCTTCCTCCCTTCAGTCTCATATCATGGCCCCAGGTGTCCCTCCCCTCCCTTACTTTGAACAGCCCCTCTGTACCTGTCTTGTTTATTCCTTTCATGTACTTAAAGGTTTCAATCGTGTTGCCCCTGTCCCTCTTCTCCTCCAGTGAGTACATGTTCAACTCCTTCAGCCTCCTCATGTATGATAAGTCCCCCAGCCCTTTGATCATCTTTGTCACCCTGTGCTGCACCCCCTCCAGTAACTTAATGTCCGTCTTCAGATATAGGTGCCAGTACTGCACACAGTACTCCAGGTATGGTCTAACTAATGACCTGTATAGTGGCAGAATCACCTCCTCCCTCCTCAGGGATATACCCCTTACAATGCGACCCAACATTTTGTTGGCCTTTGCAGCTTCCTTCCTACATTGTGCCAAGTTGTTCATTGACCCTGTAGTAAGCACCTCCCAGATCCTTCTCCTCCTCTGTCTGGGCTAGCTGCACTCCCCCAGCTGGTAACTCCTCCTTGGGTTCTTCACATCAAAATGCAGCACTTTGCACTTTTTGGCATTAAATCCCAGTTGCCAGGTGTCTGACCAGGTTTCCAGCTTTGCCAGATCATGCTGCAACCCCTGCCATCCCCCTAGGTTGTTCACCACTGCTCCCATTTTGGTATTATCAGCAAACAGACTGATCTTGCTCTTGATGTCCAATGATATGTCTGCAATGAATATCCCAAACAACACTGGTCCCAACAGCAAGCCCTATGAAACACCGCTCATCACTACCCTTAAAGATGAGAGCTCCCCACCCACCACCCTCTGTTGCTTTCCCTGAAGCCAGTTCCTTACCCATCTCACCAGCTTTTCACCTGCCCCTGTGCCTTCTAACTTACTCCCCAGCCTCCCATTTGGCACTGAGTCAGATGCCTTACTGAAGTCCAGATACAGTACATCCACTGCATGGCCCCTGTCCAATTGCCTAGTTACCCCATCATAGAACTCCATCAGGTTGGTTTGGCAGGATCTGCCATGTATGAAGCCATGCTGTCTGCTGTAGTCTAGTACTTTGGCTTCCAGGAGGGCCACCAGCCTCTCCTTCAGGATAGTCTCCATCAGCTTACTCACAATGGATGTGAGGCTCTGTAGTTCCCCAGTTCATCCTTGGGGCCACTCTTGTGGAGGGGCACCACATGAGCTATCTTCCAATCCTGAGGTACACAGCCTGAGTGTAGTGAGGCATTAAATAGGTCTGCCAAAGGCCCAACAAGGACCTCTGCCAGCTCCTTCAGTACCTTGGGGTGGATGCCATCTAGGCCTGGTACCTTGTCCACCCTCAATGCCTTCAAACCTTTCAGAACTCTGCCCTCCATGATTTTCCCATCTGTCACCCTTCCCCCCATTTCTGCCATTCCTATCCCCTTGGGTATCACCCCCCCCTTTGGTAAATATGAAGCAGAAGTAATCATTTAGCGCTTCTGTCTTATAGCACCCTGCTTCCACCCAACCCCTCTCCTTCCTAGTCCTTACTATGTGGTCCTTACAATTCCCTTTCTCCCTGATGTACCTAAAGAAGTCCTTCTCCCCCTTCTTAATGTCTTGTGCCAGCCTAAGCTCTGTAGATGCCTTGGCTCTCCTTACTGCCCTTGCCACCTCCTTCAATTCCTTCAGATACTCCTCCCTGTCCTCCCCATCCCTGTTTTCTTGTACCTCCTAAAGGCAGCACTTTTCCTCCTTATCTTTTCCATGACCTCCTTGCTCACCCAGCTTGGTTTCTTAGCCCTAGCCTTCTTGCTCTAGGCTTTGCTGCAGGTTCTGGTTGCCTCCACTATCCCCAGCTTTATGAGCTCCCACCTCTGATTATTTATTTATTTTATTTATTTATTTTTTGTTGACCGGGTAAGTGCACTAGACAAATCCTGCCTATTTTCAGGCACGACCCGGGGGAAGGGGATACAGATGAATGCCAGTTGATCTTGAACCAGATTAAGTTATTGGTGGTATTTTTTAGTGAATGAGGGAAATTTGGCCAGGACACCGGGGAAATTCCCCTACTCTTTTTGATAAGTGCCATGGGATCTTTAACATCCACCTGAACTACCACCAGTCCAGGCAGATGGGACCTCGGTTTAATGTCTCATCCGAAAGACGGCACCTCAGAAGTGCAGCACCCCTCTCATGCTGCACTACAGTGTCAGTACTGGGATATTAACCCAAGTGTCAGATGTGGGAACTGAACCCACAGCCCTCTGATCTCCTGGCCTCAGAGGCGAGTGTGCTACCTACTGAGCCACTGACACTGCTAATTATTAGGCACTGATTAGTGCCTATGCTAGGTTGAATTCTGGCCAGGTACCCTTTTACCACTTCCCCCATCCTCCCAAAGTCAGCCCTCCTGAAGTCCAGCACTCTTGTGCCAGATTCTACTCCTTCCTTGCCCATATCCAGTGTGAGCCACACTGAGTGGTGGTCACTCCCTGACAGCGGTTCTTCCACCATAATTTCTCTCACAAACTCCTCAATTGCCAGCACAAGATCAAGGGTATTCCCTAACCTGGTTGGTTCACTGACCATTTTAAATCAGGAAGCTGCCCTGGAAGGCATCCAGCAGTACCTGCTCCCTTCTATTCCTGGTTGTTGGGGTACTCCAGTCCACTCCTGGCATGTTGAAGTCCCCCACATCCCCCACAGTCACTACACTGCCCTTCTCACAGGTCCTCCTGATCTGTCCCACTAGTTCCCAGTCTAACTCCTCCATCTGAGAGGGCGGCCTGTATACCACTCCCATTCTGAGAGTCCTATTCTTGGAATCCTGGGTTTGCATCCACAGTGACTCCATACTACCCTACTCCTTTTCCTCCCTTACACACTTCAGTCCTTCCTTCACAAATAGTGCCACTCCCCCTCCTTTCCCAATCACCCTATCCTTATGAAATAACCTGTACCCTGGTATAGACAGGTCCTAATCATTGTGTTGGGTGGCCAATGTTTTTGTGATGGCTGCAATGTCCACCTCTCCCTCTGCCATGAGCACCAATAACTTTGCAGTTTTCCTCCTAAGGCTCCTAGCATTAAGGGTGACCTCCTTCAACCCCTTCCCCCCTCCCATCCTGACCTCCTTTACTAGCATCACCAATAGTACTTGCCATTTGTCCTTTGTCACTGTTATTGGGGGTAAGTTCATATGGCTTCCCAACCTGTGGTCTCTGCACATTTCTCACCCACTTGCAACCCCCGCTTCTAGTTTAAATTCCCAACTTCCTCTATGTACTCCTCCATCCTCTGTTTCAACACTTTCTTTCCCTCCTTGCATAAATATAGTCTGTCCTTAGCACAGAGACTACTGTCCTCCCATGTCCCTCCCTATCCCCCCACCACCCCATACCCTTTAGCATGACACCAGGTTCTTAGCCATTTGTTAAATTCTTTTATTCTCAGCTTTCTTGCTGTGCTTGCCTTGGGCACTGGAAGTGTCTCTGAAAAACTTACTGATCTTCCTGCCCCCTCACATAACTGTCCTAGTTCCTCAAACCTCCTCTGGACTATATCTACTGTCTTGTCAGCCAGGTCATTTGTCCCCAGATGTGTAATTAAATGAGGCTTGTCCCTACCCCTTCTAGCATACTTCAAAACAGATTGTCCCACCCATTCCTGGCATGGCCTCCACCCAAATATGACTATGCCTTTCCACCTTGCTACCCCACTGGACTCCTCTTAGTATTGAGTCCCCCAGCATTAAGATTCTACACCTCTTACTCCCCGCTTGCTTCCATTCCTCCCCATCTCTCATTCCTGGCTCCTCTTCTTCCTCCTGCACAGTATTTCCCCCTTCTGTCTCTGTTGTAATTCCCCCAGCAGAATTTTTCCCCACTACAGTTTGGTCCAGGCATTTATCAGTTACTCTTCCAATTTCATCACCTCCCTCCTCCTTATTCCCCTCTAGCACTGCAAAACAATTTTCTGAAGACCCTTCACCATTGCCCCTTCCTCTCTTCTCATAGTAACCTGTTCCCTCCTTTCCATTCCATGACTGTTGCCACTTCTCCTTCTCCCCTCACAAGTCCCTATCTCCTCTTTCCATTTGTCTTTTGTCTCCTGACCTGGTTTCCACAGAGATCGTTCTTCCTGGACTGGACCCCTTTGTCTCTGCTTCCCTTCTTCTGACCCTCTCCTCACCACTGTTGGCTCAAATTGCCCTCCCTCATCTCCCCTCCATCCTCCCTCCAGTATTGTGCTATAACCACCTCCAGTCTGCCTGCCTGTCTTAGTTCCTCCTGCAGACCCTCAATCTCCTTTCTAAGTTTCTCTATATGGTTGCACACTAAACATCCTCCCACTCAGCAGGCAATTTTTAGAAAGACTGGTGCACTGCAGTTGTTGCAGTCTACCACCCTACCCATTGCACTCATTGCCCACCAGCGACCCCTCACCCTTCCAGATGAAGGATACCAAACACTCCCCAAGTCTCCCCTCTCTCCCCATCAGTGCAAAACATTTTTCTTTTCTTAATTTCCCTTGCCTTCTTTGTCGTACGCCTCTAGATAGATTGAGTAACTGCTTTTTACATTCCTATCCCTCCTGTCCACACCCAAAAAGAGATTTTAAGCAACTATTGTACAGCCTTCTTAAATCTCCTACTCCTCCTTTCCACAATGCAAATACCAATGCAAACAAGTAACAATGAAAGCTCCTTGTTTTGCAGTTACTTCCCTTCCACTGAGATAGCAGTCACCTCTTCTCTTTGCTGCTGTTCCTTTCCTGGATGTCTGCTTCTGCTGTGACAGGCGCATGTCCTTTGCCCTTTTGGGGAAGTGATGTCAGAACCCCCATATAAAGAAATCATGGACCTGGGTTGGGGAGGGTGAGGGCAGGAGGGTGGGACCAGACTGTGCCTTCCAGAAACAATCAGGTAGCTGAGGCCCCTGGTAAGACCATTAGCACCCTTCCCCCACTATGCACTAAACTTTGCAGCTAGTGAAGCCAGAAAAAAACAATCTCAATTCCACTCAAAGCACAAAATAGGTTTAATACCAAAAGAAACAGGTCTCCAAGTCAAACAGTCTCACCAACAACACACCAAAATAGGCTTGATGTTAGAAGGTATACTGTAGGTTTCCAATTCAAAGAAACAGCCCCAATAAAATCACACCAAATAGGTTTGAAATCAGAAGAAAGCAGAAGAAATAGACCTCCAATGTAAAGGAATGACAGCAATCACTCAAAGCACACCAACATAGATTTCAAAGTTTCAACAGCTCCAAAATAGTTCCTAGCCCCTTTTAAGAAGTAAGACAAACTCAGTTTGCAACACAGTGAAACATCAAAACAAATGAGCACACTTACAGCACCAAAATAGTTTTCAAAATTCGAACAGCCCCAACACAATACCCTGCTAACCCCTTAGAAGTAGTAAGAAAGAAAAAAAAATAACCTTCTACCAAGTAAAATCCAAAAGAACAATGTAAAAGCAACGTGTTGTTCAGTGTGCCCTTCCTGGTGAAACATTTCAATAAATAAATAAACAAATCTATAAACATAGCACATCAATGTTACTGCATTTGTGTAATCTGAAAACAGTTGTTTGCCTTACATGATGATAGCTGTCTGTGTCTGCTTGTGCGGTTTTGTCCTTCTGCTGCTTGGAGGAAGTTAGACTAATACCACATTTCCCTCCTTCTGTAACATTAAGTTGAAACCTAACTGGTGCGTTAAAGTAGTTTTTTTTTGTAATGAAAATACAGTATATTCTTTGCAAACAACTGCATTAATGCACCAGTTAGGGTAACTTAATGACACAAAAGTATGGATATGTGGCATTAGGGTTTCTCAGCCTAACGCCCCTCACCCCCCCAGGCAGGAAAAGGAAAAAAAAAAACAAGGTTTTGGGTCTCCAGAGTCTTGGCAAATCAATAGTTGGGTCTTCCTTGGGGGTTGTTAACACTAATGTCCATCACATTCTATGAGCAAACTACATCACACATGATCACCTTTCTTCACACAGGACCCATGGGGGGATGGGGAGCATTAGGGTTGACAACTGCCAAGGAAGACCCAACCACTGCTTCACCAAGACTCTGGAGATCCAAAACCCTAATATTTTTCCCTTTTGATGCTTTTTTGGGGGAAAGAGTGTTATGGTGAGAAACCCTAACACCACATTTCCCTACTTTCATAACATTAAGTTACCCTAATTGGTGCATTAACACAGTTTTTTGCAAAGAATTTCCTTACTTTTTTAGGTAATATAATCAAATCCTCATTTGCCCATGGAAGTGGAGGGCCAGGATGACCCTGCACTTGCATTTCAGACAAAACAGGAACCAAATTGTCAGCATAGCCTTATTACCCAACTTCATGAATGCCATGCTAAGAATTTTCAAATCCCCACTGAAACATCATTTCATGCCACCACAATGTCATTCCATGCCACAAGTGTGAAAACACATTTTGGACAGGATTTGAAAAATGGCAGCTGTCACATTCATGAGGTGGTGTAAAAAATGACTATGTTGAAAATTTGGGATCAAAATATTTGAAATTCCCAATGTTATGAGCGAGTATTATAAAATTTCAATGTAAGCACATAACTTTGCCATGCTTGCATATTTTGACCCCAAATTTTCAACATAGCATTCTTATGATCCCACCTCAAAAACAAGTGTGGTGAAAATTTTCAAATCCCACTGAAAAGGTGATTTTGCCAAGTGACCATGAAATTGCATTTTTGGGCCACATTTGTGGAATTCCTCTGACATTATTCATTAGGTGGGGTCCCCAAAAGGCCCTTTTGAAACTTTGGTGTCAAAATATGCAAAAATGGGCAAGTTATGCATCAAAGTTGAAAGCCCCATTGAAATACATTGAACCACATTTACCTTAGTTTCTCATATTGCAGTTGCTGGTTCCAGCAGCAAGATATAGCTTCGATCAGAGAGTGGATCTTTACCCTGTGACCTATTCAAGTGAGTGAGGGTGTGTGGGGATGTACTGGGGGGTGGGGTGATGGGTTTTGAGTGGGAGGTGGGGGTGGAGGTGTCAGATTGGCAAGGGATCATTTTCATTTTGCAGTTTCAAAAAAAAACAAACATTAATGGACAGTTTCCTTTATTTCAGGCTGGGGACAGGGAGCGGAGGAAGGGGGTACCACTAGACACTAGGGAACCAGTAAGAACTAATGGAAATGACAATTGAAGGGTGGAGGGTGCCATGAGACACCAAGGAAACACACAAAAAAATCAGGAATGGCAATCGGAGGGTGAGGATGCCAAGAGACACCAGGGAAAGATAATTTAATTATGGGGATGGTGACCAGAGGGTGGGGTTGCCACTAGACACCAGGAAAAGGTGAATTAAGCATAGGGATGGTGATCAGAGGGTGGGAGGTGCCACTAAACACTAGTGAAAAATGAATTAATTACTGGGATGGCAATCAGAGGATAGGGATGCCACTAGACACCAAGGCAACATTACACATATGCAGGTATACAATGGGGGGGGTGCCCCTGGACACCAGGGAAACAAAGTCTCACTTCTATCACTGCAGCCCACAGAATAAGTTATAGCTGTGGCTGCAGAAGTCAAGACAGTCCCGTTGTTCTTATACAAAGAAGGTATGTCAATGTCTTGTCTCACTAAACTGGGCAGCCTGGGTTTTCTGCTGCCCAAAAAATGTATTTCTGGCATTGTTTTTTAAAAACAAACTCCAGAAAGTGGCGAAATGGTTTCTGTTTAGCTAGATTTAGGTGTTTGTTTTTTAAAGACATAATTGTTTTATGTATTTTGCACCTTTTTTGGTTTGAGGAGGAAAAAGAAAGATGTCGGTCTCACAGCACAAAAATACTTCCCAAAGTGAGAAACAAATGGTTAGAAACCAAAAAAAAGGGTCATGCAATATGAAATGTTTTCATTTCACAGAATAACATTAACTCAGAAATGCTACTCTGCATGCTCATAATGGAAAACACAAAACGTCCAACTGTTACAACTCTGAAACAGTTTAACATTTTTGCCCAAGGCACTACCTTAGGGCATCCCACATCTACCTTGCAAGTTTGGGCAGAAAATTCCATTCTATGTAGGCTGTAGGCTGTAGATGACAGCAAAAGGAAAAACATGCTAAGTATAGGAAAAAAGTTAGACATTACCAGAAAATAACATGTGTATCTTTGAAATCCCACAAGCTGCCAATACAAAACTTTCCACAGATCAAGACCTTGCCTACTAGACAACACATGCAAAATGTCAGCTTATTTCATCAAATGGTGCCAAGGAAATTAATATGTAAAGTTTGGGGATTAACATTGGACAGGCTACTCAAACCTAACTATAGGGGAGTGACCATGCCCCTATAATATATATTAATTGCAAAAAACTGCATTAATGCAGACATTAGGGTTGAAGAACTCAATGCACAAAAAGTACAGAAATGAAAAAACATTAGGGTTCTAGGTCTCTGGAGTATTACCAAATCAGTGGTGAGGTCTTCCTTGGGGTTCTCAACCCTAATGCTCCCCCCAGCCCATAGCCTCCTGCTTGAAGCACAAGGTACAGCTCCAAGCTAGTGCCTCACAGTGATAAAGTATGGTGAAAATAATCTCTCATAGCTTTCTTCACACAGGGGGGACCTGCATGAAGGCATCACATCTGAGTTTGTTTGCTCAGAGGAGGCCCCTGAGAGGCTGTTGCCTCATCAGATACAGGTGCAAGACATGCACACCAACCGCTGACTCCAGAAGGTCAGGCCCCTGTGAGGCTTGCAGTTAGGCAGCTGGAAGTAATGTTGCAATGACAGTACCATAGTTTCAGCAATGGATCTAGAAATTGTTCAAGAAGATAGCAGTTTTTCAGTTATGCAGCTGCATACAGACAACCATGCACTAGCAGATCATGCTGTCTAGCATGGTACTTTATACAGTGTGCATGAGTACCTCTGGCTGCAGAGTCACAGGCCCCATCTTGTAGCTATTGGGTCACCCATGGCTCCTCCCTGTCTACAAATGTGAAGACCCTCATAGGACTGGTACTTCTGCAGTCACATCTACTCATACATGATGTACAACATACACACATAGGTGTGGCTGAACAAGTACAGGCCCCTGTGGGACCTGTGCTTACCCAGCCACAAACACAAATCCACAAAGGCAGTGCATCAGTGCTACTGCATGTGTGTTATCTGGAAACAGTTGTATATTGTTTGTCTTCCCCAATAATGACTGTGGCTGCTTGTGTGGTCTTGTCCTTTCACTGCTTGGGGGGCTGGTTGGAGAGTTAGAGTTGGAAACCCTAGGACCACATTTCCCCAATTTGCTAGCATTAAGTTGAACCCTTACTAGGATATTAACATAGATTTTGCAAAGAATTCCCTTTCTTTTTGAGATAGTGAAATCATATTCTCATTCACGCAGGTCCCTTTCAGACCTGCATGAAGAGATGCAAACATCCAGGGCCCACTAAGCCCTACACCAAGTGAAGAGTCTGTCTGCCTGTGGAAGTGCAGGGCCCTTCCATGCCCTGCGTTTCTGTGTGGCAGCATATGTCAAGGATTGTGAGAGCTCTCTGGCAGGCTGCAGGAGGACGCTCTAGTAGAGCAAAGCACTGGGGCAATGTTCCTAGTCCTGCAGTGTTTAGATGTTTCTATGCATTGAATTTTGAATCAACAAGTTATCTTGTATTTCTTTTGTGTAAGACTGGCAAATAAATACAGGCATTGTGCCTTTAAATCTACACATTGCATTTTTGCCAAGTTAATTTCCTCAAGTGCAGATCAAAGAGTTCATCTGTCTCCTGAAGTGCAGGAACCTCTGGCAGCCACAAGTATAGAGGTGCAGGGCTCTGTGCCAAGAGAACATTACCCTTCACTATGTGGTACTTGAGCTCATGTGGGCAACCCTGGTCCTTTCCAGGTTGGTGGTGTGATGCTGTATGATAACGTCATCTCCGCAGCCTCGGCCCATCCAGCTTCATCACTAAACTCATGCTCGAACTAAGCTCACTGGGACAGAATCACAAAGCATTACTAGATGAGGTAAAGACTGGCACTAAACACAACATTTCATAATCATTTTTTTTGGGGGGAGGATTTTTACCCCAAATTTTGAAGATAGTTGTTTTATGACTCTCGATAAACATGATGTACGGCATTTACAGAGTATGGGCTGAAACATTAACATGCTTTGGCCAGGTTTTGAAAATGGCACATGTCATGTTTATGAATTGGTGTGAAACAAAATGGTTATGTTGAAAGTTTTTAGTCAAAATATTGAAAATAAGTTACGTTATGACTGAATGTTGAAATATTTCAACATTCACTCAAAAGATGGTCATTTTACCATATTTTTACACTAAATTTTCAACAGTCTTCTTATGACCCCACCTTATGAACCTGGTAGATGAAAATGTTCAAATTCTGGTAAAACGTGATTTCACAGAGCGACTGCAAAATCACCTTTTGAAACAGATTTGAAAAATGTCACCTGCCTTGTTCTTGAGGTGGAGTCTCAGAAAGTCCATGTTAAAAGTTGCAGAGATTGCACAGAAGGAGCATTAAGAAGCAGAACAGAAAAATCCCTTGGAAAATTAACTTCATGGTCACTTTTGCCACAGTGCCTCTCAACTAATTAGAGGATTAAGATTCCACTAGATATGTAATAGCCACTTATATAACTCATGTTAGCCCTAGAGATGCAGCGAAGTTAAACTTCACTGGCAAGTCTCCATGAAGTTGCAAAACTTTGACTTTGTGCAGTTGGGGAAGTTCCTATTAGCATCACAAACTTTGACTTCGCTAACTTCGCAATGTTTTTCTCAGGCACAAGTGAAGCTTGGCCACTTTGTGGAAAAAAAGTGCCACTTTGCCTGGCAAACAATTATGTGAAGTCAACACGTTGAACTTCATGAAGTTGGCCTGCTTTGTGAAGTTCTATAGATGAAGTTTTCTCAGCTTCATGCATCTCTAGTTGTCCTCCCCTCAAAAATAAGACTATCATTGTAGCTTTCTGCTGTCCTCAGGCTTACTACAATTTTGCATAGAACAATACTCAATAGCCTCGGTATTCAGAGTTGCGCCTTGCAATGTTGCATGTGGTGTCGCAGCGCAACCGAGTTGCACTGGTGCAACAGGGGGATATATTCAAAATAGCATTTACAGATTACAGTGCAGTCCTCCCTCCAAAATTGGATACATACCCAGATGAAAATCCAGCCACTGACCACTTGCCCCCTCCTTTCTAAACTAGGACCTGCCCAACCTTTTACTTCAGATGGGTAAGCATCAAAGAAACAAGAAAATACATTACTAGAGTTCTTGGCAAAATGCGGATGGGTGGTGATGGTATAAACATGAAATTGATCTCTAGCACCCTTATCTATGTCATCCAACCCATCAACAGGCTATTCAGCCTGTCCCTCCACTTGGCTACTTTCCCCTCCATCTGGAAAACCTCCCTGTTCACACCTGTTCACAAAGAGGGTGATTGGCCACTGGTATCGAATTACAGACCCATCTCAATTCTCTCACCTCTCTCTAAAGCACTGGAAAGGATCATAGCCAACCATCTCACAGATCATCTGCACAAATACAACCTCGTGTCCCCCCAACAACATGGCTTTCGCAGACTGCAAAGTACTACCACCACCCTAATTAACTTTACTGGATATGTACATGAGGCACTCACCCAGGGTCAGCTAGTTGGGGCAATCTTCATAGACCCAATCAAGGCCTTTGACCTTGTGGATCACCAAGTGCTGCTCCACAGGCTAAGCACCCAAGGGCTGTCCCCAGTCAAGGTCCAGTGGTTCTCCAGCTGTTTATCTGGGAGATCTCAGAACATCAAAATTAACATTGCCATCTCCAACACCTGCAAGGTCTCCAGGGGTCCACATTGGGCTCACTCTTATTCAGCCTCTTTGTGAATCACCTCCTTGATGCCTGCCCCTCATTTGAGATCCTGCTTCATGCAGATGACACAGTGGTATTCTCTTGGAACTCCTGCCAAGAAGTGCTTACTAGGGAGCTGCAGCACAACTTTAACCAACTACAGGAATGGTTCAAGGACAGCATTCTGGTGCTCAACAGTAAAAAAAAAAAACAGGACACTGCTCTTTGCTGGATGACAAAAGAAGAGCTCTACCATACCCCTCTCAATTATCTGCAAGTCTCACACCACCTTGGCACAGGTGTCCTTGTTCTGATATCTTGGCCTCACAATAGATGAGTCCTTGTCATTTGACAAACATACTATACATGCAATATTGCGACTGCAACCAATAGGAAACTAAAAGCCTTATACAGGCTTTATTTCTGCCAGGAAACAGGCAGTCAGAGGGACAATCTTACCTATCCTGGACTACGGAAATGTTGTTGCTGCTGATACTAGCCTGCTCAAACTTCACAACTCACTAAATAAAGCCTGTAGGTTTGTGTTAGGGGCCGATCACCTGACGCCTACATGCAACCTTTACATAAGGACTGAATGGCTCCCACTTGCAGACCTCATTAAGTTTCATGCCTGTCTTCTGGGAAAGAAGGCCCAACTTGAACTTGCACCTCCCTCTCTGCAAGACTTATTCCATCCTGCTCCAGCAGAACATGCCACTGAAAGTGTTACTAAGCAAGCATTAGATGTTCCATTCAGAAGGACTGCATTTGGAGGTGGACCTTCACAGTTAGGGCTCCTGCCTGATTAAATGAGCTACCACCTGCTGCCACAAGCCTTACACACCTAAGTCCTTTCAAGTCTGAGATAAGAAAGTCTATCTTCCCCCTGTACACTGCTACTGTCACTCTTAACCCATAAGCCCTGCACGCCACTGTCCTTGTAAGCATAAGCACTAAAGACTATCTCCCCACCTGTTCACTGCTACTGACACTTTCAACCAGGTTGTTACCTGACCCCTGAACCCATGGCCTGTCAAAGTTCATATTGCACTCTGTAAATTGGCCTGAAGCTCCCTGCTCTACACCTGCCCTACTGGCCTACCTATCATGCACCCCCCATACTCCCCTCTCCTACTCCTTGTTAGCCCTCACTTCCCTATTCCATGCCCTCTCTACCCATGAGTCTAACCTCTGTTCCCCTCCTCTGATTCCTCTTCTGCTACCTAGTCCTGATTAATTCCCACTACCCAGACTGTTTACCATGGCTATGCTTACTCCCCTGGATGTAGTCTAGTAACCAAATTAGGTATCAGGAATGATATTCAGCCACATATCCTGTTCCTCTCTACAAGCTCCTGTATAGCTTCAACCTCTGATTTTATCCAACTAGTACCTAACTTGATGTATGCACTTTATTGTCTGCCCTGCTGTGTGTACTGTATCCCCATTTGCTCTGTACCCACACTCTGGTTATGTGTTGCTTTTGCCTTCAGTACCTATATTGTGTTGCTATTACCAATGTCATTGATTGCTACTGATCACATTATGATGTTTTTGACAATGCCTATTTAGCTGCTATTGACTCCCAAACTCATGCATTCTCCCCTCCCTTTATGACAAGGATTCTTTGTAAATGAGCTTTTAGCTCAAAGGTTGTAATTCTGATTGCTCAATAAATAAATAAATCCCAAATCCCCCTTTTAAAGGATATCCAGTGAGTATAGTAAACCAATATGAGTGACTGTCAAAACAGTGACTCATACTGGGTACAATACTCATGGGCTACCCTGCAAGGGTAGCAACCCTATGTGAAGGTGAGTGTAGATAACAGTGACCTGAAGAAGGGATAGCGAGGTGAAAGGGAGGGGCAGCAAAGGGGTTTGCAGGGGACCTGTGTGCCTGTTGCCACTGAGCTAGCCATGTGGTGTGGTTGTGAGTGTGGCTAGCTCAAGCACAGCAGGTACTGGGTTCAGGGCTTAGGACTGGCGCAAGACTTTTTGCTGCGGAAACCAGAGTGCTGCCCCCTCCCCAATATGCACCCCCCTGAACTTAGCAATCAAATTCAGGGGGTGTAAGGGACAAAGTTCCCTAAGGGGGGGTGTAGCCCCTCCCCAAAAACACTTTTTTGGTTGCCAGATGTTGGGTCAATGCGATGTGTATATCACCGACTTGTTTTTTGGTAATATACGCTCACCATAATAGCGATTGCTATTTTGCAATCACTATTATGACATGGAACCCTTTTTAAAGAAATGAGTCAAGCTCTGCTAACATAAGTCAGATGGAGGGTAAACTCAGCTTAAAACACCTTACCAGACCAATGCCCTACAGGGTTGCAATATTAAGTGGGTGCAGTTTTCTAATTAATATGTAATAAACTCAGTGCAAGCCCTGATCCCTTTTGTGCTCAGTTCTGCAATTTTTCTGCTTAGGAACAAACAAGTGATCAACTGCATAAGTTATTGCTACACTTGTTTGCTTGTATATAACCCTGGCAACTTTATCCTGTGACCCTTTCAACCTGTGTTAATCATTTTAATAACATAGAACTGCAGGCATGTTCTTTAGTTATTCGCAGATATGAAGAACACAAACATTGTCAAATGCCCAACAAAAAGGGAGAAAGAGCCAATCCAAAAGAAGGTGCAGGGTGGGCTTCTATGAAAACACACACACACACACACACACACACACACGATGCTTGGCCAGCTGGTTATAATTGTTCTATGATATTTGTAGTATAGTAGGTGATTTGTCTCACATAAGACAGCTGTGCTATGGGTGCCCCACAGCTTTCAGAGACGCAACAGGATATATTAACCTGAAACCAGGAGGTAATTAAAAGACTAGAGAGACTTAATTAAGGGTCTCCTGTTTCTGACTTAATTAGAACTAACCCAGCTACCAGAATATAGTGCTCGTAAAATTTTATGATGTCTTAGAGGAAAAACATGTTCCCACCATGGTGCTAAAGTTATAAAAAAACCTTTGATGCCTTGGGAGCAGGAATTCATGCAAGATCAAAGGAAAGGCTTGAATTAAAGACTATCATAATTTGGGAAATTAGTTTTTGCTGAAGTCACAGTATTTAAAATCTCTCCTGACAGAAAGATCATTGTTTGTATAATTTTTATATTCTAAAAGGGGGAGCTGAGAGCCTGACCTGCTGAGTGCATTTGTAAATATTGGTTGGCAGCAGTGCAGTTAAATTTGGTAACACAAGCTTTAACTGTTCAGTGTGTTAGCTTAATACTGTACAGCTCACTTGCAAATAAAAAGGCAGTGATTTATTCATTTTTTAAAAGAAGGAAATATAACTATATCATTTAGCTTAAATTCAAGTTCCTACCTGTTTTATTTATTTTTCTAAAGTGCAAGTTAGAGTAGCTGTAGTTAAGGAAGAAGATGGCTTCCAACTACAGCGGGCACACTGTAGACTACTTGAGGCAGTTGTGCCAGGACAGAGGAGTCCTGTATGAGGGGAGAGCCACCAAGCAGAATCTCATGGATGCCCTGATGGCTGTAGATGCCCAGAGCATTAAGTCACAGACTGTGACTGTAAAAGATCAAACCTTGAGCATGGAGAGGCCAGCGGCCAGTGCAGTGTCCTGATCCAGTGAGGATGACAGCAGGGCCAGTGCCAGCAAAAGGCCACAGCAGCAGGGGAAGAACACCAGCATTCTGGAGCCAGAAGCACTCAGGCTGCAGATGCAGTTGTGCAGAATGGAGCTGGAGTTCCAGAGAGACACTGAGCGAGAGAAACGAGCTGCAGAGGAAAATAGGGAGCAAGAACAGAGAGAAGTAGAGCGAGAAAGATGAGCTGCATTGGAGAAGAGGGAGCATAAACAGTGAGAGGCTGACCAGGAACAGTGGTAGGCTGACCATGAAGAGTGTGAGTGCCAGTGAGCTGCAGAGGAAAAGAGGGAGCGAGAACAATGAGAAGCTGAACTTGAGGAGCATGAGCACCAGAGGCGACATGAACTGGAGAAGTTACGACTCCAACCAGTAGCACCAGATCAGATAAGTGGCTTGGGTTTAACTGGAACTACAGGACTGGGCTACAAATTGAATTCCAAATTGATAGTTGAATTTAAAGAGAGGGAGGATATGCATGCCTTTTTAACCTTTGAAAAATGTTATATTCAGGCTAAAATTCCTAGAGGGTTATGGATCTTCCAGGTATCCCCGTTACTTACTGGGAAAGCTCGGGATGCATTGGGTCAAATGGACAATGAGGACAGTAATGATTACAGCAAACTTAAAGCTGCACTTTTAAAAAAGTTTGATTTAACTGCTGAAGCATACAGAGCTAAATTCAGTAAGCTCAGGAGAAGCCCTGATGTGAGCTACGAGGAGTTAGCCACAAAACAATATCAGGTTTTAAAAAGTTGGTGGGAAGGAATTGAAGCAAACTCTGTAAATAAAATTGAAAATGCTATTTTGTTAGAACAGTTTTTTGGGCATGCCCAGCAGAACTAAAAACCTGTCTGGAGGACTGAGATCCCAAAACAGTGCAAGAGGCTGCTGAATTCTCAGACTGCTATGCCAAGAGCAGACCTGCTCTCAGAGTGAATGGCATGGGCGGGGCAGTGCAGAAAGGGAAAAGTGCACCTTCAAAACCCTCACTGCCTCCACCAAAACCAGTTAGCCCCAGATTTCAAAGAAAAGATTTCTCTGAGAAAAAAAAACAATGTTGGGTTTGTAAAGAAACTGGGCATATTGCCAGACAGTGTCCCAAAAGGGTGAACAATACACAAAATGGGGCTAGAAAAGAAATGGGTTGTTTGTGTGTCTCTGGAAGCATGCCTATGAACATGAGGAACATGCACCCAGTCATGGTGAATGGTGTACAGACACAAGGGTTAAGGGACACAGGGGCATCCCTGACATTGGTAAAAGGGGATCTGGTAGAGCCTGGTCAGCTTATACTCAATAAATATGTCACTGTACAAGACTTCACTGGGGAGGAGAAAACATTGCCACTTGCTAGTGTTCTCCTAGACTGGGGTGAAATAGAGGGAACTGTGCAACAGGTGCCTGTAGCCAAAACTTTAGCAGTGGACATCATCCTTGGCAACAATCTCAAACAGGGGATGGTGTGTGCAGTTACCCATAGCCAAGTGAGAAGGAGAAATTGTAGTTCCCTGGACCCCACAGAAGCTAGTGTAGAAATCCTTGGGTGGATGATTCCCCAGCCTGTGTCTCCTGATCTGGAGACTAAGGAAAAGGGGGGTAGAAATTTCCCCAGTAGCAGTTAACCACACAGCTACAGAGGTTTACTCCAAAGAAGGAGGGGTGACCCATTGTCAGAGGGTTAGGGATGACAGTGATCCTGAGTACCCTGATGCTAGTGCTAGGGAACCTAGTTTAGAGACTGAAGGGGACCTGTCCCATACCTTGGGAATGTGTAAGGAGTTTTCAGCTGCTCAGAAAAGTGACCCTAGTCTAGAGAAGCTGAAGGCTTGGGCAGACTCTGATGGAGCACAGGTAGGTGACAGTAAACATAAGATTGATTGGGAAAATGGATGGATGTATACTCAGGCTTTGCAGACAGAGGAAGGGGGTGATAGGCAGGCAGCTTGTCATTCCACAGGGGTATAGTCAGCAGTTGCTCAAGATTGCACATGATATTCTCTTGTCTGGTCATCTGGGAATTGCACGCACTATGGAGTGATTGGCCCAGAATTTCTATTGGCCCAACTTCACCCAGCAGGTGAAGGAGTATTGCAGGTCTTGTCATCGGTGCCAAGAAATAGGGAAGGCAGGTAAGAAAACCCAAGCTGCCCTAATTCCATTTCCCGTAGTGGAGGAGCCATTCCAGAGGGTGGGAATGGATATTGTGGGGCCTTTAAATACCCCCAACTCCTCCAGGAACAGGTTCATCCTGACTGTGGTGGTTTATGCCACCCGGTACCCAGAGGCAGTCACCCTATCCTCACTGAGGACTGACAAAGTGGCAGATGTCTTACTTGGGATTTTCCCCCACATTGGGTTTCCACAGGAGGTTATCACTGATCTAGGGGGTTCCTTCATATCGGACATGATGAAATGTTTGTGGGAGAAGTGTGGAGTGGTGCAGAGGTGCACGACACCTTATCACCCACAAGCCAATGGGCTTGTAGAAAGATTTAATGGTATCCTGAAGTCAATGCTCCAAGCGTTTGCTGAACATCATGGGAGGGACTGGGAGAAATACCTTCCCCACCTGTTGTTTGCATACAGGGAGGTGCCCTAAGAATTGAGAGGATTTTCCCCCTTCGAGCTCTTATATGGACGCTGGGTATGTGGGCCCCTAGACTTTATCCAGGAGGACCAGGAAGTCAAGCACACTACCCAGGGAACTCCTATAGTGGATTACATCCTTTGGTTAAGGAAAAGGCAAAAGGAGCTTATGGGGACAGCCCAGAGCAACCTGGCAGCTGCCCAACAGAAACAAAATGTGTGGTACGACCGTAGAGCCAGAGCTCACTCGTACATGGTGGGTCAGGAAGTCATGGTCCTTATTCTGGTCTGGAAAGACAAGCTGCAGGCTGAGTAGGCAGGACCGTTCAAAGTAGTTAGAAAGGTAAATGATGTGAACTATATCATAGAGTTACCTGACAGAAGACAGACAGAAAGAATGTACCATGTGAACATGATGAAGCCATGTGCTAATAGGGCTGACATGGTGTTCGCAGTATGTAGTCCTGGGGAGGGGATGGATGAAGGGCACTGCCATTCTGGGCTTGCTGGAAGAAAGCAAGTGGGAGTCCTCTGTGGAGGCAGTAAAATTGCCTACCCAGCTGGCCCCAGACAAGATTCAGGAAGTAAGGGAGGTTTTAGCAGACTTTGCCCCCCTATTTAGCACCAAGCCTGGACTAACCCCCTTAGTGACGCATGATGTGGAGACAGGGACACAGATGTCCATACAGCAGACAGCATATCAGGTGTCAGAGGCTGTCCAAAAGGACATTAGGATGGAAGTGGAGGAAATGCTGGACTTAGGGGTAATCCAGAGATCCTATGGCCCTTGGGCCTCACCTGCAGTCCTTGTGCCTAAGCCAGATGGCTCTACTCATTTTTGTGTGGACTATCATGGACTGAATGCAGTCAAGAAATCAGACACCCACCTGATGCCCCAGAAGGATGAACTCCTCGGTAAGTTGGAAGGGACAACCTACCTTACAACTACTGACCTGACAAAGGGGTATTGGCAGGTCGAGTTAATAGACAGAGCTAGGGAGAGCTTGGCCTTCATCACTCCAGTAGGCTTATTTGAATTTAAAGTAATGCCTTTCAGAATGAAGAACACCCCGGCCACTTTCCAAAGGTTGGTGAACCAGGTGTTAAATAGTGCTGAGGAGTACGCTGTGGTATACCTGGATGACACTGCCATCTTTAGTGCCAGCTGGGAGGAACACCTGTCCCACCTTAGGGAAGTGCTGGGCAGGATACAGAGGGCCGTGCTCACTGTCAAAGCTGAGAAGTGCCAGGTAGCCATGGCTGAAGTGGCATACTGCAGGCATGTTGTGGGCTGGGGACAGCTCCATCCTAACCAAATAAAAATAGAGGTGATCAAGGCCAGAAACGCAGAAGCAGGTCTGGAGTTTTCTAGGGACAGCATGGTACTATAGGAAATTTGTACCCAATTACAGTGCCCTGGCTGCTCCCCTATTTGACCTGGTAAAGAAGAGGATGCATAAGAAAATTACCTGGGAACCAGCCTGTGAAAAAGCCTTTACCAAACTGAAGGAGGCACTGTGCAGTGCTCCTGTATTGACAAGTCCTGACAATAGCAGACCCTTTATAGTCCAGACTGATGACTCAGAAGTGGGTATTGAGGTAGTACTGAGTCAGACATCCAACCAAGGGAAAGATCACCCTGTAGTGTACCTGAGTAAAAAGTTACTTCCCAGGGAGCAGGCATACTCTACTGTGGAAAAAGAATGTCTTGCCATAGTGTGGGCCCTATAGTAGTTAGAGCCATATTTATATGGGCAGCATATTGTGGTACAAACTGACCGCAACCCCTCGGTTTGGCTGACCCAAATGGGAAAAACTAATGGTAGACTATTAAGATGGAGTCTTGCCTTGCAAGGGTATGACATGACAATCTTACATAGGGCTGGAGTGACCAATCAAAACACAGATGGCTTGTCGCATCTGTATGAGAAGTGAACTGACTTGGGAAGCTCATCCCATGCAGGGGATAGAGCCCCCAAATTCAGTCAAGGTAGGGAGGATTGTGACGCTTGGCCAGCTGGTTATGATTGTTCTATGATATTTGTAATATAGAATATAGTAAATGATTTGTCTCACATAAGACAGCTGTGCAATGGGTGGTTCCCCTACCCCCCCCAGGTTTCAGAGACACAACATGATATATTAACCTGAAACCAGAAGGTAATTAAAAGACTAGAGAGACTTAATTAAGGGTCTCCTGTTTCTGACTTAATTAGAACTGACTCAGCTACCAGGGTATAGGGCTTGTAAACTTTTATGAAATCTTAGAGGAAAAATATGTTCCCACCATAGTGCTAAAGTTATAAAAAACCTTTGATGCCTTGGGAGCAGGAAACCACACAAGATCAAAGGAAAGGCTTGAATTAAAGACTGTCATGATTTGGAAAGTTAATTTTTGCTGAAGTCACAGTATTTAAAATATCTCCTGACAGGAAGATCATTGTTTGTATAATTTTCATTTTCTAAAAGGAGGAGCAGATGGCCTGACCTGCTGAGTGTGTTTGTGACAAAACACACACACACACACACACACACACACACACACACACACTCCATGTCTCAGCATTAATCAATCCTTAAAATCAAAAACTGATTTCTTTTTTTAGAAACAAAATAATTTTACTGGAATTGGAAATATATATATTTTCAATCTTTTCTCTAAAAATTGTTAAAATGAGAGTTGTAGTTTTTCTAAGTTTAGGTGGCTAATAAAATGAATTGATAGCATTCTGAGAATGTCCAGTATATGTATGAGTGACTTAGCACATCAGATGGGAATTTTGTTTAGTAAGGTTGAAAGCAACACGAGTCCAACAATTGACAGCAGCATAATTCTAGAAGTAACATCACATGATACACAGAGTCAAATGCTCCAGGGAACTGCTCAAAACAAATACAAAACCATTTTTTTTATATTTTACTCAACTATTGAAGTAAAATACAGTTGAAAAGGCCCTCAGAGTAGAGTCCCAGCACAGTACTATCAGTATATATGGAACAACCGATGGTCTAGGAACTTTGTGTTTCATTACACTTCATGGTACTGGAACCAGAAAATCCAAGAGAAGTGCCTCTTGTAGGATGAAGTAACAAAAAAAGAAACAAAAACTTATACAATATTTTCCTGTTGCCTCACCTTGGCAACTGGCATCCCCCAGTCAAATTTGGCATTGCCTGAACTAGGCTTGTTGTGTTTGCTTTGGTCTTGGGAAGGGCAAAACCAAAAATAAATGAATATTCATTTTGTTGTCATCCATGGAATAAGTCCCAGTGAGGTGCTGACCATAGCACAGCTGTAATGTAATGGTACAGAACACTTTGTGATTTATACTGCAACTATTACAGCTGCTATAGTTTGTTAAAAGATTGTTTTTCTTGTATGTAATTTAACAATAAACTGTGTGTACTTTCATGTGTTTCTTGTGTATTAAAGTGCTCATGGAAAAATAAAAGTGCCTGTTTTCAGAGTCAAAAATCTAGTACTTTCATTTTCCTTGAACATTTTAGAAGTGATGCTGTGACAACAGCAACTCAAAAAAAAAAATCAACAAAACAAAACAAAACTAGCAGTCAGCAGTATGACCTCAATCTGATAATGATGACAGATGTCAGCTGTAGTCTTTGATGCTGCTTCCAGCTCCAGCTAACAAGTGATTGTAAGAGAGCTTTAAAGTTTCCTACATACAGAATCCAATTACTGAAAAAGAAATCCAAACATATGGGTTACACTACAATGCAGTGTTTATTTCTTTCAGAAAGTGCTGTTCAGATTCAGAAGAGGTTAATAACCATAAACAGAATAGTGAATGGGCTCTGATGCATAACAAGTGTGGTATTCCATCAGGGGGTTTTGATGAAAGCAGTGACCATGGGAGCAGAGTTTGACTGACCATCACTTTCATCATAACCCTAAAAGAGAATACTGCTCTTGTTGTACATCGGGGGGCTCATCTGCTATTTTTTTATGGTACACAGTTTACTTTTGTTTAATCGCTATTAGCATCACTGTAAATAAAATTAATTTCTGTACTTACCGGTCAGTGGGTGAACTCAGCAGTGGTCATCTGCAACTGTTGTAGCTTCAAGTCAATCCTCCATTCCTCATGTAAATCTGACATAGGGGCCAAAAGTAATTTAATTTCTAAGAATCCAAACTACCTCAAAACAGTTAAAACAACTGAAATCTTACTTTTTAACTAGTCACCTGCAGCAGAACAAAAGGCCAGGAAGTAAAAAAAGAAACTTCAATTTGCTGACAGTTTCACTCAGAGTCACTGTCTGAGTTTAACTTGACTTGTCTTTTCTTTGGAGGCATTGTGTATTTGAACATTTTTATCAGTCATGTTGATTGTGGTTGTCAGATTAATGCTGTCAGGAGAAAGTGAAAGAACCTTTTTTAGGGCTACAGTGGGCATAACCCTGCAGACCTATTGCTACAGAAAAGCACCTCAGCCACTACCACATTTCTTGTGAATGCACAACATGATGAAGTGATAAAAGACACTTCTGCAGTCACATCTCTGGAACTCTACACTCCCTTGCACTGTTTCTTTTTTTTCTCCTCCTTGAGGTCTTTGACCACTGAAAGCCATAATCCCCACCTGACCCTATATCTTAAGAACCCCTCAAACCCCCAAACATAACAGTGGCACTGGGGGTGCCCAATCCCCCAGTGTAGAAATTCTCATCCCCTCCCCTTCCCCCCTCCACTACCAGGCATGCGCACCTCTGGATATTGGAACTCCCAGCGCTCCCATTGTTTTTCAGCATTTTTTGGGTGGACTGCTACTACAGTCATCCTGACTAAATACTATTCTATGGCTCCACTGACACCAGATAGCAGCAAATCACAAGTTCACTCCTTAAATATTGGCAGTACTGAAGATTGCCATCTGTGGGCACCAGTGGAGCCATAGGATAGTATCTAGTTAGTTTTGCATGGGCTGCAACACTCCTCCCTCTATAAGTTTTCCAGTTTACTGGAACTCCTGCCACCACTCCAGCAATGAGTATACTGGGAGAGGGAGCCAGTGGAAGATATGTAGAGAGGGAGGAAGTGAGTACAGCAGACTGATGTCCCCAAATACAAGTAATAAAGAGTGGCCATGAGCATATTAAACATAAGTGCAATTCAGGTAGTCAAGCCAACAAAATTGTTGCCCAGCAGAGAGAGTGAGAGAGAAGAGAGAGAGAGAGAGAGAGAGAGAGAGAGAGACTTGAATTTTGGCAGTGTTCCCTCTCTCTCTGCCTCCCTCTTCCTGCACCATCTGTTTACTTACTCTGAACACTCACTTCTCCCTTTGCTAATTTTAAATCCATAATTGTCTTACTCTGGCTGCTCTCTTCTCTCTTTGAATATATTCATGGATTACTGTGAATTGTTCAATTAAATTAGCAAACAATAATTAAAACAGTGATTTATCAATTAGGATGGACCGCATCACTGCACTGTTATGCCCAAAACCCACACTGTTTCAGAATAGAGTTATAAATGCAATATAGTAACCTGGCTGCCAGAATATTGCTCTGTTCTGAGGATTGCCAGTTATTTTAATTAATCCAAAACTTCTTTTTTTTTGTTTACAAATTTTCCCCATTCATACATAAGCATCTTGTTTGTATTTACAGGCAAATGGGGAACATTACATCCTCGGAGTGGCTGCAGCACACAACTCAACCTGATAGACTCTGGTGTTTTAAGATGCCCTGCAGATTCTATTTAAAAACAATGTTTTTCAGGATCAAAGTTTGACTCAAATGCTAGAAACACTTAAGGTTTATTTTTCTATTGGACACAGATACCCTAGAAATGACACAACTGATGCTTGCAAATTGCCACCCTCCGCAAAAAAACCACAGTGGCAACATATTCAGTTAAATACCACCAGCTCTATTTGTCTTTAATTGCATGTCCACTATGAACAATTTTGCAATACTTCTATGATTTGGGCCAATTTCAATGTAAGAATAACACGGGCACTGTACCATTGGATGAACAATTCACCACTGTAACTTCTCCCCGCTGGCCCCCCTTGTTCAACTAGCAGGGCTGCTCCTCTCACATATGGCACAAATGAGAGGGATGGGGGTTGTCACTACTACAGTTCTGATTACCAATACATCTACTTCATAGCCTGACATCCTCAGACAGGCAAACCAAGTGTGGCAACTACCTGGCTTACACCTGGGGAGGCCATTTATCATGGCCATCAAACTGGGTCCCTGGGAGAAAACATTTGCTCAGCATTATGCTAGGTTTGTACTTCTGGTCAGGGGCACCCAAGTAAATCCAGACACAGTGGAAGCAATTACAGTACTGTCCAAACTAGGCTGGGATTCTAGAGTGTGGCTTTTATTCACATACACAGAGAATAATCACAAAGTGAAGATGGACCCCCACAGGGCTACTCCCACTGGTAATGCGATTACTGAGGTACAGAGCACACACACACAGTGAACCCTCAGGTTTTGAATGGAACTTGGCAAACACGGCCAGAACTGATACACTTCCCTTGACTAGGCATCCTTGGCCAGTACTAGAAGACTTTCTCATATTTCATGAGGAATTACGGGTGGCACCCTCAACCACCAAAGACCACAACAGGCTCACAGAAAATCCAAAACCTGTGTCTGGGTAAACTATTTTCTTCAGGCACTGATCAAATGCACTGAGAGAAAACAAAGGCGCCCAAACTGAACCCGGAGAGGTAAACATGGTTACTCCAGATGGGGGTCTCCCACCTTTTGCTTTCAAATTTATACTTGGCCATTCATCTGGTTAATAAGACCCTGCTCAGAAAACTTGTAGATGCTATCTTGAAATGTCTTTCACATTTAACATACTACTTTACACACCTCTGAGGTGTCATGAAGTTAAAAGTTCTGTAATTGGCAATGTCTCTTCACTAGACCCCCACTTTAGCAGACACTTTTAAATCAGACACAGATTAAAAGTTCTGTACTTGGCAAGTCTCTCTCCGGACCTCATAGTAGGCAGACACTTTTAAACAGAAACAGTCTTGGTGATAGAGTCCCTTTGTCAGAGAAAAACTCACCACAGGAATGCAGGTGCATCAGGGCTTTTTCCACACAAAAGTCTCGAGTACTCACAGATCAGATGAATCTCAGGCAGCTTCAACATAGTCCAGGCTGGACCCCTGAATCCTGGAACCCCCCCCCCCAATCCCTCTGTGGATAGGGCAGAGGAAAACCCTCTTGGAATGGTTTCTACCACTTCACTCTCTGGTCTTCTATGTTCTTCTTCTAGGGTGAGAACAAACTACCCAAACTATGGTGGTAGCACTCTGTCAGAGTTAGAACTGAGAAGCTGCCCAGGCAGCAGCCTCCTCCTCACTCTCCACTCTACAGACTACTGACTCTAACTCAACATTCTACAGCTAACTCCCCAGCTAGCACTCCAATGTGGCTTATGCTGTTGTGACAATTCAAAAGTGACATCATCACCCCAGCTCATCTGAGACTGAAAAACAGAGTGGGACACTGTGTAATCAATTTAACTGGCATTTCACAAGCTGCCTCTCCCTGCCTGCCACTGATTCTAAGTGGAATTCTAGTAACCCCTTGGAACAAGAGGGTTACATCCACCCTCAGCCAGGAAAATGACTGTCCCCAGTCATTACCTACCTGTCGGCAAGCTATCCTACCCTATGTGTTGACTACAGGGAGGTAGCCCTACCTTCTCCCCTACCATGTGCCAGGCACTGGCAGACAACACTAAGGGCCCAGTGGCCATTGGCTGATGCATCAGCCCCTACACTATGATCTTACTATGGTAACCAGTGACCCTGGAAGAACTGTCCAGAGCACAACCCTAATAAACCAGCACTGCGGCCCCTACAGCCAGTCAGGACCACAGCCTGTCTATTCCCCTCTAGCCCTCTAGGGAAAACCTATCTGACTAAAAACAAACCTACCTAAAACTAGGGAACCTCCCCCAATCCCTGGACACCTGCAAACCAAACCCCGGAGCTAACACTATACACAAGCATTACACTCCCACACTCCCCCACAACTACACCTGTGGAAGGAAAAAGGTTAGCACATGTTAACAACTATACAGTGCTTTAAAAACAACACTTTAAAGCACTGAGGAACTCTGATGAGTCCCTCCAATCCTCTTCTTGTCTTCTCTTCTGTCTTCATCAGGATCCACCTGAAAGAGAAAAGACAAAAACACCCCCTAAATCTGAAAAACACAATACACCACCATAAGTCTTACCATCAAAACACTGGAGAATCCCAAAAAATATTTTTTAGAAAAAGTTGAAAAGTAGAAAACAGTAGAAAATATCAACATTATGTACAAATACACCTTTTGGGGATGGAAAGCCCTAAATGTCCCAACTAATGACAAACAGTTCTAGAAGGCAAGGTCCATGAAAGAGTCTCTTCTGGGCTGGAACCCACTGAAGCACAGTTTTTGACATACTGTAAATCCCAAAGGGGAGAGTCTTTGTGGACAGTTCAACAGTCTGCAGTCTGCAAGGTGTAGGATGTGTATTGCTATGTCAATAAAGTAAGAAAAGTCTGAACTTACCAGTCCCTTGAGGAAAGAAAAAATGGAACAGCACCTGGATCTCTAGCTAAAGACTCTCCCTGGCAGTATTTTTCAGATACAGCTGGGCGTAAATCTTCCCGAAATGACAGGATGGATGTCTGGAAACTGCTGAGTTGATGTCATCTCTGGCTGACGTCATCTTGGAGATGGAACTTTGGAACAGGAAAGGAACAGCTGGACTGATGTCATCCAAAATCCCAGGCGATGAATTAGGAAACAGCTGGACTGATGTTATCTCTGGCTGATGTCATCTGGAAGGCCAGGCAATGGAACTGGATGGCACACTGCAAGGCTGATGAATCTGGACACTCCTTTGGATCCTGGAATACCAGACTGGCAGAACAACATGGGTACGGCAATGGCTGGATGGCAGTACTGGCTACCATTGCTCTGCTTTCCACTTGGTAGGGACAGGCATATTCTCAGGAGGATGGTACACTTGAGGGTAGTACCATTCTGGGTCAGGTGCATGAATTATGACCCCATCTAGGCACACATAATCGATGAAATGGAAAGTCTCTTTCCCCGTGTTGTCCACAATCCACACAGTATCTATGAACAATGTCCTGCCCAATTTCAAAAACTGCAGTCTATCTCTTATGACTTTGTTTCTGACATAAAGGGTTGCATCTGGATGCATATACTCGCTTGATTCCTCCACTAGCCAGGCTCTCATGTTTTGCTCAATCTCCTCCCAGACTGTCCGAGAAAAGGTAGGAAAGGACCATCCATAGATGTTGTTGGCCTTCCTATGAACCAGTCTTTCCTCCTTACTGCACTTCATCAGTATACGACCCTCAGCACGGCTTGGGGGTGGCCAGTCCTGGTTCAGCCAGTGTTGCATACTCAAAGCAATATAGAACTTGTCCCTGACCACTTCTGAGGGCAGGGCTGTGGAGTCACCAAATTCTTTTTCTGGCTCCTCTGAGGCAAGAGTTTGAGGCCACAGACTGGGACCCACCACAGAAAGATACATATCTTCCTCCTCCTCTTCCTCACTTAGAATTTGGGCCCAGGAGTGAGCAGTCATCCTCACTCCCAAGACAGTCCATTCCACTGGGTGCAGAGGTAGAAACCTCCCATTCTAGAGTCTCTCAATCCTCATCCTCTCCAGTGAGGCTAGGGCTAGGACCCTCTCCCATGGATCTACTGATGCTCCCTCCACACTGTTCATCTGCAACACAAGCATGGAGACATCATGAGGAATCTGCTTTGGCAGTAAATCTACATTCTCTTCCTTTGTGCCACACTGTGCTGGGCCCTCCCCAACAGGTTCAACCTGGTCCTGTGTATTGCTACATGCAGGGTTTTCTACTTTTGTCCAAGTGGGAGCCAAATTAATTTGTGATGTTCTAGACAGAACTTGCTTCTCTAAACACCCTGAACAGTGAACATCCCTTCCAGAACCGGCCTATCGGCACAGTGGTGGGGCTTCCGCTTGTGACGCCGATGACCTGGGTTTGGGAGCAGACCTGGATCAATGGAGGGACAGCTGGGGGAGAAGGATCGACCATCCCTGGGACTGCTCTCCTTCTCTGGGGAGGGAGGGGGCTGTGTGTGCAGTGCAACTGCGGCACCTAATGGAGGCTGGGTTTACCACGATGCACCGACACTGCACTAATTCAGGGGTGGGGAGGATGCTGGTCATCATTGCCCATCCCCACCCCAGCTTACAGGGGGGAAAACACATCATGGGCATCTCTATGAAGCCCTCCCTCTGGGCTTTGATCAACCTCCGGTGCCGGCTCTCCCGACCAGACACAGTAGTGTGGCACTGGTAGGCGAACAGTGCCACAACCCCACCCTCTGGGGGCAAGCCAGGGGTGACATAGGAGAGCACTGGCAATTGCTGGAGGTGGGAGCCCAGGGGTGCCATGACCAGGGCTGAAACTGACAACTGAGGATGCCAAAAAGAATATAAAAAAAAATAGAATGCGTTCCTTCCAGTCTTGAGGCACATTATGCATACTCTCACAGGGCAGTTGGGAATCATAACATGAGGAGGCAAACTTCCACCACAGAAACATTGTTCAATTTCTTTAAGCTTGGCAACCTCCTCAGTGATCATAGCTCAGGAATGATCTGGGTAGCGGTATGGTCCCGAAGCCATGTCTGTAAATAAGCACATAAAAGTTAACTGTTACTACTGAGTTCACTATACTTAGAACAGTCTCTCAAAATGGCTCCCTGCTGCTATTTACACATTACAGCCCCACCCTGTAATGGCAGCGGCAGCACTCGTGTTGCATCAACAAAGCTGTATCTGACTCAAGCCACTGCGTATCCAACCTTCTGATAGTGATAATTTTGCTCAAACTGACTTATTGCACTGCATTTTCTCTCCTCAGCACACTTACATGATTTTTTGACTTTACGATTAGCAATGAATCACTATTTACACTTTGCCTAAAGTCACCAAATGCCACAGCATTTCTTCACAGGATTGCCAGTGTAACCCCGTCTACAAATGGGGTAACCAAAAAGTCTTCCTTGAGCTTGCCTAAATGCTCACTGCCAGGCTGGTGTCCTGCGTTTTAGCAGTTTAAGTGTGATTGCCAGAGAGTGCCTGTATAGCTTCTGTGTACTGTCTCTTTAAGAGCTGCCTGGATTGCAGTCATAATTAATCTGAGAGGGAGCTCTGTTAGAAGATGTACTTATTTGCTGATCATTTGTTAGAGTAGTAGTAATATTGCAGTTTGTTCTAACCTGCCTTCTTTGCAGCATGGACAGTTCTGTTTGTTACCATCATCTTGGTCCTGGACTGTCAGAATGGGCCAATCAGTACTAGATACATAGATACATAGACAGTGTCAGCAGATAAGGGCCTATGGCCCACCCAGTCTGCCCATTTGAGCTTGTAAGTTCAGTATGTTTTCCTAGAAGTCTGTTTCCTCATACCCCTGACCTCCAGAATTCCTTTATGTCTATCCCATGCATTCTTAAATCCCGTGATTGTTTCAGCCCCCACCACTTCCTCTGGCAGGGTGTTCCACTTGTCCACCACCTGTTCTGTGAAGAAATTCTTTCTCATGTTTCCTCTGAATTGTCCTCCTCAACTTCATCCCATGCCCTCTAGTCCTGGAACATCTTTTTTCGCTTAAAATAGTGTTTTCCTGCACCCTGTTCCTCCCTGTAAGATGCTTGTATGTCTCTATCATATCCCTCTCTCCTCCTCTCCTCCAGGGAGTACATGTTCAGTTCCTTCAACCTGTCTTCATAGGACTTGTGATGCAATCCATGCACCATCTTTGTTGCCCTCCTCTGAACCTTCTCTACCCTGTCTATGTCCTTATGTAGGTATGGTCTCAGAACTGTACACTGTACTCCAGGTGGGGCCTCACTAGTGTCTTGTATAGCGGAATTATGACCTCCCTTTTCCTGCTGGTGATGCCACTGCCTATACATCCCAGCATCCTATTTGCTTTACCTGCTGCCTTGTGCACTGTTTCCTACCTTGAGGTCATCAGAGATGACAACCCCAAGATCCCTTTCCTGCTTGGTGCATGCTATATCCTCACCCTCAACTGATATATTGTGCCAGGGTTTTTCTGCCCCATATGCATTATCTTGCACTTCTTTGCATTGAATTTCAACTGCCAAGCCCTGACCATTCTTCAAGTTTCTGCAGGTCGCTTCTCATTCTGTCTACACCCTCTGGTGTGTCTACTCTGTTACAGAGCTTTGTGTCATCAGCGAACAGTGAAATTCTGCCTTCTAGGTCCTCGCGATGTCACTGATGAAGATGTTGAATAGGACGGTCCCAGCACTGATCCCTGTGGTACCCCACTGGTCAATCTTCCCTCTGTGGGTGGCAGCCATTTACCACCACCCTCTGTGTCCTGCCACCCAGCCAGTTACCTACCACCACACTACTGTCCTGCCCACCCCATATTCCCCAGTTTGTGTAATAGTTTTCTATGTGGCACAGTGTCAAGGCCTTGCTGAAGTTCAGATAGGCCATGTCCACTGCCTCCCCTGATCCACCTCCTAGTCACCCAGTCAAAAATTCAACGAGGTTGGTCTGACATGACCTCCTCTGGTGAAACCATGCTGCCTTGGGTCCTGTAGTCCATTGACAACTAGATGTTCCACCAATCTCTCCTTCAGTAGTGCTTCCATGATCTTCCCCACTACTGAGGTGAGGGCTGACTGGTCTGTAGTTCCTGCTTCCTCTTTGTTCCCACTTTGTATAAGGGGACTACATCTGCTGTCCTCCAGTCTTTGGGTACCTCCCTGTTTCCAGTGATCGGCTAAACAGGATAGCCAGAGGTTCAGCCACCACCTCTCTTAGTTCTTTAGGACCCTGGATTTCCCATCTGGCCCCATTGCTTTATCAACTCTATTACTTCCAGTTCCTTCAGGACCCTTTCTCATGTAAAGGGACTTGTGTCCATTTCTGCACCATTCTCACCCTTGTACTCCTTCAGACCCATTACCCTCCTCTTCCTCAGTAAAGACTGAGCAGAAATACCTGTTCAATATGTCAGCTTTACTGTTGTCATCCTCCACGCTGCCCCATCCTCCCCCTTCAGTCTCACTATCCTCCCTCCCTTTGTCTTTCTTTTTTCACTTATGTACCAGTAAAGGTTTTGTCCCTCTACCCACTGATTTTGCAATGTGTTCTTCTGTCTGAGCTTTGGCTTCCCTACTGACCTCCTGCCTCCCTTTGCTTCTCCTGGTACTTCTCCCTATCCTTCTGCCTGTGTCTTTTGTATTGCCTGAACGCAATCTTTTGGCTTTCACTTTCTTTGCTACCTCTTTGGAAACCATAATGGTCTCCTCTTCCTTTCCTCTTGCTAACCTGCTTAATGCATAATTCTGTTGTTCTTGTAATCCCCATTTTAAATACTGCCCACTGTTCCTCAACCCCTGATTCCTGTCCCATTCCCTTAATGCCTCTTTCAAGTATCTCCCCATTTTCCCAAAGTCTGCCCCCCTAAAATCAGGGATATGTGTTTTTGTGTGGTTTGGTTCTGCTCTTTCTGTGATTTCAAACCACAATGACTGGTGGTGACTGCTTCCCAGGTGCTTCCCCACTGTTACCCCCATCACACTGTCCCTGTTTGTGAGCACAAGGTCCAGTATTGCCTTCTGCTGAGTTGGTTCCATGACCAGTTGCTTGAGGAAGGCACCCTAAAGGAGTCCAGGATAAATCTGCTCCTAGTTGATGCTGCTGCTGGGATGCTCCAGTCCACGTCTGGAATATTGAAGTTTCCAACCAGTACTACCTCACCCTTGTCTGCCATCCTTTGGATGGCTAGCATCAACTCCTATCTGTTTCTTCCTCCTGGGCTGGTGGTCTATAGACCACACCTGTGCGATGCTGTCCCCATTTTCCTTTCCAGCTTAACCCACAGTATCTCTCCCCCATTTTGTTCCTCCTGGATCTCTGTGGCCCTTATGCCATTATTCACATACAGTGCCACTCCTCCTCCCTTCCTGCTAGCTCTGTCTCTTCTGAATATGTTGTAGCCAGGTATGGCCATCTCCCAGTCGTGGTTATCATTACACCAGGTTTCAGTGATGGCCACAATGTCCAGGTCTGACTGTACCATGACAGCCTCCAGATCTTCCATCTTGTTGCTAAGGCTCCTGGCATTTGCACACATGGCTTTCCATGATTTGACCTCCCTAGACTGTTTCACTGTTCTACTTCAGACCCTTCCTTGGTTGTCATTTATCTCTGGTTCTCCTTGCTGTCTGCCCTTCTGCTGAATTTTGCCCCTTTTCTGCTTATCCACCTCTTGAGCACTAATCTCCATCTTTTGCACACTGCTTTGCAGAGATAGCCACTCCTCTGGTTAAAATGTTCTTAGGTGGCCTTGAACCACCAACATTTCAGTTAAGAATCCAATGCCCATCTGATAGTGCCACAGAGACAACACTGTTGGGACTCTAAAATGGAGCCTTCCTACAGGGGCTTGGTGGAGTCAAAACTTGTAGGGATTGTAGTTTTTGCATTTTGGTGCCTAAATGAACCTGAAGGGGGAGCCCTTGGTGTGACTGACAGATCAGCCAACCGAACCTTTTGGATCTTGGGGAAATTCCCAGACTGCTTGCAGTTTTTAGTTAGTTCTGAGTTGGGAAGTGAAATGAGTAACAGCTCAAGTGATTTGAGCAGCAGTTCTGTGTAGTTTTGCGTGGGAGAACTGTGAAAGGGCTGAGTTTTGGCCTGC
Organism: Neoceratodus forsteri; assembly: GCA_016271365.2. Classification (NCBI taxonomy): domain Eukaryota; kingdom Metazoa; phylum Chordata; order Ceratodontiformes; family Ceratodontidae; genus Neoceratodus; species Neoceratodus forsteri. The sequence goes on along the minus strand of CM028132.1, from coordinate 640,712,583 downwards.
CTGTCTTCCTGCTGTCCCTGAGAGGGAAAATAGAGTTTATTTGGACTGAATCTGAGTTGTGAGGACTATTTAAGCCACTGGACTGTGACCAGGCTTTAACCTGAAGAAGACTTAAGATTTGCAGAATGCGATCGGCCTGTCAGGATTTCTAGCCACCTCTGAACTCCCAGTTTGTGCAGAGACTCTGTAATTGCAACTGGATAGCAATCTGCCTGGTATAGTGGAATTTCTTACATGTAAATGTGCTGTGTGCTGTTAGTGGGTCGTGATTTTGTTCCCCACTTTGTGTTGAACTGTGTTCTGCTCGCTGGAGGCTGCACCCAGCTCCAGCTGACTGAATCCGAATTCATTGCCATTTCGCCTGGGCCTTGCCACACTGGCCCTGCCAGACCACTCATTGCATGGAGAAAGCCATCGACGAGACACCTGCCTGGGGAACAGCCCCCTGCTCAACACTTGAACAGGAATGTTGCCTTGGTGATTCGTATGGACCCTGCTTCTCCTGGCACTCCAGCTCAACAACCTGCAGTCTCAATTTCATCCTGCCTGTGTCCTGTATTGGGTTTCGTGAGTAAACATCAGGGTAACTCCCTGCAACAACAGCTAAATCAAAAATGTTGTCATCTGATTGTCTTGTTGCATTTTCTTTCATGAACTGAACCCTCCGGCTCCAGATTACAAGTAGTATGTGTTGTGCATGTTGCTTTCTTCCATCACAGGGCCCCAACTAGCTGCAACATTCATGACTAGCTCACCATTTTCCTATCTGGGTACCCAGAGTGTGTGACTGTGTGGGGTCTTAAAGCGCATGCATAACTGTTTGGTTAATATAGCCTTTAAGCCAATCAACCTGATCACGTCCCTTCTTTGTTCAAGCCCGTGAATAAATCAGATCTGACTTTTTTGCTGCATTTAACCTGACTGTGGTTCCAGTTTGTGCCAAGAGTACTGTACTGTTGCTATTTACTGTGCATAACCTTGTTTTACAGGGGTTCCCAGGGTCGAGCCAGAGGAACCAGCCCTGGTGGTAAGTGCAAACAGTGCAGGTACTGGTATGGTGTACAAGGGGTACTGTGAAAGTGATTATCGTATATTGCTCAGGCCGCTAAAAGGAAAAGAGGGGGGTTACAGTGTCCCCAGGGGCTATGCCCAGGTTAGTTTGACCACTACCAACCCTGACCTCTGGGTGGAGGCACCAGTTTCAGAACTCAGGCCCATTAACCTACTACAAGCTGCGCAGACAGGATTAGTAGCCCTTGGGATAGCATCACCTAGGGGTTACACCTGTCTAGTTTCATTTTGTTTACAACATACAGTCTCTCACTTGCTTAGAAAAATATTGCTGCTGCTGAAGTCACAACACATGCTCACAGTCTATGCAAAGAAATTTTGTTTGTTGTGTTTCAGACTCCAACTCACTACCCTTCTGTTGCAAAACAATCACACTGTTCATACATAAATCCAGCTGGCTTTTGAGAAAATCACAACACAGTCTGAGCTCAGATTTGCTGAATGGTACTCACGGAATCAGTAGTTGGCTTTCTCCAATGGAAAATCTCAGCCTAAAGCTGATCCTGGAAGGTTGCTGGGTTTAAACGGGCTGGCGAACCCGCTGATTGTCACTACTGACACCTCGCTTGCTTCCCAGTCATTCGGGTAACAGATTGAGCCTGAGTGAGCACAAAAAGTCTGTATTTCACAGAATTTAGAATGTTTACAGTCATCGCGACGATTCTCCTGACTACCAGCTCGCACACCACTCAGTCTCTGCCTGTCAAACACTGGGCTGCACTCTGAAACTGGCTAGGGAGCAGGACTGATTGCAGTCTCACCAATCACTCGACACCATGCAAATGAGACTCTCTCTCTTCTCTCGTGCTCTTCCTCCATGACGATCATCGAGCAGACATAATTAAAACCACAAAACATTTTTTTCTTCTTGGCTGACCTTTTTCATGGCGGGAGTGCTGTTTTTGACCATTTCTTGTCAGAACTTGGCTGTTTCTTTAGCGAATCCCCCAATATTCACAGCAAACATTTGAAACTTTCAGGGCATAATTGTTTTGTTGTTTCCTAAAGTCCACAATACTTTTCTGTCACAAACTTGAGAAAATAAGCACTGTAAATGCTCTCTTTTGATGCAGGACAAGGGGCACACACAATTTGACTTTACAGCTCCTTGGTAAACGATGGCCCAACACACAGCAGCACATGAATAGCAAGCACACAGCGAAACATACAGATGGCACTACTCTGGCAAAATCCTTCTGTGCAAAGCTTCCAGTTTTGAGTAACAAACTGCCAGACAGGCAAAATGCTAGCCACAACCTGAGTAAATCAAATCTGTTTTCTCCCAAAATTCAAAAACACATCGTCGGGCAAGCACCCATTTTTGTAACCCCCCCCCACCAGCCCCCTTTGTTTAACCAACAGGGCTTCTCCTCTCACCACAAACATCTAGAGGCAACAGAGAGGGGTGGGGGTTTACATAAGTTAAATCTGGCATAGAGAAAACAGAGAAGGTGTCCACCATCAGGCTAGGTGGACCAGACTGCTATACAAAAACAGTTGACCAAGTGTGGCAACTACCTGGCACACACCTGGTTGGGACCAATTATCATGGTCAACAACCCAGGTCCCTGGGATGAAACGTTTGCTCACAATTATGCTAGGTTTGCACTTCTGGACAGGGGCACCCAAGAAAATCCAGACACAGGGAAGCAATAACAATACTGTCCAAAGCAGGTTGGGATTCTAGAGTGTGGCTTTTATTCACGTAACAGAGTAGGAATAACACAAAGCAAAGATGGACCCCCATGAGGCTACACATACTGGTATTGCAGATTCTCCAGGGTACAGAAGTTCCTGAATTCCCATTTAGCATAGGCTGAAGAAACACAAAAAAACGAACATTCTGGTTCTGAACTTGAGGGTTGGCACATACTGCCGGACTAGTACTGTTCCCATTTCCTACAGGAATAGAAAATGGTACATGTGACAACACTGAGCACATCCAGGCTCAAATATTCCAGAACCCACTATACTGGGGTAAACTGAAGAAACAGAAATTCCAAACCCATATCTCGGGGTAATTACTTCCATTAGGCACTGGCCACATGTACCAAATGAAAATGTACTGATGCCCAAACTGAACCCAGAGAGGTAAACTGGTTACTCCTGATGGGGGGTCTCCCACCTTTTGCTCCCAAGTTTATACTCAGACATTCATTTGGTTAATAACACCTTCATAGATAAAATTATAATTATCTTAAAATGTTTCTCACACTTAACAAACTACTGACACACCTCCGGGTGTCAAAGTTAAAAAGTTCTGTACTTGGACAGTCACATTCTTGGACTCCAAAGTTCAAGTTCAAGTTCAAGTTTATTGCAGGAAAACTCCATTGAGCAAGCTCATTCACAAGGAGGTCAAAGTAGGCAGACACTTTACTTAGTACTGGGTGACTGGTCCCATTGATGAAGAAATTCACCCCAAGGTATTGCAGATGCCCTGGAGCTGACACAGAAATGGGTTGTACTCGCAACAAATGAAGATGTATGAGGCAGCTTCACCAACCTAGTGGATTAAGGAGATTTTCCCTTGAATCCAGGAATTCTCCCCTATCCCTCCTGGGAAGGGACAGGGGAAACCTTTTGGCACAGGTCTCCACCACTTCAGAAAACTGTCTTTTTTGTTCTTCCTTTAGGGTGAGAACAAACTACCACAAAACAAAAAGGGGTAGCTCTATGACAGAGCTAATCTGAGGAGCTTCCCAGCAGCTGCAGCCTCCTCCTGGAACTCCACTCTACTCTCTCTCTCACTAAACATTCTGATTCACTCCAAAGCCAGCTGAGACTGTGGCTTATGCTGCTGCAAGAGTTCTATGATTACATCATCACTCCAGCTCAGCTGAGACTGAAGACAGAGTGTGACAATGCGAACCCCATTAACCTGGCATTTGGCAAGCTGCCTTCCCTGCCTGCTACTGATTCTAACTGGGATTCTAGTAACCTCAGGGAAAAGGGGGGTTACACTTCTCCAATGTCACTAATGAACATGTTGAAGAGGACTGAACTCAGGACCGATCCCTGCGGAACCCCAGTCATAATCTCCCTCTCCTCTGATTTAACCCCATCGACCACCACCTTCTGCTGCCTCCCCTCTAGCCAGTTACCCACCCAGTTCATTATGGGTTTAGCTGCACCCAGGTCTTCCATCCTACTGAGCAATTGTTTGTGAGGTACCAAGTCAACAGCCTTGCTGAAGTCAAAGTAGAGCAGATCCACAGTGTGGTCGTTGTCTAATTCCTTTGCCACCCAATCAAAGAAGGCTATCCGGTTAGTCTGACAAGATCTTCCTGCCATGAAACCATGCTGTTTATTATCCTGGACCCTGTTGCTCTTCAGGTAGTCTCTGAGGTCCTCTCTGGTCAATGACTCCATCACCTTCCCTACTATAGAGGTTAGACAGACAGGCCTGTAGTTCCCTGGTTGCTCCTTATCCCCCCTTTATGAATCATTACAACGTCTGCCACCTTCCAGTCCCTTGGAACTTCCCTGGACCTAAGTGAGCTGTTGAAAAGACATACCAGTGGTTCAGACAGTTCTGCTGCTAATTCTCTGAGTATCCTCAGATGCAACCCATCTGATTCTGGGGCCTTATCTATCTTGAGGGCAGCCAGCCCTTTCAGAACCCTTTCATTTGTAAACATGGCTGTCTTATTTCTGGGATTCCCTTAGTGGCAGCTTTGATGCAACTCTCTGGCATTGACCCGCTGTCCTCCTTAGTGAAAACTGAGTAAAAGTAGTCATTTAGGATGGCGACCTTTTGCCCATCCTCCTCTATGATCCTACCCCCCTCAACTAGCCTTACGATTCCCCTGTCCTTTTTTCACTAATGCAGTATATCTGAAAAACTGTTTTTCTCTGTTCCTGACCCCCCTCCATGATATGCAGCTCTGTGTCTGCTTTGGCCTCCCTAACGACCCTTTTTGCCTCACTATTTTTCTGTAGATAATCCTCCCATTCTACCTCCCCCTGCTTTATCCTTGTATTTATAGGAGGCCTTCTTTTTGTCCCTTACTGCTTCCCTGACCCTTGCTGAGAACTATAGTGGTCTCTTAAAACTGTTTTTCTTTGTTACTATTCTTATGCATACTTTGGATTCCTCGAGGATGACCCAATTAATTACTCCCATCTCTCCTCTACACCACCTATGTCCTACAACCCTACTAACTTATTCCTGACCAGTTCTCTCCTCCTATCGAAGTCAGCCCTTCTAAAGTCAAGGACTTGAGTTCTCGATTGTGGCTTGCCGGCCCCTAGGGTCAATTCAAACCAAACAGAGTTACAGTGGCTGTTCCTCAGTTGCTCCCCTACTACCACTGTTCCCACCATCTCTGAGTTGGTGAACACAACATCAAGGACTTCAATCTGTCTGGTGGGCTCTTCAACTAGCTGCACCAGTAGACAGTCTTGGAAGGCATCCAGTAAGGCCTGACTACTGGCGCTCTTGGCCACTGGGACCTCCCACTCGATGTCTGGCAGGTTCAGGTCTTCTAACACCACTACTTCCTCTTTTGCTACCCCTCTTTCAAGTTCCTCTATGAGTTCTGTGTCCCTTTTCTCCCCTGCCCTGGAGGCCTATATGTCACCCCCAAGCGTACCTGCCTGCCTGTGGCTGCCATGAGCTGCACCCATACAGACTCAACCTCACCACTGCTACCCCAATGCACCCATCTTCTAACACCTCAACACCTTCCTTGACAAACAGGGCAGCTTCTCCGCCTCTACCAGTTTCTCGATCTCTCCTGAACAGTGAATACCGTGAAACAGCCATCTCTCAGTCATTATTATTTGTGGCCCACATTTCTGTAATGGCCACTAGGTCCACATCAGTGTCTGCTATCTGAGCCTGGAACTAACTGAGTTTGTTACATATGCTCCTGGCATTAAGGTATAACCCCTTCCATCTGACCCCTGTTCTTACTTTGCTACTGTGCTTCTGTTTTCCATGTTTTCTCCCACCCTTGTTGGGGCTTTTACCCTTTGTTTTATCCATCACTACGGCCCATTCCTATGGTCCTGTAAACACTACTGCTATCTTTGTACCCTCTTTGCTGCTACAGTCTCCTGAATGTGAGGGAGTACAATCTAGGATCCCCTTCTGCTCACCATCCACCATGGTTACCCTAGACCCATACTCCCCTGCAGTCAATTTAACTGTCTGATATAGATGTCAAACGTCTACCCCAATGCACTGGCCCTCTCTCTCATCATGTGAAGACCATCACCTTTGAAGAGTCTTCTGCCTCAGAAGTCCCATCCCCAGTCCCCTACAAAATGGAACCCCATATCATAGCACCAACCCTTAAGCCAACTATTAAACTCCTCTATTTCAGCACTCCTTATCCTATCCTGCCTCCCTTCCCTGCCCGACACAGGGAGGACTTTGTAAAAGGCCAGGGAGGCTGAGTGTGCCACCAATCTGTCCCCCAGTCTACAGAAGCTCCGCTTCACCGTCTCCACTGACTGGTTTGCCAGATATTAGTACCCAGGATGCACCATCAACCTCGGCTCCCCCCACTCCCTCTCCACCGTTCTCCCTATTCTGTCTGAATCCTAGATGGCTGATGCTCCAGGCAGGCATTGGACCATTCCCTCCTATCTGACCCCTCCTCTATTACCTTTTCTACACCCCTAATCATTGAGTCCCCAACCACTATGACCTTCCTGGCAGCCTTGTCCCCAACCCCAGCCCCAGGTGCCATCAAGTTGTCCTGCTCTTTCCCTTCAACTGACCCGGAGTCTTCCCTGGCGAAGTCAGGTGCCTGAACCTCCTCCAGGCGTACAAAGCGATTCGCTGTCTGAAAGGTACTGGGCTGGACAACCTCCTTATGGCTACCCCTCCCCTCTCCCTTGCCCCACCACTCTCCATCCCTCTGGATCATTGGGTCTCTAGGAGAGTGGAAGTGACGGGTGTGGGGCGTGAGCTCCTGCTGAGTCAAGCATGCAGCTGAGATATTTCTACCCTTGTTGCTACCAGCTGATCCTGGAGCTCTACTATGGTTCTACAGATGGGGCAGTGCCCCCTCCTCCAGAGCACATCCCTGGAGAAGAGTGTCCCACAGTCCCCACAGTTGAGCACCTTCCCTCTGAGCCCCATCCTATAAAGAACTGTAGTTAATGAGAGAGAAACTTAGCTTAAAATAAACTTCGTTTAGATCATAATACACAACTAGATCAAATACTCCCAAACAGAATTTACAAAACACTTTGTATTCATGAATGTTAGTGTATTCCAGAACTCAGTGGACTGAGTGAAATCAAACAACTCAACATGCTACTACTTCTGATTCTATCACAGAACCAGAACACAATGCCAGAACAGTTGCTCTTAGCAACAGTCAGCAGCTGGCAAAAAATGCACTTATGATGCTGTCTCACAAAAACAAACCAAAGAAAAACAATTTGTTTTGATGTCTGTATTCATTAAACATAAGGGCCATCAATTGTTTAACTCCAGCCTGTCTCCCTTTTTTTTTTCAATTAAATATGCTTTTTCCCCCTTTTTTAGCCAGCTGGCCCCCATCGGTCCAACCCACACATCCCGCCCCCTCACCCACCTTACCCGGGACTTATTTCACTTCATTGACATCTTGGCTCACCCTTCAGGCAGGGCCATTGGGAGGGGTCTCTACCTCAACATGGACTGGGTAGGTGCTTCAGAGGAGAGTGCCCCGGTTGGTAGTGGGAAGCCTGCAGTGAGGGGTAGACATCCTCTTGCAGTATCTGACTTTTTTACATTTTCTAGCCCAGCTCCTTGTAGGACACTGAGAAAATCCCTCAACATACAGTGTGTAACAGCCTCAGATAGCCTGTTCCACCAAGAGAATAGGGACAGCCCATAGGTTTCATTGTAAACATAAATGTAGTAGTTAAGGATGCAGGTTCAAAACCCAGAATAGGTAGGCGCTGCCAGAGATAAGTTGGGCAGTCTCTGCAGTAATTAAAAGATTAGACTTAACCTCCATAATTGTACTATAATAAAAATCAGCAGTTTTAAATGACTTCAATTGTAGCATTACTGTGACAGTGGGATGCAGCACAGGGGAGAAGAGGAAGGACTCCTGGTTTGCTGTTTTCTCACACACATGCAATTTTACACTTAAATGTATTGATTGGCATTGTCTTTGTGAAAACAATATAATATTTTTAATGGTAAAATAGAGAACTATTATGTTGATGGCCAGTGGACAAGTAAAGGAATCATCCTGGCTAGTGACACAAGTGCTGGACAGCCAGTGAACAATTGTACTGCCTGAGTTGCCCAGGGTTGTTTTTTTTAGTACTGGTTTTATTTAGTAGACAATCACTTCCTAAACAAAAAGTGTTGTTGCTCTGAAGTAAATTAATGAATACAGAATGGCCACTGCGGGCGCTACTGGCTCCAAAAACTGAGTGAGAGTGGAGAGTGAGAGACTTAGCATCAGTCCCACAGCAGAGCACAGTGCACTCAGTCAGGAATCCTAGGCTTGCATCAGGCAGCCACCTCACTCTGCAGCTATATGGAGATCAGGCTTTGACCTGGCAGTGTGTCTTGCTTCAAGCAGAGTCGAGAGGATGCAGCACAATGCGCTCCTCTCGTGGCAGGATCAACCAGATAAACAATTCCCTCATAGTATAGTTGGCAAGGCAAAAAGCACCAGGGAATGTGAACATTAGGGACTGGCTCTCAGAAATAAATAAAAATATATAAAAAGAGCACAGCCTGGTATTGGGGCTCATGGAGTCTCCACAGTGGAAAATGCACAGCAGAATGAAAACAAAAGCTCACAGGAGCCATTTTGTGCAAGAAAAGGGGTGCAATTAGGCACAGGAGCTCATGGTCTCTCATGCATGAAAAACACACTGATTTTAATCAAATAATTAAATTAAAGGGCATGCGGGGGCTAGAGAAGTCCTGTCCACAGCACACAAACATTGATTGCTCACAAATATGTGCAGAATCCAAAATGGAGCATTCTGAATATGAACACTGTCAGAAAGTGAAGCAGAAAAGTCAGATTACATTGTACATATTCAGCAATGCACTGCCAAACCAATTTTAAATAAAAATGAACCAAACTTGGCATACATGTTCAGTATAGTATGCTACATGTGGGAAAATAGTTTGAGCTGTATAGAATGTAAAATAAGGGAGTCGCTAACCTTTTTTTGGGAGAGTGATGCTTGGGGAAGCTAATCCATGCAGGAAGTTACACTAGAGGTGGAACTTAGTGTGGGAAAATGCATAACTAATGTCTGAGAGAAGAAACTTGTGATCAGCACAGTTAAAGGGGAAATGGCTATTTTGAGAGGAAAATGCATAAGAAAGTGTTCAGTAGTCATTATTCAAGTGTTTTATTGTCAAAATAATATATGTCTTAGTGACTATGCTTTCCTGGGGGCTATTGTGAACAGAATAAATTCAGCAGAATGCTTAGAAAGTCAGCTGTCCAACCATTATAGTCAGAAAGTGCTTGACCCTTGATAAAATGTTTGTTTTGAGTGACAAAATAAATGTATTTTAAAATGACTGAAAGTAGAAAAAAACAGGGGAAGCCATAGAATGTTCAGGAGGGCAGTTGAACTTCAAAACTGAGGATTTCATTGTGGCGTATGCTGCTGCAGGGAGGAATTTGATTGGTGCAGAGCTGCTGGACAGGTCAGTGTCCGTTCATTGACCACAGATTTAAATATGCTAATGAGAATCTGACTATAAGAAGAGCTGCACAGCCAGTGTGTAGTCAATCTGAGCAGGGAGGGTGAGCAGCAAGGAAGGTGCCCATGCCAAAGGGTGTCTGTCTGAATAGGTCTATTGAAGAAAGAAAACCTGACAGAACCAGTTTAGTTTAATTACAGTGTAAGGCTAGGGGATCACCTGTATCCCAGAAAAGGGACGGTGCAGGGCAGTAAGTGAGAACAGGGCCTAGTGTAGAAACCTATTGCTTCAAGTGCCTGTTCTTGTGTAACCAGTTTCCTCACAGAAAAGAAATCTACAAATCTGAAGAAATCATCGTTCTCATCAACCACCTGCTGACTCAACAGATGGCCCTCCAACTACATCAAGCTGCATCATCTTTACCGAATTTCTTCAGTAGTTCCAAAGGAGTATGGTATAGTAAAAAATGTTGTTGAATCAAATTGGGGACTATTTTAAAAGCCACAGTGACACTGTTTTGCAGAGAATTTACCTCAATCGTTCTGATTTTAAGAGACTCTGTCAAAGTGAAGGACTGAATGGGAAAGGACTGAGGGGGATTCTGTCACAACTTTTAATGTACCAGTATGCAACATTGTTTAATGTCATTACTTAGTACAAATGGGCTGGCAGTATAGCCTAGAATTTAGAATAACAAGCTGTGAAGGAGCTTAGTGCATCCAGCAGACCAGACCTTGGTTTGATTCTCACAACCTCCACTTGCATACTGTGTGACTCTGAGGAAGTCACTTAACCGTCCAGCGCTCCCAGGTCACCCCTGAAAAAAGGCACTTGTGCCTGGTGGGCCTTATCCAGTTACATTGAGGGTAGTACCACAATGGGTCAGGTGAAAAAATTATCACCCTGTCTGGGCACTCATAATAGATGTAATGGAAAGTCTTGTTTCCGTTTTTGTCCACAAAATGTACAATGTCTATGAACAGTGTCCTGTCCAACTTTCAAAACTTGAGTTTGTCTTGTATCACTTTGTCTCTGACATATTGAGTTGTACCTGTATGCAGGTCTTTGGTTGCTTCTTACACTAGCCAGGCTCTCCTGTTTTTCTCAATCTACTCCCAGACTCTCTGAGGAAAGGTAGGGAAGGACATTCCATAGATCTCATCTGCCTTCCTACAAACCAGTCTTTCCTCCTTACTACTCTTCATCAATTTGCATCCCCTTGCCTGGCTTGGGGGTGGCCAGTCCTGGTTCTACCAGTGTCACATACTCAAAGCTATGTAGAACTGGTCCCTGACCCCTTCTTCTAGGGGCAGGGCTGTGGAGTCAGCAACTTCTTCTGGTTCCTCCGAGGCAAGAGCCTGAGGCTGTGGACTAGAACCTTCATTGTAAAGATACATAGCTCCCTCTTCTTCCTCTTTCTCACTTAGGACCTGGTCCCAGGAGTGAGCAGTTGCCCTCACTCCCAAGACAGTCCACTTTTCACTGGGTGTGGAGGTAGACACCTCCCAATCTCGGGTTTCTCAAACCTCATCCTCTCCCACGAGGCTAGGACTAGCACCCTCTCTCCATGGATCCACTGATTCTCCCTCTGCACTGTCCATCTGTGACACAGGCATGGAGACATCACAAGGACTCTGCTCTGCCAGTACATCTACACCCTCTTCCTTTGTGCCACACTCAGCTGGACCTCCCCCAACAGGTTCAACCTGCTGCTGTGTGTTGCTACTTGCAGGATCTTGAAGCTTTGTCCATGTGGCAGCCAAATGAATCTTAGGTGCACTAGCTAGACCTTGCTTCTCTAGGCACCCTGAACAGTGAGGAATCATGAAAATATCCCTTCCAGCCTTGAGGCACAGTATGCATACTCTCACAGGGTATCCAGGAATTGCAACATGAGGAGGCAAACTTCCACTGTAGAAACATTTCTCTATTTCTTTCAGCTTGGTAACCTCTTCAACTATCATAGCCTGGGCATGATCCGGGTAGCAGGATGGTCCTGAAGCCATGACTGTAGAAAAACACACAAAAGTTCACTGTTATCACTGAGCTCACTCTACTTGTAACAGTCTCACAAAATGACTCCCTGCTGCTGTGTTTACATTACTACCCCAATCTGTAATGGCGGCAGCAGCACTCCTGGTGCATCTACATTCTGTATCTGACTCAAGCCACTGCGCATCCGATTTGCTGCATACTGATAAATTTTACTCAAACTGCTCAGACTTCACTGTTTTCCTTCCTCAGCACATCTATATGATTTTCTAGGACTTTACCATTAGCTTTCAATCAATTTTACTTGCTTAAAGTCACTAAAGTCACAGTATTTCTTGAACAGGATTGCCTGTTTGTTGCAGCCTCTCATACAACTCACAGTCTCTCTGTTTACTCAGAAAATTACACTATTGCTGAATCCATAATATATGCTCACAGTCTAATGGTCATAATTCTTGCTTGGGATTGATTACTTTACACAATCCTTCTTTGCAAAAACAATCACAGTGTTTACATACAAATCCAGCTGGCTTTTGAAAAATCACACACAGTTTGAGCTCAGTTTTGCTGAATGGTACTCACTGAATCAGAAGCTTGCTTTCAAATGGAAATTCTCGGCCTATTGTCAATCCTGGAAGCCCTCTGGGTTGAAACGGCTGGTGACCCTTCCGATTGTCCCTACAAATACCACGCTTTCTCACCAGTCGATTGGAATACGGGTTGAACCCGATTTAGTACAGAAAAGTCTGTTGTTTTAACTTTTAGAACATTTGCAGTCACCTCGATGATCCTCCTGGCTAGCCAGCTCACACACCATTCGTTGTCTCCCTCTTGAACACTGGGCAGCATTCTGAAACTGGCTTGGGGCGGGACTGATTGCAGTTTCACCAATCACTCGATGCCATGCAAATTAACCTCTCTCTCTCTTCTCATGCTCTTCTCCTCCATGGCGATCATCAAGCAGGCAAAATTTAAACTGTAAAATTATTTTTTTTTTTCAATTGTTACTCCATGGTGGGAGCACCATTTTTAACCATTTTTCATGGCAATTTCTCTAGCGACTCCCCCAGTTCACACAGCAAGCATTGGAAACTTTCAGGGCACAAATGTGTCTTTGTTTCCCACAGTTCACAATACTTTTTCTTGTTTCAACTTGAAAATTAAAGCTGGCAAACGTTCTTTTTGATGCAGGACAGGGGTACACACAATCTGGCTTTACAACTCCTTGGTAAACATTGGCACAATCACAGTAGCACATGAACAGCAGGCACCAAGTGGCACATACAGATGGCACTAATCTGGTCAAATCCCTTATGCGCAAAGCTTCTGATTTTGGGCTACCAACTGCCAGACAGACAAAACGCTAGCCACAACCTGAGCAAACATCTCTTGCTTTCTCCCAAATTCCAAACACATCCTCAGCATTGCCTCTATTTTGTAATCTCCCCACAGCGGCCCCCCTTGTTCAACTAGCGGGGCTGCTCCTCTCACACATGGCACCAACGAGAGGGATGGGGGTTGTCACTACTACAGTTCTGATTACCAATATGTCTACTTCAGAGCCTGCCATCCTCAGACAGGCAAACCAAGTGTGGGAACTACCTGGCTTACACCTGGGGGGACCATTTATCATGGCCATCAACCTGGGTCCCTGGGCAAAAACATTTGCTCAGCATTATATTAGGTTTTTACTTCTGGTCAGGGGCACCCAAGTAAATCCAGACACAGTGGAAGCAATAAGAGTACTGTCCAAACCAAGTTGGGATTCTAGAGTGTGGCTTTTATTCACATATACAGAGAATAATCACAAAGCGAAGATGGACCCCCACAGGGCTACTCCCACTGGTAATGCAGATTACTGAGGTACAGAGCACACGCACTGTGAACCCTCAGGTTCTGAATGGAATTTGCCACACACAGCCAAAACTGGTACACTTCCATTCACTAGGCACCCCCGGCCAGTACTAGGAGACTTTCCCATATTTCATGAGGAATTACAGGTGGCAACCTCAACCACCAAAGAGCACAACAGGCTCACAGAAAATCCAAAACCCATGTCTGGGTAAACTATTTTCTTCAGGCACTGGCAAAATGCACTGAGAGAAAACAATGGTGCCCAAACTGAACCAAGAGAAGTAAACATGGTTACTCCAGATGTGGGGGTCTCCCACCTTTTGCTTCCAAATTTATACTTGGCCATTCATCTAGTTAATAACACCCTTCTCAGAAAACGTGTAGATGCTATCTTGAAATGTCTTTCACATTTAACATACTACTTTACACACCTCTGAGGTGTCATGAAGTTAAAAGTTCTGTAATTGGCAATTTGTCTTCACTAGACCCCCACTTTAGCAGACACTTTTAAATCAGACACAAACTAAAAGTTCTGTACTTGGCAAGTCTCTATCTGGACCCCATAGTAGGCAGACACTTTTAAACAGAAACAGTCTTGGTGACAGAGTCCCTTTGTCAGAGAAAAACTCACCACAGGAATGCTGGTGCCCCACAGCTTTTTCCATATTAAGGTTTTGGGTACTCACAAAGCAGATGAATCTCAGGCAGTTTAAACACAGTCCAGGCTGGACCAGGGGATTGCCCCTGAATCCTGGAATCCCCCCCATCCCTCTGGGGATGGGGCACTGGAAAACCCTTGTGGAACAGTCTCTACCACTTCACTCTCTGGTCTTCTATGTTCTTCTTCTATGGTGAGAACAAACTATCCAAACTACAGAGGTAGCTCTCTGTCAGAGCCAGAAATGAGGAGCTGCCCAGGCAGCAGCCTCCTCCTCACTCTCCACTCTACAGACTACTGACTCTAACTCAGCATTCTACAGCTAACTCCCCAGCTAGCATTCCAATGTGGCTTATGCTGCTGCAACAGTTCTAAAGTGACATCATCACTCCAGCTCAGCTGAGACTGAAAAACAGAGTAGAACACTGTGAAATCCATTTAACTGGCATCTCACAAGCTGCTTCTCTCTGCCTGCCACTGATTTTAAGTGGGATTCTAGTAACCCCTGGGGACAAGGGGGTTACACCTCCATTACTCATTCAGACAATAACTGTGGGGGCATTCGACACATAGCTGCGCACTGTCACTGTTAATTTGTTTAAACCAGATCAGACTCCAATCATTTCACTTTACTCAAGAATGTTCAGTGCTACCGTGCTATACCATTACTCAGTTTGTACCTTGGTAAGGTACAATTGAACAATGATATCGCACGGTAATGCTAAAAGTTCTTGAACAAAGTGAAATGAGTGGAATCTGATCTGGTTCAAACAAAATAACAGTGGCAGTGAACAGCTTGTAATTTACGTTATTGTCCGATGGCATACATATTAAAATACTATTATGGCACCGGAACCAGGGGGACTGTTGCCGCTCCAGTTTTTTTTTGGTCTAAAGAGATTGCCTTTTTTATTTATTTCACAGCTGTCAGAGCTGCAGATGATCAGGAAGTCAGTGCATGACAGTTGCCTCCTCTGTTTGAGTCTGCCTGCATGCCACCCCCCCCCATGGCCCCACACTAAAACAGAAGAATGAAAAGATTAAAGAAGATGAAACAAGCTGTTGACTTTCAGTGCCTCCGAGTCCCAGCAGAGTTGTAAAGTAGAGTCATTATGTTAAATGACTGCAAAGCTGTTTGATAATGGCTCTACTTTACTACTCTGGAACATCAGCTCCCTTCTCCCGTTCATTTAATCAGTCCGTCTGCTCTGCCCTTAACATGTTTTTGTTTTGGGGATTCTTTCAGGAGTACTTAGCACCTTGCTTGTCCGTTGTCCTCCTGCCTGTGCTGGTGCCTCCACGACCTCTCTGTAGCAACAACTGGAATTGTGTGATAAAGAAATTAATTAATTCTATTTTAATAGAGACTTGTGTCCCATGTTGTTTTGAATTGAGCCCAAGAAGCCACTAACACTGGGCTAGCACTAGCATGGTAGCAAGAAAGGTAGCCTCCTCGTCACCACACCCTTTCCATTCCTCCTGCTTCTCACTCCAGCCTTGCTAAGTGTACTAATTACCTGACTTTGTTGGGGTTTGGTATGGTAAGGTGGTTATGTGGAGACCGGACCAGTGGTTGCTTCCTGCCCTGCTGTGAGATGAGTACATGCAGCTGTGCTGCCTACTCTCTGCTCTCTCTGTGGCTGGCCAATGCAAAAAAAATTACTTCTAGTTTTTTTTATTATATTTATATTTGAATATTATATTTAATTTGATTTTATTTTCTTGAAGGACAAGGATGGATGCAGTCAGATGATTTGATTCAAACAATTTCCCAACCCCAGGCCGGACAGATCTCTGGCTGTGTCAGTGAGTACCAGTGCCAGTCAGTGTGAGGTGAGCAAGTTCTGACAGGCCGATACTGTCAGAGTCCCTGTAGCCCAGCAGGAAGAGGACTGTGTAATAGGTGCAGTCTAATCGTAGCCTAGTTTTCAGATCACTGAGTTGGACTGGGCAGACTGTGGTCATAGGACCAGGACCAGAACGCAAGAAGAACACTGAAGACTACCTAGTCCAGAAAAAGATTCCGTATTCTGGCAAATCCACTCTGCTGTTGACTATAGCAGCTGCACCTGGTACAACTATTGTATTGCCAACATACACTACACTACAGGCAAATAGATTTTATAATTTCTGTGCACTTTTGTTTTCTGTTGTTGCTCCAAAGAGAAGGTGGTTCAAACACTAATTATAGGTATATTGGGGGGTCGTCTGAGGCTGGGTCACTTGAGTCCTGTGAGTTGTGTGCCATTTGGCAGAGTTGTATCTGAGAAATTTTCCTCCTCTCTTCTCATTTATCTTCCTTATTTTTAAATTATTTACTGTCTCTATTAATTAGGTAGTACTTTGTTTCCTTGAGGATTGTCTCACAAAAATTCCTTCTCCTGTTCATTTAATCTGTCCATCTGTTCTGCTCTTAACATGTTTTTATTTTGGGGATTCTTTCAGGAGTACTTAGCAGCTAGCTTGTCCATTGTCCTCCTGCCTGTGTTGATGCCTCAATGACCTCTCTGTAGCAACAACTGGAATTGTGTGATAAAGAGAAATTAATTAATTCTATTTTAATAGAGACTTGTGACCCATGTTGTTTTGAATCGAGCCCAAGAAGCCACTACCACTGGGCTAGCACTAGCATGGTAGCAAGAAAGGTAGCCCCCTCATCACCACACCCTTCTCATTTCTCCTGCTTCTCACTCCAGCCTTGCTAAGTGTACTAATTACCTGACTTTGTTGGGGTTTGGTATGGTAAGGTGGTTATGTGGAGACTGGACCAGTGGTTGCTTGCTGTCCTGCTGTGAGATAAGTACGTGCAGCTGTGCTGGCTACTCTCTGCTCTCTCCGTGGCTGGCTGATGCAAAAAAAATTACTTTTAGTTTTGTTTATTATATTTATATTTGAATATTATATTTAATTTTATTTTCATGAAGGACAAGGATGGATGCAGTCAGATGATTTGATTCAAACTATTTCCCAACCCCAGGCCGGACAGACCCCTGGCTGTGTCAGTGAGTACCAGTGCCAGTCAGTGTGAGGCGAGCAAGTTCTGACAGGCCGATACTGTTAGAGTCCCTGTAGCCCAGCAGGAGGAGGACTGTGTAGTAGGTGCAGTCTGATCGTAGCCTAGTTTTCAGATCACTGAGTTGGACTGGGCAGACTGTGGTCACAGGACCAGGACCAGGATGCAAGAAGAACGCTGAAGACTACCTAGTCCAGAAAAAGATTCTGCATTCCAGAAAATCCACTCTGCTATTGACTGTAGCAGCTATGCCTGGTACAGCTATTGTACTGCCAACATCATTTTGCACTATAACCAGTGACTCTGTTGTACCTTACCACTGTTTGAAATTGGATATAATTAATTGCTCTACCACTGTGATACCTTGTTAATGTCACCTTGTTAACTGGTCTTTTCTAGTTGACATTCTGCTATGTTGTTTCCTGTATTACCCTGTACTACTCTGTATTCACCATGTTGTACTCTCCTGGGTCGTTCTGAAAATAGGCATATTACTTGTCTAGTGTTCCTACCCGGTAACCAAAAGCTAAATAAATACACTACACTACAGGCAAATTGATTTTATAATTTCTGTGCACTTTTGTTTTCTGTTGTTGCTCCAAAGAGAAGGTGGTTCAAACACTAATTATAGGTATATTGGGGGGTCGTCTGAGGCTGGTTCACTTGAGTCCTATGAGTTGTGTGCCATTTGGCAGAGTTGTTTCTGAGAAATTTTCCTCCTCTCTGCCAATTTATTTTCCTTATTTTTAAATTATTTACTGTCTCTATTAATTAGTTAGGTAGCACTTTGTTTCCTTGAGGATTGTCTCACAAAAATTCCACTCAGCCTTGAAGCGTTAGTCACTAGTCAGGAATTTAAACTTACTTCCATAAGGGGAAAGGAGGCAGCAGCAACAAGATGCTGAATTTGTCGAAAAAGTTTTTTTGTGAAGAACTGATCCTACTTGTGAATCACTGTATCTTTCCTGTACTGCTGTCCCCAGGCAGAAAATTTAAACTGCTGATATTTATTATAGACATTTTAATTACCCCCTCCGCCATGCACACACACGGTCACAGTATACATGTATATTTTACATAGTTTTGTTCACTTGTTATTGTGGTGGGTATGTTTTTTTGTACTTCGGCACAAAAATTAGAGAATGTGGGCTATAACCCCCCTACACACACATACACACGCACACACACACACACACCCAGGGCATTATTACTCAATTAGTCATTTTTATGTTATGTGACTCTCTTCCCTTCAATGATTAAATCGAGCAAAAACCTACAGTGAAACTCCATGTCCATTCTATCAAATTAATGTGGTTACCTAGCAACATCTATACACAAAGGAAACATTATTATTTTGTATATTCTATAGATCTGAGATGTATTCCTTTTGCAGCCTTAGGACTCTATCCTACACACATACATCTAGATTCATAAAATGTGATGGATGATAGTTCTGAACTGCCGCATCTCTGCTGTCCTCTCTTTAGTGGTTAACTCATCTGCTTACTCAGTTAGAAACACCTTCTCTTCAGTACTTTTTAATCAGGCACTAAGGAACAGGAGGGCTCTACTGTGTCTGACATTTGTGGCTACAGTGACATCTTACAGTAAGCTGAGCTCTAATAAACAGTAGTCAAGTTCTGTCTGCAGTGAATGTGATGATTTCCCAATGCCCCAGTCACTCTCCATTCATTTCTATGGAATGTCATTTTTGGTGAAGTAAGAGCAAAGCCCTGCATACTCCTTTTCATACTGAACCTTTCTGTGTTACATAGTACAATAAGTACAAGCACAATACTGGCATTTCATTTTGGCAGCATTAACGCAGAACGTTTATGTGTACATACAGTATTTGAGTCCATGTCCATGTCCACTATAAAAACAAATTAACTTCAACCTAATATATTTTAAGTATGATTCATGAAAATCATGGTTGTGTCTGACTATATAAATTAACCTCTAAAGAGAAAGGCACATTTTTGGTACAGTGACGTTTAGAAGAGGACAGTCAGAACTTAATTTATGTGCAATTAAGTGTCCTGGGGCAGGTAACAGAAAAGTAGAGGGTCAAATAGTGATGACTGTTTTTATTATACAGTATACAGTGTGGTATTTCAAAACTATTAAACAGTGTAACTATAACGCCCCCCCCCACACACACTTACAGCTACTACTAAGTTGGGTAGTGACAGACAATGCCTTTAATTGTTTTTATTAGAAGTGCATTAAACAAGGGCAACCAAATAAAGATTAAACATTTTATTGTTTGTAGGATCCTGCTTTAACACCCACTTTAACAGCTGGGAGGCATGTGGCACTGGGGGTTAAGTGACTTGCTCAAGGTTTACAATGAGTAAGTGGCTGTGGAGAAATTTGAACCTGAATCTCATGCTTCATAGATCAATGCTCTGCCCACTTTGCTATAATGTCTCCTAAAATCTATCCCACTCTGATGTACCGAACGTAAGGATGGGCAAAAGTGTGGATTTCCACTGTCTCAGAAGTGCCACGAAATTTAAAAAATTTTGCGGGATTTTCCTCTCTTTCGCTTGTGGCAGAATTCCAGACTTTCACCAAATAACTGCAAATTTCCACCTAGTACTGTTTTAGAAATTCCACTACTTCTCAGTGCAGTTTAACCACTGCAAGGTATATAGTTTTTTAAACCAAGGATGGAAATGAGAAAGGAAAAATGTGGGCGCACCGGGATTTGAACTCCAGACCTCTGGTATGCCGTTCCAGCGCTCTAACCATTAAGCTACAGGCCCACTGGTTACAGCGTCCGAAGAACTTCCTATTTCACAGTCACACATTCCTTTCTCTCTAGTGTTGCTTAATCTGCAACCAGAAACCAATTTAGAAATTCCAGGAATTCCAGGAAAGGAATGTGTGACTGTGAAATAGGAAGTTCTTCGGACACTGTAACCAGTGGGCCTGTAGCTTAATGGTTAGAGCGCTGGAACGGCATACCAGAGGTCCAGAGTTCAAATCCCGGTGCGCCCACATTTTCCTTTCTCATTTCCATCCTTGGTTTAAAAAACTATATACCTTGCAGGGGTTAAACTGCACTGAGAAGTAGTGGAATTTCTAAATTGGTTTCTGGTTGCAGATTAAGCAACACTAGAGAGAAAGGAATGTGTGACTGTGAAATAGGAAGTTCTTTGGACGCTGTAACCAGTGGGCCTGTAGCTTAATGGTTAGAGTGCTGGAACGGCATACCAGAGGTCCGGAGTTCAAATCCCGGTGCGCCCACATTTTCCTTTCTCATTTCCATCCTTGGTTTAAAACACCTAGTACTGTGGCATTTAATTACAAACTGTGGACTTTTTACATGGCATGCGGAAATAAAGTCTCTTGCTTGATATTTCACCATATATCATGTAATTATCCATGGTTTGCATTACTTCTATAGGTTTTTTTCCCTGTAGTTTAATACATTAACCCACATTTCTTACATTTATTCCATAGTTTTTCAGTGAAATTTCCACGAAAGTTGGCAAAATGATTTCCAAGCTTTCTCAGAAGTGAATATCTGACTTTTGCTGAAATTCCATCTGCAGAATTGTTTTTCTGCACACCCCTAACTGAACCAATTAAGGAGATTTGATATATACCACACAATTTGCAGTATATGTGCTGGTGTTTTTACCTTGTTTTAGTTAAGCTTAAAACTGCCTTTCTTTCCATCGTAAGTTCCCCATCTGGCCCATGAACATTTCCAGATTCTTAGTGGAAATAACATGCTCTAAGTTATATGTGTGTGTGTGTGTGTGTGTGTGTGTGTGTGTGTGTCTGTCTGTCTCTGTCTGTCTGTATCTATCTATCTATCTATCTATCTAGTGGTGTCCCCTAGGATGAAACCCAATTCTGCAGCATTTTGCAGCACTCTGCAGAATACTGCAGCAGACCTACTGAATAAAGCAATGTAATGTCAATGGCAATTAGTCTCTTTTGTCATTCAGGAAAATGTGACACTGCCAGGATGAAGTGAATGCCACAGTTTCCTGTATATATATACGTCTATATCAGATATAGCTAAGGTTGGTGGGCCACTTTAATGTTAAACCCCAAAGTTTGCACTTTAATAACTTTGCAACTGTTTATCTGATTTGCTTGATATTTTGTGTATGCGGCGTGCAATAGATCTCATTTCGGTCATACTGTATGTGCGGTTATGGAACTGTAGAGTGTCAAAAAAGTGAAAATCCTCAACTTTTGCACATTTTTCAGTCGGGCTTAAAGGACTGAAGAATGCATCTGAGTGGATTCAGATTTGCATGTCTGTATGTAGCCTGGGCTAAACTGGTGCCTTTTGAAGATTTGGTGAAAAAATCTTAATCTATTCAAAAGTTATGCAAGTTTTTCATGTCCCATTTTAGCCTGTGGGAAAAATTAAATGTGCACTGCGAAAACTTTTGCAAACACATTTTTGTTGCCGTGCTCTGGAATTTTGTTTTTGTGCTGCTGCCATCTTATTTTCAGTTAGCGAGAGACAAAAACCATTGTAAATGAAAAAATACTGCCTCTTGCTAAACACCAACACTTGTGTTTACCTAATAGGGTCCTGAGGAACATGACCCTGGCACCAGTTTTTGTGCAGGTAGCCTGGAAATATGCTTTTCAACATTTTTTCACCATCTTACCATTTTGTTGTCGTAAAAACATTTTCTGTGTGCTTGGCAATAACCTCGCACACAAAAAAAGGTGGCTCAGCAACATACTGTATTTTTGTGCTGGAAAACATTCCCATTATAGAGATAGGAGTGCCATGAACATATTAAAGTTATCATGAAAACACTGCTTGAAAACATTTTCCCATGTGTTGTTTTCTTTGTCACTTCATTGTGCAAAGGTGGATTGTGCTTTTGGGCTGAAATTTGCAGGGTGACAAGCCCCGGTCCAGCAGATGTGCCTTTTGGTGGTTTGGTCCCGAAACACTCAATGGGCCCATAGTTACAATGTCACAAATTTGAGAAATTTCCCATAGGATTACATTGCAGTGCCCAAGGAGCCTTTCAGTGCTTTTTTCTCGAAAACAATTTAAGATACAGATTTTTTGCTTCCTGCAGCTTAGTCCACCTTTAGTGAACTAAGCATGTGTGGAGGTTTTGAAGTCATGATTATGTAACTACAGTGGAATTTTTTTCCATGGTTGCTATGGTTACTGAGACATTGCCAAATACATGTTAAAAGGCTTCCTTTTTCCGTACTATGGGGTTGCCTTATGGCTCCGTATTTGTGTGTAAGTGGGAGCACAGGGCCCATAGGGCCCACTCTACCACATACACATACCATTATGCAATAAATGGGCAATGTGAAGGGAACGCAGGGCCTGGAGGGCCTGCACTCCCACAGACACATACCACTAACCACTTACATTGCACTTTCTCAAAAAGAAGGTCGAAGTTCACTGGGTATCAGAGCACCTCTAGAGCTGCACTCGCGAGGTCATCTGTTACCAAGTAAACCTCTCGAAACAAAATATCCTTGTAGTGTATGACTGCTCATACACAATCCTCTATAACTTAGAACATGTTATTTCCACTTAGAATCTGGAAATAGAACACAGAGAGCAATGGGCTGGATAGGAAATTTACAATGGAAATAAGACAGTTATAAGCTAAAACAAAGTTCAACAAAAGTAAAATATTACAAATGATGTGTTATATATCAAATACATTATGGGTTGCAGTAGAATAACACATTTATCTCCACACATGCGTGGCAAAACCTTCGTAAGTAACTAGTGGCTTCACCACTCATGAGTTATGGGCCTTACTGCTCACAAGTGGAAATAAATGTATTATTCCACTGCAATCCATTATGTACCCCCACCCCCCAATATATACATACATATGCATTTGGTCATTTTCAGCTTTAGTTTTAAATGAAGTCTCTATAGCAGAAGTCTCACTGAAACTTCCCCTCAAATAAAACCTTTTGCTCTGCTAAGGATCGAACAGCAGGCACATGATGATGAGCCATAGGTTTTTCAATCACACTTTTTCCTCCCGTGCCTTAACTTACAACCCATCCTGACAACCTTCCAGATTTGCTGGCTACTATCCCCATGGCCAGCTTTCTCCATTGCTGACTTCTATAACGGAGTCAAAGGACTGAGCTCTCTCCCTCTCCCCACCAGTGCCCCCCCGAGGTGCATATCTGGTGGGCCGGTAATGCATTGTCACATAGAAACATAGAAGTTGATGGCAGATAAGGACCACAAGGCCCAACCAGTCTGCCCATTTTTTCTGCCTTATAAATGTGCCATAGGCCTGTACTTTATCAATGGCCTATCTATTCATACTCATCTGTATTGCTCCCTTACGTCTATCCCATGCCTGTTTGAAGCCCTGCACTGTATTCATGTCCACCATTTCCTCAGGTAGGCCATTCCATGCATCCACCACCCTTTCTGTGAAAAAGAACCTCTTCACATTACCCCTTAATCAGCCTCCCTCTAATCTCATGCTGTGTCTTCTTATCCTTCTATGTTTCGTATATTGAAACATGTTAGACTCTTTCACCTTGTTAATGCCCTTAAAATGTTTGAATGTTTCAATCATATCACCTCTTTCCCTCCTTTGCTCTAGGTTATACATATTGAGCTCCGTTAATCTGACCTCATATGTTGGCACCATTTTGGTTGCCCTTCTCTGAACTGCCTCCATTTTGTTAACGTCCTTGTGCAGGTGCGGCCTCCAGTACTGTACCCAGTACTCCAGATGGGGCCTAACCAGTGTCTTGTAAAGAGGGATCATTACCTCCCTCTTATGACTTGCGATACCCTTGCTAATACACCCCACATCCCTCTAACTTTATCTACTGCTTTAGTGGGCTGCTTGGATGATTTCAGGTCATCTGTGATGATGATGCCCAAGTATCTTTCTTTCCTTGTGATAGCCAGCGACTCCCTTTCCAACCTATAGGTGGCTTCAGGGTTTCTCTTCCCTATGTGCATGATCTTGCACTTCTTTGCGTTAAACCCCAGTTGCCACTCTTCCAACCATTTTGCCAGTTTATCCAGATCTCTCCTCATTCTGCCCATCCTATCTAGATCATCTACTGTGTTGCAGATCTTGGTGTCATCTGCAAACAGACAAACCTTACCCTCCAGTCCATCTGCAATGTCACTGATGAAGATATTGAAGAGGACTGGGCCCAGGACTGATCCCTGAGGTACCCCACTTGTGACTTGCATCTCTTCTGACTGTATAACATTTACCACCGCTCTCTGTTTACTGCCTGCCAACCAGTTTGCCACCCAGTTGATCAACTTCTGATCCACCCCGAGCCTATCCAGCTTTTTAATCAATCTTCTACGTGGAACAGTATCAAAAACTTTGCCAAAGTCAAGGTAGGTGACATTAACAGCACCCCCCTTGGTCCACCAGTCTGGTTACCCAGTCAAAGAAATCTATGAGATTAGTTTGACAGAACCTTCCTGTTGTAAACCCACGCTGTCTTGGATCCTGTGCTCCTATGGATTCCTGGTGTTACACTATCCTTTCCTTAAGGATTGCCTTCATAATCTTGCCCACTACTGAGGTAAGACTGACTGGTCTGTAGTTCCCTGCCTCCTCCCTGCTACCACTCTTGTGGAGCAGGATCACATGAGACCTTCACCAGTCTTCTGGGACCTCTCCTATGCTCAGAGACTTACTAAACAGTTCTGATAATGGCTTGGCTAGTTCCACCCTTAGCTCCTTTAGTACCCTGGGATGTATGCCATCAGGTCCCATTGCCTTGTCCACCCTGCACTTAGCAAGCTCTTGTAGGACCCTTTCTTTTGTGAAAGCACTAGTGCACACCTCCCTCCCCCCATGTCCACAGTGCTGAGCTGTGGGTCCTGCCCTACCTTCGCCTCGGTAAATACTGAGCAGAAGTATCTATTTAGAATAGATGCTTTTCCTTGGTCCTTCTCCACACACTCCCCCTTATCCCCTTTGATATTTTTTTTCATTTAATATGCTTTATTTATTTTTTTATACAATACAGTACATTAGTAGGTATCTAGGGAGAGATTGAGGAGATGGTACACATCAACAGTATAACTCTGTAGGTTAAGTCCCTCAATTAAAAACATGTAAGATAAAGTCATAACAACATTCCCAATATCCTTCCCTTTCAATTATCCCACCCGTCATCATTCCCTCTGCCAAAGTATAGGATTATATACAAAGGTGGTAATATGTATATATGTACTAAATGGACCTAAAGTAGTCTAAGGTTTCCAGATTGTGAGTAAGGCTTCCAGCGGTCTCCATTTATCTAGAGAGGCCCAATTCCTGTTGGCCAGCTTAGCTATATGCTTTCCAAGTTGTAAGGCCAGTAATATCTCTCTGTGCCATTCTAGTACTGATGACAGTGAGTCAGCTTTCCTGTGCTCATAATAATTAATTTAACAACTGCTGAGATAAGAGCTATATGGGCTTTTCTACTTTTGATAATTCCAGAAGGGAAATTGTTAAGAAGACACATTTCTGGGGTAAATAGAGATTGCAATCCTAATAGTGGGTCTAATGAATTTTTGATACAAAGCCAAAAAGTTGAAACTTTTGGACAAGACCATAACATATGGTAAAGATCGCCTGGAGACCTATGGTAACGTTGACACTGAGGGGGTGGAAGTCTTGCCATTTTGTGTAATCTGTCAGGAGAAAAGTATAGGTTATGCATAACATTATACTGCACCAAGCAGAGCCTATCTTGTTTAATAAATTTATATGTGTTATGCCAAATATGATGCCAGGAATGGACATCCGTAGTTAAAGATAGTTTGTTCACCCAATAGTAACAAACACCTTTGGGCAAACTGGGGTCAAGGGTTTGCAGTTCCTTGTATACCATAGCTATTGCATGGTGTTGGCTTGTTACCAATAGCAGGTGCTATAGTTCTATTTGGGGGGGGTAATATTTGTTGTTGTACCAAAAAACGAAACAACAGCCTGCTGAACGTACCAATATTTAAAGGGATTTCCATCTTGCATTTTGAGTGTTTGACAAAACTACAAGAAGGGAAGTACTTTGCCCTCAGGGGCCAAGGCTCAGAGTTTGGTGTCAAGTAAGGGGGCCCAAAATAGAGGGGAGATAGGACTTTTATCAATTTGAAAATGTGGGTTCCAATCAGCAGTTGCTCCAGAGATTTATGCCAGTCAGAATTCAAATGTTTTTGCAACTGGTGTAGGGCACCCCTTTTGATCTTAGCAATACCTCCTCTGGACTTTCTCCTTTCACTGATGTACCTATAGAAAGTCTTGTCCCTTTCTTTTACTGTTCATGCTAGTGTTTCCTCAGTTTGGGCCTTTGCCTGCCTTACTGCCTTCCCTGCTTCCCTTAGGGAAGTTTGGTATGCCTCCCTATCTTCGTCCTGCTGCTTTCCCTTATATTTCCTGAAGGCCAGCCTTTTGGCTCTGACCTTTCCTGCTACTGTTTTTGAGAACCAAAGTGGTTTTCTCCTTCTTTTGCACTTGTATTTCTCTCTAACATGATGGGATGTTGCTTCAAGTCTTGCATCCTTAATGCTTGCCCACTTTGCCTTTACCCCCTCACCTGTATTTCTTCTTGCCAGGGCTAGCTTAACTCTGTTGGCCATCTTATCAAAGTCAGCTCCTCTGAAGTCCCATATTTTTGCCTTGGAATGAGATGATTTAATTCTAGTGGCCAAAGTGAACCATACCATGTGATAGTCACTGGCCCCCAGGTGACCTTCATCCTGGAGATATGTGATCCTTTCTGCATTAGTCAGTACTAGATCAAGGATAGCCCTGTCTCTTGTGGGTTGTTGTACCAGTTGTTTAAGGCCCTCTCCATGCAGGTAATCCACTATGTGTCTAGTTCTGGTGGATGTTCCTGCTGGTATTGACCAATCTGTATCTGGCATGTTGAAGTCTCCCATTGTTAGAACCTCTCCTTTAGCTGTCATGTTTTGTATATCTTCTAACAGTAATGAGTCTATGTCCTCCTCCTGGTCTGGAGGCCTGTAGACAACCCCAGTTCTTACAGCTGTCCCATTTTCTGTTTCCAGGGTGACCCACAGTTCTTTTAGCTCCTTATGTATATTCTGAATTTCTGTAGCTTTGATATTTTCATTGACATAAAGGGCCAACCCTCCCCTTTTTGCACCTCAGTCTCTTCTGAACAGTACATAGCCTGGTACTGAAGTCTCCCAAATGTAGTTACAGTTGAACCAAGTCTCGTTAATGGCTACTATGTCCAGTTTAACCTCTGTCATTGTAGTCTGCTGATCTGGAATCTTGTTTCCCAGACTGCAGGCATTTGTGTACATGATTTTCCATTGGTCAGATTTCGGTCTGTTAGTTGTTGGGTGAGGTCTGGCATTTCCCCTGCACGTTAATGGGGAGCTGGACCTTTTTCCTTTCCTGTTGATGAAAATGTACTGTAAACATGCTGAACTTCTGTTTGATTACTAGCTGAGGGGGGAGAGGTGTTCTTCCCATTTGCTGTATCAGGTTCTGCACCCCTCTCCCCTTTGCTAGTTTAAATATTCTGCAAAGATGTCAAACTTCTGCACCAATGCACTGACTTCCTCCTTAGTCAGATGCAGTCCATCGAATTTTAATAACTTTTGCTCCCAAAACTGTTGCCAGTTACCTACAAATTTGCATCCTTTTTCCTGGCACCAGCACCTGAGCCACAAGTTTAGCTCCCCTGTCTCCCCTTCTATGACTTTCTTCCCATCTGCCCCCTCTCCCAGACTGGCAGGATTTCAGAGAAGGAGATGACAGATGAAATGGATGACAGTTTGTCTCCCAGCCTGGTCAGGTGTTCATTGGTCTCCATAAGTGACTGGCTGGTGAGATCATTAGTCCCTATGTGTACCAGGATGTCAATGTTTTCTCCTGCTTCCTGCAGGATTTTAGTAATGCAGTCAGTGTCTCTCCACACTGATGTACCTGGGAGTCATATGACCATTACCCCTGTCCGGAGGTAGATATTAACTTCCCAAATCATGGAGTCTCCTATGATCTGAAGTGTTTTGGATTTCCTTTTTGCTTTTTTTGTTTTGGTCCCTGTTTTGGGTGAGTTTAGTTGCACTAGCTCCTGTGCTGCAATGTCATGCTCTGCAGTGTCCTCTGCCCCTTTGTTTGATTTTGGAGATAGAGGCAGACACCTGTTTGTAGTTTTTATATGGTTTGTGGAGGTGATATTTTGGAGAGCACTGAGTGACGGGGCACCCGGTTTGCCCTTCCTAACCACCTGCCAACCTCTCAGACCAAATACCCTCTGTGGTCGAGGTGCTTCAGTTGGATGTTTGGGAAATGGCAGGCAGTTCTTATAATATATTTTCTCCTGAATATGGGATTTGAGGTGTGCAATCTCTGCCCATGCTGCCTGGAGCTGAGCCCTTAGATCTCCAATGGTCCAGCATATATGTCCATCTATGGGTCTGCCTCCACTACTGACCTCCATGGGATCTCAGTGTCGCTCAACAAAGCCTGCAGGCTGCTAACGGATGCTGCCAGTCATACACACACACCTGTGGTCTGTATGCCCAGGTGGGTTAGCTTCCCTTACACAGTCGGATACAATACCAAACCTGCCTGTTATCCAAAAAGGTACTCCTCGGGCTCATGCCCCCAGGGGTTGAAGAGCTCCTTACAGCCCATAACGGTACTCAGCATACACGCAGTTCCCAACAGATAATCTTCCAGGTTCTGAGACGCAGGACTACAATGGGCCAGTGGGCATTTCCGCACAGCGCGCCTCAGTGGTACAACACCCTCAACAAGGAAGCACTTTCTTTTACTTTGCTTGGACCCTTCAAAAGGAATCTCTGACCCTATCTCACCTCAACCTCTCAATGTGACTGCTTCTCCTAAGTAATTGGCTTGCCATCCCTCTGGTCATTTCTTACCTGCAACCTGTAACCCTTAACAGCTAACCTTCCTATGGCACCTGCCTCCTACCCTATTCATGCCCTCCCCCCACCACCTCACTCCTGCCCTTCCCCTTCTCTCACACCACCTCCCTCCACCTATGACCCTTCAAGCATCTGCCCCCTCCTGCCCAAAACTGCTTTCACTACTTCCAACCACCCTACACTCCAACAGGGGCACCTCTGCCTGCCTACCTCTTCTGGTTTCCCCACTACCCTGCACACCCAAACTGTCCCTCTGATCACTTCTTTTTTGTGTTACCCTGAATCTTTATTTAAGCTGCCCTCTGTATTTTAGCAACAAATATGACTGTAACTGTAATTGGTGTTAGATTGTAAACGTTGTCTGCCTTTGTATGTATGTTACCCGTCATCCTCTGACACGGAACCTTTGTAAATGAGTAGTTCTTGCTCAAAGGTATTTGTAATGCTAGAGTTAAATAAATAAATAAATAAAATGTAGGACAGCACTCTAAATTCTGTATAACTGCCCTTTTGAAAAGTGCCCCACAGTACCTGCAGTTAATAATATCCATTCCAGATGAGTTGCTGGGTTTATAACCTGGTCCAAGTAATTAGAAGGAGGAAAATGAAAGCAAGTTTGATTTTTTGTTTTGCTTGTTTGTTTTTGTACAACCTGTTATAACAAGTTAAATTACTCTTGCACCTGTAAGTGAGGTCACTGTGTGGATACCCCTCTTAGCCTCCCCCTCCTGCTTTGCTGCAGAAAATGTCATGACTGTGCTACCCTATAAAAGGAGTGTAGCATGGGGTAGTTGAAGATGGGGGTGGGTGGCTGGGCCCTTCCCTGCCAAAAAAGAAGAACTACAGACAAAAGAAGCAAGGAGGTAAGAGCAGAAACAATCAACCAACAAATGCAGTAGCCCTGAAAGCTTAGCCTAATGATAGATAAAACTGTAAAACCTGTAAAGCACCACCTGTACACCTGTAATAATTTCACAGAAGATACAGTATACCCTGCAAAAAACATTTTGCTACGGAGAAATATAAAGCAGTAACAGAAGATATACCTTGCAAAAAAAAGTTTGAATCAGAGAAGTTTACAGCAGTAATCTGTAAGCACAAAACAGTAACAAACCTGTAGGCACACCCTGTAATAATGCAGCAGAAAGTATACCCTGTAATAGCAATTTGAATCAGAGAATACAGCAGTAAAATGTTATCAAAAAAAGGGAACAAACCCTGTGAGTACAAAAGAAAATAATAACGCACAGTAAATCTGCCTAGCCAAAAGAAGCCTTAATCTTTTTCCCTGCTCTGATAATGTTGTTCCTTGCTCTGTCCTAGCAAGTGAACCTAGGAGAAAGGTGCTCAGGTGAAGCTAGGTGCCTTTGCCGGCAAACCTAGTCTTCCATGTATATACAAAATTACAAAAAATCCTCCTTAGTATTTTTTTCTATAGCTACTAGAATTGGCAAATCAATGTTATTATGCTTATGAATGAAGATAAGTTGCTGTGACTGCCTTGCCACACAGTTTCATGCACTGTCCAGGCCTAGCACACAGCATGTTCTTGTCACTCTTCACCTGGCAAGCCCTGTCACAGACACCATGGCAAACAAAATATTTGGAATATAAAAAAGACAGCTGTTCTCCTAATTGTTCTGCAGTGTGACAGGACAGATTCTGTGGTCTCTGAGTGTAGCACAGCATAGCAAAACAGAGCACAGGGGTAGTTCTGTTCTCTGGGTTGACTTACCTCCTGTTTCAACATCAGGGCAGCCAGCCATCCAGCCTGCCCCCCCCACCCCCAAACAGTGTAAGATTAAAAGATGTGTGCACTCATCAGATGAAATGCTTTAGCAGTACTACAGTAGTTGTCAGTCTCCTGTATGGCACTGCACAAAAATGGAATCTCCAGCCCACTCCGCTCTACTCCAAGGACTCCAAATACAAGAAAAATATTGCTGTGCAAAAAACTACAGGTGGAAACACAGAAACCTTCAAAGTTAATCCAAAGGAGCTTCCACAGAGGTGGTCAAATAAATTCAATTATTGTGTTAAAAGAGTTATTCATGCTGAGCTGCAGTCTTTTCTGTGTCTTTTTTTGCACTTTATTATTAGGGTTTGTCACCCTGTAGACTGTGAACCCCTCTGAGCTTGAGAGAAGATATTTTGTTTCAGAACTTGTTAATCCAAAGTTATCCAGGGAGGTAGTGGTGGACTGGTTAAAGCTTTGCTGTACCACATGAGGATAAAGACACACCAGTTGAAAATAATAAGTTAACCACTACCTTCTTGGATTAATTTTGTTAACTTTTGTTTTTGCATTTACACCTGTTGTTTTTTACACAGCAATAAATTTACTTCATTTGGAATCCCTGGAGTGGACATTTCATTTTTTTGTGGTACCATAATAGAGAAACTGCTTCCAGCATTTCATCTCGAGATTGCAGGCATCTTTTGTTCTTTCAGAGTAAAAAAAGGAACATACTGCAGGCCTGCTCTGCTTTTATCATATATAGTGCTTCATTATTAGCCATTTAAACAGTACTGTCTGTGAAACTGGCCTTCAGAAAATTTGTGTCCTCCTATTGGGCCCTATGCATGAAGGGCACATAGCACACACAAGGCATGCATGGATCCAGGAGGGATGGAAATGCACCAAGTACGTACATGCAACCAAGTCACGGCATGCATGACATGGGCTCTGCACACCATGCACAGCAGCAATGTGCAGCCACGTGGATGGCCCACACCACAGATACACAGGGGAATGCCCACGTACCTGGCATATAGGACACCACTGAGCTCCTGCACGACCATGAGCAGGTGCACATATGCTCACTGCATGGTGCACACACATACACGAAGTCAGGGGAAGCTGTAAAGTGCTGCTTAAGTCTAAGCCACCAGCAGCAGGCAAGGAATGGTGATCAACAGCCGACAGGGCCAGAACACAGGACATAGCCATGTGTTCACACCGAGTGAGTGGCAATGGACATCCAAGCACACACACCGCAAGCCAACAACACCAGGGATTGAAGGGCATGTGTGGCAGTATGCCGATGTGCAAGGACCACAGCCACATGAAACAGCAGCCATGTATGGCAGCCAACCATCCATAGCCACCATCCATGGCTGCCAGTGAGCAGGGGAATGGCTGCACACCACCATGGCTTGTGCAACACCAACGGCATGCGATGTTGGTGCAGCACACACACACAGACTGGCACACATGCAAGCATAGGCACAAGTAGCCACAGTTGATGAGGCAGATACATGGCAGTAGACCAGCAGTGCCCTCAGATAGACCATGCCAGTGACCAGTAACCTAATGGCAATCTCCTGTGCTGTCCAGTCTACCACAATAATACCCATGATAGCAGAACAGCCCTGATGACCCCTGTAACCAATGCAGTGCCATGGGAGTAGTCACCCTGCAAACATCCCCAGTGTCCCAGAAATAGCACAGGACCCCCCAGAAGACCTGTAACCCCCAGCCAAGACTGGTGAACTCACCACAACCAGCCCAACGAATGCCTGTGGAGCAGCCCACCACCCCCATGGGTAGTGGAACCACACACGGTCCATCGGCTGAAAGTCCCTGCAGGGTAGGCCCCCCACCAGAGGCAGACAGTACTGCGGCCTGGACACATGCATGCATGACAGTGTGCCCCCCCAACAGACACACACACATGGAAGTGACCAGACAGGGCATGGATCAATGCAACTTATTGGCACAGGGAACAAACAATACCAGCAGTGGGTTACCACAGCAGCGGATGAACCCCCCATGGCCAAGGAAACCTCACAACAGCTGGAGCACCCCCATCACAGCCAATGGTGTCTCTAGGCAGATGACCTCGACAGTGGCACTCCATTGGTCGATGGACACTCATGGCAGGGTGGCAGCCCAGCATGCCCAGTGGCAACATCATCCTTCTCCTCCCCATCATCATCATCATCATCATTGGCAGCATTGTCTGGACCCATCTTCAATCCTCTGGCTCCCAGCCTGTCCCTGGGCCACTCCACCCGCAGCAGGAACATCCTTCAGATGGGACCCCTGTAGTACTGTAGGGAGAGAGAAACAATTAGAACCATGTACTGGGTCATGCCCTCCCCTCCATGGACACACAGTGATGCATCCAAGCTCCTCCCCATCAATACTGACACCACGGCGGCCGTGCGGACACGACCATCAATGGTTACAGCTGAGGAAGGCAGCCACACCGTACAGACCAGGCATGCACACAGGCCCATGCCAGAAATGCCACATGGCTGCCATGCGGTCCAGTCACGATGGTCCCAGGCATCCACACAACCCGGACGGGACATGCGATCCCCCTCCCGGATACCTACTGCACAGCAACAGTGCATACCCCACAACTGTCACTGATTCCCAGGATGCCCCTGATGTGGCCACACACCTGTCCCCTGACCCCCATATGATCTGTGTTCACATGACAGAACAGTGTTCATTACAATCACATAACAGTGTCATACAGTGTAGTAACAGAGCTATTCATCGTCAGAACATGCATCACAGCACAGCACACCTTATACCATCAGTGGTCTGAGCGAATAGTACCGGGTATGAAGCTGTGATCCTGAGCCTGAGCCTGTGTCCCTGTCTATGTTATGCCTTGTCCCTGATGTATGAGGCAAGGGGCTGAGAGGTATGCTACGGTGTGCCAGTGGACACTCACCCGTGATGGTTCAACGACCCTCCACAGGGTCCATGGGCCAACAGGCCCAAGCTCCCCCTTGTAGTGCACCACGCCATCCATGTCCTTCTGCCAGAGGTACCGAGGCATTAACCTTGCCCAGCGCATGTGATACAGGTCGTGTGGGGTTATGACCATGACTGATGCACCATCACCCTGCTCCTGCTGGCACAGTTTGAGGCTGGATGGCATTCCCCTAGGGTCCTGCATGGGGAAAGAGGGAAACAGAAGGAATGAATGCATTAGTACACAGTGCCATCCTGGTACCTGGCCTTCCAACCCTCAGTTTGACACCCATGTGGTCCGTAATGTTACCTACTGGAGCTGATGCAGTTGCGACTCAGAGTTGTCCATAGCCTCCACTGCCAGAGTAGTCATTCTCCACCACCTGACACACTTGCTGGGGGAATGTCTCCATCATCTCTGTGAGACATGCCATGCCCAACCATGCTGCTTATACAGCTGGCCTGTGCAGGTTGTGCATGTGCCATGTGTGCCAGCATGTGCCACACTTCCATGCATGCAGTGACATGTGCACACCCACATACAAGTTACCCACACCAATCGGTGGCAATGCTGCACGGCATACAGATTCGGTATGGTGCGCATGGGCATGCAAATGCCCGTGCTGTACTGGCCAGCAGCTGCACACAGCCACACCACAGTCCACGGCCAGTATGTGTGGCACAGCATGGTGCAGTACTCAACAATCGGGCACAGTGGCCATGATGCACCGTGACCCATCCATAGCAGTACACTGGGTGTGGACACAGCGGCATGTATGCCTGCCAGGTGGTGCCGACCATTTGGGAGACAGAGCACCACGGGGTACAGTGGCAATGTGCAGGGTGCTGTATGTGTGCTTGGCACAGGACTGTGCCAGCAGAATTGGTCCCCTGTAGGGGTGGGCCTATGGTGATGCACAACGTTACCCACCTGCATGTGCATGCTACAGGCAGACACCTGACATGTCCATGTGGACCAGACATCATATCAGGCCCGGGGCCATCATCCTATGTGGATGTGCAGGCAGGCAACTGGGGAGCACAGCCCTGTAACATTGATGTTGACCACAGCACCATCCCCGTGGCCACCGCCTGTGTGACATGGCGATGGATGGGTGTGTGCCACATGCTGTTAAAGGTCTGTACCGCACGTGCGATTCCATGTCTGCAGTACACACCCCACCTGTGATGCATAAAGCGAGCAACACTGAACTGAGGTGCTGTTCCTTGTGCATGCTGCTACCAGAGTGATGGCAGTATGTGCCCAGGACTGCTGATGAATGTTCGCAGCACAGGGAAGGGGTGGACGCATGCGTCCATGTGTTCCGTCCATGCATTCATGACATCATGCTACGATAGACCCACTGTATTGAACATTTCCACTCGCCCTGGGCCATGGTGGTGCAACTGTGTGACCTCATCCGTGACTGTGTCACACTGTGGGTATGCCACTCCAGGGCCATAACCGTCGAGACCAAGGTCACGTGAACACTCGCCTACTACACGACCAGGTCATTCCAGCATGTGGCGGATGATGGCACTGGCGTGAGCCAGTTGTCAGTGTCAAGGGCACTGGTCCAGGTCATAGATGCCCCGTTGGAGCACACGCAGGAGCACATTCGGATGCCCATGACAGACTGTGAGATCCATGCCGTGAAGCAGGAGTTCTTTGCAATGCATGGCATGCCCAATGTGGTTGGTGCTGTGGCTGGCACACACGTTGTGAGTATGATACCTTCATTGTCCAAGGAGGCATACCAGAACCGTAAAGGCTTCCACAGCATCAACTGTCAGGCTGCATCAACATACCCTGTTGGCACAATGGCAACACATCAAGGTCTCTGTGGCTTGCCTTTCTTCATCCATGGTTTGGTTGTGTCCATGTGCCATACTCACCTGCTAGTGTGCCCACACCCTCTGCCTCCCAATGGATGCTCATGGTGGTTATGGTGTCTGCCCCCATCCACTCCATGGGGGTGAGCTGGGTGTCTGGTGCCGGAGACCCACCACCGGTTCCATGCTGTTCCTGTGACCCAGAGGCCAGGCATTTCTTGATGGCCATTCTCAGGTCTCACCACTTGTGTTTGATCGCCATCATGGTACGGGCATCCGGCCCTGCGGCATTCATGGTGGTCTGAACATCTAGCCACAGTTGCGCCTTCACCTCAGTGGGGGTGGACGGTGAGAGGGCACCATATAGCTGGGCATGGTGTGTGCTGATCTCAGCCACCATCATGGTGACCTGGGGCCCAGTGAGGTTGAAGGACTGGGACCATCCAGTACACCTGCCATGGCCTCCTACAGGTGCTGACCCAGACAGCTGTGGTTCTTTTTTGCCATCTGCATTCCTGTGTGCATCTTGCTGTGCTGGGACACTGTTTTCCACCATCGTCTGTGCTCCTCCAATGTGGTTGCAATTCAGTTCTGCATCCGTGCAGTGGGTGGAGTGTTTGTCCATATATGGCAGGGTCAAGGGGGGCATGTTCCCATTGCTGAGCCTGGCCTCTGCTGTCTGTGTGTTCCACTGAATGCTGTACTTGGCACCACTCTCTCACACTGCATGGGTCGCGTGTCGGTTTGTGCATGCATGTATCCCAGTGGTCCTGCATGCAGCACAGTTGTACACTGTTTATATATCACATTTCCGTGCATTTCCCACACATTCATGCATAGGGCCCACTGTGTTTTTAAATTTGCTCACAATGAGCTCTGTCTTTTTAGCTAGAAAAACAAGTAATTTTGTTCAAGTTCTTGCACAGTTAATACAATATCTGGTGGTCTTCACACACATCCTTGGATGCAACTTCTGTTTTTTGCTGGCTGTATTGTCTCAGGTCATGGCATTGGGTTTGCAAACAATGAATTTACCATTTAGCATTAGAAAAGAGACTGCAACAACTGAAGACATTTTCCAAGTTGCATCTTGGCCTTTTTCTCATGTAGCAAAAACATATCAAGTTGCACAGAAAGAGAAACATAATATTGTTGGAAGATGAGGTAGGCAGCATTTCCTGTCTTTGCCAGTTTTATTTTTCTAACTTTCATCTTTCAAATTTTTAAACATACATCTAACGCCAGCGACCCAGGTTTGAGAATGGATTCAGGTCACTGGAGGGCCGGCCACGGGGAGAAGGATGAAGCATCTGGAGACAGCTCTCCTTCTCTTGGGGGAGGGTGGGGATGTGCACTGGCACCTGCTGACCCCTGGTGGAGGCCAGGGACACAGAAGAATGTTGGGCTTAGTGCACAAGGGGAGTAGCAGACGTCGGCATCAGCCTTGACATCAGGACATCACTCTCCCAAGAAAAAACAGAGAAAATACTTTCTGGCTGGCTGGATGATGGTCTCCAGCCCTCCATTGCCACTGAACCCAAGACTGGCACACCTCAGCGACACCCTGGGCCAAGTATAGAGTGTGCTGGCCGGCCCCACTGGTGTCTTCCCCCTCGGAGGAGGGGGACCCGTCTGGTGAAAGGATGTGCCAGATTACCCGGGGGAGCTGCAATATGAGGTAAGTGGCTGGCGTGGGGGAAGGCATTCGGGAAGGGCTTAGGGGGCCCAAAGGAGTGGGCAGTCAGGGAGGAGGGAAGGGGAGGTGCAAAAAAAGAAAAACATGCATCTAGTTTTCAACCAAACAAATACAGTTCCTCAGCACTTCTTTAGCACAAACTAGATTTCACAAAGGTCAAGACAGCCAATGCATGGTTATCACCAGCAATCAAAGTGCAATGAAACTGTATGTGTTTGGTTAAAAGCTTGATGCATGTTTAAAATCATTGTTAAAAAGTGTTCAATTCCAGCTGGCCTGGTGGTGCTGAGGGTTGAGGCGTTGGACGCCACACCTCATGCCATGCTGACTACCCGGGTTCGGAAGTGACCTCGGGCCACCGGGGGTCGGTAGGGGAGGGAGAAGATTGAGCATCCCATGACAGCTCTCCGCTTCCAGGGTGGGCATGTCTCACTCCTTGGCTGCCACCCAGTGGAGGATGGGGAGCAGCACCAGATCATAGGAGATGAGTAGCACGGCAATGTGACATGTGTGCACCTCCATGCATGCATGTTCACAGCTGCGAGGGAGCAAGGGGAAATGGAAAAATGGCTGCCGACTCTGTGAAGTCCCCGCCAGTTTGGCGGTGCATCGTCACCCCGGACTGCCTGTAATTGCCAAGTAATCTGGGCTCAGGGTCTGCAGGTGGGGTGGAGGTGACTGCTGGGCTGGAAGAGGGGACAGATATAGTCAGCAGGCCACGGAGGATAAATACAATGCTAAAAAGATAAGTGTTCAATTCCGTTGATAGATTATTTTTCACCACAGTTGTATAGTAAGAGGTACAGACAACACACATATAATCTAAAAGGCATAAATAGGATACCAGCCGGTAGCATCTTTCAGAAAAGGAGATAGAAACATAGAAACTGTCAGCAGATAAGGACCTCTAGGCCCATCCATTCTGCCCGTAGGCCCTATACATTTTATGTGGCCACTGACCTTATGTGATAAATGGCTTTTCATCACTCTCTCCCCTCTCCTTGTGCTTGTCCCAGGCATGCTTAAACCCCTCCACTGTACTTGCTCCTACTACCTCCTGTGGCAGACCATTCCATGAGTTAACTATCCTTTCTGTGTAGAAAAACTTCCTGACATTGTCCAGGAACTGCATTCTTAACATTACGATCTTCATCATAAATGTACATTTGTTGTATTTCTGTATGGCAAAAACTGGTTTAACAAAAGTGCCTTTTGTACCCTAACAAGTGCCCTTCCAATCCTCCCTCAGCTTTTACTATCTTCTGGCACCCAATATACAAATAGAACATAACAGTGGTGCTTGAAGGTACGACTCTTCTATCATGGAAGTGGTTCATTCAGATGGGATGTTTTTATGATTAACAGCAGTGATCAGGAACTTCTATCAACTCTGCTGCTATATTTGTTTGCAGAAAAAAAAAGTTCATTGTCAAAAGCAAGTTAATTACACAGAAGCCCAAAGCCAAAATTTGTCCCGTTTGCTTGACCAAATTTGCATGTTGTTTTTTTTTTTCTCGCATGTCTTTGAAATATTTTGGTCTGTGCTATCAAACAATTGACCTGCTTCTCTTACTGGAACAGTTGTAATTTGCAAAATAAAGCGTACTGTAAATTTCTGAAAAATATATTGGCCTTTAATAGGTGGTAAAAATGGTAATTCAATTTCTATGCAATTCCACCTGCATGCACAAATGTTTTAGGCCCCAAGCATATGCATGATTACACAACACAGTTACCACTAATATATTCAGATTATAGAAGTAACAAAATGGGAAGCAAGGCATACACCGAAGTCATGAGGATAAAATGGATAAAAGGCCAAAGCCAGCACACTGGTGCAGTGGTTGGATTTCTGTTTGTGATGCTGGTGATCCAGGTAAGAGAGCAAATCCGGGAGCCAGAGGGCAGGCTGGGGAGAGGATGCCTGAGCATTCAATGACTGCTCAGCTCCTTTGGGAGGATGGGGTACATTAGCTCACGGTGGCCTGACCTCTGGTGACAACCAGAGGTACCACAGCCCTAATGCCCACAACATGAGGGGAGAGCATGAAGGGCACTGGTGTAAGCCATGGCACGTCATGATCTGGCAGGGCATACTTCAAAAATCCTCTTGCAGTGCAACAGCGATATGAGAGATAGTTAGTGCCTTCAGCTGGATTACCGATGATGACTTGATACCTCTGGGGTAAGAGGTCTGGGGAAACCATCCCTCCACCATGTTCCCACCTGGGGGTAAGCCAGAAGCTCCATGGGAGGATTCCAGGATGGGAAGTGGCAGCTGACGGTAAGGCAGTTGGGTGACAGCACTGGGCTGGGTTTGGGTTAAAAACAGAAAGTAAAAAAAAAAAAGGGTGAAAGGCCATTAATCAGGGAGGTCATCAGTTGCCAATAGAAATAATAATATGCTCATGGTTGGAACAATGACAGTCATGTATTAATATTGCCTTCCAATTCTAAATATGCTGAGATTGAGGCCAACTGTGTAATGGATATTAAAAATTTCATAAATTATCCCCATACTATATGAAATGAGGCTATACAAGTTTTCAGCATAATTTTATCAGAAGATATGAACATGTTTGAAAATCAACTAATACAGAAATAATGTGCAGGTACATGTCTCAGTGCATATGTTCAAGAGTAATAGCAGAAACGTCAGTGTTATTTAACCTTGCAGGGGTGCTCTGAGTGGAGCCACAGCTCCCTGATGCTGACAATACAGACCGTCCTAACTGTATTGTTCATTTCTGGAGTGATTCAAGAAATGGAGCCCAGAGCAGGTCAAAATAAATGAAGGCAAAACTATGTGGGGAAATAACTATTTCTTAAAAGTATTATTTCTTAAAAAAAAACAAAAAACAAGACAAAACTATATGGGGAAATGACTTTCTTCAATGTATTAAGATTATAAAAAAAAAACACACAAACCACGTGACAGCAATGTCAATGCCACTCCTGTCTCTCTTTTGCTTCCCACATGGTTGACCATGTAATGCAGGAATGATAGAAGTCTTACATAATAGTTTATTGAACAGATAAAAAAATCATGTCAGTCACAGTCTTGATCATCACATTATATCCGAGTTACATATATCTCAGATGTATCAACCTTGCAAACATAAGGAACAAATCAGAATATACAAAATACAAACAAAAAAAAAATTAAAAGTGTGCCAGCCCTACAACCTGTTTGGTTGTCACATTTAAACACAAAACTTTTTAGTCTGACCTCTATCCTGTAGCAAAATGAACATCCCCAGTGAATGATGTGACTCAATATGTTTTTCTTTTTTGTGTCTTATTTATTTTATATGGTCCACTTTGAATATTTGCAAAATATCTCACATACTGTAGAAATAATCTGCCTATAAATGGAGTGCCAGAGGGAGAAGAAGGGAGCCATATGATTGCCTTCATTTAAGTCTTCCTACCTTCTCTTTTTTTAGATGTGGCTGATCCTGGAGAAGGTCATTTTCCCAACATAGTTCTGCTTTTTATGGCTGAGGGCAGAGCCTACAGCCATCTTGCTGAAGCTCAGATGGAAAACAGCTTATCGTGGAACACATGTTTTGGACTTTTCAGTTTATCCTTCCACTAATGTAAATCACTATGGCATTTGAATTAAATAATCCCTTCTTTCTGTTTAAAGATCCTGTGCAACACTTTATTTTTTTGCTGCAAATGGTAGTGTTAATAAAGAAATGCCTTTAAAGCAGTGCCCTACTTTTTACCCCTCTGCTTAATAAATACTATAATTGTACATGTTCATAGCCCTGTTTTCCTCTCACTGCTGTATTTTTTTTCCTGATGCTCTGCTAAGCTGGTCTGCCAGTGTCTGCAGTGTCATGACTTCAGTGGGTGGTCTGTGAGCATTGTAATCTGTCAGAGATACTGTTCAGCTTAATATTTCCTGGTCAGCAACAGGCTGCAGTCAGCGCATTTTGGTTTGATTTAACACTCTTTCCTTATCCTTATACCGAGTCCTTCATAATTTCTTTTAAATTGTCAGATTTCTGTGTCTAACAGTCTATCATTGCAGTGTTTGTCTGTAATCTGAGTACTGGAGTGGTCTGTGCTAGTGTTGGACCTACTCTCAAAATGTATTGTGTTTCCTGCAGTTTAAATAGTGCTGCTGACAGTGGCTTTGCAACAAACAGTGTGAGTTCTACTGCCCTATTTACCAATATAATCATTTTATTTCCCTACTTTTATAATGCTATCAACTTGTTAACAAAGTTTGTTACAGTATATTTTATTTTAACTGACTTTAATGTCTGTCTGCGTGGTTACTTTTTGTTCATTTTTGTTGTTTCCTGTTTAAATTTGTTGCTGATATGAAGCACTGCTGTGCCATTGGTTATAAGAATGGGAAAGGGTATGCACACAATTTCTATCACTTTCCTAAAGCTAACCATCGGTGCAAGCAGTGGGCATTCAGTGTTAAATGTGCCTGCTAGGAACCAACTGATCATAGTGATTTATGTGCTGGCCACTTTACAGAAGCTCAATTTACAATTTCACAAACTCTTTTAGATACTATTTGTTTTACTCTGTCAGTGTTGTTTGAAACTAGATGCATGCCCCACCATCTTTTTCATTTAAACAGGAAAAACCAAAAATGCCAGAGTAATGTCTTTCAGAATAGGAAAAAGACTGAGGCAAGTGATAAATATGAAAAGCCATATTACAACTGTCATATCTGAATTACTGCTGAATGCTAACAGTGTGTCTGTAAAAGTGGCTGAAAGAGACAGGTATTAATTTTACTGTTACTGGCAATGTAATGTCTGTGGTTATGGTCTTATGATAGTGTTACACATGTGTACATTGCTGTCTACTTTTGCTGGTTAATATTACATAGGTGTGTATGTTTGCAGTATGTTATTATGTGCATGGATTTTTGTGACTGGTGCTTTTACATGTCTGTGTTGTTGCAGGGTACTTTTAGATCACTTTTCAAAGTTAGTAGCTCATTATTCTTACGTCAGTCTGTATGGATAAATGATATGGCGATATGGGAGTATGACAGTTATGCCTGGTTTATAGTGTACTGCTCTGTAATGTATATTTATGGATGAAATATTCTATTATAGAAGAGTGTATGGGTGAAGGGCAATAGTACAAATGTGTTCAAAGTTGCAGGACACTGTTATCTGCACTCATTGTTGTGCCCAGCATTCTTGTGAATGTCTGCATGGGTGCACAGAACTATTATAGGGGTGTGTATAGGTGCAGGGCAATAGTGCAAATGTGTATATGCATGTAGGGTACTTATGTACTGTTATTTTAGTTCAGATCATGGTTGCATATCTTTGTATTGATCCAGGGTACTGTTACTGTATGTGTGTCTATGGGTGGAAAGCAATGGTACTAATGTGTGTATGGGTGCAGTACACTTATGCCTGGTTATTGTAGTGCAGCACAGTTACATATATTTGTATGACTGGGGGTTACTGCTGCATGACTGTGCGTGGGTGAAAGACCATGGTATAACTCTGTGTATGTGTGCAGGACACTGTGATGTCTAAGGATTTGTTGACACGCATCGATATGTATCTATATAAGGGTTTTTGGTAATGGTGTGTTATTGTGCATGGCTGAGAGAAAATATAGAAATACAGAACTTAACGAAAGGGAGACTGAATATCTATCTACTCTTTCCTTGCTATAATAACTCACTCCATTGGCCAACTGTGCTGTTGTATTGTACCCCAACTCTCCACTACCACACCTCAAACCCTTACTACCCCTTTTGGGGACTATGATTCCTCTTGTTCTGTCCCAGTCCCATTTAAACCCTTGAAGGGAATTTGCATCCTACCAACCTCCACTCATGCTACTAGTGACTGCATCCTATTTTGAACAAATAGGATGTAACAGTTTACCTTCTTTATATCACGGAGAAACTTATATGTTTCAATCATGTATCCACGCTCCCTTCTGGATTTCAGTGAATAGATGTTTAGAGGCATAGTCTGTCTAGGTCTTTCCTCAGGTTGTATCCAAATGAGTGCACACTGGGACGTGGTGCATAGAAACTAGCAATTAGAGATATCCAAAAAAGTTTCCTGCACACACAACCACAAAGCTGGGATGCACAAAAATTTCAAACCAATGGATATGAAGTTAAATCCATATTTAATAAGTTAAAAGCTTCCAAGCACCAAGCATAAACTTCATCTGACATGTTTTGGATTTCACATCCTTTCTCAAAGATTTAACTTCATATCCATTGGTTTGAAATTTTTATGCATCCCAGCTTTGTGGTTGTGTGTGCAGGAAACATTTTTGGATATGTCTTTCCTCAGGTGAGGTCTCCAGAACTGGTCATAGCACTCCAGGTGAAGCC
Organism: Neoceratodus forsteri; assembly: GCA_016271365.2. Taxonomy (NCBI): domain Eukaryota; kingdom Metazoa; phylum Chordata; order Ceratodontiformes; family Ceratodontidae; genus Neoceratodus; species Neoceratodus forsteri. The sequence goes on along the minus strand of CM028132.1, from coordinate 640,668,890 downwards.
GCACTAGGGATCTGTGCAATGACAGAATCACCTTGCTTTGCCTACTGTGAAAACCATTCCCTATAAAACCCATCCTCTTCTGTGCCTTTTTGTATGCTTTACTGCATTGACTTGTTTGCTACAGGAAGTCACTGACTATGCCCACATATCTCTATCCTCTGTGGAAGTGGGCAGTCTAAATCCTACCATCAAGTATTCTGTGTGTGAATTATGCCTACCAAAGTGCACTTGTGCTCACAAATGGGGAGCATGTACAGGAAATAATGGTCAGGGAGCCATAGGGTGGGAGTGACCACTGCACAGTGTGGTTCCAATTAGATGTGGGCACGGAAGGCATCCTGACAAAGACCAAAATCTTGGATTTTAGAAGGGCGGACTTCGGGAAAATGGGTGAAGTACTAAAGTGACACCTGACAGGCATCAGACCAGATATGGAGGTGGACCAAAGGTGGTTCATCATAAAGGAAGAAATACTGGATGCCACAGAGCAGTGTGTTAGGCTCAGGAGTAAAAACACAAAGGCCAAAGCGCCCAGCTGGTTCAGTTCTGGGGTAGCCTAAGTAGTAAGGGAAAAGAGTCTGGCCTATAGAAAATTCAGGAAGTCCAAGAGAGAGGTGGATAGGGAAAATTACCTAAGTTTGGCTAGTGAGGCAAGTAAGAAAATCCTGTGAGCTAAAGCACATAAGGAGCTGCAGATAGCTGAAGGAATTAAGAAGGGGAGAAGTCTTTCTTTTGCTATATAAGTGATAAAAAAGACATGAAGGAAGGGATTGTTAGGCTAAAGAAAGGGGTGGGGTGGGTGGAGGATAATGGGTGGACACAGGGCCAGTAACCAAGACTTGGGCATCACTACACCATGACTGGGACCTTGCGACTTCTGGATATAAACTATACAAAAAGGACAGGGTAGTCAGGAGGGGGAGGAGTTGCAGTTTATATCAGGGAGGAAATTATTTGCATGTGGGAGGAGTCAGAGGAAGGGGAGATGAAGGCATTATGGGTTCAGTTCTAGTTTCATGGATAAAAAGCTGGTAAACGAATAGATCACAGAGGGTTAGGGTAAACGGCACGTTATCAGACACAGGATGGGTTACAAGTGGGGTGCCACAGGGCTCTGTCCTGGGGCCCACACTGTTTAACATCTTCATTAGTGACATGAAAATTCATTCTTCTAACATACTCATTAAATTCGCTGATGACACGAAATTGGGTGGTGCTGTTAACACTGCTGAAAACAAACAAATCTTACTTAATGATCTTACATCTATTGAACATTGGGCCTTTATCAATAAAATGGAGTTTAATACAACCAAATGTGCCATTATGCACTTTGGGAAAAACAACCCTAAACAGTCATATACATTGAACAATAGCATAATTAAGGCTTCATGCCTAGAAAAAGACCTAGGGATTTTAATCAATAATAAACTTACATATGTTTCACATTGCAATAAGATAGCAAATCTAACAAATTCACTTTTTCGTAGAATCAATGGTACTTTTGTCTCCAGAATTGAGCAATGTATTATACCATTGCATAGATCATACATCCGACCATATCTTGATTATGGTTCACCATTTTGGAGTCCCTACCTTTGTGGAGATGTGGATAGGTTAGAAAGGATGCAAAAAAGAGTTACCAAATCTATACCTCACCTGTCACAGTCGGATTACAAAACCAGATTACATAAAACGGGGCTGCATTCTCTTAAACTGAGAAGACAGCGAGGGGACTTACTTCAACTTTTTAAGATTATTCAAAGTCCAACATTAATGAGGCAGTGTGGTATTTCCTTTGCTATTAGGAAAACTGGACCTAGACTAAATGACAAACAGTTAGATATAGCAAAATGTAAAACAAAAAAAAGACAAAACTTCTCTTCAATACGAACACCAAGACTTTGGAATACACTTCCACAGGATGTTGTTGATGCCCCTTCCTTTATTAATTTTAAACTCAAACTGGACAAATGGTTAATTAGATAGGGGCCATTACTAATGATCCACATATGTGGAGGACAATGTTTATGGGCTTTTAGCCTTCTTTTGTCCCTCTGACCAAGTAACCAAGTAACCAAGTAAATTAAGGTCCATTAGAGGGAGAAAGGTGAGATTGGTAGTGGTGTACAGACCACCCAACCAGGATAAGAAGAGGGACAGAGAACTAACTTCACAAATATTGGAAGCTGCATGGAAGGAGAGGTGGTAACTGTGGGGGATTTCAACCTGCACAAGGTGGACTGGAGAATACCATCAACAACATATGCAAGGAGTCAGGTGATCTTGAAAGGACTGCAGAGTGGGTTCCTGACTCAGGATGTCACAGAACCAACAAGAGCAGAGGCAATGATTGATCTTGTGCTAACAAATAGGGAACATATACAGGAAATAACAGGAAACCATTGGGTGGAAGTGACCATTGCACAGTGTGGTTCCAGTTAGATATGAAAAGGGAAAGCATCCTGACTAAGATGAAAATCTTGGATTTTAGAAGGTCAGACTTCAGGAATATGGATGAAGTACTAGGAGCCTATTGGTGGGTATCAGAGCAGATATGGGGGTGGGCCAATGGTGGTTCATCATTAAGGAAGGAATACTGGCTGCCACAGAGGAGTGTGTTAGGCTCAGGGGTAAAAACACAAGGGCCAAAGTGCCCAACTGGTTCAGTTCTGGGGTTGCCCAGGCAGTAACAGAAAAGAGGCTGATCTATAGAAAATTCAGGAAGACCAAGACAGAGGTGGATAGGGAAAATTACCTACGGTTGGCTAGTGAGGCAAGTAAGGAAGTCCTGCAAACTAAAGCACAGAAGGAGCTGAAGACAGCTGAAGGAATTAAGAAGGGGAGAAATATTTCTTTCACTATATAAGGGAAAAAAGAGACAAGAAGGAAGGGATTGTTAGGCTTAAGAAAGGGAAGGAGTGCATGGAGGGTAATGGTGGAAAAGCAGAGATACTAAATGAATACTTCTGTCCCATTTTCACTGGGAAGAAGGATGGACCAGTGCCTTCAGGAGGGAGAAGAGGAGCAGGGGGAGAATGGAACATAGATTTAGTGATAGAGAAGGATAGAATGAGGGATGGGCTGCAAGCATTAAAGGTGGACAAATCACCAGTCCCAGACAGAGTACATCCAAGGGTACAAAGAGAACTGGCCAAAAAGCTGGCAGGGTGAATGTCGGACCTATTTAATAGTTCACTAGAGTCAGGTGTGGAACCACAAGATTGGAGAACAGAACACGTGGTGCCCCTTCACATAAGCGGTCCCAAGAATGACCTAGGGAATTACAGACCAGTCAGTCTGACCTCAATTGTGGGCGAGCTCATAGAGATCATACTAAAGGAAAGGTTGGTGAAATATCTAGAGGAGCAAGATCTCCAGGATTCAAGGCAGCATTGGTTCATGGGGGGGAGTGTGTAAAACAAATCTGATTGACTTCTTTGAGTGCGTCACTAAGACAGTAGATGGGACAAAGCGGTAGACATCCTCTATCTGGATTTCAGCAAGGCCTTTGACTCTGTGCCCCACAAAAGGTTGATCAGGAAGTTGGTGGATCTCAGGGTTGGAGATAAGATGGCTAGATGGATGGAAAACTGGCTGAGGGATAAAAACCAGAGGGTGGTTGTGGGGGGAGTTATCTGGCATCAGGAAGGTCACCAGTGAGGTACCGCAGGGCCCGGTGCTGGGGTCAGTGTTGTTGAATCTCTTCATCAACGACATTGGGGATGGTATAAAGGGCAAAATGTGCCTATTCACTGACAGCACCAAGCTCTGCAGGAGAGTAGACACAGCTAGAGGGATACAGGACTTGCATGATGACCTGAAAAAGCTGGAGAGGTGGTCCAGGATCTAGCAGCTTGGTGTCAATGCCAAGAAATGCAAAGTTATGCATATAGGAACCAAGAGTCCCAAGACAGAGTACTACTTGGGTGGAGTCCTGGTATCTGCATCATAGGAGGAGAGGGACCTGGGCATGATGATCACTAGTGGCCTGAAGCACTCCACCCAGTGCAAGAAAGCAGCAGCAAGGGCAAATAAGATGCTGGGATGCATAGCTAGGGGGATCAGTAGTATGATAGAAGAGGTTATACTGCTCTTGAACAGGTCACTGGTAAGACCACATCTAGAATATGGAGTTCAGTACTGGTGCCCACACCTCGAAAAGGACACTAACCTGCTGGAGAAGGTAGAGAGGAGGTCTGCAAAGATGACAGTGGGTCAGCAGGGCAAGGTATATGAGGAGAGGTTGAGGGCACTGAACATGTACTCCATGGAGGACAGGAGAGAGAGAGAGAGGGGGACTAGAAGTACTTTAGAGGTATAAATAAGGTTGAAAAGGAGGGTCTCTTTTAATTAAGTGGCAACTATAACACAGTCTTAAGATAGAGGGTGGGAGGTTTAAGATGGTGGTCAGGAAGCACATCTTCACAGAGAAGGTGGTTTATACTTAGAATGCACTGCCAGAAGAGGTGATCTCATTGAACACAGTTAGCAGCTTCAAGAGAGACTAGGATAGGCACAAGAGGAATATAAGTATCATGGGTAGGGAGGATGGGAATAGTGTGGAAGGGATAAGGGACAGTAGTTCAAGCTCTGGACCCTGCAATACGAGCAGACTAGATAGACCAAATGGCCTTCTTCTGCCGGCTTCTTAGTATGTTAGTATAACTCCTACTGTGATTCCAAACAGCCTCATTTTTTTCTCTTAGTGAACACATTAGGAGTAATTATTAACAAACGTAAATATCTCAGAATGAATACAAGTTACAAATACACCACTAGCATGTATGTTGTTCAGGGCAAAACGACCTTTCAAATGAGGGCAGTCACTAAACTGAATTCATTATATGTTTTTTTAAAATATAGCCTTCCAAAAGGTAAAAATAGTGAAGAAAAATTAAAATTCAGGTAAACAGATGGCCATATTTTAAAAAATATAATTAGTGCAGCGTACTGAATAGGCTCATTTGAAAGGTCTTTTTGTCCTGAACAACTTTCATGCTAGTTGTGTATGTGTAACTTAAATACTTTCTGAGAAAGTTACATTTGTTCAACATGACTCCTACTGTGCTGGTTTAAAGAGAAACAGTTGTGGCTGTTTGGTAAGAAATTGGTTAGGGGATAGCAGACAGAGGCTGGTAGTAAATAGAGTTCACTCCAAGGAAGGGAGGGTGATGGGGGGTACCTCAAGATCAGTGCTGGACCCAGTCCTCTTTAATATCTTTATAAGTGAAATTGAAAAGAAGCAGGAAGGGAAGGTTTGACTCTGCATGATGATACCAAGATCTGCAGCAGGATGGAAAAGTATGAGCAAAGACCTTAAAGGACCTGAACAGTGGTCAAGGGCATGGTAGCAAGGTTTCAACACAAAAATTTAAATAATGCATTTGTGACACATAAATCCAGGGGCAGAATACAAAATGGATGGAGTGATATTGACAACATTAAGAAAACACACATTCAAAAAAAAACAAGCTTTTACATACAGTTGATTACTGTTTAACAACATTATGTTTCAATGCCTGCCACTGTACATCTGATACAAACCCATAATCATGTTCCTCACTTGAAGCTAAAAGGGATGGGATGGAGGTCATAACTGACTCCTTGTTTTTGTATTACAGGGGTCAGATTTGTTACAGCAAAAACAAGAAAAGGGGCCATTTCTAAAATGTGCATACAAGCATGGGTACCACTTTTATTCAGACAGTGCCACCACCGGCAGCTACCACTTCAAGACAGCTATTACTCCCACCTACTGCAATCAGGGGAAATACAGAAGTAGTCTAGCAGCACTGAGATCAATATGGTTAAGGCACATTTACCAGAAATTACTGCTTAGAAAAGAATGAGAAAGTGACTGTGATGACAAGCAAGTCCCAGACCAGATCTCTGGTTGTTATTAGTCCTCGCCTGAGTCTGATTTTTAAGGCTGCATGGGCCAAGCTCCACAGATGTTATGCCATCATCAGATTTGTATAAGAGCATTTTGTAATCACGAGAACAGATCACTGTCTGATCTGCTGCCACAGTGCTCTGGCATAATTTCCAATGATTCTGTTTATGCAGCCCTTCCCCTCCGCGGGCTTCATAAACACATCCTCTTCCCTGTGCACTACTTCTCCTTTCCACACCTGCGGAAGTGATGACCGCCATGAACAACGTTGCAGCACTGACTTAAACTGTGCATGCACGAGTATCATGCATAAGTAGTCAAGTCAGTGCCACCATGTTACACATGGCTGACTTCTGGGCAAACTGCATGTCCGTGAGTATCATGCATGTGCAATACTGTAATCGCTGCAGTACTAATTATGGTTCGCTCCAGTGTGGTGAGAGCACCGCATACTCTTTTCAATGATCTTGCCACTCCTAAAAGCTTTCCACAGCCATATCGGCTCTGACCAGAGTTTTCTTTTTCTTCTGTGATCCATTTATTGAATCACTCAGTACAAAACAACATACCAGCTCTGAGAAATGGGCAACATGATGCATACAAGGATTACAGACTAGTTGTTTTTTAATTCAGTAAACTATCACACACACACGCACACACAAACACACACACAATCTGAAACCTTATGACTATGAGGGGGACTTGCTTTGTGGTTTTAAAAAATAAATAATAATAAAATGAAGGAGAAAGTGATTTTCCCCACACAGTTTTACCTTTTTGATTTTACTCCTGTCTCTCTCTCTCTCTCTCTCTCTCTCTCTCCCTCCCTTTTGTTTGCCCCAGGCTTTTTTTATTTTACTTATTTGTTCTAGGATTACAAATACCTTTGAGCCAAGGCTCTTTTACAAAGGTTCCACGTCATTGGTACAATTGAGACAATCATTAGCAAAGATAACAGTTTATAAAATAAAAAAAGAGAAACACATAGTCTTGTAGATGAAAAAAGAACAATAAGGTGAAACTTTGGGGAGGGAAAAGGGAAAGGAGGAGGGTGAAATCGGGGAAACTAAGTGGATGGGAGAAAAGGGGAGGTAGGTTGGGGGGGACAGAGAGATGAGAGGTGGAAGGCAGATAAGAATAGAGGTAGTGCAGCCGGGTGGCATTTGTCATGGGCCAGTAGGGGAGGTGAAGATAGGAGGCGGGGGTTGCTGGCAAAGTGCAGGAGTAGATATGGATCCCAAAGGGCATCTTCAGCTATGGAACCAAAAGACATGTTTAGCCACAACAGTCACAGAGGTTGGAGGCAGTGAGTGTTAGGCGGAGACGAGTCTTAAAAGTGCTGAGCGATAGTGAGGATGAGATGTCGCTGGGAAGACCGTTGTACCAACTAGTGGCCCGGTAAGCAAAGGATCTTTGGCCTTGTGTTGTGCAGCAATGCAGGATTTGCAGAAGCTGAGGGTTTCAATCCCCTGGTATGTCGGGTGTAGATTCTTGGTTGTATGAGGGCACAGTCTCCGAAGGGGGGGGGGGGCAAGGCCCAGCAAGATTTTCTTAGTAGTAATACAACTCTGGTGTTTTATTCAATTGGCAAGATTCAGCCACCCAGTTTGAGAATAGAGGTCACAGGTGTGAGTTAGGCGTTGGGAGCCAGTGACAAGTCGACAGGCCTTGTTGAGGGCAGTCAAGCTTGACAGGCTTGACAGTGTAATGCAGGAATGACAGGAGTCTTCATTAATAATTGATTTAATGAGCCCTGTTTATTACCTATTGAGATCTTGCACCCCCCATGTGGCCAGGAACCCCCAAACCACTCATATGGCACCAGCCTCTGGGGAACTATCTAAGTCAGCAAGCTGGAAAGGAGGGATGTTCAACTGTTCTTACGCTATGGGTTGGGTGGGGCAAGGGCACCATCATGGATGCAGATGGTGTGTCCTTCACTGTTGGTCCCTCCACAATGCAGTCACCATGCAGGCCTTGATCACAGTGCCATCCTATAGGGTGGTCAACATTGGATGTTTACCTACATAGTCAGTGCCATAACCTGTCCTTCCATAGGAGGTGCCATTGCAACAGATATGCATGCTACCTCCGTATGGAGTCAGTTGGTGATGCCTTTTTATTGCCCCCTAGCCCCACTGGCCCAGGACAAGGGTGATTGAATGTGGCATTACAGCAAACTACCAAACAGCACCACTGAGTTGGGAATTAATTGAGCAATGAGGCATGATATTGTGTGCTTTGTGCTGGGATAATACCATGCCTCAGGTGGGTCGGTCCACTGCCTGAGAAGTGCTATTATCCCAGCACAAAGCACACCCTGTAATGCATTATTGCAATTGTAAAGTGGGTTCATTAGGATTACTAAGGAAATAATAAAAAAGAACATGTTTTAATTAAAATGTGTAAAAATCTGTAGGACCCCATTGTGTTGAACTCCTTATTGACAGACGTCCGATATGGATTTAGAAACTGCCATGACACTGATACTGATACTGATCTTGTTCACCTAACCATAAACAGGTTCAGTGCCATGGATGCTGGTCAAGCCACAGGTGCCATTTTCATTGATTAAACTAAAGCATTTGGCCTGGTTAATTACAAACTCCTATGGTACAAACTAAGGAGGCTGGACCTTGATCAGCTCTCTTGGTCCCCACTTAGAAATTACCTGAATGGCTGCAGTCAGATCGCCAGTTGGTGTGTGGGGGCGTAGCCTATCCTCTATGTGTGAGATTACTGATGGAATTCCCAAGGGAACCATATTGGGTCCAGTGCTCTTTTCATATGAACATACAAAGAAGCCAGTAGAATAAGGCAATTTGGTCTGTCTAGTCTGCTTGTATTGCAGTATGCATAGCTGAGCTACTAACCCTGTCCAACCTCTAAACATCCCATCCTTTCCAACTACCCCACCCATTACCCTTACTTTCCCTTAGGTCTATCACAGCCTCTCTTGAAGCTGCTCACCATCTGCAACAAGATCACCTTATTCCAACAGGCCACAACTCTCTTTGTGAAGAAGTGCTTCCTAACCACTCTCTTAAACTGCCCCTAAATCTTCCCCATCCACCTTAAGACTGTTTCTTCTCATGACTTGGTTGACACTTAGCTTAAAGAGACCCTCCTTATCCACCCTATTTATCCCTTTCAAGTACCTGAAGGTCTCAATCATGTCCCCTCTCTCCCTTCACTCCTCTAGGGAGCACATGTTCAGGGGCCCCAACCTCTTTTCGTGTGCTTTACCCTGCTGCCCTGCAATCATCTTCGTTGCCCAACTCTGGGTTGTCTCCCTATCAACCTCACTTTTGGTCTTTATAAATTTCCTGTACACTAACGTCTTGTCCCTTACTGCCTTGGCAAACTGAGAACTGAACCAGCTGGGTACTATGACCCTTGAGTTCTTGCCCTTGATCCCAATGTACTCCTCTGTGGCAAACATTATTACATCCTTAATGATGGACAACTTTTGGCCCCTCATATCTGCTCTGAATCCCACCAGGTGCCTCCTTAGCACTTTGCCTATCTTCACAAAGTCTGTCCTCCTAAAATCCAGGATTGTGGTCTAAGAGGGGCTGTTTTCCCTGCCCATATTCGACTGAAACCACACTGTGTGATGGTCACATCCCCCAGATGCTCCTTGACCATTATTGAGCCCTATGCATGAAGGGTGCAGATGGGCTCTGCGCTGCATAACCCAGGCACACAGCCCACTGTGTGCGCCCACCACAGCATTCATGGAACAGTTACACCCCCCATCCACACCAGATCCTCGGCCCACCATGGAGCTCCGCACATGGGTGGCCCGGGGTCTCCACAGGGGAGTTGGGGGTGCGTTCTGGCACTCTGCACCATTCAGAAACATGTGGAGTGCCATATGCAGGGGCCAGTGGCTACACATCTGGACGGCAGCCATACCGGCTATGCACCCCCTCTAGTTGCCGCCTCTGGACCCGCTGGTGCAGGCAGGAGTCCATCGGATCCCCGCAGGATGGTGCCCCTGTAGACGGTGATCAGGCCTGGGGCAGGTGGCCAGGACATACCCCACCACAGCAGTATCAGTGCTCTACACGCCCCCACTAAGATGGCACCAGATCGATGCAAAGGATCCACTGGTGGACTCATGCCAGGCATCTGACTGGATGCCCAGCTGGGTCCATGACTCTGTCCATGACCACCCTGCACAGACCTGAGCACTGGGGGGGGTGGGGCTGTGGACAGCATTTGTGAATGCTGGCACTGGCACACCTGTTCTTGGGTCTGCAGCTCCACGGGAGTGGTATGCGCATTTCACACATACCCTACGCCCCTTCATGATTAGGACTCAGAGTTTGTAAGTGCTCCCCATTTGTGAGCACTAGATCAAGGATTGCCCCCTCCCTGGTGGGGTCTATGACACCCTAAGTCCAAAACCCACTCTGTGACCCTTCTAGGATCAGCTGACTCCTGGCACATGTTGTGGATGATACACTCCAATGTGCCCTGGGCAGGTTAAGGTCCCCCACTATTGTCACCTCTCATTTTCCTGCAGCTTCCAATATTTACAAGTTCAGTTCCTTGTCCCTTTCCTGTTCCTGGTTGGGTGGTGTGTAAATGATCCGCAACCTCCCCTTTTCCCATCTATTGGACCTGAACTGAACCCACAATGCTTCCACCCTCCACCCTCCTCTGACCCCTCCTTCATGCATGTTATGCCCTCCCTGATATAAACCACCACCACCCTTTCCCTACTGCCTTGTCCATTTTGTGTAGTTTATATACAGGGATCAAGAGGTCACAGTCATGGTGTGGTATGGCTCAAGTCTCAGTTACTGCTACTGTGCCTCCTTCTGCGAATAAGGCCTTCAGGTAGTCTGTCTTGTTTTCAAGACTTCTCATGTTCAGAGACACCACCTTCCACCTAGAATCTGATCCTCCTACCTTTCCCTCTCTTCTTTGGTTCTCATTTCTCCCCTCTGTGCACTCCCCCAACCACTCATTGCTAACTGCTCCATTCCCCCTCTTCTTCCACTATCCTGACCTCTTCTACTATATGGAGGGGAAGGTCCATTGACCATTTCCTCCTCCCAGAGTCTTTGGGCCTGAAGGCCTGGTTCCCCCACCTCAGTAGTTTATTTATTTTAATTATTTATCATTCAGAAAACACCTTTGAGCACAAGTGCTCTGGGCCTTGCTACTGGTATAACCTCTGAGAAAGCCAGTGATCTTGCTTCCTCCCTGCAGGTCTTCCCTAATGCCTTGAATCTACCTTGCAGTACCTCCACCTCCTCCCCAGCTAGGTCTTTGGTACCCATGTGTATAACTAAGTTTGGTTTCCCACCATCCTCCCTTACTATTGTCCTGATTCTTGGGCAGACCTTCCCCACTTTCATCCCTGGCATGCAAACCACTCTCTTTCTTGAACATAGGTCCCCCATTTGCCCGGTGAATACAATTCCTCAACTGCAACCCTATCGGATCTGGTCAGAGTTTGTTTCTATTTGAAACTGCTATGCGGTGCATACTGCTTTGATGGCAGTTGCTGTTGTACCATTGATCTGATGTCAGATTGATGGTACAACAACATGTTGATGTGAGAACTATGATACAACTGCTTTCTGCCTGACATCAAATTCCATGCATAACAAAGGCAAATGATATACTATAAAACGCTATGCTGTATGCTATACAAAAGCAATCATGCCTCTTTCTAAATGGTAAATTAGGACAAAATTATTTGTAAATAAAAAACCTGTCAGATTTTTTTACCACCAAAATATGTTACTGTTGATATTGTTCACTTTCATCGGTGAGAATTGTTGTTGTTCATCTATAGTTCACATTGCATTTAAAAGGTACACCTTCCCAACAGCGACACCAATACAGTGAACTATGTCAATGCCGACAACATCAACAGTTTGCTGTACTGGTCACACTGTCTCATGGTCCTGCACTCCCTCTCCGAATCAACTCTGACTCAGAATTGATTATATTTAGAATGGGTAGTGTCGGTGGCAGAGACCCCTACATGGGGAGTTCAGGGGGGTGAAGCTCCCCAATAGAAAAAGAGACTGGGAATCCTTAGAGATTTATGTCAACAGCAACTTGTGGTTGACATAAATTCTGTCGCTGTGAAGCTGGTCAATAAAATTGTTGTCAAACCGGCATCATAGAATCTATTTAAATAACTGAAATCCTCAGCAGAAAAAGAAAACTAAGCCCAGGTTTTGCCCCATAAAAATGAATATTTGCAGAAATTTTTTAACACTCTGGAAAATGATTCCCCAGTAGCATTTAACATTTGTAATTTTTGTTATCAGAATTTATACTTGCCTGCTTCAGAAGCTTGGGAGCTCAGGTTATCTCTCCAATGTCCCCCCAACAGCAACTGAATTTGTCAATCTAAATATATTAACTGATGAGACTTGGGCTTCACATCACCACAACACAAGAGGAAAGAAACAGCAGTGACTTCTTCATTAGAAAACAAACTCTGGCCAGAGCCACCATGGCTGTAGGTGCCCTTTAAGAGCACTCGCTGAGCATGTGTACACTGTGGCACTGCCGAGTAGTAAAATGAAATGCATTCTTCCTAATATGGACATTGAAAGGTATACCTCAGAGTGATAATAACAACACTGAGCACAACTACTATACAGATTTATCTTCTGAATAAATTGTGGGACTTGTATAGGATTCAGTGGTCCGGAAGGCAACTATCGTCCTGCCCTCTCACCAAGCATTATATAGTAGATGCTCACTGAGGTTGCCACTGGCCGGATGCTTCCTTATCACTTTTTAGTTCTGTTCCTAATAGGCAGCAGGTCACAGGGTAAAGAAAGGAAACAAAACTGGGTGCAATGGATGGACCATTGGTCTTTTTCCGTTGACAGTGTCTATGTTTCTGTGTTTCCTGCTTCCCATGCTCCAGCCACAATTGTTCTCCAAAATGTAGCCTTTCTGTCTGCCCCCTCTTCTCTCATCACTAGAGATGTTGTGAAATTATATTTCACCAGGAAATTCCCGTGAAATCAGCAATTTCGCTGTGCGAAATATTTCATGAAATTCGCCTACTACACGAAATATTTTGCCGGGTGCAAAATGTGGAATTTCACCTGTGAAATATGAAATTGTGCCTTTGCAGGAGAAATTTCACAGTCCACTGGTGAAATTTCACCTTCTGTGGGCAAAATGTTGTCTTCCATGGTGAAAGTTCACCTTCCATAGGCAACATTGTTCATTACATAGGTGAAATTCTAAATTTTGCTTTAGCAAATAATTTAGCAAAATGGGTGAATTTCTCAAAATATTTCATGTAATAAAATTTGCCAATTTTGCACATCTCTACTCATCACCTGGGTGGACATGTTACATAGCCCCATTCCCTGTTAAGCTGTACAAGGGTTCAGTCCTACAGCCGTACACCTACTCCAGTACCTGCCTCCGCTCATTCTGTGACTCTGTCTCCCCCAGCCATACAGCCTGCTATCTGCCAGTGCAGCTTCCACTGTCCAATTCCCAGCTGCCTTGCTTGACCCTCATGTCATGTTATTTTTTGGCAGGGCTTTTTCTCTACCACTGGTGCTGGCCACATCCAGCTTTTGGTCATGCTACCTGGATTCCAGTTTGTTCTGCTTATCCCTCTGGAGGCTATGCCTCGCCTCTTGCCTCATACAACTCCTTACTCCTAAAATACTGGATTTACTGTAGTGCCCATGTTTGCTGCCTGCCTTCTGGGGGTGTTTCACATCTTCTGTCACAGAGCACTACTTACAGCTTTAAATGCCTTATCTTACTAGGGCTCTGCACCAAATGAATAATTGGGCCCCACGTCCCTCAAACTACTGTGCTCCAAACAAGGATTCTCCATGCCTCTAGCAACATGGATTCCTCAATCTTCTATCTACATGGACTCTGTTCCCCACAAATAAGCAGCCCTATGTACTGCAACTTACAACAGCCATGCTCCTCCAACAACATGGTCTCTGCCCCATTCAAACCCATGGGTTTTTGTCTCCTCAAACATCCTGGGCTCTGCCCTATGACAAAATCAGTTCCACATCCTTCTGCAACAACATGGGATCCTTGTCCCATCAGCACATGGCCTCCAGACCTCTTGAATGGTGGGCTCTGTGCTGTAATCAGCTTGTTTCTTTTTTATCCACTTCTTAAATGATACTCTGATCACCTGAACCAGATGCTATTGGTGGCTGTAGTTATCTCTTGCCTCACCTGCTTTGGCAGCATGCTTCCTGCACACCCTCAACATGCCATTAGTTTGGGCCAAGTCCCTTCCACTCCTCCAAGGTTGATGCTTTCACACCAGGGGTTCTTTTAGTCACACAGACATGACTGTGGAACTTGTACACAGCAGTAGTCCCATCACAGGTCAAAGACAGGGTTCAGCAAAGACATGAAGTTGTCCTCACTCTCTCTCCTTGGGGGTCTTTCATTCCTGTAACATTACTTTAGCCAAAAGGGCAGAGTTCCCCATGCACCACCAGGGGTGGTGTCCTCGGGTTTGGAATTCCTTTAGTTATAGGACAGAGCTCTGTAGCAATCTTGTGAGGCTGGTAGTCTTGGCAGTGAGACTTGAGAACAGAGGACCATCAACCAACCAGATCAACCAGAGATCTCCTGCCAATGATCGGGCACCCTGGACTGCTCCTTGGAGGATGTGGCTTATTTCAGCTGCCCACTATTCTCCACAGAACCTTCACCTTCTGCACTTGGGGGCCACGGCTTTGTCTGGTCACCCCAGGACTCTAATCTCCAGACAAACCAGAGATCTCCCACCACTGATCGGGCACCCCAGACTGCTCCTCAGGGGCTGTGGCTTATTTTGGCTACCCGCCACTCTCCACAGAACCTTCACCTTCCAGCCTCAGGGGCTGCGGCTTTCTCTGGCTACACCAGGACTCCAATCTTCATGCACACTGCTTGGCAGTCCCTGGCTGAAACTTTTGGTCTCTAGCCTCTGGACTGTGGTGCTGCCCAATTGGTCAATTATGGCTGGTGCTTGCTGGATATTGGCTGCCTGCTCCAGATTGTTCTCTCCATTGGGCTCTGCTCCACGACCCGAAGTCTGCTCACCACTTTCCAGTCTTTCAGCACTGCCTGCTGTTTCAGCCACCTCTGCTCTTTTGTAATCTGCTGCACTCATATTTTGAAATTTTAGCCTGAATATGTTAAATTTCACAAAGCTGTTACAGCAAACTAATACATAGAGCCTGTCTTGCACCTAGCCTCAAAACTGATAAACATTGGATCCTGGGACTGTTTGGGATTTAATTGTGCTAGTGTGATGCTAATTGTTTTGCCTATGCTGATGTCTGTGCCCTAAGTATTTCTCCATGCCTGGGGAAACTCTCTCTCTTTTCTCTTTGCTCTTTACTCTCCTCCTTCTCCTCCCCCTGTCTCTCATTGTAAACTAATCCCCTCTCAGTGCCTTTCAGCTCCTGCTTGTGGAGGGATTGTGGGATAACAGATGGATTAGACACCAAACTTCAAGTTCAACACACACGCTCTGTGTGATGTTTATTCAAAATGCAAGAAATAACCTTTAGCAATGGCATATCCCTTCCTCAACACATCAGTTTGTAGCAAAAGACTATGCAAGTCTTTCCTCTACACTTAGCCAGCACCTACTGACTCACTGATCTCTGATCTAACTTAGCAATGGAGATTCAGCCTCCACCCCATGCGGGTCTTGTTTGCTTGAGTGGTGGGGACTCAAATAAAAAAAACAAAACAAGCTAAAGACAAAGAACCTCAGTGCAAAAGCACTGAAACATGGGTTACTCCAAAGGACGTTGACAACAAGCCAAGTTTCAAAGAAACGCAACATCACATATACTTCCATAATGCAAAGCATCATGGGATATATATAAATCACCGTGCCATTTCAGACTTGTTCAGCTTGCAGCAATTTACATGCATTTTAAATAGCACAACTAACTTAATTTCTATAATATACAGTCACCTAATACTTTTACTTTATTAGAAACACCTAGTGCCAAGGTATTTTCAACATTTACAGGTTTTATGCATGTAAGATATATACATTAAAGTATTTTATGACATAGTGCTATTGCATACTAAATTCAATAACAAGGAACATAGCCTGTGTTATATCAGCTCAGAGGGCACAACAATAACCTCTCTGTATGAGGACCTGAGAGGGAAAAGGAAAATTAAAGAGGACACTATAGCATAGTCAAGAAAGTGAAGGGGGTGCCCATAAATGGCCAACTTTATGGACTAGAAATTATATAGATTAGGCTAAGAAATAGAAGAACTGTTGCAACAGATTTAAGAAAAGGTCAGTCTTCAACAGTGGCAGGAGCTCCCTGTCATGCTGCTCACCACCAGCCATTTGCTCTGGCTATTCACTCCTCTAACTCTAAATTCTCCCACTTGTAGCCCCCTGCCCCTCTGACCAGCTTCACAGGTTGTCCCATTTGATTAGCCTTCCCCTGCTGTTATCCCCTGCTGTTTTTCTTTTGTCTCTAACCCCTGTCTGCCCCACCTACCATTTGTTGCCTGTCTCTCTCTGTCCCTGTCACTATTTAATTTTCTTTTTTCTCTCTCCCTCCCTAGACCAACTGGAAATCTCCCTCCCCTAATTGGCACCCCAGATTGCTCCTCAGGGGCCATGACTTATTTCAGCTGCCCTCTGCTTTCCACAGGACCTTCACCTTCCACCCTTGGGGGCTGTGGCATTCTCTGGCCACCCCAGGACTCCAATCTCCAGGTACACTGCTTGGTGGTCCCCAACTGAAACATTTGGCTTCTAGCCTCTGGACTGTGGTGCTGCCCAATTGCTTATTTATGGCTGGTGCTTTCTGGCTATTGGCTGGCTGCTCCAGCTTGCTCTCTCCATTGGGCTGTGCTCTGAGACCCGAAGCTTGCTCACCACTTCCTAGTCTCTCGGCACTGCCCGCTGTTTCAGCTGCCTCTGCTCTTTTGTAATCTGCTGTGCTCATATTTTAAAATGTTCTCTCACCCGCCTACCCCCACCCCTGGCACTCTTTAAATACACTTTCTCCAGAGTCCCCTCTCAATTCCTCTTCTACCTCTTTGTGTCTTCCCTATTTAAAGGCAAATTCCCTTACATGATTTTCTCTATTTTTTGCCAGTAGCTCTTTAATATGGTCTGTAACCTGCTCTACTGCACACTTAAGTATTTCTTCTTCAGAATGAAACCCCGTCTCTGTCCCTTGTAGCTCTCCTTCTCCTGGGCACCCTACTATCAGTTGACCTTTGTGCCACCATTTTATTTGTGGACCAGGCCACCCTCCTTCACTTCACGGAAATATTCTGCCCCCATCCCTTCCCCCCTCACCAGATCCAGTTTGATACTTTGATTGGCCCTCTTCCATTTGCTTTTCTCCAGAACTTTGAACAGCACCTACTTGGCTTCTTCCTGCACCTCCTCTCTTTCTCCCCTTAACCTATGAGATCTTGCTGCCCATACCACATCCTCTTTTCCTTGCTCCTTCTGGTGGGGATGTTGAAACCAATCTGAGCCCTGTAAATACCTCTCTTAACTCTACCTGTATCATCTGCGCTAACGCTCCAGGTTTAAGAATCACACACATGAACATCTGCAGCCTCCCTGCAAAACTAACTGATCTTGAAGTCTAGGTTTCCCTATACAATCCCCACATACTCTGCCTTATGGAGACCTGGCTGAAGCCGCAACATACGAATGCCTCGTACCAACCTGCTGGTTACTCTTTACTGCGCAAAGACCAATCTGGTAATAAGAAGGGCAGCTGTGTAGCCATTCTTGTTAGGGTGCCTCTCTCTGCCTCTGCCATGAACATCTGCAGCCTCCCTGCAAAACTAACTGATCTTGAAGTCTAGGTTTCCCTATACAATCCCCACATACTCTGCCTTATGGAGACCTGGCTGAAGCCGCAACATACGAATGCCTCGTACCAACCTGCTGGTTACTCTTTACTGCGCAAAGACCAATCTGGTAATAAGAAGGGCAGCTGTGTAGCCATTCTTGTTAGGGTGCCTCTCTCTGCCTCTACCATCCTCTGCACTAACAGTGAATCCCCCAGTGACTGGATTATTTCTGAAGTTACCTTATGTGCATCCAAAAAGCCATACCTGGGATGCTGCTATAACCCCCTGACCAGGGCTGTTCCCGGCCTCCAGACCCTGCTTACTGAATTAGGATCTCTCTCTCCCCTCCAAGGAAACTATCCTTTTTGATAACTTCAACCTCAACTAACTGAGTGACCAAGAGATGGACTATGCTAACATACTCAAGCAGCATAGCATGCAGCAGATTATCACCATCCCAACCAGGTCGAACCCCCACACATCTACCCACTCCCTAATTGACTGGGCAATTACTAACAGTGGTGACCGGATTACTCAAGCTGGTATACTACCTGACTCCTTGAGTGATCACTCCCCAACCTATGCTGCCTGGTCTTCTAAGGCTCCCCCCCAAATACCTATCATTCAGCAATTTCAATCTACCTGACACTTCCCTTCTTTTACAGGATGTTAGTGCCATATGCTGGCAAAACCTGTATGTTCTCTCTGATGTAACCCTGGCTGCCACCCACTTCACTAATATTCTTCTGGATATTCAGGATTGCCACTTCCCCATTACCACCTGGATAGTTTGTGGTGGTTGCACTCTGTGGATCACCAAGGATTTAATCCCCTCATGAGGGAAAGGGACCGTATGTGGGCTGCCTACAAACTGAATCCAACCCCTACTCTGTGGAATGAATATCAACACCATTTCAATAAATACAAGCATCTGTCCTGAATGTTAAAGTGGAACTACTTCACTAATCTACAGAGAGTGAATCTCGGCAACCCCAAGAAATTCTGGGGTGCCATTAGCTCCCTTCTGTCTCCTTCTACCAAGAGCCCTAACATTCACCTAATCTTCTCCTACTGACACCCTTACTGATCCAGCTGAGGTACTGTAGCCTTGGCTTTCAACCGTAAATTCTCAGATCTGTTTGCCCTCCTTAGTAAGCTTCCTCCTGGCCATTCCCCCTGCCAGTTGCCTCATGCTTTCCCCAACCCCCCCTCCACTGTGTTGCTTTCACCTGACCTGGCCACCACCCCTCAACCCCCGTTCTATTTCAGGACCATATCACCAAACCATACTTACAAGATATTAAGGAGTCTACCTAATCAGGGAAGCCCTTACTTAGATGGCCTCTCCCCTGTTTTTCTTCAAACTTGTTTCATCAGTGATAGCGAAGCATCTAACCTTAATTTTCAATCTTGTGCTGTCCACCTCCAGTATGCCTTCCCTCTGGAAATCTGCTAAGGTGGTCCCTATCTTCAAAGCTGGTGATTCCCTTTCTTCTGACAACTACCAGCCTATGTCTAGTCTCCCCAACCTTAGCAAGCAACTTGAAAAGGTAGTGTATCAACAGCTCTCTGATTACCTCACTCAATGTAACATTCTATGTAACAGCATGTCTTCTGCAAACACCACATCACTACCGCTGCCTTGGCCCTCTTCACTGAGCACATCCTTTTGAACATAGACCAAGGGCATGCTATTGGTACAGTTTTTGTAGATCTTTCTAAAGCCTTTGACTTGGTAAACCATCCTTTTCTTTTCTCCAAACTGCATTCAATTGGTTGCTCCACTGAGACTGTAACCTAATTTCAGAGCTACCTCTCTGACCACTCTCAGTCAGTGTGTTTAGGCTCCGCCACTTCTCCTGCCCTGTTGATTACTACAGGGGTACCACAAGGTTTCCTATTCTAGCACCCTGAGCCTTCTCTCTCTATATTTGTATACTCCTCCCCTCTGGACTGCCTCTCCTGTGAATCCCTCCTTTATGCCAATGACCTTGTTATATCTCCAGAGTAACAACTCTTCTCCTCATCCTCTGTTCTTACCCAGAACTACTGTGCTGCCCATAACTGATTTACTGACAACCTGATGCGGGTCAATGCAAAGAAAACCAAGGCTATGGTTTTTGGGTCTAAGCCATTCCTTGCTAAAACTATGAAAGCTAATTCATGTCTCATTATACACTCCCTTGATGGCCCTGCTCTCAGTATCATCCCTAATTTCAAATACTTAGGGGTTATTCTGGACCTCTACCTCACCTTCTCTGACCACATTAACTTCATTGTCTATAGGATCAATCAGAAGCTCTGTGCTGCCTACCGAATCAAGTTCTACCTATCTGCTGAGGCCAGCTTGGTCATTGCCAGAGGTAACCTTCTCCCTATCTTGGACTACTATTCCCCCCCATCTACTCCCATGTCTCTACTGCCCTGCAATCTAGACTGTCATCTGTCTACAAAAGTATCTGCTGCTTCGTGCTATCTGCCCCTTACTCTATTCATCACTGTGACCTCTACTGCTCCCTAGGCTGGCTCTCATTGCAAGGTCATTTTCATTTTACCCTGGGATGCTTCATAGATTCCATCATCAGAAATGGCCCTACTTCTCCCTTCCCCCTCTGCAAGCTCTGACCTATGCTGAGGCACCTTCAGTCCTTGGTTGTCCCCCCTTGATACTCCTAGAACTTCTACAAAGATGGGTGGGAATGCCATATAGGTAGCTGCCCCTGTGCTCTGAAACAGGCTTCCAGCTACACTTGGATCCTCTAGCACACACCTTTCCTTTAAACACACCTTCAAATCCTGGCTACTTTCTCATGACAATTGCAACTGTCTGTCCAGTTAGCCTCAGTCACCCCCCCCTTGCTTTGTCCCCATGTCTCAACCTGACCCTCCTCTTCTAGTCTTCTCCTCCTTGCCATTTAGTTTGGATCAGGTGTGCTAATAAATGCTTGTGTATGGGAGGGAATTTCATGTTGTCCATTGTTAACTGGCTTGTGTAATGTTATCTGTAAATGTTATTTACTGAACTTGATTGTAACTGCTGTCTAATATCCTTACCAGTTTGCTCACTGTATTGTACAACACTTGTTCTTTATGTGCACTTACCTAGTAAATGAAGTCATAAATAAATAAGTAAAATTCAGCATCATGAATTATAAAAATAAAAAAAAATACCAATCTTGGAAGGATGGCAACCAATGGCCTTGAATCCCCTGAAGTTTCCTCCACAAGGTTATTTTTCCCCCTTTCTCCTCCATGCTGAAGGTCATTAAACATTCAAGTGATGTGGACCATGCATGCTGGTATAGCTCTAGGGAGAGTCTTCACTCACTTGGTCTATAGCCATAGGAATGAACTTCTTATCTGGCACCTCCATGGGTGGAACCCTCACCAGGATGGGGATTCCTTTACATACACCATCTAGCTCTTTGACACCTTTCTGAGGGTGGATGCCTCAACCATGACTCATGAGAAAGAGTGGAATGGGCAAAACTCTAACAAACATATGCATTTCAAACATACATAACACTGCTTGACGACCCAGTGAATTATCCAATCCTGTAGTTCAGTGTGCGCATCTGCATGATTTATTTTCTTTGAAAACTGCAGGTATGCGTAAGTGGGGAAAGGGGTTATGACATCCAACCCCTCTGATTCCCCCCTCCAGGATCTCTCGTGTCTAGTGAGGAAGGTCCCACTGCTGATGCCATGCCAGATGAGACCCACAGCCTGCAATTACTGTAGGGAATATCAGCAGATTACCAAGCCTCAGAGCTGTGTGTAACTGTGAATTACAACTAAAGGCAGTGTGAAGGCCAAATCACAGATAAGAAGGAAACTCCCCAGAGGGAGGCTATTATGCTGTAGAGGGAACAAAGGAGTTTGGAGAGCCTGTTGTGACACTTCTTAGAGCATCTCTTTAATGATGAGATACTTGGAGGCACCAACACAATTGGGGCTGTAGAAAAATGTGATATCAGCTTGGAGTAAGGACTTTTTCTTGTAGCAGGGCTGAAAGGGTTAGTGTGACTGGGGTACCAGGGGATCAGCAGAATATGGTGCCATGGAGGTAGATGGATGGCCAGTCAAGATTAGTTAGATGCAGAGACTAGTGACAGCTGGTATCCTTTGTACAGAGCAATCGCGATTGAGTGCTTTCAAAAAGGGTGACTCAATCATGGCACCTGTGTGCAGGGCTACCTGGCAGGGTAGTGATTGGATACATGGGATAGGTGAATATAGTGATGGGATGTCACTATGTACACACGCGTGAGGGGAGGGACCGCACTATGTGACAGGCAGAAGGGGAGGGAGGGTTTGTGAGATGTAGTGCAATGGTGGGCTGCTGAACTGGCCATGTGGCATGGTGGGCTGGTGGCAGGCTGGGGTTAGGAGAGTGCTGGGTTTGGTTCTGTGCACAATTGTTTTTTGCACTGGGTCATTGTTTTTTGCTTTTTAAAGTTTTGCACCCCCGACTTGCACCCCCCGGAGTTGAGAATTCTTTAGTACGGATACATGGGGAGCATGGGTGGTGCAGACCCTCCACTTAAAAAAGAAAGCCATAGATCTTGGTCACCCTTTTGCAGTTTGCCGCTAGTGTACATCACTGAAATTAATTTTCAGTGATTTACACTCACTGAAATAGCTATCACTATTCCGCAATCACAGTTATCACATAGAACCATGACAGCTAAGGTGTCCCTGTGACATCTTCTGAAGCCCAAACATGAGTGAAGTAGTGAGAGTTCACCCTAGCCTGTAGTCAGGATCTGTGATATCTGATACAGTTCAGGGGCTGGGACCACCATAGGCAGCAATCAAATAATTAGGAGTGTCAGTCCAACAAAATGACAGCGAGCAGAAAACTCACAATTCTACTGTAAGTGGCAAAATTACTGTGCAGCAGACAGCCAAGAAGTCAGACAGCTAAAGCAGGACTGGTGGGAGCTTCAAAGCAGCAGGCATGATCTACCCACCATGGATGTCAGGCACCACACCTAGCTGTAGATGCTAAACTTTTGCAGCCCTCTTCTATTGAACGTTCTCTGAACTGTGTTCCACTAGTACTGCTAGGGCAAGGGGGGAGGGGTTGGTGTGTGGGAGTCTGGACTGAATACAACCCTTCCCCCCAAAGATCCAATCATTCCTGAGAGTGCTGAGTTTAAAACCTGACTGAACTGTTGCGCACTGTATTATGTACTAATCAGTGTAAAAGTTATTCTGTCTACAAGGTGGCTATCACCCAAGAAGATACTAAACCATTTTCCTTCCCTATTTACTGTTCATTAATATATTTGTATTTATTTGTATATCACAGGTCTCTGTGAAGCTGAGATTATTTTGTCCTGCAGTGGGCAGGGGAAGGTTTAGGGACCATGACTACGAGGTGCAACTGCAGGTTCCCCTTTGCCCACTTACATCTGCAAATTAAACACAGCTCAATGTAGCTGCCATTCCCACTGTAAAAAAACAGCTTTCAAATGAACTGAAGGGACGTAGTCACTTGGATCCTGCAATATAAGGTTGATTCTCTTAAAAAAATGGCAGGAGAAAGCAACAGCCTCTGACTGATTCTAAGTAGCTCATTCTTTCTGCAGAACATTACATTTTTAACATTCAGTGACTAAAAAACTCAAGTTTCCACACCTATCCTTCCATCAGATTTTTATGGGAAAACAAAGGTGAAGCAAAAGAAATTATGCAAGTACTATAACCATACATTTATCTATCGCAGACAGCTGAACTGCTTTCACCAGCAGGACTCTAAACCCTCAGCAAAACCATCAAGACTTTGCTTTGTCATTTATTTCCTTTACAGAAAAAAGTTTTCTATCAATTGAGGCAACAGCTATCTTTGCCAGTACTGGGTTATTATAGCGTGGATGAAACCACGCATGAAATACCAGTCATGGACTAGCACGAATGGATATACAGCGACAGGGGTTTTGTAGCATACTGTAAGAACTGCTACCTCTTTTGCTGTATGATGCCATGCAGTAATGTGAAGAATGCTTCCAGGGTGGTGTCTGGTCGAGCTGCTCCCATGGTGGAGTGGCTAGAGCACCTGCCTCTAGCAGCATTGAGGACCTGTGGTTCGGTTCTCCCCAGGTCCCAGTGTATTGCGGCACATTATTTTAAAAAAAGCAAGTTTTCCCCACTCCGGGATTCCTTTTACCCCAAAGTCCATGACCCCTTGGAGTTGAAGTCTGGGGGATGAGGGCATAGCCCCCACATTTGATGTGCTGGGTGGCAGAGCCCCCCTGCAAAAACAAAGATATGGCTCTGGTGTGCGTGTTGCAGTACTGGTTGGTGTCTTGTACTGACCTTATTTTGTCTCATGCTTATTTGCGTGCTGCATTGTTGATGTGCAAGTTTTTTTCCACAACATTATGACCCCATGCCATCATTGACTACTCACATATTCATACACTTTGCAGTGTAAAGTAATTTGCAAGCACCAAGCTCATCAAATTCAGAGTTTATTTCACCCAAAACCCATAGTTTTTCTCTCAAGTTTCTGAAATCTCGACCTTCTTTCCACCCCATTTGAGATAAACCAGTACTATTCTTCATTCCACCCCTCAGATGGTTTTCAGGTTTAACAGAATTTGTTGAATTGCTGTACACTACTAATCTCTTGACTGTCCGAAAATCTACTGTGGAATGGAGGTTCAAAGGTTAAGGGAGAGGAGATGAGCTCTAAGTTTCCCTTTTTTCCTCCCTGGCTTGGAGAGTTTGCAGACGTAGCAGTTTCCTGCTTTCGGAGCTCAAAATATTCATTTTACTTATTTGATTTTCAGGCATGTTCCACCATGATATCTGTAAGTGAAACCAGAGATGACAAGAAAAGTGGTGCGACCACGCCGGGGGAGGGTACCATTGAATTGTGTGGGATGTGTGGAGTGACTTTTAGAGTTGTGGAAGCATAATGCAACTCCAAAACTTGTGCTCTTCAATATCCGATTTTCTCAGCTACAGCAAGACAGCTTCAGGCTACTCCAACTGCAGTAGTAAAAAGAAGCACATTGTGATTGGCAACTATGGAGTAAATAAACACACCAGACACAGAGAAATCACAAACTAATGTTATTATATTGCCAGCACAACATGATTTAAAAAGGTACAAAAAAGCAGATACCTGCTCGGTCGAAAAAAAAAGCTTCTTAAGCTGAGTGACAAGTCAGAGTCTCAGGGGGTGAGGGTGAATCCATGGACATGGAGCAAATGTGCTGGAACAGGGAGAGGGCTGTATATGCTAGAACCTTAATAAACATTGTGCTGGGCAGGATATGGTAAGTCTGAGACTTGAACACTGTCAAGTGCATGCCAGTAAAGGAGGGAATGTGGAGAGAGAGAGAACAATGAAAATGGCTGTTCTCTGCAGGGGTGAATCTTAAACAGTCTGTATCTGGAAGGAACAGGGCGGCATGACTTTATCCATAAGCATTTATTTATTTAAAATTGGTAACAAGGAGAGGCACACTGAGCCAAAACTCTTTTCCAGGTCTGACCCACTGGAAAGGGGAAGGGGAGAAGGACAATTACAACCAAAATATAAGTGATATAGTTAGAATGAGAATTAAACAAATAACATTAGTTGAATGCCATACAGACAAAATGGCAAAACATTGCATTTGGAGGACAAATAAATTAATATACAAAATAACTGTGCAGATTAGGCAAACTCAGAAAGTGCATAGTGCCAGAATGAAGGGAGGCTGAGCTGCTGCTGAAAGTAGTAGGAAAAACAGCTTGGTAAAATTCAATGAGATTGCTGGAACTATGAGGTTAGGGTGGAGGGAGAGGTAAGGGGTGGTCAAAAGCCAGGCAAGAGTAAGGAAGCATTCAGGAAAAGGGTTGGCAGGAGCAGTGGGAGGGTGGATGAGCTTTAGCTGGTGTCTAATGGAGGGAAAGGAGGGAAAGAGATGAATGGAGAAAAGTAGCTGGTTCTAGAGGGAGGAGAGAGGAAAGGCAGTATGAGAAAGCAGATTTCCTATCTGAGAAGTATGGATAGGGAAGGGAGAATGTGGGTAGTATCCCAAAGTATGGGGCTCAACAGAAATAAATAAATAAATAGACAAAGTGCCCCTTATAGTCCCTGGGCAGTGTGGGCAGCGTGAGGGTAGTGTGTAGGGCCCCCTAGTAATGTGTCCCCAACCCCCATTGCCAGTCCTCAGTGCAATAAAAAAAAGAAAGTTTTCTGCTGTGTTCCTGGCTGCCTGCTTCTTGTCAGAACCCTCCCCTGAGCAGGCAGCACAAGCCAAGGCCACCCATGCACTGGGACTACTGTCCCTGCCCAGCAAGTGTTGCTTGTTTTGAAATGAAACGTGGTTGTTGGGCATGCACTCAGGGTTCAAGAAAGGGAATCCTGAGTATGTCAAAATTTGTTCTAGGCAGTTGTGGTGAGCTGGGCTAAAGGAGAAGAAGATTGGGAGTGCAGCAGTGACTGTGAGGGCTTACCTGGTGATGTTAAAGCTGATCCGTTGACTTTGTGCCCCTCTTTAGTCACTTCTGCTGCTGCTAGTTTTCTGCTGAAGTGTCCAGTCGTCTGCCTACTGTTCTGGCTTTGGTGATTGGTGGGGTGGGCTCTGCATTGCCCCATTTCCTATTTTATTTAAAATTAAAAGTTTCTTCCAGTTTCATGTTGGCAGCAGTGCCCAGGAACTGCATCTTGGTTGGCGTCAGGTCAGTGGAGCACCGGGCAGAGCGCCTGGAAGAAGAAAGGCCAGCCAGGTTCTGCCTCCCGTCTCTCCCACTGTACAGACATCCCACCTCCGGTTCCAGCTTTTTTCAGACTGGGCCGGGGTGGTGAGTTGGCAGCAGCACTAACAGTCAAGTGCTGACTTCCAGAACTTTTCAGAAAATGTAATACATTGTTTTAAAAGCACCCAAGGGTGCAGAACAGCTGAAAGGGGTGGAGCAGTGAGGTGGATTTAAATACATTCATATTCTTTTTGGGCAAAGCTATGCCCAGGGACAGGGTATTAGAGCAGGAAGACCCTGTTGTGGGAAAAATTTATATTAATGACAGAACTCTCCTGGGGAGGAGCTAAGGGCATCAGGTCCTATTAAATTTAAATAAATATTTATGAGCAAGAGGAAGAGCAATGGGTAAATTTAGGGCATTAGGCCCTGTTGAGCCTTCATAAATATTTATAAGTCAACTCCTGAAGGGAGGTTAAGGGCAGGGCAAAGTCCCAATTTAAAACAGAAGCAGCCCAGGGGAACTACTTAGGCTAAGGGCTAGTAAGTCAAGGTGTTTCTGTTACATTTCTCTAAGAAATAAACACTATGTGGGTCAGTAGCGGCCCAGGGCAAGCACCATCCATACAAAAGGCAAGCTATTTGGTTCATTGTAGAAATAACTTGCACCCAGGGCACTGTGCAGCAATGAGATTGCATTGGTGGAAGGGAGTCTAATAAGTTTTCCCACCTTGGACCACACATAGAGATGGCTGGGGCACTAGCATATGCTAGTAACCCTCCCCCCCCCAAAAAAAGTGCTAACCAAAAGGAAGATGATTGATCAGTGCAATAATACTGCCACTGTACTGATCTGTTGAAGTGTTATAATTGCCCCCGAACTGTGTGTTATGTGCCCTGCAACCTACAGGTGCCCTGAACTGTGTGCTCCATGCCCAGCAATTGGCAATTGCTCCTGAACTGTGTGATTTGCACCCTGCAACCTGCAATTGCCTCTAACTATGCCATGCAACTGGCAATTGACCCTGAACTGTGTGTACCATGCCCTGCAACCTACAATTGCCCTGAACTGTGTGTTCCATGCCCTGCAACTATCAATTGCCCCGGAAGTGTGTGTTTTGCACCCTGCAATCTGCAATTTCCCCAAACTGTGAATTCCATGCACTATAACTGGCATTTGCCCCTGAACTGTGCGTTTTGCACCCTGCAGCCTGCAGTTGCCCTGAACTGTGTTCTGTTCCCTGCAACTGGCAATTGCCCCTGAACTGTGTGTTCTACCTCCTGCAAATGGCAATTGCCCAGGCGTTTCCCTCTGATATGAGACTTTTGCATTCTGATATTGGGAACCACCTCTAACTATGTGCCTATGGCTTAATACTACATTTCATCATGAATCAGTCTCCAGCTAATCTACCGAGTCATCCAGCATCTTCATCTTCCAGCTTCACGAATCAATATGCCACTGAGCTACTGTTTTTTTCTTCAAGTGCATACTTCCTGTGAGAATTTTGCATCAAAGGTTTGCATTTTGTTGAGCCCCTAACTAGTAGATAGTAGTTAGAAGTGGCCTCACTGCCATTTGCTGCATCTCCATCATTATCCTGTTAAGGCAACCAGTGAGTTTAGGAGCTGCATGGGCTCAACAGTTAGGGATAGTGTCACTCCGCTCAACCTTCCAGCACCTTATTCATTTTTTTTCCTTCCCAGGTTCCTTTCAGCATTCTTCAAAGACAAAACACCCTGCTTGTTATTTTCCTTTTCTTTGCTGGCACCACTTGCAACTGGCATCCAGAGGTCATCATTCTTAATCAACTTCAGTAGACCTGCTTCATCTCGTTTGCCTATTCTTTGTGGTTCATCTCATCTCTTTCAATTATCTCATCCTTGCAGCCCATTGAAGGCCTCAAGCTGGAATTCTTCTGCTGCATCTGGTCCATCCCAGCAGTCCACTGGAGTGCTCAGGCTGGAATTCTTCTCCTGCATCTGGTTTGTCCTGGCAGTCCATTGGAGGGCTTGTGCTGAAGATTCCTGATTATGGTAATCATGTTGCATTTGTTCATCCCAGTAGTCCTGAAGAGGGGGCTTAGCTGATGAACTCATGGTCTGTTTGCAAAGATTCTCCTAAATTCCAGTGATCCCTCAAAGATCTCTTTTGTCAAGTCAGTCTAGCCTGCATCCAAGATTTCCCTTTTATCCCTATAGTTTTCCTCTTCATCCAGAGTCCCAGAAATAGTCTTCTTTTGCCAACAAAAAGGACTCTAAAGTATGTCAATCCCAGTGATTGTTCTCATAGTTGTACTGCAGAGTAACATATTGTCATGTAAAGTTCTTGTATAAGCATTTTAGAGCTCTATTTGTTGGAGTACTCCAAGCCATAGGCCAAGGTGCACCTCTTAGTTACAGTTTAGAGATTTATGGTAATTTATTATTTGTATATAATGTTCTTACAGTGTCTTCATACAAGTTCATTCCTATGTGATTGTGTTACCTTTTCTTTCCCTTGTACAATAAAACTTGTTGCATCGAACCTCTGTGTACCACTCCTGCCCCTCCTTGTTGGGTGACTCCATCCACTGACTATGAACATATTGGTCCCTTGAGTGCAGGGAGTAGGAGGAGGAGGGGGTGGGGAGAGGAGATGGGATAGATATGAGAGAAGGGACCAAAACCAGTATTTAGAGATGAAAGAAGACCTCTGGGACTGGTGAGGTAAAGTGAAAGGGAGCATGGAGAGGGAGGAGTAAATGGAGCAGTGGTAAGTATGAGAGGGTGAGTTGGTAACAAAGTGGCAGAAGACATTGCAGATGGTGTCTAGTCTGGCAAGGAATGTAATAGGGCTGCTTCATAAACAACAACTGCATAGTTGAAAACTGAAAGAACCATGTTGGTGACCGGCTCCTGGCAGACCTGGTCAGAAAAGGCAGTCTTCATTGCGGTACAGGGCATCAAGTTTGGGGCAGAGTTTGGCATGAATGGAATCTATGTGAGCAAAGAAGCCAAGCCTGCTATTTAACCACACACCAAGACACTTTAAAGTTGGGACTTCTTCAAGTTGTGTGCCATACAGCGTGGTGAATAAGTGCAGTGGGTGAGTCAAGCTAGCTTCTAGCTGGTGCCAAAGGTCATTGACACCATTTTTTTTTTGTGTGTTGACCCAAAGTTGGTTGGACTGGAACCAACACAGATCATTGTGAAAGTTTTGCTGAAGTGAGACTTCCAGAGTTGCACTTGAGAGACCAGAGATATAGAGAACTGTGTCATCGGCATACATGTAAATATGTGAGTTGGCACAGACATAGGGGAAGTTGTTTAGGAAGACAGAGAAAAGGATTGGACACAGAATGAAGCCCTGTGGGACCTTGACCTAAATAGGGAGGGGTGGGGAGATGGCACTTCCTACTTGTAACTTCTATCCACAGAATTGGAGAAACAGACCCACTCACTGGGCTACAAATTCAAATTTAATTTTATTCAGTTGAATCAATGTTTCACAATTTATTCTTACTGCTTGATCAGGATTTTCTATCTAATAAAAAATAATAACATATATGTCCATTTAAAACATCACTTAAGTACACGTGTATATCATGGTATTACCAATCATATCCATTTTTAATAGTCTAACAGACATTCTTTTCTTTAATTATTAATTACAATTTCTTCTTGTTAATTGTTTGATTTTACACATTACTTTTTAATTCTAATCATACTTCATAAAGCTTGCTGCCCACTTTTTTGATCAGTGAAACACATACTCCATTATCAAGGTTAAGAACTCACTCTGTTTTCATTTGTTTTTATCTGTAGAAAAAACAGCATTTTATTACATAGCACTAAATGTGTTAACTCAGTTTCAGGTTCTAGTTAAAAGAAATATAAGAAATATACCTTTTCATTTTTTAACAGCACAAAATCAATTTGTCATCACGTTAAGGCGTACTGCAACTGTTCTGTTCTTGGTTTACTCTGTACTAAAATTAGATTGAATTGGTATGTTTTCTTTTTACCATGTCTATTGTTTCTATCTAAATGAGAAGGCCTTATTGTGTATATTTTACCTGTTCAGGGTACTGCTGCTTTAGGGCACCAGGCCTCTTGAATGTATTTCCTCTGTAAAAAAGCATGGTGTCTATTTTAAATCTTTCTTTATACACAATCTCCCAGTTCAATACTAGATTAATCATTTATAAGTTACTCTTCTTCAGTAAACATTCATTTAAAAGAACTTACCAAAAGGATTTCTGTGTGGCATCTGCAGTCTGCTTCCTGCTTTGTTGACACTTGTCTGAGTTTTGTGAGCATGCTCACTAGAGTCCAGAGTTTTTTTTCCTCTCTCATATTGTCACTATTTCTTTTCATACACATGTGCCCTAAAGCAGAAGATGGACTTATATTTTTTTCACACTTACGTTCCTATTTATACCTAGCGGCAAGTTGTCCATTGAAATTGGTTATATCACTTTGTCTTTTAAGCATTTGAAGATAACATTTCATTATCATCTTTTTGTTCACACTACCTCTCAATATTTCCTACTTTGTTTTAAAGGTGTATTACCTTGGGCTTTGAGTTCATCAGTATTAACTGATTTATATAGCAGTCTTAATTCACATTTTTCATTTGTTTCATGAAATATGTATGGACTTAACCTTTCAGCGTGATGGCAAGGTTTAGTGTATTGAGTAAGTTTTTAACAGGTATACTCTTTTTAGGTTTGAAACCTTGAACTGGAAAAATGCAACACATGACTGAATTGGAACTAAGGTACCACAAGTGAAGTGGCCCCATGACCCAACCCACTGATGCAAAGTAACACCATTAGTGGCTGTTAAATGCAAGGCCAAAAAGCTTACTTTAACAGTCAGTCTTATTAATGGATCTAACGTATTTACTGTATATGGCTAATATTCTATTCTATGAATTTATTCCATAAAATTTCCTCATTTATTCCATAACGTTTGTTTAATGTGCCAAATCTGTCTATCCAAAATGCCTCTTGCTTTAGGAGGCACGTTAGTCTACTGCCTTCTCGTGGTGGTAAATCTAATCTTTCTATTTCTACAAATCTTAAAATTGATAAGCTATGTTTTTGTTCTAGGAAATGTCTAGCTACTACAGATTCAGTATCTCCTCTCCTAATATCACTCCTATACTCATTTAGTCTCAGTTTAAGTGGTCTTGATGTTTGTCCCACATAGTGTAGGTCACAAGGGTATTTAATTATATAGATCACCTGATCTGTCTGACATGTAATAAATTGTTTTATTGTTACATGTTTGTCTCTATACGGGTTATAAATCATTTTAGTTTTCCTTCTACTATTGCAATTTTGGCAATGGCTGCATGGATAGTTACCTACAATTTGGATCTACCTTCAAACATTTGATATTGAGGTTCAGGAGTTTTGTACATTGAATGACATGTTCTATCTTTTAAAGATTTTGTTTTTTTAGCTATTATCTATGGTTTTTCTTTGAATATTTCTTCCCCCTTGGGAGAAATTTTAAGTAAATCCCAGTGTTTATGTATGATTTTTTTAATTTCATAGAATTGATCTAAATAGTTTACAGAGACCATAATTTTCTCTTTTTGTTTGTCTGCTTGTATTTTTTCTTCAAATAATGTTTTTCTTTCTACAACATCACATCTTTTTTTTTGCTGTTTGTAAATTTTGTTCTAAATATTCTCTTTCTCTGAATCTATCTATTGTTTCTGTAGCGGCTTCTCTGTAATCAATCTCTTTTGTACAGTTTGGCCCAGATGTTCAAACTGCGCCCAAAATGTGCGCAACAGCAGGAGCAAGCACAACTCAATTGCGCATATGTGCAACAGATGCGATATTCAAACATGGAGCAGAACAAATTGCACAAGCAGCCAACATCTGAATATCGCACAAACTGTGCCATAGTGCAACCAGGAAGGAGAAGCTGAGCAGAAAGGTTGCACTATAGTGCAACCAGGGCAGCCCAGCTGAGCAGTCCAGAGGTGCCATAGCGCAAGCAGAGCCCCCCCAGAGCAATGGAACTGCACATCCAGGGAGGCAGGCTGGGGCCCACCACCAGCCATGCCACACATGGGCACAGGAACACACTGCAGAACCAACAAGACACCTGCACACCCCAAGCACAGCATCACTGGGGGTGGGACGGATGATCTACTGGCCCATGGGGACAAGCCAACAAAGCACAGCAGAGCCATGACGTCCCAGCACAACCACTGTCAGGCTGAGAGTGCCACACACAGGGGGTTGACAACCACAGTGCACATCAGCCCCCCATACGCACAGCACACCCTGCACCGTGACCCCAACACACCATCCATGTGCAGTGACTGGCACTGCAGGAAACCATGCATCCCCGCACACGTCAACCCCATGCAGCAGAGATGCATACAAGCCAGACACACCCTGTGCACCCAGCAGTGGGTGGCAGCAGACGGCAAGACCAACAGAAAGTCACTGCCATGCTGGAGATACCTCCCCATGCACACACATGCACACACTCACACACACAGACACACACACAGACACACACACACATACCCAGGACCATACCACCCCAGATGGCATGCACACCACTGCAACTGAGCAACCATAGCCAGCTGCAAATCAGAGACCAATACAGTATTCATAACATAATATAAATGTATTATCAAAATGTAAAGCACAAAACAATCAACCATAACTATTTACAAGGGGGTAAGAGGTACAAGGTAGGGGTGGGCAAGAGGTAGGGATGAACAACTTGGAGAGGGAAGGCAGGGTGGTAGGGATGGGTGAAGTGGGAAGGGTAATCTGGCCTAAGGCCCAGCAGGCTGGTCCTCCTCCACCCGGTGCCACTGTTCCCGGCGATGCCTCCTCCGCAGGCCATGTCGATGGATGTCCCTGAGGATGGCCTGGTTGTCCAGGGACACTTGCGTCAGCCCATGTATCTCCCGCTGTATCCTCCTGAGAACAGTGAGGCCTAGGAAAATGGGAACACAGTCAATGGCTGTGACTGACCACAACCCTGAACACCACCCAACCTGCAGACCATATAGCCCAATGTCCCGCACCTGTGATGGCATGCACCCACCCACAGTGAACATGCACATGGCCATCACAAACAGGCGGCACCAGCTATGTGCACCACTGCATACACACACTGCCCATGTCCATCACAGCACAAACAAGGCTGTCAAGTGACGTGGCAATGTGGTGCGATGCCAGTTACACAGCTATGTGCCCAGTGCATGCATGGACCACCAGTGACGCATACACAGACGTGCTGTGACACTGGACAATGATGCATGTCGCCTGTGTCGTACATGGTTGTGTTGTGCATGGCTGGTGGTCTTGTGCCCCCCAGCATGCAATAGCATCCATGAAGTAATGATACTCACACTCCTCAAGCAGCTGTGTCTGCCGCTGCTGCTGCTGCTGCTGCTGCTGGGGCGCACCACCCACAGCACCACCAACTGGCACCGGGGCTCTGGCACGGCCTTCCTCACCCCGTGCCTGCATCCTCACATCCCGGCCTGTGGGAGACATATGTTGAGAAAAACATCAGTGTGACTCCAAAGCAGACTGCCCCCTGCCCCAGTGAGAATGCCTGCCCACACAGCCAGACCCATGCATCTCACACCTGCACACACTGACACAGCCAACCATGGCAGAGCCATCACCTATGCACAGCCACCAAAACACACTCACACCCCTACAGAGAATACAGGTGCATAGATGGTACACCCACCTGGCCTAGGCACCACGCCCCTCCTGGCACGTGACCGTAGCCACTCCAGAAGCTGAGGATCCCTTCTGTGGAGGTTACTGTACCAGTGCCAGCACTGCTCAGCTGACCAGCACCGCCCAGTGACACCCACCAGGTCACTGGCCACTTGCTGCCAGACCTGGGTCCTAGCAATGGTGAGGGTCACCTCACCATACAGTGCCCCATAGTGGGGCTCCACCAGGGCCACCCAGTTGGCCACTTCCATGGGGCTCCTTTGCACTGCCCTCCTGCGTGCCATGCTACCAACTTTACAGCAGGCAATATGGCGCCCCACTGCGCCGTAACCCCACGTGGAGATGTTGTGCAATAGACCACCATAGGTTCCAATCGTGCTGTTCGAACAGCGCCATCACTTCACATAGCGCTGTCACCAGACAGTGCAATAGGGCCATACACATGGCAGCTGAACAGCGCCAGGGGGCAAAGGTCAGACTCCAGGTCATGGGCAATGACGCAAGGCCATGCACAGCGCCATCTGACGTATACGCATCCTGTGCGACTGACCACCTGCGTACCAGTGCCACAGTGGACTATTGCACAGTAGTGCCACAGTGCCATATAGTGCCCAGTGCTGTAGCACCACTGGCACAATGGTGGCCATGGCCTGAATTGCCGATCGCGCACAGCATGTCAGCAGTGTGGCAGATGCCTGCGTAAGCTATCTGGGCATGCGCAATGCAGTGTACCACACAGTCACAGATCTGCGCCATTGGCTCAGCCGACTCAACCGTATTGCGCAAAGCACAACTGCGCGATATTCAGCTGACACATTCAAATCATCTGATCAGCCATTCAATGGTGCAGTGGCGCGATTTGCATCTCATTATAGTTGCTCCACTCCTAATTTGCATGCATTGCACTATAAATGTGCGACATTGGGCTGCGCTGGCCAGATTTGGGTACTGCAGGTGAGAGGTGAGTTGCATGCTGTGTGATGTTCTGGACAATGGTCATGGGAAAATGCTGTAGACTGCACAGTGACAGGTGTCCACTTCCCCCCATACAGATCACCATGACTGAGCAGAGACAAGGTGAGTGAGGATGATGGTGGTAGGAGGAGGCCCAACTTTACCCCAGCAGAGACAGAGGCCCTTTTCCAGGCCTACCTGGAGGAGGAGCCACTACTGAGTGGATGGCGGGGCACCCCTCAGTCCTGTGTGGCTGCATGGGAGGGGGTAGCTCAGGCCGTGAACCTGCATGGAAGCCACCAGCGCTCCATGCAGGAATGCAAGAAGAAGATGGGGACAGACCGCAGGAGGTTGAAGGAGAAGGTGGCAGCCTTCAGGGCGGCACGTGCTGGCACTGGTGGGGGCCAGCCAGAGGTGTTGGAGCTGACCCCGGCTGAGGAGAGACTGGCTGCATCAATGCAGCAGAGCACTATTGAGGGCGTACTAGGAGGTGGATTCCAGACAGGTGGAAGCCCATCACTGCACGGTATGACATGGTGGTGGTGTTGGGGAAGGTTGTTCACATGCACTCACATGTACTCTTTTTCTGTTACAGATCCTGTTCGTCTTCAGGAGACAGTGGTGGTGGGTCCAGGCAGTGATGATGACCTGCTGGACATGGAGGAGGGTCCATCCACCTCAGTCACCAGCCAGCATGCACTGCAGCAGCATGCACGCTGGGCACTAACTCTGGTGTCGGTGATTCGGTGTGGGGTGCACCCTTTGAATATCCGGCCTTTCTTTATCCTAATTAGTTGTCCATATGGAATGTTTTCTACCACTGATTTTTTATGAAAACTCTTTTCAGGTAATAGTACATTTAGATCTGTTTTTTCCTGTATACCTTTGTAGATAGTACTTAATTTATATTAGATATCTGTAGATCCAAAAAGTTAATTGTATTTTTGTCATATGTAATGACAAATTTATTGTGCACTTACTTAAATAGTCAAAAATACATTTTAACATTTCTTCCGTGCCTTTCCAGATGCACAGGCAATCATCTATGTATCTCTTCCAACAAACAATGTTGTTCTTAAATATATTTCGGTCCCATAAATGAATTCTTTCTCAAAGCTCTCCATTACTATGCTGGCATAACTAGGTGCCATGGATGAACCCATAGCAATTCTCTTTCATTGCCAGTAATGTGTCCTATCATATTTGAAGTAATTTTGTTTCAAAACCACTTCTGCCAGTTTAATTAAAAATTCACTAAGAGGCTTTTGGGTATTATCTCTTTCCACAGGTTTGTCATATAATGCTCTTAGACCCACATTGTGTGGGATGCATGTATATAGATCTCTAATGTTAAAAGTTACTAATATGCAATTTTCATTTGTAATTTTTTCTTTATTCAATTTTTCCAACACTTGGATGGTGTCTTTGGTGTCTTTAAGATATGACTTAATGTTAATTACAAATGGTTGTATAAAATAGTCTATATAGACAGACAATGCTTCTAGCATTGAACCTATTCCAGCTATAATTGGGTGTCCTGGTGTGTTCATTTCATCTTTATGAATTTTTGGCAGAGTATAGAATGTTGGCATTATGGGATGTTGTCTGAGTAGCATTCTTTCTTCTCATTCTGTTATGTAACTTTCTTCTCTACCTTCTTCTAAAATCTTTTTTACTAATAGTTTTATCTGTCCCATTGGGTTTGTATCACACTTCTGATAGAGTTCTTTATTACTTAATTGTCTGAGGCACTCCTTGTTGTAATCTTCTCTATCCATAATTACTATTCCACCCTTTAACTGCCTTTTTAATAACTATAGTTTGATCATTTTCTAAACTTGTTAGGGCTCCAAATTGATTAGCTGTTAAGTTATACATTTGTCTTCTATCTAATTTATTCTTTTCAATGTGTTCTAAGTCCCTTTCCACCATTTCTATGTATGGAATTATGTTTGGGTGTATGGGACATGGTGGGAGAAATTTAGAATGGTATTTCAAATTTACTGCTAGTGTTTTCTTTTTTTCTTTTTCTAGGGTGTTGACTTTGCCTTCTACACCTGCAAATAAATTTCATAATCTTATTTTTCTGTAAAATCTTTGCATATCCATTTTTAAATGTAAAAAGTTTCATTTTTCATGTGGATAGAATGTTAAACCCAAATGTAAAACTCTTTCTTCAATTGCCTTCAATTGTCGATGTGACAAATTAAAAACTATACTTATCCTCTCTTGTGGGACTTCTGCGTTACTCTGGTCCCTATAGTTTCCTGTTCTTGTCATTTTCCTTGTTCTTGTGTGAATTCTATATCTATATCTGATTCTCCTTTTTCTCTTGTGAATCTTTGGTCCCTGGTAGTATATTCGCCTGTTTGTTTTGTGCCTCTCCATCTGCCTCTGTTCCATCTTCCTCTCCCCTGTATCTGCCTTTGCCTAAAAAAGGCTTACATTGTTATTGTTATTACATTGTTATTGTGTTCCACTGCTCTCTGCACTACTGCCTGAACTATATAGATTGTTCTCTAAATCTGGATTGTATGTGTACTGCATTTTATATGGTGTGAATTTATTGTAGTTGTACACTTTTCCTTCTTTGTAATCATTTAAATCATGTTTAAATGTTCTCAGTTTTTGATCAACCAAATTATTTTCATAATCTTCTAATGCTTTGTTTATTTAATGTAAAAATTCTGAAAATTCTCTAATATCTGGTTTTTGGTTGTATTGATCGTAAACATTCTTTATTTCCCCACTTATGCTTGTCAGTTCTATATTTAATGCTTCCACCAATAATAAAAGGAAATCCAAAGAACATTTATTCCTTACTCCATCCCATTTTTTTTCTAAATCATTTGTTGTGAACCCCAAATTTGGTTCTATGGGTACCCTCATACTCCTAGGGCTTCTTTTCTGTTTCTAATACTCTATAAGTGTTACACAATGCCATTCCAATCTGAGTTCATGTTTTTTTAAAGATTCATATTTGTGAATCAAATTTTCTGTGTTAAGATTACCAGATAATTTTTTCTTACTGGTTATTCCTTGTAATATCCTTTCCTCATCTGTTTTAGTTAATGTTCTTGGGACTGAGTTTTCATCAGTTATACCTTTTAGTGTTTCAAAAACATCCATTATTCTTATTTTAACAGCTAAAAATATATTGATGCAAAAAATTCTTAATTTAAAACATACAATTATAATTCTTACTCAAAAATAGAGTCCCAAATTGTAGTAAAATCCATCACTCTATGAAAGGATATCTTGTCTAAACCCGCCAAAGAGTTTTTGTTCAGACTAGAGCCAACAAGTCATAGCTGAACCATAGTCAAAGTAAATAAAGTATATTGTTAAGATCCTATTAGCATTGCAGTTCCAACAAGTGTCTCTGGATGTTTAAATGGATGATTTACAGTAGTTTCATATTTTATTATGG
The DNA here is from genome assembly GCA_016271365.2 of Neoceratodus forsteri. Lineage (NCBI taxonomy): Eukaryota > Metazoa > Chordata > Ceratodontiformes > Ceratodontidae > Neoceratodus > Neoceratodus forsteri. The sequence goes on along the minus strand of CM028132.1, from coordinate 640,630,357 downwards.
TTCAGTCTAAATGTAACTGTGGGGCCTCCTGATTGCAGTCACTGAGAAGAAGTGACCAGACAGTACTTCAAGGAAACCACAGAAAGGTCAGTGTGGCCCTCAACACCTGAAAAATAAATCAAAGGTCTGGGAGGGATCTAACTCCAATTAGCCTCTTGTAACTTCTATCCAAAGGTTATGGGCTGGTGGAGGATGGGTAGGATTTGGGATAATAGGAACCTATATATGCTGGATAGTAGGGAGGGCACCTGGGTCTTAAAGGATAAATTGGAGAATTAGATGTCAACTAGCCTTAATTTAAACTGATGGGGGGGTCGATAGGATGTGCTGCAACTGAAGTCCCCAGGTGGAGGAGATCAACAGCCCTCCCATGAAGTCAGCAGATAGAAATAAGGGTGAAGAGCAGTGGTAATAGAGAGGGGATGAAACGGGGAGAACAAAAGGCATGGGCAGTGGTAATGGAGTACAGGTGTCATGGTGGAAGGTGGTGCAATTAAATGCAGGGTTACATGTCACCACAGTGACAGGAAATTCACCGACCATCAGTACAGCAATGGCAAAATCTTGCCAGTTGGCATTTTGCCGTCACTGTAAAAAAATGTTTTTTTGCAAGGGGCACGTTCCTCCACACCCCCTGTTCTATAGATAACCAAATCAGAGTCAGAGTTGGTTTGGGAAGGGGGCAAATTCCCCATAGACAGCAGCATCGTGAACCCAGCCAACCATCACAGTAAACTGTCGATATTGTCGCTGTGATGGTCTATGCTGTGTTCCTGTCACTGCGGTGATGTGATATCTAAATGTAAAGTGGGCAAACAAAATGACAGATCTTCATGCTCTGATGGCTGATGGAGAGGTAGACACAGCAGCTATCACAGAGATGTGGGCCACCCAATCCCATGACTGGGACCTCATGATCCCTGAGTATAGAATTTATCAGAAAGACAGAGAGAAGGGCAATGAGGGTAGGATTGCTTTATTCATGAGGGATGGGATGATATGCACCAGGGAGGAGGAGGAGGAGGAGGCTGAGAGTAAGACTGAGGCCTTGGGAGTGCAGCTTCAAAACAAGAGGAGAAAGATCAGAATGTGGGTGGTTTATAGACCATGTAATATTTCCAAATGAGTGCGCACTGAGACGTGGTGTACAAAGAACCAACCAAGTGAAATATTCAAACAGAAGGTTCTGGCACACACAAATACTCAGACAGAGGGATGCATAAATAAAATAACTAATTTATTAAAACTGTGAAATAAAAAAAAGTCAGCCTTACATGTTTTGCACTGACCTTTGAGAAAGGATTGCGGTCAGTCTGAAACATGTGAGGCTGATTTTTTTTATTTCACAGTTTTAATAAATTAGTTATTTTATTTATGTGTCCCTCTGTCTGAGTATTTGTGTGTGCCAGAACCTTTTGTCTGAATATTTCAAATGGTTTACAGACCACCCTCACAGGACAATGAGTTGGAAAAATGTGCAGAGGGAGCAGATTAGAACACTGTGTAGTAAGAGAAACGTAGCCATAACAGGTGATTTCAGCCTGCCTAGAACTGTATTTATTTTATTTATTTATTTATTTATTTGAGTCTAGGATTACAAAATACCTTTGAGCCAAGGCTCTTTTACAAAGGTTCCACATCAGTACAGGCATAAAGGTCATACAGGTTTCAAAGTACATAAAAACAATCAGTAACACAGTTGTCATAACTCTTATTTATACAGACAGTACATAAAAACACTAGGAGGATGTAGGCAACAAAGGAAGTGTGGAAAGGAGGACCCCAGCTACCTCCTGGTCCAGGGAACAGATCCTACTGGAGGCTTTCCACAATTGTTTCCTGGTTCAGGGAATTGCAGAGCCTACCAGGGATGGAGCGGTGCTGTATCTAGTGCTGTGGTATGGCGAACGTGTCCAGAAAACTGAAGTGGAGCAACCAATGCACATTGTGGTTCTACCTAAATATCAGAAAGGACATAGCTGGGATTAAGACGAGGGTAGTGGACTTTTGAAAGGTGGATATTGATAAAATGGGTGAAATCCTAAAGGGGCACCTTGCCAAAATCAGGCTACAGTGGGAAGTGGGGTGGAAATAGTCCATTATTAAGTCAGGGCTGATTAAGGCCACTACTACTTATACAAAGGTTCAAAGCAAGAAAGCCAGGACAAAAAAATGGGGTTGACAATGAGGTGGTAGCAAAAATATGGGGAAAGAGAGCAGCCTTTCTGAAGTACAAACTTACTCTAAGAGATGCGGACAGGGAGGATTAGTCAGTGAAGACAAGTGAGGCTAGCAGAGTGGTCAAGGCAGCTAAGGCCATGAGGGAGCTAAAGCTGGTGCAGGGGATAAAGGAAGGGGAAAAGGACTTTTTAGGTATATAAGTGAGAACGGGAGTAGCAAGTATAGGATTGTTAGATTAAAGAGGGGTGGGTGGAAAGTAGTGAGGAACAGGCAGAGACATTGAATGAATATTTCAGCTTGATTTCAGTAGCACCACATATGAGCAAGTATTATTGAGTGTATCAATATGAGCAACTCAATAATACTGCTCCCATGTACAGCAAGTAGGGAAAAAGAGCACTAAATAGGTAAGCGAGTGTAGTGCTGAGGGATACATGCTACGCTCATGACAAAAGGGGATAAAAACAAATATTTGGCCAAGCCCTGCTGAGCTGGCCATGTGGTGTAGTGGCTTGAGCCACTGCCACAGGATTGTGTGGTGTGGGTTCTGATCTCGGTGCAGGTAATGTTTTGCTTCCAGGTGGAGTTTCTATTTTCACCTAAGTCTGCTCCTCCTCGAGTTGAGAATCTTTATTTTGGGGGGTGTGAGGGGCATCACCCCCCACAAAAATAAAAGGAGCATTGTATTCTTTAGAGGACCATCAATGTTTGTGGCAGTCTTTCTAAGTTGAAGGCGCCCTTTTGTCGCAAGTGATTTTTTCACTGCTCTGTGTGAGCAGAGCAGTAAGGGACTCACCCTTATCACATAAATCCTCTTTTCAGAAGAGGGGGACAGTAGGAGAAATACAGGAGGACAAGGTTTCAAAGGGCATTAGGGCTCTTAGGGTAGACATGGCTATTGAACTGGATGGTGAGCACCCGAGAGTTCTGAGAAAATTTGCGGAAGTCCTGGCTGGCCCCCTAACAAACCTGTTCAACACCTCACTGGAGGCAGGATACATGACTCAGGACTGGAGAATGGCACATATGGTGCCTCTCCACAAGAGGGGGCCCAGGGATGAACCAGGAAATTACAAACCACCCATCCTTACCTCCATTGTTGGCAAATTAATGGAGGCCACACTAAAGGAGAGACTAGTGGACTTTCTGGAAGTGAATGGTCTCCAGGATGAAAGGCAGCATGGGTTTTGCCTTGGGAAGATCCTGCAAGATTAACCTGATAGACTTTTTTGACTGTCTCACTGGATCAGTGGACAGGGGCCAGGCAATTGATGTCCTGTACCTGGACATCAGTAAGACATTTGACTCTGTGCCACATGAGAGATTGTTCATTAAGTTGAAGGACCTCAGAGTCAAGGAGAAGCTGGCTGGGTGGGTCAAGAGCTGGATACAAGTCAGAACCAGAGGGTGTTAGTGGGGGGGGGAATTATTGAAGCCTAGAACTGTAACCAGTGGAGTCCAACAGGACTCAATTCTTGGGCCGGTGTTTTTTAACATCTTTATCAATGATGTCGTGGAAGGTATCAAAGGTAAAATCTACCTATTCACAGATGACACTAAGCTCTGTGGGAAAGTGGACACAGAGGAGGGGAGACAGGGGCTCAGAAAGGACTTGGCTAGGCTTGAAAAATAGTTGGGAATCTGGCAGTTGAGGTTCAATGCCAAGAAGTGCAAGGTAATGCACCTGGGGGATAACAACCCAGGGGCTATTTACTGGTTGGGGATGTACAGGTGTCCAGTTCTGTGGAGGAAAAAGACCTAGGGGTGATCATCACAGGGGACCTAAGGCACTCTGTGCATTGCCATAAAGCAGCAGCCAAAGCCAACAGAATGCTGGGGTACATCACCAGATGAATCACATCCAGGAAAGGGAAGTCATTCTGCCATTGCAGAGGTCCTTGGTGAGACCACACTTAGAGTACTGTGTGCAATTCTGGTGTCCATATCTAAAAAAGGACATTAAATTACTGGAGGAGCTACAGCGCAGGGCAAGTAAGATGATCCAGGGCCTGTGGGACAAACCCTAACAAGAGAGGCTAAGGGAGTTCAATATGTACTCACTGGAGGACAGAAGAGGGGTGTGTGTGGCGGAGTTTGGATACACCCTCTGCAGTGACTGATGGACCACTTTTCATCTCCTTATTTTCTAGCAACAGTTAATGCTTTTCTCTTTGCTTTTCTTCTGTTTCCCCCTACCCTAGGTTGGCGACCTTTCGTAGCTCTTTACTGTCCCTACTAAACTTCCTACTAGTTATCTCTTTTCATTCTTTTTCCATTTCCATCCATCCTGTTCCTGGAATGATGCCAAACACCCAGAGAGGTGTTGTGTAAAGTGCACATGTGCATTTTGTGTACAAAAAGCAAGAAGGTTATTTTAAATAGGAATGAATACAGTTAATAAAGTATTTTTTAAAGAAAAAGGATTTTAAGCCATATAAAACAATAATAATTTCATGATTAGTACAGCTATAAGAAATCCTTAAGGTATTTTCATAAAGTCACATCATAAACCTGTTACTGTATAAGGTTCTATGTCTGAGAATGTGGTATACTTTATAAAAGTGCTTAGTCACTGTGGATCAGAAATATAGAGTCAATATCTGTGGAGATATACACTGTACCTTTAACTGAACCAGGAACTCCCCCTGAAACACCCCCCATTGGTTTTGAAACATGTTCAGACATGAAACAGTATGTCCAGACATGTAAATAGAAAAGGGTTCAGTCAGGTGACCCCACCAAAAAGATATAAAAACCTCTTCACTGAGTTCACTTCAGTTCAGTCCGGTGGGGCTCAGCCCTGAGAGAGAGAAGAGAAGTTCTGCTGCTACAGTAGACAAGCTGTTGAATGCAGATGAGAAGGGTCTTATGAGCTTTAAGATCCAGGACTGTATTATGGGAGAAATTACTGATGTTAAGTATTGATTTTTTTTTTTTTGCAATTGTTTTGTTCTCATTTATTTTTCAAACTTTTGAAAAATAAATATTACACCACGGTGTGTTTTAAATCTATACATTTGCCTTGTCTTAAGTTTATTCCCACATGCTGCGACAAACTTGGTTTGGGAAGTGGGATAGTACTGGTTGTCCAGAGAAAGAAAGGGGGGACCAGTACCCAGATACCAGCCCTGGTATCCAGACATAGGGGACAAAGAGCAGGATGGCATACCTACAAGATCTCATGGAAGCCAATGATCTGTTGGAGGTGGGGCTTCCTAGTGTGCATACCAGAACTCAGGTGAGGAGGACTTGAGGGGAATTACTAACTGGATTGGAGTTCGTTGGAATGTGGAGGTGGACCTGTACTGGAGAGAGGCAGAGCACTGCTGTCAGGTGTTGATGGAGGGTTCCCAACTGGAGGATTACATGGCCAAAGCAGAGAAGCAGGATCCATGGATTCTCAAGGAGGAGGACCCCCTGATGGAACCTTCGCTGCCAGTCACTTTTGAAATCCTGTTGCCCATTTTTCCAGGCTGCTGCTACTTGGAGAACAATGAGATGAAAGCCCCAGGTAAGACTGTTTCAGGACATTTGCATACTAGGGTGAAGACTACAAGCAAAAGGGAAGACACCATGGTGGTTGAATGGACTTTTTCATGTTTTGAACCCCCTGTGATATAGTATGAAATGTATGAAACAATGCCAAGTGATGGGTATGTAGGAAGCGCAAAGTCAGCAAAAAAACACTGTGTATTACGTCCTCTTTTTTAATGTAATGATGAAGGTACAAAAGTAAGTGTACAGGGCTGAAACTATGCCAAGTGATGGGTATGGAGAAAGTTAGAAGTTGACATAAAACTGCTGTGTAGTGCTTCCTCTTTTTTAATGTACTGATGAAGGTACAATAGTTAGTGCACAAGATTTTGAAATGATGCCAAGTAATGGATTCTGAAATGATGTTAAGTGATGGGTGCTGAAATAATGCCTATTGATGGGTGCCTGATATTATATATGAAGTGTCTGAGTTTTAGATTTGGTCACCTAGTGTAGCTCTTTACTGTCTCTGCTAAACTTCCTACTAGTTATCTCTTTTCATTCTTTTTCCATTTCCATCTATCCAGTCCCTGGAATGATGCCAAACACCCTTACAGGCACTGTGTAAAGTGCACCCATGCGTTTTGTGTACAAAAAGCATGAAGGCTATTTTAAATAGGAATGAATATAGTTAATAAATCCTTTTTAAAGAAAATGATTATGAGCCATATGAAACAATAATAATTTCATAATTAGTACAGTTATAAGAAATCCTTAAGGTATTTTCATAAATGCATTTTATAAACCTGTTACTGTATAATATTTTATGTCTGAGAATGTGGTATACTTTATAAAAGTGCTTTAGTCACTGTGAATTAGAGATATAGAGTCTATAGCTGTGGAGATATACACTGTACTTTTAACTGAACCAGGAACTCCCCTGAACCTCCTCCCTTGGTTTTGAAACATGTTCCAACATGAAACAGCATGTCCAGACACATAAATAGAAAAGGGTTCAGTTAGGTGACACCCACCAAAAAAATATGAAAAACCTCTTTATTGAGCTCACTTCAGTTCAGTCCAGTGGGGCTCAGCCCTGAGAGAGAGGAGAGGTTCTACTGCTACTGTAGACAAGCTGTTGAATGCAGATGAGAAGAGTCTTAGGAGCTTTAAGATGCAGGACTGTATTATGGGAGAAACTACTGATAAGTATTGATTTTCTTCTCAATTATTTTGTTTTCATTTATTATTTTTAGAACTTTTGAAAAATAAATATCACACCACGGTGTGTTTTAAACCTGTAAATTTACCTTGTCTGAAGTTTATTCCCTCAGGCTGTGACAGGCGGACAGGATTGAAACCCTCAAGTACCTTAAAGGTATGAATAAGGTTAGAGCAGATGGTATTTTCAAACTCAGGGGAAAGGGGTCCACTAGGGTGCATGGTCTAATAGTAGCAGGGGAAAGATTCAAAAAGGATATGAGAAGACTCTTTTTCTCAGAAAAAGTGGTCTCAAAGTAGAAAGAACTGCCAGAAGAGGTGGTATTGAAAATTGTGTACAGCTTTAAAAGGGGTTAGTACAGGGTGAAAGGGAGAATCATAGCAGGTTGGAAGATGGGTAGGGGGGTTGAGAGTGATAGGGTGGGAGACTCCAGGAAAAAAAGGGATGGAGGGCAGCTGCAGTAAATTAATCTGAGAGCTGCACACCCGAGTAGAGTAGCTAGACCGCAATGGCCTGTTTCTGCTGGCATTTTCATATGTTTGTAAGACAAGGGGGGAGCACTCTTTCATCCCTCTGCAGCCCAAAGTAATCCCAAGTGCAGTTTGGTGAGGCAGGTGAGTATTGGAACCAATCCTGTCAACATGCATTATATATGCTAGTAACAAAGCACTATACAGTATCAACAAACACAATAGTAGATGAGCTACTTCAGCGAATGTAAATCCAGATGTGTAATATAATTTCTTGTCCAAGTGACCAAGACTTAGATGATGAAAAATAGTCAAATCCAGAAGAAATGGTGAAGTATGAGCTGATCTGTTTTGCTGAGCCGATTTCTGTATTCTGTATTCTGTATTCTGTATTCTGTATTTGTTCACTTCCTAGAATACAGTATGTGAAAAATGCTGCGTGGTTTATTATTTCTTTCTTTACAATTTTATTATTCACTTTCATCTGTCCATTCAGTCTAATAATAGTAATAATTATTATTTTCATGATAAAAATCTTAATTTTTGGTCAGCATGTACAGCTTTGGGAAGTGTACCATACTTAATCTGATACAGTTCAGTCCACTTGACCTCGGGCATCAAACCAAAGCAGCGTCTGACACTGGGAGATTATTATTTGGCATTTGTTCACATCATGACTATCAGTTAAACCAGCTGTTGTACAGAACATTGTCTCAGAGCTATGTGGTTATTATGTTTCTGATTCCTGAAGTTCATTCTCCATCAAGCAGGGCATGCCCTTAATAACATTAAAAGGACGGCTTGATACAAAAGAAACTCAAGTAGAATTGAACATACAAAAAGACAGATGAGCTATTGTTGAATATAAAATGGGTTCAGTAAACCCCGGGAGTTCATGGACTCTTGCATTAATTGCATTCAGAAGGAATCAGCAGAGATCAGAGGTTTGAACACGAAGCCTCATCACATGATGACTTTGTGCAAAGAGTTGTAACAATTTGACAGTAACACAGTACAACAGTCAGTGTCATTGGCTCAGCAGGTAGCACACTCGCCTCTGAGGCCAAGAAATCAGAAGGCTGTGGGTTCTAGCCCCACACTAGGAACTTGGTTAAAATCTCAATATTGACACTAGTGCAACATGACAGGGGTGCTGTCTTTCGGATGAGACATTAAACCGAGGTCCCATCTGCACGTTCAGGTGGATGTTAAAGATCCCATGGCACTTCTTGAAAAAAGAAGGGGCATTTTTTATTGAAAATTCAATACAAACATCATAAAATCAAAACAATACTGTAGAACTCCAAAGCAAAATAGACAGTCCCATGAGGAAATGATACAGGAAACTTAAGAAAACTCTACTGACCCCTGTCCTACAGTAGGAACCAAGAAGCCAGAACATACATTCCAAAAACAAAGGTTTATTTACAGCATAAATAATAATTAAAGGAAAGAAAATTTAAAAAATAAAATAAAAAAAATCAATTAGTAATAAAATGCAAGGAGTGTGGTCAAATCTCTTGGATGGTTCCCAAAGCCCCACATACCAAATCCCTGAAAAAACACACACTGTAGTTCCCAACCGACTACTATATACTACTCTAGGTACATACATAGCCTATTTTAAGTGAAACAGCTCTAAATTAAAGATCCTGCCTGCCATAATATCATCATCCATTAACATAAAAATCTGTAAAGCCTAGTTTAGAAGTTGTTATACTAACACATGCTGTAATCTCTTTCACTTAATATGTAATAACTGTGCTGAGAATATTTTCATATCTTACCTCCAGACATGCTGCTTCCACAAGCTTCCCAATAGCTAAATAAGACATCCTTTGCTGCTGAATGACATATTGACTATGTGCTTGCCATATATACAATTTCAGACAAGCAAGGAACACCCCCAAAGTACTACTGTCATAGGTGAACAGTCTACCGCTATATTGGCCTAAAACTAACTGTACATACGTCATTTGGACCAGCCACAGTGATTTCCATTTCTGAGCTAAAAATGACCAGAGCTGTTGGGAGAACTCACTTTCTAACAGAAATTGTGTCATTGTTTGTTCTACAGCTGTACATTCAGAATAGGGGAAGCACCGCTCTTTAATTGCCTTGAATTTCAGATCCCCCCTAATGTTCAGGTGCCCACACATACATAGCCATAAACTGTCCTACATACGGACTGGGATCTGCGGGTCAGTAAGTTGTGAAAGTGCTACTGGTACAAATCCCAGTGTGCACAATGTAAATGCTGGAATCTGAGGACCTATTGTGAATAAAATAGCCTCATATAATTGTTTCCTGGTTTTCTGAAGTAACATTGATTTAGAGACTAGCCACACATACAATTTATTCAGTGAAAGTTTCAAAAAGTCATATACCTTCATTCTTGGCAAGACTTTCACTGGTGCCCCCTGCCGATTATTCAAAAAACCTAGCAACAAAATTCTAGTCCACATCACCTCCCCAACCTCTAGCAGCTGTAATAATATTTTCAAATTACATATCCAGAATATAATGTGGAAAAAAAAATCAAAGGATATATCATTGCCACACCATCTTTGTTAACTGACAGGTAAATTGCCTTTTTATCGGGTTGAACCTACTCCCCCATAATATATGAAAGAAAATACTACATAGTTTAGGTTCCAAATTATATGGTATTGGATATACCCAACTAACATATAATAGTAAAGGAACTATAAAGTGTTTCAAAGACAAAATTATCTTTTTCTTGGACATAATCCAGCTTTTCCATTTTTCCACTCACCATTCACAGTGTTGGATGGCATCAGACCTATTTCTCCGTGCCATATCCCCTTCCCCAATATATAGGCCCAAAAGCTTAGTAGGATCCTTGGAAATCCTTATCCTCGAGTGTTCACTTTCGGCAATTGGTACACCAATGCTCAGTTCCACATTTATGTTGAGATTTAAAAGTGCCCCAGACACTTCCCCATATCTCTGTACTTCTGTAATAATATGAGTGACACTGTTCTTATCACTTAAAAATAAACAGAGATCATTAGCATATGCAGTTACATTCAATTCAGATGTCTGGCCCAGCAGCCGAATGCCCTTAATCCCAGTGTTCCCCACCAGATGCTTTATACAAGTGCCAAAAACTATGGTTTATAACAAAGGGCTCATTTGGCAGTCTTATAAAGAGTTCAAATTCCCCATATTATCCAATGGCAAGAAAGAATCCTGGTCCCTAATTGGTCAGTATGGGTCTGGACCCATGATGTTATCCCAGCATTACATCATGGATCTAGTCCCAGCACAGAGTAGACCGCATCAAATGAAAAAATAAATCATTCCACACAGCCTCGCTGGTCTCATCAGCCCTGTTCACTGTTTGCCACTGTCGAGACGCTAACAGTATCCCCAACTCACTTGCCACCACAGACACTAACAACAATCCCCACACATACAGTATTCCCTCAAACATCTTTTTTTTTTTAAAAACATTCTCTGAGACAGCATTTCATCCCACTTCTTTCCGATGATGCAGTGCAAGTGCTTTTAACGGCTTCACAGCCATGCTCTCCACTCACTACGCAGACGGCTCACATACTAAAGAAAATGGGACATGGGACAGACATAAGGCAGTTCTTGTGGGGGGTAGGAAAAAATAGGCTGTTGGTTAACTAGGATCTGTGGCCTATCCTGTAGGTAGAGAAATGGGCAGACCAGGTGGGCCAAGCGGTCCTTATCTGCCTTCAAAGTCTATGTTTCTATGGCTGCAGCCAGAGCTCCTTTCTGTCATCACTTTGACTTTTAAAGTCAAACAACGAAAAAACATCAAAAGCAGGACTGAGTGACTTACGATCACCTGTGAAGCCAAAGTCTCTTGGTCCTTGCAAGTCAGTCAGCCACTCAGCACTTCGCGCTTTGAGATCATGACTCCACATAAAAAAAAAAAAAAACATTCACTCGGCTGAACTAATGGCAGGGACAAAACCCCACCCAACTTAAAAAGAAAATGAAATGAAGGCATACAACACAGAGAATGGTGGGGGAGCAGCACAGACAGAACAATTCTGACAGATAAGAATGCTGTACCACCTACTGGCCAAAACAGGAACATCAGGACTTATTTTTTAAACTGTATAATTACACTTACAAAAAAAAATATGTATTTTAAAACTGCATTTTTTAATCTTTTTTCCTTTTTTTAATAAAACAGAGCCATTGTATAATAGAAATAATGTATTCCAGGGTGTGTCGTGCTGGGATAACGTCACTTCTGGGGTGATTAGTCACACTCGGCCTGCGGCCTCATGCCTAATCACCCCAGGCATGACTTTATCCCAGCATGATACACACCCTGTCATGCATTATTCCTTTAACTCCCTAGGGACTCCATAGAGTTTCAAAACTTGTACTAAAAACATATGGGAAATCCTATCAAAAGCCTTACTCTGGTCCATTGATGCAAGCAACTCAAATAACTTCTATTGTGTACAATAAGCACAACAAACCCTTATAAGAATAAGATTGTTCTGTATTCTCATTCCTGGTACTCCACAGGTTTGTGCTGGATGCAGCCACTCCTATAGTTGACTTCTTAATCTTTGATGTATCAGTTTCCCTAAAATTTTCCAGTTGGTATTTAGCAGGCAAATCGGCCTCCAACTCTGCAACAATGTTTTGTCCCCTGATGTATATAAAAACTTTATTAAACCCAGAAAAAAATTATCACTGACTATTTTATGAGTCAAAATTTCCTGATATACTGGGAGTAGCATATCTGCCAGCATATCCTGTAAAGCTGCATCGAACTCAAGAGGGAGACCATCATGTCCAGGGGACACATTTTTCCTCATCTTATGCAAAACTTCCAAAATCTCTTCCTTTGTTAAGGGAATTTGGTTCCTTCTGACTCAAAGCAGCTAAACTAGGCCCATATTCAGATATATGGGTATTCATCGCTGCCTGTCCTACCTCTTCATGAGCACCAAGGGATGAATGATACTGTTGCACTATCCTCTGAAGGTCCTGCAGGGCAGTCTTAATGCTCCCATCTTCATTCCTCAATGCTGTCACACAAGAGTTCTCAAGTCTAGTTCTGCAAGTCTGACAAGGAACTCCTATAGGCAATTGCATTGTACCATACTGCACAGTGGCAGTTAATGTAGCTGCCCTATCATACTGATAAGTTTTCATGTCTTGTCTAACCTGCATAATCTGGGTGCTATAATCTTGAGATGTAGTGATGGCTGAAGAATAAAGATGTTGCAAATGTTGACGTAAAGATAAATATTTTAGGAAATCCTTATTATTCTTATGTGCCCCATACTTTTCAAACCAGCTCTGAACTTTCTTCTTAGTATCCTCCCACCATTCCCCTGCCGTATCATAGAGGCAGCGAACTGTACTTCCTTGCATGCAAAATTTCTCTCATCTGAAACTGAACTGTCTGCTCTTGTGATACCGCTGTATTCAATCTCCATCCCCACTCAGCACACGATACCCCTTCCTGTAACTCTACCTTCAGTTTCAGTAGGCATTGATCAGAAACTTCCATAGGAAAAACTTGCAAATCCACAAATTGTATATTTGAAGATAAAAACCAGAAGTCAATCTGCATTGCCAGACTATCCCTCATGTAAGTTTTAGTTGTTCCAGGGGGTGAGACTAAATTGGCTGCATCATGCAACCCAGCAGTCTTTAAACAATTCTGCAGGGCATGCATGTGGCAGTAAACCTTTTTTTCTGCAAATCTTATACTGGGCAGATCTAGGGGGCAATTAGTCATCGTCCAAAAATACTTGCCTAGTAGTTACTAGAAAAGATTGAATAATTCCACCCGCTCAGCCATACTCTGAGGTGCATAAGGAGACACCATTCAGCATGCCTTACCATCAACTAAACCATTCAGGACTAATACACTGCCTGGTACTAAATCAATCAGTTTCTGTGGTTGGAAACGCACCCCTTGAAAGAGAATCCCCACACTGTCTGCTTTATTCTGTCCAAAGGACTAACATGATGGACCCCATACCCATGCCTTTTTACACGGAGACACAGAAACTGCTGTATTCAGCCAGGTTTCCTGTAAAAAAAAAACAACATTAAATGTCTGCTGCTATAAAAAGGAAAAAAAAAACACTTTATGTTTACCCCCATTTGGCATACTGCAAACATTCAAGGAAGCAAAAGTTAAGGCCACCATAAGAAGTAGTTTTTTTCCCTTTCTGTTAAAGATTAAATGTTCTGTATATCCCCATGTTTTTTCTTCTTTTTTTTCTTCCTGCCCTCACATTTCTCAATTGGAGGAAGGGAATGTGAAGATGTATCCCTATCCGAACCATCAATGTCCGTTGCACCCCAGTCAGTCTGTTTCCCAAATAATTCATATTTATTGCTCGCATCAGTGTCCGAGGAAACAGAAGTTCTTAGTCTAGCACTTCTCCTAGGAGCTGGGGTAGTCCAGGAGGAATCCACGGAATAAGGGAGGTGGTGTGGTGGGGGCAGCATCTCATTAGATCCCAAGGTGTCAGTACTCATATGTTCCTCCAATACTTCTACACTTGGAGCTATTGGGGGGGTCAGATGGGACAGTGCCAGATGCCTGGTCCATTTGAACCTGAGTCATGATGCTGCACATCCCCCTCAGATTTCTCCTGAGTCTGAGCAATCTCCTGTGGGTGTTCCTGTCACAACCCAGCAGTATCGTCAGGTCTGTTATCTGCTGTGGTTTTATCCATGTATGTCAGAGGAGGAGGGGGTGAGGGGGTTGCCCCCGACTGTCCTGTAGCTTTCCTTTGGGCCTGTCTAATGATGGCATCCTGATTCACTCCACCAGATCTATTATGAGCTGCCCAAGGGCATTTATAGAATACATGACCCCTGGTGTCACACAAGTTACACTTTGTTACATTTCTGCATTCTGTACTAATGTGGTCATATTCCCCACATAAAATGCACTTCAGGTTATCACAGGAGCTATCAAGATGAGTGCAGTCCCCAAATTTATGGCAAGCCTTTGGTTGACCAGCATAAAAAAACACTCCAAGATCCCGACCAATAAAACAATTGTTAGGCAGATGTACCTTGCTAGCACCATGCTGTTGCAACTTTATTTTGAAGTGCCAGCCCCAAGTCCAAAAAGATTCTGAATTGATAATTGGCTCAGGAGCACTGAAAACATTGCAACACTTTTGCAGCCAATGGGGGATGTCACCAATATTTACACTTTCTGTCTGAAACATGAGAGTTATCTTTTTAATGACTAGTTTAGTGAGTAGAATTGCCAAGAATGGACTCTATAACAGGGGAAAATTTAATCTGGTTGTAGGAAGTCCAACATTTGTCCAAGCCATGAGCAGTGCGCAAACTGACATCGAACATTTCTTCACCAGATATATGAATAAGTGCATGAACCTCAGCAGGCATAAAGTGTAGATTCCTTACGAAGTTCCCCCCTACATATTGCCTGAGTACAGTTCAAGGCCTCCCTTATATCAAAGGCATACTGCATGGTGATGTGGTATTGGGGAAGATTTATCAAATAAGTCTGAAAATCTGGGAACTCTATGTGGGGGTCGAGAATTTTGTTGTTGCCTAGTATTGTGTTCAAAAGAACTGGTATCTTCTCTGTGCTCCTCATGTTGTCCCGTACCAGATGGAATCTCTTCAGACCCAGCACCATCCCTGAATTCAGAGGATAAGTCCCCCCTATGACTCTCGGGCCACTTACACCCTCCCCTACCAAGTGGGCCTTCAGGAGCCTCTTCTCCTCAATCTGTGCCTGAGTAGGCTGCAGTTCATTTGGTACCTCCAGGTTGACAATGTCCTGCACATTTAAGTTCATTATTTGGGTGCCATTAATGCTGTCTGTCTCCCCCATCTTGCTTCTTATTTCTAAAGGAATTGTAGAGCGTGAATTACCTTCCATCTCTGCAGTGTGTTCATTGGCACCTCTGATGTTCTTGTACTGTCAATACTCAAACCCACCATGGGCTTCATATGTCCCTCAGATTCCATCCTGTGTGGTTTATCCATTTGAGTGGATGATGCGTCTTGCGATAATGCTTGACTCTCAATCGGGGATAGTGTGAAATCAACTGTTGGGTCACTGACCCACTTACGGGCTGCATCCTGCCATCACCCGGCCTGTTGCAGAGCCCTCTCCAGTGTCCACTCCTCATCGAGTACTCCAGGAGAATCGATCCATAAGGCTTCCTTGAGTCGATCTCTCATGGCCATCTAACTAAAGCTGCAGTAGGGGTGCCAACCATAAGATCTTTCTTCATAGATTTCTCTTTCTAGTGCATCTGCCGCACTTTCTTAGATGCTTGTTGCAGCTGTTGTCCAGAGCAGAGACTTTTCTCCACTCCACCAGGTTTATTCTTAACTTCTCCCGTGACTGGAGCTTGTGGGCAATCTAAGGCAGTTCATCAGTGGCCATGTGAAAGTCCTGAGAGGCTGAATCAAAATCCTCCATACCAGTTTCCAACAGTGCAGAAGCAGATTCACAGGTCAATGTATCTCAATGTGTTCCATCCAAAAAATCCTCAATACCCCATATACCTGCACCATTCACTGCATCAGCTGGCAAAGTAGTAGCCATATCCAGTGAAATATCTAATGCTACTGTATGTTCTCCTGGCCATTTTCAGCTGGGAGGGAGAACAAGTCCACAGCTTTCAGCATCTCCACATTCTCTGCTTCAACAGGGTCCTCCATCATGGAATGGGCCAACAGCACCCCCTTCCAAAAGCAGGGAATTTCCCCGGTGCCCTGGCCAAATTTCCCCCATTTACAAAAAATACCACCAACAGCTTAATCTGGTTCAATGCATTCATCTGTATCCCCATTGCCCAGGTCATGATGGAAAATAGGCAGAATTTGTCTAGTGCACTTACCAGGTTAACAAAAACTAAATACAAAAATAAATAATCTGTGTAACAGTACTACTAAAGATGCTTGTTGTGTTATTTGTGTTTGGTGGACATCACTTCTGTGTCATGATGTACATTTATTGCTCATTCCATTTGTGATGTGTGGGAATATGTTGTACTAGTAAAACTTGTTCCACAGATGTTTCTTCTTTCCTGTTCAGGATGGTGCAGATTAAGTTCATTTGTAAATCCAGCCCTGGGTGAGCATGTTCAGGTGATTCTCTGAGGACACCTAAAAACCTGTCCAACAAACATTTTTTTTCATGGAGAAACTTCAGAGAAACATTATGGTGAAATTGACATCCTAAAGACCTACTACATAGAGTACCTTTTTGGAAATGAATGCTTCATAGTTTGTTGCCAGGACAAGACAGTTGTATAAATGTGGTTGACGTAATGCCCTTGTCAATGGCAGGGATTTATTTTTGCTATTTTGAGATGTAGATAACCTTTGAAAAGGATGCAAAAGTACAAATCCTTCACAAAATCCAAGTTTAGCAGTTCCCATGGTCACTTGGAATTTACCCTATATACCACATCATTTTTCTTAACTATATTTTTCTGATAACACTTTGTCCAATTGAAACAGCACTGTGAGGCATCCTTAAGCTATTAGAGACTTCTGAAATGTATATGTTAAGTTAATTCTCATGGTTCACCCCTCAACCTACAAGTGGGGGCTAATGAGTTGTATTAGTTTTGTGGAAATTCCACCATTTGAATGATGCATAGCAATCATGAAAATGGCAGGATTGAGTGTCCTTTAAAATCCATTTGGGACAATTTTAAATTGCAGTTATCAGGATGTATTCCAGCTAAGCTGTGTACCAGGTTTAGGGTAAAAATGGCTTGAAATGTCATGCTATGATGACTTAAAATGTAGCTTAACAAAAAAGTATAATTTCTCTCACTATACAGAGAATTGATCTACATAATAAAATAATGTCAGCCATCACTGTGTTAGTCTAGTTCTCATAAAAATACTGTTTGTATGAAGCAGCATACTGCACAAAGCTTATTGGGCTGCTATTACTTTTTTTTCAGATGTGTGACTCATTTTGGTCCTTTGCCCCTTAGCTCTTTTTATGGCTGCATTGCACAGCTAAGATGACGTGCTGCAAATCAAGAAGAAAAGTTAGGGGTCTGACCAGAATTCCTAATACAGCACAGCTTGCTTGTAACACCCAGTGGAGTTAAAGCACACCATCTAATGGAATGCATGAATCAGATCGCATCCTCTTCCTCTTTTCTCCCTCCCTCCCTCCTCTGTCTCTGTCCACTCAGAGCATGTCCTCTTCTTCACTCTCTCTCCACTTCTCCCTCTTCTCAGTACACATCCTCTTCCCTCCCCTGCTGCACTATTTTCTTGCTCCAAACAGTAAACTTTCTAGTTTTTTGCTCCCAAAAGAGCTGCATTCTTGTGTGCCTACCCCATCCCCTGCCATTGTGTTTCCCCTCTCTCCTCTGACCTGCACTTATCTGCTCCCAAGGGAGCTGCACTGTTGTGTGACTACCACCACCTGGTGCCTGTGCAATTCCTCTCTTTCTTTCTCCCCCTTCCCCTGCACTTTTATTTTTGTTCCAATGGAGCCATACTGTTGTGTGCCCAGTGCCCTCCTCCTCCTTTGTTGTCTTGAACAGGAAATCACTGGAGCCATGAGTAAAGTTTTCTAATGGAAGATGGGACTGGTACCACCAGGATCATGCAAGATGGGTTCTGGTTAGGTTGTCATTGTAGTTTTTTTTTATTATTTTGTCATTTCTCCACCAAGGAGACTCCATGATTCTGCCCTGCCACATGCATTCAGAAATCAGTACCTCAGTTTTCAAGGAGTGAACCATGCCCCAAGAATCAGAGCATGAATAATGTTGGATGGGAGCAGGTGAGTAACAGGGGTTGTCCATTCATCTGAGAGTCTGTCTGTGCTTGAGGGGAGGGAGCTGTGGCTGTAAAGGAAGGAAAAGGGAAGTCTGAGTTCAGGATAGTGGAGACAGCGCTCAGACTTGTAGCTATGGGCTATGACAAAAGATACTGTCTTTCCTTGCATCTTGAGAGTGGTGCTTTTTGCATTTTGGGAGGCAGTTGTGCTTTCTGAGCTTGTGGGGGAGGGATCATCTATCCATCTAAGAGCTGGTCCATCTATGATTTGGGGGGAGATGACCTGGCTGTCAATCCATCCATTTGCACATCCTCCACGAGGAGGATGACTTACTTGGAACAGCAACCATATGTTTCCTGTGGCAGGTACAGTATAAGGTGTTGGGTGTCATAGTGTATTTTTGATGGTACTAATTTTGTTATGGGTTATTGCATAACAGCCATTTTGGCTCTGACCAGAGCTGGTTAAGTACTGTCCTTGATTTGTGAGGAAGGGGATTGAAAGTTAGGTGTGCAGCAGTGCACTTCCAGCTGAGTTGTGTCCCGTACCATTGCACAACCATCAAAGCAGAGTACTGCTGAAAGCCTGGTCATGGGGATTACACTTGTAGTTACTCTAAGTTAAAGATCAATGGCAACCATTTTACATACTGTTAATAAAAGCGTGAATTCAAGTCCTTGTGTCATGACTAATGTTTTGTGAAAATGTCATGCTATTTGGTTTTGTGGTTTTCTTTAAATCAGCATTTAACTTGCTCTGCACCAACTGAAAACAGTCAGGCTGTTTCTGTTCCTGTGAGTGAGCCTTGGAGAGTGATGATACCATATCAGAGTAGCTGGCTGCTTCAGCCACATAAGTTCATGCTTGACTGAAGAGCTGTTTCACTTCCCAGTCAGAGCAGTCTGTAAAGTTAATGATTTTCTTTCCAGGGTTTTTACTAACTCAGTCTTTGGTTTGTGTTTAGATTGTTTAGGTTACAATCTATCATTCCCTTCTGATACAAAGTTGATCATTTGAGTTTCACTGCTGAATTGTAGTGGTATGAATGAGTCTCTGTTGGAAATCAGCTTGCCTGTATCAAACCTGTCAGTTCTTTCTCATCACAACTCCCCATTTATTCTAGCTATATAACACTGGGCTGTTTATCTAACAGATTTAAAATAAATCAGTTTGTCTTTAATGCAGCATCCATAAATAGGATCATATAAGAACATTTTTTTTCATGTCAGATTGACAAACAGGTGCCTACCACAATCTATTTCAGGCACATGTACTGTATGAATTTACAGATTTCAGCTTTTTGATATTTTCTCTGTGAAAAAATGTCATGTATGTGTACAACTAGAAAAACTATGTGGCATCCTCATGCCCCCTGTCTCCTACCCCACAGTTGAGGCAGCTGCACTCTGCTGCCCCCTATCCACTGCCCTAGAAACCCTCTGTCTCCTGCCACACATTCAAGGCTGTTGCACCCTGCTGACCACTATATTCTCCTAGACAGGTGGGGCTGCTGCACTCTGCTACCCCCCACCACCAGAGTCAGATCCTTTGCTACACCATGCTGCCCACATGCCATGTCCAAATCAGAAGCAGTTGTTGCACCCTGTCCCACAGTTTGGGATGCTGTACTGTGATGCCTCTCCTGTCTCCTGCCTGAACTGGATCAGAAATCACTACATGGTGGATTAAAGAGTTCAATTTATTATGAGTAACTTGGAGAGAGGAGAACATATCTATATGGCTGGACTTTGAGTAAACCACTGTGAAAGAGTTGAAGTCCCTTGACCTGGGGTGTTGTAGTCACCAGATGTGTGTTAGGTTATATTGGGTGATGAGCTCCCCCACAGCTTCAAATGCTCTGTTCTGTGGTTCTGTTTTGTTAGCAACTATAATCAATGCATGTCTCCATGAAGATAGTAAACTCCCCCCAGAAACAGAGGTAAGTGAGTGAGGGAGAACTGAATTAGTTCTTGAATCAGTTTGTGAAAAATATTGAGGGTCATCTATATTGGGGGATATAGATATATATATATACATATACATATACATATACATATACATATACATATATATATATCCCAAATATAGATGACTCTTGATATTTTTCGCAAACAAATATATATACTGTATCTATATATCTATCTATCTATCTATCTATCTATCTATCTATCTATCTATCTATCTATCTATCTATTTGGATTAGAGATCCCTAGGGAGTGATTACTTCCACTAGGAGCCAGTGCCCCTCCTTGTGGGTTACTGTCCAGGATAAGGACCATTCCAGGTTTTTACATAGCAGGCTCACCCCCCACCCTTTTTTTGACTGCTGCAGTACTGTGAGCTTCAACCCCACCCATTACCTTTTAAATTTAGTTGCTTCCTCCCTTCTGAGGAAGGTCTCTTGCAGAATAGCTACCTGTTTCTTTAGGCATTTTAAGTGGGCCAGTACTTTCTTCCTCTTAACAGGGGAATTAAGACCCCTAACATTTCATGTGATAGCCTCGGTCTCAGCCATTTTAAGGGACTATAGGTGCAGAGCATGTTATATCAAGCAGAGAGCCCTCTGTATGATACTCCTTGAAAGAATTGCCTGCTATGGACCTGCTAGATGAACATAGTACATTTCCACATGTTGCATAATAATGCAAGAGCTTGAAAACATATAACATACGCAAACATTGCACAGAAGAAATCAGTTCCTTAGGGAGGCAGTATGGTGCAGTGGTTTAAGGCTCTGAGCTGCAAATCTGGTGACATCCAGCAGACCAGATCTGTGTTTGAAACCCACAGCTTCCACTTACATACTGTGTGACCCTGAGCAAGTCACTTAACTTCCCTGTGATCCCAGGTTGCACCGGTGAAAAAGCTTTCAGCTTAGTGTGCTACTCCTGGTTAAACAACTAAAAAAAAAAAAGGCAAATAAAATCCCTTCCCCAATCCACCCCGTCACCCTCTCCCTCCTCAGTCTCTCCCTACTCCTCTTTACCCCATTCCAAATGTAGTCCTGGAACATCTCCCAACCATAGGCTCCTAACAGTAGCCTAAGTGACCTAGTTCATGAACAGAGTGCAGGAACTGTTACTTTCTCTCCCCCCAGTCCATTCTTAGCAACCTCAAGGTGATTTAAGCCTCCACTGCTCATGGTAACTAGGTCTTTATATGGGGCCTTCATCTGCCACTCAAGTCCAGGTTTCTTCTGAGTCCCCTCAAGGGGCCATGGAGCATACTGTATGTACTGGGGCACTAGCAGTATCTGCACAGAGAAGCAGTATCAGAAGTGCTATGCCATGACCACACCATATGCATTAAGCCAGGGTGAGGTGTGCAGGTTTGAACTCCTCCACTACTTGTCTATAGACTTATGATCCATACCTGAACACAGAGGTATTAAGGAGTGAGTATCCCCAGAGGATATCCTGATTTCAGAATAATTCTAATTCATCCAATGTATAGTATGTGTGTTTGTGTGTTGGGAGGGAAGACAATGGAGAAGACAACAACATATGATACATTCTGGGTCCCCTATCACAGAGTATGAAATGAGAAGGTCATGGACTAGCTACTGCATCACATACTATATAGAAAATGTGGAAATATTTACCACAATGCTACCTGAAATCTCCTGCCACCTGTATAACTGGGGAACAGTGAGATAGTGCCTGTTGATACCTGATCAAGACCCGGTAATCCTAGTTACTGAATGTAACTGCCCTGGCCTTAGGTCCATTCAGATGGATTGGCATGGAACTAAGGATAAAAAAAAAAATATTGGAGGGACCAGTCAAAACAATGGCAGCTTCTGATGCTTGTATAGGCCATATCCACTGCACCCTCCAGCCAACAGACCCCCATGCATTCAGTGGGATATTGTGGTTAATAAGGAAAACAACAACATGCAAATCTTATTCAGCATGCCATAAGGGGAATAAACATGACTTGCAGTAACACAGTAATGAATACTTAAACTGTCCACTACCCATGGAGGAAACAACTGGGTTAGAAGACTGACCCAGTAGGGTAATCAAATGAGGTTCCTCTTTAAAGAATAGTGGAGGTCTTAATTGCTATAGTTGCCTGATAGGCCAGAGTCACAGCAGCATTGCTTGGAGTTTAAAAACACTCAATTTTTTTCAAATAACTCAGCCATGGTTCTGGTCAAGTTGGATGAGCACTAGTATGAGTTAGCAACTGTACTTCTGCTGTCAGGCATGTGTCATCGGGACTGTAGGAGTCAATTGACAGAATGCCTGTCTCTGCTGTTACTAGACTAACTGCCTTGGCCCAAGATTTAGGCTGCACCACCAGATCCAGATTATCTGGCTGTGGACCCAATTCCTCAGCCCGATCGTGGGCTTTCATTCTGTTAATATCTCTGGAGAACCAGTGGATCTTACTCAGCCCACATCATGAGCCATGCTATCCCTGAGGTCTGGGTGATTCATCCACAGCCTGATTAAGGGTCAGTCTCAGGTTCCAGTGACCTGGATTTTGCTGGCTCAACAGGCTATAGTACATGAATTCCTCAGACGGTAGTATTCCTTCACTGCTTCACTTCAGTCCCACCACCTGCTCCCCAGTCAGTGGTGGCAGCAGTACCCTGACTGCAAGTCGCTTAGGGCCACTGCTGACTGATATTAAAGGTATGGTATGAGACAGATGCCCATTGGTCTCACAGTGTGCCAATGGCGCAAGTAGACTGTACTGTACTCACAGTCCTAATATGTGAATGAATGGATTCATTCACATTTTGGGACTATGTAATACAGTATGGTCTGCACACCCATTGGCCCACGCTCTGGACCAATGGGTGTACAGCCATACCGTACGCTGTCAGTCAGCGGGCAGCAGGGCAGCTTGCTGGTGGGGTGCTGCCGCCCGGTGCTGACTTGGGGGGAGTGGAGTGGTGGGACTGAGTGGGCAGGTTGGGAGGGGGCTACCACTGGACCACCAGGGTTATTTCATGTACTGTAAGCCCACAATCGGTCTGTGGGATCGGGTCCACTGGACCACCAGGGATTTATTTAATGAAAGTCCATGATCAGGCTGTGGGATCAGATCCACTGAACCACCAGGGATAACATATTGAAAGCCTGTGATCGGGCTGAGGGGTAGGGTCCACTGGAGCACCTGGGATATTAACAGAATGAAAGCCCATGATCGGGCTAAGGAATTGGGTCCACTGGACTACCAGGGATGTTTACATAATGAAAGTCCATGATGGGGTATGGAGGAGGGTGACCACAACAGATGATGTCGCCGGAGCTTGGGTGGCCACCCACAGCTGGCAGCTGTCATGTTGCACCCTGCAATATGGAAACTCACCTGTGGATGGCCAGCTGTTGCTCCCTTTCCTTTTGGCACAACTGTGTGCAGTGCACATAGGGGTTGCACCTGCCTATGCTCAGCACATCCTGGGCTGAATATCGGGATGTGCGGGGTATGCATGGGCATGTCCCCCCCACTTGTGCTGCATACATTACTGATGTGCACCTGCACAACGGGATTTTTGACGGGCACTTTTCCTGTTTGAATATCACGTTGGAGCACATCAGTGGGTTGCGCATAGTGTACCCCTGTTGTGCCATGTGCAACCATTTTGAATATCCCGGTCACTGTGTATATATACATAGAGGTAGCCATTCTATACTTTCCCTCTTATTGCTGTACTTATGTAGCTGTCTGTATTACCGTATTATGTTTAGGAAAGCAGCTGTCGGTTTTCCAATTGTCTGTGGCAGGAGCAGTAATGAGGTGTAAAAACTGTTTTCCGTACCTTAATTTGGTGTCATAAGTTCTAAGTTAAGAGGGAGTTTAGGACAGCTACACCACTTATCATATTATGCAAGCATGGTAGCACCTATACAGTAGGGTTGAGTAAGCACTTTAAAGTTAAATCTTGATTTTTACACCTTAGTAATGCCAGCATGTTCAACCAGCTTACTTCAAATTTGGCAAACTCAGAATTGGTGCTAGTATCTCTGAATCCTAAAACTTTCATGGCAATCATTTCACTGAGTGCAAAGTTACAAAGGTGCAAAAAAAAGTAAAATTGATCAAAATTAAGACTTTTTATTTGCTCACCAATAGCTAAAATACTGGGTTGATTTCAAACCAGAAACTTGCACATTTGACAGTTTGGCCCAAGGTGTGTGCATTTCAGCTTTTTATGTCCCTAACTTGCTCCATTTTTAAATTAGTGACAAAAAAGTTACAGTTTTCACACATGAGCAGTTTCTAAAGAAAATCATATTTTACAACTGCATTTATAAATGAAGATGTTTGGCTAAAATGCATGCCAGCTCCTTCAAAATGCTTGTGCTCACCAGTCATTCTGATATCAGGGTGCCCACCCACAGTATCAGTTTAGCCCCCCCATGTTACAGTATTACCCCCTCAGCCACACACAACGCAAAGATCCCAACACTGGCATGCCTGGTCCCGGGTCCCAGCTCTGGCCCACCCTCCCTACTCCAACAGTTTGCAACACCAGGGTGCCCACTCCAAGTGCTGTAAGAGATCAAACTGACATTGAGGTGCCCAATCTCCCCATCAATAATTGTCCCTAAAATCTTTATTTTTTTAACCTATAAAAAGAAAAAACATCCTTCGATGTCTGTAATAGCTTACTGCAGCTCTCCCTCTCTTCTTCCCACAAACACCCACTTAGCACCCACTATTCTACACCCCACCACACCCCTCACTCACTCAAGAATGGTCGACTGTCATAGATCCATTCTGTGAAGAAACACACATCTTCCTCTTCACCTGCAACCATAACTGTGACCTGAGGAAACAAGGTAGGTGTGGTTAATTTCCAAAGTGTTTTGAACATTTACTCATAACTTGGTAATTTTTTTAATATCCCCCTCAAAAAAAAAATTTGTAACATTGTCTTTTTGGAAAACCATGTCATGAAAAAGGTACTGTAGGTGAGAATTTTGAAATCTGCCCCAAAAGAAGATTTCAATGTTACTCTAATCAATTCACTTTCAGACAGTGTTTAGAAATTTCACTTGCTGGGTTCATGAGGTGGGTTCATAAGAATACTATGATGAACATTTGGGGTCAACATTTAAAAAATAAGTTATGACCATTGAACAGATTTGCATATTTTTCATGTTCTGTCTCGTGGGGTAGATCTCTTGATGTGTCAAGTTTCGTTCCACTTGGATGTGCAGATTCTGAGATGCAAATAGTGCAAAAACCTTAAGAATAACCCCTTTTCACAGTTGTTTTCATCACCTTGTGCCCAGATGGAATGGAATTTTGTTGTGAAATCTATGAAAGAGCTTGGGTCATTGAAGTTAAAGTTCCCATTATTTTCAATGGGAATTTCACCTCCAGGATAGCTTCCTAGAACAAATGGAATTTTGTCTCACAAAAAGGGTTCTTTTCATGAGAGCCCAATCCTTTCTGATGAGGAAAAAAAATCATTTTTCATGAACCACCACCGTTTTCTGTTTTTTCATACTAAAACAATTCATAGCTCTCCAAACTGATGTGTAGCACAGACACCAAAACATATGTCTTGCTCATTGGGACTTCATTTTGTGGATTCTGTACTTTTTAACTCCTTATATGACCCCAGGAAAGTTTTTTTAACATTATTTAAATCCTTTTTCACGACTTGCTAACATCTTTTTTGTAAATCCTTTTTCATTCTCATTCTCTAAAAATACCACCAACAGCTTAATCTGGTTCAAGATCAGTTGGCATGCATCTGTATCCCCTTCCCCCGGGTCATGCCTGAAAATAGGCAGGATTTGTCTAGTGCACTTACCTGGTCAACAAAAACTAAATAAATAAATAAATAAAAAGGACTGCATCTTGTGAAAAGGGATTTTGGAAAAATGAAAGTCCGAAATCCTTTTTAGTGAAATAGGATCCTTTGTTATGAATTTGAAAAAGGATTTGTGAAAAAGGATCCTAGCTCACAAAAAAAGATTTGAAAATCAACTAAGTCCAAAATCTTATTTTGTGAGAATGAGAAAGAATTCACAATAAAGATCCTTTCTTGCGAAAAAGGATAAAAAGACAAACAAATCTGAAATCTTTTTTTGTGACAGTACATCTTTTTTCAAGCGAATTAAAAAAACATCTTGAAAAAGGATATGTTGCCACTCAAAAGGATTTTTTCTTGTCCCCAAGAAAATTGCCTTGATTTTACCCTGGTATTCAGTGGTTACCCCCCCCCATACTCCAATTGTGCCGCAGTCCCATTAAATAAATAACTTTAATAGCCCTGATGACTACTGGCACTCACCCAACCTCTGATTTCCATATTTTGTTTAATTGATTTCATTGGTGTCCAGTGGTACCTCTGCCCTCTGATGTTCATAAAGTGCACACAGAATTCATTGGTGTCCAGTGGTACCTCCTCCCATGGCCATCTTATCCTGAAAAGACAAAACAATAGCCACACAATGTCTTTACTTTTTTTTGATAAACCTGTTAAAAAAAGTCCACTGCCAATTGCACCCACACTCCCCACCTGACCTCCCACTGTGCACCCACCACCCCCTACTCCCCTAGACACTCCCATACACCCTCACTCACCTGAAGGGCTCTCACTGTGAAGATCACTCTCTGATTGAAGACACATCTTGCTGCTCGAACCAGCAACTACTGTGTTACAAATAAGGTACTGTAACTGCGGTTCAATGTATTTCAATGGGATTTTTGACTACAGTTACCTTGTTTGTGACAAAGCATTTACTGGTTTCAGCAGCAAAACCTGCCTTTGATTGGAGAGTGAACCTCCACAGTAGGAGCCCCAAGGCACACTCCACACCTGCTATGCTGGCTGGAGAGGGGGGTGGGGTGTTGGGTTTGGAAACCCTAATGCCATATTTCCCAAATTTTGTCACGCTGAGTAGTGCATTAACAATGTTTTTTGCAATTTATACATATTATACTTGCACAGTAGCACCAATATAGCTTGGGTTGAGTAAGGTGGCTAATGTAACCTCAATTTTTGCACCTTAACAACTTTGCCAGTATTTAATGAAATAGCCCACAACTCGTCATGTGTGGTCTGGCTGACTGTGTCTCAAGATGTGAAATGTTTTGCAACAGCACCTTGAGCGGCTTCCAAGACACAGAATGTCAATGAAGTGCAGTATTTTTTACTATACTTGGTACACATGTTTTTTTTTATGTGCAGCCTAGACAGAATGGATTTTTTTTAAACTGTTAGGATAGAAGCAACCTGTGGTAAGGTAGTGCCTTTCAAAGGTTTTGTGAAAAAAATATTAATTTCAGAGTCATAAAGATTTAAAAAATTTTTCTAAATGTACTCAGAAGGATTTTTGGATAACTCTAATACAAAACGAACATTTTTGGTTTGCAAGAGCATTTTCAATTCACATCACTTAGTTGTCACAAACTGAAAATAGTTCCCACATACTGACCATTTTTTTTTCAGTTTGTGATGGCTGCTCTATTTTTTTCAGCTAAAAATGTGGAAAATATCTATAAATTACATTTTTTAAAACATTTTAACCTTGCTAAACACCACCTATTTAGCTTGATTCTCATGTTTAATTACACTCATAAATATATTTTCTGGCACCCTAAAGGCAGTGTAGCCACCAGTGAGGGAACCATGTTCTCTATATGAGACCAGTGGGACTTTCCTCGCTGCTGCAGCTGCAGATGGAGACATGCAGTGAGCCAGTCGTCTCCCCTGCACTTCTTTGCAGCTTTAAAGATTGTGGCCAAATATTGTAATTTCTTCTATAATAATGTTCTCTTTTTGTAATGTTTGCATGTACAGTATATATCAATCTCGCAACTGAATACTGCTTGAAATAGGCACCGGATCAATATACCTAAAATCAAGGAAATACAGCATTGACAAACACAGCAACCTGCCAACATACCGACATTCAAAAACCATGCAAACCACTCAAAGAAAAAAATAAAACTCAAACCCAAAGTACTCCTCTAAAACAATTTATCACACCTACACAGAACAAGAACCACCTGAACCACACAGAAACCAATAAAAAAACACAAACAGCTGAAACTCACAAACCCATAATTACAATTTGAAAATAACAAAAACACTAAGTAAAATGCAAGGCAGAACCATCAACACACAAAACCCCCAGGGCCATGCAGCACAAGACTACAGCACTACAATATCCAGACACCAGATGAGACTCTAACCACCAACCCCTACACTAACACTCCTATACACCCTACCCACAGCACATCCTAGCCACTATGCCACAAAGCCAGCACAGCTCTTGTCAACAACAAATACATAATTCAAACCCAATAACAAATGCTTTTATATTGCTTATGTGGGGGGCTCTGCCTCCCCCCGCACCCCTGAACTGTTACATTCCAACTCCAGGTCATACTATAGCACACTACAGCAGAATCACCATAGACACTACAGTTACCTATGGCAAGCATACCAGCAGCAAAAAGTACTGTGCACTGTTTTTCCTTGCGCTATTATTGCCGCACTATTATGCAGTTGCTCACATCGCTTAGACATATTGATTGGATACCTTGAAATATTGCTTATAATCAGATAAATACATTTTAATATTTGCTACTTGCTAGAAATGCTGATGCTTATCCTACTCTCCATTTTCCTTAGTTCTGCAGTGTAACAGTGTCCACCACTTGTCTTTGCCATTACTAATTAGCCTGTCTTATTGTTTCTATCTATCTAGCTAGCTACCTACCTACCTATCTACCTACCTATAGAAATTAGAAAGTGGATCAGGGTGCCTACCCCCAAGTACCACTGAATTATACCCCCTCCCTTTCAGAGCACTCACCCTCCCAATATATAGGTGGTGGCTCCAGGGTGCCCATCCCATGCCACTGAATAATATCCTGACTGAGGTGCCCAATTATGCAGCCCAGTAGACAGCCTCACAAATTCTTGACATTCATTGCCAAATGGAAGTGTAGACAGAGGGACTCTTCCATGGTACAGGGCTCAGGAGATTCAGCTTGTCTGCAGATATGATTTCATTATTTCAAAAAGAAAGAACATTCTTTGCAAAAAGTGTGTTAATGCACCAGTTAGGGTTCATGTTAATGCCACTAAAGTAGGGAAATATGACATTAGGGTTTCAACCCTAACTCCCCATCTCCCAGCAGCAAAAAGACAAGATCACACAAGTAACTACAGACAGCCATCATCGGGTAAGACAAACAACATACAAATGTTTCCAGATGACACAAACGCAGTAGTACTGATGTGCCAACTCAATGGATTTGCATCTGTGGCTGCTGTGACCTGCTCTTCTGCAGGCAGAAGTACTGTTACAATATGGGCATCACGGTTTCAGCAGTGGATCTAGAAATTTTCAAGGAGCTAGCAGGTTTGTTTTGGGGTAGCGCTTTCTCTGAAAATCAAATGTTATTATTGAAAGCTCAGATTAAGTTAAAACAGATCATTTTTGCTAGTCTAAGAGGGTAGTGGTTGCTACTTTGCTACATAACTGGATCCACTAGTGCTGGGGTCTACCCTTTTGCAGCCAGAAGTCAATGTATATGTCTTATACCTGTAGATGAAGATGTGCAGGCCCCTCAGGGGCCCTATGCTTCTGCAAACAGCAGTACTGTTACAGTTTTTTGTATCTTGGATTTTGAGGTGGCTTCAGCTCTGCAGCCAGAGGTCAGTGTATATGTCTTACACCTGTGGCTGCAGAAGTGCAGACCCCTTAAGATCCTGTGCTTCTGCAGACAGCACTGTGTGCATGTCTTACAGTGTGGATGAGTACCAATGGCTATAGCAGAGCTGGCCCCACAGGGGCCAGTGCTTCTGCAGACAAAAGAACTCTTGTAATTTGGGGACTGTGGGTTTGTATCTGTGGCTGCAGGTGCCTGTTTCTCTGCACACAGAGCAGTGTTGTAATTTTAGTATCATGTATTTCTTTTTGTAGGCAGAAGTGTCTATGTATGCTTTGTGTATGTGTGTACCACAGATAAAAATACATGAAGGTAGCATATCAGTGTTACAGCACTTGTGTTATCTGGAAACAGTTCCATCTTGTTTCTTACCTAATGGTGACTGTCTGTAGTTGCTTCTGTTGTCTCAATTCTGTATGTTTGTGGTGTTAACTGGAACCCTAACTGGTGCATTAACACTGTTTTTTTTTTGCAAAGACTATCACTCTCTCTATATATCATAGGGGCATGATTGTGCCCCTCTAGTTAGGGTTGTACTGGCCCTTCAATGTTGAACCCCAATTGTTGTACTTTAATAACTTTGCAACTGTTTCACAGATTTGCATGAAAGTTTGCATGCACGGTCTTATTTAGTAGCTCTCTTGACGTGCCATGTTCCACTCTAGTCATACAGTATGTGTGAGTTCTGAGATACAGATAGTGTAAAAAGTGAATTTTTCAAAAGGTTTTCCCATTGGTCTGAATGGGTTCTGTCAATTTGGCTAGTACCCAGACAGTTTGGAATTTTGGCCTGAAATATTCTGGGTAGAAAGAGGCAAGCCCCCCACAGATGCACCTTTTGTTTGTTTGGTGAAAAAAATATGCATTCATTCCAAAGTAATTTAATTTTGAAATTGAATACTTGCTTCTGAGCATGCTCAGTAAGCAGTAAAAAACAGCTGTATGAAACATTTTTTCATATTGACGTTATCCTTTTTCTTGTGGAGGAAATCATTTTTCATTTGCTGCCATCTTGTTTTCAGCAGCAAAAATTCCAAATTTTGAAAACCAAAAATGACATTCTGGTGGGGAATCAACACATGTGGCTTGCTTATCATGACCCACTGAGCTGGATTCTACATTTAACTATTGGAGAAATGCCCTTGTAATTTTTTTTAAATATTATAAGTCGTTTTCCGTGACTCATGATCATGGGTTAACCTTAACTTTTCTTTGCACTAGCCAGCAGTACAGGTTGATTCAAAATTGCATGAGCCCACAGATGGTTGCACTAGCCCACAATTGTAATAGTACATTTTGATAAGTTATGCAGGAAAAAATGCAAACCAAGAAAAGATTCTGATTCTTATGCATTTATCCTACTCTCACATTGCTTCCGGCCCCAGCAGAAAAAAGATTACAATGCAATCACACACCTTGTGCACCCTATTGCTTAATATCATGGCCTTCTCTCTTCTTCTTTCTGCACCCCCGAACCAGAGGATAACTCAGCAGCAAATGTTCAGTTAAGCAGACCTAGCTCTGCACACAAAATAGCTGGCATCATCATGCACCTCACCACTCTCACCACCACCCACAGGGCAACAATCTCAGATCCTACCCTGTGATCAACTGGAGTCCAGCACTTCTGAAAGTTTTCATACAGTGTTAAGTGAGCCAGGAGCACATCTATGATTTCTTTGGGAAGGGGGACACACAAACTAAGGGGCTTGGGAAATGGAAAACTTTTATGACATTTTTATTTTTAAAAGTATTTATTTTAACATGCTCTGCCCCTACAATAACAGATTTTTTTTTAAACATCCTCCTTTCATCAGCCCTGAGTATACAGTACACAGCCATGCTACTATACTACACCTGTTTCTATGTAGGATAATCTATGCACCCCAGGAATGCTTATTTTAGCCTCTCAAATAATGTATTTTAAGGTATTTTGTACCATACATGTTCCAAAGCTTTGTTTTTGGGATGAAAGGACATGTGGGGTACGATAAGGGTGGGTTGTATGGATGGCGTTGGCTGGCATGGTCCATTCAGAAGAGCTGGGGACCCCCTCACCTGTCAGTAATGGCAGCTATGGGTCTGTCGATAGTAATTTCAGAATATGGTCTGCAGTGGTGTTTAGGGAAAGTATTGTATTGAGAGATTCAGAGGAGAGAGGGAGCAGCTATGGTGAGTCTGGGATAAAACCCACCACCTGCAGAGCAGACCCTGTTTGCCTCTTAGCATTTTGTCACTGAAATGTTGGATACAGATACTCAAAATGTAGGGAAATGAGGGGCACTGGTCTTAATAATATTGGACAAATTGTCAGATAAAAACACATTCAGAAAACTGGAAGCTAGTGACTTAATAGCGTCTACCATGATCATACCCTGGACACTAGGACCCTGTCCACACTATGCCTCTAACATTACAGAGGGCTCAAACCATTACCGCAATGGTTTGCGTTTACATCTGTAATGTTACAGAAGGTGTTTTTGTAACTGTTGTTGAAACCACTTATGAGGTGGTTTGAACAATGGTTACGAAAACAGTTGTGCCCCTGTAACGTTACCAGCCATAGTGTGGATGCATGAGCGTGTAGCTTCAGCATTCTCCCAGTGTAGCACGAACTGCATTGTGGGATAGGCTACATCCATAATGGTTACACAGCACCCACAATGTGGACGGGCTGTAATGGTTCCAAACTGTTATCGAGACTGTTTGCCGGCAGTGTGGACACACTGTAATGGTTCCAGTCTGTAACGGTTTGGAACTGTTACAGACTGTAAGTGGTGTAGTGTGGACAGGGCCTAGCTGAAAGTTCTAACAGTGGAGTGTTAATGACTTACATTAAGCCTTTTGTGGGATTCCTCCTCTTGAACTGCCAGATAACTACAACTCTTAATGAGATGTTAATCACACCGGGTCATCTGTAATACTGAGAGAGATTAGCAGTCTCTAGTCCTTTTTTTAACTTCATCAACAGCCATGGAAAACTTGCACTAGTCAAGACAGACAACTAGAGGATTAGCTGCACTAGCTTTGGTCAATTTTCACTAGGTATTGGGCTAGTAAAACAATGTTAAAATTGAATCCTGCTCATGATAAAAAAAGATCCTTTTTCATATCATGAATCACAAAAAAAAAACTTTTCATGAGAGGAAAATCCTTTTTTGTTTGCTATTATGCTTTCCCTGTAGTCTAGTGGCACTCCCACCCTAAGATCACCCTCAATTTCATATCTTATTTCCATGGTGTCTAGTGGCACCCTCCATGCTCTGATTGCTGTTCCCATAGTAATTGTTCATTTCCCTGGTGTCTAGTTGCACCCCCCACCCTCTGATTGCCATCTCCTTGTTTCCTTTATATTGACCTGGTGTCTAGTGGTACCCCCACCCTCTGATCGCAGTTCCCATAAACTGTTTTCCTTTTCCTGGTGTCTAATGGTAGCCCCCACCCTCTGATCACTGTCCTGACCTAAAATGAAGAAAACAGTGCCTCAATGTTGTTGTTCTTTTCTGTAAAAAAAGAATATGGTCATTCACTGATCTGACCCCTCACCACCACCTCCCATGCAGCATCCACCACCCTGCACCCCAAAACACACTCTCACTCACCTGAACAGGTGCCAGGCTGTAGATCCTCTCTTCTATGGAAGACATGCCTTGCAACTGGACTGCTGACTGCAATATGAGAAAGTAAGGTAAGTGCAATTCAAGTATTTCAAGTATTTCAATGGAGTTTTCAACTCTGATGCATAACTTAGCCATTTTTTTATATTCTGACCCCAAGCTTTTCAACATGGCCTTTTTGGGACCTCACCTCATAAACAATGTCAGTGAAAGTATGCAAATCTGGATGGAAAGGCAATTTCATGGTGACTTGGTGAAATCACCTTTCAGGTGGGATTGGAAAATGTCCACTGCCCTTGTTCATCAGGTGATGTCATAAGAAGGCTATTTTAAAATATTGGGGTCAAAATTTGTAAAAATGTCAGTTATGTGCATACATTGAAATTTTGCTACTCTCCCTCATAACTTTGTCAATTTTAAACATTTCGGCTCAACATTTTCAACATAACCATCTTTTTAGATCACCTTATGAATGTGACAGCTGTCATTTTTCAAACTCTGGTTAAACTGTATTTTCACACCTGTGTTGCACAATTGTGTTGCAGTGGCATGGAATCATGTCTTGGTGGGATTTAAACATTTTTGTTACTGGGTTCATGAGGTGGGGTAATAATAAGGCTATGCTGACAATTTTATTCCTATATGTATGCATCTAAGGCAGGATGGGTGCGCAGGGCCCAGAGGGTCCTGTGATCCCACAGACAAATGAGGATACATTTATACTATATCAAAAAGTAAGAAAATTATTTGCAAAAACTTCATTAATGCACTAGTTAGGGTTGAAGTGACAAAAGTAGAGAAAGGAGGCCTTAGGGTTTC
This sequence comes from Neoceratodus forsteri, assembly GCA_016271365.2. NCBI lineage: Eukaryota > Metazoa > Chordata > Ceratodontiformes > Ceratodontidae > Neoceratodus > Neoceratodus forsteri. The sequence continues at coordinate 640,596,121 of CM028132.1, read as the reverse complement.
CAACTCTAACACCCCCCAACCTGCAGGCAGCAACAGGTGCAGGGTGTGCCTTTCTTTGGATTGTTAACAGTAATGCTCACCCATTCTCATGCACTGTACCAATTTCAGCTTATTTACTCATAGAATGGGGTGAGCATTAGGGTTGCCAACCCCAAGGCACACCCCATACCTGTTGCCTGCAGGGTGGTGGGGTGTTAGGATTGCAAACCTAATGCCAATTCTCTACTTTTGTTGCTTCAACCCAACTAGTATTAATGAAGTTTTTGCAAATTATATAATATATCTGTATATATATATATATATATATATATATATTATATGTAGGCAAAAATCCATTTAATGCATTAGTTAGTGTGATCCACAGCAACAAAAAGTGAGGAAATTTGAGTGTTAGGTTGAAAACTCTTGAGCCCTAGCCCACTTTTCAACCGGCATTGGGTGTGCATTGTTGTCAGCCCAACTCTCACCCCATAACATGTGTAAAAGAAGCAGAAGTATAGGAGAATGGGGTGAGTTAGGTCCAATGACCTCAATGCACGCCCAATGCCGGTTAGGGTGGGCAGGGGGTCCAAGGGTTTTCAACCCTAACACCGAATTTTCTCACTTTTGTTGCTGTGGAACAACCCTAACTAATGCATTAAATGGAGTTTTTGCTCTAATTTCCCTTCTTTTTGAGAATGATAACTAGAAATAGTGAATGTAATGCAGTGGCGGGAGCGCTGGGCCCCTCCCTCCACGTAAGGGCCCCGCACTCCCACCATGTGATGTCTTGTGGCATAGTAACAGGAACAGCAATGCAAACAGAAGCGCTAACAGTGGTGCACATGGTAATGCAAGCGCGAATGAGAACAGAAAGGGTAACGCATACGGTGGCGTAGATGGGAATAGTCTGCTGCGTAATGTGTTGTCACATAGTAACATGGTGCCTGCAAACAGAAATGTCAATGGGCATGGTGATGCAAAGTGAAACAGAAAGAGAAACAGTACTGTAGACACAAATGGCAAAAATAACAGAAACGCAAGTGCAAATGAAAATGCAAAGGATAGCGCAGATGGTGGCGTAGACGTCAACGGTAAGTGAAACAGGTACGGAACCGCAAGCGGAAAGGGCAACGGTAACAGTAATGTAAGCGCACAGGCTGGTTTTCCCCAAAACCTGCATATAGAAAAACAGTGAGTACAAAGAATGTATGCATAATAATGGGTATCAGAGCAGAAAATGATGACTTGGAATACTAAATAGGTTATATCTGAGGAACCGTACGACGTAGAAAAAAAATTTAAAAGTCATATGATTTACGACTGTCCTGACTAGTTTCATAATTATCCCTTGTTAGGGGGCTAAGGGTTTTTCCTATGAAAAGTCCATATCTCGCACCGTTTCCGAGATACAGACCCTGAAAGGCACGGCGAACGCCGTAATGTTATCCTATGGGAAAAAAAGAGAAGTTCGGAGCACCATAACTTTGCCTCCCTGTAATATTTTTTCACCAAACCACTGAAAGGCACATCTGTGGGCTGTTGGCTGTCTTCCTTCCAAATTTCAGGAAAAAAGACGTTATTTTGCAGCAGGGTGCCAAAGGATTCTTGTACTGCGTCGGGCGCTGTAATGTTATCCTATGGGAAAAAATGTCAACTTTGGAGTGCTGTAACTTTGCCACCGTGTAATATTTTTTCAACACAACACTGAAAGGCACATCTGTGAGATGTCGGCTGCGTTCCCTCCAAAGGTCAGCCCAAAACTCCCAACCATTCTTTTGCAGAGCAGTGCCAAAGAATTGCTGTCATTTTCCCACAGACTAGAAAACTACTGTCGCAATTTGCAAAAGCTTTCACAAAAATTTGCGACACTTTCATGAGCATGAAAGTACTTTACGAAAGTACTATTTCCAGAAATTGGAAAAACATATTTCTGGGGTGTTTTACCCCAAAATAAAGACATGGCTAGCATCCTCAGGGTCCGATTAGGTGAATACAAAAATAATTAGGCTGCTAGAGGGTCCCAAATTTAAATGCTAAGCATTTTTCTGATCACCAACTGAAAAAAAAATGGTGGATTTGTGAAAGTAGCAGGCCCATTTGCGAAAGTAAAAATGCATTTGCGACACTGTCGAACTTTTTGCTAACTTTTCCCATTGACTTATAATGGGAAATTGTTTTTTGAATAACTTTTGAGCCATTTAATATTTTTTCACCAAATCTTTGAAAGGCACATCGGAGACCCTGGCCGCATGTTCCCTGAAGATTTCAGGCAGGTTGCATAAACCGTGCGACCTGTAGGCGCGACCGTAGAATTCCAGAAAAAGCGTAAACGCATGAGCATATCACACTTAATAACTCCACAGCCGTATATCAGACAGGTACAAAACTTGGCAGATCCCAATGCCAATGGTTCTTGATCGTGCATTCCAAATTTCAGGCAAATCCGTCAAACGGTTGCAAAGTAATTACGGTGCGAAATTTTGGGTTTAACATAGAAATGGCTCCTCAACCCTAACTATGGTAGCACTACCGTGCTACCATAATTTATTATATATATATATATATATATATATATATATATATATATATATATATATATATATATTATAATGGCATAGTAGTGCCACTATAGTTAGGGCTGGGTACCCCATTTAAGGTTAAATCTGAAATTTGGCACCTTAATAACTTTGCCACTGTATGATGTATTTGCTTGATATTTGGAATGCACAGTCTGGTAACATAGATCTCTGGATCTGGCAAGCTGTGTTATGGTCGGATGTACAGTTGTGGAGCTACAGAGCACCAAAAAATGCATAAATTATGGGGTTTTGTGAATTTCTTTGCTCGCACCTATAGCCTGCATGGTTTGCACAGTCAGTCCAAAAACTTCAGGGAACATGCAGCCAGGGTCTTAGATTTGCCTTTTGAAGATTTCATGAAAAAATATTAAATGGTTCAAAAGTTATTCAAAAAACACTGAATACCATTATAGTCTATGGAAAAAGTTAAAATATGTGACTGTCACAAATGCCATATTTACTGTTGCAAATTACCTTTTTACTTTCATGATTCAGCCTTTTTTTTCAGTTGGTGATCAAAAAAATGCTTGGCATCTAAATATGGGACCCACTAGGGACACAATTCTCATTGTGTTCACCTAGTCGAGCCCTGAGGATGCTACCCATATCTTTTTTTGGGGGTAAAACACCCCAGAAATATCTTTTTTTTAATTTTTGTAAAAAGTAGTGTCACAAAGTACTTTTGCATATGCAACACTTTAATGATTTTTTTGAGAAAGTGTTGTAATTTGCTACACTATGCCCAAAACAATAGGGAATCTTTGCCACCCTGCTGTAAAACAACAATTAGGTCTTTTGGGCTGAAATTTTCAGAGAAGAAAGCTAGCATCAGAAAGATGTGCCTTTTGGTGGCTTGGTGCAAAATATAACAGGGCTGCAAAGTTGCAGCACTCCGAAGTTGACAATTTTTCACGTAGGAGAACATTACGGCATCTGCCGTGCCTTTCAGATCCCTTATCTCAAAAGCGGTTCAAGATACAAACTTTTCATCTCAAAAATTCTTAGTCTCCCACTAGCCTGGAAAGTAATTAATAATATGAGATTTTAATTTTTTTTTCTACATTGTACGGTTCCTGAGATATAAGCAATTAATTATTCCAAGTACTCATTTACTAGTCCTAGGGCCATTATTATGCCCACATTCTTTGTATTCACTGTGCTTCTGAATGCACCTTTTTGGGACACAAAGTGTGTGCATTTGCATTACTTTTACCATTAGAATTTACATTTTTGTTTCCGCTTGCATTCCCATAAGTTTGCGTTAGTGTTTCCATTTGCATAACTGTGTGCATTACCATTTGCATTGCCGTTTGCATTACTGTTTCTTTTTGCATCACTGTTGGTGTTACCATTTGAGTTTGCATTACCGTTTGCATTTACATTACCATTTTCGTTAACATTTCCATTTGCATCACTGTGTTTGTTATCGTTTGCGTTTGCATTTGCGTTAACATTACCATTTGCATTTTCATTACCATTTGCATTGCCATTTCAATTTGCATTTCCATTACCTTCAGCGTTTGCATTTGCGCTTCCACTTGCATTTCCGTTTTCGCTTGCAATACGGTTTCCTTGGGCATTGCTGTTGCCATTACCGTTACTGTTTGCATTTGCATTCCGTTAGTGTTACCATTAATGTTTGTGTTTACATTTGCACTTACGTTTCCATTAGTTTGCTTAATCATTTCCATTTGCATCACTGTGTGTGTTACCATTTGTGCTTACGTTTGCATTACAGTTAGCATTGCTGTTTCCTTTTGAGTCAATGTTGGCATTACCATTTGCATTTGCAAATTTACAAAAATACTGTTTGCATTTCCAGTATCATTTTTATTAGCGTTTTTGTTTGCGTCACCGTTTGCATTTACCATTTGTGTTTGTATTTGTGCTTGCATTTGCATTTCTGTTTGCATTACCAGTACCATTTTTGTTATCATCTGTGTTTGTGTTCACGTTTGCTCTTGCGTTCACATTAACATTTGCGTTACTGTTTCCTTTCTGGTCACCATTAGTGTTACCATTTCTGCTTGCTTTTGCATTACCGTTACTGTTTGCATTTTCATTAACATTTGCATGTGCGTTTCCATTACCGTTACTGTTCTCGTTACTGTTACCGTTAGGGTTGGGGTTACTTTTAGTGTTAACATTCCCATTAGGATTACCATTGCCATTACCATTACTGTTAGGGTTATTACGCACAAATGGGAATGGGCCTTGCACTCCCACCACCACATACCATTAACTATTTATAGTGCACATTCTCAAAATGAAGGGAAATTCATGGCAAAAGATCCATTTAATGCATCAGTTAAGGTTGTTCCACAGTGACAAAAGTGAGGACATTCGGTGTTAAGGTTGTTACCCCTTGATCCCTGCCCCAACAGGCATTGGGGTGTGTGTTGGGGACATCAGGCCTAACTCTCATCCCATTCTCCTATACTGTACCACCTCAGCTTATTTACACATGGAATGGTGTGAGAGTTAGGGCCAATGACCCTAACACACACCCCGATGCCTGTTGTTGGGGGTGGGGTGCAAGGGTGACAACCCTAACACAGAATTTCCCCACTTTTGTCAATGTAGAACAACCCTAACTAATGCATTAAACAACATTTTTGCCATGAATATAGATATAGATATAGATAGATATCGATATAGATATACATACAGTATATATCGCTATACAGTGCAGCCAGTCATGATGTAACCAGCAGCTGTTATGCATCTGCTGTCAGGGGGAGTGGAGCCTGTTAGTGCACTTGAACAAGCAGTCTGTTAGTGTGGTCCAGCAATTAGATGGTTGAGGAGGGAGTGACAGCAGAGCACAGATTTGAATAAGAAAAAGAGGAACTAAAGATTTGTTTTGTGCCCCGAGGAAGGCTTCGTGAGCTGTTGCACTACTATGCTTTTTGTTTTGTTATGGCAGTGTTTCCATTTTGCAGGCGGGTGTGTGAGCTGTGGAGCAAGCAGGTGGGGGACTGAAACTGGAGAGAAGAAAAAAGAAATCAAAGGATTAAAGAAATAAGGTAATTAAAGTAATTTATGAGTTTTGGAAATGGGAGGCTTAGAATGAACTGATGCTGCACAGTTCTGATTTGGTAGCAAGAAGTGTTGTATGAACATGTACAGCATAAATAAAAGTTCAAGTCCTGTATTGTAATGAGAAATGAAAAGCACTGAAGTAGTGCCTGCTGGGGGGGGTAATTGACAGGTTACATTTATCATACACACTTGTGATAAATTTGGGGTTATAAAATTTACCATACATACATGGTAATAAATGGTTTTGTCACATGGATCTTGAGTCTATTCCTATTGCATAAATTTATATATTCTTTGCAAAACAACTGTATTAATACCCCAGTTAGGCATCAGCTTAATGCCACAAAAGTGGAGAAATGTGGCATTAGGGTTTGCAGCCCTAACTCCCCACCCCCACCTTCCAGGTAGCAAGAGGAAAAACATTAGGGTTTTGGATCTCTGGAGTCTTGTCGAATCAGTGGCGGGTTCCTCCTTGGGGTTGTCATCCTTAATGCTTAACACCCCAGCCTGTAGCCTCCTGCTCAAAGCACATGGTACAGCTCAAAGCTAGTGAATCATAGTGATACATTCTTCATGGTAGAGAAGTATGCCTTGTCACATGTTGTCAGCAGAATCTGTTGCAGCTTTCTTCATACAGGACCCTATGAGCCCTGCATGAAGAAAAGAGATCATATCTGACCTTGTTTGCTCAGAGTAGAGAGTGAGCTTTAGGGCCGACAACCCCAAAGAAGATCCCACCACTGATTTGCCAAGATTCCTGAGACTCAAAACTCTAAAGTTCTTTCATTTTGCTGCTTGGGGTGGGGTGTTAAGGTTGGAAACATTAATGCCACATTTCCTTACTCTTATGGCATTAAGTTGAACCCTAAATGGTGCATTAATGCATTTTTTGCAAAATATTTCCTTTCTTTTTGAGATGGGGATTAGGGACCTGCATGAACAGATGCAGATATGCAGGGCCAAGAGAAAACTATGTCTACATATGTGGGCCCTGCCCTTCTGTGCAGCAATGGATGTTAAGGATTCATGGTCCCGTCTGGTGGACTGTGGAAATGTAGGGCCCTCTGTGTCCTGTGCTACCATGTGGCTGCAGATACAGATGTACAAGGCAAAGAATCCATCTCCAGCTGAGTCAAAGGGCCCTCTGGAACTCATGAATACACAGCCCTATGCCAAGAAAACAGTTCTTTTCACTTGGGCCCCTATGGGCAACCTTGAACCTACCCTTCCTCAGTTGGGGGTGGTGGTGTCAAATGACAGTACCTCCCCCCACAGTCTCAACCCATCCAACAGGGTCACTGAGCTTGCCCGTGAACTCGGCTTCCTGACAAGGGATCACGAATCACTACTTGCTGGTATAAAGGCCAGTACTACACACAATGTTTCTTTATAATTATTTAAGTCCCTGTTCAAAATGAAACTGTTTTTCCCCCCCTTATCTAAATGAGATGGCAAATCTATGTCCTTCCTGGGAATCAAGCCTGTGACCCTTTGTTCGTAAGGTGAGGACATATCCAGGGTATCATGTGAGGCTCTTTCGTAAAGGTTGTTCTCATCTTTAAGAGTATGTAGTTCAAGGCTAAGTATATTCAATATAGGAAGAAATAAGTGGAAGGGGATAGAAGCAGGTAAAAACATGAGTAGAGCCACTGCGTAATATTTGACTATTGCTGATTTATTATTTGAACTGTATTCCAGGCAGACTGGAGTCAATCCCAGCCAAGGCAACTATTTATCAGTTCACTTAGGGATTGGAGTTACAACTTTTTTGTGCAGGAGTACAAGTGTTTTTTTTCCCTTTATCTAAAAAAACATGGTAAATATATGTTGTTTTTTTTTTTTTTGTTAATCAGTCAAATTTCCCATCTGCAGTTTATTGGTACTGGACACTAGAGGGCAACCCATCTGGAAGCTAGGATTCTATGTGGGGTATTGGAGGTGGGGCTTCTGGGTAGGGGTATTGGAGAGCTTTTATCTAGGGTGGTGGGCAATCCATCTAGGAGAGGGGAGGTGGTCTGATTTGTGCGGTGATCTGTTCAATGTCATTGTTCGTGTGTGGGATTCAAACCCATGGTTCATTTGGTTTGTGGTTCAGTGTTCTAACCACTAGGCTATACTGTCTGCATAGCTTACTCATAGATTTTGGGGGACTAATAGTTGCAGCCTATAGGAAGTAATAAGGGAAGAGTATGGTAAAAGCATGAGTATGGCTAATGTATAATTCTTGAATATTCTTCATTAGATGGTAAATATGTCTTCTCACTTTGAACCAAACCTTGCAAAGCCAAGACACATGCAATGTGTCATCTGAACCCCTTGTTCCTATGACTGTCCTAGTCTTTTACAATGTATAGTTTGAGACAAACGATGGTATTGGAAGTACTAAGGAGAAGGTGTTGGTAGCTGGTAACAGTATATATTTTTCTTCAAAAAATACTTCTTTCACCACTATTTTAATTATTCTCTCTTCAAGTGGAAGAATAAGTAATTTTTTTTAATATTAAGTCCCTATTCAAAATTAAACTGTTTTTTCCCCTTTTCTAAATGAGATGATATATATATGTACTCTTTGGGAATCAAACCTGTGACCCTTGGCTTGTAACGCAAGAACATATCCAGTGTACAACCTGATGCTTTAACACAAAGGATGTTCTAGTTTTTAAGAGTGTGTAATTCAAGGCTAAGTATATAAAATATAGGAAGGAATAAGTGGAAGGGGATGGTAGATGGTAAAAACATGAGTATAGCCACTGCGTAATATTTGACTATTACTGATTTATTATTTGAACCATATTCTGGGCAGACTGGAGTAAATTCTATGTAGGGGATTGGAGGTCTTCAAAAAAGACTTCTTTCACCACTATATTAATTATTCTCTTTTTGAGTGGAAGAATAAGTAACTGTTTTTTAAATATTAAGTCCCTGTTCAAAATTAAACTGTTCTTTTCACCTTATCTAAATGAGATAGCAACTATATATCCTTCCTTGGAATCAAACCTGTAAATCCTTGTTTGTAAGGCGAGGACATATCTAGTGTGCGACTTGAGGTTCTTGTTTAAAGGCTGTTCTAGTCTTTAAGAGCATGTAATTCAAGGCTAAGTATATACAATATAGAAAGGAATAAGTGGAAGGGAATGCTAACTGGTAAAAACATGCTTATAGCCATTGAGTGATAGTTTACTATTGCTGATTTATTGTTTGGACTGTATTCCGGACAGACTGGAGTCAGTTCTATATGGGAGATGGGAGGTGTGACTTCTAGTTTGAGGCTAAGTATATAAAGTATTAGAAGTAATAGGCAGAAGTGGTCAGTATTGGGTAAAATAATATTTTCTCTCCTAGAAAGATGACCTTCATCTCTATTTTCATTCTTATAACTCCTTGCCACCAAAGATTATCATTCGATTTGAAGAGCAACTAATTTTTTTAATATTAAGTCCCAGTTGAAAATTAAACTGTTTTTTTTTCCCCTTAACTAAATGAGATGGCAAATATATGCCCTTCCTGGGAATCAGACCTGTGACCCTTTGCTTGTAAGATGAGAACATATCAAGTGTACCACTTAAAGCTTTTGTTTAAAAGCTGTTCTAGTGTTTAAAAGCATGTAGTTTGATGCTAAGTATATACAGTATAGGAAGAAATAAGCAGAAAGGGAGGAAAGCTTTGAGTATAGCCACTGTGTAATAGTTGACTAATGCTGATTTATTTGAACTGTATTCCTGACAGACTGGAGTCAGTGCCAACCATGGCATCTATTCTTTATCAATTCCCTTAGAGACTGGAGGTATGATTTTTTTGTGCAGGGGTACAGGTGTCTTTTTTCCTTTTTATCTAAATAGAAAGGCAAATGTACATTTTTTTTTTATCGGCCAACTTTCCCATCTGCAGTTTATTGGCACCATACACTAGAAGGCAACCCATCTGGAAGGGCAGCTTCCATTTGGGGTATTGAAGGCAGGGCTTCTATGTGGGGGATTGGAGGTGCAGCTTCTAGGTGTGGTGTTGGAGGCAGGCTTCTAGGTGGGGTATTGAAGGTGAAGCTTCTACGTGGGAGATTGGAAGTGGGGCTTCTATGTGGGAAATTGGAGGTTGAGCTTCTAGTTGGAGATTGGAGGGGGCTTCTTGGTGGAGGATTGGAGGGGAGGCTTCTATGTGGGGGATTGGAGGTTTGGTTTCCAGGTAGGGGATTGGAGGTGGGGCTTCAAGGAGGGGTACTGGAGGCAGGACTTCTATGTGTGGGATTGGAGATGAGGATTTTAGTAAGGGGCAATGGAGGTGGGGCTTCTAGTTGGGGGATTGGAGGCAGAGCTTCTAGAAGGGGTATTGGAGGTGGGGCTTCAAGGTGGGTTACTGGAGGTGGAACTTCTAGGAAGGGGTTTTGGAGGTGGGGTTCATAGGTAAGGGATTGGAAGTGGGGCATCTAGGAAGGGGATTGTAAGCAGGGCTTCTATGTTGGGGGTTTTGAGGCTGGGCTTCTAGGTGGGGTATTGGAGGTGTGGTTTCTAGGTGGGGAGTGAAGATGGGGCTTCTAGAAAGGGGGATTGGAGGCAAAGCTTCTAGGTGGCAGATTGGAGGTAGGGCTTCTAGGTGGGGATTGGAGGTGAGGCTTCTATAGGAGGGATTGGAAGCAGGACTTCTATTTGTGGGGTTTGGAGGTTGGGTTTCTAGGTGGGGTACTGGAGGCAGGGCTTCTAGGTAGGGGATTGGAGGTGGGGCTTCTATGTCGGGGTTTAAGTGGGGCTTCAAGGTGGGGGATTGTAGGAAGGGCTTCTAGGTGGGGGATTGGAGGAGGGGCTCCAATGTGGGTATTGGAGGCTGAACATCAAGGATGGGGATTGGAGGCAGGGCTTCTAGTTGGGGGATTGGAAGTGGAGCTTCTAGGTAGGGGATTGGAGGCAGGGTGTCTAGGTGAGGGATTGAAGCCAGGGCTTCCATGTGAGAGATTAGAGTGCCTTCTAGGTGAGGGATTGGAGGTGGGGCTTCTATGTGGGGGATTAGTGGCCTAGCTTCCAGTTGGGGGATTGGATTCAGGGTTTCTAGGTAGGAGATTGAGGGCAGGGCTTCTAGGTAGGGGGATTGGAGCCGGATCTTCTAGACAGGGGATTGGAGGTAATGCCTCTGGATGGGGGATTGGAGGAAGGGCTTCCATGTGGGTGATTGGAGGCTGGACTTCTAGGCAGGGGATTGGAAGCAGGGCTTCTAGGTAGGGGATTGGAGCTGGATCTTCTAGGTATGGGATTGGAACTGGGGCTTCTAGGTGGTGGATTGGAAGTGGGGCTTTTAGTTGGGGGGTTGGTGGTGGGGGTCCTAGGTAGGGGATTGGAGGAGTGGCTTCTATGTGGGAGATTGGAGGTGGGGCTTCTGGGTAGGGGATTGGAGATGGAGTTCTAGGTTGGGGATTAGAGTAGGGACTTCTAGGTGGGGAATTGGAAACAGGGCTTCTAAGTGAGGGATAGAAGGTGAGGCTTCAATGTGGGGATTGGAGGCAGGGCTTCTAGGTGGGGGATTGAAGTTGGGGCTTCCATGTGGGAGACTGGAGTGTCTTCTAGGTGGGGGATTGGAGGTGGAGCTTCTATGTGGGGGATTAGAGACCTAGTTTCCAGTTGGGGGATTGGATTCAGGGCTTCTAGGTAGGGATTGAGGGCATAGCTTCTAGGTGGGGGATTGAAGCTGGATCTTCTACACAGGGGATTGGAGGCAATGCTTCTGGATGGGGGTTTGGAGGAAGGGCTTCTATGCAGGTGATTGGAGGCAGGGCTTCTAGGTAGGGGATTGGAACCACGGCATCTAGGCGGTGGATTGGAACTGGGGCTTTTAGTTGGGGGATTGGTGGTGGGGATTCTAGGTCATGGATTGGAGGAGGGACTTCTAGGTGGGAGATTGGAGGAGGGGCTTCTAGGTGGGAGATTGAAGGTGGGGCTTCTAGGTGGGAGGTTGAAGGTGGGGCTTCTAGGTGGGAGATTGAAGGTGGGGCTTCTAGGTGGGAGATTGAAGGTGGGGCTTCCAAGTGGTGGATTGGAGGTGGGGTTCTAGGTTGGGGATTGGAGTCAGGGCTTCTAGGTGGGGAATTGGAAACAGGGCTTCTAAGTGAGGGACAGGAGATGGGGCTTCTAGGTGGGGGATTGGTGGCAGGGCTTCTAGGTGGGGGATTGGAGGCAGAATGTCTAGGTAGGAGGATTGGAGGCAGGGCTTCTAGGTGGTGAATTGGAAGTGGGGCTTTTAGTTGGGGATTGGTGGTGGGGCTTCTAGGTTGGGGTTGGAGGAGTGGCTTCTAGGTGGGAGACTGGAGGTGGGGCTTCTAAGAGGGAGATTGGAGGTGAGGTTCTAGGTTGGAGATTGGAGTTGGAGCTTCTAGGTGGGGAATTGGAAACAAGGCTTCTAGGTGGGGGATTGGTGGCAGGGCTTCTAGTTGGGGGATTGGAGGTGGAACTTCTAGGTAGGGGATTGGAGGCAGGGCTTCTAGGTGAGGAATTGGAAACCAGGCTTCTAAGTGAGGGATTGGAGGTGGGGCTTCAATGTGGGGATTGGAGGCAGGGCTTCTAGGTGAGGGATTGGAGGTCTTATTTGTGGGGAGGTGGGCACACTATTTTTTTAATATTAAGTCCCTGTTCAAAATTGAACTGTTGTTTCTTTTTTCCCCTTAACTAAAGCGATGGCAAATATATGTCCTGTCTGGAAATCAAACCTGTTACCTTTTACTTGTAAGGGAGGACTTATACAGTTACCACTTGAGGCTTTTGCTTAAAGGCTGTTCTAGTCTTTAAGAGCATGTAGTTTGAGGCTAAGTATATACAATATTGGAAGAAATAAGTGGAAAGGTATGGAGATTGGTGAAAACATTAGTATAGCCACTGCATAATATTTGACTTTTGCTGATTTATTATTTGAACTCTATTCCTGGCAGACTGGAGGCAATCCCAGCCAATGCACCTGTTCTTTATCAATTCCCTTAGGGATTGGAGGTACAACTTTTTTGTGCAGGAGTACATGTGTTTTAGCTAAATAAGATGGCAAATATTATGTTTTTTTTTAATCAGCCAACTTTCCATTTGCAGTTTATCAACACCATACACATGAGGGCAACCTATCTGGAAGCAGAGCTTCCATGTGGGGGATTGGAGGTGGGGTTTCTAAGCAGGGAAGTCTTCTATGTGGGGAGGTGGAAAATCTTTGTAGGGAAGTGGAAGTTGTCTAATGTGTGAAGTGATCTGTTTAATGTTATTGTATGTCAGTTGTGGGATTCAAACCCATGGCTCAGTGGTGATTTAATTCATAGCTCAGTGCTCTAACCACTAGGCTATACTGTTTGCATAACTTACTAGCATATTTTGTTTTTGGGACTAATAGTTGCTGCCTTTAGGAAGTATGGTAAAAACATGAGTATGGCTAATGTGTAATTCTTGAATATTCTTCATAAGACGGTAACATGTCTTCTCACTTTGACTCAAACCTTACAAAGCCAAGATACATTCAGTGTGTCACCTGACCCCCTTGTTTCTATGGCTATCCTAGTCTTTTACAACATTTAGTTTGGGACAAGCTACAGTACTGGAAGTACCAAGGAGTAGGCATTGGTAGTTGGTAAAAGCATATATTTTTCTTCAGAATTTCTTTCACCACTGTTTTAATTATCCTGTCTTCGAGTGGAAGAAAAAGTGTTTTTTTTTGTAGTCCTTGTTAAAAATTGAAATGCGCTTTTTTCCCTTATCCAAATGAGATGGTAGATACTTGTACTGCTTGTGAATCAAATCTATACCCCTTCTTTTGTAAGGCAAGGATATATCCAGTGTACCATCTGATGCTTCTGCTCAAAGGTTGTTCTAGTCTTTAAGAGTATGTAGTTTGAGGCTAAGTATATACAATATAGAAAGGAATAAGTGGAAGGGGATGCTAGCTGGTAAAACATGCATATAACCATTGTGTAATATTTGACTATTGTTGATTTATTATTTGAACCATATTCTGGGCAGACTGAAGTCAATTCTATGTAGGTATTGGAGGTGGGGCTTCTAGTTTGAGGCTAAGTGTATAAAGTATTAAAAGTAAAAATTAGAAGTGGTCAGTAGCAGGTAAAAGAATATTTTGTATCCTAGAAAGATGAATGTCACCACTATTTATTTCTTATAACTAGTTGCCACCAAATATTGTCATTCGATTGGAAGAACTATTTTTTTTAATATTAAGTCCCTGTTAAAAACTGAACTTTTTTTCCCTTAACTAAATGAGATGGCAAATATATGCCCTTCCTGGGAACCAAACCTGCAACCCATTGCTTGTAAGGCGAGGACATATCCAATGTGCCACTTTAAGCTTTGACTTAAATGCTGTTCTAGTCTTTAAGAGCATGTAGTTTGAGGTTAAGTATATAAATATAGGAAGAAATAAGTGGAAAGGTATGGAAGCTGGTAAAACCATGAGTATAGCCACGGTGTAATATTTAGCTGTTGCTGATTTATTATTTGAACTGTATTCTTGGCAGACTGAAGTCAATCCCAGCCAAGGCAAATGTCCTTTATCAATTCCCTTATGTATTGGAGGTACAACTTTTTTGTGCGGGAGTACAGGAGTTTTTTTCCCCCTTTAAATAAAATGGCAAATATTATGTTTTTTTAATCAGCCAGCTTTCCCATTTGCAGTTTATCTGCACCATACACTAGAAGGCAACCCATCTGGAAGATATGCTTTTATTTGGGGTATTGGAGGCAGGGCTTCTTGGCGGGGGGGATTGGAGGTGGGGCTTTTAGGTTGGGGACTGGAGGTGAGGCTTCTAGGTAGGGGATCAGAGGAGGTGCATTTAAGTGGGGGGTTGGAGGTGGGTCATCTAGGTAGAAGATTGGAGGAGAGGCTCCAACTGGGGACTGGGTGGGGCTTCTATGTCGGGGGGATTGGAGGGGGGACTTCAAGGTAGGGGATTGAAGGTGGGGCTTCCAGGTGGGGGATTGGATTGAGGACTTCTAGGTGGGGGATTGGAAGTGGGGCTTCTAGGTGGGGGATTGGAGGTGGGGCTTCTAGGTGGGGGATTGGATGTGCGGCTTCTAAGTGGAGGATGGGAGGTGGGGCTTCTAGGTGAGGGATTAGATGCAGTGCTTCTATGTGGGAGATTTGATGCAGGGCTTCTAGGTGGAATATTGGAGGTGGTGCTTTTAAGTGGGGGACTGGAGGCAGGGTTTCTAAGTATGGGATTGGAGGCAGTTCTTCTATATGGGGATTGGAGTTGGGGCTTCTAGGTAGGGGGTTGGAGGTGGAGATCTAGGTGGGGGATTGGAAGCTGGACTTCTAGGTAGGAAACTGGAGGCTGGGCTTCTAGGTGGGGGATTGGAAGTGGAGCTTCAAAGTGGGGGATTGGAGGTGGGAATTCTAGATGGGGATTGGAGGTGGTGCTTCAAAGTGGGGGATTGGATGTAAGGCTTCTAGGTAGGGGATAGGAGGTGAGGCTTCTAGGTGGGTGATTGGAGGCCAGGCTTCTACATAGGTAATTAAAGGCTGGGCTTCTAGGTAGGGGATTGGAGGCAGGGCTTCTAAGTGGGGGATAGGAGGTGGGGATTCTAGGTGGGGGATTGGAGGCATGGATTTTTAGGTAGGGGATTGTTGGGGGCTTCTAGGTGGGGGATTAGAGGTGGGGATTCTAGGTAGGGGATTGGAGGTAGGGCTTCTAGGTATGGGATTGGATGTGGGGCTTCTAGGAAGGTGATTGGAGGGGATTGGAGATGGGGTGTCTAGATGGTGGATTGGAGGATGGGTTTCTAAGTGGGGTACTGGAGGCAGGGCTTCTAGGTTGGGGATTGGAGGTGGGGCTTCAAGGTAGGGGATTGTTGGTGGCGCTTCTAGGTGGGGTATTAGAGGTGGGGATTCTAGGTTATGGATAGGAGGTGGGGTTCTAGGTTGGGGATTGGAGTCCTGGCTTCTAGGTGGGGAATTAGAAATGGGGCTTCTAACTCAGGGATTGAAGGCATGGTTTCTAGGTGGGGGTTGGAAGTAGGGCTTCTAGGTGGTGGGTTGGATGCTTGGCTTGTATGTGGGGGTTGGAGGTGGGGCTTCTAAGTAGGAATTGGAAGTGGAGCTTCTAGGTAGGGGATAGGAGGTGGGGCTTCTAGGTGGGGGATGGGAGGTGGGGCTTATAAGTGGGGATAGAAGATGAGGCTTCAACGTGGGGTTTGGAGGTGGGGCTTCTAGGTGGGAGATTGAAGCAGGGCTTCTTGGTGGGGGATTACAGAAGGGGCTTCTAAGTAGGGATAGGAGGCAGGGCTTCTTGTTGTGGGATTGCAAGTGGGGCTTCTAGGTGGAGGATTAGAGGTGGGGCTTCTATGTGGGGACTGGAGGTGGGGCTTCTAAGTTGGGGACTGGAGATGGGGCTTCTAGGTAGAGGATAGGAGGCAGGACTTCTTGGTGGGGGATTGGAGGCAGGGCTTCTATGTGGGAGATTGGATGGGCTTCTATGTGGGTGATTGGAGGTGGGGCTTCTAAGTGGGGGATTGGAGGAGGGGCTTCTAGCTAGGGGATAGGAGGTGGGGTTTCTAGGTGGGGGAATGGAGGCAGGGCTTCTTGGTAGGGATTGTAGGTGGGGCTTCTAGGTGGGGGACTGAAGGTGGTGCTTCTAGGTGGGAGATTTGATGCTGGGCTTCTAGGTGGGAGAATGGAGGTGGGACTTCTAAGTATGGGATTGGAGGCAGTGCATCTATGTGTGGGGTTGGAGGTGGGGCTTCTAGGTAGGGGATTGGAAGTGGAGTTCTAGGTGGGGCATTGGTGGTTGGACTTCTAGGTAGAGGGCTGGAGGTGGGGCTTCAAAGTGGGGGATTGAAGGTGAGGCTTCAAAGTGGGGGATTGGAGGTGGGACTTCTAGGTGGGGGATTGGAGGCAGGGCTTCTAGGTGGGGATTGGAGGTGGTGCTTCAAAGTGGGGGATTAGATGTGGGGTTCTAGTTAGGGGATAAGGCGGGGCTTCTAGGTGGGCAATTGGAAGCAGGGCTTCTAGGTGGGGATTGGAGGTGGTGCTTCAAAGTGGGGGATTAGATGTGGGGTTCTAGTTAGGGGATAGGAAGCGGGGCTTCTAGGTGGGCAATTGGAAGCAGGGCTTCTAGGTAGGGGAGTGGATGCAAGGCTTCTAGGTAGGGGATTGGAGGTGGGGCTTCTAAGTGGGAGACTGGAGGCAGGGCTTCTAAGTGGGGGATAGGAGAGGGTTTTCTAGGTGGGGGACTGGAGGCAGGGCATTTTAGGTAGGGGATTGTTGGTGGGGCTTCCAGGTGGGGATTCTAGGTGGGGGATTGGAGGTGGAACTTCTGTAGGAGATTGGATGTGGGCCTTCTAGGTAGAGGATTGGAGGGGATTGGAGGTGGGGTGTCTAGGTGGGGGATTGGAGGTTGGCTTCTAAGTGGGTACTGAAGGCAGGGCTTCTAGGTAGGGGATTGGAGGTGGGGCTTCTAGGTAAGGGATTGTTGGTGGAGCTCTATGTGGGGGATTAGATGTGGGGATTCTAGGTTGGAGATTGGAAGTGAGGTTCTAAGTTAGGGATTGGGGTCAGGGTTTCTAGGTGGGGAATTGGAAATGGGGCTTCTAAGTGAGGGATTGAAGGCATTGCTTCTAGGTGGGGAGTTGGTGATGGGGCTTCTAGGTGGTGAGATGGAGGCTTGGCTCCTATGTGGGGGATTGGAGGTAGAGCTTCTAAGTGGGGATTGGAAGTGGAGCTTCTATGTAGGGGATAGGAGGCGGGTCTTCTAGGTGGGGGATTGGAGGTAGTGATTCTAAGTGGGAATTGGAAGTGGAGCTTCTAGGTAGGTGATAGAAGGTGGGGCTTCTAGGTGGGGTTTGGAGGTGGGGCTTCTAAGTGGGGGATTGGAGATGATGCTTCTAGTTAAGGGATTGGAGGTAGGGCTTCTTGGTGGGGATTGGAGTCAGGGCTTCTAGATCGGGGATTGGAGGCAGGACTTCTATGTGGCAGATTGGAGGCTCCTAAGTGAGGGATTGAAGGCATGGCTTCTAGGCGGGGGGTTGGAGATGGGGCTTCTAGGTGGTGGGATGGAGGCTTGGCTTCTATGTGGGGGATTGGAGGTAGAGCTTCTAAGTGGGGATTGGAAGTGGAGCTTCTATGTATGGGATAGGAGACGTGGCTTCTAGGTGGGGGATTGGAGGTGGGGCTTCTATGTGGGGATTGAAGGCTGGCCTTCTAAGTGAGGGATTGGAGATGGGGCTTCTAGGTAGAGGATTGGAGGAAGGGCTTCTCGGTGGGGTATTAGAAGTAGGGCTTCTAGGTTGGGGATTGGATGCGTGGCTTCAATGTGGAGGATTAGAGGTGGGGATTCTAAGTGGGGGTGGAGTTGGGACTTCTAGGTAGGGGATAGGAGATAGGGCTTCATGGTGGGGGATTGGAGGTGGGGCTTTTAGGTAGGGGATCAGAGGCAAATGGAGATGGGGCTTCTAAGTGGGGGATTGGAGATGGGGTTTCTAAGTAGGTGTATTGGGTGGGGCTTCTAGGTAGGGATTGGGGCAGGACTTCTAGGTAGGTGTATTGGAGGTGGGGCTTCTTGGTGGGGGATTGGAGGGGCTTCTATGTGGGGGATTGGAGTCTGGGCTTCTAGCTGGGGTTATTGAGAGGTTCCTGTGCATGCTGGTTCCTGGTTTTGAAGGGTCATGCCATTTGCACAGTGTTGTAGATTTGTGGTGCTGTGCAGTTGCCTTTTGCGCAGTGCTAACCATGTGGGCAAGCATACATGTGATGGGGTTCAGTATGTACCACCTGTGTTTGACCTGCACAACCTTGCATAAAGATGTTATACTGCTCAGACGTGCATGGGTCAGCACTGGCTAATGACATCATAATTGGCTGATGGTATCACTCCCATGCAGTTCTAATAGTCTGCACAGGGCTGACTTTGCTAGCATAAAAACAGTTTGAGCATTGTGTTACAGTCCCATACTCAGCCAGTCTATGCAATTGAGCTCATTGGCCATTCCTCCAGTAAAGAGCTCAGTTTGCATTTCATTCTAGCATTTTCTGCATATATTAGCATGGCTGATTGCACCCGAGCTATTTCAGTGGACACATGCTGCACTTACACAGCAAAGTGCAACTGTAACCCTACACACTGGAACTGCAGCCCAGTAGAGCCAGACAAGATGCTCTATTTGATGCCATACATAAGTGGATGGCATACCAACAGCAGACATGTCTGCATCACCTGTGGAAAACAACCCTATATCGGGGACACAGCAAAAACACTGTTAAGGTGCACTCAGACTGCTAATGTAGTAGGAACATAGTGTAGAATGCATTGCAGTGGGTTGCACAGGTCCCCATATCTCTCAACCTATAACTTCATAACTCACGAACAATGTGTACAGAAAATCAGGGACAAAGAGTCAACGTCAGGGCCACATCTCAAAAATAGGTCACATCCATTCAGAAGGTGGATAGAATAATGTAATCACTGTGTGCTGCAGTTTCTGAAGATCAAGTCTGTAAATGAAATGTTTGACAATATTTTGTGCTGTTAATTCCCACTATTCAGTCTAGTGTTGCTCAGATCAGTGATTTTGTGGATCCTACCACTTTCTATCAGATAGTGCTGGTATCCTGACTTGGATCCTGTAGACAAAATGGTTATGGTGGGTAATGGATCTATATTCTTATAGGAACATCTGTAGCCTCCCCCAAAAGAGGTTATGGAAACAATATGAGTCAATGGGGGTGGGGGGGGGCCTTGAAGAATTCTCAAACAAGTTCTCTGTGTTGTAATTTCCTTTTATTCTGAACAGACCTCTACATTTCACCCACAAAGTGGGCTTGTTCACGGGGATAACTTGTAGATATTGTATTCTGAATTTTTCTGTATATTAATACAAACATATTTTAATGCATTTACATTCATATAATTACAATATGCTTATAAGGTAACTTCAAAAAATTATATAGTTTTCTTTGTCTTTCCCATACCTTAGTTAAGATACAAACTTTTTTCCACTTTGAAAGCTTGTTATTCAAAAAACTCTGTGAGCATTGCTTGCTTCTCAAATCTCTGTAACATATATAAAACAGTAGTCTGAATGTATGAAACAGTCACCGTGGCAGTAACTTATACACTGGTCATAAACCTTGTGCTACTTTGTATCTAAAGGCATTTTACATACCTTAAACATATATTTTGTTGGAACAGCCAAAATATGTATTTTAAGGCACTATATGATTTCTATAAAAAAAGATCAATAATGGTTAAATTGAATCCCTTCAAATGAAGTTTAACTAACAATCTATAATAGTTTATAAAAAAAAATTTTTGTTTACCAAAACTGTGCATACCTGAATCAATGTGTTTTATTTGATGTGGAAAAATGTACTCGAAGACACTAATTAATTTCTGTGAAACAAAACACAATAACATGATTTATATTACTTCATTTAAAAGTATAACTTTAAAAATGTTGTCTAATTTCAAAAGGAATTATTTTTACTTACTGAGTGGCTGTTATAATTAAAGTTCTTAACAAAGTGCTGGATTTTCTGTACCACAAAAATGGCTGCTTGTGTTTGTTACAGCTTCATTGTTGCTTATAAACCTCTTGTTCCCACTTTGCTGAAATCCCGCGATAGGACGTCTTTGCGTGATGATGTCACAATCGCTCTAGTGCGCATGCGCGATGACGTCACCATCGCGCTACCGCGCATGCGCGAACAGACTGCTGTAGCAGTCAAATAGCTGGCTCATCCCTAGAGCCATGGATTGTAAACCAAAAGCGGGCACTATTATTGGACTGCCACTGTGACTGTACCACCACTTAAAGGTTTTTTCTTTTTAACAATTATTATAACATAGAGTCCCATACTGAATATGAAAGTTGAAAGTTAAAAATAGTAAACCATACTGGATGAAAAGACATTCAGGGTAGACTTACATTTTTACATTTTTGAAAAATATTTTACTGGAACACCACAAAGTATTACCTACAACAAAACCCTAAACTAAATTATTTCAAATGATATACCAAAGGAGGCTTTCTGTTGTTATATAATAATCATTACATAATTATATGAATATGATGTTGTACAACTGATTTTACACATATAGAGACACTATCACAGGAACCACTCAAACAGATGGATCCTTTACTTCACATGCCAATATTATACATATTTCTAAGTTAGATACAAGCATGCCAATTAGTTTCTACATTCATTCCTATATTGCTGTCCAATGCATGCATTTTAAAAATCCATCTCATCTCTGCCTTTAATAATATTTCTCTTACATTACCTCCTCTAACAGGAATATATACCTTTTCCAAACCCCAAAATCTAAGAGAAGCTCCAGAATGTGAAGCCTCATTAAAATGTTTGGCCACTGGTGAATTTTCATCATGTTTTCTTATGTCTCCTTTGTGTTCCTGGATCCTTGTATGTAATTCTCTACTTGTCTGGCCAATGTATAATAAATCGCAAGGACATTGTATCAAATACACTAATCCTTCTGTAGTGCAAGTGATATGCTGTTTGATAGAAAATATCTCTTGTGTATGTGGATGTATATAGGTCTGTTTTTTGGATGTATGATTGCAAATACTGCACCTTTCACATGGAACCATTCCTGGCATTAATGGGCCCAATAAAAGCTGACTGCCCACCCCTTCTTGTGTCTTGAACTGTGAATGGACCAAAGTATCCTGTAGATTCTTAACCTTTTTAGCTACTACTATAGGTCTTTTTTGCAGTGTTGCAATTTGTTCATTGTCTGTTTGGACCAAATACCAATGTTTATTTATGATTTTTCTAATATCTGTCATCTTATGATTATATTTCATTGAGAAAATCATACATTGAGTGTCACCCCTCGATGTTTTAGGTTTTAGTAAATAATTTCTTTCTTTTTGATTGATTTTCATTTCTACTTGTTTTAATGTGTGTTGTTTATACCCCCATGCCTTGAATTTATCTAACATTTGTTGTGTTTCTTGTACAGTGTTATCTGCCTTACTGCAGTTACGTTTAACCCTTGTGAGTTGTGCATAGGGTATGCTGTTTTTTAATTTAACTTCATAGAAACTTTTATAATGCAACAGTGTATTCCTGTCCATTGGTTTCCTAAATAAGGATGTCTCAATTTTTTTATTTTCATGAATAATGAATACATCTAAATATGGTATTTTATATGTATCATAATTCATAACAAACTTCAAATTACTATCTTTACGGTTAAGTTCTTCATGAAAAATTTGCAATTCTATAATGGTTCCGGTCCATAACATAAATATGTCATCAATGAAGCGTACCCATGTCACTATTTTGTCATAAAATATATTAGTGTGTACATCAAATATATATTTGTCTTCAAAATCAACCATATAACAATTGGCATAGGCTGGTGCCATGGTTGACCCCATGGCTGTACCTTTTATTTGTTGATAATAACGTCCATCAAATTCAAAGTAATTTTTACTAAGAATCAGTTGAGCCATTTCTTGTAAAACGATAGTTTTAGGTTTACAATTACTAGATCTCTTATCAAGAATGTGTCCTATACATTCTATACCTTGCTTATGTGGGATAGAAGTGTACAGATCTGTCACATCAAAGGTAACCAGAACACTAGATTCTGGAATGCCACTTTCAGACAATAGTTGTAAATGTCTTATCATATCTGATGTGTCCTTTATGTATGATTTTGTAATTCTACTAAGGGTTGCAAGTGGTAATTTATGTATTTAGACAGAGGTTCTAAAACGGAACCAATTCTGGAAACTATAGGTCTACCTGGAGGATTAGAAATATTTTTATTAATTTTTGGAATACAATAAAATGTAGGAATCCTAGGATGTTGACAATATAATAACTCTGCTTCCCATGTTTGGATCCATCCATTTGCAGTGTACTCTTCTAGTAAACCATTAATATCCAATGAATGCTACGGGTGGGGTTTTCAGATAGTAATTCATAATTCTCTTGATTCTGTAATAATGCCAGACACATTTCTTTATATTGTAACCTATCTTGTATCACTATCCCACCCCCCTTATCCGCCTGTTTAATAACAATGTCTTTATCCTGTTCAAGGTTTTTTAGGGCTTGATTTTCTTGTCTGGTTAAATTTTTATGTGGTGGTTTTAATTCCTCCCTATTGTTAAATAGTCCCAAAATCTCTTTCTCTACATTGTGACAGAATGCCTAAATACCATGATTTTTCCCAACCGGTGGATTAAATTGCTATTTTACTTGCAAGATTTGTTTCAATTTTTGTTGGTAAGAATCTGTAGGTATATTGATTGAGGTTCCAAACAGATCTTTTAATCTAAGATTCCTAAAAAATCTTTGTAGATCTACTTCTAGATCAAAGAGATTCAAGGGCTGGGTAGGTGCAAATGAAAGACCCAAACTGAGTACTCTGGTTTCTAGGGATGTCAATATTCTTTTGCTTAAATTGAAAATTGGAATAATGCCTACATCGTTTTCCCCCTCCCTGACGTGAAGCGTCTTACGTTTTTTCCACCTCGTCCGCCTCCCCTGTTTCCCCTTGTGCCTCTCCATCCTTCCCCCTGCTGATAAAATTCTCTGTTTGAGCATTGATTTCTCAAATCATATCTACCTTCTTTATGTATACTATTAGATGTACTAGGTTGATCTGTGTCACCATAATGTACAGTAGCTATCTCACTAGGTTTCTGGGTATCTTTAGTATAACTGGTGTCACTATCAGAACTTTCATAAGTGTTACGGATGTTATAAGAATATTGTCTTTTGAATTTTTTGTAAGTGTAAACCCTACCATCGCGGTAGTCATTTGTGTCTCTAATGAATTTTCTAATCTTTTGTTCTTTTAATCTGTTCTCATAGTCAGATAATTTCTGCTTAATATCTTCTATTAATGTTTTTAATTCCTCCTCTTGGACTTTAAGTTTAAGTAAGTCCTCTGTATCTTTAATTTCTTTTTCTAGAACCTGTCTTTCATCAATAATAGCTTCAATTAAAGCATACATAAAATCACATGAAGCTCTATTACGAATGCCATCCCATTTATTGTCCAATTTAGAGGAATTTATGCCCAAATTTGGCTCAACACTAATTCTGAGACCCCTTGGTATCCGATTATATTGTAAGTATTGGGTCATGTAAGGCCATGCCATTCTAAACGACAATTTTTATATCTCAAATTATCTAATTTCTGACTTAATTGTTTGGGGGCTTCACCCATTTGCATAGAAAGATCTTTATCCCCTCTCATTGTGGTGAAAAGTTTCTTTTTTTCTTCATCGGAAAATGTGGTGAAATGTATGCTACTTTGAACACTAGAACCAATATCTGAGAAAATATCTGTTATATTCATTTTGAAACCATATGTTACTAATATTTATAAAACAATCTATACTAACAATTATATTACTATTTCTTACCAGGTATGCTTAAAAGAAAAAGAAAAGGGGAGAAAATACTCCACCTTCCAGCAGTTAAACGATATACCAAGCATTTATAATGGTTAAACAATATTTTCAAACAATTTTTAAAGAACCAACTTCCACCAGAAATCTGCTTTTCCTCTAAGGCAGATCTTGACAATGTAGACAAAATGGTTATGGTGGGTAATGGATCTATATTCTTATAGGAACATCTGTAGCCTCCCCCAAAAGAGGTTATGGAAACAATATGAGTCAATGGGGGTGGGGGGGCCTTGAAGAATTCTCAAGCGAGTTCTCTGTGTTATAATTTCCTTTTATTCTGAACAGACCCCTAAGTTTCACCCACAAAGTGGGCTTGTTCACGGGGATAACTTGTAGATATTGTATTCTGAATTTTTCTGTAAATTAATACAAACATATTTTAATGCATTTACATTCATATAATTACAATATGCTTATAAGGTAACTTCAAAAAATTATATAGTTTTCTTTGTCTTTCCCATACCTTAGTTAAGATACAAACTTTTTTCCACTTTGAAAGCTTGTTATTCAAAAAACTCTGTGAGCATTGCTTGCTTCTCAAATCTCTGTAACATACATAAAACAGTAGTCTGAATGTATGAAACAGTCACCGTGGCAGTAACTTATACACTGGTCATAAACCTTGTGCTACTTTGTATCTAAAGGCATTTTACATACCTTAAACATATATTTTGTTGGAACAACCAAAATATGTATTTTAAGGCACAATATGATTTCTATAAAAAAAGATCAATAATGGTTAAATTGAATCCCTTCAAATGAAGTTTAACTAACAATCTATAAGAGTTTATAAAAAAAAAATTTGTTTACCAAAACTGTGCAAACCTGAATCAATGTCCAGTATGGTTTACTATTTTTAACTTTCAACTTTCATATTCAGTATGGGACTCTATGTTATAATAATTGTTAAAAAGAAAAAACTTTTAAGTGGTGGTACAGTCACAGTGGCAGTCCAATAATAGTGCCTGCTTTTGCTTTATAATCCATGGCTCTAGGGATGAGCCAGCTATTTGACTGCTACAGCAGTCTGTTCACGCATGCGCGGTAGCGCGATGGTGACGTCATCGTGCATGCGCACTAGCGCGATTGTGATGTCATCACACAAAGACGTCCTATCGCGGGATTTCAGCAAAGTGGGCACAAGAGGTTTATAAGCAACAATGAAGCTGTAACAAACACAAGCAGCCATCTTTGTGGTACAGAAAATCCAGCACTTTGTTAAGAACTTTAATTATAACAGCCATTCAGTAAGTAAAAAGAATTCCTTTTGAAATTAGACATTTTTAAAGTTATATTTTTAAATGAAGTAATATAAATCATGTTATTGTGGTTTTTTTCACAGAAATTAATTAGTGTCTTCGAGCACATTTTTCCACATCAAATAAAACGCATTGATTCAGGTATGCACAGTTTTGGTAAACAAAAATTTTTTTTTATAAACTATTATAGATTGTTAGTTAAACTTCATTTGAAGGGATTCAATTTAACCATTATTGATCTTTTTTTATAGAAATCATATAGTGCCTTAAAATACATATTTTGGCTGTTCCAACAAAATATATGTTTAAGGTATGTAAAATGCCTTTAGATACAAAGTAGCACAAGGTTTATGACCAGTGTATAAGTTACTGCCACGGTGACTGTTTCATACATTCAGACTACTGTTACAGAGATTTGAGAAGCAAGCAATGCTCACAGAGTTTTTTGAATAACAAGCTTTCAAAGTGGAAAAAAGTTTGTATCTTAACTAAGGTATGGGAAAGACAAAGAAAACTATACAATTTTTTTAAGTTACCTTATAAGCATATTGTAATTATATGAATGTAAATGCATTAAAATATGTTTGTATTAATTTACAGAAAAATTCAGAATACAATATCTACAAGTTATCCCCATGAACAAGCCCACTTTGTGGGTGAAACGTAGGGGTCTGTTCAGAATAAAAGGAAATTACAACACAGAGAACTCGTTTGAGAATTCTTCAAGGGCCCCCCCCACCCCCATTGACTCATAGTGACTTGGATCCTACCAGATATGCTGCCAAAGACAGATGCAGGATCCAGGGTCAGATAGTGATGGATTCTAGTTAGGATCCATGGATCCTAGAGCAGATAGTTAGGATCTGGGGCCAGACAGTGATGGATCCTGGTTAGGATCCAGGTATCCTAGTTAGGATCCATTGGTTCTAGGGCAGATAGTTAGGATCCGGGGCCAGATGGTGATATGTTCTGGTTAGGATCTAGGTATCCTAACTGGTAGGATACATGGTCAGATAGGACTACTATTCTACCACAGCAAATATCTGGCCAAATTGAAGGTATCTGTTGGTATCCTGATTTCTAAGATATTAGTTGAGCAACACTAATTCAGTCATCACATATTTTATGGGGGACAGCGGAGAATTCTGAGGCAAAATCAGGGATGTCCCTGAAATTGTGGGATAATTGAGAGATATGCAGATCTCTACCTGTATGGTGTAACAGTTAATGGTGCTGATGATCCTCACTGTTCTGTTACAGCAACACAGGATGGTGGGGTGACAGGGGATAATTTGAGGCACTACCAAGGCTATCCTTGAACAGCTGGGGCCATGAACAGGGAGGCTGTATAGGGGTTTGCATTGGGCAGGGAAGCCTCTGTGGTAAGCAGGGTGACATTAACATGCCAACCATGTACCCTGCAGCACATGCACTCATGCCAGCACACACTGCATGCCTGTGCACTGCACCACAGTGGTCTGTGGATAACCCCTGCACCCATACATGCCACGTGCCACACAGGATGGGTTCCAACAGGTATGCGTCAGGTACACCACTTACAGAAGATGTAGGGATGATGGATTTCCAGATGTAACATGGGGGGTTGCAGTGGGAGGCCACAATACTGTGTATACTCCATGTGTGGTGCATTGTGTGGACCTCACTGCACTGGCAGTCATAGTGCAGTGCTCCTGCATGCCTAGCTGTGCTGTGTCATGGGGTACTCCTATAGTACACAGCATGTCACAGTATGAGCTGTGACAAGCTTGGAGGGTCCCACTGATAGCCACAAATGTAGGTCTATCACAGCTCCCTCTGCCCATGAGGGATGGCATCCCCTTCTCAGAATGGGAACCACACCAGGCCATAAAATATTTGGGGCTGTCACCCACACCTGTCTGACCCCCATGTGCCTGATGGTACTGGCTGTGCACTGGATCCATTCTATCCTGGACACTTTAGACAGCTGATGTAAGGAAGTGTGTTCCCTCCACACCTGTACTGTTGGTTGGGCAACAGTTTACCATGTGTGTTCCTGGGGGGCCATAACAAGCCTGCACTGTGCACAGGTCATCCTAGGCCACCATCTGTGCCCCATTCCAGTCATCAGCAGCCAGCATGGGCATGGTGAACTGAGGTACATCAAAATTTGTCTCACTCCCCCCCCACTCACCTGTTGTAACACTTCCTTTGGCAGGTTCCAGGGATAACAGTGAGCGGAACATACACAATGCTTCAATGAGATATGCCATCAAGTCAGCAAAATTAAAAAATAAAAAATGATGGGAAAACTGGCTGCTGACAATACAGTGAATCATAAAGGACAGCAGGGAAACATAACAACTGTCAAAACAGTGACGTACGGCTTTCATCCCCTCCCCAAGTTGTGCCCCCTGGAGTTGATTATTTAAAGTAAGGGGTGTTGGAGGGAGCCCCCCACAGAAACACACTATTGCCATTTCAATGATCATCACATCTTGCTGTATTGCAGGCAGCTGTTTTCCCTGTTGTGATTTTGCATTCACTGACTTGATGTGGAATCCTTCAATGAGGATGAACTGCATGTACTGGCTCAGGCCTACAAGACCAGGAAAGGATCATGTCCTGCAACCACAGCACTAATGCCTCTGTTCAGAAGGCCTGTGGGGAAATAATGGATGAGGTTAATGGCATCAGTGGCCATAACCAGAGAGTGATGGTGGTGCATAAATGGTTCTGAGAACTATGATGCCATGCTAAGGAGACTCTTGCAACCTTGCACTGTCAGCAACATACCAGTGGTGGAGGCTTATGAACATCAGAGATCACCCTTCAGCGGAGCCAGCGTTGGAGGCTGTAGCATCAACACTCTGGCCAGTGAAGGTGATGGGTACCCCGTGGCAGATATGAGTCCCAGGTACTGGCCACCCAGTCACGTAAGTATCTGCCTGTGTCCACACCTTGTGTACATGGGTTACGTGTGCAGTTCCTGTCCACTATAGGGGCACCTTGCCACTATAGTCTTGGAGCACACTGTGGGCCATCATCACCCTAACCCCACCATCATGTGATACCCACTGTGTCCCTACCATGGGGCTCACACTGTGGCATGTTGCACAGACATCCTGATGGGCAGTAACCATGCACCAAGGACAACTGGGGTGTGACTGTGCCATAGGATGTGTGCACACTATTCCTTTGTCTGTTGCCATGGGTGCTTGGGCATGCTGGCACATGTACTGGGTGTGTGGGTCTTGGTGGTGGGATGTGTTCTGCACTGCATGCAGTGTTGCTTACATGTGTGGCATCTGCACCATGGTCAGGGAGCACTGTACTGCTCACACCATCCCACCTGGGTTATCTGAATGGCCAGTGTGGGTTTGGAGTTGTTCCTGTTTTCATGACATGCCTGCAGACACTGTGGTGGTGCTCACCACCTGCCACTGGGGCATGCATGCTGCCCCACTCTGCATGGCATGGTGTGTACTGCATGCTGCAATGATGCCCCTCTCTTCTTCCTATAGTGCAGGTCATAGTATCAGACATGGAGGAGGAAGAAGCTGGACTATCTCTTGCAGCAGTTGTCACCCAGTCAGCCATACCACACTGAGGACTAGTGTGAGAAGGCTGTGGATGACATTGTTTATGAGACATACAGTAGCCACTCACTATAGCAAACAGAAAGGGAGCCATAACTTGAGTTTGCTATAGCTCCCTGTTTGCTATATTAAGGGACGCTGAAAAAAAAATCTTAGAACAGTACTGCACTGTTCTATATTCAGCAGCACTCTATTCAACTACATACTGTACCTCTACCCTTTTATTTACTATATATATATATATATATATATATATATATATACACAGTGGCGTCCCACAGGATGAAACCCAATTCTGCAGGATTTTGTAGCACTCTGCAGACTGCTGCAGCAGACCTACTAAATAAAGCAATGTCATTTCAATGGCAATTAGTCTCTATTGTCATTCAGGAAAATGTGACACTGCCCGGATGAAGTGAATGTCAGTGTCCTGCATAACAAAGGGTACTAATTGCCCCTGAAATTACATTGCTTTATTCAGTAAATCTGTTGCAGCATACTGTGGAGTGCTGTAAAAGTGGTTTTCATCCTGGAGGACATATATATAGATGGAGATAGAGATAGAGATAGAGATAGAGATATATCAATATCGATATATAGATGTATAGATGCATAGGTGGGTGTGTATGTATGTGGGTGTATATATGTGCATATATATATATATATGTGTGTGTGTATATATATATATATATATATATGAAAACAGATTACCGTGGGTTACAGCGTGTGTGGCAGCCTTCTGTAATACAGTACAGTATATCTATCCAACATATCACCTCCACAAACCATATAAAAACTACAAACAGGGATCTGCCTCTATCGCCAAAATCAAACAAAGGGGCAGAGGACACTACAGAGCAAGACACTGCAGTACACGAGCTAGCACAACAAAACTTGCCCAAAACAGGAACCCAAACAAAAAAAGGCAAAAAGGAAATCAAAAAAACTTCTGATCATAGGAGACTCCATGATTTGGGGAGTTGATACCTGTCTTCAGCCAGGGGTAATGGTCAGATGTCTCCTAGGTACATTAGCCTGGAGAGACACTGACCACATTGCTAAAATTGTACAGGAAGCAGAAGAAAACATTGATGTCCTGGTACACATAGGGACTAATGATCTCACCAGCCGGTCAGTTGTGGAGACCAAGGAACACCTGACCAGGCTGGGTGACAAACTGTCATCCATTTCATCCAACAACTCCTTCTCTGACATCCTGCCAGTCTGGGAGAAGGGGCAGATGGACAGGAGGTCAGAGAAGGGGAGATAGGAGAGCTAAACATGTGGCTCAAGGGCTGGTGCCAGGAAAAAGGACACAAATTTGTAGGGAACTGGCAACAGTTTTGGGAGCGAAAGTTCTTTAAATTTGATGGACTGCATCAGACTAAGGAGGGAGTTAGTGCATTGGGGAAGAAGTTTGATGTCTTTGCAGAATATTTAAACTAGCAAATGGGGAGAGGGCTGCAGCTGAAAATATGTTGAATGGGAAGAACACCCCTCCCCCCCAGCTAGTGTTTAAACAGGAGTTCAGCATGTTTGTAGTTCATTTGCATCACCAGGTAAGGAAAAAGGTCTGGCTCCCCATACGACACACAGGGGAAATGCCAGACCTCGCCCAACAAGTAACATACCGAAATCTGACCAATGGAAAATCATGTACACAAATGCTCACAGTCTGGGAAACAAGATCCCAGACCTACAGACAACAATGACAGAGGTTAAACTGGACATAGTAGCCATTAGCGAGACATGGTTTACCAGTAACCACACTTGGGAGGCTTCAGTACCTGGCTATGTACTGTTCGGAAGAGACAGAGGTGCAAAAAGGGTGGGGGTGGAGTAGGCCTTAATGTCAATGAAAATATCAAAGCTACAGAGATCCAGAATACACATAAGGTGCCAGAAGAACTGTGGGTCACCCTGGAAACAGGAAATGGGACAGCCATATGAACTGGGGTTGTCTACAGGCCTCCAGACCAGGGGAGGACATAGACACATTACTGTTAGAAGATATACAAAACATGACAGCTAAAGGGGAGGTTCTGAGAATGGGAGGCTTCAATATGCCAGATACAGATTGGTCAATACCAGCAGGAACATCTGCCAGAACTAGACACATAGTGGATTCTCTGCACAGGGGAGGGCCTCAAACAACTGGTGCAACAACTCACAAGAGACAGGGCTATCCTAGATTAGGTACTGACTAACAGGGAAAGGATCTCAGATCTCCAGGTAGAGGGTCACCTGGGGGCCAGTGACAATCATATGGTATGGTTCAGTTTGGCCACTAGAACTAAATCATCCCATTCCAAGGCAAAAATATGGGACTTCAGAGGAGCTGACTTTGATAAGATGACCAACAGAGTTAAGGTAGCCCTGGCAAAAAGAAATACAGGTTAGGGGGTACAGGCAAAGTGGGCAAGCATTAAGGATGCAATACTTGAAGCAACATCCCATTGTGTTAAAGAGAAAAAGGAAGTGCAAAAGAAGAATGAAACCACTTTGGTTCTCAAAAACAGTAGCAGAAAAGGTCAGAGCCAAAAGGCTGGTATTCAGAAAATATAAGGGAATGCAGCGGGATGAAGATAGGGAGGCATATCAAACTTCCCTATGGGAAGCAGGGAAGGCAGTAAGGCAGGCAAAGTCCCAAACTGAGGAAACACTAGCATGAACAGTAAAAGAAGGTGACAAGACTTCCTATAGCTACATTAGTGAAAGGAGAAAGTCCAGAGGGTGTATTGCTAAGATCAAAGGGGATAAGAGGGCATGTGGAGGAGGAGGAGGAGGAGGAGGAGGACCTTGTAAAAGCATCTATCCTAAATAGATACTTCTGCTCAGTATTTACTGAAGAGAAGGTAGGGCAGGGCCTACAGCTCAGCACCATGGACACGGGGGGAGGGAGGTGTGCACTAGCCCCTTTACAAAAGAAAGGGTCCAACAAGAGCTCAATAAGCTAAGGGTGGACAAGGCAATGGGACCTGATGGCATACATCCCAGGGTACTAATGGAGCTAAGGGTGGAACTAGCAGAGCCAAGATCAGAACTGTTTAGTGAGTCTCTGAGCACAGGAGAGGTGTCAGAAGATTGGAGAAGGGCTCATGTGATCCTGCTCCACAGGAGTGGTCACAGGGAGGAGGCAGGGAACTATAGACCAGTCAGTCTTACCTCAGTAGTGGGCAAGATTATGGAGGCACTCCTTAAAGAAAGGATAGTGCAACACCTGGAATCCATAGGAGCACAGGATCCAAGAAAGCATGGGTTTGCAACAGGAAGGTCCTGTCAAACTAATCTCATAGATTTCGTTGACTGGGTAACCAGAGTGGTGGACCAAGGGAGAGCAGTTGATGTAGCCTATCTTGACTTCAGCAAAACTTTCGATACTCTTACACATAGAAGATTGATTAATAAGCTGGGTACACTCAGGGAGGGTCAGAAGTTGGTTAACTGAGTGGAAAATTGATTGACGGGCAGAAAACAGAGTGGTGGTAAATGGTATACAGTCAGAAGAGATGCAAGTCAAAAGTGGGGTACCTCAGGGATTAGTCCTGGGGCCAGTCCTCTTCAATATCTTCATCAGTGACATTGCAGATGGACTGGAGGGTAAGGTTTGTCTGTTTGCAGATGACACCAAGATCTGTAACAGAGTAGGTGATCCAGATGGGGTGGGCAGAAAGGAAAGAAATCTGGATAAACTGCCAAAATGGTCAGAAGAGTGGCAACTGGGGTTTAACACAAAGAAGTGCAAGATCTTGCACATAGAGAAGAGAAACCATGAAGACACCTATCGGCTGGGAGGAGAGTTGCTGGCAGTCACAAGGGAAGAAAGAGACTTGAGCATCATCATCACAGAGGATCTGAAATCATCCAGCAGACCACTAAAGCAGAAGGTAAGGCTAGAGGGATGTTGGGGTGTATTAGTTGGGGTATCACAAGTCTTAAGAGGGAGGTAATAATGCCTCTTTACAAGACACTGATTAAGCCCCATCTGGAGTACTGCGTGTAGTACTGGAGGCCACACCTTCACAAGGACATTAACTAAATTGAGGCAGTCCAGAGAAGGGCAACCAAAATGGTGCAGGTACTACATCAGAAAACATGAGGACAGATTAACGGAGCTGAATATGTATACCCTTGAGCAAAGGAGGGAGAGAGGTGATATGATCGAAACATTCAAACACCTTAAGGGCATTAACAAGGTGAAAGTCTAACATGTTTCAATATAAGAAAATTAGCAGGACAAGAGGACACAGCATGAGATTAGAGGGAGGCAGATTAAGGGGTAACGTGAGGAAATTCTTTTTCACAGAAAGGGTGGTGGATGCATGGAACAGTCTACCTCAGGAAGTGGTGGATATGAATACAATGCAGGACTTCAGACAGGCATGGGATAGGCATAAGGGAGCAACAAGATGAGCATGAATAAATAGGCCATTGACAGAGCAAAGGCCGATGGCACATTCATAAGGTAGAAAAAGAAATGGGCAGACTGGATGGGCCTTGCGGTCCTTATCTGCCATCAGCTTCTATGTTTCTATGTTTCTATCTTCCTCTTTCACTTTAAAATTAGCTGCTGTGTCCCGCTCACTCTTTTGACATTTCTCTCCCCACAATCGACTGCACTTAATCTCTTTAGCTACTGTACTTTACTTAATTTATTACAATATGATTTACAATATGATTTTCTTCAGTACACTACAGTACTTACAGCTCTGGCATGCAAATGACTTTGTGATCATGATCTTGTGAAATGCAAAGAGACAGAGTAAGTTGTGTGCATAATGTGGGTTCAGAATATGGGCAGAAAAGAAAGGAAGGCAACATTATTTAACCAGGAGTAGCACACTAAGCCATAACTTGTTTCCAGATGTGACTGGGAACACAAGGAAGTTAAGTGACTTGCTGAGGATCATACAGTATGCACCTAGGTGGCTGTAGGATTCAAACCCAGGTTTACAGATCTGCAGCACAGAGCCTTAACCCACTGGGCTATTCTGTCTCCATGGCAAAAAAAAAACAACAGAAATGAGCATGAATCTAAGACATATATCTAAGGTATACAGAAATGAATGATTTTGAACTGTAGGAGTGTAATTTTCTATGGAGAAAAGCTGTGTTGGTGATGAATCCAGAAGTAAGTTAGTGCTTCATATAGAAATCCAAAGTACAGTACTTGACTGCAAGGCACCAGGACCAGATGGAGTACATCCAAGAGCACTGAAGGTGCTGGCAGAGGTCCTGCCAGGACCCTTGACAGAATTATTTTAATTCATCTCTAGACACAGGATGCATACCTGATGACTGGAAACTGGCTCACGTGGTTCCCCTCCACAAGAGTGGACCCAAGGATGAACCGGGGAACTATAGGCCAGTAAGTCTAACGTCCATAGTGGGGAAGCTAATGGAGACCATACTAAAGGAGAGGCTAGTGGCATTACTGGAGGTGAACAGGAAGCAGGACAGAAGGCAGCATGGCTTCATCAAGGCAGGTCATGCCAGACCAACCTGGTGGAATACTATGACTGGGTGACTAGGCAAATTAAAGGGGGCCATGCGATATATGTCCTGTACCTGGACTTCAGTAAGGCCTTTGATGCAGTACTGCATGGGAGACTTGGAAGCAAGCTACGGGGCACAGGGGCAGGAGCAAAACTGGTGGGATGGGTGGAAAACTGTCTTAAAGATAGGCAGCAGAGGGTGGTTTTAGGTGGGGAATACTCATCCCCTAAGCCTGTGACAAGTGGTGTTCCACAGGGGTCGGTGTTGGGCCCAGTGCTGTTTGGCATATTTATTGGAGACATCTTGGAGAGCATCAGCAGCAAAATCATCCTATTTGTGGATGACACTAAGATGGGAGTGGTGCTGGACTACCAGGTTGGGTGGCGAGGGCTACAGGAGGATCTGGCAAGGCTAGAGGCATGGTCTGACAGATGGCAGCTGGGGTTTAATGCAAAAAAATGCAAAGTACAGTACTGCACTTCGGAATAAAAAATCTGAGGAGAAGCTACCATGGGGGGGGGGGATGCCTGGAGGTAACAAAAGAGAAGACTTTGAGGGTGCTCATCATGGGAGCAATGAACAATTCTGCACAATGCAGAAAGGCAGCAGCAATGGGCAACAAAATGCTGGGGTACGTTACAAGGGGCATTACCTTGAGAAGAAGGGAGGTTATTCTACCGTTATAAAGATCGCTGGTTAGACCCCACCTGGAATATTGCATGCAGTATTGGTGCCCGTACCTACTAAAGGACATTAGGCTGCTGGAGAGGGAGCAGCATAGGGCAACGAAGATGATTCATGACCTGGGGGAATTGCAACATGAGGTCAGACTAAGAGTTAAATATGTACACGCTGAAGGAGAGGAGGTACGGGGTGACATGATTGAGACCTTCAAATACATGAAGGGGATAATCGACAGACACAGAGGGTCTATTCAGGAGGAGGGTGGGGAGAGACACTAGGGGCCATGACATGAGATTGGGAGGGGTAGATTCAGGAGGGAGGTGAGGAGGCATTTCTTTAGGAGAGGGTGGTGGTAAAGTGGAACACACTACCAGCTCAGGTGGTGGCATGTAACACTGTGGAATACTTCAAGAAGGGGTGGGACAGTGCAAATGCAAGGGTAAAGGAAGGGAAGGAGAGGGGGTGGGGCAGCTGCTGTATAGGGAGCAGCTACAATCTCGAGCAGTCTAGTTAGACCAGGATGGCCATTTGCTGCTGGCAACATTTGTATGTTCGCATGTTCACTGGTTCCTCATACTGTACTGTACTTATTGTTACTGTATATACACTACTGTACATTACTGTACATGTAATTATGGTTTGCCATTTCTGTGTTATTAGTATCTGCTGTATTGCAAAAATAACACAGAAGAAAAGTACAGCGCTATTTCTCCAGTGTGATTAGCTATTAATTTTGGGAGCCATGGGAACAGTTCATTATAACTGATTTTGGTATAATGAGGTTCGTTATAGCGAGGGATTAGTGTAAGTCAACAGCCTTGTGGAGGCAGCACTGGCCTCGCAACTGTACTGGCAGTTCCCCACAGCCAGCCTCCCCCACTGTGGTCCAGCCACAGGTGCCACACAGTCCCCTGACACACATACACACACACACACACACACACACACACACACACACACACACACATACACATATACACACACACACACACACACACACACCCTACCACTGCTGTGTCCAGGACACAGGTGGATGTACCTGTCACCACCACCTCCACGCACCTGCCACCAACAACACCACTACCCATGTTGCTTTTGTATCTCCCTGGAAAGGGTTTGTCATCTTGTCTACACTCCCATCATCCCACACCCATCACACCAGGCTGGAGATGGCCAACATTGCATGGCACCCTTCCCCCCGATCCTGGTGTGCCCTCAGGCCTCACAACCCTGAGAGGTGCAGCCACTGTCTGTTCCCCTGGAAAGTTGTCAAGAGCAGCAAGATGACTCAGAGGCCAGGCAGCTGCTGCCCACTGCCATGGAGTGAGAGACCACTGCACAGAGGGAACTGACACATCTATAGTACATCATACATAATGACATGACCTGCCCCGCCACCTGCTGCATGAGGACCTGCAGAGGGCAGAGCAATGCGCAGAGGCATGTGAGACCTAGTCTCTGCATGGCAGTGCATGAGATCATGACCATAGTAACAGATGTTGTGAGGACCACTCATAGCCCCACCCTCTCCAGTATATACAGCCCCAGTGCCCAGCAGACAATACAGTGTATGTCAACACCATGGGGTGGCAGAATGGGTAGTGGCAGCATGCTGTGGACCCCACATTTCGCAGGCACTTCCTGAACACTGTGATGTAACCTGACCCTCTCTGGGTCCAGCACCCCACAGAGTCGCACCTGGGCCAGATGACACCATCGACATGAGCATCCACCTTATTGCTACCATGGACCACCCTGCCCATATAAAGGGATCTGCACTGGCATACGATTTGCACCCAAGGTGGATGCAGACAGACACAGGTGGTACACCTCCTCCACCCTATCCCACATTCCTACCATCTTCTCTACCCCACATTTTGTACAGGGGACACACGGGTCACCCCAGGCCATGGCACGGTGGCATACCCACAGGCACATGTAGCCTATACCCCCACTTGTAGGTGGCTGTAACTGCTGACCCCACTGGCACACACCTTGTAGTGGTTCAGACAGTAACCCCAGGCCCCTATCACTGTACAGTGGTACCCAGCACCCACACTGCTCCCCCATGACTCCAGTGTGCATATTGGTAGCCGCAGTCCATTACTGCTGGACCCCCCCATCCACTTTACATTCAAGGCCCTCCACCCCAACAGCCCTGAGGCATGCTTGTGTGTGGTAGGCACCCCTGCTTGTCCATAACTACACCTATACTTCACCACATGCCTTGTTCTCACCTCTACTGCACCCTCTGTCGTGTGTGCACTTTTTTGCTACTGGTGTTGCTCTGCTACCTTATGCGCTGTTTGCTGACAATATAGTCTTGTAGCATGCAGCTGTGTCCTGTGTGGTTTTTACTCACCTGCTAGTACCCAAAGTAAGATGTGGGCTCTGTACTCCTGGGCCCTCCTGGCCATGCAGGGGTTTCATCTCTTGATCTTCTCCACTATGCCCAGTTCCTCTGGATCTGTAGCAGATGCACGTTATACCTCTTGGACCAGCCAGTATATTCCATGAGAGAGAGCCATGCTGTGTAGTAAAACAGGCTAGCAATATGGCACAGGCCTTGTGAGGGGTATATTGTAGGGTGCCACCTGAACAGTCCAGGCACTGAAAATGCATCTTCTGCATTCCAAAAATGCACTAAATGACATTGCATGTGGTGGTGTGTGTATTGTATTGCATTTTTCCTCTGCCATGGATGATGGATGGAGGACAGGTGTGAGAAACCAGGGGTACAAGTGATAGGCACTATCCCCTGAAAGAACACACACACACATTAGCATCTGTTCACAGTTGAGGTACCTGCAGTATCACGATAGCCCACAAGCAGTGGCCCATCCTGTGCACCAGTTCACCCTAACCCTTCCCACAGTGGTGCACATCTGTGCTTTGCTACAGTTTTATTCCCTTGGGTGGGGTTATGTGGGGATCCTGCTGTGTGCACTCACCAACAAGGTGTCCACTGGGTATGTTCCTGCATTCAAAGCTATAGCACAGATTGAATTATGCCATATGAAGGTGTCATGGATGCTGCCAGGGTACCATGCCAGGACTTTGCTGATGCACCCTGTTGCATTGCACACCACCTGGCAATTGATGGAGTGGTAATCTTTCCTATGAGGTAGGCATCCACATTATCACCAGTGGGTGTCTGGATGGCAACTTGGGTGCAGTCAATGGCACTGAGTACTGCTGGTAGGTGCACAACCGTATGGAATTTGCTGCATTGAATTGGGCCAGCATGCATGAGGTGGTGGACTGCAAGACACCGGTGGTGTCCCCCACCAGTGTTTGGAATGTTCCTGTGGTTAGAAAGCACATTGCAGCTGTCACCTCCAGCTCAACAGACATGACGTGGTTGTGCTGGGTGTCACTGCACAGCTGCTCATGTTGGAACTCACAGAGCTGCCTGAGCATGGCCCTGTTGAGCAAGTACTGGATAATGAGCTGGCCATCTGAGAGGCTCTTGAAGGTGACTCATGGCTGGTACCATCTGTGTGCAAGCATATCATCTCTGTGTCCTATGTATGGGTCCAGGGTGGGCATCCACCCTATCATCATCCTCTAATGGCCTCCTGCAGCATGGGAAGGACGTGTGCTCCCATGACTGCTATCTTCATTGCTGGCTGTAGTGTCTTCGCCCACCTCTGAGGTTAGCACCCGCTCTGTCCCCCTTTGAATATTATGCTCCTGGACAATCCCTTGGCTAACCATGTACAATCATTTTTTGCAAACTTGAATATTGGGCCCTAGATGTCTTTTGTGTGAGTCTGTCACAGAATTTAAGGATAGCATATTTTCCCCAGTCCTCCAGGACACTAGTAGGCATTCACATTGTTTGAAGGAGTGACATCTGTAAACAAAACACATGCAGCCTTTGAACTGTAGGCTTGTACGTTGGTGTCAATGAGAAACTGACAGCTTATTCTTGTCACTTTCATGAGAGAGTACAGTAAGAGCAAGTGTCAAAACTGTCAGCAGGAGACAAATTTACCTCCAATTGCTAAAAGGATTATTCAACAAGAAAAACATGTATTGAACCCGTTGGTCGCTGGCACAGCAGGGTTAATCCCTTTGTAAAATCTGATTATCCTTTTGTCACTTTACCATCTGGGTTATGTTTTTAAAGATGCCTACAAATGTGTACATTTAATACATCCATGATTTACATGATTTAAACTTCACTTTATTATTTACAGTGCATTATTCATTTAGTGCTGTGATGACTGATCCCTGTACAGAGATATAGAGATACAGAGCTTGTCTATGTATGATACAAAAAGAAATGCATTTTATTGGGCAATACATCTATCTAGGGGTTACAATGATTTTGTTAAATAAAAAAAAAAATTATTATAGTACTTTTAAAAAAACAACACTGTTGAGACCTTTAGTGTAACTAAACTACATCTAGCAACCTTGATAAATGTCCTGCTCAGCAAGCTCAGAGTTCACCTTCTGCCTTGTATGATAATCAGAGAGTCAGATGCTGACAAATTTCTTGCTAGTCTACACCTATAGATAGCTAAAATTCCAGAACTTTTGGCACCATATGTTTTCAGACAATATACTGTAAAACCTGGCTGCTTCTTAAAAGAAGAGTAGAATGACTGCATTATAAAATGGAGTCATGCTATCTCATGCCTTGCACATCTGAGTAATACAGACTAGGCAGATGAAAAACTAAGATTAGGACTGGGATGTAAGTTAAATGTTTGGTAACCTGAAGGGACCAAGGAAATATTCTTGCTCAGCCTTTAATTTTTTGCACAAATACTGGTTTATTTCTATTGTTTATAACTCAGATAGACTGCCACTCCACCCACTAAACCAACTAAAATCACAAACACAAATACACACATGCCTGAAGGCTATGGTACCATTGCTTAAAATCTATAGAAACTGAGGGTGAAGCTAAAAACAAACAAACAAAAAACTCATATTGTTTGTGCAGTACTACTATACTAAGATGGGCAGTTGCTTAGTACGTAGGATGGCAAAAGGAGTGGCACAGTGCAGAGGGTGAGGAGCAACGGTTTTCAGAAGAACTTTCCGGGGACTGCGGTGCTGCCTTATTTCTAGGCACCTCTCTGGACTGAGGGAGGAAGTTGCCAGGCTTTGACCAGAGCTGGAAGGAGTACTGGGCACCTTTGCCCCAATGCAGGGACAACCATACCACCAGCCACTACCACAGATGTTACTCAGTCGGAGGCCTGGGTGGACTACAGTGGGCATGGGGAGGTTGATTAAGGTGGAGATCAAGTACCCCCCCGACACAACTAAAGAACAAATATGATGTTCTCAAGGAGAGGGAGAGCCCTGAAAGGGAACCCAAAGTTGTAACCAGGGATGAAGGGCAGACCCACCAGGAGGGAAGGGCACATGGGTTGGAGCCAGAGAGTCCCAGGGAGAAGGAAGCTTCTCCTAGTGGGGGACTCAATAGTTCAGGGTATGGAGACAGGATCAGGCATCAGGAGGGAGAGGGAGGTTATGTGTCTCCCAGGAGGCACAGCTCTGAGGAAAGATGAATGGATCCCAGATAAAGGAAAAAAGGGTCCAACTGCGGGGGTGGACATGGAGGTTACAGTATGGGGGGGATGAAAGGGAGGTTTAGGGCAAAGGGTAGTGATGGCATTGAGGATGAGGGAGCTCCAAGTAGGAAGGGGGACAAGTCAGGTACAGAGAATGTTAGGGGAAGGGGCAGGACTGGGGAGGCAGCTGGGGGTGGAGTTAAGGGTATAGATATAGACACAAATGTGCAGTGTAGGGTGGACTCTTGAGGAAGGCACAAGGAAAAAGAGTCTGGGGAGGAATGAGAAATGGGGGGGAACGTGCTAGTGCTGGGTGATTCCATACTAAAAGGGGTCAGATGGGGGAGTAAAGGGGAAAGACAGTCACATATGGGTAGAGTCTGTACCTGGGTTGATGGCAGATAAAGCAGGATAGGCTATTCTTAAGTGTGCAAAGAGGGGAAGGCATAAACCCCATATGGGAGGTCACGTGATGCTAACTTTCTGAGCAGCAGCAGTGTCTTGGAGCCCCCGACTCCCATCAGCCTTATTTGCTTCAAATCACGATCCTTGAAGAGCAAGTTCAACAATATACATATCATTTGATCCACCTCACTCTGCCTTTTGGCCCCAGGGCGATTTTTTTTCACATCCTTTCAACACAAAGAGGCGGAGAAAAAACAGGCCGCGATCCGGCATACACGACCAGCTACTCCTGAGAAGCTGCCTTAAAAAGCGAGGAACCAACTCGGCTCCACCCCCAACAAAATGGGCAAAAAGGCACTCTCGACAAACCTTCTAACTGAAGAGAAGTTCCTACAGGAGTTAACACCTCTGAGAGAAGTGCTACAGAACATTACCTTGCAGCTTAAATCTATCCGGGGAGACCTTTCCTCTCTCACCACGAGGGTGTCAGACTCAGAAGCCAGAATCCACTCTCAGGAACAATGGAAAACCACAGCAGAATCCGACTTGGTCACATTAAAGCAACAGGTCAAAAAGCTACAACTAAAAATGGAGGACCTAGAAGGTCGCAGTAGGAGAAACAACCTCCTTATTCTGGGCCTTCCTGAACTTGAAGAGGGATCTGACTCAATTGCCTTTCTCCAAAAATTTCTAGTCAAAACAGTGGGCCCTTCACCTCTTAACCCCCACTACCACCTAGAAAGAGTGCATAGATCCCTGAGACCTAGGCACCCTCCAGATTCTCTCCCGCGACCGATGATCGTTAAATTTCTCAGCTATATAGAAAAGCAGCATGTTCTTACCAAATCTCGTGAACTACAAGCAATGATGTGGGGACCTGCCAAACTTCGAGTTGCTCAAGATCTTCCTAAGGAAACCAGGCTGAAGAGAACAGCATTCCATCCCACCGTTCAGAAGCTCATCGTGGCGGGCATCCCTTTCAGAATGTTGTAACCTGCCACCCTCAAAGTCACAATTGGGGGCATCTCCACGAGCTATGACTCCCCAGATTCTGC
This sequence comes from Neoceratodus forsteri, assembly GCA_016271365.2. Classification (NCBI taxonomy): domain Eukaryota; kingdom Metazoa; phylum Chordata; order Ceratodontiformes; family Ceratodontidae; genus Neoceratodus; species Neoceratodus forsteri. The sequence continues at coordinate 640,554,094 of CM028132.1, read as the reverse complement.
TTCCAAGGACCTGACTGTCAAGCTTCCTAATTTCTTCAAAACAAGTAGCTGAACTCTCAGTCTCCAGTTCTACATTTAAGGTGATGTTTTAGCCTGAATTTTTGTGTTTAGAATTTTTAATTACCTTGATGGTTGATTCCGGAGTTGTCCCGATGAGTGGAGAGTCCTCAGTGGCCCAGGCTGAGGTCGGGGTAGGCCGCGCTGTCTCTGGCCCTTGTAAACTCCCCGGAACCAAAAAGAAGCAGTTACAAGGCTATGCCTGGCTGTTTTAGGGCTGGACCACTTTGGTCCTACTGCATAACCATTCCCTGGGGAAACATCATGTACAATGGAGTGTTAGGACTCCCACCTCTCGATTTGACTTGCCATCCTCCAGCAACCTATAATAGCCCTGACAAGAGGGTGAGTGAACCTTTTGGGATTTTCCCTTTGTAATTAGTAGGGTGTCACCCCTCATAATCGCTACCCCTATTATAGTGTGCATGATGGAGGCTGATGGGGGGAGGCTCCTGAGACGTTTGTGGTTGCGTGAAAAGTTGCTTCGCGAGCTTATAGAAGGGGGGCATGTAGACCCAGACTCACATGTGGGGATTTCTCTGGTTAGTTTTGTCTGGCTTAATACTATCCTGTTACACTTAGGCCTCTGGAGACCCCTCAGTTTACATGATGTTAGTACCAAGCTACACACTGGGTTTACTATGGGGTCCTGGTTCTCAGGCTTCTGTCATGACTCTTCTCATTTTTTGACTGACTATGCCTGGTACCAGGGTGTACATAGTTGGATAGATTTAGTAGGGGGATACAAGGGGGGAGGGGGGTTGGGGTGGTTGAGCTGCCTACTATTTCCTATGTTTCATCTTAGTTCTGACTTGCATCATTTGTTTATGGTACATCAACACTTGATATGTAACATTTGGCAGCTTACAATGGGTCGGGGTTTTGGGACTAGAGTGTGCTATTTCTATTGGGTTATAGTTGTGAGTTCTATTGACTGCCCTTATACTCTTTTGTTCTTAAAATGGCTATAAACTCTGTCAAAGTCGCATCGTGGAATGTATGTGGGCTCAGGGAAAAAATCAAGAGAACTCAAGTATTTAATCACTGTGACCTAATTCAAACTGACATACTATTGTTACAAGAAACTCATCTACTCAATTCAGAGGCTAAATGGTTGTTCAGATCTGGCTTTCACAAGTATTTGTCATGAATGGGTCAGGATCTAGTAGGGTGTGGCTATCCTTATTAAAACATGTTATGTTCCTGGTAGACGTAACAGTGATGGACCCAGAGGGTAGATTCATACTGGTCAAAGGATCCCTCAATAACTGTATCACTGTTCTTGGTTCAATTTACGGTCCAGTAGGAGGTAGTTCTGAATTTTTAATGGCCCTGGCAGATAAAGTAAGTGCCCTTCTTCCCTCACAGCTTATACTAAGTGGAGATTGGAATGTGCCACTGTCCTACCTCCTAGACAAAGCTCCAGATTCAAGTCGCCCACCTACTCCGGTCCAAAGATCCCTGTCAGACTTTTTACATATACTAGGGTTGTGTGACCCCTGGTGCCTCTCCAACCCCTCCCTTCAGTCCTTCTCCTTTTTTTCTCAACCCCATGGTTCCTGGTCCAGAATAGACTACATTCTGATTAGCAAAACCCTCCTCCCTGGTCTTTTTCAGACCGGTATTGAACCGATTGTGCTTTCCGATCATGCCATAGCATGGACAAGAATCTCCCCCGACCCTAATTTTCAACAGGACACAGTCTGGAAACTCAACACCCAGCTCCTCAAGGAACCCCAAACGGTGGATCACATTAAAACTTCCATCTCTAACTTCCTCGAGAACAATATTAACTCTACCCCGCGGTTCGACATCATCTGGAGCTCTCTGAAATGTTACCTAAGAGGTGAACTGATTAAATTGGCCTCGACGAGGAAAAAAACTAGACAAGCCCATGCCTCCCTATTTGTTATCCCTTGAAGCCCTTTTAGCAGCCAAAAATGAATATACAGATCTCCTTAAAGAAAAAGCTGAGTATAGCTTAATTAAAACCCAATCTTAATATATTGAGCAAGGTGAAAAGGCGGGTAGACTCTTGGCCTTAAGATTGCATACGTTAGAGAGCTCCAGATTAATCTCAGCCCTACAATCCCCCGAAGGTCTCATTAAAACCTCTCCCAGAGAAATTACACAGATCTTTGAAGATTACTACAGAACCCTTTACAACAGCCCTCCCTCTTCTGTATCTTTCCCAGATATATCAACCTATCTGGCAGACCTTAACATTCCCCAACTTTCGATCTCCCATAAAGATACCCTGACTTCCCCTATTTCTCTTTCTGAAATAGAAGAGGCTATCGCTTCCATGGCCCTGGATAAAGCACCAGGCCCAGACGGTTTCCCTCAAATTTCTTCAAGGTATTTTCTAAAGAACTTGCCCCCTTACTCCTCAAGCTATATTACTACATCTTCACTACCGACACTCTGGACCCCACACTTCTCGAGGCCACTATCGTCCTAATTCTCAAACCCGATAAAACTCCTACAGACCCAGTGAGCTATCGACCCATATCATTCCTAAATTGTGATATGAAGATCCTTTCCAAGATCTTGGCTGAGAGGATTAAAAAAGTCTGGATCCACCTCCTCAGCCCAGAGCAAGTTGGATTTGTTCAATCTCGCTCCCCAGCAGACCATCTTAGAACCCTTTCCCATATCTCTCATGCTGCCCAACTATCCCACTCCCCAATGGCCCTGATTTTGCTAGGCACAGAGAAAGCATTTGACAGAGTCAACTGGTCTTTTCTTTGAACTCCTTGCCAAAATGGACTTTCCACCCTCTTTCATCAAATGGATCCAGGTTTTATATAAATCCCCTTCGGCCAAGATATACTGTAACAGTGTTTTTTTCTCTCTCTTCCACCTTCACACTGGTACCAGACAAGGCTGCCCTCTTTCACCCTTCCTGTTCAACCAGTATCTTGAACCTCTTCTCCTCAAACTTAAATCTTCCCCATCCATTCAGGGTTGTCTGATACATCAACAGGAATTAGTCCTCTCAGCTTATGCTGACGATATATTACTCCATGTCACCCACCCTGCCACTTCACTAGGACACGCACTTCAAATTATAACTCAATATGGCAACCTCTCTCACTATAAACTGAATATATCAAAATCCGAAATCTTTCCATTGAACCCCCTTACATATAAACACGAACTCATTAAGTTTGGTATGAGATGGTCCCCTAAATCGATTAAATACCTAGGCATCCACTTTACTTCAGACCCCCTCTTACTTAGGAAGCTCAACCTAGATGAGCTTAAAGCTCATATCCAACTAGACCTACAAAGATGGTCTAACCTCCCCATTTCCTTATGGGGTAGGATTAATATCATCAAGATGAACATTCTTCCCCTTATCTTTAACCCCCTCAATTTACTAGGCCTCTGGTTACCGCTCTCTTATTTACACCAATTCCACACAATCTTCTCAAAATTTATTTGGTGAGGGAAAGCAGTTAGGCGCTCCTTCCTCAAATTATCCTTCCCTAAAGATAAAGGTGGTCTTAGACTCCCCAATCTAACACTTTATCATTGGACTGCCCACCTCTCCAAGCTAGGCAAATGGTATTCAGCCCACACTGAAGCTTCTCCCCCGATCTGGCTCAAAATTGAGAGACAGATCCTCTCAGAGACTAAAACAGATCCCCAAGCAATTTTCTATACTCCCACTTCGGCGCTTGCACCCTGGCTATCCAATCAAACAATTATTACTTCTCTTAATTCCCTTTTTTGATGCCTATATTTCCTTAAAATCTTCCCTAAAACAGACCTAGCACAACCCCTCATTCTCAATCCCAATATTAAACTGGGTAACTCGATAATTACTCCCGAGTGGCTCCCACAAATCAATGAAACTACTCTAGAACACTACTATGACCAAGGTTCCCTCCTTCCATCCCTAAACATATTAACTAAATTTGATGTTCCCAATAAGATTTTCAAGATATACCAACTAAGACATCTTATGGCTACTAAATTTGGTTCAGTATTTCGTGACTCTATGGTCAGATCTTTTCTTTCCCACATTCTCACCCTTGCCTCTAAACCACATTCCATCTCATTAATATACTCCTACCTACTGGACTACAAATTCCCGAAGTCGCTCAAGGGTTCCTGCATCTGGCTTTCTCCACTCCCAGATTCCACCCCCAACTGGACCCGAATTTGGAAAGATCTACACAGATACCACACCCAAGACAGATTCAGACTCATCCAGTATTACATACTAAACAATATGTACTATACCCCAAATAAATTGTTCCGCCTCAATAAACTATCTTTCCCCCTTTGCTACAGATGTTCACATAGTGAGGGGAACTTGCTTCACATTTTCTGGCATTGTCCCAAGGTTGCCCCTTTGTGGACCTCTATTCAGGACAAGCTCGACCCTATACTCGGCCTTACCAACCTTTTTATGCCTGATATGTGTATTTTAGGTGATTATTCCACCATAGATTGCCTGGAACGTCGATATCACATGGCCTATGTGTCTATAGTGGTCAAAAGGATGGTCCTCATACATTGGACTGATCAGTTGATTTTGACCTATTCTGAATGGCTGACAGAACTCTCAATGTGTTTCAATATGGAGAGACTTGTGGCCAGCTCTCTCAATCGCATGGACCTGTTCCATAAAAGGTGGGGCAAACTATATGCATTATATTTGCACCAGTGACCTCTTGATACGTTCTCTGAAGCCCAACGAGGCTTTCCCCCTCTCTTTTTTTTTTCCACCCACTCCTTTCTACTTTGACTGCATGACCAGGTTATGACTCCATTGTGGCTTTGACAATAGAACTAGACATACAACTACTTTGCACACTCTATAAGGGCTCTAGTAGGGTGGAGGGTGTGTATATTATGGGTGATTGTAGGGAGGCTTGGTGGGTTGCTTTGGTAGGGGGAAGGGAGAGGGATTGGGGTTACCCCTTTTTTTGTGTGTTTCTCTCTCCCTTCACCTTATTTATACCATGAATGGTTATTCAACATTTATGCACAATGATCTGTCTGTATATGTTATGTTAAAATCAATAAACTTGAATTAAAAAAAAAACATATGGTGGTGCACGTGGGTACAAATGACTTGGCATAGGAAATGGTAAAGGTGGTTAGGAAGAGGTTCATGGAACTGGGTAAGTTGAGTGAGGAGGTAGGGAGCTCAGTGGCCTTTTCTGAGGTACTCCCAGTGCTCAGGGCAAGTACAGCAAGGCAGGGTAGGATAGATAAATTCAACAGTTGACTGGGAAATTGGTGTCAATCCAAAGAGTATGGGTTAGTAGGAGGCTGGGGATCTGGAACAGGGATCTGTATGCTGGGGACAGATTACATTTGAGCAGGGAGGGGAAGGGGCTGCTAAAACAGAGGTTAGAAGAACACATAGAAACAAAGGTTAATTTAAAGTAGGCATGGGGTGGTGAGTGGGTTGCTGAAGGGAAGGCACTCTGGAGAGGGGAGACAAGGGTGGGAAATTGGGTAAGAAGTGTAAGGGAACATCTTGGATGGCTGTCTCCTTGAATTAAAGGATTCTGGGGATAAAACTGCAGCACTACAGGCTCTGTTGGCAGAGAGGATAGTGGACATAACTGTCATCACAAAAATATGGGCCAATCAATACCAGGACTGGGACCTGATGATCCCTGGGTGTAGGATTTGCAGGAAGGATAGGGTCAAAGGAAAAGGTGGAGGGGTAGTGATGTACATAAGGGAAGGGATAAAGTGTGCAAGGGAAGAGGGGGAGGAGGGTAGGACAGAGGCCTTTTGGATGCAATTCCAGTACATGTGGTATAGGATTCTCAGGATGGGGGTGGTATACAGGCCACCGACTCAAGGGAATGACCTGGACAGGGAGCTGGTGGAGAAAAGGTTTTTCCAAACTGCTGTTTAAAATTAGGAAGGTGTGTGGGAAAGGTAACATTGATCATGGGGGACTTCAATCTGCCAGGTGTGGATTGGGGTACCCCATCCACATCGAGTGCAAGGGAGAAAATACTCCTGGATGCTTTTCAGGACTGTTTCCTGGAATAGATGGTCACCGAGCTGACTAAGTTGGGGAACACACTGGATCTAGTTCTGGCCAATGGGGAGTGGGGGTGGAGGGCCTGCTGGCTGGGAGTGACCACCACTTTGTGTGGTTCGCAGTTAATATGAGTAGAGAAGCAGCGGGTACAGGGACAAGGGTAGTGGACTTCAGACAGGCTGACTTTGGTAGAATGGGTGAAATCTTAAGGGGTCATCCAGAAGGAATACAGCCACATTGGGATGCAAATCAGAAATGAGGAAAAAATCAAATTGAGGATATTGGAGGCTACTGAGACATGTACCAGATTGCAGAGCAAAAAGGGTAGTGCTAAAAAAGAAAGCTGGTTAAGTAGAGGGGTCTTAGAAATGATGAGGGCTAAAAAGCTGTGTTCAAGAAATACAAGAAATCCAGGAAAGGGGAGGATGGGGATGAGTATGTGAAGAGGTCCAAGGAAGTTATCAGGGGAGTCAGAGCAGCTAAGGCCTTGAGGGAATTGAGGCTGGCACAGGGCATCAGGGATGGGGAAAGGACTTCTTCAGATACATACAGGAGAGAAGGAGCAGCAAGGGATAGATAGTGAGAATCAGGAAGGATGGGGTGGGCAGAGAAAAGGGTGGATCAAGCAGAAGCACTTAATGAGTACTTCTGCTCTGTGATCATGAGGAAGAAAGGAGGGCAGCTACCACAGTGGGTGGGCAGGGGAGGGGTAATAGACAGGATGATCACCGAGGGTAGGGTATTGGAGGGGTTAAGGGTTTTGAGGATGGATAAGGAACCAGGACCAAATGGCATACACCCCAAGATGTTGAAGGAAATGGCCAAAATCCTGGCTGGACCGCTGGTGGAACTATTCGGTATCTCCCTGGACACAAGGTGCATACAGCATGACTGGAGGATAACACATGTGGTACCCACCCATAAAAGTGGACCAAAGGATGAGCTGGGTAATACAGGCTGGTAAGCTTAACTTCCATCATGGGGAAGCTGATGGAGACAATACTTAAGTAAAGGCTGGTGGCCTTTATGGAGGACAATGGTAGATAGGTAGGTAGAAAATTTATTGTTTGACAAAAATCATTACAATTCTTAAAAAAAAAGTTAAAAACAAGAAAAAGAGGTTGTCAATTTGTTTTTTTTTTCCATTAAAATTTTATTAATGGTTTTTAATACAGAGAACGTATCCTTAAGACATAAAGCCAACAAGTATTAGTGAGCATACATACACAAGAAAACAGGATTACTGGAACATCCTCTACCCCCACCCTAACCCCACCCCACCCACCTACACAGGCTCTGAGGAACCTGCGAACACTGAAACCACAAAAGCCCAACTCTATAATGAGTAACAGGTATAAAGGGGGCCCCAGATTTTATTAAACCTAGACAATTTATTTTGAAGAATAGCAATCATTCTCTCAGTTCTGAGATTGACCAGAAGCTCTTCTAACCATTCTGAGTAACTGATCACAGCAGAGTCCTTCCAGTGTCTGAGAACCACACTCTTGAGGGATACCGAAATTAAGGAGATATGAAACCTCCTATTTTTAAATGGAATAGAAGCTACATCTCCCAACAGACATATATCCGGGGTGAACAAATCACCCAATCCTAACAACGGGTCTACCCCGTTCTTAATACTAGTCCAAAGTGGCGCTACTTTCTGACAACTCAAAAATGTGCAACAGATCTCACTCCCTGCTGACACCTCACACAAGTTGCAGTGGCGGTTATCTTCAACCTAGCCAGCTTCTGAGGGGAATAGTAAATATTATGGAGTATCTTAAACTGGATCAGTCTCAGACGATCCTGAGAGAGCAACTTATGACAACCATGCCACAACACTGTCCAGTCCAGTTCCCTACTGGGAAAGACAGAGGCCCAATAAGATGATGGGGCTAAGTTATGGGAGTAGGCCCAGTTAAATAGCATAGTATAAATACTTGAAACAGCGTGAGGTAAACCTGCCATAGGCCTTAATTTCTCAGAGAATTCTATTTTCGGGCTCTGTATTAACATACTACCCAGCTTACTGATTAATAGATGACGGAGCTGATAGACCTGAAAAATTGCCGAAACTGGCTACTTGAACTTGTTCATAATCTCAAGGGCAGGGAGCATGTTTCCCTCTACTGAAATTAAATCACTAATACAACACTCTCCCCCTTGCGCTAACCAGTTAGCCCTCATAAGTCTACCCTCAATGTGAAACCGCGGATTGCCCCTTATGGGTTGGGATGGATCCCTGACATGAGAGTATTTCAGGAAACCACAGAGCTGCATATGAGCCCTCACAGAAAACCCAATTGGGGAATTCCTGAGAGATTTTGGTAGGAGATTAGGAGTAACATACAGTAAGGCTTCAGGAGTGAGACCTGCTCCCTTAATAAGGGCTAATTCAATCTGTAGCCATAAAGGGAAGTACGAGGTCTCCACACCCTGGACCTACCTCAAATATTTGTTAGCCTGGCCTGCCCAGTAGTAGAGTCCTAGGTGTGGTAGCCTAAGCCCACCCAATAATTTAGGGGCAGGCAATTTATGATAGGCCATTCTTGCCTTCTTGTATCCCCATACAAAATTGGCAATAAGCCCATGAATCTTCCTAAACCAAGAAAGCGAAAGTGAAATATTCAAAACACTAAGAGGGTAAAACAGCCTGGGAAACACATTCATTTTGACCAAATTTACCCTTCTCCACAGTGAAATTGGGAGTTTTTCCCATCTTTTAAAGTCTAAGTCAATTGTATGAACCAAGGCATCCAGATTTTGAAATCTTACTCGTCTCGTATCTCTAGATAAGGAGAGACCCAGATACTTGATGGCATCCGAGTTCCACATCAGGCCCAGCTCCGTAATCTCTTGTTTGAAAACCCTCCTGTTGAGAGGGTACACCACAGTTTTGCCCAAATTCAGCTTATAAGTGGCCAAGAGCTATACTCTTGTATCGTATTTAATAGGGCAGGGATGAGTCACTCGGTGGGAGATATATACCAGGAGATCATCCGCATAGGCTGTTACCTTGACAATACTATCCTGAATCTTGATGCCTCTTATATCATGATTATGTAATATGCTCTTAATAAGGGGTTCAAGATATAAATTAAAGAGAAGAGGGACAGCGGACACCCTAGACGATGCTAGCATTATAAGTTAAAGGGTCCGGCGTCACTCCGGTGCAGGAAATCCTAGCTCGGGATTAAGATAGAGGGATCCAATCCATTGCAAGAATAGCTCAGGGAAACCAAACCTCCCCATAGTGGACATCAAATACCGCCAATGAACCCTATCGAATGCCTTCTCCGCGTCTAACGAGACCAGAACCATTGGGTCACCATTCTCCTCAGACACGGAGAAGACGTGCGCCACAGTTCTCAAGTGGTCACTTATTGACCTTCCCTGCATAAATCCAACCTGCTCTGCTCCAATCAAATCCGGCAGGACCTTGTTTAAAAGGTCGGCTAGCACCTCCGCCAGTATTTTAATATCGTAATTAAGCTGAGAGATGGGCCTATAACTAGCAAGCTGCTCAAGGGGTTTATCAGGTTTCAGAATCAAGACAATAAGTGCCTCGGATAAGGATCGATCCACAGCCTGACCACTAAGAATATACTGAAACAAGGACACCAGGAGAGGTGACAACTGTTTGGAAAAAACCTTATAAAAATTAGGTGAGAAACCATCCGGTCCTGGTGTTTTGTCCAGAGGAAGCCCCTTAATAACCTTCTCAATCTCTTCCTGAGAAATCTCCGTGGTAAGCATCGCCTGCTGTTGCTCTGTCAGGGAAGGGAGATTTAACTCCTCGAGAGAGGACAATATATCCTCATCTGAGGGAGGTTTGGCCATTGGACTATACAAAGATTCAAAATAACATCTAAACTCCTCCGCTATCTCCTTCGGGGAGGTCATTATCCTACCATCTTTTTCGGACTGGACCGCCTGAATTATATGGGAGGCCTCAAGTTGCTTGATTCACCTTGCCAGCAGCTTGCCCGCCTTTTCCCCCTGGTCAATGTAATTAGCTTTAGTTTTGACTAAGGCCAGTTCAGCTTGTTCCCCTAGTAATGTAAGATAAAGATTTTTCAATTTAATTAAGTCCTGCTTATCTTTCTCCGAGGGATCGTGAGAGAAATTGATCTCCTTGAGTCTTATTTGAGCCAGTAACTCTGACATAAGGCTCTCCTTTCTCTCTTCCTTTTGACTGTCTGCCCTATCAAAACTCCCTTATAAAAGCTTTAACGCCCCCAAACCATGTCAGGACGGGCATCTTCCTTCACATTGTTAAGAGAAACTCATCTATTTGAGAGGAGATATATTTGACTACATTATGGTTTCTCAGAATTTAATTATTTAACTTCCATCTGTTATTATACTTAGGTAGGCGTCAAGGTCATCGATGCGAAACCACTGCATGGTCAGAGGGAGGCCCTGATTGTATTTCCGAGCCTAGTACCCCGAGAAGGAGATTACGAAAGAGCATAATGTAATCGATATGAGAGGCTGTGCCATGAACGGAAGATATGAAAGTATACTCACGATCTCCAGGGTGGAGAACCCTCCACACATCCGATAGACCAAATTGATCTACCCAATCCCTCACTGCTCTTTGAGCCGGTGAAAGTCCAAAACTAGTAGGCTTGGACCTATCCAATAAAGGGTCCATTACCAAATTAAATTCCCCCCCAATAATAATAGGGACATTGGCAAAGGGTGCCAGGACTTCCACTAGCTGCACGAAAAAATTCTGGGTCTCCGAGTTGGGACCGTAAACCGACCCTATTAAAATCTCTAAAGTCTGTAACTTCCCAAAAACCAAAATGTATCTGCCCGCCTTGTCTTGTATTATCTGAAGGGGAGTAAAAGGGACAGCCCTGTGAACTAAGACCATGACCCCTCTGCTTTGGGAGCTCCCTTGTGAAGCAAAAACTTGACCAACCTGAAGGCGCCTCATATTGTTGCTCTCCGCGTTTAGTAAATGTGTCTCTTGCAAAAATACAACGTCTGCTTCTATAGCACCAATGTGTTTTAGAATTTTATACTGTTTGGACTTCTTCCTTGCCCCCTTAACATTCCAACTTAGAAATTTAAAAACTCTATAAGCTGCCATAGATCCAACCGATAAACCAGGAATCCATGTAAGCGTCCTTCTTCCAGTTACCCTACCTGCTACCTCAGAGCCTTGTGTTGCCCACCCCCACCCCCTCAAGCACCCCAAACCAAAAGCTAAACCCCTCATACCCCACAAAACACCCCTAATGACACCTCCCACATCATCGCGGTCCATGATGACAGCTCTCTCTGCCACCTCATCCCCCACCCCGCCAACCCCCGCACCCGATTTCCGGCTCAAACATACCGGGAACCACTCACCCCATCCATTACAGGACCCACTAGATAGATAAGCCTGCCCAAACCCTTTCAAAAACTTGCCGTCAAATAGGCCATCCAACCTAACTTCCACACTATAATGACCATCCCCCACTCCAGAAAATTATCCTGAAACTGCTATTCTGATGTACCATAACACCCCATTAAAAGAAAAACCAGCAAAAATTCGACATGATCGAGCTGCCTCCCTCGCAACAATCTCCCTTCACCGGGACCTTATTAAGTCTACACGGGTGCGGGGAGAAGAAAAGAAAGAAAGAAAAAAAAAAAAAAAAACGGGGCTTTATTTTAGCCCCTAAGTGCAACAATTTCCATTGCAGTTGCCCAACCGAATTCCCCCCAAAAAGAAAATAAAAAACACATGATGAAGAGACCCATTATATTATCCTGTCCCCAACATGTCCAACGTTCGTCATGGGGGTCTCCTTGAAAACCACTTAATTCCCCCACACCCCCGAAAAGGTTGCATCGCCGTTCAGCATTCAAAATAAAATGATTCCTTCTTCCGGTCATTCAGACCCCCGGCGTGTCCTTAAACATGTAAACTCCCGGGTTGCAGCTTAAACAAAACCGACAACTGCCAAACGTTCCAGTGTTCCCTTAAATGAGGCTTCCCCAGCCTAGGCAGGTATATATATATTTTTTTTTATTTGCCCTTTTTCTGGCAGGACCACCGGCAGCCATCCACCCTAGTCACGGCCCCCGGAGACCTCTACGCCGTCAATTGCTGCTGAGGGACCCTCGGTCACCCCGGCTTGCCCCGGAGGTGGGGCCGTGGGCCACTAAACGTGACCCGAACTGTGACTGGTCGGGGTCCCGCAGCGGCGGGCAATGTGAGGCTCTCCAGGAGGGCTTCATTGATCAGTGGTCCTGCCTGCCATCTTTCCCACCTGATTTTTCTCCCCAGAGGGCGGGGATGTGCAATGGCGCCAGCGTCCGCCCAGCCTCCCACGTCGAGCGTCGGTTGCGTGGAACTCCCGGTCTCCACAGGTGTCCCAGTGCACCGAGTGCTGCCGTGCCCTCCCCGGGTAGGAGATCTGTCCATCGGACGCTCGATCCTACTCCCCGGCCCGGCCCTCGATGACCGGATCCATTCTCAACCCGGTCGCCGGAATCGCAGTTGAACCTACCGCTGCGCAGACGGGCCGGGCCCTTAGGCAGGTATATTGAGAGGTATTACACCCCTTCAAGTCATAGTTCACACCGACACTCCCCCATGACACCTCCAACTGGATCCGATCCCTTGAGAGGGCCCATTAGTGCACTCATTTAGGCTTAAACAGGTTAGGCAGGACCCTCTGTAGCATGTCTAGGGCTAAATCTACATCATCTAATGCCTTCCAGGTGTTGTCTACCAGGACTTGCAACTTCGCAGGGTAGGTCATCTTAAACTTAATGCCCGCCACAATTAGTTTGGAGACCAGCGGGTGAAAGGTAGCCCTCCGTTGCCGCACGGACAGTGGCAGATCTTGTGTCACCCTGAGATTCGCACCCTCCCACTGCAGTGACCTAACCTCCTTGACCTTTTGCAGAAACAACTGTCTTTCTTGAAAATTCAGAAATTTAGCCAGAAAAATACGGGAGGTGCACCGGGGATAGGTCGGCTGCGCGCTCTCTCAATGCTGTAACATGGCCCAAAGGGAGAAGGACCGGCAATCTCCTTGACAAGCAGCTGAAAAACTTAACAGGATCACCTCCTCTCTCTCAGGTAGGCCTATTAAGATGACATTATGCATGAGCTCTCCCCTCCAAGTCCTCGGCCTTCATATCCAATTTAGCCACACGCTGCTTAACCAAGGTGAGCGCCCCTTCCAGCTTCTCTGCCCTGTTCTCTAGCGAAATTACCCGGGCTTCATTATCTGTAGTTCTTTTGGACAGATCATTCAGGGTACTTGTAATATTTTTAATTTCTGAGGCCATATCCTCCATCTCCGCCTTAAAAGGACGGAATTCTTCCAGGAAGCGTGACAGCGTTAGCGGTTCTTCCTCTCCGCTACTAGAGCTGCAGGACTAGGAGGGTTGTGTTGGCAAGGCCCGCGATTTCTTTGCGGCCTTCTCCGGGGTAGCGGGTGGCGTATGTTTTGGCAGAGCCTTCGGCATCTCCTCCTCCATTGACGAAATCAGCCACTGCCTCCTGATGTCCACAATCTTAACGGGTTCGTTCAGCAATGAATTTATGAAAAGATGAGCAGAATACACACTAAATAAGCAGGGGTTAAGCGGAGCTTGCAGAGAGTTCAGCTAGCAAGAAAACAGCATCACGTGACTCCCCCGAGGTTGTCAATTTGTTATAACAACCAACATTTCTATTGCATACTAACAATTAATTATTCATGTAAACTATTAGAGTTTGCTTCTTTAATTGCTATAAACTTCACATGAGATTTCATTCAGTTACCGCATTATAATTTAATCGCTTTTAAAAAATTATCTAGGGGAACAAGTATATTCTTATTATTTGTATTGAACAGAAGAAGAATCATGGTACAGTCCCATCAAATAAATCCCTGGTGATCCAGTGGCACCCCCCACCCACTCCGAACCCCTTGCCCACCATATTTAGGACTGTCTAGTACAGTATGCCCTGCAAGGTCATTGGTCCACACTGGGGACCAATGGGCTTACAGCTCATACTGTACCTGTCATTCGGCGGGTGGCCGGGTGGTATGCAGGTGGGTTGCAGCCAGCCACCAATGATGGGGGGGAGCAGGATGGGCAAGGGGTTCAGAGTGGGTGGGAGGACAGGGAGTGCCACTGGATCACCAGGGATTTATTTGATGGGGCTGTACCTCGATCATGGCAACAGGTGGGGGGTTCCACTGGACCACCAGGGACGGTTTTTTATTACATGTCTCGGGGAAATGGGTGGGAGGGGAGACCACAAGACTACCAGGAAAGGTCTTTTATTACAGTTATCGGTGCATCGGAGACTTGGGTGGGGGGGGTCCACTAGACTATCAGGGATTTTTTGTTATACATATCCGGCGATCGTGGCTATGGGGTGGGGGATGCCCCGGGATCCCCACTGCACATGTCATGCTGTGCAGGGTGCCAGGCACAAGTCACCAGGCTGACCTGTACAAAGCACACAAATGGGGCCATAATGACATGCAAATGGACCCATTTTCACCTACATATATTATGGCCTCATTTGCATGCTCTCCACTGAATATTGCGGGCGATGCACCCAGCACAACTGCATTTGCTCTGGCGGATCTCCGTGCTTCCTAGCTGTGGCTTGCGCTGGTGAAATCCCACTGTGCTGTGCACAGTCTGTGCCATATTCAATGGTGCTGCACCATGGTGTATCATCATTGAATATCACCTGGCCCCGGAGCATCCCAGTTGCACTGCGCACAGGCTTGCACCACTGCCTGGCGCAGTCTGAATATCTGGGCCTCTAAGTTTTTCCGATATGGTCTTCTGATATTTAAATCTTTCTTTACATATTTCCTTATAAAGTTTCCTTTCCTTATTTATAATTTTGCTTGTTATCTTTGAACTCTTCTTTTTATATTGTCTAATCATTTTAATTTTTGTTTACCTTTCTTACATGTTATATTGAACCAAGTGTAGTTCTTCTTTTTTAAGTCAAACTGGTAAAAGAAGGGTCTAAGATAGAAAGAGATAGCATTCCAAATAGTCATTACATTAATTAAGGGATCAACTTTTAAGATTTCATTTCTATAATTTTCCATCCAACCATTGTTCAATATCTCCACAAATTGTAAAATACACGAACTCTGCCATCTTATTCTTTTCCTATTTATAACTTCAATGCAGGCTTGTTCCTGCCCATCGCTTTCCTATCCATCCCTGATTTCTATCTGCCATTTTGTGAGAACTGGTAACTGTGCAGATTCTGTCCTTAATGATCACTTCTAAGTCTATTGCATTGATGGTTGCTTCGATGTTCCCCAGACCTGGTCAATAACTGATGACCCCTTTGGCCCTATAAAGGTATATTCTCATTCCTGGTCACTTTTAGTTCTCCTGTTAAAGATAATGTAATCCAATCTGGACATAATATTCATTAAACATTTCCCATTTTTGTTGTTATTTTTATCCCTTGATTTACGTTCACAAAATGTGTTTTTGTTTATTATATTTGTTCCATCTAACAGTTCCTGGTTTACCGACTTGTTTTCCATTATTCTTGAATTAAGATCTCCTAAGACTATTATAATGCTATACGCATGTTCCTCTATTAATTTTTTTTAATATTTTAAAATGTTTCCAGTATTCCTCCTGAGCTCTTCTATTAGTTGATGACACGTATACATTATGAATTAGCCAAACTGTTTTTTTGTTTACCAATTTTAGCAATTAACAATTTATCAATTCCACCTTTTGGGGTGTTATTTTAAAGTTTAAACTAGTCTTAATGTAACTCTCCAAACCTGCCTTTGGTCTACCATTTTTCTGAGATTTTGTTGCTGGAAGATGGAATCCTGATGTCATTGGGAGGTTTTCTTCCAGCATCCAAGTCTCTTGGAAGCAGATGATATCTGAATCACTCACGAAATTCTTAAAATTATTACCTGCTAATCTATTTTGTAGCCCTTCTATGTTCCATGTGAGAATATTTAACTCCTTTAAACTATACTTCATGTTCACATCCTTTAAATCTATCAGTTTGGATGTATATTTCTAAGGGGAGCAAAGGGATTTGTTGTTTCCAGGACTATTTGGTCATTACAATTCCCTATAACACATGTCCTCTCTAGTGTCTCAATAGCTATAAGATACAGGCCATGAACATCCAAAACATTTGAGGCATGTAACACCAAAGCTGTCAATTTACTAGACTGAAATGTGATATCAATATGTGGCATATCTGAGTCTGTTTTATGCACATGTATAAACTTCATAGTATTCCTACTGATATTCATACCTAAGGCACAAGAGATACTGTAGATGCCTATTTCTTTTTTTAATATTCCTACAGTGTAATCTCTAGCCACTTCCCAGCTAAAAAGCAACAAGGTCTTATTCTCCCATTGTGCTATTCTAGAGGAGTTGTAAATAGAAATAGCCTTGCTAACCTTCATGAATGATTAAGTGTCTTCTGCGACCTCCTTCCTTATTATTGGTTCTTCGCAACAGGGTAAAGGTACGGCTTGTGGGGGAAGTATATAAATACCTCTTTTGCTTAGCTCATTTTCCAGGTCCCAGATTTTCTGGGCTACCTCCTCTTTTGCACAGTATACCAACACGCAGTCTTTATAATCTATGTTTGGAGGTCTCACAATAAAAATTTCTCCGCCATCATTTGTAACTTGTAATAGTTTTAATATCCAGTTAGTTAGTATCTGTGCTGTCTCATTTCTCAGTTTGTGAACGCCATACATTTGTATCAAAAATTCCTCTTTTAATGAGGTTGCAAGCTGCAGTCACATCAAAAAGCAGGTTTATTCTTGATGCCCTGCAGGGGGCATGCCTCAGACAGCTAGTGGTTGAACCCACTAGGGGGAGAGAGCAATCTTAGACCTGGTACTGTCAAATGGGGATGAAGAAAGGATCTCAGATCTAGAAGTGGGTAGCCATCTGGGAACAAGTGACCACAAAACAGTGTGGTTCACAATAAACACAGCTATAGAGCTGAGCCATACAAAAGCAAGAGTGTTGGACTTTAGGAGGGTTG
This sequence comes from Neoceratodus forsteri, assembly GCA_016271365.2. Taxonomy (NCBI): domain Eukaryota; kingdom Metazoa; phylum Chordata; order Ceratodontiformes; family Ceratodontidae; genus Neoceratodus; species Neoceratodus forsteri. The sequence continues at coordinate 640,536,986 of CM028132.1, read as the reverse complement.
ACTTTGGGAAAATGAGAGAGTGCCTCAGAAAAGTGCTAGCAAACTGGCAAGAAGGAGGTGTGGAGAAACAATGGGGAAAATCAAAACAGCCATCACAGAGGCAACAAGCCATTGTGTAAAGCAAATCAACAAAGCAAAATGAAGGAAAAAACACTATGGTTCTCAAAAGAGGTGGCCGGGAAGGTTAAGGTGAAAAAGGTAGCATTCAGGAAGTATAAGGAAACACAGAAGAAGCAGGGCAGAGAACTGTACCAGTTAAAGCAGAAGGAAGTGGGGAAGGTAGTCAGAATAGCAAAAGCCCAAACTGAGGAAAAGATAGCCAACTCAGTTAAGAAGGGGGATAAAACCTTTTATAGGTACATTAGGGAGTGAAGAAATATGAAGGAAGGGATAGTAAGGCTTACTAAAGGGAAGGGAGGGTGGGCAGAGGAAGGCAGTGAAAAAGCAGGGATACCGAATGAATACTTCTGCTCAGTATTCGCAAAAGAAGAGGAGGGGGGAGGTACTTAAATCAAAGAATAGAAGCACTCTGGATAAGGAAGTCAATACCAGTCCATTCACAGAAGAAAGGGTCCTGAAAGAACTCTTAAGACTGAAGGTGAACAAAGCAATGGGACCTGATGGGATACACCCAAGAATTCTAAAAGAACTAAGGGTAGAATTAGTAACACCACTGACCTCTCTTTTTAACAAATCATGGGAGGATGGCTTAGTACCAGAGGACTGGAGGAGAGCAGACATGATCCCCCTTCACAAAAGTGGGAGCAAGACAGAGGCAGGAAACTACAGACCTGCTAGTTTGACTTCAGTGGTAGAGAAAATAATGGAATCACTTCTAAAGGAAAGAATTATTTAGTTCCTACAGGCCAGTGGGGCACAGAACCCAAGGCAGCAAGGATTCACAGCAGGATGGTCATGTCAAATGAATCTAATAGATTTCTTTGACTGGGTGACCAATGTGGTAGACCAGGGAGTGGCAGGGGACATGGCCTACCTAGACTTTAGCAAGGCATTTGACACAGTCCCACACAAAAGATTAATATACAAGTTAGACAGCCTTGGAGTGGGTCCCAAGTTGGTAGCCTGGGTTAAAAATTGGCTGGATAACAGGATACAGAGGGTAATAGTAAACGGAGTTTACTCTGAAGAAAGGGGTGTTACTAGTGGGGTACCACAGGGTTCAGTATTGGGAATGGTCCTCTTTAATGTCTTTATAAGTGACATTGCAGAGGGACTGGAAGGAAAAGTATGTCTCTTTGCAGAAGACACAAAAATCTGCAACAGGGTTGATACACAAGGTGGGGTGGAGAGGATGCTAAGGGACTTGGCAAGGTTGGAGGAATGGTCAAATATATGGCAACTTAGATTCAATGCAAAGAAGTGCAAAGTAATGCACCTGGGAAACAAAAATCCAGGGAAAGAGTATACAATAGGGGGTGAGATAACAACTACATAAATGGAAAGGGACCTGGGGGTAGTCATATCAGATGACCTTAAGGTGGGCAAGCAATGTGAGAAGGCAGTAAGAAGAGCTGATGGGATACTGGGATGCATAGGGAGAGGCATCACCAGCAGAAAACATGAAGTCATTATCCCTTTGTACAGACAGTTGGTGAGACCCCATCTGGAGTTCTGCATCCAGTTCTGGAGACCCCATCTTTGCAAGGACATAGACAGGATGGAGGCTGTCCAGAGGAGGGCAACTAAAATAGGTCAGGGTCTGCACCAGAAGACATACAAAGAGAGATTAAAGAAGCTTAATATGTATACACTCTAGGAAGGGGACATAATAGAAGCTTTCAAGTACATTAAGGGAATCAACAGAGTCCAAGATGGTAGCATCTTTAAGAAAAAGAGATGTGCAAGAACAAGGGGGCACAATTTGAAGATAGAGGGGGATGGCTCAAAGGTAATGTGAGGAAGTATTTTTTCAAGGAGAGGTTTGTGGATACATAGAACAGCCTTCCTGAGGAGGTAGTGAACTCAAAAACAGTGGAGGAATTCAAGAATGCATGGGACAGACATAAGGCAATTTTAGTGGGAGGAAGTAGGCTGTTGGTTAACTAGGATCTACAGCCTATGCATTAAGTAGGGAAATGGGGAGACTAGGTAGGCCAAGCAGTCCTTATGTGCCATCAAATTCTATGTTTCTATGGGTGAAATCTTTAGTCAGGTTCTTATCATGATTTTTGTTTGGCATCCTAATCTGGGACCCGTTATAGTCACCCTTCGTCTCCCCTCCAGAATCTCATATCACCTTAATAGGTGAGGAGTTCAATTCTGATTCTTCTTCCACAATAATTGGTACGTCCATATTCACCATATTGTCCTTTAACATGTTTTCATCTCTTGTAGTATTTTTAACAGCTACTCTGTGAATACTCTCATTTTTGCTCTTAGGTCTTCCTATCACAGGGGACTTTGGGTATAATTGTCCTTTATTAATTCTGTCCCCTTTTTACTTTTTTGTCTTTTTTGTTTGTGTCTTATGATCCATGGGTTCCTTATTTCTCGTATTGACCTTTTTGGGATCCATTTTTTTGAGTTGAACTTCAGTTTCCAAAATTGCCAGTTCAGGGATAATTTCTCTTCCCTTCTGGAATGGAGGTGGTAAATTGACTTGTACAGCTCTGGTGCTCATGACAACAGGATCAACACTGGTTTTCCTCTTCTATTAAATCTGTACTATTATTAACTTTTGGTCCTGTTATCAAATCCAACAAAGCTCTATTATATGCTACGTCACATCTTAAAGTCTTCAATTCTTATTATAAGGCCCAAATATTTTCCAATATTGCATTTGAATAATATTGATTCTTGATCATTTCTAGAATTTGTGGTGATGGGGTGAATTTGAAGTAAAATCCCCTTTATTTGTTAAAAATTCTTTATTAAACCCAATTTCCTCTTTTTGTAATAGACCTTTATTTGTTCGTTTATGACTTGAAAAGGAAGATGAAAAGGATGAGGAAAACTTAAGAGAGGGTGAGCCTGTGCTATAGTCACCTTGATTGTCATAATTTTTTTACCCATCCTGACTTGAATCTAACTGCATGAGTTTATGTAAAGTATGATTTAAATCCTTTAACATTTGTGGGAGGTTCTTTGGTTCTTTAACCTTTGCTGCCTCAGTTCTCTCCATATCTACACTCAAAGGTATCTGTTCATTATTCAAATTAGACTCAATACATGTTTGTAAAGTCTATCCCACTTGCTTAGATGTTATTTCTTGCCTCACACTTAAAATAGAATCTTTATCAGTACCAGATGAAATTTCCCATGATGACATCAGATTTGGGCCTGAATCATATCCCATTGTATTTCTATTCTGGACCGAGGCATTGCCAGATCGGTCTGACCAGCTACTAATACTGTAATTGTCTAATGAAAACATTTAATCTGGTATATAATGTGATTTCTGTGCATCACTAAGGTTTTTGGTAACATCATTATTTTTAAAACTTTTATCAAAGAGCCACTACTCCTTGCGAAAGTGTTGAAAAAAGAAACCTCCTTGGCAGGATTTGGGGTTGAAGTATCTGGTTCTATACTTCTAAAAAAATGCAGTTATTTTAGGTTGTTTAGCATTATTTCCTTCATCCTTACCCTTCATTATATTGGAATTTTTACTACTAATTTGCATCTTTAAGATTTTCTTCCCTTTGTTTCTTCCTTAGCTTCTTGTTTTTTTGATTTAACTGTAAGGTGCAAGACAAACCGCTTCTAGTATTAAAATTTTCCTATATTTGAACTGTAAACCAATTAGCAGCTTTTACACAAATTCACATACTTTACCCTAAAATATTAAAACGTAACACTTTTGACTAGCGTTGCTCAGCACCACCGACCAGAATCAAAAATAAAATAGATCAGGTCACTTGAGGGCACATATATTGCTATTAAGGTACCAATTACCAAACAAACTCCAGGAAAAACCTGTAAACAAACAAAAAAAAATGTTTGTAAGTGTACTGTAGTATCCTAAATATTTTATGCTATATATATATTCTGATAGAAATATTCTCTATGATGTTAGTCCTCAAGACCCCAAACATTTTGAGCTTCAGCATTCAGGATTCTGCATAAGAGTATAGCTTCAACTTCTTTCAAGGCCGAACACTTCATCTTATAGATATTGCGGGATATCTCCCAATGTGTCCAAACAAGTGTCCAGCAGCACCTTTACAACCTACAATAACATTTTCAGCCAGCTCAGTTTGCTCCAAAGGCAAATTCTCAGCAATTCAGTACTATAATCCTTGAGGTTAGACTCAGGGCTTTCAGTTTCAGAGCCTTTATTTATGCAGTCAATCACCATGCACTTAGTTTCCCTTGATTCTCTTGAATCTTTCACTCCAACTTCATGATCTGCTGTTTTAGTCTCCAACAGCACAAACTGCACTATTCAGAAACACAGACTGCTGCTGTTCAGAGTTGGGACTAGAAGTACAAAGGATATCTATGCACAGAAAAAAGAAACAGTTCCCTCTGCAGCTCCTTGTGTGCTCAGCTCCGTGCTCCTGTGTCAATCAGCTTTTAGAGTTTAATGTACCTGGAGGACAATTGGCTCCTGGACGGTCACCAGCATAGGTTTGTCTCCAGAAAATCCTGCCATATGAACCTAGTTGAGTATTATGACTGGGTCACAAGGGAATTGGACAAGGGTCATGCGGTAGATGCCATATACTTAGACTTCAGTAAGGCCTTCGATTCAGTGCCACATGGAAGGTTGGGAGGAAAGTTGAAATACTTGGGAGTGGGGGACTAAGATGGTTAAATGGATTGAGAATTGGCTGTAGGGGAGACAGCAGAGGGTAGTGGTGGTGGTGGGGGAACGCTCATCTCCAAGGGCTGTGACGAGCATGATGCCACAGGGATCAGTACTGGGGCCAGTGCTCGTTGGAATATTCATAGCAGACATCTTGCATAGTGTCAGGAATAAGATCAGTCTATTCGATGATGATACCAAATTGGGGGCAGTGGTGGATGAAATAGCAGGTTGGCAGGGGCTGCAGGATGACCTTACCAAACTGGTGGAATGGTCTGAAGCATGGTAGCTGGGGTTCAATGTGAAAAAGTGCAAAGTCCTGCACTTTGGAGCAAAGAACCCAGGGAGGGATTACCAACTGGGAGGGGTGCAGCTAGGTTCCACCAAGGAGGAGAATGATCTAGGGGTGGTTGTAAAGGGGAAGATGAACAATACAGAGCAGTATAGGAAGGTGGCAGTGAAAGCAAACAGGATGATGGGTTGTATTGTGAGAGGGATATCCTCCAGGAGCAGGGAGGTGGTCCTGCCTCTCTACAGGGCACTGGTCAGGCCACATCTGGATTATTGTGTGCAATTTTGGTGCCCATATCTGAAGAAGGATGTGCAATTACTGGAAGGGGTACAATGCAGGGCAACAAAGATGATCCAGGGATTGGAAGACAGACCATACGAGGAGAGGCTGAAAGAGCTGAACATATATGTCTTGAAGGAAGGAAGGGACCGGGGGGATATGATTGAAACCTTTAAGTACATAAAGGGGATAAACAAAGCAAGCACTGAAGGGATACTCAGGCTGAGGATGGGGAGGGACACGAGAGGGCATGGACTTAGATTGGAGTGGTAAGATTTAGGATGGAAATGAGGAGACACTTTTTCACGGAGAGGGTCGTGGCAGAAAGGAATGCTCTACTGGAGGAGGTGGTAGCCTGTAAGACAGCAGGTAGTTTCAAAAGGGGATGTGACAAGGTCATAGAGGGGGTAATTGGAAAGGGAAGGGGGTGGGGCAGCTACAAGGTGAAGGTGCAAGCTGCACACTCAAGCAGACTTGATAGATCAGGTAGCCTATTTCTGCTGGCAAATTCGTATGTTTGTATATTAGCATTGAGAGCTAAGCTACTCATTATTTCTGTAGGCACAATTTTCAGGTACAAAAGTCAGCTTGCTCTATGTGATCCATGCAAACAAAACAATTCTCACTTGCAGAATGTGCTCTCTGCCATGCTAAACAAGTTTAAATTTCATTCAAATTCAACACATGCAAAGTAACGATTGTTGCTACTGGCTTAACATTGCTAGCAGTACTTGTAACATACTATCATTTGTCCTTGCTAACAGGCTATAACTGGTCATAGTAATAGCAGCCATCTCTTTCAGACTCAGATTCAGCTTCAGTTTCGATATTTATTTTTTTAAGCAAAGGCACCATAGACTTCAGGCCTGAGTGTGTTTGGGTTAGTGATTTTAGTTGGTTTAGAGGGTGGAGCAGAGGTATCTCTGAGTTGCAAACTATATAAATGACCAAGTATTTGAGCAAAAATTTAAGGTTGTGCAAAAATTTTACTTGTGTGCCTTCAGGTTACCAAACATTTAAAGTGATTTTTCTCATCTAGTTGAAAGCAGCTACAGCTATCATATTGTGGTAGCTGCCCTCAGCAGCAGTTGTTGTAGCCAGGTTTTAATTCATAATTGTACCTCATATCTTTACAGTATCACTCGTAATCTTTTCTGTAGCTGGGTTGTCCAAGTATTTCTAAGAGTTGCAGTCCCACCACCACGCCCCTGCACTCAAGCATGTATTGATGTGTGACCAGGGAGAGCACGGGGTTGTGCCCCATTGAAGTAAATGGGGCTTCTTTTTCCTAACATTTTTATACTTCAGGGTGGCAAGTTGGACAGTAAAGGAGGACACTGCTTGACTAACAAGGACCTTGTTAGTCAAGCGATGTCCTCCTTTACTGTCCAAGCAGGAGGCAGACTGTAGATGCCACACAGAAATCCTTTTGGGGAAATACATTCAAGAGGTCTGGTGCCTTAAAGCAGCAGTACCCTGAATAGAGTAAATAAAACAGAACAGTTGGAGTATGCCTTAAAGTGATGAAAAATTTATTTTGTGCTGTTAAAAAACAAAAAGATAAAAACAAATGAAAACAGAGTTCTTAACCTTGTAATGGAGTATGTGTTTCACTGATCAAAGGATACAAAATCCTGATGAAGCAGTAAGAACAACTGCGAAACATTGATGGAATTACTTGGTGATTCAATTGAGTAAAATTAAATTTGAATGTCTAGCCTGGTGAGTGGGTCTGTTTCTCCAATTCTGTGAATAGGAGTAACGCACATTACCCATCTCCTCCATATCTCTTCAAACTGTGTTTGCCTTTTATTTAATATTGCTGTTAACTGTTCCATCTTGTATAGGCTAATCATTATGTCCTGCCACTGGGAAAGAGAAGGCGGTTCTTTCACCAACCATCTTTTGGTGATAGCTTTCTTTGCTGCTAGCAAGGTAATCATCAATAATTTTGTTGTCTTGGAATCCTTGCAATCCTCGGGCATCTCCATAAAGAGAAACAAGGAAAGGGTAAGTCTCATAGTGGGGGAAAATATGTCAGCCAGAGCATCTTGCAGCTCTGATATGAAATTATGGAGTCTAGGGCAACCCAAGAACACATGGGCATGTGTGGCTAGGGTGTGCCCACATCCCCTCCAACACTCCACCCTTCCATTCTGCGTAAATCGAGCCTGAATTGCCGGTACCCTGAAAAATCTGACAGCATTCTTCCATGCAAACTCTTTCCAGCATGGAGAGGCAGTGCCTCTATGTATTCTACTTAACAGCCTGTCCCACATCTCATCAGGCATCAACATGTCTAGATCTTGTTGCCGAGGAATCCCCCTTTCAATGAATGGGTTGCAGCATATAGGTATGAAATTATATGTTCGAGGGGAGCCTTTCCCTCCAAGATCTTTTTAAGAACACAGACCAACTGGGGATGGGGGAAGATGGCCATAAGCCCCCATCCAATGTTTTAATGAAATCTCTGACTTGAAAATACCAGAATCTGTCTCAGGAAGAGACTCCATATTGGATCTTTAGGTCTGCCAGGGTGAGGAAGAGGCCATCCTCCACAAATTGGTATACCATCTGCAGGCCCCGTCTTTCCCATCTGTGGTATCCCGCATTCAGCCTGGCTAGCAAAAAGCCCTCGAAGTATGGTAAGGAATAGAACAATGACCTCCACCTAGAAAATCTCCTAGAGGTTAATATTGAGTGCCAGCTCTTTAGGGTGGCTGCTGTATATAACTTGCTAATTACCTTTAATACTGTCCCATGAAGAAGTGGGAGCAATACCCTATGTGGTCCCATAAGATCTTCTGATATTTCTAATGATTTCCATTTTGCTGCATACAGGGGGTGGAGCCAATATAATATACTTCTAAACTGTGCAGCTATACGGTAATGTTTGAAATTTGGGAGTGAAAGCCCCCCCCCCAACCAGGAGCTGCAGGATTGTTAGCCTAATTCTTGTTTTTTGCAATCCCCAAATGTATTGTGCAATTTTTTTATTCAGGTTTTTATAATAGCTGTCTGGGATTGTAGTTGGGATGGTTTATGCTAAATATAGAAAGCGTGGTAGTAAAACCATATGCACTACCTCTATCCTGTGTATTAATGGAATAGGGAGAACTCTTCACTTCTTCATGTCTCTGTTCATTTTCCCTAGGAGTAGAATATAATTAAGAGCAAATAACTGATCATGCTCTGGGCTGAGCTGTATTCCCAGGTATTTAATGTATAGTAGGGACCATTGAAATGGAAAATTATTTCTGGTATCTTCTGTAGGGGTATAGTTAATCCCCACAACCTCCATCTTTGATTAATTGATTTTGTACCCTGCTAGATCTCCAAAGTCCTTCAACAGATGCCACATTGGTCTCAAGGATCACTCTGGGTCCATCAGGTAGATCAGGAGATCATCTGTGTATAGGGCCATCTTATGATGTGTACCCCCAGCCTGCAACTAGAGATGCAGCAAATTTAAATTCCACCGGTGAAGTTAACATGAAATGGGCACTTTACATTGTCCTCTGCTATGTGAAGTGGGCAATGCAAAGTGCTCACTCCGCCTTGTCATTACCACTTCGCGTTAAGGCGGAATGGCAATGCGATGTAAGGCGAGGTCATTGTTTTTAATGGACTTCGCATTCCTCACTATGATTCTAAGTGATCCACTTGGTGTTTCAGATTTGGCAGCCCCCCACACATCACATGGCTTACAGTACTGTAAGTCACATGCTCTTTAGCTAGGCAGGAAGGAAGTGAGTCATACAAGCAGACACTTTTACTTTCTCCTGTGCAGATGGAGAACGAGGAGTGTGTTTTGTGACTGCTGATACTTTGAGATCAGAGTAAGGAGGAGATTTAAACTTTGATTTAGACCCAACAGCTTTTATAAAAGCTACATTGTTTTGTCTTTTCTGTACTCTTTCTTACTTAATTTGTTCTTTCTGTAAATTAAATTTTTCTTACCTTTATAAGTAGTTAGTTGTTTGTCCCCCCCGGAAGCAGGACCAGCACCACCTCCTGTCCTGACTCTGAGGCAGTTGAACCACCACCACCACCACCAAGTCCAGCACCAGGTCCTCTGGAGCAGGATGTACCTGTTCCCCTGGGCCCAGGTGTGGATCCCATCCCTGTTCAGCACCGTGACCAGTCAGCTGCCAGTTCATCTGGCCCTCCCCTGCCTGTGCCTGGTCCTCCCCGCACCTCCATTGTTTGGCAGTTTTTGACTGTGTCAGGGGGGACAGCAGTGTAGTCAAGTGCCACCTATGTGAGGTGGAGGTGCACCGTGGCCCCCGGGAGACTCACCTGGGGACTGGGGGCCAGCACACCCAAATGCTCAATCACTACCAGTTGGAGTGGCAGGCTGCCACAGAACAGACTGTGCCTGCACCTGCTGGCCGTTCTGTGGCAGAGGGTGCAGCTGTGCATGGCAGCAACCCTAAGAAGAGGAGGGCCACAGCAGCACCTGCTGCTTCACCAGCACCCCCACCCTCCCACTACCAGCAGGTCAGCCTGTAGAATGTGTGGACCCCAGAGAACTGTGTGTAACACAGGCTGACTTGGCAGTTCTCTGGAGTGCTGTTGAGGAGAACAATGAGAGGGTGAGTGCTGTGGAGTAGCAGCTGGAACGCATAGAGGTACATCAGTTGCAAATTATGTCCATGCTGGAACTGCTGCTGGATCACCATGGGATCCCACATTCGTTTTTTTTTTCCCTCACACCATGTACCCCCCCACTCCTTCCTTGCTGTGTTATAAAATGTATTCCTTCACCATTCCCGACCCTTGTATGTAATTATGCCCTTTTTTGTTGTCTTCCATATGTGTGACAGTTTGTATTCTGAGCAGTGCAAGTATACTGTGCTAAACTGCATGTGTGCAGTCAGTCTTCTTTCCAGTCTGTGTATGTACTGCAGACATTGTCAAAATCCCTGACTGAAAAACACTTATTAATGAGTACAATGGTGGGAAGGTGAAGCCTGGAGAGATACTACAAAACAGGCTTACAATACATCCAAGTAACTAGTGAAAAAATTAATGTTGTGATTCGTGACATAATCGTAAATCATGATTTGTGACTGCATTTGTGACTGTGATGATGAAGAAACGTGAATGCCTATGGCTGTACTTCCCCAGGCCCTGATGAGGTGTGGCACAAAACTCCCCAACTTAAAAACACTCATTAATGAGTACAATGGTGGGGTGGTGAAGCATGGAGAGATACTACAAAACAGGCTTAAAATACAACCAAGTAACTATTAAAAAAAATTAATGTGATTCGTGACGTGATCGTAAATCGTGATTTGTGACTGCATTTGTGACCGTGATGATGAAGAAACATGAATGCCTATGGCTGTACTTCAACAGGCCCCGATGAAGTGTGGCAAAAAACTCCCAGACTTAGAAACACTCATTAATGAGTACAATGGTGGGGTGGTGAAGCATGGAGAGATACTAAAAAACAGGCTTACAATACATCCATGTAACTATTAAAAAAGATTAATGCTGTGATTCGTGACGTGATCGTAAATCATGATTTGTGACTGTGATGATGAAGAACGTGATTTTTATCATGAGTGACTCGTGATGATGGTCCTGACTTAAAACGCATATTAATGAGTACAATGTTCATGCAGAATTATTTTTTTTTTTTAGTTGTTTAACTAGGAGTAGCACACTAAGCTGAAAACTTTTTTACAGGAGCATCCTGGGAGCACAGGGAAGTTAAGTGACTTGCTCAGGGTCACACAGTATGTGAGTGGAAGCTGTGGGATTCAAACCCAGGTCTGGTCTGCTGGATATCACCAGATTTGCAGCACAGAGCCTTAAACCTCTGCGCTGTACTGCCTCCCAAATTATGCACCACACCTGTCCAGTACTCTGAAGGGAAGCCAAAGAAACAACTGTGACTTAAGTTAGAGATGAAGATTGGGCCCTAAAGAGATGCAAATGCACAGACAGATTAAGATTGCGCTGTGCACTGAAGAGATGCAGATGCAAAGGCACAACACCTAACCAGTGCTCACCATCAGAAATTCAAATCTGGAAAAGAATTCCTTTTCCGGTTGGGGCGGGCCGCGGGGGGGGGGCAGTGTACTGCACAGCTGCAGTAACAGTCACTAGTACTAGTACCAGTAAAGATACCACAAAGAAGTACAAAAATTACACAACTGCAGTGGATAGCAGGTTCACATTGCTGAAATTATGTGGCACAATAAAAGGTGTCTGATTTGATGACACACGTCACATACATACTCACACACACTAAGTAATGCATAGTAAATTGAAAACTTCAGTAATATAACCACATATTTTAAACAAACTAAAATTATGCACTGTTGCACCACAACAATCAGCAAAAAAAATGGCAAGAATTATTGAAAATATTACTGTGCGTACATTAACACAGTTATACAAGAAAAATATCACCAAAACAGAAAGCACTGTCTTTTTCTCCAAGTTAATCTACCTACACCACAGATATGCCCTTCCCCCAAAGCACACTTCCACTGTCTCTCAGTGCACAGACTGAATATTGTACAATAACATTCAAAATCCACACACAAACAATAAACGCTCGATGATATGAGCACAGGAGGGTTTCCTATAATCGATAAACTAAAGTTTCAGCACAACAAATGACACAAAAAGGCTTTTTTAACAGCTTTTAGAAGGTTTGAATTGCAGACCTCTCAGAGCAGATTGTCTCCTACAACTTCGTACACACACTACCCCAAACCGAGGCTGTGCAGAACAATCTAGAGCCCATGTGACCTGAAATCCCTTGAATCACTGCAAAATTCACCTTTGGAGCTTAAAAACAAGGCGAAGTGAGGCGGAGTACATTGTTTTCAATGTACTTCGCCTTAAGAATTGGTGGAGTAGTGGTTTGGGAAGGCGGAGTAATGCGAAGTCATTGTTTTCAATGGACTTTGCATCACCCATTATAAAGCGAAGTACTCCACTTCGCGTTGCAGAGCACTCCACGAAGTCACCTTGACTCCGCGAATCACTTCGCGGAGTGAATTGGGGCCACTTAGCCCACCACTACCTGCAACCCAGAGATCCCATCATGCTACCTAATGGCCTGGGCCAGAGGTTCCAAATATAGGGCAAATAGCAGTGACAGTGGGCATCTCTGCCTGGTCCTCCTAAGGAGATTAATTGGTGCTGACACTGATCTATTTTTTTTTACATGTGCTTTAGGCCAAGTATATAATGCTGTAATAACCTGTCTGAATTTCTCTGGGAATCCCATCTTCTCTAATGTGGTCCCCAGAAATGTCCACGCCACTCTGTCAAAGGCCTTATCCACATCCAGGCTTAACAGCAGGAATGGGGCCTCTGACAGGGAGGTGTAGTGGAGAAAATAAAGCATTCTCTTTATGTTGTCCTGGGTCTCATCTGGCTGGCTCAAACTCAGTCTGATCTTGGTTAATTAGAATGGGTAATAATATTTCCAGTCGTTTGGCTATAATTGAGGTAAATAACTTGTAGTCAATATTAAGTACCGAGATGAGGCGGTACGAAGAGCAGTTAGTACTATCCTTCTCAGGTTTTAAAATGCTGGTAATAGTGGCATACCTCCAGGATTTTGGGTTTCCATCACCATCCTGCATCTCTTTACAAGCATCCAGGAGGGTGGGGGACAGCCTGTCCCTGAATATTTTATAAAACTCCTCTGTGTAGCCGTCGGGACCAGGACTTTTGCTAGTTTTTAAATTAGTGATAACTTTAAATAAGTCCTTCTCTGTAATTGGTATTAATAGTGTTTGTTGCTGTTCCAGGGACAATGACAGTAAGCCCAGACCAGCAAGAAAGGATTCTACTTTTCCATGATCTACTTCATGGTCCAGTGTGTATAATTTTTGATAACATTTCTGAAAGGCCTGTCCAACTAGGGAGGGTGCCACCACCAGCTGTCCAGTTTCCAGATCTCTAATTTGGGTTATGGTAGATTGAATGGTTCTCTGCTGCAGCCTATGTGCCAATAATCTGGTTGCCCTAGGGCCTCCTTCATAATATTTTTGTTTCAAATTTTGTAGGGCCTGTTCTGTACAGAAGTTGAGTAGTTTCTATAATTGTTCTTTAGTAGCCTGCAACAAAGGCAAGTAACCTAAATCTCCGTCTGCATGCCGTTCCTGCAGGTCTTTTAATTGGCTACTAAGCATCTCCATCTGCATTGATTGCTGCTTCTTGTACTTGGATGAAAATTTTTTTATATCCCCTCTCAACACTACTTTGATAGTGTCCATTTATTTGAACTGGCATATCCAGATTTTTAATGCTGTATTATAATTGCTGAGTTTTAAACTGTAGGATTTTATTGATTATTGTTGGGATTATTTATTGTATTTGTTGTATTATGTACAAGCGCCTTGGTTGTAAGAAAGGTGCATTTTATAAATAAAATATGATTTGATTTGATTAGAGTATAGATTTCTTAAGATCTGGGGCAGAGTTTTCTTGTATTATTTGGGGAATTCTCTCTTCAACCATGGTTTTAAACTCTCTCAAATTCAGGTGGAAATTAAACCGCCAAAGTGTGCTACATCTCTCCGTTGGCCAATCAATTTTCAGGGTTAGTTGGGAGTGGTCAGAAAGCGATGAGGGAGTTATAGAGCAACTTCTTACCCTATAATAACATTCTTTAGAAATATGGAAATAGTCAATACAAGAGTATACCTTATGTGGGGCTAAATAGTGAGAGTACGCTCTCTTATTAGGATAAAGAGTGTGCCATATATCTACCCATTGCATTTCTTTAAAATACATCATGGCCATCCTCTGTGTGGCTGATCTCTTGGGGGCTTTGGGTCTGGATGTATCCAAGTGACCATAGATCACATTATGGTCCACACCCAGGATAAGCATCCACTATTGGTGTTCTGTTATTTTGTGACAGAGGCTTTTAACCATATTGGTATCAGATCCTGGGGGAACATACAGTGAAGCCACAGTAATCATCTGGCCCTCCAGGAGACCAGAGGCCACTGCTAGATGGCCCTCCAAGTCTACATATGAGGCTACCAATTGGAATGGAGTAGTTCAAGGAATCAATATTGCGGCTGCTCTATGCTTACCACCTTTATATGAAGACGCCACTACTGTGGTGAAGCCAAATTTAGACAGCTTAGTATGTTTATCATTACTCAAATGCATTTCTTGAAGAAGTATTATGCTGGGCTTCTGTCTTTTAAGGGAGGTGATCACTTTATAATGCTTAATAGGGTTATTAAGCCCATTGACATTACGTGACCAGATAATCAGTTGTGAGTTCTTAGTCATGCTCTTGTATGAGCTTAATAGTATCCATGTTATGGTCAAGGCATCCTTTGTCCCTATCTTGCATTAATCTCTCTTCCTGTATAAGCTGTTTTTTTTCCCTGATAGCCTTTGTAGTGTCAAGCTCAAAACACTGATAACAATAAACATAACCATTTCTTAACAATCAAACCTGTAAACTATTTACATCTATGCTTCCAAGGTAGGAGGATGTGTAGTTACACCCTCTACAACATCGGAGAAAGGGGTCTATAAAGGGCCCCCCCCCCATGGGAGGTGATGTAGAGCTTAAAAAGACCCACCCTCCCAGGGCTCTGTAAGGATCAGGGCCTAATATGATGGAAAATAATAGACTAATCATCACCCTGAGCAGCTCTCCCATCCAAGATGTAAAGATCATAGCACATTCATCCCCCACTTTCTGAATCATTACATTGGTACATATCCCTGTATTGACCATATTTTCTGGAGAGAGGATCTTGTCATAGGTTTGCCCATGTAGTAGATTAAGGAGCGGCCCAGCTTCTCACTTGCACTGCTGCTCTCCCCAGTCCCCAACCTTCCAAACAGGGGAGGTTGCAAAAAGGGAAAAACTTTCCATTAATGTCACGAGTCCCAGATTCTGAAAGTCCTCCATGTCAAATTTATCAGAACCTGTAAAGAAAAAATGTTAAACCATAGCTCGTTCGACTCCTGCTAATCCTCCTGAAATACTTACATAACCAATGAAAAGAGATAAACAGAAAGACAATGGGGACACTAATAGTCCAATTAGAGTACAGTATATGCGTGCTGTTCATTCCTGGTGCAGCTCATTTAGCCTATAACAGTAGGTGGCATCCTCTCATGAACCTGGATCTCATTTCCCTAGGCTGAGGGGGTAATGTTCTGTTAAGGGCTGACATAAACCATAATCAAGAGGCTAAGCTTTTAAATCCCTCCTCCTCTATTTCAACTCATGGAGTACTGCTCATTGTGGAGGGTCATGTTCAGGGTAGAGATCACAGTTAAAAGCAGCCCTCAAGCCGAGAAAAAGTTTACTCCCAACAGCCTACCCCAGTACCTTCAGGTAGCGCCTGTGTTCTGGTTTTCCTCCTGTGATTCCTCCACTTGTGTCAGCCTGCCGAGCAGCATCTTCACATCTTGTAGAGTTTTTAATGCCATCTGTTCTGCTTGTGCTGTATGTTTAGTGCACACCATTTTCTTCCACTCAGAGTTTGGGGGGCGGGGACATTGTTCCTTACTCTGTTCCATCTGGACACTCCAGCCTCGTTTTTGTAGCTCCTGCAGTGCTGTCTCTGGGGTTTCATAAAGAATGAAGCCTGAGTCCCAGAAAATCCACAGCCTCGATGGGTATGGGGTCTGGAATTATACCTTGTGTTCCCTGAGAGTCCGAAGGATTGATGAGTAAGCAGCTCTTCATTTTGCAATATCCACGGGACAATCATGATCAAAAATAAGGTGATCTGAGTTATATTTAACAATCTTCTTTTGCCATGCCATCCTAAGCAGATATTCCTTGTCTCTATAACTAGAGAATCTGAGCACTAAAGACCAAAGTAAGGGCTCAGTGTGCTCTTTCAATTTTAAACTGAAAAGTTGGGGCAAGTTCCAGTACATCTTGCAGTAGACCTGTTAAAAAGTTTTCCATCCATCCAGTTTCTGCATCCTCCAGGAGGCCATAGATGTGGATATTATCTCTTCATGATCTGGCTTCTGAATCTAAAAGTTTCTCCTGAAAGGTTTCTTGCAAGTCCACCAGAAAATCGACTGCTGTTTGCACTCTTCGGGCCTCTTTCTCTGCTTCTGCTACCTTCTGTTCCACAGTTTCAGTCCGCCACTCTATCTCCTGTATTTTTCCATGAAGTGCTTGAAATTCTTTTTGGTTTTCAGCCCAAAATGCTTTAAGTTCTGTGAGGAGAGTCTCGAAGCATGACCAAGAAAGGTGCTCTGTCTCCTGGTCTGTATCCATATCATAGGCCACACTGCTGGCTGGTGAGGAGCTCCTGCTGACACTCCCTTGTTCAGAAAATCCTCCTCCATCCTGCTTATTTGGTGCATTTTTGCAGTAGGATCTGCTGGATTTGTGTCTCCTGGGCATTTCTGAAGCTTTTGACATTAATTATTTTGCAAAACAAAGCTGGTCTGAGGGAAATTTGTCAGTGGGATTGACAGAGCTCTAGATAAAGGCAACCATCAGGGTGATGACATCACCGGAAGTCTGTCCCCTTTTTTTAATACCCCTCCAGAAACATTACAGTGACACTGGGACTGCTTAATCCCCCAGTGTCTCTATCAGTATTTCTTTGTGTGTTTTATTTTAATATTCCCCTACCTGACCTTCCTTCTCAGCACCCAGCATCCCCCTAGAAACGTAACAGTGACACTGGGGGGTGCCCGATCCCCCAATGTCATGATCTGGAGCCTCAGGTTTTTTTTATTTTTTAAATCCTGTAAAAAACAAAACATACATCGGTGTCTTCTGTGGCTGATTTTGTACCCCCTCCTGACCCTCCCACTCAGCACCCACCACCCCGCACCCCCCAAGCCCTTACTTACCAATCAGGGGTCCAAGGCCATAATTCTGTCTGGACTGCAAACACGTCTTCACTCAACACCAGCCCACAAACTGGGGAAATCAGGTATGCAGTTCAGTGTATTTCAATGGGGTTTTGAACTCAACTTGGCCATTTTTCAATATTTTATCGCCAGCATTTCAACATATCTTTTTTCAGGACACCACCTTATGAATAATGCAAGTGACCTTAAGTAAATCTGTCCCAAAAGGTGATTTTATGGTCACTGTACAAAATCACCTTTCAGGAAGGAGTTAATGCGGTGGGGTCATGAGATGGCTATGTTGAAAATTTGGTGTCAAAATATTAATAAACAAGAAAGTAATGAGCCTACGTTGCATTTTGGGAACACATGCTCGTAAATTTGGTAATTTTCAATATTTTTACCCCAAATTTACAATATTGCCATATCTTTATAGTACCTCATGAATGTGACCGCTGTCATTTTTCAACAAAATGTTTTTTTTACATCCCAAAAGGTGATTTTGTGGTCTCTGAGCAAAATCACCTTTCATGCAGGAGTTGAAAAATGTATCTGCCATTGTTCATGAGATGGGGTCATAAGAAGGCTATGTTGAAAATTTGGTGTAAAAATATTAAACAATAAAGTTATGAGTCTATATTGAATTTTGCAAATGCAGGCTCGTAACTTTGGTAATATTCAATATTTTTACCCCAAATTTACTACATAGCCATATCTTTACAGCATCTCTGTGACAGCTGTCATTTTTAACTCCTGCCCAAAATGTGTTTCTGTGTCCTGAAAGTTGATTTTGCAGTTCCTGTACAAAATCACTTTTAGGCCAGGAGTTGAACATTTTCTCTGCCCTTCTTCACAAGGCAGGGTCATAACAAGGCTATGTTGAAAAATTGCTGTAAAATTATTAAAATATAAACGTTCAATATTTTTACCCACAATTCCTCAGCTGCAGTCCTATCAGCTCTGGCCAGAATTTGTTTAATAGGACAAGTCAAGATCCATATTAATTTGAGCTATTTATATCTTTTCAGTTCCCTGGATGTTAAACAGCACTTCTGCATGATTGAGAATGAACTAACACACCAGCTGGTGCATCAAGTCTGATAATAGCATCTCTACAATCAATGCACTGAGGAGCCTCTTGATTCTGCACCTGGACTTTGTGATGCAGAAAATAATTTTGTATGTTGGCTACTGAACCCCCTTTTTGGCTAGCCACATAATTTGCTGTCAAATCCCCTGCATTGATTTTTTAACTATGCCTTTGTTTTATGTATTTATTTATTTATTTATGTGAAAACTGGTAACTGGGAGAAACACACTCAGCCAAGGCTCATTCCCAATTAAGACAAGACTGAAAGGTGGCACTCTGAGTGGAAAACACTGATGCTCAGAAATGCAAATATACCAGATGAGTTTAATCAGGACATACAAGAAGATGCAGATACTAAGCCCCGGTGCTTCAATCACATGGATGTTCCTCAGGGTGCATGTCAATGCAGAAGGACAGACAGACCATGCTTATAAAGTGCACATTTAAAGGTACAGACGCATAATAAAATCCTTGATAAGTAAGTGAAATGATACAGAATGAATAAACATTCTCTAATATTGATTCAAGTGCCTTTGTTCTCATAGACACCATATGGCATCAGAACCATCCATTGCTGGATATGACCCAAAATGGCCACCGGAAGAAAATGAGTTAAATGTGATACAAAACAGTTTTTACACCTCTAGATGCCCTACAATTGTTCTTTCGTTGACTACCCAGTATTCTCATATGTTTTCGCCCTTTTTTGTTACATTAAATAATCTAATTTAGTTGTCTTTGTAACTACCCTGAATCCCCCTCTCAGCAGTTGCTGCTCTGTATTTTCATGCTGCCTGAACATTCTATGACATCAGAAACAACCAATTCCATGCCATTCAGATGAATAACATGGAATGGAAATTTCTGATGTCATAGAATGTCTCAGAAATATAAAATCAAGAGCAGTAGCTGGTGAGGAGAGTGGAACTCTATGTAGATCTGAGGGTACCCCAAAGCTAGATTATTTATATATCAAAAAAATCTTCACAGCATATCAGAATACATAACTGGCATGGAAGGGCAGTTACTGTAATTATGAAAAAATCACTTCCTATGGCCTTTAAATATGAGACTCAATCAATTGGCACATAAATACTATAAATAAAAAAATTCAAAAGAAAAACTCAGCGTTATCGGATTGCCAAGGTGCAATCAGGAAACAGAGCAGATGCACCATAAATCAAATCAATTGATAACACTAGGGGGAATTACCTTTAGAAAAATGAATACATGTTCAATGTGAAATTTGTACATTGTCAGTATGAATAAAATGTCATTCTATTAATGCTACCACCCCAAGTATGCCATTGCTAATAGAAAATCAATGTAGCAATGGATTGAACTAGTTATTTTTATAAATAGGGTCTGAAGTCTACTTCCTCATTCAGAACTCTCAGTACCAATGCACCTAATGTAGTGATCCATTTAGTTTCTTTTTGCAACAGTAGTTCCTTACGATTACC
This sequence comes from Neoceratodus forsteri, assembly GCA_016271365.2. Lineage (NCBI taxonomy): Eukaryota > Metazoa > Chordata > Ceratodontiformes > Ceratodontidae > Neoceratodus > Neoceratodus forsteri. The sequence goes on along the minus strand of CM028132.1, from coordinate 640,517,256 downwards.
TCCCCATTGCAGTGGGGGTACATGCTCAATACCCATAAAATACAATTCATTAACATTCAAATTATGATAATGTTTAAAATGAACCCCCAAAACATTTTTCTCATCCCGATTCAGAATTGCTCTAGCATGCTCCTGTATTCTTTTCTCCAAAGGTCTGATTGTTTTTCCCATATAATATTTTTTAAATCAGCACCAAGCTACATGTATGGCAAATAGGATGTTGCAAGTAAGTAGCTTCCTAATTGCTACATGATGATCCCCCTTGATAAAGTTTTTCCCCTCCTGTGTGTATTTACAAACATTACAGTTTTTGCAAGCAAAAACCCTGGGGGGGGGGGGCAATCAGTTTCTACAGACTGTAGGGACTGACAGTTTCTTAGTTTCCGCAAAATGACTAGATGTCAAAATATCCCGTAAACTTCTCCCTTTTCTGAAAGTTATTCAAGGGCTGTTCTGAATATTCAGTTTTAAGACTTTGTCTGCTTGTAAAATCTGCCACAACATATGGACTAAAGCACCCACGTCTCCTGATAATGGGTTAAATTCCATGGAGAAAATAAGTCTCCTGGGGTCATTTTCATTTACATGTTTATTAGTGGGTTTAGGTGTCAATAAAGCCACTATCTATACCACAAACTTTGTCGAGAGCTTGTTTCAGAATTCCTATGTCATAGCCCCAGTTTAAGAATCTTTGAGTTAATTTATGAGCTTGCTGCTGAAACATACCATTCTCTGTGCAGTTTTTGTGGATTCTTTAAAACTGATCATACAAAATATAATTTTTTTACTTCTTTGGATGGTGACTGTGATAGTGCAATAATGAATTACCTGCCATGGATTTTCTATAGCTAACTGATGTTATCCTTTAGTCTGGGAGGGACTGTAAATTAAGGTCCAAAAATTAATGCAATTGGATATATTTACATATATGAATTTTATATTCATGGGCCTGGATATTCAGACTGCACCAGGCTGTGGCATAAGCCTGGACACAGCGCAAATGGGCTGCACAGGGGTGTTGACAGGGTGATATCAACGGAGCTGTGCCATGGCACAGCATCACTGAATATCGCACCCTGGCCACCCCGCAGTGCACATGGTGCAGTGGCACTGTGCCAGTGCAAGTGGCCAGAGTGGAGCGGGGGATACGCTAGCGCAAGTTCCGTTGCGCTAGGTGCAACAACCACAATATTCAAAAGTGCACATGCAAATGGGGCCATAATGCATGCAAGGCAAATGGGGCTATTTGCATGTCATTATGGTCTTCATTTGCATGCAAGTGCGCCGATCCCCGTCGACTTGCACCTGGCGCCCTACCAGGCTGCAGCTGTTGGGGACCGACACCCCCTGCACAGCGCAGAAAAGTGCCCCACCACCCGATCGCGGACATCTGTTAAAATAAAACACATCCTATATCCCTGGTGGTCCAGTGGACTGCTCACAGCCTGATCGCGGGCATCTGTTAAAATAAAACACGTCCTATATCCCTGGTGGTCCAGTGGACCTCTCGCAGCCCGATAACAGGCATCTGTTAAAATAAAACATGTCCTATATCCCTGATGGTCCAGTGGACTGCTTGCAGCCCTATCACAGGCTTAAGTATAAATATAATCATCCCATATACCTGGTGGTCCAGTGGACTGCTTGCAGCCCGATCATGAGCTTAAGTATAAAAATAATCGTTCCATATCCCCGGTTGTCCAGTGGACCACTCGCAGCCCAATCACGGGCATCAGTAAAACATTAATGCCACAGCAACCCAACCCTGGTGGTCTAGCGGAACCCCCTCCCACCGCGCCACTGACCCCACCGCCCCACTACCCCCCAAGTCAGCGGCGGGTGGCAGCTCCCCACCTGCTTGCCACCCCGTCACCCACTGACTGACACCATACAGTAGGGCTGTATGCCCACTGGTCCACAGCTTGAACCAATGGGTGTGGAGCCCATTCCATACTACTCAGTCCAGATATGTGAATGGATCCATTCACATATCTGGACTGTGTGGTGCGGTATGGGCTGCACGCCCATTGGCTCACGCTGTGGACCAAGGGTGTACAGCCCTACCATATGGTGTCAGTCAGCGGGCGGCGGGGTAGCAAGCAGGTGGGGAGCGCCACCCGCTGCTGACTGGGGGGTAATGGGGTGGTGGGGCTCAGTGGGTGGGTAGGAAGGGGGATACTGCTAGACCACCAGGGTTGGGTTGCTGTGGCATTAACGTTTTACTGACGCTCGTGATCGGGCTGCGAGTGGTCCACTGGACAACCAGGGATATGGGATGATTATTTTTATACTTAAGCCCGTGATCATGCTGCAAGCAGTCCACTGGACCACCAGGGATATGGGATGGTTATTTTTATACTTAAGCCCGTGATCTGGCTGCAAGCGGCCCACTGGACAACCAGGGATATAGGACGATTATTTTTATACTTAGGACCATGATTGGGCTGCAAGCGGTCCACTGGACCACCAGGGATATAGGATGAATATTTACATCTACATCTGCCCATGATTGGGCATGGGGGGGCACCGCCACGAAGGTGCAGCCAGAGCTCAGGTGGCCACCCACAGGTGGCAGCTGCCGTGTTGCACCCTGCAATACGGCAGCTCACCTGTGGGTGGCCAGCCATTGTTCATTTTTTTTTGGCTCACCTGTGTGCAGTGCAAGTAGGGGTTGCTCATGCATGGGCTCAGCACATCCCGGGCTGAATATCGGGATGTGCGGAATATGCATGGGCATGCAACCCCCCCACCTGCGCCTCATACATTACTGATGCACATCGGGATTTGTGCCAGGCACAATCCCCATTTGAATATCGTGCCAGAGCATATCAGTGGGTTGTGCATGGTGCAACAGTGTTGCACCATATGCAACCCATCTGAATATCTGGGCCCAGGTGTTCATATTAATGTAATCCAAAAACTGCAACTTATTTTGTTCAGTACACTTCCGGACACATAGGATATTGTCAACAAAACAACCCCAAAACTAATGTTATCAGAAAAATAATTATTCTGGAAGATGTATTTGTTTTCCCAAAAGCCCATATATAGATTTGCATATGAGGGTGCTACTGCAACAGCCATCACAGTCCTTGTTTTCGAAAATACACATCCCCATTAAACACAAAGAAATGTATGTGCAAAATGAAATCTAATGCAGACAAAAAAATGAGTGTTGTCAGTCATCTGTCTTGTTCTTTCTAGATGGGACTTTACAGTATCAACACCTTGTTAGTGGGGAATGCAAGTATATAAACTAGCAACATCAATTGCTATCCAGGAATAACTGTTTTTCCAAATGAAGCCATCCAGTTTCTGTAAGACATGCATGCTGTCTCTGAAATTTTCTTTTTTATTTATTTCAATATTCAGAGAAGAACCTTTGGGCAAAATGTTCTTTTTCAAAGGTTCCACGTTAAATGAAATATATGACAAAAACAACAGGAAGTAACAATGACAATCATCACAACTCACAAACATGAATTTAGTAAACATAGTAAAGTAAAGTAAACTTTATTCTTTAAGCGCCTTTCAGATACAAAGGCACTGTACAATAAAATAAGCAAAGTAAATAATCAAAGTAGACATGCATTTAATATTTTAAAAACCTTTAGAAAAAGCCTTATAAAACAAATAAGTCTTGAGCTCAGATTTAAAACTCGAGACGGTCAGGCATTCTCTTATCCGATGAGGTAGAGAATTCCACAGAGTAGGAGCAGCATAAGAAAAAGCACGTGCCCCAGATGTTTTTAACTGAACCCTGGGGATCTCCAGAAATCCCTCATTGGCAGATCGGAGTGAGTGGGAGGGGCAGTATGGAGTAAGGAGATCTTGCAGATAACAGGGTCCCTGTTCATGTAGGGCTTTATAGGTCAGTAACCCGACCTTAAAGGTGATCCTCCACTGTACTGGCAGCCAGTGCAGTTCGTGCAGCATGGGCGTAATGTGGCTGGTATTAGATGTCCCAGTCAAAAGCCTGGCTGCCGCGTTCTGCACTAGCTGTAAGTGATGGATGTCAACCCCCGGAAGCCCTAGGTAAAGAGCATTGCAGTAATCAAGGTGGGTGGTTACGAAGGCGTGGACCAATGTAGGAAGGTCAGCCAGATGAACCAGGTGTTTCACCCGGGTGATATTCCTAAAATGATAAAAGGAAGATTTGACAACGGCAAACACCTGTGATTTCAGGGTCAAGCCGTCATCAAAAATAATGCCCAGGTTATGCACCTGGTCTGAGGTCATGAGCTGGACATCGTCAAGCCATAGGCCTGAGGGAACCCAGCCCTAAGACCCACCTCAGGGTGACCAGGGTCCACAACCAACACCTCCGTCTAATCTGGATTTAACCTCAGCCAGCTAGTGTTCATCCAATCTCTGATTTCAGCTAGACAGTTGTTAAGCACAGAGATCACATCATCCTGTCTGGGAATAAAGGACATATACAGTTGGGTATCATCTGCATAGCAGCGAAAACCCAAACTGTATCACTTAATGATATCTCCTAATGGCAGCATATACACTGCAAACAGCACGGGTGCCAATATGGAGCCTTGCAGCACCCCACAGCACAGGAAGAGAGTATCAGAGGAATAAATTCCAGTGACAACCCTCTGTGTCCTGCCCATAAGGAAAGATCGAAACCAGCATAAGACTGTACCAGACAGTCCACAGAAAAGCCACAGACACTCCAAAAGCACAACATGGTTCACAGTGTCAAATGCTGCAGAGAGATCAAGAAGGACTAGAATAGTATGAGCCTTTTGATCTCTCGCAATTAGGAGATCATTTAAAACCTGGACCAGGGCAGTCTCGGTGTTATGCCTTTTCCTAAACCCAGATTGGAGAACATCATAGACATTGTGGGTTATAAGATGGTCATCCAGCTGCAATGCAACCACCTTCTCAATAACCTTACCCACAAAGGGTAGATCAGAGACAGGTCCATAGTTAGCGAGACAGTCTGGATCCAAGGAGGATTTTTAAGGAGTGGTCAAATGACCATCTCCTTGAGGGGATCAGGAAAGACTTCTGCTCTAAGGAACTCCAAATAATTTCAGCAAGGATTGGGCAGATAACATCTACACAACCTATCAATAGTGGTGTATGTGCCCAGATCCAAACTACAGCTGGTTAGTCACAAAGTCCGGACAATCTTCACAATGTCCATGAATTCTGGCCAACTAAAGTCAAACCAGGTAGCACGGGTGCTCACCATCTCCTGCCAATCTGCACAATCCCTTATAGAGAGAGTTTGTCCGATACCCAACCTGATGTTGCCAATCTTATCTGTGAAGAACTGAGCTAGCTCATCACATTTCATTTGTGAAAAATCTCTTCCAGACTGAAGACAGACTGGATTGCAGAGTCTGTCCACAGTCTGGAAGAGCTGAGCCGGTCAATTCCGTGCAGCAGAAATCTCCCCGGACAGGAATTCTGCCTTTATATGGGTGATTGCTGATTGATAGGCCTTATAATGGTCCATCAACCTAAGCCTGAGCATCCAGGCTGGATCTCTGCCAAGCTCTCTCTAACCTTCGCCCCACTCTTCTCAACTCCTTCAAGGACCCATCAAATCAAGGGGTCCGGGGCAAACATGAACAAGAGCAATTAAGTCCAGGGCATCACCCACCACCTTATTATAGGCAAGTACGAGATCCTCTGGACTCATGCATTCACTTTATAGACCCAATAGGTCCAGCACCGCCAATAGACCCTCTGGGGTAACTCACCTCAAAGGGTGATACTGGACCATCTCTGTAGGGGCAGACCTATTTGGGAGTGCCCCGAAGCTGAACCTTATGGTGTGATGGTCTGACCAGCCAACTGGTTCCACCCCAAATTCCATGGTCTCCATCCCCAGGAGGAACACAAGATCCAGGGAGTGACCCTCTATATGGGTAGCAGAAGAAACCACCTGTGTAAGACCCAGCATAGTCATAAGCTGGAGGAGATTATTTCCAAATTGTGAGAGTTCATCATTGATCCAGGCATTGAAGTCACCCAGAATTAACCATCTGGGTGACTCCAAAGCCATGTCAACAATGAAGTCCGCAAACTCCTTCAGGAATTCTCCACCATCACTGGGTGGATGGTAGATGAGGAGTATCCTGAATCCTACACCTGCTCCCAGAATACACCCAAAGGATCAAGTGCACCTCACTGGCACATCCACAAGGCTCAGCTCTGTTTTAAACATAATAGCTACACCCCCACCCCTACGATCCAGTCTCGGGTGGTGTATCACCGAGAACCTGGCTGGAACAGCAGATGCCAAAATAGGGCCTGCATTCTCATCCAGCCAGGTCTCGGTGATGCATGTCAGATCAGATGTTCCAACAAGATCAACTATAATAGCCATCTTGTTCCGAATTGATCTGGCATTACACAACACTGCCCCGGTTGGATGGGTCATCAAGGAAGATCCCAGGACCTGCTCTCTATTTGTGGAGCCCTTGGGTATGGGAGTCAGGCAGGAAGGACCCCTTTCCTGACCTGATTTCACCGCAGGGCATCTCCTAGTCCCCACGACCTCTATCTGCCCACCACTCTCCATTCTCCCACCATGCCCTGACCTCGTCTCCCTCAACCGTCTCCTCACTATCCCAAGAGCTCGACATCTCTTATAAACTTCAACTAGTAACGGGAGACAATTGAAGGGGCATAGATCCCTGAGCATAATGGAAGAATAATGCCTGACCATCTTAACACCCTCCCAACACACCTTAAATTAATAATTAATAAATAAAACCCCAAAATGTTCCAACCACAATATTCCACACTACAATTACCACCAACACACACGCGAACTCAACCTACAGCGAGGTGTCTGTCACACAACCCCACCAAAGGTCCAGTCAAACATTACAGTCACTACAATCATCATCTACTTTACAAACAACACAAAAATACTAACCCCCCAAAGCAAACAGTATAACCCCAGAAGTCAAATAAGTAACAACTTATTTAAAACACCAATCCAAAATTAAGTCATGCAAAGGTTTCCAGTTCATATTCAGTCCACATAAATCCTCTCACAGTTACCGATTATGAATTGCTTAGCTTCACTTTCAATTCAATAACAGTAGTCCAGCACTCCTCAATAATAAGCCTAGGCAGACAGCTTTAAAAGTTTTGATGAGGGGCCAAGCGATCTCTCACTTCACTTAGCCAACAAACCAGAGTTCTCATTCTCAGACTCTGCTCTCACTAAGTGTCCGACAGAAAAACAAACAATAAAAAAGAGAAAGTTCAGACCAGCATGGTGTAGACGATGACCTCAAAAATGATGTGAATTAATGCCAGGTAATGACTCCACATTCAGGAACACTATCAGTTCAGAGGCCAACAATGTGAAGAAAAAATAGCCACCTCTCCAAGAGGTCACTGCCCCTGGTCAGGTCCATAGCAGTGGCCCCTGGCCCAGTATCCACTCACCAGCAGATCCCCCCGGTAGATCTAGGAAACATCGGTACTTTGCGCCCGCACTTCAGCAGACCCAGGACCAGTGTCACCCACCCCAAACCCAGCCAACAACAGTGACCACCTCTGGTAGCTTCACCCCAATATTCACATTACCTCAGATGGACCCAAGTCCAAGTCACATTGGAATGACATCATTAGTTCATTTACATAGGAAGTAAATATTCAGGTACAGGGATAACCATTTACAATAACAATTCATAGAGGAATCATTTCAACAGAACCAAAAATATAAAACACTTGTAAAATAAAGTACAGCCAGGAGAACACTCTGAGAGCTGGGAACATCTAGGGCATGGTAGCAGCAGCCCATATTCAGGCTTTGTCAAGGTTTCAGGGGAGGAAGAAAAGAGAAGTTAGGGCTACAAAAGTGAGGGGACACTGAGAGGGCTGGGCCAAGAAGGTAGAGAGGTTTTGAGTATGGGACCCTAAAGGACCAGTATAAAAGATAAGTACTCAGATCTGACAGAAGGAGACAGTTAAAGTAAGTGCAAAGGCAGGGGAGGAGGAGAAGGTGAGGGGCCAACCCCATCATCCTCTAAGCAGGAGGTCAATGGTGCCAGGGCCAGGGCTACCGGGTTACCTGCAAACACAGGCACCATTACCAGCAAGGTGAAGCTTTAATTCTGATTTAAAAGGAAGGCTGTTAGTGTTAATTATGTGGACAGGAATCCCATTCAGCCAGAGGGGGGCCCTATATTATTATTATATGCAAAGGACCTTTGGGCAAGAACATTTTTTCAGAATGGGGCAGGTAGTGAGCCCCTAGTTGACCCCCGGGTCGAATAGATAGAGTGAGTAGTGAGTAGCATGTAGCATGTGTTAAGAGGCAAGGAGAGGCTTTACCAAGTAGTATTTTCTTGCCCAGGAGGCATGTCTGATATTTTGTTCTGTTAGTGAGATTAAGCCAGTTTGTTTGTTCATAGAGTGTACAGGAGTGTGTTAGGTTGTCAACCCCCATAGTGAGTCGACTGGCCTTATTAAGGGATGTAATTATGCACTTCAGTGCTGTGTCTGAGGCTGACACATGAACTACCAAGTCATAGTCAAATATTGACAGGATGGAGCTTGAAACCATAAGATGGAGGGCGGCAGGTTTAAGATATCGTTTATGCTGGTACAGGACACCAAGTGTGATATTTACTGCTTTTGCAACCATATCTATGTGCTGAGCATAGGAAAGGATGTCATCAATGATGACCCTAGTACTTGAAGGTGTGTACCTGTGCTAAAGGGGTGGCCTCGTTGTTAATTATTGTAAGAACTGGGTAAGTTTTCTTATTCTGGGGGATCAAAATCAGCATAATTTTAGTTTTCTTATAGTTAAGAAGTAGTTTCTATGAACCGAACCATTCCTCCAAGTAGTGGAAGATGGTCTGGGGCTCCTTCTGCAGCTGATTGAGCTACAAGCCGCTACTCAGAATGATCGCATTGTCGACGTACAGAATGATTTTGCTCTCTCAAGCCTCAGGAAGTCTATTTAGAAACAAACTGAAGAGGAGAAGTCCCAAGATGGACCCCTGAGGGATGCCAAGCACAATATCCCTGGCAGTGGAAGTCAAAGTCCTAATTTTGACACATTGAGACCTATGGGAAAGGTAATCCTTAAACCACAGTACAGCATCAGTGGAAATTCCCATGTGCAGCAGTTGTTTAGTAATAAGGGATGGTTGACGGTGTCAAATGCTTAGGTGAGATCTATGACTATAGATCCCACTAGTTTGCCACCATCCAAGGCCTTATTCACATGGTCAGAGAATTCGACCAGAGCAGGAACAGTAGCAGTAGCAGTGCTATGGCTCTTATGAAAGCCATGCTGCTGTGGGCAAAGAAGATCATATTTCAGAAGATACTCAGGAACTTTATCAGTCATGATTCTCTCAAGCGCTTTTGAGAGAGGGAAGGGAATTAAGACTGGCAGATAATTAGACATGAAATATGAAGGCAAAAGCAGACATTAGCGATTGTAAATGAAAATCCACTAATTTGCACAGATTGTGTGATATAGAATTAATTCCAGCTATAATAGGTCTTAGTGGTGGAGTTCAGTAAATCTTTGTGTATTTTTGGCAGTGCATAAAGTGTAGAAATGACCCAGTATTCTATTTTTAAAAATTTTGCCTCTGCCTTTGTCAGCCAGTCTCAGCGCAGTGACGAATCCACAAAATCAAATAGTTCCACAAGACCCAAACTGGGGGATCTCTTAAAACCTTTTCATGCTCATTCACATGACTGAGTAAATCTAACACTTTAGTTGCATACCAGTCTTCAGACATAAGCACCAAATTACCTCCTTTATCAGAAGGTTTAATAATTACCCCTGATAACTGTTTCAGCCCTTCTAATGCATTTTTCTTTTCCCAAATAAGATTCAATATCTTCTTGTTTTTATTACACTCATAAATTTCTTCTACACCTGAAATCAATAATCTCTCAAATGTTGTAATAGTTGCATTGCGTCCAATATCTGGACAGAATTTGGACCTGGGTCTGATTCCCAGGTGCAACCAGGGGAAGGGGAACAGTGGAAGAAACAGCAACACCATTCATAATAGCAAATCAGTTGGAAATATATTTGATACTAAGTGATTTCTGCATATGCACTTTTCTTTAAGTGCTTTTCTGACATATATTGCACTTCTTTGCACTTAAAATGTTTGCACCTGTATCTTTATGGATTCAGCTTAAATAGTTGTTATGTACTGCACTGCACTTCCTCTCCCCCTGAAGATGCACAGTGTGCGAAAGTGGTAGGAAAGTTTTTGTCCTCTGCTGTTGCTGGCTGTTGGTTTGCTATTTAGCTAATAAAAGTTTTCTTGCTGAAGTCTGTGATGTCTGGTGCCAGTTTTTGTCCTGCCTTGGATTAGCTCTTTCAGATCAAGGCATGGACATGAAGAGGAGCCTGGTTTGCTTTTGTCTTGCAGATTGATATATATATATTTTTGGGGCCTTCTGAGTTTAGGGGCTCATCAACTCTAACAAAAGCTTTTCTCCCTTTTCTTTTTGGACTTTCATGGCTTTACATATTAGCTCTGCAGGTGTGTGCATATCATCACCAATACGTGGTTTTAGGGGAGAGGTCTTAGCCTGCCAGCCCTATTTTCCTTGAGGAGTGCTTGGCTGGGTTTCAGCACAGACTGTGATTACCAGCCTCTTGGACCAAGATACTACCCTTGGGCATGTTCTTACTTTCCCAGACATTGTCTGTTGAGAGGGATATATGCTGTTTCAGTGCTGTTGGTGGTGGTGTCACCCGTAAACCACCCAAGGTATAACCTACTGCTACCTAGCCCAGATGGGTTCTTTTCTGGGAGTGCTAGCTGCACAGTAACCCCTTTTTGCTTTTTAGTACTGAGGGAACTATTTTATTGTGAAATAATTTCCTTTTTTTGGTCTTTTATGGCAGATATTTAGGATCGAGTTGCAATGATGTTGAGATGATATTTATATATTTTCTTTTTTTTCTGTTCATGGATTGAGGGGAGGGCAGGGAGCCTATATCTCTTACATTTTTTGCACTTGGAATCTATACCTTCTATTTATTCCTAAGGGCCTTGAATATGTCTAACACTTTGCTTTTTTCAGGGTTACCTGTGCTGTGGATCTTTCTTGGGCTGTGCTACAGACAGCCCATTTCGAGTTGGATTGTTTCTACCTATGGACCGGATTACACTCTTGCTGGTTGCAAAGTGGAGACATTTGGATATCAAAGCTGTTTTGGTTTTCACGTTACCGTTTCTACTTTTTTATTTTCAGGTGTCATTCTACATTCATTTGTCTGCCGGTTGACAGACTTATGACATAGTGGGGAAGAGGGGGGACTCAAAGTGAATTAATGCACTGATTTTCAGGTCCTTTTACACCCCTAGGCTGATCATGATTGCTAATTGTGTATATGTTACTTGGAATATTAGAAGATCCAATCATCATATTAAATAAAAGCGAGTTTTAGCATATTTAATGAATGAGCATGTATTAGTAGCATTCCTCTAAGAAACGCACCTCATGGACACTGAGCATTTAAAACTTTGTAGAGATGGTAGAGACTGGGTTGGCCAGGTCTACGTTTCCTCTTTTACTGCACGTGCCCATGGGGTGGCTATTGTTATTCATAAACAAAATCATTTTTAATTGCCAATCCATTTATAAAGATAACTCAGGTAGATGGCTGTTAGTCTCTGGCTTTTTATATAATGAACCAGTCCACTTTCTTAATGTTGATTCTAGGTGAAATAAGCTAAAGCAAAATAGTATGAGCAAGAATAGCACAAACAAAATGGTGCAGCAAAAAAAGAGCTCATTGAAATAAGAGCTAAAATGCAGCTAAAATACCATACAGCGTGACAGCATGTGGGCAGCTCAGATGAAAATGACACATGCAGAACAAAACACACACACACCTTGAGTGTTTCATTTCTGAACACAAACATGCATTTTGTACTGTTCGCATGTGTCAGTTTTGTTTGGGCTGCCCGCATATTGTAGCGCCATATGGTATTTTAGCTGTTATTTCAATGAGCTCTTTTTTGACACGCCATTCTGTTTGCACTATTCTTGCTCACACTGTTTCGCTTGAGCTTATGTCACCTAGAACCCTTAGGGGCCAGATATTCAAAACTTTGCCCCAGGGCTAAAGTAGCACTGCTCGGGGTGCTAAATTAGCCCAGATCCAATAGCCCACTATATTCAAAAGGGATAGCCCCGGTGCTAAACCTGCTGAATATAGCATGCTAGGGAAGCTGGGCAAACTGGGCTGGGAGTGCAGTGAAAAATAGCCCGGGAATAAGACAGCTCTGAATATAGCAACCAGGAAGTGCAAACCACAATAGCATCCCAGTTCACAGCGATGTGAAGGAAGGCAGAGGTAAACTATGTGAACAATGTGTGTACTAGCAAAGGAGTGGAGTCAGTAAAGCTGCAAGCAGCAGTGCATGTGAAAGTACATTGTGCAAAAATGTACAATATTTCTGAAATGTTTGCACAGTGCAAACACATATGTGCAGGTTTAGCATGGAGCTAAGCTGTTTGCCCTGTGCAATCACGTTTACCCAGGGAAAAACTTTGCTATATTCAAAAGTGGTATGCAAATGAGCCAACTTAGGTAGTCTGTGGACAAACATCCACATTAGCACCTCATTATGACCTGATTTGCATGCAGTTTGCCCAGCGCTATTGCAGGGTCCCACTGCTCCACCTGTAGGTCAGTCTGGCAGTGCATGGTGGTAGCTGTAGGCTACATTTGTACAGCACAGCATAGCATATTGTGCTCAAGGGGACTACACAGCACAGGCACAGGTGGTGGTGCTGCATGCAATTGTCAAACTGTAGTCCATGTTACAATACACATTAGACACTACAGTAGCAAGGGGGCCAGTAGTGTGAAGGACACAGCAATGCATATGGGGTGTAGGGCAGTGATGACCACTGCACTGTACACAGTGACAGGCCCAACTTGCAGGTGTTTACTGACAGTGGACATTACTGTTATGCTGTTGTGCAACCCACAGATGCTGCACCACTGGCATGGGATGCCGCAATGACATATACATGGCTGGCTGTGTGTGCTGTGGTGTCTGTACAGATGTGCGGTATGTGGCTGGGGGGGCACATACCATCAGACAGGCATACTGGTGTTGGGGTATTTCCAGCACTGGCCCATGTGCACTACATGGCTTGTCCCAGCCTTGTGGCCACACACTGTCTGTGGTGCAGCCTGGTCACTTTTACACCATCCCTTCAACACCCTCCATCCCCACAGTGCTGCATGTGTGTATTGGCATCTGTTGGTGTCCACCGAAGGGTGTATGGTCATACTGCCATGGTGTCCACTGGGAGCCAGGTTGCCATTTACTGCCTAGTATGGCTGAGACTGGTGGCAGATGATGGCATCATAGGGATGCCATCAGTGAACAGCATGTTTTCTCTATGTCTGACTTATTTCTATGTGTCATACTTACTGGTTAGGGTCATGCAAAGCTGCACAAAAGTTGCGCAAATCCATGCAAAGCCACGAAGTTGTGCAAAGCTGGTTTGCCCAGAGTTAAGACTACCATTTTCTGGGTGGTAATTTGCATCATGCAAAGTGTTGCGCTATGTCACGCAAAAACACTTTGCGTGTTGCTATTCACTGAATATAGCATTGTACCTATATTCATGTTCACACACCCTCAGTTTGCCCCTTGCATACATTATAATTTTGCCCAATGCTAATGCAGTTTGCATGTGCTATTTGACCTTTTGAATATAGCAGACCCGCACTAGCCCTGTGCTAACAGTTTGCACCAAGTGCAAAGTTTTGACTATCTGGCCCTTAAGATTTATGACCCTAATTTTGATGAACTTCATTTTTCAGGATATTTTGTTGCACCTTACACCGTTGCAGGGAGATTTTATATGGGAGGGTATCTAAATGTGGTTCTAGATGTGATACTGGATCATTCTTCCTCTGCCCCTTAAGCTATTACTAAATCTGCCTAGTTGTTAAATATTCGGCTGCCTACTTTGTGCATGTGAGATGCTTGGAGGAATGACCAAACTGCTGCTTACTCTTATTATTCCCAGGTACATACTGTATGACCTACAGGTACAATTATTTTGGGGGGGGTGTGTCTATTGCTTTGTTTCCTTTAGTGAGAAAAGTGCAGTATTTACCTATTTTAATTTTAGATCATTCTCCACTAAAAGTCATGTTAGACTTTACTTAGGTAGGCTCAGTTTCAGGATGTAAATACTGGTGCCTAGGAACCATTATTTTGAACAGATAGAAATTTTTAGGAAATGTGGCATCCCATGCTATGTTTCTCCATCAAATGTGGATGCCGAAGTCTCTAAAGGGGTTGATCTGGAATGCATTTAAGGCCTCTCTGAGGGGAGAAGCTTTGGCATGTTTGTCATTTGAAAAAGGAATGCAGAATTAGGCTGGATGCATTGGGATTTGGAAATATTGAATCTTCTGAGTACCCAAAAGGTTGCCCCTTTGAGGCCCTGTACAAGCAGATTGTGGCTAAGCAAGCTATGTGCAGTATATTAAATTCTGCTGTAGAAGAAAGATGAGTATCACATTATAGTGCTAACTGTTATGAATTTAGGGGTAAGAGTAGTAAATTATTAGCATGGCAGCATAAAAATGAAGCACAGGAAAGATTCTACCCTTGACTTGATATTGGTTGGTGGGCCAGATATGATAAATGTTTCGGGTATTTTACCAGATACGCTCAGTGACCACTCTCCTGTATTCTGTATCTGGAAGAAAATTTACACCCCAACCCCCCCAATATTCTGATGAATTGGGACCTCTCCAGGTTCAAGGAAACTGGCTTTCTTAACAGCCTAGCAGAGATACACTGGGGTGACTAATCTGCTCAATCTCGATCTAGCACTGGACTACTTTGTTAATAACTTCCTCAGTGTCCTTAGTAGGCACACACCCTGAAATAGCACAGGGTTAAAGGCCATTTCTCTAAATGGGTGGATTGTGACCTACAGAACAATATGAAACTCAGAGACAAGGTCTGGGGTCAATACAAGTATTCTAGAGGAACTGCTGAATGGCACAAATACAAGACTCTGAGAAATTCCTGTAAACAGAAACAAAAATGCTAAATGGAAGCCGGCCCACAGGTGCAGCAGTAGTACAACCCCTTGCAATGCCAGCAACCCGAGTTCTTTAGTGAGCTTGGGCTGTCAGAGGGCCAGTCAAAGGGAGGAGGATCAAGTATCCAGAGGACCACTCTCCTCCTCTGGGGGTTCTGCATAGCCCAGTGTACACCTGGCCCCTTGCAGCAGCAAGGGGAAAGACACCCAGGAGCCTGCCACAGTGTGTGTAGAGGATGGACAGATGCCAAAGCATAGCACACAGGTGCATGGGTCATGTGTCATGGTGACATTGTACACCTCACTTCCCGTGGACAAAAAAGGGAAATAGGGAACCTTGATAGCAGGATGGTGCAGGACCCTTGCAGTCCCAACACCCAACTGGCTGGGCTTACCAGTCCAACTACTGGATCTGGTCTATGGCAGTGGATTAGGGGACCCTGCTGAACCCACTGGGGGTTCAAGCCCTGGGAGTACTGGCTTGTGGTAAGTCCCGGTGGATGTTGGGGTGATGGGGCTGGGGGGGTCCTGCTGATGGGGGCATGCAAGGTGAAGGAGGAAAAAAGTAAATAACAAAAAATCCTAAATGAGATACTGTACATGAAGAATCTCTAAGCTAAGACTCTAGCTGACTCAAAAAACATTTGGAAACAGATTAACTGCCTCTTGAAAGGTCGTTCAGAAGATACTGCACAGGATATAATAACAAATGATCCTGATGCCTCTGAACTTGTTACCTCAGCCAATGCATTTAATGATCACTAATTGGACAAGTAGTTAGCCCCACAACCCGAGAATGTGAGCTGTTTCCTTAATTCAAATCAACCCTCTCCACAGATTCACTTCTGTTTAATCACCATGCGGGAAGTGCTTACCCAGCTAAGAAGCATCGGATCAGATGACTTCTCAGGTTTGATAAGCAAGAACCAAAATGCTTGAAAACTGCAGCTCCTATAATTGCCACTCACCTCAGAAACCTGTTTAACAAATCCCTACTACTGGGCTCCTTTCCTGTCAGATGGAAAACAGCCTTAGAGGTCCCCATCCATAAAGGTGGTGCTAAAGAACCAGTTGAAAATTATTGACCCATATCTCTTCTCAGCACACTGGCAAAGATTCTAGAGAAGTTGGTATACAACCAGCTCCAGGACTACTTGGAACTACACCATTCACTTTATGATGTACAGTGGTGATCATGAAAAAGTTTCACAGTGCCGAGATACACCTCGGCAGGTGCGGTGTGTTGAGCATTACCTCTTTAATGCAGTATGTGATACCTCTTTAATGTGGTATGCAGTACAGTGGGCAGTATTCATTAATGTATTAACATTGTAAGTGAGTTAATTGTATTTCCCTCATCTTCTGCTGAAATGCACCAAGTGGCACTGTTTGCGGTTACATTTAACCTGCTTTGGTTGTGGTGTCCCCACAGTTCACAGTCCCTATAGTTGAGGATAATTTATGTCATCTGAGTTGCTTTCTGAATTAGCATGTTCTTTGTTTAGTGTTCAACAATGTTCTGGGTTTTTTTGAATGAGAAAGGGCATTCACATAAACATCCTCTTTTTTCAGCCTAAGTACTGTATAAGCATGCAGTGACATGGTGCAATTTAATGATTAGTAGACCATATTTTATTTTTGAATGAGAAGGGGCATTCATATACTATACAGATCCTCTTTTTTCAGTGTAATTATAAGCGCACAGTAACAAGAAGCAGAGTTTCACTCATACATTGCTATGTATAATCTTGTATATTTCTGACCTCAGAGCCTAAAGAAAAAAGTCTCAGAGAGTGTACAGGACTGAGCAGCTGTAAGGAAGTTTGTCACTGCTCTACAGTTTATATTGTCTAGCAGATGAGTTGGACTGGCATTTTGAAATTTCAATAAAATGCACACACACGAGTGTGCACGCGTGTACACACACACACTCTCACAGAAGTGTTTATTATTTGCCAGTTCTAGTATCTAAAATTGATGAGTTTTTAAATAAAGAGCATTGGCATTTTGAGTGAGGTCTAGCTGTTGTCCTTTGTGTTTGCACACCATGTTTTATGGGTTGCATTTATGTACAGTATATAGAATTTTGCCCACCAGATTAGCTTAATTTAGATGCAACAGCTATTTCTTCAAGAGGATGGGACATGATAGCAGCAGATTAATCTCTACAGATGGAGAGAGCAAGAGAGAAAGCTCACTGAGTGGGACTGTGTGTGTGTGTGTGTGTGTGTGTTTGTTCGTTCTGGTGTCTGAGGTCAAACTGCAGCACAAAGGATACATTATGGAGGAAGCTATAATCCTTTATTATTAACAAGCCTAAGCCCAGGATTGGCTGTCACAATTTTTCAATTACCATTCATACTGGACAGTATGGTCCTCCTTTCACCTACAAAATCAATCAGAAAACTACTGGGTGGGATCTTGCCCATTATTTAAAGTAAGACACCAGTAGGCAGGTAAATGGGACAGGTTAGAAGCCTATGGTTCCAGTAGGACAGATCTGAAAATTAGAGAGACATTGAATAAAGAGAGTTTATATATTAACAATAATGCTCTGGTAATGAATGAGAAACTGTACTCACAGTTAAGGCTGGGTGCATTAGCAAGCACCCAAAATCCAGAAGAAGTAATGAGTAACACTGCAAGCACTACAAAATGTCGATCTGAGCATGGTGGTGTTTTATATATAGTGGTCAAATAAAAAGTACACAGCGGTGAGTAGGTGTATTTGTTTCCATATGTGTGGTTATGATTTTTAAATTACCCACTCACAGCTGGTCTGAACCATTTATGTAAAACTCCACACTCAAACCATGTCTTAAGAATTGGGTGGGGGCTGCTTGAATTGAAGCAGGTCTCAGAATATTAAGAGGGCTGCATTAATTTGTAAGCCCACTCTTAGTAGGTGCATTCCCAGGATGGGCTTTCATAACTTTTAAAAGTTCTCAACCTGTTTAAACTGTCACTCCAAGCAACATGTCCCAGTGCACATAGAAAAAAAAAAACATGCAACTAAAAAAAACAATTAGCATCATTGCAATTTGTCTAATTTTGTTAAAGGGGTGACATATTTGCAGAGACATGCTGAATTTGTAGTCGAGTTAAGCCAAGAAAGTCACAAAATGGTCTGTAATAAACAAGTTTTCTTTGCAAGGACTGTGAAAAGAGAGTGTAGCTGATTAACAGGAATGCATGATGCCACTGTTTACTGTGATCAAATTATTTATATCACTACTATAGGAGGAAGGGATTAGTGTAAAACAATGACAGAGACTATGTGCAGTATACCATAGCCTAATTCTGAAGGTTCATGCATCATTTTAATTAATAAAATAGTAATCAGTTGGTGGGTGTTTAATTTCTTGTTTTAGATCTATTTCTTAGTTTAAAAAACAGCACTGAAATTCCAAGTGAGGTCTGGGTGTTGCCCTTTGTAAATCCTGTGTTTTTTATGTAGTAGTCGTGTACACACACACACACACACACACTCACTCATGGAAATGCCTATTATTTGCCAGCTCTTTGCCAGCACTTGCCACCACAGAGGATCGGGAGTAAAAGTTTGAGTGAGTAGTTTGCTGCAGAGTAGACACTGTTTTTTTACATAGTTGATCCAGAATCCTCAGTAAAAACAGAATTATTCCCTCTAATAATTAATCCCTGTAATCAATATTTGAGTGGGGAAAAAACAATTGATGGAAAAGAAGCAAACACCAGAATTAACTGTGTCTTACATTCCACTTAACTGAAATCACTATAGTACTTGATAGTATTTAGCGGATCTGTGTCTAAATCATGTGCACATGCATAGACAGTCTGGAATGCAATTTTCATCAGGTTGCTATTTTAATAAAAGCCTGTTCAGTGCAAACTTACTTTTATAAAATGGAAAAGATATGATCAGAATGACTTATTGTGTGAGTGAGTGAGTGAGTGAGTGAGTGGTGAGTGAGTTTGAAATTTCACAATGCCAGTCCAACTCATATGCTAGACAAAGTTTATAAACAAGAGTAGTGCCAAACTTGGTTACAGCTGTTCAGTCCTGTACACTGTCTGAGAATGATTTTCTTTAGGCTCCGAGGTCAGAAATATGCAAGATTATACATAATGTAGAAATGAAACTCTGCTTCTTGTTATTGTGTGCTTATAATTATATTAGGCTGCAAAAAAGGATGTGTATGTGAATGCCCCTTCTCATTCAAAAAAATAAATACATATGGTTTATTAATTATTAATTTGTTTTCTGTGATTGCATAACGGGATTCTACCACTAGACAGATGAGTTTAAAGATTATTGGCAAACATGTAAATAAAAAAACACAAATTTCAGCCTTAATTTTGTGACACAGGACACCATACATAATATACTCACATAAGAAGCTTCTGGATAATGCAGGCAAATCTATTATAACTGTCAGCTTCTGGTAGACATGTGGCATGAAATAATCAATAAAAGCGCTGGTGATGTTTCTGTACTGGAAATGTAATGTGGAAAAATGTATGATGAAGGGATGGAGGAAACAAAAAGCACTAGGCTGATGAGCGGCATGAGATTATTTGTAACGGTATTGGTGCTGTTTAGCCAATGGAAAGGTAGAGCAAAAAATTGTAGGATGAAGGAATGAATAAAGTGATATAGCGTTAGTGACAAATGACAGGGATCCTAGTGAGAACGATGTATGAGATGATTTATCCAAAAACTTTTCTATAACAAAATATAAATGTCAAATAACAAATAACCAAATAGGGAGAGCATCTCAGTCACTGAAAGAATCTTGACACCAAGTAGTCACAGCCAAGGCCTGTTGCGAACATGTTGCTGCAACACTAACTGCTGGAGTAAAATAAATAACAACAAATACACATTATACAATCAGAAACTAATTTGACTGTTATAGGGCTAAAGGAATTTGTAGCGAGCCTTGGAAAAAGTAAAATATATTGGAAGATAAGAGATAAAACATCTCAGTTGAGTTATTCTGCATAAACATATTGCAACTGCCATGTGACCTTCCTTATCACAATTACAGTGTGATTTTTAGCAGGGATCTCACAGTATTCTCTGTATACATCCCACCCAAACTCACTTGGGCTGGTACCAGGGACCTGATGGACTATGTGAGCACCCTGAGTCTTATTACTGAAATCGTGATGCTGGGAGGTTTCAACATCAACTAGCTCTCTTTTACTGCCACCACAATCAAAGATGCCTTAACAGCCATCCATTTCTCACAAATAGTTGAGACTCCAGCCCATATCAACTACAAAACTGGGACCAGCACACTCCTTGACTGGGTTCTATCCAATTTCCTGCCCATATCCACAACACTACTGTTCTCCCTGATTGCCTGAGCAACCACTCTCTGATCACATGTACCTGGTCCTTCAACTATTGTAAACCACCCACCAGAACAATTATGAACAGAGTCTTACTAAAATGGCACTAGGAGCTGCAAAAATGGACCTCCAGTGCGCAGATTGGACAGCACTCTATAATGCCAATAATGTGGACACAGCCCTGAACCACTTCACTAAAACCTTCAATGCCATCTGTAACAAGCATTCCCCGATAAAAAAACAGAAAGATAATAGGGCACAGTAACCTCTGGATCACCTCTGACTTCCTAGAACAACTACAAGTCAGAGATGACTTATGGCAGATAACGAGAGCACACGGTACCACCGCTAACATACAGAGGTATAAAAAAGCTTGGAATGAGTGCACTAAAGCTGTCCAACTCACCAAAAGCAAATACTACAAAGAAACCCTCTCCAGCACCTGGAATGATGGCAAGTCATTGTGGGATAACCTCAACGACATAACTGGCAAGGACCCCAAATCTGCACCAGCCATGCTCTTGATCAATGGCGTACCGTCCTTGAACCACATGTACATTGCCAAAGCACTGAACATTGCATTCACAGACCTAAGCAGTGTGCTACCACCAAACTACTTCAGCTCCCCACTGCTGACTGATCCTAATATGGCCAAACAACCATCACTTAACCGCCCGCTCTTCTACTTTAAAGAAATATCTCAAGCTGAAGCTAAAAAGTACCTGGGGAAATCTAGACATAGCGGGGACACTCTGGACCTAAAATTTATCAAACTGGCCCTGGCTGAAGTCCTAGGCCCACGCACCAAACTAATCAACCTCTCCCTCTGCCTCTCACTGGCCCCCCAGAGATGGAAATCAGCCACAGTAACTCCAGTGCACAAAGGTGGTGACAGGACCCTACATAACTACAAACCTGGCTTAATACTCCTCCCCTTCCAAAGCCCTTGAGTGGATAGTAGTGGACCAGTTAGTCGAACACCTGAACCAATACCAACTTCTCTGTCCTAAGCAACACAGCTTCCAATCAGGTCACAGTACTATCATGGCCTTATTTGAATTTGCTGAACATGTTCACCATTTAATTGATAATAATACTTTTATTTATAAGGCACCTTTCAACAAATCAAGGCACCTAACAATAAATTAAGGAATACATAAAACAGTAAACATGAGGGGATCACGTGATGCAGAGTGCTGAGTAGAAGCTCCTTCAAGAAGCTCCTGCCTCCCGATAACTAAATCATCTTTTTGGGATGTCCAAACTTCTTAATTTCTCCTGTTTTCGTGATTCAGTGCTGTCTAAACACTTTGGAAGTCTGGTTTGAGTGTAATTTCAGCGGATGGAGGCTTACATGAAGAAAGCCCCTCAGAAGCATACCCCCCCAGCTACTCCTGAAAAGGTCTCTAAAAAATCCAGGGCTTCGGGTGGGCCTGGGCCTGATCCTCCAAGTCAATTTGGTGAGGAGGAACCCTTAACGTTTTCCAGGTTCCTTGAAGAATTTAAGCCTTTTCATGAGGAAATGAAAGAAATGGCAATGGATCTGAAGTCTCTTTCTAGAAAACTGGATGAAGTCTCGCTATCTGTTTCTGATAATACAGCTTGAATAGTCTCCATAGAGAAAAATCTGGGAAGTCTCAATCCTGATCTGGTCTCTATGCATCAGAAATTATCTAGTTTCGAATCCAAGCTCGAAGATTTAGAGGGCCGCAGTCGTAGAAACAATGTTGTGATTCTCGGGCTACCGGAGGGAGAAGAAGGCCAACATGTTGTGGCACTTGTCCAGAAGTCGGTAGAGCGGGTAGCTGGCCCATCCCGCTTTGGCCCTGGCTATATCATAGAGCGAGCTCACAGGTCTCTACAGCCTAAACCTTCCCCGGAGGATCCCCCCCGCCCCATCATTTGCCGGTTTTTGAACTATTTGGAGAGGCAGCACTTTCTGCAGAAAGTAAGAGCTTTGCAAGAGGTTCACTGGGAAAACATGAAACTGAGAATTTCACAAGATTTTCCTGGCTCGGTTTGCATGAAATGCAAAGCGTTCCAACCTATTGTTTCCAAGATAATTGTGTCAGGCTTGAAGTTCAGGATGGGATACCCAGCCAGGTTACAGGTTCTAATAAATGGATCCTGGTTAAGTTACAACGATCCTGCAGCAGCTCTGATGAGCCTCAAGTCTACATTACCAGATCTATTTAAGGATCCCTGAGATGTTGTGCTCGTAGAATGGAGAGATACATGAAGTGAAGAGCTGAAACTTTTGTTTTTTCCTTTTGTGGGAAACCATTTAGTGCGAAGACGAGGGGAAACTTCCCCTGTTGGTTTGGACTGGGGGGATCATCGCAGGCCATGCTGGCTTTCAGTTTTCTTGGCTCCATTCACAGAGGGCCCACGCTGGTTTAAAGCAAAGGACACTTAGGGTCTCGGGCCTGATTACGAGGGGAACAATATATCAAGCTTTAGTAGTTTCTGTGTGTTAAACATAACAGAGAGGGGAGTTAGATTTGTTGTGATTCAGATTTGTTGTTTTTTCATCTGGATTGATATCAGGATGGTCTTGGACTTTTTCTATTATTAATTCTCACCCGGTTAAGACCTGGAACTGGTCACCAGAGGGCGTACCAAGCATAGGTGATTCACGAGGATACAGTCCTCAATTTGAGGGGGATTTAACTGATTCTTTTCACTTGATCTGAGTGCAGAATTTGTTAACTCTTATATGGAGAGCCTGTGCATTTGGAGGCGGGTTATTTCTGGGTAGAGGCGTTTTGTGCACCTTCCCCTCCTGTGGTGTGATTACAACCTTTCTTTTTCTTGATTCCCATTCTCAATCTGTGCTGCAGGTCACTCCCCCTCACTGGGTTCCTGGTCTGGTTTTGGTTTCTCCAGGTTTGCCTCGCGAGGCAAGGCCAGTATCTGCTTTCTCTCTCGGTCCTGTTTGGGTTTCCATGATCACCTGAGTTGTGCATGGATCACGCTATGGCCCTTTTCAAATAATTTCATACTTCGGTGGGATTGTGGTGAAAGCTCAGGACTGTTCTCTCATTTTTGGGAATAAGCAGCACTGTTTTGTTTTCAATACGAAGATATTTGAATGTAAAAGTTTCTAGTAATAGGGGACATTATCGGGGGGGCGGGAGAGGAAGGAAAAGCACCAGTATTGCGCTGAGCGTTGCTTGTGACAGTTTAGAGGGTGGGGGGCGGGTTATGGGGTATTGCTGGAGAGTGGGGGTAGGGGGACGAGAGGGACTTAAACCTGGGGGGTTAGGGAGGAGGGTGGATTTTACTGCAGTAACCCTGGGGGTATGTTTACAGGGGTTATGTATCCCGTGTGCTGAGCTGAATTTATTAAGCCTAATTACCATTACTGGATGGCTAATGAGATAACCTTTGCGACTTGGAACGTTAAGGGGATCAGAAAGAAGCATAAACAATACCAGGCTCTCAAACATTTAAGTTTACTTAGCTCTCAGATAACTTTTTTACAGGAAACCCATTTATTAGAAGTGGAGGCTTTACAGTTAAAGAGGCAGCAGGTGGGATCGATCTACAGTGCTCAGGGATCTACAAATAGTTGTGGGGTCATGCTCATGATTAACAGGGGTATTCCTTTTGTTTCTACACAGGTTATTAAAGATCCAGAGGGAAGGTTTACCCTTGTTAAAGGTACTCTCTGGTCTGTTCCAATATTATTGGGCAGTATTTATGGTCCCAACTTGGATGACCCAGGATTCTTCATGAGACTTATATCTATCATTCTTCCAATGCTTCCCATCAGGATTATTTTAGGGGGAGATTTCAACCAAATACTCGAGCCTAATTAGTTAGATTAGGTAGAGGTCTGGGAGGGGCCACCCCGGGGCAGAAGGCTTTTAAAGATTTATTTGGACCAATACGGGCTCTGCGATGTCTGGCGTGTTTTACATCCTGATTCTAGGGAGTTTACCTTCAGGTCTATGGCACACGGTTCGCAGTCCCGCTTTGATCACATACTCATTTCTCAGTGCCTATTACCCGGGGTTAAGACCTCCTCGATTCAACCTGGCCCAATCTCTGATCATTCACTAGTATTATGCAATTTGGTACTGCTGAATTTACCTAACAGGGAAACCAGATGGAAACCTAATGAACAACTTCTTAAGGATGTTAAATACTGTAAACTTATAAGGGAACAAATTGAATCATTTTTTTCATCTAACCCATTAGATAGTGCAAAGCCAGATATTTTGTGGGGGGGGGCCTTTAAGGCCTTCATGAGAGGGATCCTTATCAGTATGGCGGTTGGTAGGAAAAGGGCACAGGAGAAGGAATTAAAATCTTTATTATCCCAGATTAGAACACTTGAAGTTAATTTCTTGATTAATCCTCTAGATGAGGATATGAGGAAACTTCTAGTGCTGAAAGATAGATACTTGGAGTTACTTCAAGATAAAGCAGAATTAGCTATTATTCGTACAAGAGCTAGTTATACCGACCAGGGGAAAAAGGTGGGACACCTACTGGCACTGTGTATTAAGCAACATGAATCAATGAAATTTATCCCTCCTATCAGGGCAATGGCTGATGGATCTTTAAAAGTATCTCCCACTGAAATAGTTCAAGAATTTGCTTGTTACTATACAAACTTGTACAGTGACATGGAGCACCCTCCTTGCCCTGAGAATATGGAGAGTTACTTAAAAGATTCTCATTTGCCCTCTCTCTCTGATCGACACAGGGATTTTCTGGTTGTTCCTATTTCTCAGGAAGAAATTGTCAATGTTATTAGTGAACTACCAGCAGACAAGGTCCCAGGTCCCGATGGATTCTCGTCCTTATTTTATAAAGTCTTCAGGGACCTTCTATTACCAATACTTTGCCGTTTATTTCAGCATATTTTAGCTGGGGTGGAGACCGATTCACACCTCTTTGAGGCTTTGATTGTTCTGCTCTCCAAACCTGATAAAGACCTTGAGCTGGTTCAAAGTTATAGACCTATCTCACTTTTAAATCAGGACATTAAAATTCTCTCCAAAATATTAGCCAATAGACTGACGGTAGTTCTTCCTGAGTTAATATGTATAAACCAGGTAGGATTTATGAAAGGGCGTTCATCCTCTGATCACTTATGTACCTTGTCACATGTCTTCTCGGTTACCAGGGACTCTGAGTTTCCTGCAGGCTTGGTCTCCCTAGATGCCGAGAAGGCATTTGATCGAGTGAACTGGAACTTTTTGTTCTGAGCTCTGGAGGCTTTTCATTTTCCCTCTCTGTTTATTTCCTGGATTGCTACACTTTATAAAAATCCCACTGCAAGAATCTCTGCAAATGGGGCATTTTCCAAGCCCTTTTCACTTCATTCAGGTACTAGGCAGGGGTGCCCCCTATCTCCTCTGTTATTTAATTTATATCTGGAACCTCTTATTCAGAATATTCTCAACAATGTTTCTATACAAGGTGTGAGAGTTGGGTGACATGAAATTAAAGTCACTGCATATGCGAATGACCTGTTAATACACTTGTCTCATCCTGTATCTTCAGTTCCGGCTTTGCTAAGGGAAATAGAAAAATTCAGTGACCTGTCCAATTACAAACTGAACGCTAGTAAATCCCTATTTTTCCCATTAAACCACAAAGTTTTCAAAAATGACATTAGCCCTTTTGATTTATGCTGGACTTCTAGGTCATTTAAGTACCTGGGTATTAAAATTTCTCGTAACCCTCTAACATGGTTCAAAGAAAATCTGGATTCCCTATTGCAAGTGATTACCCATGACCTTGAGAGGTGGTCTAAACTTCCTATTTCATTATGGGGCTGGATCAACATAATTAAGATGGACATATTTCCTAGAATCTTCTATCCATTATCTCTCCTTAACACTGTCATTCCTTTACTCTGGTTTACAAAGACGCATGGTGTATTCACTAGATTTATCTGGGCTGACAGATATCCTCATTTGGCTTATCATAAATTGGCAGCCCTGAAACTGGAGGGGGGTTTACGAATTCCCCATCTGGCCATATATCACTGGGCTAGTCACCTTGCAAAATGTTTGAGATGGGTAGCTCCCGGCCCAGAAAAAGAGCAACCAGTTTGGCTTAAAATAGAACTGGATGCAATTAAGGCCAAGAACTTGGACCCTCTTGCATTATTTTTCCTTAAGTTTTCCCAAGTTAGCATGACCGAAGAGTGTCCCATAATAATGACTTCTTTAAAGATTTATTTTCAAATGTGTTCTTTTTTACAATATTCCCATCATCAGGACCTGGCCCAGTCTATTTGGAACTCTCCATCATTCACTATTAATAAGAACCAAATTTCCCGCCTTTGGTTGCCCCAATTAGGAGAGGGGAAGCTCTTTTCTTTTATGGATGGAGAGGGGCATTGGTTATCAGTGGAAGATATTATTAAGAAATTTCTCATCCCGGTTTCTTTCCATTTTAAAGCTTTACAATTAAAGCATTTACTTGTAATTACCTTTGGTAATACTCCTCCCTCCCAGACCCTCTCTTCTCTGATACCCAAGGGTTCCCAACTCTCTGGTTCTACAGGTGTAATCTCTAAATTATATCAGGTTTTGTTTCACAAAAAGTATGGGGGTCTATTTGGGCCTTCAAGATTCTGGAATAATTTTTTCCCTCAACTTGATTTGGATTGGCACTCTCTGTGGAGTTCATGTCATAAATTTATTTCTCAAGACAGACTGCATCTCACGCAATATCATATTTTGCATAACTTGTATTACACCCCAGTCAAACTACATAAGTGGGGCTACCTGAATTCTAATATGTGCAATAAATGTTCCCAGGAAGAGGGTACACTTTTCCACATGTTTTGGTCCTGCCCTAAAATCTCCCCCTTTTGGGATTCAATTAAAACTTTTCTTGGCCCCCTGCTGAGCCTTCATGAATACTTCACTCCCAAAATTTGCCTGTTGGGGGACCTGTCATCTATCAGAGTTAAGATACAAAAGTTCCATATTTCTATGATTGCCTTATCAGCTAAGAAGCTTATTCTTCATCACTGGAAAGACAGATCCTCCCCTTCTCTCCAGGAATGGGTAAAAGAAATTTTGTCCAATCTGCACACAGAAAAAGTTATTGCTAGTCTCCATAATAGATTGGCAGCATATACTAAAATCTGGGATCCCCTTCACTCATTAATCTCTCTAGTTCAAGTCTAAATCTATTTTAGGCTCTATGGTCTTGTAAGACTTTAAGTAGGGAGCTTGGCATTGACGGGTACTATGTTGGGTTACTGCAGTAAGGGAGGGTAGGGTGGGTTAGGCAGTTATTCCTTCACATTATATAGAAGTGTCTTTTTCACTGTCACTTAAACTGCCTTTTATTGTGGAAAATGTATCAATAAACTTTAAATTAAAAAAATAAATAAAGCAGTAAACATCATACTTATAAAATTCGAATAGCGAAAAGCATAAAATCAAACAAAGGTTTGACGCCATAAGTGTGTTTCAAGGTTTCCTGATTGGGGCAACTTTCATCGACCTATCAAAAGCATTTGATACAGTGCATCATGAGCTCCTGCTGGACCAACTGTCAGCTACAGGACTCTCCTCCGAATCATTATGCTGGTTCAGCAGCTACCTTCACAGTCGCTCACAAAAGGTCAAAATAGGGGGGATCACCTCTGATAACAGACCAGTCCACTCAGGGGTCCCACAAGAATCAATTCTGGGACACCGACTGTTCAGTTTATTCCTAAACAAACTGCCATCTGCATGCCTGGGCCAAATGCTGCTATATGCAGACATATTCAGATCAAAAGCAGCCCTGATCCTGACAACTGGCGGTGGATCTCGAAAAGGAGTAGTCAGCCACTGAAAAATGATTTACTGATCACAGACTAGTCATGAACTGCAAAAAAACTATGACTATGATGATCACCAGCAAACAGAGCAAGCATAAGGGCCCCCCCCCTTGCAACCAGGAATGCCAATGGGGACCCACTGGAACATGTTCAGTAGTTCAGGGCATCACACTCAACTCTACTCTTTTATACGCTCAACACATCAACAACACAGCAAGAGTGATAAATACAAGAATAGGGATCCTATAGAGGCACAGACACTGCCTAACACATGAGGCATTGAACCTGGCCATCAGCAACTCTATAGTCTCCCTCGTTGACTATGGCCTGGCAATCTATGGGTCAGCAACAGACACAGCCCTAAACCGCATCACCACTGCACTAAACAAGGTGGACCAACTGCTCACAAGTGCAGAAAGACCAATGCACACCTGTGAGCTCTACAACCGGGCAGGTTGGCTGCAACTGAAGGACAGAATAAACTAACAAACCTGCCTCATCACCAAGAAATGATCCCTCAACCAACTACCCACAGGGATCCAGAACCTCCTAACTCCACACTGAAGCATCTGACCCACAAGGAACACCTCCACTCAGACCTACAAAGTTCCCAGATGCTACAGAGCCCTGGCACAATGTGTCTTTTACTATCGTGCTCTACTATGGGCCAATGCATTACCTCCTGATGTTATCAATGCCACATATATTGGATTGTTCAAATGCAGCACCTATTAAAATCCAACAAATGTGACTGCTGCCATTAGTACCCTCCTGGAGTATCAACCAACTACCTGCACTTACCTCCTGGCAACTTATTGGGTTAAGGGACCCCAATCCCAGTAGTTTAGGTTACACCTACCCCCCCATAATCATGACATCGCTCCCAGTTCCCTACCCTCTTAGATGCTCCCAACTACCTTACTCCTTCCACCCATGTTTGCAACCCCTCCTTCTTCTTCTTACCTCTGAGAGCTTCCAAGTAGGGTGTTAACCTCTGACACTGGCTAGCTGCTATACTGCCTAAGCTGTTTAATGCTGTTGTACCCTGTAACTTACCTGTACCATATGTAACCCTTTCTATTGCATTGTCTATGTAACTGACATGTAACCTATAAATGAGCATCTGCTCACTGGTGTAATCCAAGACCTCAATACATAAATAAAATACAAACTTTTATGGGAGTTAACAGATTGTATACAGTACTTGTGCAGTATGTATTGCAAGGAGATCAATACTGTGGCTGGATTATTCCTCAGGTATAAAGTATAGATAATCATTAAAGCAGCAGTATGTGTTAGCATAAAATGATGTCAAATAATTAAAAACCAAAAAATACAAAACCAAAACCCCTAAACTGCAAAACTTGCAATACCAGGACATGGGAATTAATAAATCATTGAACAAAATCCAAGACTGAGAGTCTAAAAAGCAGTTGATACTAGTATTTCCTCTGCACAGGCACTTCATGAGAGGGAACAGTCTGCTGAAGGCCAGTAATCAGCCAGCATTTGTATTTTTTTTCCCAAACAATTGTTTAAATATTTATCCTGCAAAATCTTTAGTAATTCTGCCTAACATGGTGCTGTTGATGCTTGACACAGCCCACCCCTTAAAAACTACATTCACTATCCACATCATGTTCAGTGATATTCAAATTAAAATAATTATGCATATACTGTAGGCAAACAATGTTCTGATTACTCTGCTTACCTATTAATATCATTGCAGCATTGTCCTTACTTTGCACAGCCTGCACATCTAGATATAACAAGGTTCAATTCCCATTACATGAGTAACAATTAACAAAGCAGTGTGGTGATGAAAAGTAAGTATACAACACATACAATTATAAAACAAAGCTGCAGGCCAGACTCCTGTAGATCAGTACTTATAATGGGAAGGGGGGTCAATTGTAAGACAAAGGGTGGGGCCCAGGTAGCTCACACAGCTCAAAAAAGGATGCATTCCTACACTGCTTAGAAATCAGAATTTGTACGCAGGAGTAATAATTCAAATTTCTAGAAGTAAGAACACAATGCTCTTTTGCAAGACACACTCTACAACAATGAGGTGCTAAGATGGGGATTACAAGAGCACCAGAATTATGCATTAAGCAGGTTAACAAGGGGATAGGAAGAGGAGGCCATTATGGTTTTCCAAGGAGGTAGCGGAGAAAGTGAAAGCCAAAAAGATTACATTGAGGCAATACAAAAAGACGCAGGCAAAAGGGGATAGGGAGAAGTACCAGGAGAAGCAAAGGGAGGCATGGAGGTCAGTAAGGGAAGCCAAAGCTTAGACAAAAGAGCACATTGCAGAATCATTGGGTAGAGGGGACAAAACCTTTTACAGGTACATAAGTGAAAAAAGAAAGGCAAAGGGAGGGATAGTGAGGGGGGAGGATGGGGGCCATGTGAAGGATGACAGCAGTAAAGCTGATAAATTGAACAGATATTTCTGCACAGTCTTTACTGAGGAAGAGGAGGGTAATGGGTCTGAAAGGAGTACAAGGGGTGGGAATGGTGCAGCAATGGACACAAGTCCCTTTACATGAGAAAGGGTCCTGAAGGAACTGGAAGAAATAAGAGTTGATAAAGCAATGGGGCCAGATGGGGTGCGCCCCAGGGTCCTAAAAGAAATAAGAGAGGTGGTAGCTGAACCTCTGACAATCCTGTTTAGCTGATCACTGGAAACAGAGGAGGTACCCAAAGACTGGAGGACAGCAGATGTAGTCCCCTTACACAAAAGAGGTAACAAAGAGGAAGCAGGGAACTACAGACCAGTCAGCCTAATCTCTGTAGTGGGGAAGATCATGGAAGCACTACTGAAGGAGAGATTGGTGGAACATCTGGTTGCCAACAGACTACAGGACCCAGGGCAGCATGGTTACACCAGGGGGAGGTCAAGTCAGACCAACCTCATTTAATTTTTTGACTGGGTGACAAGGGAGGTGGATCAAGGGAGGGCAGTGGATGTGGCCTATCTGGACGTCAGCAAGGCCTTTGACACTGTGCCTCACAGAAGGCTATTAAACAAACTGGGGAATATGGGAGTGGGCAGGACAGTAGTGTATTAGGTAGGTAACTGGCTGGGTGGCAGGACACAGAGCATGGTGGTAAATGGCTGTCACTCCACAGAGGCAAGAGGACCAGTGGGATACCACAGGGATCAGTGCTGGGACCAGTCCTTTTCAATGTCTTCATCAGTGACATTGCACAGGACCTAGAAGGCAGAATTTCCCTGTTTGCTGATGACACAAAGCTCTGTAACAGAGTGAACACACCAGAGGGTGTAGACAGAATGAGGAGGGACCTACAGAAACTTAACATACTAACATACTAAAATGCCAGCAGAATAGGCCTAACGGTCTTTAGTGTCTGCTCATTTGGCGAGCCCCCACCCTGGGAGCTGACCTTACTGCCCCCCTCGCCCTCTCTGGCTTCTCCCTTCCCAGTCCCAGATATTTCTGCTGCACAGGACTTTGCTTCCAGAACCCTTCCCCTGTACCTGTCCCACCCCCTCTTGAACCCCTCCACCATCTCTGCCTCTACCAGCCCCGTAGGCAGCACATTCCATGGCTCCACCACCCTCTCAGTGAAGTAGCACCTCCTCCTTTCTCCCCTGAATCTTCCGCCCCTCCAGCTTCCACCCATGCCCTCTAGTTGTCCCCCCTCCTTTCTTCAGAGCATCCTGACTGCTCCTCCTGTATTTAACCCCTTCATGTACCTGAAGAACTCTATCATGTCCCCCCAGTCCCTTTTCTCTTCCAATGTGTACATATTTAGCTCTTTGAGCCTCTCCCCATAGGTCCTGTCCCCCAAGCCCCAGATCATTTTGGTTGCCCTCCTTGGACCCTCTCCAGGAGTTCAATGTCCCTCTTTAAGTGTGGCCTCCAAAACTGCATGCAGTACTCAAGGTGCGGCCTCACCAAGCAGTTATACAGAGGGAGTATCACTTCCCTCCTTCTGGAGGTGATCCCCCTAGCAATGCATCCCAGAATCCTGTTGGCCTTGGCCACTGCCCTCCTACAAGTCTCAGAGTTGTTCATCTTGACATCCACCACCACCCCTAGGTCCCTCTCAGCCATTGAGCCTTGTAGCATTTGCTCCCCCAGGGTGTACACTTGGCCCAGGTTTCTGGCTTCCAGATGCAGTACCTTGCATTTCCCTACATTGAATCTCAGCTTCCACTTTCTAGACCACCTTTCCAGAGCCTCCAGGTCCCCTTGTAGGGCCACCCTCCCCTCCTCCCCATCCACCACCACCCCCAGTTTTGAGTCATCTGTAAAGAGACTCATCTCACTCCTGATACCCTTCCTTATGTTAGAGACATAGGCATTGAACAGGAGGGGCCCAAGGACCGATCCCTGAGGGACTTGAAGAATGGTCAGGGGTTTGGTAGTTGAAATTCAGTGCAAAGAAGTGCAAGATAATGTATATGGGGCAGAAAAACCCTGGAACAACATATCAGTTGGGGGTGACGATATAGCATGCACCAAGCAGGAAAGGGATCTTGGGGTTATCATCTCTGATGACCTCAAGGTAGGGAAACAGTGCGACTAGGCAGCAGGTAAAGCAAATAGGATGCTGGGATGCATAGGCAGGGGTATCACCAGCAGGAAAAGAGAGGTCATAATTCCACTATACAAGACACTAGTGAGGCCCCACCTGGAGTACAGTGTACAGTTCTGGAGACCTTACCTACTTAAGGACATAGACAGAGTAGAGAAGGTTCAGAGGAGGGCAATGAAAATAGTACATGGATTGCATCACAAGTCCTACGAGGACAGGTTGAAGGACTTGAATATGTACTCCCTGTAGGAGAGGAGGGAGAGTGGGGCTATGATTGAGACATACAAGTATCTTACAGGGAGGAACAGGGTGCAGGAATACACTATTTTTCAGCAAAAAAGATGTTCCAGGACTAGAGGGCATGGGATGAAGTTGGAGGGAGGGCGATTCAGCGGAACATGAGGAAAAATTTCTTCACAGAATCAGTGGTGAACAAGTGGAACACCCTGCCAGAGTAGGTAGTGGAGGCTGAAACAATCACAGGATTTAAGAATGCATGGGATAGACATAATGGAATTCCGGAGGTCAGGGGTAAGTTGCAACAGACTTCTAGGAAAACATAAAGTGAACTTACAAGCAAAAATGGGCAGACTGGGTGAGCCGTAGGCCCTTATCTGCCAACAGTATCTATGCATCTATGTATCTAGGAGCTGCAATAGCCAAAGTCACAGTGGTTCACTCTGCAGACAACAGTGGGGTTGGGGTGAAGGAAAGGAACAAAGAGCCCTTTCCAGAAGCTGTGAGACAAGATCTTAGAAATTCAACACACCCCTCCCCCAACTTCTCAGACCTCTTTATAGCTACCAGTGATCCAGATATGGGGGAGGGAGCTGTAGAGAGGAGAGATTTTTTCCATCTCTGGTCTGCCTTTTTGCCCTTCTTTAATGGGGGGGGGCATCCAACTTCTCCAAACACTGTCAGTCTTCAGGTTGTAGTGTAATGTATTTTCAACCATGGTTGCAAACAGTAAATGTCACCATCAACATTTTACCTCATATAGGAACGCATGAGACAGACATAAGTCAATTCTAGTGGGAGGTAGGAGGAAATAGGCTGTTGGTAAACTACTGTAGGATCTGCAGCTTATCCAAAAGGTAGGGAAATGGACAGACTGGATGTGCCAAGTGGTCCTTATCTGCCATCAAAGTCTATATCTCTAGGTTTCTATATATTTTTGCTCATTAATACAGTTTATTTTTTATTTATTGAAATCTTGGATGACACCTGTGAGCGGATGCTCATTGAGAGATTCCATGTCAGATACATTAACACAAGAAGACACAATATAGTTACAGTAAATTATACATACAGAGTACAAAACAATATTCAACAGTATATGAGTTGCAATGACAAGCAGTTACACAAATTGTGCTAAGGCATAGTACATGGTGTGCCAGCATCCTGCGGAAAAGAGGAAGAGAGGCAGAGGTAGACTGTTAGGGTGAGGTAGGGAGGGGTAGTGGGAGCTGGGATAGGAAGGGATGAGGGAAAGAAAAGAGCCAAGGGGTAGGAGGTGGGAGACAAATGCTAGGGCAAAAGAGGGGGTGGGAGGCAAGTGCTTGGACAAAGACTTAACTTGGCGGGTCAGGAGTTGGAAGTGCTGAGGCAGAGTAAAGCTGTGGGTGCAGACTAGTGGGGGCACCTACAGGTATTAGAATAAGTTTAACTTATTTAATGAGTGATTATCATTGAATCTACTGTAAATCTATTACTACAAAATTAAGTAGTACACAGGTTTTCATTTAATTATTTTTGGATAATATTTATATTCTATTAGGATTAATTAATTAATTGGCAATATATAATTATTTGTGTTGTGGGCAATCTCCTGAGAAAGCCTGTAAAAATAGACATACAACCTTGAAGGTGACATGTAATGCCTGTTATAATTGTTTGAAAATAAATTACACTGTAACCTAAAAACTGACTGCATTTAGTGCGAAGATCATTTGTATGGCCCATTCTAGTGGTGAAGCACGGGAATGCATTCATTCATACAGTAGATAATATTTGCCAAACACAAATGCTATGTGCCATTATTAAACACTCCTTATGACTCATCTCTGTATCTGTAAGGGAAAAATATGTCTTGCAGATGGGGGTGGTTTTCCCTATTTAATTTTTATACTTAGTTGAGAGATACCATTGGTCAGTACTGATTCAGATCAATGCATATTACACCACTAATAAAACAAGTTCTACTATGCTGCATTCCATCTTCCTTTTGTGCCATTATTGCACAACAACATGTGAAAGAGAAGTTAAACAAGGGAGGAGCAGTCCAAGTTACAGAACTGAGATTGCACCTCACCAAATAAATTAAGCTCAGCATACTGTAGATAACATGACGCTATGCAGACATCGAAGTTTTAAATTAAAATGTATAGCATGTGGTCACTTCAACCCACAGAATAATAATGTGATTGGATTCTTTTTTTTAAATTTATACCAGATAAGGGAGTGGACAAAATTCAGTATTCACCCATTTTCTAGTATAATTTTTTTTAAAAAGAACCCTATCACATTATAATTGTGTGGGTTGGGGTGACCACATCCTTATACATTTTAATTTGAAACTTTTGTGTCTGCATATTTTCATGTTATCTATACTGAGCTTAATGTGCTCAGATGACCTCTGGTCTCATTTCTGTGTCACTTGTATAGCAGGTCCCTTGCTGAGCTTTTCTTTGTGCATGCTGGAGATGGCAGGGTGATGGGGTAAGAAGGGGGTGGTAGAAAGGTACAGAAGGGTGCTGACCAGGAGACAATAGGGCATAAATAGTGAATAAAATAAAAAAGGTGTCCTGGGTAGCCCATCACATCAAAAGTACCAGACAGTAAATAAATCAAATTACTAGAATTTATTATCCATTGCATGTCCTACAGACGCAGTGTGCACTCTTCTTCATTCTGGTAAATATCAATGAAAACACATCCTCCTATAGTAGTAACACCTGACTGGCTGACTGTTGGCCAGTCAGGCGTTACTACCATAGAAGGATGTCCTTTCATTCAGACTTGCCTTATGTCATACAGTATGTGTCTTTTGATTCCAGTGCTCCCAGACTGATTTGGCATTTTCCCAGTAGCTCCAAGACATTTTTTCTGTGTTTTCCTGTAGATTACGTTACTTCATATGAACGCCAAATTGGTCCATATTTCCATATAATCAGTGCAAGTGTGTATGGGAACAATTTTCCTGTAGATGGCTCTCTTTTCCTGTAAAATATAAGAATCCCTCTAGATCTGGGAGCCCTGTGATTCATATTGTGGAAAGCCGGCAATATTATTTCAACCACCCATCCCTAAATGTGCTGTTGCTGGTATTACAAGGGAAACTGAAGAGATAAGTGTTTAGAAAAAGAAAAGCTGTCTTTATTTTCTGCATTTTGCATATTTATTTTGCTTTTTAAAATGTGCACACTACCCACCTCCCACGTTTCCTGCCTTACTGCTACCCCCTGGGGAACTACTTATTCCATACCACCCACCTCATGCCTATAGGACAAGGGCTAATGTTACATCCTCAAGACTGCTCGGGTTGTAGACTGTCTTTTATAATTAATGGGATAAAGAGCACAGGACCAGGTTGTGCTGTCAAAGTGATCATAATCAGGGCAGGTTTTTTTGCCATTTGGAAAGCTTTTGAAAGCTAACAGCACATAGTTCAGCTTCTATTCAGCTCCAACATGATCACTGTCTGAGACTCATAAAAATATAAATTTAGCACACATTCAGAATTGGGTAGGTCTGATATGTAATATCAAGAAAGAGTTCTGACAGTCGCATATAACAGTATTTCTTCAGCTTGCCAACCTGGAAAGTTGAGCGTCTATGTAGTATTTAACCTCTATACCCTGTTGATAAATGAAAGGTCGGGTTTGCACTCTTTTCTTTTTTTTTTCTCACAGCCACCGCTTACATGCTGCTTTCATCCCTTCCCCCACAGCAATACATCTGCCTGGCCTTATGTCCCTATGGTTAGATCAACAAATGTAACTCAACTCCTAGAATGCTCTTATTGAACTATGGTGTTTACACTGTTTTGCAGATTTTTTTTAAATATTTAAGTCCAAAGGTTCTTTTCTATATAATTGGTCCAGCAGACAGTCAGTCTATTCTTTTTAGTATGCTTTCAGCCCAGCTCCTTTGCCAACCGCTGCTCGATAATTGATGTCAAATGGTTTGATGTCATAAAAGCAATCAGCGATCGTTATTATGGCAATTGCATATCACTGAAAAGCAAATCAGTGATATACACTTAAAGGCAACCCAACATCAGGATTTAAAAAAAGTGTTTTTGTGGGTGGGGGGGTCTGCGCCCCGAGCCCCCGTATTAGTTCTCAACTCCAGGAGGGTGCATGTCAGGGAGGGGGCAGAATCCAGATTTCAGCAAAATTTAAGTGCCTCAGCTTGTGGCTATGGCAAAATGTACTTGCTCCAGGTCCAAAACCCAGTACCTGCTGTGCCAGAGCTAGCCACCACACCACCACACCACATCGCTAGCTCAGTGGCAGCAGGAACACCAGTCCCTGAAAACCCCTTCCCTGTCCCTCTCCTTCCCCTCGCTATTCCCCCCTTCTGTTCACCCTTCCCCATGGTCACTTTCCCATACCCTCACTATTCTGCTGGGTAGCCCAGAATAGCAGCACCCAAAATGAGTCACTATTTTTGTAGTTGCTCATTTTGGGTCACTATTATGATGTGATACCAGGTCAAACAGTATGATTTCAGAGGATGTTGAAAGTAACCTTTCTTTAAATATATCTTGATTGCATAGTGGGGGGTTATTTATGAAAAGTACTGCAATTCAGCCAGAAAAGTTTTCAATTAAGCTGTAACCTCCAAGGTAAAACAGAATAACAAAACCTACTGTATTTACAAAGAGATGCAACAGTCCTCCACATTAAGCATGTTGCTCTTTGTAGATTAGGTTCAGTGCACAGTCACTACAGCTTGCTGTTTGACAGCTTCAGATGTGCACATAAGTGTGATTAATTAGATTTAAGAACATATCCAAGATGCTATTTACAAGTTTCTAAGTTCCAATAGCTGTCATCTCACCCATACCATCACCCAATGGCTTACACTAGCACTCCCTTAGCTACGATATTACACTGCCTCAGAAATGATTTTTTTTTAATTTCTGAACTGAAATAAAGCACTATTGGTTTTATTAAAGCAGATGCTCAGTGCTGGTTCATTTGAAAATTGATAACCAGGAGAGGCACACCGAGCTGAGGATCATTTCTAGGTGCAACCTGGGGAGGGTTAAAGTGGGAAAAATAGCAGCACACTACTTGAAAAGTCGCCTCATGGGTCTGGATATATTATTACTGGTCAAGAAAGAAAATGGCATATCACAATGCAGATTGGGACAAGTAATAGCAAAAAAGACCCCCACACTAAAGATGCCCATCATGAGTCTAAACAGCCTTATGACATGGCATGCTAATCCAGAAAAAAGACCATAATGGCATCTGAGTTATGGGACTGAAATGTACAGTAGGTCAGACTTCACTTTGCACAATGACATGATTGCCAAGTAAAAGGGAGATGTCCTAATTGCTGGGAATGACAGTCAGAATACATATAGAACTAAGCAGGTATTTATCTGCGATGAAACACGCATATGGGGGGAACTGTTGATGACATGGGTGCACATCTGCTTCCTAGATGTTTCCTAGATCCACATACCTCATATTCCCTCCCCTTGCCTCCCCAACCTATTACGGTGTTGGCTGCAAGGCATTTTTTTACTTTTTTTAACTTAATTAGCAGCAACTGCTAATCAAGACAATTCTAGATGTTTACTAAATCCACACACCTCATACTCCCTCGCCCACCCTACCCAATGCCTGTAACAGTGTAGGCTGCCAGGCATTTTTTCAGCTTTTTTAAATGTAAATAGCTGCTAATCAAGACAATTCTGATTGTCGGACACTACTGTAAGTCCCATTTGAGGATCATTTTCTCAGAGTGCTACTTTCAATACATCACTAATAAATTGAAAAAATAACTTTAAAATCAGTTATTAGTTTAATGGCTCTGAGTTCTCCTATGTACATTGGTTTTGCTATGGTTTATGATTAATATGTTTATTCTGTTAATTTTTATAATAAAAACCACAGCTGTTAATTTGCTGTGCACAAGTCAGTATCATAGGACAGACAACATGAAGAATTGGAGTGGAACTTCACAGTCACTTGCACTGCGATGGCAGATTATGACACCCATAGTAAGGCAACCTTTCTAAGTAAAAATAAAAAAATCAGTTTGTTTATAGCTGTAAAACTTCTAGTATAGAACACTGCCAGCAGAAGATACAGTACTTCATTGCACTGACATCTCGATCCGGGATCCCTCAGACAGAAACTATTAACAAGAACTGTGGCCTTGTGTCTAGTCCCCCCTCCTCCTTCCCTCTCCCATTTTGTTTGT
The DNA here is from genome assembly GCA_016271365.2 of Neoceratodus forsteri. NCBI lineage: Eukaryota > Metazoa > Chordata > Ceratodontiformes > Ceratodontidae > Neoceratodus > Neoceratodus forsteri. Next base: position 640,478,036 of record CM028132.1, on the reverse strand, counting down.
GAGCACATTTTACAGTTGCACTTTTTTTCTGAACCCACCACCCCATCTTCTTCAGCTATAAGTTTATCCCCCTTCCCTTTTTTCTGTAAAAAAGAAAACTGTCTGGTGTTGTAGAGAGAGAGAGAGAGATCCTTTCCAATCTGTACTGTAAGTACTGGGTGGTTGGGTGGATGAATGAATGAATGAATGAATGGACATTTTTGATTTTAATAAAATCTGACTTTTTGGGTCTCAGCCAGTCAGGTTTTACTATAGGCACAATCAGTAAGGTTTTACTATAGGCACTATCCAGACTAATTTTGACTGAATGAAAACATAGAGTATGCATGAAGTGGGTTAATAAAATACATCAGAACCAAAAGACCAGTTGGCTTCTCATTAGTCACCTTGATGGGGGTTTACTATAGGTTTGCCATGAAACTGTGCAGCCACCAGTACAAGAAAGCACAGTTTTTTACATTACACTGATAGAATCTGGATCATGGACATACAAAAAATTATATGCAGTTTACAACTGGTGCAGGGGAAAACTGAGTAGCTGTTAAGTAGCAAGGGTATACTGCACAAGACATTTGACACAGCAGTTTATTTCAGAGGAGAACAAACAATTTTTTTGTAGGCTGCCAAAACAATAAGTGAGGTGTCACTGTGTAAAAAGATTTTCCCTAGTCAGTTTTCTGTAATTGACATGGTTCAGACTGGGGCTTCATAGCGCTGATGTTTTTCTAAAGCGCAGCATAGTGCTGCAGAATCTGTCCATGGAACTAATTTGAGAGAATGGGAAAACACATGCATGCCACAAAAAAACAAAACTATACAATAGCCCAGAACAGCCAACATACACTCGTTGTATGATGCAGGTGTGAGGGGTGAGGGCCTAAATTTAGAAGGGTGATTTGTTTCTTCCATTATTTAAATGATAGAGTACAATACTCTACAATAAAATTGTAGAAGGGAGATTTGTTCCATCATTTTTCATTTTTAAATGACAGAACAAAACACTGTACAATAATAAAGAAAATTGACCATAACAAAAGTGATGAACAGACTTCTGAAATTGCTGAGCACTCAATGAAACTCTACATTAGCATGAACAGATCACAAACCTCACATGAATTCAGCTTCACACTGCTCACATTAAAATGTCCAGCATTGTTAAAAGAAAAAGAGGAGGACAAGGTAGAAAAAGGATCAGGTGGAGGTCAAGTGATTCCATATAAGTCAGACAGGAAGCAGACACACATGAATATATGAAACAATGGCTAAGTATAGAGAGGATGCAAAAAACTCATTTTAAACATGTACAGAAATCTATAATGTATGTATGTATGTGTATATATATTTCAATTTTGATGAGTTCTATTGGAGTCTACGATCTATCTCCTCCATATTTGCAACTGTTCAGTCATATTTGCTGCCCTACTTACTTTTCTTCTGCTTTTATTTTCTACTTAATATTTTCTTTCCCCATTCCTGTTCTTTCCTACCTACTGTAATCCCTCCCCACCCCTTCCTCACTTCTCTCTCTTTTTCAGTGGCTGGATCAGCCCACTGCTCACTGCCATGACCTGTCACTATCATACTGTACCTCTTAATGTCCCTACTGTATATAGTATGTAGCTCAGTGAATGACAGCTTCTGTCATTCACTGAGCTGCATAATTCATACAGTAAACGCAAAGTCATAGCTTAGTGGGCATCTGGCATTGTAGGTGAATGATGGGCAGAGCCAGCTGCCTGATCCTATGATGGGCAAGGTGGGTGGGGTATGTGTTTGGGTGGGAGCACTAGACCACCATGATTATTTCAATACAAATTGTGGGTGATCTGGCCATTGGGTGGGATGTGGTGATAGTAGACCACCACTTGCGGGGGCATGTTGTTCATTAATCCATGACTTAGTGTAGCAACCAACCATTATCATTAAAACAAACAAGATTCACTAGAATTGATGTAATAAAATCATGTAGGTGGTACATGATCTTTGCATCCCCTGTGAAACTTGCATGATTTGTTCTAAGCACATTTCCACAGTTTCTCAGGCATACCCTCCAATTGCCTAAACTTTCAGATAACATCTAGCTACTATGGTCAATGGTAGCCACATACTATGTTCACTTGTTCAATAAAATGATTTGCTGACCCATATGTTTGTTTCACTGAAACTGTCCAGTCACATAAATGATAACATGCACCTTTTCCATAATCTACCTTGTATTTTATTAAAAAAATGAAAAAAAAAAACCCAATCAATCCCCAAAACTGTCAAGATTTTAAAGCAATAAAATGTCTAATCCCACATGTTGCCATATATTTTGTAATAAACTTTTTTATCTGACATGAGCCCATAATATGTACTGACATTTAAAAAAATAAAATGCATAAATATCCATGATATTTACCATAGTAAACAACTTTTCTGCCCCAACTGCACAGTGCTCAAAGTCCCCCCCCTTTCCCCTAAACCCCAATTATCCTTAAAATCTGTTTAAACATTACTTGTGGTCTACTGCACTCCTCACCCCCTATCATATTGACTGCTGAGAGTGAGTCAACTACCTACTGCCATTCCTTATTGGGACATCAATCTGACTATGACTGTCTCATGTATAATAATATTTCTTCTCCTGTTACTGTTGATTGTAATTAACCTGCCACTGTATCCTTGACTGGGTCAGTATGTCTATATTGACTGTTAATTGTGAAATGACATCTATGTGCAGTATTTTGTTATGTTTATAAATGTATGTAATTAATTCCAGGTCACCCCTAAAAAAGGGACTGTTTCAGCCTCAGTGGGCCTACCCTGTCACCAAAATTTAAATAAACAAAATAAATAAATTACAGTGCCAATCCCATTGGAGCTGGCAGCTAGATCTGCCCCATGATCACCTCTATGACTAGCCATCATCTTAGCTCAGAATGCCCCTACTGTATGTAATGTGCAGCTCAGTGAATGTCAGCAGCTGTCATTCATAAGGCTGCATAATACATACAGTAGGGGCATTCTGAGCTAAGATGGTGGCTGGGGGTTGGGGTGCACCATACCACCATGACTATTTCAATTAGAGTTGTGGGTGAAAGATCCTTTGTGTGTGGGGGGCAGGGGTTGGGGAGCTGGGATAGTAGACAGCCACGGGGGTAGGGGTGGCATGTTGTTTACTAGTGGATGACTTAGCATTGCAACCTGTCCTAATATTTAAAACAAAACAAGATTTTCTAATATTGATATAATAAAATAATGCTGATGGTATGAACTTTGCATCCCCTGAGAAACATGCAGAATTTTGTTGCAAGCGCATTTCAGACTTTCTCTGGTGTACCTTGTAATTCATAGAATCATAGAGGGGTTATGAGTTCTTGAGGCAAGCCTATTATGAACTCACCACCAGATTACTGGTGAAAAATTTGTTTTGATTACCCATGTAATTATCCAATCTATTTTTTATAGTTAGACATGGTTTTGCTCTCCACGATTTCTGCTGGCAGGTTATTCCAGATGCTAGCTATTCTCTGTGTGAACCAAAAATTGCGCTTGCTACAGTAGCCCTGTTGGTATCCCCTTTTACTTTATATTCATGTGACCTTGTATTGCTAATATTTGTTTGTTTAGTTATTCCAATGGTTTAAAACAGGACTTCATCAAGCATTGCTTTATAAGTCAGACATAGGTCTCCTCTTAAGCACCTATAGTTCATAGAGTATAGTTCCAGATTATGCAACTGTTCTGAATAGTCTATGTCCCTTAAATTCCTGATCCTTTTTGTAAATTTCCTATGACTTTTGTCCCCCTATAGTTTGGGGTGCCCAGAAAGGTGCACAGTACTCCATATGGGGTCTGACCAGGCAGGTATACAACAGCTTCAAAACCTCTGGTTCCCTACTTTTAATATTCCTGAGTATGCAACCCATGATACTATTGCATTTATTGACCATGTTCCTAGTGTGTTCTTTGAATGTCAAACTGTGTGAGATTACTACTCCCAAGTCCTTCTCACTTTCCATAGATGCTAAAACTGTGTTATTAAGCTGGCATTGATAACACAAATTTCTTCTGCCCAAATGCATCACTCTACATTAGGTTGCATTAAAATGCATTTTATTTTCTTTAGCCCAAGATTCAGATGTAGAAGTGCTGATTGTAACTGTAGAGCTGACTGTGGGGTGTTGATAATCCCCCCATTTTACAATCATCAGCATAATTACTAAGCCATGCATTGTCTGGTGATTGCGTGGAGGCCACAATAATACTAAAGAGGTTGGGCCCAATACCGAGCCTTGTGGTACACTGCTCATCACTTTACCAAAAGAAGATACATAGCCTCTAAGGGATACACACTGACATCCATTATCCAGCCATGAAATGATCTGGTTTATAATGCTTGGATGTAGTTTTAAGTTGATAAGGTGCTCAACCAATACCTTGTGAGACACAGTGTCAAATGCCTTTGCATAGTCTAAAAAGATTATATCAACCAGTAGCCCCTTGTCCAATGCCGCACTCGCTGGTTTGAAAAATTGAAGTTGGTTTGTGAAGCATGACTTACCAGCAATAAACCCATGTTGTGTAGCAACTAGGTGCCAATTTCTGGACAAGTATGCTGTTATATGTATCTGAATCAATTTCTCAAGGAGTTTGCCTATAACGGAGGTCAGGCTGATCAGCCTATAACTCTGGACATCACCTGTACTGCCACCCTTGTATATGGAGGTTTTGGTTGCGGTCCTCCTTTCATTTAAAATCTTGCCTTCTGATAGTGATGCATTAAATAGAACAGCTAGAGGACCTGATAGCTCTGTCAATAGTTCTTTTAGGAATACAGGTGCAATACCATCAGGGTCTGGTGCACTGTTCCGTTTTATATTTAAAATAACATCAGCTACATCAGCTGTCTAAATTAATAATGGTGTGGTGGTTTTATCCACCTTTATGTGATGTACAGTCTCTTTGTCCTGAAACATGCTTAGGAAGTATTTGTTGAGCTCATTTGCAAAATCTGTTGCAGTAGTAACTGGCTTATTATTTACTAGTAGGGGTCCAACTTCTGCATTCTTACCACATAGACACCCAACATAGCTATAGAACTGTTTCTTATTATCTGATACTAGTGTTGCAAGTTTAAGCTCCATATTTCTCTTAGCCTCAGTAATCAGAAGCTTAGTTTTTGGACCATTTTTTTGTACCTCTCTTTTGTGCTTTGAGTTGGTTTCCTCGTATATATATATTTTTTTTTATACACTTTTTTGTTTCACCAAGATGGAATCCTTTTTTGTTTCCATACTTGGTGCATTCTGGGAACCAGTGCCTAATGCAGTGCCGAATTTTAAGATCTTGCCTATTCCAAATCTGATCCAAATCTAGGTTTTGTAATTCTTTGTGCCAATTTCAGCTCTGTAGATATTTCTTAATTTCATAATAACTGGCTTTATAAAAATCCCTAAATTTTGATTTGCCACTTGGTTGTTTATTAGGTGTAACTTCGATATTGAGAAGGACCATTTCATGATCGTTATCACTTAGAGGCACACGGAGTTTAGGTTCCTCTGTACATCATTCAGAATTAGTAAAAATCAAATCTAATATGTTTTTGCCCCTAGTGGCTTCTTTAACTTCAATTGCCTGAACAGTCAGATAATATAGCTGCCATGGTCAGTGGTATCCTCAATCTATTTTTATCTTTTTAATAAAATGATTGGTTGACACGTGTGTTTGTTTCTCCTTAGGCAATGGTGATGTCTCTTTGTTGACACCAATGGTTTGATTGTGGGCACTTAGACTTAGATCATGCAATTAGTATTTGAATAAAAAAATAAAGATACTCTTTTGCTATAAATGAGAAAGCATGAGTATACCTGAGAAACAAATGTTAAATTTCTTCAGTAAGCAGGTAATTCATCTTTAGTAGAACAGTTTTAATGGTGTTTATTCCACATTGCACTTTGAAATTTTGACCACGCTGTGTAATGGAAGAGTTACAAACTTTTTCAATTGTTTGTGATTCACTTAACTACTTGATTATGCATACTGTATATAAAAGCATTGCCTTTTGCAGCAACACATGACACCCAGTGAAACTTCATTAGTAGAGTGCTACACAGGAGTGTTAGCACTGGTTTTGTATTTACAATAACAAATAAATAAAAATTAACTCTGTCAGTGTGTGCTCCATTCTTTTTTGTTTTGTTTTGCTGATTGGTTGAGGCATGCACAAAGACCAGGCTCATTTAGGGCTGTGAACAACAAAACTTCAGACCTGGCTTCAAATCCCCAGCCCCCTCCCCTTGCATATTGTATGACCTTGAGCAAGTCACTTAACTTTTTGCACCTGGAAACAAGCTTCGGCTTAGCGTGCCTTGCTTGGTTAAGCCAAATGTTGGGCAACAACAATATTTATAGAACACGTTTGACCCAAATAATCTCTTATTATAGACTGCAGTCAGAACACAGCACAAGATAGTGGGATACAGTACAGAGAGTGACAGGCATTTTATTTTTATTAGTAAATCTCTAAATCACTGGATCACTGGATACATGTATTTATTTATCATATTTATTATAACTCAAGGCTTCTTTAAAAATGTCATACATTTTATCCTGGATATGCAAGTGAGTACTGTAAAAACATCCCATACCACTTTTTTTTTGGGGGGGGGAGAGCTTCATTGTGATCCAACCTGAAGTTGGCATTTAAAGCGTTTTCTGTCACTCCGCTGCAGTCAGCTGTGCTATGGTAATGAGGCTGGATGGTGAAATTGTTCCAGTGCACCCATGTCATGTACGCTGGCATTCAGCAACTGTGTTCAGAAGTGACAGCAAACTCTCTCTTAACTGATTGACTTCAGTTCAGATTGCGATGAAGCTTTTTCCCCAAAAAGTGATAAATGTTCTGCTACTACTTAAAATCCAGTTTCATAAAAGAAATATTTTATTTTAACGCATCACTTTTTTTTTTACTTTATCAGAAGGGCATTTTTTATCATTGTGAGGGGATCATATTGGGGGGTTCACTACACTACCAGGGCATTTTTATCTTTGTGAGGGGGATCAGGTTAGGAAGGGGGGACCACTAGACTACCAGGGCATTTTTATCATTGTTAAAGCTTATTGTAAAGCTGATCAAGGTTTACAGTCTTTATTATAAACAAAACAAAATGAAGAAAACTGTTTCCTATCACATTTAATTAACAGAGACACCTGCTGGTCAATGAAGCATGCTCTTAAAAACAGATACATAATTGCAGTACAGGATATCAATCACTCTAAGCCAATAGGTGATTGCCATCCTGTGGCTAACTTAGGAAGGGCATTTTGGCAGCTAGTGTACCGCTACTGCATTAAGGCATTACCATAGTACTGCTTTTATGACAAGCATCATACCGGGTTACCATTAAAACACTGAGCGTCATACCAGGTTACTGCTAAACTTTTCTACGATCACCACTGTAAAACATGGTTTAAAAAAAAATCATGATAGGGACACTGCTCTTGATCTGCTCACTTCAGATATACTTAGGGCTGTGGACCATGGGCTAGTGACTGAAGTCATATTCACAGACCTAATCAAGGCTTCTACTGTCCAAATATAGACATATTGTTTTTTAAAACCATGCATGTAACTTGTTCTGGCACTACCTAATGGACAGAAAGCAACTAGTGAAATGAAAGGCAAGTGTGCCTGACCTAAAACCAATAATTACAGGGATACCCCAAGGATCCATTCTATGACCATAGTTGTTTTTAATGTATATAAACGACATGCATGACAACTGTGGGGGACGGCCAAGCTACAACAGTATGCAGATGATGCCAAACTGTATAGACATCCAGCAGATACTGTATTAGCCAGATAAACCTGGACCTCAACACGTATTTCAGGGAATGGGAGGGATTAGGCATGGGCTACCCGATGGGTAGTTAGGCTGGGTACTGTGGGTATAGCCTATTTTTGACCGGGTAGGGTAGTTCAGGTAATCTATTACCCTGGCAATATAACAGTGTAATTCTCAGGTCAGGTAGTTTGAGATGGGTAATGGGTAACAGGCCACTTAATAGAGAGCTTAGCATGCTTCAGGGGCAGTGCCAGGTCTCCGTTGCAGTTTCTAACAGGCATTTCAAAGGGCAGACTGTGGGGTCCTTCACAGAGCATGTAGCAGATCAGAGACACATGACACCAGACTGACACTTGGTTGGACAGTGGTGCCAAGGGCTGTGCTCCAACTGCATGTGGCTCAGACTAATGTGGGAAGCTCAGTGGAAACAGTGTGTCCATCAATCTCATTCTGTAATTTGTAACACATTTGCAACCACTTTAGAAAGAGATCTGAGAAAGACTGTTGTCAGTTAAACTAAAACAAAAGTTTACAGTTTAAAAAGCACTACACTAAGCCTGTATGTCGGGATGTTTTAGAGAAGAGAAGAAGAACAGAAATGGCATCACAAGAGCAAACTGGGAGAAAGAAAGGCAGTAGGGGAACTATGAAAAAAAAACACAATCTCTCAGGGGGACGGGGATCTAACAGTTGCCCTCAGAGGTGTTGCTGGGGTAAGAGTGAAGGACAGCAGGAGCAAAACATGAGAATGAATGGCAGCAGTGGTGGGGGACTATGAATGATCTCAGGGGGAGGGGGATCTAACAGTTGCCCTCAGAGGTGGTGCTGGGGAGGGAACAGAGAAGGAGCAAGGTGGGAGAAAAGACATAAACAAAAACACAGAAAGAAGCTGGTTTGAAATAAAAAATTGAAAATATTGCACTATTTGTTAGGTGCCCTGATCCCTGTCATTTATTACTGTGACATAGTCAGTTACACTGTCTGTCTTTGCAGCAGTTAGTGAAAGCCTTTTATTGCTGTATTACACTGTTTGATAGATGCCCTTGAGGCCAGAGCCCTGTCATTTATAACTGTGACATAGCCACCTTCACTGTCTGTGTCTGCTGCAGTTAGTGAAAGCCTTTTTATGGCTGTATTACAATTTGATAGGTGTCCTGGATGCCTGAGCCCTGTCATTTATTACTGTGACAAAGTCAGATACACTATGTCTCTGCAGCAGTTAGTGAAAGCCTGTTACAGCTGTATTACACTGTATTACACTGTTCAGCAGGTGCCCTTGAGACCAGAGCCCTGTGACATAGACAGCTCCACTGTCTATCTCTGCAGCAGTTAGTGAAAGCCTTTTATGGCTGTATTACTATTACACTGTTTCTTAGGTGCCCTCAAGGCCCAAGCCCTGTCATTTATTATTGAGACATAGAGAACTACACTGTCTGTCTCTGCAGCAGTTAAATCATTTTATGGTTGTATTACTCTGTTTGTTAGGTGCCCCCAAGGCTCTAACACTGTCACTTATTACTGTGACATAGTCAGCTAGACTGTCTGTCTCTGAAGCAGCTAGTAAAAGCCTTTTACAGCAGTATTACACAGTTTATGAGGTGCCGCTGAGGCCAAAGTCCTGCCATTTTCATTTATTACTGTGACATAGTCAGGTACACTGTCTTTCTCTGAAGCAGTTAGTGAAACAATATCCTTTCATGGCTGTGACTACTATGTCTCGTACTTAGTAGTCTAAGTCTACTAAAAGGAAACTCATGTGTAGCTGTTAATGATATGGACAATATGAATCATACCACTAATGAAGAACATAGTGACAATAATAATAATATCATCAGGACTGGCACTAAATGTCCTTAACAAAGAAAGCATGTTAGCAATGAAATGATAGTAGAGTTTCAGAAAGAACTGACTGGAGTTACTCATTGAGGTACTGAAAATTTTGCCACATGTGCCAGGACACTTCCATGTGCTGAAGCAGCATGCAAGTAGACATCCTTCTCATATATAAGATCAGATGCTGAGGCAGTGAATGCTGATTGAGATGGTGGTAATAGTGGGAACTGGGAATGGGATAGCCCAGGCTATGTCCCACATAATGATGATGGCAATTCCAGTTCTTCTGAATCATGTGGCAATCAGGTCAATAGTTTTGATGAGGGGATAGGAGAAGATGCAGCTGTAAGGCATGAGAGGCAAGTGCAGAAAAAATCACTTGCTAAACATAAGAATAAGAAGATGGGTATGAATGAGAAAAAATAATCTCAACAAGGAAATGGCAGTGTAGGGTTTCCTCCAGGTCCCTTGACTGTACAAGAGATAATGCCAGGCACCATGACACAAAGCAAAAAAGGTAAATCATTAGTGTGGTATTTATTTTATATTGACCCTGCAGACAACTCTCAAGCTGTATGCAGTCTGTGCAAAAACAGCATCAGTCATGGTGGCAAAGGGGCACATTTTGGAACATCAATAATGATGTCACATGCAAAGAAAAACACCCAGTTGTGTGGTGTAGGGCAAGGGGAAGTGTGGTTGGTATGGGCAGTGGTGGAGGTGGTGGTGGCTGTGACCATAGTGACAACAAACTGGTAGCAGAAAGTGACATTGAATCACTTGATGTGTCCTTGCAGTCTTCCCAGACAAGCATAGATTGTTTTCTGAGGCCATCAAGTACCGGAAAATCCCAAAGTAGCACTCCACATGAAAAAGGCATGAAAAATACATTCCACCTAAAATTAAAAATATCTCAACTAACATTAAAAGACAGTGCGAGGAGATCAAATTTGACCCACAGGCATCCAACATGCTAACTGTTAAATAAAGCTATTGCAGAACTGTCAGACGATTGTCAACTCCCGTTTGCTTTTGTTGCCCAAAAAGGTTTCCTTAAGTTCATGAACTGGATTGAACCACTGTACACCATTCCCTGTTGAACACATTTCTCGAAAAAGGTTGTTCCACAGTTGTCATGAGTTGGTGTGTACTGAAGTCATTAGGCAGTTGAAACTCTCTGAGGTGAAACAGGTTCACATTAATTACAGATATATGGACCAGCATCCAAACAATTGCCTACATGACTGTTACAGCTTATTAGAAAAGTTTTCAGTCAGAAAGTAATCCCCACTCTACCATGAGCAGTAGAAAGCAGGCTGCATTATGTGACACCACTTTTGAGGAAAACCACACTGCAGTGAATATTTTGCAGGAGCTGGAAAAACTGTTCCAGAAATGGCTTACTCTGTATTCCTTATCACCAGGGTTCATAATGCCAGATAACTCAGCCAACAGTCAAGGCTATTAGAAATGGAAACTACCAACACATACCTTGTTTTGCACATTGTTTAAATCATTTCATCCATAATTTCTTAAATAGAAACAGAAATGTTGAAAACCTGTTAGGACTTGCTAGAAAAATATGTGGGCATTTCATCCTCTCTGTGAAAGCACAAAAATACCTGAAGGTACTGCAGAGGTCAAACAACTTACCACTGCATACATTAAAGCAGGAAGTTCCAACCCACTGGAATTCAACATTTTACATGTTGGAAGGGCTTTTTGAACAGAAAAAACTGTACATGACTACACCATGCAGAATGAAATAGGTAAAGTAGACATTCTCAGTTCCAGCAGTTGGAGTCTAGCTGAATCTTTGGTCCCCTTATTGGAGCCATTTGAGGCTGCCACATGTGATGTCAGTGTGGATAGTGAAACTCTGAGTCAAAATCTTCCTCAAATAAGATTTCTTCACATTTTCCTTGATGGCAAAAAGAACGACTTTTAGTCAAAAGAAGACACCACTGCTGTTATGCTGGCACATGACTTGAGTCTCAGACTGTCAGCTTATTAGAGAATAAATGCCATGTTTAAGAATGACAGCTATGTGTTGGCTACTTTGCTAGATTCCCTCTTTAAGGGGAACATTGAAGCCATCCTTCCTGCAGGGGAAGACAGTGAGTACTGGAGAGAGCTTCTGCTATCCAAATTTGACATTGCCCTACCAACACCATTAACTGATGTTCAGCAGTCAAACTCTGCTGAACCATCAGAGTGTGCCTCTGGTGCAGACAATAGCACATCTATAAATTATTCACAATCACCAGTGTCATCAGTGAGGGAAAGGACATCTACAGCTACTTCCTGGGCATCCCATATTCAGGGTCAGAAAGGCAAATCAATTCTGAGGCACCTGCAACATCATGGACTAGTATCCTGTACAGAAAGTGCAGCTGGTTCATCTGCCAGACTGGTAATCATCTCACAAAGCACAATGATCCAGGAGTATTTTGCAGACCATACTGTGACTGGTCTTAAGAAAGATCCATTACTCTGTTGGAAACAAAAGAGAACAACATGGGCAGATCCAGCAGATCCTGCAATAATGTACCTCTGTTGTTCACCTTCAATACTGTATATCCAGAATGTATATTTAGCGCAGCTGGAGGAGTAGTCATTGACAAAAAAAAAACACTGCTAAGTCCAGTAAATGTGGAATGGCTTACATTTCTCAAAATTAATGCTGACAATTTCCCAGTTGTCCCAAATACTGAATTATGTGATTCTGACCCTGAACATGAACAATAGCCTGCAAACAGTGATATTGAATATGATGACTAGGTTGTATATGAAACAAATAGAAAATCATGTGTGGTGTACTGCCAAATTTGGTAACTTAACATCACTAACACACATCTTTCTCTCAGCAGTCGCAACTGTCCATCTGAAATAAATCCTGCCATGGTCACAGTCAGTTCATGGACAGACAGGCATGTTTGTCATCTTTCTGACAATTTTGGCATCATTATTTAAATTTGAATTCACTTATTTTTTTTAATTTTTTACATTTTCTCATCAAACATGTTCCACATGTCACATACTGTTTCAGTCCTGTTTTATATAAGCAATACACAAATTATGGGAGGACTGTTGCTAATAACTCACAGGCCTTTTGTCATAGTTCTTACCACAGTTTCTTCCATTGGCATCATGTTCCCTCAGTTCTACTCTCATTCTCCTTAAACAGGTTCTACTGACAAACTATGCCATCGCCACTGCCACCATGCCAGCCACATATGCCACACTACTCTTAGTTTTATCAGTCATCAGTTTATTATGTTTGATACCCTCCATGGGTATCATTTTTGGAAACAGCAGCCTCACTCAGAGCAGCTGCTCCTCTTATACCTACCTCATCAATGCCCGTCATGGGTATAATTTTTTTGGAAACAGCAGCAGGCTCATTCAGAGCAGCTGCACCTCTCACATCTGCGTCATCTATGTCTGCCACGGGTATAATGTTTGGAAACAGCAGCAGGCTCATTCAGAGCAGCTGCACCTCTTGTACCTACCTCATCAATGCTCACCATACGTATAATTTTTGGAAATGGCAGCAGGCTAATTCAGAGCAGCTGCACCTCTTGTACCTTCTTCAGCAATGCCTACCATGGGAATAATTTTTAGAAACAGCAGAAGGCTCACTCTTATCAGTTGTGCCTCTTGTACCCACCTCAGCAATGCCCACCATGGGTATAATTTTTGGAAACAGTAGCAGGCTCAATCAGAGCAATTGTGCCTCTTGTACCTACTTCAGCAGTGCCTGCCATGGAGAGTCATGTGATGCACTCTGCCTGAGTAGCAGCTTTCCTCAGAACTCCGCGGTCTCACTATACAAAATGTGGCTTTTAGACAGTGTCGGCAGATAAGGGCCTACAGTCCACCAAGTCTGCCCATTTGAGCTTGTAAGTTTACTTTATGTTTTCCTAGAAGTCTGTTGCCCCTTAACCCTGACCTCCAGAATCCCATGCATTCTTAAATCCCATGATTGTTTCAGCCCCCACCACTTCTTCTGGCACTGTGTTCCACTCGTCCACCACCCGTTCTGTGAAGAAATTCTTCCTCACATTTCCTCTGAATCATCCTCCCTCCAACTTCATCCCATGCCGTCTAATCCTGGAACATTTTTTTCTCTTAAAAATAGTGTATTCCTGCTCCCTGTTCCTACCTGTAAGATACTTGTATGTCTGTATCATATCCCCTCTCTCCCTCCCTCCTCTCCTCCAGGGAGTACATATTCAATTCCTTCAACCTGTCCTCATAGGACTTGTGATGAAATCCATGTACCATCTTTGTTGCCCTCCTCTGAACCTTCTCTACCCTGTCTATGTCCTTACGTAAGTAAGGTCTCCAGAATTGTACACTGTACTTCAGGTGGGGCCTCACTAATGTCATGTATAGGGGAATTATGACCTCCCTTTTCCTGCTGGTGATGCCCCTGCCTATGCATCCCAGCATCCTATTTGCTTTACCTGCTGCCTTGTCACACTGTTTCCCTACCTTGAGGTCATCAGAGATGATAAACCCAAGATCCCTTTCCTGCTTGGTTCATGCTATATCCTCACCCCCTCACCCCCCAGCTGATATATTGTGCCTGGGTTTTGTGTCCTATATGCATTATCTTGCACTTCTTTGCATTGAATTTCAACTGCCAAACCCCTGCCCATTCTTCAAGTTTCTGCAGGTCCCTTCATTCTGTCTACACCTTCTGGTGTGTCTACTCTGTTACAGAGCTTTGTGTCATAAGCTAACAGAGAAATTCTGCCTTCTAGGTCCCAAGTAATGTCACTGATGAAGATGTTGAATAGGACCAGTCCCAGCACTGATCCCTGTGGTACCCCACTGGTCACTCTTCCCTCTGTGGAGTGACAGCCATTTACCACCACCCTCTGTGTCCTGCCACCCAGACAGTTACCTACTCACTGCACTACTGTCCTGCCCACACCCATATTCCCCAGTTTGTGTAATAGTCTTCTCTGTGGCACAGTGTCAAAGGCCTTGCTGAAGTCCAGATAGGCCATGTCCACTGCCCTCCCCTGATCCACCTCCCTAGTCACCCAGTTGAAACATTCAACGAGGTTGGTCTGACATGACCTCCCCCTGGTGAAACCATGCTGCCTTGGGTCCTGTCATCCATTGACAACCAGATGTTCCACCAATCTCTCCTTCAGTAGTGCTTCCATGATCTTCCCCACTACTGAGGTGAGGCTGACTGGTCTGTAGTTCCCCGCTTCCTCTTTGTTCCCACTTTTGTATAAGGGGACTACATCTGCTGTCCTCCAGTCTTGGGTACCTCCCTGTTTCCAGTGATCGGCTAAACAGGATTGCCAGAGGTTCAGCCACCACCTCTCTTAGTTCTTTAAGGACCCTGGGGTGCACCCCATCTGGCCCCATTGTTTTATCAACTCTTATTACTTACAGTTCCTTCAGGACCCTTTCTTGTGTAAAGGGACTTGTGTCCACTTCTGCACCATTCTCACCCCTTTTACTCCTTTCAGACCCATTACCCTCCTCTTCCTCAGTAAAGATTGAGCAGAAATACCTGTTCAATATGTCAGCTTTACTGTTGTCATCCTCCACGTGGCCCCCATCCTCCCCCTTCAGTCTCACTATCCCTCCCTTTGCCTTTCTGGCTTTTAAACTGTTTACAATTAAAACTTACTAGCCATCTGTGAACATTTCATTAGAAGTAGATCCACGTAAACAAAAATTGGCAAGATATTCATCTATGAATCACACAGGGTAATGACAGATACTGAGGTTCATACTGAGGCAGGATAGGGAACTAGAGGCATGATGCCCATGGATAGTTTCTATTCCAAAGACCCTTTTCAGAGTAATTCCACCCTTTCCAACAGCCAGTTATCCGATCTACAAAATTGAATTGTTTTTGTTGACAACTACTGTATCTTGAGGAGGAGACTGTTCCATTCATTCACCACTCTGTGTGTAAAAAAACTTTCTAGTGTTTTTCCTGTATCTGAAACAGTGCAATTGAAGGGGGTGTCCTCCGGTTCCCATAATATCCTGTTTAAAGGCAAAGCCCATTTCATTAAATAAGTAGGGATAATTTATAACATACCACATAAAAAGATCACCCCTGCATCTCCTTGTTTCAAGAGACATAAGGTTCAATGGTTGCACTCCATCCTCATAATCTTGTAAGCCTTTTATTTGTTTTGTAATTCTCCTCTGAATCTTCTCCAGTTGTCTGATATCCTCCTTTTTGTATGGAAATCATAATTGTGAGCAATAATCTATATGTGGCCTAATGTAAGATTTATACAATGGAACTAAATATTTTTCATCTCTGGACCTGATGTTGTTTTTTATGGTCTTTATAATCTTGTTAGCATTACTTATTGATCATTAGTTTGCTTGGTGAAGTTTAATTTATCTAATGTGTTCCCCAAGATCTTTCTTGAGTATTGTCTCTGTTGATTTGTTCTTACCTAAATAATAGGTGGGGTTGTTGTTGTTAAAACCTAGGTTCATGACTTTGCACTTTTCAGTATTAAAAAGCATGCCCCAGGTATTGGCCCACTTGTCAATTTTGTCCAGCTCTGTTGTATTGTGATCTCTTCTAGTGCATTACAAGCTCCACCTACTTTTAAATCATCTGCATATTTGATGACTTACTAAGTAAACCATCTGTTACGTCAGCAATAAACACATAAAAAACATATGGATCCAGCACCAAATCCTGTGGCACACCGCTTGTCACACAACCCTCCCCTGATAAGCACCCAATTGGTACCACTTTCTGCATTCTCTCATCCAACCAATTAGAAAGCCATAGTGACAAGTTTGCAGTTTATTTATTATTTATTTGAAAAGTTTCACCAGCAAAGGCACACTGAGCTACAATAGCTCATTTCCAGGTGTGTACTGGGGGAAAGGGAAAATGGAGATATGGAGATAACACAATCAAGTACAGAATAGAAGTAAATTAAAACAGAGGAAGATTGTACAAAAACAAATGGTCTGAACAGAAAAAAGATGTTAGAACAGTTACATGACAATTAAAGATTTACATGCAGTACAACAATAATGTAAAGAATTAGGTATTACTAAACAATATACAAAAATACAATAATCATATATTTTCAATGTATGTACCTATTTACATAAATCATATATGAACAAGGTGCAGACCCTAAACATAACCCTCAGAAAAGTAAACAAAGGGCACAATTGGAAAGGAGTTGGGCAGACTGATAAACCAACCCTCCCTTTGGGGATGCATGAATCCCACAAGGGGTGGGTGGAAGGTGAGTAGTTAGGGATAAAATTGGGGAATATGAGTACCGGAACAATAGGACACTATGAGATGGGGATATGGTAGGGAAGATTGGTGAATACTGTCTGCACTCCTTTGTGCTAATTTTGAGACAATGGCATTGTGTCGAAAGCGTTGCCAAAATCTATGAAAATAACATCACAAGTAATATGCCTATCAAGATTCCTACTTACTTTTTAATAAAAACAAAGGAGGTTGGTGAGACATGATCTCCCTTTAATGAATACATGCTGATTGCTATCTATATCTCCAGTTTGACATTCTAACTTTTCCTTTATAATTCCCTTTAAGATTTTTCCAGCCAATTATGTCAAACTAATAGGCCTATAGTTTTTTACACATTGTTTGTCCCCTTTTTTAGGGCTGCAGTAGGTGTAGCCCTGCATAGCTCTTGCTATCAGAAAAGGACTCAGCTACATTCCTTCTGACTGAACAACATGTTGGAGTTGCAACACAGTCACCTCCACATTTGTGAAGCACTCTATTCGCTGTCTCCACTGGCAGTCGCATTGCACTATTTTTACTGTTGGTGGTCACGGTGGAACACAGCACACTCTGCTGTGTTGAAGAAGGCTGCAGAACTAGCGCATGTGCAGTGGAGGGCAGTTGGCCATCTTGGACACGGAGGACTATGCTGTGTTCTGCCATGACTGATGATTTTTGTTTTGTTTTAAATTATGGATATCCCCTACCTGAACCTCCCTCTCAGTACCCCCCAGAAAGGTATAGGCTTCCGTTTAATCCCTCCAGATTTCATTACATTCTGTGTTCTCTTATGTTGTGTAAATGAAACTATATTGTAATTCTACAGACAACTGGCACTACAGTTGGGACATTTGGTTGAAGATACACTTATCTGCTTATCTCAATTCCTTTTGGAAGCAGAGTAAGCTTACATTGTCTTCTGCATTCAACAACACCTACTGACATGGTGCCTGAATGGAAGAAAAAAAATTAAAGAAACATTATGTACTCCTGTATTATTTTCTGCTCACATGTCTGAGTTTCCTGCTCCAAAAATGAAGTGCTGAGGCTGCTTATTAAAGTTAGCATACCATCAGTTGAGTGATCAGCATGCTTAGCACAGTAGTAAGTACTCAGGTGTATACTGCAAATCATTTCTGGTTTAACAGTAATTGCTGAACCCCACATTTTTATTAATATCATTTGTCAGAAAGAGACAAAGCATAACATTTTCTGTCTGAAAAGGGGTTAGCACCAACATCTTTCACAAGCAGCTAACGTGGTAAATAGTGTCCCTTTAAAATCACATTAGTCAAAGTGCTATTGAGAAGGTGCTTGTACAACATCCTACAAAATGGCAGTTTTACAATATCTTTACCTATAACATGCTAACAGGTTGTGTTTGAATCTTAACACTTGTCATTAACCTGCTATTTGCTCATTACAGCTCCATAGGCTGCATTGGTGACAATGTAATTACTAAAATCAAAGGCCTGGTTTCATGGGACTGTATTGTACATGTTGGACATGATACAGAGAGAAAGGGGTAGAGGAGATCTTTAGAGAGTGATGCGAAGTGGCAGAGACACTGAATAGCCACCTACACTGCATTCAGATTCAACCAGGAAGCCAGTGTGTGTGGCTAGCAATGGCCAGAATCTGTGGGATGCAAGCTAGCAATGCAGGAGACAACCCTGATAATGTTAGAATTAATGGCTTAGTATCTGGAGGGTGTTAAGCCTCAAAAACCCCATGGACATGATGGTATCTGCTGCAGGGTACTATTTGAGTTACATGAAGTTTTGATAAGACCCCTTCCCAGCATCTTTCAGGACTCCATGCAGTCAGTACAAGCAATTCACACAAGCAGCTAACCCCAGATAGGGGGTTTTAGACAGCAAAACCCTGCCTAATTTGTGTTCACGTGCTGTTTTTTTTTTTTCTTTTTGTTACAGCAGAGCTCGATCTTGGTAGCATCCCCCTGAAACATAACAATGACACTGGGGGTGCCTAATCCCCCAGTGTTACAATCGTGTTCCACCGTGACCTTTTTTTTTTATGTATTTTTTCTTACCCCAAACAACCCTCCCTTTCATCACCACTGACCCATACCTCCTAGAAATATAACAGTGACACTGGGGGGTGCCCAATTCCCCAGTGTCACAATTAGGAATCCTTGGTCCTGATTTCTTTTTTTTTTCCCACCTGTAAAAAGAAAATCATTCATTGATGTCTTTTGCAGCCATTCCTGACCCACCACCCAACCCTCCCACTCAGCACCCACCACCCAACCCCCCCAAGCCCTTACTTACCCATTGGGGGTCCAATGCCATAATCCTCTCTGGACCACAGACATGTCTTCACTTTTCAAAGCCGGACCACGAACTGAAGAAACAGGTATGTGGTTCAATGCATTTCAATGGGCATAACTTGGGCATTTTTGCATATTTTGGCCAAAATTTTCAACATGCCTTTTTTGGAACCCCACCTCATGAACAATTGCACTGACATTAGCAAATCTGTCCCGAAAGGTGATTTTGTAGTCTTTGTGCGAAATCATCTTTCAGGCAGGAGTTGAACATTTTCTCTGCCCTTGTTCATGAGGTGGGGTCATAAGAAGGCTTTGTTGAAAATTTGGTGTAAAAATATTAAAAAACAATAATTATGAGCCTACATTGAATTTTACAAGCACAGGCTTGTAACTTTGGTTATTTTCAATATTTTACCCCATATTTATAACATAGCCATATCTTTACAGTACCTCATGAATGTGATAGCTGCTAATTTTCAAATCCTGGCCAAAATGTTTTTTTTTTACATCCTGAAAGGTGATTGGACGGTCCTTGAATGAAATCACCTTTCAGACAGGAGTTGAATATTTTCTCTGACCTTATTCATGAGGCAGGTTCATAAGAAGGCTATGTTTTAAATTTGATGTAAAAATACATATTTTAAAAAAAGCAAAGTTATGGGGCGTGGCGTGGCTGCTAAACAAAATGGCCACTTGAACTTTTAGGAGTCAAACACCAGAGCTGAAACTCCGTTAATTCTCCACAAGTCCGGTGAGTCATAGAGTCATAAAATTGAGCAGTGGGTGTCAGAACTGCTTCTGTACAATCCGACTGTGTTTTAAAGTGCAAACCCGCAAACTCATCATTTGGCCACCAAAAGTCTCTCGGAGGACGTGTCCACATGGCATGCAGCAACAGAGAAGGTCAAGAGCCCTTGATGTGAGAAATGTTTGCCACCATTATGAGTCAGATGGACGAACTCACAGTAGCCAGCAATGCCACAGCAGGGGCTGTAACTCAGTTGGATGCCCACATCACTACGGCCAAACAAAACGCCGTCGGCCAAGACAGTGTTGTGCAAGGACACTGTGCTACTGTCTGTGAACAAGCGGAACAAATCTGTGGGCTCCAAGATAAAGTCAACGACTTGAAGAACCAAAGCTGGAGAAACAATCTGCGAATCCTCGGTTTCCTAGAGAGCTGCAAGGAGGGGCGAGCAACGCAGTTCCTTCAGCAGGCACTTCCTGAAGTCCTAAAATTGCCTCCAGGAACCAAGATCATCATAGAAAGGACCCACTGTACCCTACAACCAAGGCCTGCTGCAGGGGAAAGACCTTGGCCAATTCTGGCCCACCTGCTGAATTTTGCTGAAAAGGAGGCCATACAGGACCGGGCGCAGGAGTTCGGGGCACTAAACTAGTAGGGCAATTGTATCATGCTACTTCAAGACTACTCTAAGGAATTGGCTGCTCAGAGAAAGGGCTACACAGAGGTTAGAAGGTGGCTGTATGATTTAGGTATCCCTTTCTCTAAGATACCCAGCAACATTGAAGTTCACCCATAATGGAATGCAGCACCAATTTGCTATGCCAGAGGCAGTGAAGGACTTTATCCTGCAATCCTGCTTGAGTCCAGATAACAACCTATGCAGATCAAGAGACAGAGGCTCCCTCATGACCAGCTCTGCGGATTATGAGGACAGGCGCTCACCCCTCAAAAAAGATCAATAGGCAGAACTGATCAGACCTCCCTCCCAATGCTCACTGTGGGAACCAAGACCCCAAAACTCAAAGAAGTGCCTGCCAGTGGAGGGACATGGGAAACGGCAGCACAAGCAAGATTGCATGGCAGAAACTCATGCAGGACCCAGCCTAAGTCACCATGAGGGTTCCGGAGAGCAGGTGGTGACCAGCCCCTACTTCACCGAGAACAGGTTTTTTCCACTGACCACAGTTACTCCCCCCCAATGAGATTTCTGAGGAACAAGACAAGGACCTTGGCTTATCCACTCATCTTGGAGAAGAACCACAGACCCACTCCCAAGACTGGGCTGACGATTCATCTGCTTTGAGCCCACTACAGGCCCATGTAGCTAAGGGGACTGGCGAGAACCACGAGAGCAATATTCCCGAGGATCAGCGGAACCTGAGGTCGGAAAACAGGTGAACAGTGCTGCCATAGAGTGCCTCACATAAGTACAATTTTTATGCTGGGCTACTAGGTGGAGGAGAGTAATAGGGGTTTTGGATAGTAATGGGGGGGTGCTTTAATACCTGATGGGCAGGAGGGCATTCACTCCTGTCCCCTCTTCTATATCTCACCCAGCAGGATTCTTGTACACTAACATATTGTGCAGTGGAAGTGGGGGGGGGGACTCTGGGGGAATGCTGATTCCTGTCAGCTGCACTCAGGGCTCTGACATCAGTGTTTGTTTTGCTTACTGTTTTTTTGGGGCCTGTAGGGGCCCTGTTACACATGGTGTTAGCATCTTTTGTGAGTGCCGCACTTACAAGAACCTGGGGCCATATCAAATGACATCATTTCCCGACTACAGGTAAGCCACTCTGTGGCACCAGTGACTAAGGCCAGAGCCCATGTGACCCGCTGGAGGATTCCCCACCTCGCACCCGTATCTTGGCTGTAAGCGTGAGAGTGTATTTGGCGGCCTTCATTCCCCCCTCCCTCTGCAGCTGCTGCAGAGGATTTGGTACACTCAACAGGAAGAGGTCTCCACACCAACACTGAGACCAACCGTATCCTCTCCCACATGCCCCTCAGGTGATCCAGACCCATTACCCCTCTATACATGCATGTCCCCCCTGCTGACCAAAGGTACACTCATGACAACTGGAATTCGGCCAGTCCACCACCCCAGGGGGACTTATGCTATGCATCAGGGCCCTGTTAGGCCCAGATATTGTGCTGGTTCACCCCAAGCTTCGAGCAGACACAATAAGGCCTTCAATCTGTGTTACACGGGTTCATTAGAATGGGCCCAGTTCAAGTTAATGTTGGCCACTGGACCTGACTGTACCAAGCTGCTCCACTCAGATACTCCTCTTTATTGGGTGAAGAGTCAGTTAAAAGCTGTGAACAGAGATCTCACTCATTTTGGAACATGTAGCTGGGTCACTTAGGTGACCCCCCTACCTGACCAAGCCGCCTCCCAGGTTTGGCCAAAACAGCCATTGGTCACAGCAGCAACCATATCATGCTGAAGAAGAACTGGGTGGGATAATTGATCCATGCTGCCACTACCTCCCAGAAGAGAGGGGTGGCCATTTTGCTGCACAAGTCACTGCCCTGGAAGCTTTCTGGCCACAGAGCAGATGGAGAGGGGAGATGGGTAATGGGACTTTATGACATCCCCAGTGGGCATATAGTACAGTGTAATATTTATGCCCCCAACCAAGATGATTCTAACTTTTTCAATGTCCTAGCCTTAGTCCTCACCTCTTTCACACCACAGCATGCCCCCATGCTTCTAGGAGGGGACTTCAACCTGACCCTGTTACCCTGACTAGATAGGAACAACACAGAGATAGAAGCACATACAAGAGGGGGTAATGCACTGGGTTTAATCATGGAAGAAATGTGACTCAAGGACATGTGGAGGCTTTTTCACCCTCAGGTCCATGACTATACCTATCACTCAGAATCCCACTCCTCTTATAGCTGTCTTGACTTCTGGCTAACTTCCGAAGCCCTGACACACACCACAATTGGCACTACCATGCTTCCCCGAACGATATCTGACCATGCATGTACAACTCCTTATCTCGTGAGGTCCCGCTGACCCACCCCCCCGGTCTTGGAGACTTGACCTAATTCTGATGCGTGATCTGGAATTTATTCCCTGGGTCAGGAATGAGGCTCTCCATAAACAAGCTTTCAGCTTAGTGTGCCACTCCTGGTTAAATAATTGGATAAAAAAAAAACTACTGAGTATACTTCCCTGAGTACCACTTGGGAGGCCTTTAAGGCTACCATGAGAGGTAACATAATGGGCTACGCTGCAGCCAAATACAGGAAGAGAGAGCATAAACTATGAGATCTGGAGAATCAATTATCCTGTGCAGAGACTGCTTATAAGGCCATGCCCTCCCCATCTACCTCATCACCCACTGGCAGTGAGATCCTGAGACTCCGCATGGACATTACCCAGATCCTTAACAGGAAAGCTGAAGTTTCTATTTTATGGCTCAGACATTCCTTCTGGGTTGGGGAAGGGGTAAGAGTGGCAAGATACTTGCGTACCAGTTGCGTAAACGACAGACTGCCAGCCATATCCCTGGCCTAAAGGATGAGAGGGGGGCATTGATGATGGATCAAGCAGCTATAAACCAAGTGATGTCCTCTTTCTGTTCTAAACTGTACCAGTCCTCACATCCCTCTCTCCCCCCAGAGGCAATGCCATTCTTACTTGATACCCCAATACCCAGACTCCTACCACAGCAGGCCACCACTCTGGATCTCCCTCTCTCAGTGAGGGGAGTTACACAAGCCATCCAGATGATGAAGTGTGGGAAATCTCCAGGGGAGTGGGTATACAATGGAGTTTTACCAGGTCCTTAATCAGACGCTGACCCCACAGTTGACTGAAGTATTCAGGGAGTCTGAATTTACAGGCACCCTTCTCCCTACACTGTGAGAGGCCAACATCATTGTCATCCCCAAGAAAGGAAAAGACCTGACTAGCCCAGGCAGCTACAGCGCTATATCCCTCATCAACGTAGACAGCAAAATCTATGCCAGAGCCTTAGCCACCCGGCTCAGTCTCCTGCTGTCTCACCTGATACATGAGTCCCAGGTGGGCTTCATCCCAGGAAGACACAGCTCTGACTACCTGAGGGCCCTGGTTAATCTGATGCATGCCGCCCAACATCTCACATCTCCAGCCGTGGCTGTGGTGGACTTTGAAAAGGTCTTCGATCCCCTGGAGTGGGACTATCTAGATGTGGTTTTGGCCCACCAGAGGGTGGGGGAGGGCTTCTGAGCCAAGATCAGACTGATATACCATCTCCCAATAGCCCACATCTCCACCAATGGGATGACCTCCCCCCTATTCCCACTAGAAAGAAGCACTCACCAGGGGTGCCCCCTGTCCCCTCTGTTGTTTATCTTGGTGGTGGAACCCCTGTTAGCTGCCATCAGGTCTCATCCCACTATCCAGGGCATACAAATCGGCTGCACAGCTACCTGTCTCTAATGTATGCTGATGATCTACTTCTCCAGCTGGCTGATACCCCTACTTCACTACCCCACCCACTGGAACTTTTGGAGAGATTTGCTACCATTTCGAGACTCAGGCTAAGTCAAGCCAAAACCGAGATGATGCCCTTAAATCGGTACTGCACCTCCCAAATGGCCCTAGAGAGAGATGGTTGCTATGGGCTCCTGAAGGCATAACATACCTGGGCATAAAGGTGCCACCAAAAGTGTAGCACATCTGGGGGGCAACATGACCCCACCCTTGGCCAGTTCCAAACTTGAATTTGATCGGTGGAAACTCTCCGGCTGACTCTGGCAGGGAAGATAGCGGCTGTCAAAATGATCACTGCCCCCAGATTCTTTTCTCTCTTCTCCCTTCTCCCATCTTCCAATAGAATCCCCCCAAACTTTGGACCCAACCAATTGACCAGTTAATAGGGGATTTGCTATGGGAAGGCTTCAAACCATGGTACAGCCACAATAAACTCAGAGCCCACTGGTCCCAGGGTGGATGGGGTCTGCCCAGGTGGGAGGGGTACAAGTGGGTTTTTCTGGCAGCTCAGACTGTTTAGTGGACTAGCACACAGGAGGGTGAGAGGCCACAGTGGGTCCAAATGGAAAAAGACATGGCCGGCCTCCTGAATGCTTCCTCACTACCACCTCCTCCACAGTATAAAAATCCCTCTAGACAGCTATTGGGGGGGCTCCGACTTTCACTGCCTCATGGAAGACCTGGCATAAAATCACAACCAAGCTCCAAATTGGACCTGTGCCCTTGTCTGCTTCCCCCCTGTGGCATAACCCCCTCCATTACCATCGGGGGAAAAACAGTGGCATGGCTGCAATGGCAAAGCAGGGGCATTGGGAAGGTTACTGATCTCCTAGACCCCCAGGCAGAAACTATTGCCCCCTTTCAGGCTCTGCAGCACCACTGGGGATTACCTCAAAGAGAATTCTGGAGATACCCGCAGCTTCAGGTGGCAACCAAGCAAATGCTGGCCCAGCCTAGGTCCCCCCCAATGTAGCCTCACTACAGCCCTGGCTAGACCACTCTAAAGGACTAGCAGGGGGCATATACTCTAAGATCTGTGCTACCTTTCCCTTACAGTCTGGTCTAGCAAAGGCCAAGTGGGAAAGGATGATGCAGTGCATTATCCCAGAAACCCAATGGAAGCAGGCCTGGAAAAACTCCCATGAGTGGTTCAGAGACACACGCAACAGACTCATTCAAAATCTCCCACTCATGGTATAAAACCCCAGCAGTCCTTTTCAAAGCTAAACTTCTCCCATCAGATGCCTGCTGGAGATGCTCGGACCCTGGAGCTGATCTGTTTCATATCCTCTGGTCCTGTCTCAAAATACTGGGTATGTGGCAACAGGTATGCTAGACGACATCATTGGTGCTGAAAAAGCCCATCCCAATGCCTCCTGCTTTCTTCCTCCTAGGAAACAAGGGGGATCTTCAGGGTCTCTCCTCTCCGGAATGCAGATGGCTGGCACTGCTGGCCATCTAGGCCAAGAGATCTCTGGTCTGCAAATGGCGCACCACCGATACTCCTTCATGCGGTGAGATTCTGGCTTCTCTCTCACACCTTGCTACTTTAGATAAGCTCTCCTACCTGTGAAACTTCCAGATGTCTAAATTTCAAAGGTGCTGGGCCCCATACCTCAGCTACCTCCCACCACCAACTGGTATTGGCTGAGAGGAGGGATTACTGACTGACCCCTTCCTGCTTATTCACATGCCTGTGCTCACTGGATGGGACTGAAACCAAGGGTGAGGACTCCCCTATGTCTACTCTGCCCAATGGACCACCATTCCCCATGACAACCTGACTGTGGCTGCTGACTAGGCCCCCGCCTCACAAGATGATGGGAGTGGCTATGGGTATAGCTTGCCAAACTTTATACATGCTTTAGGTCATATTGAATCCAGCACTTTGTGGTATCCTTTTTCCTGTTTCAGAGCTCTATGCCTGCCTGGGTGCTCTATGGGCCACTATACCTACCTGGGTTCTGCTGAGACGCCATGAGGAAAGGACAGAGTCTTCATTTGCACAAGACACTGATATACAGACCTGGACCTTGTACTCGGTTTCCAGATTCCCAGATGTGAGTACCTATTTCCTGGTCATTCTTTTTCTTATTCCACAGTACTATCCTGAACAGACTGGGAAGAAGGCATTGGGGGCCTTGGCCACTGTAAGCAGGCATAAAGTCAGACACTCAGGGTTTCCAACCCCCCTCAGTAGAGTCTGACCCTTTTCTCCAACAGTACTTATTATTGTTAGATGATGTCCTGCTCTAAACATCCGTTGATG
This sequence comes from Neoceratodus forsteri, assembly GCA_016271365.2. Lineage (NCBI taxonomy): Eukaryota > Metazoa > Chordata > Ceratodontiformes > Ceratodontidae > Neoceratodus > Neoceratodus forsteri. The sequence continues at coordinate 640,451,290 of CM028132.1, read as the reverse complement.
TATGTATCACACTGTAATGCAACCAGTTTCTCACTGATTTGGTGACTACTGACTTTCTTCCTTGTATTGTTGCCCCTCCTTCCATCCCCGACCCTTTCCCTCCTAATGCTGTATCACCCCACCAGTTGTTTTGCCCTTGATATGTATGTATGCACAGTTTCTGCTTATATGGCCCATGTAACCATGGGCATTTGTATATTTTGGAAAATCTGATAAAAATTCACTAAAAAAACAAAGTTACGAGGCTGTCTTGAATTTTGCAAACACAGGCTCATAACTTTGGTAATATTCAATATTTTTACACCAGATTTTCAACATAGCCATTTCTTTACCGCACCTCATGAATGTGCAAATGTCATTTTTCAACTCCTGCCCAAAATGTGCTTTTGCATCCTGAAAGTTGATTTTGCAGTCCCTGCACAAAATCGCCTTTAGGCCAGGAGTTGAACATTTTCTCTGCCCTTCTTCATGTGGCAAGGTCATAACAAGGCTATGTTGAAAATTTGGTGTAAAAATATTAAAAAACAAATGTTCAATATTTTTACCCCAAATTCCTCAGCTGCAGCCCTATCAGCTCTGGTCAGAGTTTGTTTAAATAGAGGAGTTATATATGCTGTCCTCCTGTCTTTAGGCACATACCCAGAATTAACACCACTTTCAAACGGAAGTTTAAAGGGGTGTGATAAATGATGAGCCATTAGTTTAATCCTTATACCCATAATCAGCTCAGGGCCTGGTGAGCAATCATCCTGAATATGATTAATTCTGTTCTTAGGACCCCATATTGAAAGCATATATGTGGCGCAAGTGGGAGGTGTGCGGCTTACCCGAGGAGGTGCATGACAGACCCATATTCAGCAGTGCCCAGTGTGTCATGCAGAAAAACTTGAGCTGCAGTGCACCATGAAGTCAAACCATGCTATCATGGGGGGCATGAACATGAATACGCCATGCAACCACATACTGAACATGACTGCACCACTAGCCCATCATGCAACACGTGTGCATGACTGCACAAAGATAGGAATAACACAGGCAGCCCTAAATCAGCAAACCACCCAGTGACAGGCACAGGAACTGCACAGTTAGTGTGGGAGACAGTGGTACAGACAAAGAACCAGAGAGAGACAATGAGACACTGCAACAGACACTGCAGGCACCAGAGTGATGGCAGGCCTAGTATTTGCCATGGCTACATTAACAGCTGATGTGAGGAGACTGCGGGAACAACATGCTGGCTGATGGAGGGCACATAGGCTATATGCACAGCACAGACAGTACCGGCCCTGCATTACCTTTGAACAGCTGACAGGCATAGAGATCCTGGGCTGGTATTGACATGACAAGGCACTACTGAGACAGCTATGTGAGCTGGTCCATGATGAGCTGCAGGCACCCACACACAGAAGCCATGTCATGACAGTGGAGACAAAGGTCACTGCAGCCATGTGCTTGCTCACCATGGGTACATTCCAGACACTGGTGGGGGACACCACTGGTATCACCCAGTCGGCCACATCCAGGCTCCTCACTCAGTTCCTCAACGTTCTGCTGCCCCACGCTAGTGAGTACATAAGATTCTCCAGCATGGCAGAGGAGCGGACAGAAGCGAAGCAGGACTTCTACAGAGTGGCACACCTACCTGGTGTACTTGGCACAATAGATTGCACCCATTTGGCCCTCAGAGCACCACCTGGCAGTGATAGCAAAATATACCAGAACCGGAAGGACTACCACTCGATCAACTGCCAGGTGATGTGCAATTCCACAGGGAGCATCACATATGTGTATGCCAACTACCCTGGGAGTGCATATGATGCCTACAGCTGGCACCGCTTTGAGTCCAGGGAGCTGTCTGGGGGCCATCTCGCAGGTGAGTGCAGCACAACAGTAGCACAGGTGCACACAGAATACAATGGGTACAGACAAGGGGGATGTACAGAAGGCACAGAAGGGTATCAGGCAGCAGTGCATGCAGACAGGCATGGGGGGAACAACACAGACAGTGTAACAGGAGAAAGAAGGATGGTAGCTCATAGTCAGCATAGAACATAGCAACCGGCATAGGGAAACATAAAGCAGGGCACTGCACAGGGTACACGTGCAACACACACAGGTGTGCATCACTGAGCACTGCAATGGATGATGGTAACACACACAGGCTGCCCAATGGGGAAGGAGTTGCCCATGGGCAGACAGTGGGCATGGGTGGGCCATGGCAATGAGAACCAATGCTGGCAGTGGACATATGCTATGTGGCTACCACAGGGCAGACCAATGCAGGACAGCCAGTGATAGGTCAGGTGGGCCCTGAGTGGTGTGCGATGGACAGACCTGGCACAGAGTAATGACACATCTCCCATCCATCCACAGGTGACAGCACATACCCCCACAGACCATGGCTGCTAATGCCCAACCTGCGGCCCTCATCCAAGGCAGAGGAGAGGTACAATGTGGCACACACCAGGACAAGGAACATCATACAGTGAGTGTTCGACATCCTAAAGATGCGGTTCAGATGTCTGGACAGGTCTGGACTGCCTTACATTACAGCCCACAGAAGAGCTGTGACATATTCTTGACCTGTTGAATGCTCCACAACAAGGCCCTTGACTGTGGAATACCGTTACAGGACCAGGAGGGTGACATAGCACTGGATGTGGATCCAGCAGATGGGGCAGTGCAGCCATAGCAGGAGAGGGGACAACCCACAGATGGCCATACTGGGGCAGCGGCATATGGACACTATCATCACAGAGCACTTTGGTAACAGGAGGTGAGCATGTATGTAGGATGTGTGACAGCAGACATTTAGCCATGTACCCTGAATGCCACTAACAGCCAACCTTCATGTGAAGGTGACCTAGAGGCATTGCAGTATGGACTGCAGGAATGCCAGCATGTGTATCCTGTCTGGACCCCTGCCCACGACAGGTAGATGCTATGCACAGAGTCACATACATCCAGTAACAAGGGCAGCATGGGTCAGAATGCTCGATATGGCACATACCCATAGTGGGTAACCAATGTGCACTCATCATCCCCATACCATTCCCATGTCACCTGACAATGCAGCCTGGAGCCTCACCTGCAACCATGCCTGTTGACACCACAGCATGGGGGGAATACTGAATGGCACACGATAGAAGGGGGGTATGGGCCATCCACTGCAAGGTGACAGGATGGGAGCATGGTGGAATGGACAGGCACACTACGACCTGCATGTGTGGCCACCGCGCACATGGATGGAGCCCCTCTGGGACAGGGCAACACCCATGGCAGTGCCACATGCTGATGGTGCAGGGGATGGCTGTGACAGCAGCCATGGGAAGGTGCATGCAACAGTGCCACCATGGAACTGTGGTGTCCCACGTGCTGTGTCCTGTACCCTGGATGAGGTACTGGTACCTGATTGTGGGTGCCCACGTGTGGGTGTTGTCACAGTGAATGCAAGACCACCACCGGGTGTGGTGGTGTGGAATGGCAGGGTGAGTGGGGAAGCAGTGGCATCAGCAAAGCCTGGTGGTGATTGCATGGGTGTGCTGAAGGTGCTGTCAAATGCATGTGCATGTGTGGGGGGTGCACTGCCCACAGCCCCTGCCACTGTGTGCTCGCATATTGCTGCATCAATATCCAGCAGTGCCCCTGTATCAGCAGTGATGGCCCCCATCAGAGCAACATGCCAGACAGAGCAACATTCCACTTGGTGGTGTAAGGTAGTATGCAGCCCCACCATGTCATCATGCAGGCTCACCTGGGAATCCTCAGCTGACTGCAGCATAATGTTATGGGCAGCAAGAACAGGGACATGGAGTAGCGGCTCCTGTTCGGGTACGGCCGGCTGAACATGGGTTGGGCTTTGAACCCTGCACAGGTCATCTGGTGGCACCTGAACTTGCACAGCAGCCTGTGATTGGGGGGATAACACCTCAGTGGCTGGAAGTTCCTGCGAGGGCCGTGCAAGCTGCAGGGCATGCTGCTGATTGGCGTTGACCGCCATGTGCACGACCAGAGGACCCTGCTGCACAGCAGTGGCAGGGTGCACAGCAGCACCCTGCACCTGTGGAGTGAGCATCTGCGCATGCCACATGGTGGCCTGCAGAGGGTCATGACTTGTATGTGTGCTGGGTGCAACGGGTGTGCAGAGGATGACACCAGTAGGCACTGCGGGCTCCGTGTCTTGGATTACATTGTTGATGAAGGTGTCTCCATTGACAGTGTTGTGGCAAGCACCTCACCAGGGTCTAGGTCACCCAGCTTCTCAAACATCAGCATGTCCCCACCATACAATGAGAGCATTTCATCACCATCAAAGTCAGCCTGCTCATCACCATCATCATCAACATCAACATCAAGACCACTAACACCAGCCCCCGATCCCCGCCACTACCGTGACAGCAAGGGATGCACCACCAGTGGAAGGCCCTGCCTGCATCAGGGGCTCTGTTGTACATTGCAGGGTAGGTGTGGTGACAGTGTGCACTGTGGAGGGTGCACCCAGTCTGGCAGTATGCACCTGTGATAACCCACTAGGCCTAGCCTGGCTCAACATGGTGAACAGCATGCTGACATACATGGGTGGAGAGGTGGTGACAGGGGTTGTGCATGCAGGCCAGTATCTCTGTGTGTGCCGTACACCATATGGGCAGGCACATATGATGTGGACAAGGGTGTGCTGTACAAACACATATCTGCTGATGTGTAATATGAAGTGACTACATACTGGATATGTGTCTGTGTACCCCCCCACACCATTGCTGTGACATGCGTGTGATCGCCGACAGTACTATACTATACTCACAGAGTTGGGCCAGTGCAAAGCCAACCTCCCACCCACTGCCTTCAACACCAACCAGGGCCACCAGCTGGAAAGTGGTGGCCACCAGTGTCTCCTGCACCATCAGCTGCAGTGCACCTCATGGCCCCCCACCCATGGCCTGTTGATCCCTACTGACCTGAGCCAGTTGTCCCCATGTTCATGTACGGAGACCACTGGCACGCTTTCTACACTCTTGGGGGTATGGTTGTATGTACCCTGTGCATTCATTGCCTCTGCCACCTCATCCAAGCCCTTGTTGTAATCCTGCTGTGTCTCTGTCTTTCAACACAGGACAGCCTCCCTTAGTGCATAGGCCTCTGTCAGGGCCTTCAGCTCATCCACAGTGACATTTGGCCTTCTACATCTTCCAGATGCCATCAGTGGTGCTATAGTGAGACAGAATTATGCATAAGCCCTGGCATCATGGCCCTGTGTGGAGCATGACTGGAATATGAAAGACAGGGTCTCACACACACAAAAAATAAGAATGGCCTACCTTACAGGATGCAGTTCCTGGTTCACACCGCACTGCCCGATGGTGCATTGCCCATCTTATTCTAATCCACAGGTAAATAGGCAGATCCAAGGCCAGTAATGATATGTAAATATCTAGGATGTGCAGGGGCAATGTAATGAGGCCATTAGCATATGCTGGTTGAATATAGCATTTAACCATGCCACGCAGTCTGTAGTATATCGCGCGTATGCATATGAGCTGTAGTCTGCATTTGCGCATACCCACAGGATGCCGCACATGGTCAGGGACATGTCATGTCATCGTACATTGCTGTAGTGGCACTCCAGTGATGTGTACACCCATACTGTGCAATGCACACACAGGCACCATAACGCTGTGCATGCACGCTGTGCTGTAGTGGTTTGATGTGCAATATGGTCAGGATGGGATGTGTCACAGCCGGACCTCCACAACATGGCAGTACAATTGTGCCATGCATGTGTGTTAGCATGGGCTATGACCCTGGTTTGCCACCAGCACATACGTCACTGCACATGCGCAGTGTGCAGCACTGCTTTTCCTATGGAGCTAGCGTATGGCACTAACACATGCCACCCATGCTAAACATGTGATGGCAAATTGTGCACTAGGTGTGAACCACAACCAGCGCAGGCTCAGATCTTGCAGCAAGACAGGGCTAACACAGCACCATGGCACGTGTGACCTGAGCGGTGGCAGGTGAAAGGAGGGACCAGAGGTGGTCCAATGTTGAACTTGCCAACCTTGTGAACCTAGTGGTCCCAGTGGAGGGATAGCTTTATGGCACTGGTGATCTGAACACCCCCCCAGTCCTTGATGTGGGCCCAGGTGGCAGGCAGGCTTATTGAGCGGATGGGGATTGAGCATACCGGGGAGCAGTGCCACCACTGGTATGGCAATCTGAGGAGGAGGGACACTGCCAGGCTTCACCTGATACAGGGAAATGGTTCACAATGGCAATGTGCCACACCTAGGTACATATACAAACTGCAGAGGTGCAACAGCATGGGCAGGCATAGATATCTGAGAATTGTCACCATGGCTGCAGGGTGATAGCCACTGCAGGTGTGGGCATGCATGCCCTAGACACCAGGGGTGAGCATGCTCATAATGCAACACACAACACACCCAAACACACGGTGCTGCCTGCACCACCTGTCTGTGGGCAGCCATGGGCACATGCACAGCCATGCCTATACATGCCATCCATGGCAAGATGGCCTGCTCACAAACCTGACATTTATTTATTGATTTATTTAAAGGTTTTACCAAGAAGGCATGCTGAGCAGACTACTGCTCAATTCCAGATGTGTCCTGGGGTGGGCGGGGAAGGAGTACATACATATTGGACAGTGTCTATACTTTACAGCAAAATCATACATCATACATGGATTAAGTGCAGTGTAGCAGGCAGTTGTACAAGGCAAATGACAATAGAATGTAGTAACAGTTAAATAATATACATGCAACAATTTTCATAGCATGCCTTGTCAGAATGTAGAGCTATCATGGGTACATGTGATGATGGAGGAGAAATGTGCTTTGAGAAGGGAATTGAGGTCCTGACTGGGGGGGGGGTGTCGAATACCCTGGAGGAGTGAGTTCCATAGTGTGGGCATACGATATGTGAATGCTGACTGGCCTGCCAAAGTGGACATGCATGGGATGGCCAGCAGATGTGAGTCATTATTTCTGAGTGCGTAACCTGGGTGGGTAGAGGCTGAGAGTACAGAGGCGCGATATGGAGAGACGGACTATGCCAAATATTTTGCTGTGATGCTAGTACAGTGGGAGTGTCACCAGTACTGAAGTGAGGGGAGGTCAAGGGTCCGGTATAGGACACAGTGGTGTCAGGAGGTCTAAACCTCACTCTCAGGTTCTTGGCAATAATGGGCATGTAAGGAATCACAGACATGTTGCACAAGAGTAATTCAGCTTGTTTATTACTACCAAAAGGAAAATCACAGTTGCCCTAAGCAGTTCTTACCAATAGGAACTGGAAGCCAATGCTAAGCGTTCCCTATACCTCGAGGAATCTGTGTGTCTCCTGGGGTCTCCGAGGTAGAAGACGTAATGTCTTACATTATATACCTAAGATAATTACTGTGGTTACTGTAAGATAGAAACATTTCTAGTTACAGAGATTAGGCCCATTGGCTAAATTAGAGGTGGCTCCACAGTCCGAGATAACATTATACTATTTTGTTATAGTCATCACTTTGTAGAAACAAAGAGGTACAGTTTGTACATAGCCGTATAGTAATACAAATCATCAGAAGATGGCAATGCCGACTTATATATCATAATCAATCATTACAAGGACACAGATGTCCTAACATCTTGTAAGTAAGAAATACATGTATATATTGGAAAGTAAAGTGTATAGCAATAATGTGCATACATATCCTGACATCTACTCTTATACGGTAGATGACCTTAGCCCTATATATTAGTATAACATATGCCTAAATGCTAGCTGTCTGCGGTGTACCTCTGGGGGTACCAATTAGGGTGCAGGGACCTCGTGTAACAGTGGTGAGTGGTAGGAGGACCATCAAAGACAAAACGACAGAAAGAGTGGAAGAGGGAGACCAGTCTGGCTAAGGTGGACTTTGGGGCGGCACTGTATACTACATCACCATAGTCGAAGATAGGGAGGATTATCTTCTGCACAATCACTTGAGCCGGCAGTGTGATGCAGCCATGATTGCAGTACAAAGTTCTCAACTTGGGAAGAAGTTTTTTGTGGATGGCATCAATATGTACAGAGAAGTCTAGGTGCTGGTCAAGCCAGACCCCGAGATATCTGCATGAGGTGCAAGTCTCTAGAGAAGTCCCATCCAGGGTGTGGAAGGAGGGGGTGGAGGGGAGCCTTAAAAGTCTCTGCCTTGTGCCGAAGGTCATGGAGACTGTTTTCTTGGCATTGAGAAAGAGATGATTTGAGTGAAACCAGTGTTGAACTTCATTGAAGTCCTGCTGGAGTCTGGTCGCCACATCAGAGGTTGAGGGGCCGGATATGTATAGTACTGTGTCATCTGCATACATTTGAATGGATGTGTGTAGGCAGACAGAGGGCAGGTCATTGAGGAAAATGGAAGACAAAAGCAGGCCAAGGACTGAGCCTTGGGGTATACCAGAGGTAACTGGGAGGGGAGCAGAGGTGGTGCTACCAATTCTGAGATATTGGGATCTGCCTATGAGATAGGAGTGAAACCAGCTGGTGGCCTCACTTGAGAGCCCTGTGAGAAAGAGCTTGGATAAAAGTAGGGAGTGGGAGACAATGTTGAAAGCTTTAGCCAGGTCAACAAAAATGGCAGAGGTGATGTGGCCACTATCCATACCAGTAAGGATGGAATCAGTGACTCTTAGGAGAGAGAGGTGGTGGTGGAGTGGAACTTCCTAAAACCTGACTGGTAGAGTGTGACAAAAGAAGAGGAATCAAGATATGAGGAGAGCTGTGAGAGGACAAGGTGTTCCTGGATTTTAACCAGAATAGGTAAGAGGGAGATCGGGAGATAATTCCCAGGAGCAGAGGAGTCACCACCTTTGGGAAGGGGGATGACTGTGGCGTGCTTCCACTCAGTAGGGATAGTGGCTAGAAAGAATGAGAGGTTAAAGAGTGAAGCCAGGGAGATGGCTATGGCTGGAGCTGACAGGTATAGCAATTTGGAGTCCAGGCCAGTGGGACACTTGCCCTTGGTGGCATTGAGGGCAAGTAGGGCTTTGTAAACTTTGGCTGGGAAGGTCGGACAGAAACCGAAGAGGGTCCAGCTGGAGATGCTTGGTTGGGGGAGAAGGAGGAGAGGGGGTTTGCTGGCTTGGGGGGAGAGGGGGTTTGCAGGTCAGGAGTGAGAGTGGACAAAAGTGATGCAGTACATTCTGTAAAGAAGGAATTGAACTGAGAGGCAACTTCGAATGGGTCTGTGATCTTGGAGCTGCCTGCGTTAAGAGCAGGGGTGGTGGGCTGTGAGGTAGAGGAGAATAGTGATTTAACCACCTTCAAAATTTAGATGGCTGACTTAAGTTGATGTGAAAGGTAATTGGCTTTAGCCCTATGGATTTGTCTTGTACAGGCATTTTGTAGGGAACGATACTTTTGTTGCTGCATGGGTGAGCCAGAGATCTTGGCCGCCTTCCAAGCCTGATCCCTGGCCCTGAGGAGGGCTGTGATGGCCACAGAAATCCATGGCAAGTGGGCACACCTCACCTGAACATGTCTGAGCAGGGCATGAAAGTTCCAGACTGTGAAAAACCTGGACTCGAAGTACTCCAAAGTCGATTGAGGTAGCCCGGGGGATGTAGGACCAATCTATGTTTGCCAGATCATATGGAATAGATGCCAGGTCCAAGGATTTAAAGGATCTAGTCGGGATGGTTCTGGGAGGGGGTGATTTAGGACTATGTATTTTCCTGACTGAGTAGATCATGTGATGATCGATTAAGGAATCTGGTAACAGTCCTGAGGCAAGTACCCAATGCAGGTGGGAGGTAAGGGACCAATCCAGGAGGGAGTGTTTCGATGAACTGGGGTTATGACATGTGGGCTCATTGATAAGTTGCAAAAGGTTTAATGCTGCCATCTGATTGCACAGCTTGGAGTAACTGCCTGAAAGCCAGTTCTAGTTAAAATCTCCAAGGATATGTTACTTATGCCCAGAAGCCAGTGACATAAGGATGTTCAGGTGTTCCAAAATGGAGGGCGTAGTGGAGTCAGGAGAGCAATAGGAGCCAGCAATAAAAATGGGGCTAGTGTGGGGGAGGGAAAGTTTAATTAATAAAGCATCGATGGTGTGCATGGGCATTGGCAGCAGGACCGGGTTAAACTGAAGTGATGAGTCGATGTACATGGCAACGCCACCACCTCTTTTATTGCCAGGGTGGTCGTGATGGATAAGAGTGTAGCCAGGAATAGCGTATTCAGCATCCTGATTGCATGGTTTCAACCAGGTGTCAGAAATAATCAGTATGTCAGGTCTTAAGGAGAGAGCAATTGGTTGCAGCAGGGTAAGTTTGTTTAGGAAGCTGCAGATGTTTAGGTGGGTGAGTTTTAGGCCTCAGGGGAGTTGGGGGGGGGCAAGATTTGGACAGAGGGGTTGGACCAGAGTTAGGTTTGACATCCCTGGTTAGAAGGAGTAAAATAGTTACCAGAATTTTGGTTTTGGGCACAGCCTATAGAAGCTTGCAAAAAGAATTTGGTGGCTCGGAGGGAGCCACTGAGGAGACCTGGGAATGGAATTTCAGGGCAATTAATCCGTCATGAAAGGTGGGTGGTAGAACAGAAGGCCCTACCAATAAATTGAGTAGGAGAGCATCATGGAGAAGCACAGCAGCTAAGGTGGGGGTAGGAATGACTAAGGTGTAAGGTACTGACTGGCAAGGATGCGCCTCTGGGTAGGAGGAGGTAGGTAGGTAGCGAAACCAGAGGAGCTAGCATTAAATCACTAATAGGCATAGAAGCATCTTAGTGTGTCTATAGGTAGTATGGTGAGGGTTTAGTAGTGGCCACTAGCAGTGGGTGCTGATAAGCAGCAAGTGGAAAAGTTATCTGATAGGTTTTACAATAACACATGACCGTAGCTATAAAATTAGTGGATAACCAAGGGTAGTGATGGGGGCGGAGGGGACAACCACACAGCGTTTTGAAAAGTTGTCCGTTGCACACCTCAGACCATGCTGCATATCTGCTGCTGTATAGTTTCAGGCCAGGAGTCAGCAAAACAGTTTCGGGGCGGGGCATAGTACACCTGGCCTTCATGACCACTTGGGGAGCTGTGGGGAGGAAGCAGAGAAACAGAAGTTATATGCAGGTACGATGGAGGCAGGAGCTGTACAGACAGAGGGACAGGAGGGCTACTTGGTAGACAGGCAGGATGGCTTCTAGGAGCAACCGGGGTTGAGCAAGAGTTGGGCGGGCTAATCCCAAGACCAGACTAGTGGAAAAAACTATATCAATATGCATTTAAAGCAACAATTCATGCATGAATTTGTGGGCTATTCCCAAGACTAGAATAATAATAATAAAAAAAAAAATCAATATGCATTTAAAGGAACAATTCATGCTCAAATTTGTGGGCTAATCCTGAGACTAGAGCTATGAGAAAGAAACAATAATATGCATTAAGGCAACAATTCATGCACAGGGTGCATCATGTTGCCCCGTGATGTCGCTGCCTGGGTCCACAGCAGGCCATGGTGCAATGATGTGCCATTGGCCCTAGCTGTGTGACCCGTGCACACAGCCAACCAGTGGCACGGCCACCTGCGGGGGGGTGACCGACATGCGGCGCATGTCACATGCACCAGTACACAGTAGAGTACACATGCAGCATCCAGCATGGACCCTGTTGCTGTGTGTGTACTCACCTGCTTCATTCATGGCCATGCACCGGCACGCATGTCACCACATGGCATCAGTTGCACATTGTGGCACGTGGTTAGTGGCCTGTGATGGACCACCACATCACCAGAGCCATGGGTGATGCTGGGGGGGGGGCAGTGCATGTGATGCCTATTAGTAACCGCATACTTATGCTTTTGTCTCCCCTGCAGACTGTGTGGGCAATTGCACGCCATCCAGATGGCAAGGAGGATGGCTAAGTGGCAGGGCTAGCAGAGGTGGGAGCAACAGTGACACCAGGACACATAAGTACCCATGCATGTTCCTTAGTGCTGTTACAGGGGAGCCCCTATACCTTTTGCTGCACCACGCAGGGTACTGCTACTGGGTAACCATCATGGCAGGCATCCACAGAGCTCCATGTGTGACATTCTGACACCACAGCCTGCCATGGGCCAACATGTCACATCTGGTTGGGCCACCGTGCCATCCATTCATGCAGGGGCACTGGCATGCTGTGCACAATGTGACTAGGGTCATGCATTGTGTCTGGCTGTGCACATGACTAGTGTGTGTCCCTTGCTAACACACATGGGCTGCAGCAAGCAATGCCTATACATGCAGGGCAGCCTGTGCAAGGATCACCTAGCTGTGTTGTGCTATGACTGCCCTGGTACCACACCCCACTGTCACAGCAGTGCCACACCCCCAAACACCCACACCAGTCTGGACACATGGTCATGGCTGCCACACTGTCTGTGTTCTGCACAGCGCATGCCATGGTCCCTGTACATGCTATGTGCATGCATACTGTGCCACTTCTGGGCCACCAGTGCATGTCAGTATGCCATGGCCCATGGGTGTGTCATGCAGGGGAAAAACATGCAGTTTGGGACATGTGTGCACAGGTGTCCCTCACACAGATGCACAACGTGCACAATGGATGTGTGTCTACCATGGCCATGCACAGTGTTGCTGGCGGTGCAATACACTGCCCAGCCTATCACCAATGGTCACATTGCAGCAGAGCCATGTGGGGCACATGGCTATGGAACATGCTGTTCCACCCCTTATACCAAGGCTGTGTGAGTTACTGCACCCCCCACACCACCTGGCATATGACTCCACCACACGTCCAGCTACTGCAATGCCAGAACACCATGGATAGCTGCCCTCTGTACAGGGTGGTACAGGGCATGCCAATGGGACCTGTGGTCCACTGGGCCGGCGTTGCCCTCCCTTGTGTCCCTCCCACAACAGGCTGTCTGTGCACGTGCATGCTGAGGCCACATGGCCACACAGATGGTCATGCTACACCAGCATGGCCATATCCATGCCTGCTGCTGTTGCCATACACAGTCCATCCCCCGTCATACATATCCCCAGTGCAATGCAATAGGGCCATGCTGGCCCACACTGCATGTGGCACTGCGCTTGTCTGCTTTGAGTGTGCTCGCCATGTTGAACACTCCTGTCCCTCTACAGTCCTGTGTAGCGCAGCATCATGGGTGTGCAGTACCATGTGCAGCACATGGCCCACTGTTGCAGCATGGCACACATGCCCAGACTGATCACCAGCACCACCGCCACACTGTGGCCACACATGTCAGACCCCCATTGGTGGCCCATCCTGTTCACAACCACAATGTACCCCTACACCCCCATCCACTATGCCCTGCCATGTCCACCAGTCAGGAGTGCCCCTTGTGTCCACGGCTGTATGCACAGCAGTGCATGCCTTGGTTGCCACACTGTTGAACAGCTGACACAGGGCCGCTGTGTAGGCGTGGCTGCCTGGCATGCACAGCCACCCCTGTGTCATCCATGTCAGTGCTGGATTTGGCCACCATGTGCTGCCTGGCATTGGCAGGTCAGTCCACATCCCCTCCATTGCCCCCATGTGCCTACCACTGTGTCTGTTGCTGCACTGCTCATGGCCGTTCCATTGCCCGTGGGTCACACTACCGTACCGACTGCTATCTTGGTGTCACACGTCAGGTGCCCCAGATGCGCACATATGTGTGTGTTGCCACCTCACATGCATGCACATGGCTCCTGTGGCCCTGTGCTCACAGTGTATGGCCCACGGGCTAGCCACAAAGCACATGTTGAAATATGTTAAGGTGTGTGGCACACGTAGGCCAGTACGGTGCAACTGAAGTAGAGCATGTGGTCAGCTGACATTGTGGAGGGGGGCCGCAGGGTACACATCACAGGTGTCCACTGTTGTGCAACTGGGATGGTTGGGACAGAAGGGTTCCTGGATATGCTGGTGTGTGGTTGCCCTGGGCTGCACAGTGGACAACTCTATGTGCTGTGAGAACTTGTCCCCTTCCTGTTCCCTCCACATGGGTGGGAAGACCCAAGGGTCACTGCTCCTCCATAGTTCCTGAACTTGTGGTTTCTTGCATTCGAATTTACATGGGGTGGGACTGCACCTTCAGTTGTAGGCCACTCACCCTGTTGTATGGTGTTCCCATGTCTCTACATTCCTCTGCATGCATGGCATTTATAATCACCACTCCAATGCCAGGCACCAGGCAGGTGCACATTGCCATCGCTCTCTTGGCACCCCCCCCACACTTGGCCTTGATGACATGACCTCCCACTGTACTTGCCCATTATCTGGCTATATCTCCCATTCACTCATCCCAAGTGCCCCTCCTCTGCACTTTGTATAATGGGTACCCTAAATGTTCACTCTGGATGAGAGTGTTCTGTTACCTCATGATTGTTACTACTGTGTTTGTGTTACTGTAGCCTGGTATGCTGTATTCCTCAGCTGTGCACTTTGTCTGTTCCCATGTGTTCTGCTGTCACTGTGGGTACTGTGTATATTTCTGGTACTGTCTGCTGTGTGGCATTCCAATGGCCCTAGTCGTGCCTGTGCATGGTCCTGTGACACAGTGTACATAGCCGGTAACCATTGTCATACATCAGTACATACATATGGTACCTGTAGGTGTGCATTGCTGACATCCACCCCAGTGTGGCCAGGTGAGGGCGGATGTCATGGCCTCTTGCACACAGGTGGCAATGCGATGTGCAATAGCCGCGGAGGGGATGGTGGTGTGGTGTGCGCACAATGTAGGTGTATCACTGGATGAAGTGCTGACTGTTGCTGCCACTGCATAGCACACTGCTGTGCCTGCTCATGTGACAGTGTATGCTGTTCCTTGTGACCCTCCTGCAGTGTGCCCATGTATGGCCTGTTCTGCTGGTATATGGCTCCCACAGTACTGCATGTGATTGGTGGGTGTATAGCAACAGTATGCATGCACTGGTGTTGTCTGTGTGCCCGGAGCTGTGGCATGCACATGCAGCCTCCTCCAGGACTAGCCCGGCATGCTGGGCTCGGTAGTGACTGCTTCCTGCAGGGGGGGCCATTGCATTGGACCATGTATGGACCATGGAGGGTGGTACAGTGGTGTGGTTTAGGGGGGCTCCACAGGGCATTGTTTACATTACAGGCCGTATGTGCTGGGGGGTACTGTTGTGGGCATGCACAGTGTTGGGACACATGTCTGCATGGGCCATGCATGGGTGTGACCAAGGGGTGGGTCATGTTGATATCTGTTGCTCAGGCCAGTGTGTGCTGTGTGCAGTGGCCCAGTGTCATACCAGTGGGCAGGCAGCTGTGGCCTGTGACCACTATCTACCGGCATTTGTGCCTGTCGCATCCCCACTATTTGTTGCATGACCTCCTTCTCAATGGTGTTGCATGTGGCTGGTGGTGACCTTGCTGCACATGCAGCAGTCTGGCACCCTCTGTGCGTGTGTGTGCATCACACCTGTCACACCCACACAGGACCTGTGGTGCATTTGCATGGACTGTGGCACCATCTGTGTACATGGCACATGCTGTAACACATTTGCAGCAGTTTGTCCAGCAGGGTGTGCATCCCACGGCCCCATGCCCCATCTGCCATGCCCTACACTGCATCATCACAGCCAGAATAGCACCACACTGCAGGGCCAATCTGTGAAATGGGTACAGTACCCATTTGGCATCCGGACCCTGTCACTGACCCCTGCACTGTGTTGTCTGGCATGCCCTGTTGTGCTATAGGGTGTGCTTTGGGCTCCACCCCTGTCATCTGTGCTCTGCCTGGCCTACACTAGGTGGTGCATTGTGCCATTCCCATGCTTTGACCTGTGTGTGTACTGCAATGGTTACTCGGTGTGAGCACCGCATATCTGCCTCAGTGGCAGGTTGTGGTCATTGTGTGGCACACACATGTCCATTGGTGTCCCCTGGCACTTTGGCCATGTCCATGCCTGTGTGGCCACCATGCTCATCCTTGCCATATGCCCAGACAGTTCATTGTTGTGCCCATGGCACATCTTCTGTGTTTACACAGCCATGGCTTGTGCCTGCAGTCTCACACGTGGCGTGCAGGCCATTGCATGCTCTGCACCTTGGGGCCTGCTGTGTATGGCCATATGTGCTGGACATGTTGTTTGAAGGGGTGGTTGTTCCTGGGTCTTGTGCGCATCCCGGTGCTGGTCCCCTGATTGTGTGTTATATTTTTCAGGGTCCCAGTGGACATCCACTGCAGGGACAATGCCGATGGGGGCCAGGCGTCACAGGACCGCACCAGCTTGCAGGTCAACACAGCTGCTCGGGACTGTTGTGCTGCAGCTCGTGGCACTGCAGTGGGCCATGAGGGGAAATACCAGTGCCATCTGGTGCGGGGTCTCAGGACATTGCAAGAGCTATTCATGAGCGACGTGCTGAGGCCCACCAGAGGATGGGACAGTGAACCAGGCAATAGGTTTGCCACTGGACTTTGCTCCATTCCACCCCTCCTGTCCCACCAGCCCTGTCCTACATTGTAAATAGTTCTACCTGCTCCTTTCATAGTCCTGCTTCACCCCCCCATACCCGTTTTCAGGTTGTTTCATTCTGTTGCTGTGTTTGCTGCCTGTTTACTGTTTATTTACTATTCCTAGCTATTGTTGTTATTTATTGTACACTGTTGCTGCCACTGTTGATATTTTTGCTGTTGCACTTTTTTACATAAACATTTTTGATACAGCTTGTTGTCTGCTGCGTGTTCATTCACTGGTGCATTGTGCGTGTGCTGTGTCCCTGTACCAGCCATGTCCTTGCCCGCAGGTGGTGGGGTGTGCACTCTTATTTCCATGTGCACCCACTGCACATGTGTGGGCAATGGCACCTGTGACTGTGTAGCCTGCCTTGATTCCCCTGTCTGTATCTTGGCTCCGTCCCCCTGGGTCATTGTGCTGTGGCTTCACGGGCACTGCTGCAGTCACTCAGGCATGCATGGGTTGCTCTGCTCACCCTTTTTGTGCAGTCCTGTGTGCACCACTAATTATGGGGCCCATATTCAGTCTGGGGCTGTTGCTCTGCGCTGGTTTGTTTGTGCGATTGCTCTTCACTACGATATGCAGCTTGTTTTGAGTGATCACATTTCCATGCATTACTGCTGAATATGGCAATGTTTTTCTGCTGCAAATTTGTTTGCACCGCTCAACCATTTGCATGGCACATGTCTGCGGATTTGAATATGTCCCCCTTAATCTCTTGAATTGTTATTGTTAGATGTTCAGTTGAGACATTTTTCTGTACACAGTGGGTGGGATATTCAAAGGAGTTGCGCTTGGCGCAACAGGGTTGCACCATGCGCAGCAGGGTTGCACCATGCAAAGCCCACCAATGCGCCCTGGTGCGATATTCAAATGGGCGAGTTGCGCTGCACAACCCCCAATGAGCCAGGGTGCACCTGTAATGTATGCAGTGCAAGTGCAGGGGGTGTGCCCATGCAAATGCGGCACATCCCAATATTCAGCCCAGGATGTGCGGCGCATGTGCCGGCACAGATCCGCCTTGCGCGACACGGGGGGGGCGCAAAGTTGTGCCCGACGAAGCCAGGAGCAAGTCCTGGCCACCCACAGGTGAGCTGCCATATTGCAAGGTGCAACATGGCAGCCGCCTGCTGTGGGCGGCCACCCGACCACCCAGTACACGGTCCACGAGCCCGCTGCCCAGCGGGTGTCATGCCCCCCCGTCCGATCGCAGGCACACGTCGAGGAAACCCTGGTGGTCCAGTCGACTGCTATCCTTTGCCTGATCACAAGAATATATTGAAATAATCTCTGGTGGTCCAGAGGACTGCTAGCCCTTGTCCTATCACAGGCATGTATTGATGTGATCCCTGGTGGTCCAGTGGACCAATCTCCATCACCCGCTCACAGGCATATGTCAAATCTCCAGTGGTCCAGTGGTATCCCTCCTCCCCACCCATCCACTGAGTCCCCCACCACCCTGCACCCCCCCCCAGTCAGCAGCGGGCGGCAGCTCCCCACCCATAAGCTGCCCGGCTGCCCGCTGACTGACAGCATGCAGTAGGGCTGTATGCCTATTGGCCAACTGCGTGGACCAATTGGTGTGCAAACCATACTGTACTACACAGTCCAGAATTATGAATGAACACGTGGGCAAGAGATAGCGGTTCACTTGGATCACCAAGTAAAGGAATCTAGAGAAATCACAGAACTAAGTAAAAAATTGGGGAAACTAGGGGACAGACTGGAAGACCAAGAAAGTTGTCTCTGATGAAACAACTTAGTGATTGTGAGGGTATGCTGAGGGCACTAACCTACTAGCTTTCTCACAGAAGCTACTAGCGGATGTAGCCGGACCCCCAGAGTCAGGTCCAGTCTACACACTTGAGAATGCTCACCGATCTTTCAGACCCTACCCTGACAAGGGGAAAGACCAAAGGTCATCATAATTTGCTGCTTAAACCTGCAGGACAAGACACACATCCAGGCAGAAGTCCAAAGGAAAGGAGCCCTGAATTGGAACAGTCAGAGAATACACATTTATAGTGACATTACCCCAGCAGTACAAGATAAACAAAAGTCATATCAGGATATAAAGAAGGCTCTTCATCAAGCACTCATACCACTTCAGATGCTACATCCTGCTCATCTTGTGACTGCTGTACCCTCTGGCTCCCATGAGTTTCCTAATGTGGAGACTATACGCAAACAGCTTACCAAAATCCTGCCTAATGTTTTTCCACCTCTGCCACATCTCCCCAGAGGTAAAATATAAGTGCTAAGGGACACAGTGAGTTCTGTTTACTCTGACTGTTACCTGTAATGCCTTACAACATTCCTGCCAACACTAACCCGTTGTTGAACCCCCATCTTTCTGCTCCCCATACTACCACAATCTGGTACTGACAACTTACAGAGTGGGTATTGGGAGAATGCTTAGTGATGTGACCTTTGTGGCATCAATCTTATATGGGGACACACCCTGCACCGAAAGTTTGGATGCAATGACATGAAAATGGCTGGTCCTGGTCCCACAGATGTGGCAGAGGGGCTATGATTACCATCTTCTCCCCTGGACTCACCCTGTTATTTCCAGCCACACAGGACTTAGCCTTTGTCTGTCAGACAGTAGTAAATCTTGCATAACACTAGCAGTACAACTGATGAGCACCATGGCACTGCCCACTCCAGCCACTCCCCACCAACACGCCCACCACGTAGTACCACATAGCTCTCACCAACAGGAGAATGGGTGAAGGAAAAAAACAGCTTACTCACCAGCATGTCTAGAAGCACAGCTACTTCTGCTGTGGTTGGAGCTGGCACAGTCTTTGCAATCTTTTATACCTGCAAACTCACAGGAACCAATGTGGGATATAACAATGAGATGACTTTCAACCCCACCACAGCCCATCATGAACAATGATCCACCAAACCGGGATTACAAAGATAGCCCGATGCTTGAGACCAAACACAATTTCTGACATCTAACATGGATCAACCAAAGAGTCCTCCATAAACCCTGCCCCAAACCCCTGCATTGTGCAAAACAGGATTCCCATCCATCTGGACCACCACATGGAAACAGCCGAACAGTATGCTAAAGCCAGCCTCTACTACTGACCAGTTTGGGGTGGATGTCCACGGACATCTGCATGGAGTACAGGTTGTCCTATCCCTGTTAAAACCTGCATGTTTCATGTAGCATTTCCTGATGGTTTTTAAAGTCTGCAGCTGTCTATGGATGTTATTACTTGTTTTAAATTGTTCTAAAGGGATATGATCTTATGATTGTAAAGTGCCTTGGTTTTGAAAAGGCGCTCTCTAACTTTTAAAAGACACTCTATAAATAAAGTTTTACTTACTTAGTCACTCTTGATCTTCTGCCAGTTACACTGACACTCTCTGAGTACATGTCTCACTATGTAAAGGTCACCCACACTGTTTGAACCATACGAGGCAGATGGTGTAGCCTTCCGCCATGGTGATTATACCTACCCCTGTGTGACCAGGAGCTCCTGCCACTCTTGAGGACAAACCTTTTCTCAAATCTGTTGCAACAGTTCTTCTATTTCTAAGCTAATCTAACCTTTACTATTTCTAGTCCATAAGGTTGGCCACCTGTGGGCACCCCCTTCTCCCTCTCTTGACTATGCTATAGTGTCCTCTTTGATTTTCCTTTTCCCTCTCAGGTCCTCGTACAGGGAGGTTATTGTGGTGACTTCAGAGTATATGTAAAAAAGGTTGTGTTTATTGTTGTTGGATGTAGTATGTAATAGCACTATGTTATAAAATACCTTAATGTATATACCTTATGTTTATGAAACCTGTAAATGTTAAATACCATGGCACTAGGTGTTTTTGATAATGGTAAAACATACTAGGTGTCCATTATAGAAATTAAGCTAGTTGTGCTATTTAAAATGTATGTAAATTGTTGTAAACTTAACAAGCCAGAAATGTCATGGTGATTTGCATATATCCCATGATGCATTGCGCTATGGAAGTACGTATGATGTATTTCTTTGAAACTTGATTTCTTGCCAATGCCTTTTGGGGTAACTCTTCTTTCAGTGATTCTGCACTGAGGTCCTTTGTTTATATCTTGTTTTGTTTTTCTTCTTTTGGGGCCCCTACTACATGAGCAAATGAGGGCTTGTACAAGGGTTATGGGTACAGCTTAGCTAGTGGATGGGATCAGAGATCAGTGTCAGTAGGTGCTGACTAAGTGCAGTGAAAGAACATTCATAGTCTATTGCTGCAAACTGATGTACTGAAGAAGAAATATGCCATTGCAGAACGTTGTTTCTTGTATTCTGAATAAACATCACGCAGAGATTGTGTGCTGAATCTGAAGTTCGGTGTGTGGTCCATCTATTATCCCACAACCCCTCTTCACCCTGGGCACTAAAGTCCACGCATCACTAAAAACTCTTGTGGGGAGAGGGCAATACTGCATGCTGCATGTTGTGCAAATGGATGCTGTTTGCTTCTTTTTTTTTTTGTAGATTCTATTTCTGCACCGGAGGGCCAGGGCATCTCTCAGGTGTATCCTCACAGCCTTGGCCTCTACTCCCTGCCTGAGACCCCTTCCACAGGGAGTACAAGGGCTGAGCAACCCCCTTCTCCAAGCCCACAGGCTCATCTGGACCCCCGGATCTAAGCCCTCTGGGGCATGACCGTCTCTCCTACCTGGCGACCTTTCTGCAATCTAGACTGTTGGTCCGTGGTTGGGTCGAGGGGCTCAGGAGAGCTGGTGGAAAGGTAGTCCAACATTGGGATGTGGGTGTCAGCTTCTGGTGTCATCATTGCCTCACTAGTTCCTCCAGGGTTTTTTCCTTGGTGTGTCCCCTGAAGATGCTGCATGCAATGACCCTGCATAGCTCTGCTTCCATGACGGTGTCTGCCATTGTCTTGCCCCATGCTCAATGTCCCTGTTCATGTGCTGCCCCTGATTTCCATTGGGAGTTACTATGGAGCGGGGATCCCCCTGTAACCCATCCAGGAAGAGGAGAGCAGTCATCTGGATGCTCAATCCTCTCCCTCCCCCACTGGCGTCCTGAGTCCATTCCCCAAGCCAGGTCACCGGTGTGATGCAAGGTGTGGTGACCAGTGCCTCAACCCTCAGCGCCACCAGGCCAGCCCATTTTTTGCTTCTTTAAATGCTCTTTTTTTTAATTAATTTCAGCCCGCTCTTTCACTCTGTTCGAAAGTTAGCCAACGCAAGTGAATGGGCCAGGGACTACTGGAGACTCTGGGCAGGTTGGCCAACTATGACACTGCTTAGGCAATAATTGCATTCTCCCCAACTTTCCTTCTAAAGTTGCTTCAGTCAGTGCTGGATCCAGAGAAGTGACCCAAGAGGGTAGGTAAGGTATTACATGAGGTCCCTGTACCCTAATTGATACCATCAGAGGTACACCATAGACAACT
Organism: Neoceratodus forsteri; assembly: GCA_016271365.2. NCBI lineage: Eukaryota > Metazoa > Chordata > Ceratodontiformes > Ceratodontidae > Neoceratodus > Neoceratodus forsteri. The sequence continues at coordinate 640,429,396 of CM028132.1, read as the reverse complement.
AGTACTTAAGCATATGTTATACTAACATATAGGGCTAAGGGCATCTACCGTACAAAAGTAGATGTCAGGATATGTACGCATATTGTTGTAATACACTTTGCTTGCTAATACATATACTCTCCTATGTATTTTTTGTGTATTTCTTACTTGTAAGATACCAAGGCACCTGTGTCCTTGGAATAATTATGATTTGTAAGTCGGCATTTCCACCTTTTGGTGATTTGTACTACTACACTGAGTTATGTAAGACTCTGTATAAGAACTCTTTTGTTTACAAATTGATGACTATACAAAATTGTATAATGTTATCTCGGACCATGGAGCCACCTCTAATTTGGCCAATAGGGCTCATCTCTGTAACTAGAAATGTTTCTGTCTTACAGTAACCATAGTAATTATCATAGGTATATAATGTGATACTCTAGTCTTGTACCTCGGAGATCCCAAGAGACACAGAGAAACCTCGAGGTATAGGGAACGCTTAGCACTGGTTCCTGGCTCGTATTGGTAAGAACTGCTTAGGGCAACTGAGATTTTATCCTTTTTGGTAGTAATAAACAAGTGTATTACTCTTATGCAATGCGTCTGTGATTACTTGCATTCCCAATATTGCCAAGAACCTGAAAGTGAGGTTTAAACCTCCTGACAATTGGCGACTGCATGCAGGTGATATTTGGTGTTTGTAAGTTTTCACTCGTTCCAATAACTTTTCCCTTTCCCACGGGAACAGAATGTGTACATTCCTGTATCACCTCTCCCATTTTAAAATCAAGTTTGTAGCCACTTACAAAGTCTGGTTGTTATCCTTTCGGGTGTGATTGATGCCGACTCGACTCACTCCATTACAGCTTTGAATTGTAAGCCTACAACTTATGCAGTAGCCCGGCTGTGTATAAAGTGCTCCTGCTGTGGATCGATACATAGCACGGCACCTTTTTCACAATTTGATTTTCTGTTCCCTCCCACGTAATGGCCACCGTATCAAATATCTGCACAGAACTGAGACTCGATGTCTCGAACTTCCTTACCTCCCATGGAGGATGGGCTGACTTTGCACGGGACGCAAGTCAATCTGAAAACCCTATACTGGGGATTTCAACCCAGTACACAGAGATGAGACAATCAACCAACAAGCATCAGGCTAAAAGGTTGATGGTCGCGGCTCTCTATGCTGCTCTGGAAGCCTCCAAAGCGAGGTTTTGAACCCTTGATCTGCAAATTTCATCTCTTAAGCAACAGATGGGTTTGCAGGAAACAGAATGTGTTAGACTGCAGCAGAACTTGGAGTCTGAACTCCAAACTCTGTGGAATGAAAAGGATTCACTTTTGCATCATTCAGCTCAAGAGGGAGAATAGGAACTTTGTATGTTGAAGCAGGAGTGTGAAAGTTTGAGACAGGATAAGGGACAGGCATTGCATATGAGTGATTTGCTAAGTGCTGCAAATGCTCAGTTGAGTGAGGAGATGGGAGAGCTACAGGATGAGATGAACCAGGTATGTAATGACTTAGAAGTGGCTACTAGGCACAATCGCGAACTAAGCGCCACATATAGAGTGTTGCAGAAGCCAATGCAAGATGAAGTTGATACGGATGTTGCAACTGTGAGTCATGCTAAATGTAAAACCAAGATGGTGAAACTGCGCCATCAGTGGGAGGTTCTGGCTGGACATGTTAAGGCGATGGGAGGTGTAGCCCCTGCCTTACACACGTCATCTGAAGGGGAGGTATCAGATGATGACATCTTTCAGTACAACGCCCAGTCATACCCCTGCTATGGCCCAGAGACCCCACCCAGCCATCCACAACATGGTGGGTCCCCACTACACCCTCACTATGTCATACGTCATCGATGTCGTGACGCCCATCATGGGAGATGCCAACATGGTGGCCCCCATGATGGGGGGGAACAGGCCCAGGCCTGGTCTTGATGGCACCACCGATAGCCATTATTAATGTGGAAGATAGGCAAGAGATAGAAACGATGATTGAAACTGCAATAGGTGATATACATCTTCCTGAGAGAAGTAAACGGGCTATTAAAACCCAGATTAGGCAGCTTCTGCAGGAGGCTGGCACTCAGGATAGTATTGTTCGTACTGCGGCCGAGGCTGCAGTTTGGGCCGCACTAGACGTGCCCGAGATAATCTACCTCTGCCTGATCAACCCAGTAATCCCCTACAAATGGCCTGCTCTGTTCAGCAAATAGCTGACAGTATCGGTCGGGTGAACCCATCCGACAACCTCAGCTGTCACTTAGAAAAGGGGCGTTCTAAATGTGAGATGCTTAGCCTTGCTGCAGAATACCAGGTCTAAATACTATGCCAAACCATCGATCCTAGTTTGTGGGCCAAACTCCCCAATGCCATCCACCAGAATGGGAATGCCACCTTTGATGAGGTTGCAGCTGAGCTCATTTCTGCTCACAGCCCAGATGTAGTAGGAGTGATGCTTGCATACCCTGTAAAACAGCATGCAAAGGAAAGTCCAGCGACTTACTTCCAGAGACTTTGGATGGCCTACCAAGCAGGAAAGCACTTGGTACAAGAAGCTGCGGATGTAGATCTTATTGAATATAAGACCCTGTTCCTTAGGAACATGATTCCTGCAGTAAGAGAAAAGGCAGAGCCAACCACCTACCCCAATACAGATAGGTTTGCCAACATCCTTCAGAAAACTGAGACAGTTTACCAACTCTATATCTGTGACCTGGGCTCCAGTTCCAAGAAGGTAGCTGCCGTGGAGCCTGCTTCAGAGGCCATGACTCACTACACTGTGGAAGGGCAGGATCAATATCAACAGGCCCCTCCAGCTGATAACCAACACCCCCAACAGACCCAACACCAACAACTGCAACAGCAACAACAATGGGGTGGGAACTGGAATTGGCATAAGAATAAAAAGCATAAGGGTAAAGGTAAACCACAACAACAAAGAATAGGCCCTTCATATGGAAGAGAATCAGAAATTCTGAGAGCTCCTCGGACAAGTGCGCTCTGTAGCAGACGCTGTTCCCGCACAGGACCTTGCGTCGGTATAACCGGCGACCCAGACCCCAACAGGTCATGAGGATACTGGAAGTGCAGGCCTTCAGGCCCATACAGGCCTGAACCCAGAAACTCCTTCCTATATAGCATCAGTACAGCATGTTGAAGTGATTCACAAGAGTCAGGCCCAACCCCTTCATGCTCCCAGCAGTACAGATTGACAATTACAGGCCCCAGTCCAGATTGTAAACAAGCTAGTCTTGGACACAAACGGAAAGCACTGCACCGAGGCTGAGGTCGGGGGCCGCCTACTAGTAGCTTGTTAGATACAGGTGCAGCTGTATCTGTATTACATGATGAACATCCAGACACATCCCCTTGGTCCACCGGGTAGAGGACCAACATGTCAGGAGTTGATGGTACTAGGCTACCTGCATACCGTTCTCTACACCTACTGGTAGAGCTAGGCCATCTAAAGACCTCACACACTTTCCAACTAATGGTAATGCATCATCATCCTAGTATTATAGGAATTGACTTCCTTGCACCACACGGCTGTGTGGTGGATCTAGCTAACATGCTGTTGATACAGATTCAGGGTCAATACCATACCATTTTGATCCCTGATTCACACGTTGTGGTGACAATCTCTGCCAATGACAAGGAGTATGACGTCATAGATTTGTTCAAAGGTCATGAGCTTTTCCCAAAGCTTCTCCCCATTTTGCAACGACATTTGGAGGTGTTTTCAATTAACAAACATGACTGTGGCAGAATGCACACTGTCATCGAAGTGCCAGGCCCAGCACATGACAGGCAAAGGCAATACCCTTTTCCAGCTGAGGTCTTGCCTTCTCTTAGAGAAACAATCAAGTCACTCCTCAAGCAAGGAGTAATCAGAACTTGCATTTCCACTGCTAACTCCCCAGTGTGGCCAGTGAAAAAACCCACAGGCGCCTGGAGACTTACTATGGACTACATGAAACTGAATCAGGTCACCCCCAGTTGTTCCCCAACTGTGGCATCAGCACCTGATGTGCTATGACTCTTGACCCCTGACCTGAAATGGTTCAGTGCCCTGGATATTTCCATTAGTTTTTGGTCATTACAATTGGCCCTTAACAGTCAATATAAGTTTGCCTTCCCCTTTGAAGGAAGACCGTACACATGGACTTGCTTGCCACAAGGATTCCATAATAGCCCGTCCCTGTTCCATCTGCACATGATGGACGCTCTGGAGAGTTTTTCTACTCCCCAATGTCTCTTGCAATATATGGACGACCTGTTGCTGGGCCACACAGGAACAATATCTGGATTTCTTGGATGAACTGCTGACTCTCATCCAGAGAGCAGGCCTGAAATGCAACCCAGCAAAAGCACAACTATGTCAGAAAGAAGTACTCTTTCTAGGTCTGAAAATAACTGACCAAGGTCGAAGCCCTACCTGGAAGAAGGTACAGGGATTGCAAGACTTGCCATTGCCCACCAGCGTGGCAACTCTTCGAAGGTTTCTAGGTATGGTGAATTATTCAAGAGATTTTATTTGTGATTTTGTTTAGAAAGCTGCTCCTCTGTATGAGCTACTCAAAAAGGACATCCCATGGACTTGGGGCCCTATGTTCACCCAGGCTGTGACATCACTGAAGCAGACCTTGGCTTCCGCCCTAGCTCTGGTCAACCCCAATCCAGCACTACCATTCCATCTGGAATGTGCCACCTCTGACATTGCCATGTCAGCAGTGTTGGCCCAGAAGGCTCATGGCACCTTGAGACCCATTGCATATGCATCACAGCTCTTGACCCCAGTGGAACAGAAGTACAGCCTTTGTGAAAGAAACCTTCTGGCCACCTACTGGGCTGTCAAACACTTCCTGTACATCATTGGGTACTCTCCACTGATCATCAACACCAATCATACCCCAACTACCTTTCTGCTGTCAGACAGAGTGAAGGATGGGTCAATCTCCAACACTAGACTGGCACACTGGTCACCTCTTCTCCAGGATAGAGACATACAGGTACACCAAACAAAAATTCCATCTATGCTGGCTCATGGACTCCTTTTCCAAGGAGAACCCCATGACTGTACATTACAGTCACCTGATCTTCCACATCCAGGTCCCTTTCTCCCTGCCACGCCACAAATACTTGACAACACCTCTTTGAGTCGCGTCTTTACTGATGGTTCAGCATCCTGCTATCAGGGAGAACACATTGCAGGGATAGGTATTCTAGTGATATACCCTTATGGGAATACTGTTAAAATATCTAAGCGCTGCAGTGTAGCATCATCACAATATGCAGAGATGGCAGCGGTGGCCTGTGCCCTCAAGTTCATCCAGCATGGGACCGAGAATACTATCATTTTACAGACTCTAACTGGGTTTGTTGTGCTCTTACAGAATTTCTTCCTTTCTGGCAGAAGAACTCCTTCCTCTCCTCTGATGGCAGCCCAGTGAAGTACAAGGAACTGGTAATATACATACATTCACTGGCATAAAAATATGCACACAAACTCTATGTACATAAAGTCAAAGCTCATTCTCTCCATGACCCCTATCATGCCTTCAATGACACAGCAAACACCCTTGTCAAGGAAGGGGCCCGAGGGGGGGCACCTGGATGATGGACCATCCAGAGGCCAATGCGGCCGTACAAATTGCAGCAATCAGGAAGAAAACTGAACCCTTTTCCCCCTTGGAGCTTTCAGCAGCCCAACAGCAGCCCAACATGTTGACACTGAACTCAAAGAAGTGTTCAGATTCCTTGACCAGAGTACCAAAGAAAGACTTCCCACACACAACCGCTATCAGAGGCATGAAGGTAAGTTACACTTGTCACCAGATGATTCCACCACCAAATTGTGAGTAGTCCCCAGACACCTCAGGTCTGAATTCCTGCACCAAGTGCATGACACACCCACTGGTGGACACCAGGGAGTGGAAAACACCCTCCAAAGGCTTAAAACCACCGTCTGGTGGCCTGGTGTCACCAAAGATGTTAAACAGTACATAGAAAATTGTCTTGTTTGTGCGCAAAACAACCCCATCCCTACCAAGTGAAATGCCAAACTCTTACCACAACGACACTCTGGCCCTTGGCATGCCATACAGATTGATTTTATTGGCCCCCTGACCAACACCAGCAGAAATAACAAGCATGCTGTTGTGGTAACTGATCTCTTCTCCAAGTGGATTGAAGCTTTCCCCACTAAGACATGCACTGCTAAGACCACTGCCAAAATCCTGGTGGAACAGATTTTCTCCAGGTGGGGCCTACCTCTCAAGGTAGACTCTGACAAAGAAACCAGTTTTATAGCTGAGTTGATGAAAGAATCCCTTGAACTCCTTGGAGTTCAACAGAAGTTCCACATACCTTACCACCCTCAATCCTCAGGTCAAGTAGAAAGAGCCAACAGACAGATTAAGCAAATGCTTTCCAAATTCACTGAGGACAATCCCAAAACCTGGGATTCCCTATGCCATTACTCCTTATGGCAGTTAGGGGCACACCCTCAGCCACTACCCAGCTCACACCCTTTAAGGTGATGACTGGAAGACAGATGAGATTATCTGAACACCTGTTGTTTAACCTGCACCCTTCCCCCCACTGCAGACTGTGTGTCTGTAGACCAGTATGTAGAAAAACTCAGAAAAGACCTTATACACACACACTTGTATGCTGCCAACTGCATGGGCAAGGCCCAGCAACAATCCAAAATACAGTTCAACAAACATGCACAAGAAGTGGATTGGCAGATTGGAGATCAGGTAATGGTACTCTGATTTGCACATCCCACCCATTCCTTCTCCAATAAGTGGGAAGGACCATACCCTATCGTCAACAAGCTCAGTCTGGCAGTCTATCAGGTTAGACTCCTGCATAACAGTAAGTTGACTGACAAATGGTTACATGCAAACCAGATGAAACTGTATAAAGGAGTTTAATTACTTTTCCTCACCCCATTGGGTGGAATAGTACTAACTTACTAATTTTTGATTTTCCTTTTCAGATACACTGACAAGATGGTTATCTTGTTCCATTATCTCCTCATCTCAGGAGTTATCCCCTGTATCCAAGGCATGGTACCGAACCTCCTACCACACCTTGATCCTCCAGCATCTCCTTCAGAGGGAGTATCCATCAGTATACCCGATAGTCTGATTACTGTCCAGGAAGGTTCCGATGCTTACCTCACCACCTCGGTTATTGCTCCTGATAAATCTACCCTACAAATTGAGTGGCAAACCACATCGCAAGGACAAATTCTCCCTGTGGCCAAGCTCTCCAAAGGAACTTTCCAGGGTTGGCCCAATGCTAAATTATCCCCAAATGGTTGTCTGTCCTTGTTGCAAACTGCATTAAGACATTCTGGTTTGTATAACATTACTGCCTTAATTGATCCTTCGTACTGTAATTCTTTATCTAAGGATTCTGCTCGAAAATTTTGTGCTGTACATCACATGGCTTCGGCAGCCATGTACCTCTCTGTCTTACCACCCACTGATAAACAGCTTTTGGAATGCCCAAAGCACACCCCTGGTCCCCTTAGTGGTCTCACAGCCACTGCCCTCCCAAGTTCATTGATTATTAATTTACAGTTTATGCATATACCTGTTTTGTTTAATCTTACTTACTGGAATATGAAATAATTTGGTATGTGTCACAATACTAATACTTCAGCATTTTATAGTTCATTATCGTTTGATAGTTTAGCTGCATTTCAGATTTGTACTCAAGACCCTATTGCCGGGGTCCATTCAACTGAACATAGAGGCAACTTCAGGAGAAAACCCACTATTGATGATCACGCTTATAAACGTTAAGACACGTGAAGTGGACAGTTCTGATGTCACAGGTGCAACAGGTACTGTCACAGGCCTTTTTGGTATGGCTATGTCTATTTGGAATAAAGCAGACATTGCTGCTATCAAATCTCATTCTGCTAAATTCTCCACCAGCCTGGTTAACAATATACTACCCCCATTATTGCATGGTGTGGATAGAATTAGTCAGGAAGAAAGATAGGATTAACGCACTCATACAACAAAACAACCAAGAAACAGATAAACAATACATTCCTAGAGAAATCCTTTGCTCTGTCTATGGCTCATACATCATCACTACCATCAACAATCTCTTCCGTGATCTAGAATCTGGAAGGGTCCCTGATATCATACATGACAGACGCATTTCCAAATGGTATTGTCCATGATATAAAACCCCTGGCTGTATTGCTATGTGTATGCAACAAACTTTAACCATTCCTGTCTCCACAGCTAGGAACTTGGGGTTTATGACCCGACACCCTAATACTGGTCCTTGTTTCACTACTAATAAGTGTTCCATAAGAGATACTATGTTTGTTTCTTTTACTGTTTCTTTACCACGTTTTGATCCCACTACAGCCTTGTTCGACAAGCTTGCACTGGTGCACTCTATTGGGCGTTTGGATGAAGACATCTACAGAGAACACCTGGATTTACCACCTCTACTGGTTTTCCATCCTTTCCTGGATGCCTGGGTGGATCTGCACACGGACTGCTGTGCAAAGAAGCAATACATTTACTTGTGCCGATGTGATATATTTGATGTTATTCAACCTGGTTGTGGTTATTCTCCAGGTAGCATTGACTGGACTTTTACCATGGATGATGACATCACCAAGAATGGCACAGATGCCTTGGATTTGACTTTGCCTCCGGATAAGCTCTACCAATCATATCATGAGGAGGTTCATCACCTGTCAACAAGGATTTCGAAGACGGCCTACACCTGCCCTGTCTAGTTGCAAAAGTGGAGACTCCCTACTGTTCACTCTCAGTATAATTCTGATGGGGAGTATTGTGTGGTAACTAACTTTAAAAGCTATACTTATGGATCTGTGACATGTGTTACTGATAACCCCAATTTTTGTTTTGTCCCCCACCAAAAGACATCATTGGACATACCATCATAACCCCTGTCCCCCTCCTAGATGGAGACATCATTGATGGTAACCCCGATTATCTGCTCACACTGTCTGAATACTTACCATATTTTAATGTACACATAGACCCACTGACACTTACATTAAAATCACTTTTAGTCAGGAAAGACACACGCCTCATCCACATCAGCAATAATATGACCAAGGCCAATGAAGCTATCCTCTCATTGATTAATGATGGTGACATGAATGAAGCATTGACTAACAGCTGGTTAGAAATTACTTTTAAAGGTTTTGTCATTATACAAGCATTTTTAATCTTTATTTTGATTATTATGCTCTGCTGCCTATGGCACACACTGCGCCAACATCGTAAGCAGCTCGAGTTCTTTACAAAGCTCCAGCGTCGGGTTTGTAAATGACCACAGCTCTCTGGCCTTTCCCTACATTTGCCTGTATTGCCCTTGGAGGCAACAAGGGGTGGAATGTTACATGAGGTCCCTGCACCCTAATTGGTACCCTCAGAAGTACACCGTAGACAGCTAGTACTTAAGCATATGTTATACTAACATATAGGGCTAAGGGCATCTACCGTACAAAAGTTGATGTCAGGATATGTATGCATATTGTTGTAATACACTTTGCTTGCTAATACATATACTCTCTTATGTATTTTTTGTGTATTTCTTACTTGTAAGATGCCAAGGCACCTGTGTCCTTGGAATAATTATGATATGTAAGTTGGCATTGCCACCTTTTGGTGATTTGTACAATTACACTGAGTTATGTAAGACTCTGTATAAGAACTCTGTTGTTTCACAAACTGATGACTATTACAAAATTGTGTAATGTTATCTCGGACCATGGAGCCACCTCTAATTTAGCCAAAAGGGCTCATTTCTGTAACTAGAAATGTTTCTGTCTTACAGTAACCATAGTAATTATCATAAGTATATAATGTGATACACTAGTCTTGTACCTCAGAGATCCCAAGAGACACAAAGAAACCTTGAGGTATAGGGAACACTTAGCACCAGCTCCCAGTTCGTATTGGCAAGAACTGCTTAGGGCAACTGTGATTTTTATCCTTTTTGGTAGTAATAAACAAGTTTATTACTCTTATGCAATGTGTCTTTGATTACTTGCATTCCCAATATTGCCAAGAACCTGAAAGTGAGGTTTAGACCTCCTGACAAAGGGCATCTTCAGAAGGGCTGGTGGAAGGGGGAAAACGTAATCATATGTCATGTTAATCACAACCACCCATAGTAAGAGGTGCTATATGGGAGATAGAACATCCTAGATGCAAGGGTCCAAGGATGCTGCTGAATAGGGAGGTAGCCACCCATCTATATTACAACCCGGCCGTCCATCCAAAACCTCCTTACACCTAAAACCAACAAGCACAGCATGAGATATATGGCCTGAAATACTCTAAACATCCCCTTTTGACGCATGGCCCTCATCCAATTCTCCTTTACCTACAAAGCTCCAGGTTGGTTTAATGATCTACACTTGGACATTACTATGGAGCCTAAGCTCAGACCCTTTAAGCGCAAACTCCTCCAACACCTGACCACACTAAGTAGCTGCGACTACCAGCCCTAATCTCCCTACCTCGCTATCTCCACTTTCCACTCCCACTCCCTTCACCCCAACTTAAACCAATTTTCTCCCTCTCCTGTCCACACCAAGTAACCTACCCCCTCCTACCCCTGACTCCCCAACCTCCTACCCCCAGTTACTACCTCCTCACCCGCTCCTTCTCTATCCATTTTCCAGCCATCTGACAATTTCTGTCTCTGACTGCATGCAACTCAAGTTCTTTCTGTGTATAAAAATGTGAGTTCACTCAACTCAGGTTCTAGCTGCATATAAAAATGTGATCAGACTGCTCTCAACTTAAGTCCTCTCTGTGCATAAAAATATGATCTTAGTTGTATAATATTCCTTGTTACTGTTTATCTGTTGTCCTTTTACCTGTACATTGGAACCTTTGTAAATGAGCTTCTCGCTCAAAGATTGTAATTCCAAGATGATTAAATAAAAAAAAAAACTAATAAATAAAAATATATTAGTACAAAAATCAATGATTTTGTGGGCCCCCTTCAGATACCCCTGTTGATCAATCCCACAGTCTGAATCCACAGGGAAAACATCAGCCCAGTGCACCACTATGATTACAGCCTTTATGGGGGAGCGAAGAGGGGGGGAGAAGTAAATGCACCAATTGTTATGAATGTTAAGGACATTGAAACTTTATAAAATGGATTTTAACAGTTTATTCTCTTATTGCATGATCCCACCAATAGACTGTGGACAGAGGGGCGTGGCAATCTTGAGAGCCCATTGCTAACTTATTGCCATGGGTGCTCATCTCACCCCTACAAAAACCCCAGTATTACTACTGCTGGGGAACAGGCTTTAGTGAGTCCCTCCTCTGGTCTCTTATAGCCTTGTTATTAGCTGTTTTAGTATTAGTTGCAGTAGTTGAGCATAATGAATTTTGTGTCATATTTGCTCTTGCATGTATTATTTGCCTCGCACAGTTGACTGCTGATAATATTACAAGATGTCATGCCTTCTCCATGGAACATGAACTCCTACATAGGCAGGGTGCATAGCACCATTGTCCCTAATCCCAAACAGCTGGTGGGTCCATGCAGTTTAAAGAGCCAGTCACAACCACCACTATCCATCCAGGCACACCTCCAACTACAGCACATCAAGTTTGATGGCTAATTCTTACAATTGTGCAACCTGGAATATAAAAGGGGGTGCAAACAAAAGAAAAATGTTATCAGATCCTTAGGCATCTCAGATCCCTGGGAGTCAAAATTGCCTTCCTCCAAGAAACTCACACAACCAACCACCAAGCTCTACTTTGGAGATGGGAGTGGATGGGACAGGTGTTTGTAGCAGGAGAGAGCAACAAGAGAGTGGGAATTGCCATCTTAATCCATAGGAACCTTCCTTTTCAAGCCTTTAAATGTCATGTAGAACCCTCTGAGTGGTAGATATGTGGCAGTCAAGAGCAAGCTGGGCCAAGGGGAGCTAATTCTAGCTTCAGTATATGTCCCAAACTCAAAAGAACCACAGTTCTTCACTTCCCTCCTAATCACCCTGTCCACTATGACCAACTTCCCCATCCTACTAGCAGGCAACTGGAACCTAGTACCAGATAACAACTTAGACAAATCCAAACACAAATAAGCAGGATTCTCCCCCTCTCTGAGAGCTTTCAGAGAAATACAGGATTCTCTGGGTCTGGTGGACATATGGAGAGTATTGCACCCCACCTCCCGTGAATACACATTCTGGTCAGTGGCCCATGATTCTTTATCCAGACGTGACTTCTTACTAGCAGATCAATCTATTCCTAGAGTCACCACAGTCTGTGAGATCTGCCCCAGCGTCATATCTGACCACGGCCCTGTGACTCTATCCTTCCTACCCTTCATACAAGCTGAACACAACAAAATCTGGAGCATTAATAAAAACCTGCTAAAAGACCAGCTTTGCTTCAACAAAATAAAGGATAGCATTAAACTTTTCTTCGAAATTAACACTCACATGGATGCCACCCAAAAATTCCTCTGTGGAGCATTTAAATGCACTCTAAGAGGTGAACTTATACACCTGACCTCCCCCAGGAAACAAGAGAGACTGAGTGTACAAAACTTCTACATAGCATTAGAGACCTTGAAAGAAAGATATCCAGGGATACCTCCCCAAAAATCCACCCACACCTTAATGCAGCTAGGGCCAAATATGGGGAACTTTTATGGGAAAAGGCTTAATTTGTCATCTTTAGAGCCAAGATCAAGTATGTAGATCAGGGGGAAAAGGCAGGGAAATTGCTGGCTCTCCAGATTAAACAGCAAGAGATGCACAAATGATCCCCATAATTCAATCTAAAATCAGCCAGTCACTCTCTCACCGTAGGGACATTGTTCTGGCATTCAGAGACTTTTACACTGATCTCTACTCCACAGAAGCATCCATACCTACAACAAAATCCAGCATTTCCTCCAAAAGGCCCAACTCCCCAAGTTTGCCCTGGAGCTCCTTGATAGGTGGAGCTCACATCATAGTACATGAGGTTCAGGAAGCCATCACCTCCATGCCACTGCATAATGCACCCAGCACGGGTGGGTTCTCCCCCAACTTCTACAAACCCCTGGCATGAGAGCTCTCTGGCCCCCTAGTGCTTCTTTTCAATGAAGCTAAAGCAAACTGAGAGATGAACTCTTCCCTGCAGGAAGCCTTCATCACAATGCTTCCAAAACCTGATAAGAACCTATCACTTATGGGTAAATACAGGCCCATTTCACTCCTTAATATTGACCTAAAAATCTTGGCTAAAATCCAAGCATTCAAGAATAAATGCAGTCTAGGGCCCGCTAATTGGCTCCAAGCAGGTTGGCTTCATGCAGGGTAGGTTAGCAACTGACCAGCGGCATCCAGGGACTCCCACACCCCAGCAGTTCTAGTCTCCCTGGACACAGAGAAAGCCTTCAACAGGGTTTCTAGGACCTTTCTGTTCAAGACCATGTACAAATTTGGCTTCCCCTCAGCCTTTAAAGATTGAGTCAAACTGTTAAAATCTCACCCCTCAGCCAGAATGTCCTGTAGTGGTGTCCTCTCCCTCCACTTTGATCTACAGAAATGCACTTGATAAGGCTGCCCCCTCTCCCCTACTTGTTCAACCTCTGCCTAGAACCGCTAACAAGAAGGATCCTGGCTGAGGAGAATATAAAGGGGGTCAAAGTCAGTGACCACAGGTACAAGAGCTCCGCATATGCTGATGGCATACTCCTATACCTGGCAACCTGGATCAATCTATTCCTCCTACACTTTCCGTATTACAGGAATTTGGCCACATCATGGGGTACAGACAAAATATAAACAAAATCTGCATAATGCCCCTCAACCACCACACGTTCAAAGTGCAAGCAATGCAATGGGGACACCTGGTGCCCTGACTCCATTAAATACTTAGGTATCATAGTTTATCAAAGTAAGAAAACAATGCAATGTAAAAATATAGACTCCCTCTGTATCCATGTTAAGGAAGACCTGAACTGCAGGACCTCACTTCCCTTAACCCTGTGGGCCCACATCAGTATCATAAAAACAAACATTCTTCCCAGGCTAGTATCCTATCACTATAACAGGTTACGTACTCACAAGCACCTGGTTTACACAACTTAAATCTTTCATATCCTCTTTGTTCAGGAAAGTCAAACCCCCATGCAGGGCTTACCACAAACTAAACCCCCTCAAGGAGCAGGGAAGGCTTCGGCTGCCAGACTTCAGGCTATATTACCTGGCAGCTCATGCAGGCCAGTTCCTATAGTTGAGGAGCCATGCAGAACAAAACAAAGCCTCAGCCTACCATCCCCAATGTAAACTCTTGGAATTAGACCTCTGCCGATTAGCTGGCATCAATATATAGGCCTTCACATGCAACCCTTACAAAGTCCTTCCTTTACTCCTAAAAACCACCCCCATTGGTGCCTCAATCATGGCTAGAAAACAACTCCATAGTCTCTTGGGCACCCGCCCCCAACTGGACCCATCACAACCACTAAAAGGGAACCCCAAAATTAAAATACAAAACAAAACAAAACACTACCGGCTAAATTACTGGGTGCTATCAAACTCCACTCCCTCAACTCCCTAATGGAGGACAACTTCCTAATCTCTTACCATAAATTCCAACAAAGGGTTATCCCTTCCTGAATACCGATCTTTACCTTCCTCCTGTTGCAACATATGTTAGCCTTAACTTTAGGGCCCAAACCCTGCTATACCAGGAACTATATTAAATGGAATGAACAATGTAGGCTATCGACACAAAGACATGCCACCTCCCTAATTTACAAAAAACTGCTATCCCTCACTGCTGCCCCTAGCAACCCATCCTGTACATACTAGTAAACTTAATTTCCTGAGCTGGAGACCCCCAGTACCACAATTGCCATATGGAAGGGAGCCTACAAATTCCTCAGGTTTGACAGCCTCAGGCTCATGCAATTCAAAATCAATCACAGTCTTTACTGCACCCCAATTAGACTGTTCAAAATTGGTAAACTTTGCACTGATTTATGTATGAGATGCCAAAGAGATAAAGGCTCCCTCAAACATATCCTTTGGGACTGCCCCAAAGCCAAAGCCCTATGGAAAGAAGTCAAGTCACACCTGGACCCTCTGTTAGGACTGGAGGATGCTTTCACCCCACAAATCTACCTATTGGGGTTCAACTTTGATATGGTTTTTGGTCAAAGAAAACATCACATTTCTCTTATCTCAGCTATTGTTAAAAAGTTGATACTTAAACACTGAATGGACAACAAGGTTCACTCTTACCAGTAGTGGCATAGCTCTATGTTAGAAGCTCTACGTATGTAGAAGGTGATCTGCTACATGCATCACACCCCAATGCTCTACCTAAAAAGATGGGGGATGCTGGACGCTCTCCTACTAAATGTATAAACTAGAGGTCTACTCAACACCACCATAGGCTTCTTATTTCTGCAACCCACATCCATTAATGACCCTATGCTTCAGCCATGGTTTTGAATGCACCTCTGTATCAGCATTTTGCAACATGGCTTAGTCCCTGAATGTTGACAGGACAGGCAGTAGCCAGCCCAGATGCATGGTTTTTTTTCTGTCTTTTGGTTTGTATTATCAGTCTCTTAATAAAGTTTACTATTTAAAAAAAAAGCAATGCCCACCATTGGTAGAATTTTTGGAAACAGCAGCAGGCTCACTCACTGCAGCTATGCCTCTTGAACATGCCTCAGCAATGCCGGGCATGGGTATAATTATTTTGGAAACAGCAGTAGCCTCACTCAGAGCAGCTGAGCCCCTCACACCTGCCTCAGCAATGACAGCCATGAGTATAATTTTTTGGAAGCAGCAGCAGCCTAACTCAGAGCAGCTGCACCTCTTGTACCTGCCTCAGCAGTGCCCACCATGGGTATAATTTTTGAGTGCAGCAGTAGGGTCATTAAATGCAGCCACACCTTTCATAATTACCTCAGCAATGCCTGCCATGGATATAATTTTGGGAAACAGCAGCAGGCTCACTCAGAGCACCTACATCTATTGTACCTGCCTCAGCAATGCAAACCATGGGTGTAATTTCTGGAAACAGCAACAGGCTCAAGTCAGAGCAGCTGTGCCTCTCAAACCTGCCTCAGCAATGCCCACCATGGGTACCATTTTTGGAAACCTAACAAACAGTGTAATACAGCTGTAAAAGGATATTGTTTCACTATCTGCTGCAGAGAGAGGCAGTGTAGCTGACTATGTCACAGCAATAAATGACAGGGTTTGGGGCACCTAACAAAAGTGTTATAATATATAGCCTACAGTCAAAAACAGTATTTTATATTTTTGTTATGGTCAGGATAAGGTAATAGGGTAGTAACTACCCAACCCTAAACAACTATCTGTTTTGCTGCATAATTACATTAGGTTATTTTTAAAGTAATTCCTGGTAGTTTGGAGGTAGCTGCAGGTAGTGTTTTGAGTAGGTTATTTTACTACCTACGCATGCCTAGGAGGGATGGCTATTAGACAATAAGCTTGTCCTAAACCTCAAGAAAACAAAAGTCATGCTCTTTGGTTCAGGTATCTGGGTAGAGATATAAACTTCTCCAGCTATCCTCATTGGCTGGTACACGGCTAAAAGTGACTGGCAACATGAAATACCTTGGGTTACATCTAGACTAGGAGCTCAAGTTGAAACCTCATGTTAAGTCTGAGACAAGTCCCTTCATCAGAAGGCTGGACTTCTGTACAGACTTCATGGTTACGTCAATAGTGAAGCTCGGCTGGCCATTACCTCTGGCACACTACTATCTGTCTTACTTTATGGTGCCCCACTCATACAACCACTCCGTGGTGCTGAGCTATGCAGAATAAAAGTGTTATATCATAAAGTAGCATGTTTTGCGGCAGGTGCACAGTCTAGAGACCATCACTACAATGTACTCTCAGTTCTATACTGGCCCTCCCTAGAGGCAAGATTAGCCTATCTGGTCCTCTGCCAAGCCTTCAAGCTAACCAGAATTATTGTCCCTCCCAGTCTCTATGATATCCTCCAGGTTGAAATACATAAGAGGGCACTTAGGTCCTCAACCTGCTCATTGATGGTGGTCCCAAGGGCCAGCACATCTGCAGGTGACAGATCTTTTGCTATTCCAGTGCCATGCCTCTGGAATAGCCTACCATTTGAGGTGTTAAACTGTCCTTCTGCAGCCACTTTTCTGAAACACCCTTAAGTCTCATTTTCTTGTTGGCAGTCAGTGTAATTGTAATTGTTGACACTGTCTGTGACTGCTAATACCTGTATGTAAATCTCTACATGGTAACAAGTTACATAGGTGGGTGGGTGTTAGAGTGGCCAGCCATGCAGACACATATGCTGTAACCGTGATCCTCATGCCTGTTCTTATGTTGTGCAATGTAACTTAAAGTGTAATTAACCTTGGACTTGTTCATGTATTATGATTTGTGCAATATTGCTGTCCACACTTGTGCAATATCATAATTTTCTGCTTGTTGTCTGTGCATTTTGATCATGTATGTATTGTTTTCTGGTACTGTTTGCAATTAATTCCAGGTTGCCCCTGTAAAATTGACTTTTTGTCTGAGTGGGCCTACCTGGTCAACAAATTTCAATAAATAAATAAATATATCAGGGCCCTTTAACTGGTCGACCAACAGGTTACTTTGGACCCTCATTAATTAATGATGCCTTTTTTCAGTATTTTCAAAACTTTTATTCCAAAGTACATAACAACCCTAATAGGTCTGATAGCATGGAAGATTTTCTGGCTTCAGTGGAACTTCCCCAACTTTTAGAGCAAGAACTGGCATTTCTAGAAGATCCTATTACTGTTGCAGAAGTCCATACTGCCTTATTCGAATTGGCTGTGGGTAAGGCATCTGGGCTGGATGGCCTGGCCACAGAGTTGCATAAATGGTTGAAGAAAGTTGTTTTACAACCATTGCAGGAGTTATTCCAGTGGGCCCTGACAAAGGAAATGTTTCCTGCATCTTTTTATGAGGCAAAGGTGGTTTTGCCGCCAAAACCAGGTAAACCCATAGAAGTAGTTGGATCTTATAGTCCAACTGCATTATTGAATGCAAACTTTAAAATGTTGTCCAAATTATAAGAAAATTGATTGGAAAACATTTTGCTTACTTCAATCCCTCCTGATCAAGCAAGATTTGATGCAGGTAGAAATACTATTATTAATTTGTGCACTTTATCCAATGTACAGTATTGGCAATGGTGGGGGGGGACAATAAGTAGTGGTGGTCTCGATTGATGCATAAAAAAATATTTGACTGCAGTGAGGGGGACTGCCTTTGGACAGTCCTGAGGACATGATATATATATATATATATATATATATATATATATAATATATATATATATATATACACACACACATACGCATGTGCTGTACATGTTTTTGCTGATTTAGCCAAATCTTATGATGCTGTAGCCCATCCCAATCCTCTAGACAAGCTTAAGGCAGCTGGACTCTCAGTTTCTTTAGTCAAGGGGTTTTGTTCCTGCCTTGAGTGGAGGTCACAAGCTGTCCGGATTGGAGACACCCCCCCCCCACATTCCCTATCAACTCAGGCATCCCCTGGGGGGGTCTGTCTTGGGTCCAATTATTTTCTCTATTTTTCTAAATGACCTCCCCAGGGCCTGCTCCTGTTTGTCAATACGTATAGTATGTATGCAGATGATCCAGCTATTTTTTTCCTCCAGCTCCTCAGCCTCTGATCTCATGAACTCCAGCTGGACTTGAACAACATCCAGCATTGGTTCTGAGTTAATCATTTATCCCTCAATGTTGAGAAAACAGTCCCTATTACTTTAGGCATTAGGCAGAGACTTGCTATAGTTCTTCCGCGTCCTTCCTGTCATACCCTTGATGGTACAACTGTTGAAGATATCTCTTCTTTCAAGTACCTCTGTGTTTGGTTAGATTATTGTCATCGTGGCACAAGTCAGGAAGCATAGGGAAAAACAGGAGCAGTTATAAAATTCGCAACAAGAGTTTTATTTGTACTAGCAGTAACATAAAAAAATAAAATTGATCAATAACTATTTGCAAAGACCAAATAAACAGAAAGAGTCCATCTGAGTTTTTCTTCAGCCTCTGTGTCCCTCTTGCAAGTAGAATTGCCGATTTTTCTTTTTATAAGTCCTTGCAAGCTCCCTTCTTAATAAGCATCCTGTTTTTTCTAAAGTGTTCTAGTATATCTCAGGCAGGTGCTGGCATGAACATAATGTCCCAGAACTGAGGCCCCTTTCTCTGCAGCTCTTCTGCAAAAGGCTTAAAAATTGCACTCAGGTAATCTCTTGAGTTTCCAATAGCTTTTTGCAATAATCTCAAACTATTATTATACACATTTCAAAAGTTAACACTATATAATTTCTAAACAAAGGAATCCCAATATCAGTTACATTTCCACATAATGATTTGCATATATTTTTATATCAGCAGATATGCAAGGAAGGAAAAAGACAGAAAAGCAAAGGAAGACTGAGAAACAGTGAGAGGCAAAGATTAGCAAGACTGTCGGGGTGATCAAATCCTAGGTCTCACAGGAAAATTTGGTTGCACAACCAGACAGAGAAGAGACAGGAAAGGAAAGAACAGAACAGATCCCTACATTCAAACTCTTTCCATAACAACTGGAACAGAATTCTATTCCACCCTGTCACAATCATCATCTAGATTTCTCTGTTCATGTGGATGCTATTCACAAGAAGCTTAACCCCAAGCATGGGGCGCATTACAGAAATAAGAGAAGCATATCACTTCCTGATCACTGAAAAATCCTCAGTAAGATGATTTTTTCCACTTTTGATTACGGAGACACTGGGCTGGATTCACAAAAGGTTTTGCGACTAAGTCCCACACCACATCTCCAGTTGAAGACTGACATCTCTGCAACTGCAGAGATTGCTATTCTCATCCGAAACAGTTGAGGAAGATGTTATGGTTAATCCCACCAACTGTAACACTGTTCTGCAGCTTCACTGATATCTATTGAAACAGCACCTGCAAGCTGCCATAAATCTTGGAGCTGGTCATAAACCGGCTCCACTTTTGAGAATACCATTGCTGCAGGAGAAACTGTGGTTCTGCAAGTGGCAACCCACTTGTGCCGAGTTTTTCCCACAGCTGCAGGAATTTACAGAGTTTTTTAGAATCCAGTCCATCATTTATAGTGCTGCTCCAAAGTCTACATTAGCTAGACTTGATCCTCTCTTTCACTCCTTCTGTCACTTTGCCCTTGATAAACCCATGCATACTCACCACTGTACCTTGTATTTAGCCCTTTTCCTCCCCTCACTTGGTGCCAGGTGCTTCACCCACTGTGTGACCCTTATCTCCAAATTTGGGTTTCACTCTTTCCTATTGTATTTATCCTCTCTTTTCTCCCTTCCCCCTTAGTCCTCCCACTCTATTCATAATGCTTGCTCTCGCTCTGTTACTGTCCCTCAAATAAAATCTACTGCTAGCCAGGCTGCCTTCTCATTTCCTTTCCCTAAACATTGGGGTTACCTTCCCTCTTTTATTCACTCTGCTCTGTCCTTTCCCACTCATAAAGCTCTCCTCTGTGAATTCTCTACTCATACAAACTGAGGAGAGTAAGAAGTAAGTGACTCAGCTGGGACTTGAACCTAGGCAGCCTGGAATATTGTTCCAGTTGTGC
Source organism: Neoceratodus forsteri (assembly GCA_016271365.2). Taxonomy (NCBI): domain Eukaryota; kingdom Metazoa; phylum Chordata; order Ceratodontiformes; family Ceratodontidae; genus Neoceratodus; species Neoceratodus forsteri. Next base: position 640,408,719 of record CM028132.1, on the reverse strand, counting down.
TACCAGCTGCTCCACCAAGGCAACTCGAGACTGGGCTATCCTGGAGCACATTACTCTCTCTCCAGTGTACAACCTGGTGCTGCACAGACAATTACATTTTCCATCAGAAAGAGTGGTGCATATATTTATGGGACACATACAAACAGAGGAGAGAAAGAAGTAACTGCTTCAGCTGGGATTTGAACACAGGCCACTTGGAATACTGTTCAGGTTGTGCTACCAGCTGTGCCACCAAGGCAACTGGAAACTGAGTCATTTCACACCACACTTTTTGACTGAAAATGTAATTTTCTGTGCAGCACCCGATAGTGCATTGGAGAAAGAGTAATGTGCTCTGGGTTGGCCCAGTTTCCAGCTGCTTTGGTGGCACAGCTGGTAGTGCAACCAGAATGGTATTCTGGGTTACCTGGGTTCAAGTCCCAGCTGAGGCACTTACTTCGTACTATCCTCTGTTTGTATGTGTTCCATAAATATGCACACTGCCTTTCATGATTGAAAATATAATTGTACAGCACCAGGTTGTGTATTGGAGAAGGAGTAATGTGCTCTTGGATGACCTAGTTTCCAGTTGCCTTTATGGTGCAGATGGTAGCGCAACCTGAATGGCATTCTGGGCAGACTGGGTTCAAGTCCCAGCTGAGGCACTTACTTCTTTCTCTCCTCTGTATGTGTTCCATAAATAGGTACACTGCACTTTGTGATTGAAAATGTAATTGTCTGCACAACACCAGGTTTTGCATTGGAGAAAGAGTAATGCACTTTGAGATGGCCCAGTTAACAGTTGCCTTAGTAGTGCAGCTGGCAGTGCAACTGGAATAGTATTCCGGGCAGCCTGGGGCAAAGGCACAGGGTCATAACGTCACAAGACATTATGCCGCATGACAAAATCGCACTGCCAAAAAACATCACGATTTCTGCCATGAGGCATAAGTCTTTTTTATGTGGGAGGCTCTGCCCCCACACCCACCATTATGGAGGGCTGCACCTCTGAACCCCCCAACTAAAGATTCTCAACTCCGGGGGGTGTTACCTCGAAGAGCGCACAAAGTAAAATAAAAATTTCTGGGACCGGGAATCAAACCCTGTCCCCGACGCAGCACCTGTGTTTCTGCTGCTGTGGCTCAGTCCAGTGAGCCATGGAAGCTGCCCAGTGGAACCCACTCCCAGCAGAGGTCATATCCTCTGCCTGGGAAACAGCAAATGGTGCAGTACTGCATACAGCAGTATATGCAGCATTGCACCATTAGCTCTCATCTACGGCGCTATCCCAGGTTAGCCATAACGTCATACTCTATTAATTGTGTGACATTATGACCTGGTGGGGGGGGTCAAATCCCAGGAGAGGCACTTACTTTTTTTCTCTCCTCTGTTTGTATGTGTTTCATAAATATGCACACAGCACTTTGAAAATGTAATTATCCGTGCAGCAGCAGGGTGTGCATTACAGATAGTGTATTATGCTCCAGGATGGCCCAGTTTCCAGTTGCCTTGGTGATGCAGTTAGTAGTGCAACTGGATCAGTATTCTGAGCAGCCTGGGTTCAAGTCCAAGCTGAGGCAATTATTTCTTTCTCTGCTCTGTATGTGTTCCATAAATAAGCACAGCGCACTTTGTGCTTGAAAATGTGGTTGTCTGTGCAGTACTAGGTTGTGCACTGGAGAAAGAGCAATGTGTTCCAAGATGGCCCAGTTTCTCATTGCCTTGTTGTCACAGCTGGAAATTCTCTGTCCCTCAGCACTTCCCCACTTCACCAGTATCAGTCATCTCTGCTATTTTTATTTTGTTAAGTTGATAACTATTTAATTTTTCTTTTGTGTCAATTCCACAGTTTATTACATGTTAACTTATTTTGGTTGATTTATTCTTAGGCATAGCTGTCCTGTTTATTTTTGTTACACTTATTCCATTCTATATATTTTATATTCTGTACTTTTTGTATCCATTATCTTTTCCCTTGTTCTTTCTTCCCCCAGGACACACCTGGAAATGAGCTGTTGCCAGGTCAGTATGTCTTTCCTGGTAAAACCTTTGAAATAACTATAATAGGGCTACACCTGTACTTGTTACTCAGAGAAGGCAACAAACCACAAGGTGGCAGAAAATAGGCATCACCCCTGGCATTAGGGCAAGTGCCTGTCTCTGGCATCCCAGAGGTTGGGGGTAGGCTACAACACAACATTTCTATTTTAACCCAGGTTGAGGAGGGAGGTGCCAGGATTGTGGTGTGTCCCTTATCTGTGGGCCCCAAAAAAACATCACTCAGACACTCAAAAATACATTGTCCGCAACTAGAAATCTGGGATTTTACTGTATGGATTTTTATTCCTGACACAGTGTTAACAGTGAATAAAGGTGGTGCCCCCAGGGCTTGTAACTGCAAATTACAGATGACACTTTTTGTAGCAGGCAAAAACATTTCTAACTTTCTTGCAGGCAAACTGTTTTTTTTCTCAAACATTGACAACACCTGTCTAGCCCAATTTCATGAAACATGAACTTCTAGAACATTTTCACACATGTCCAGCCCTGTTTCAGGAGTCATAGACTTTTATGGACTGCCAGCTCTATGCAGTGTTCCTGGATTATTTTGATGGCCAGCCCTATGCAGGGTTCCTGGATGATGTTGAGCACCACTAGATGACTGTAGTTAACACCTAACAAACATGTTCCTCTGGGTAACCAGTTAGATCTACTTGCACCTGAAATGAGGGGATAGCTCATTCTGGTTACAAACTAGATTATCTCTGCCATTACTTTAGAATACAGGATTCTCTGCCACACAGTGGCTACAAGAGACATCCTATTATGTAAACATTGTATTAAGGTCCATGGCACCTATATCTGACAGACACCAGACAACTCCACTTAAACAGTTTGCTTTTTACATACGTGTTCCCCTCAGAACATTTAAACAGAACTTGAAATCCTCAGATCTCACACACAAATCCATTTCTTTAACTTGTGCACACAAATTCTCTACATTTTGGGCAGTGCTGATATCTCTTTTAGTCTCTTGGGGGATTGCCCCAAGTACTCACTGAACCTTCGGTCCCATTACTTTTTTCTGTGAAAAATCTTCAGTCCCTCAGGGATTCGCAGGATCTGGTAGCCAGCACTTCCCAGGAAACCAGTCTGGTTACTGAACTATGGCAGGAAAATGACAAATCAGGGTCCTTCTCTCTTGACAAGAGTGGCAGCTGGCAGCTCTTGTCCTCAGAACTCTTTCACTCTAACTCAAACTTTAGACTACACTGACTGTCAAGCCCAGCTGCTGGCCAAGTGTGGCTTATGCTGATGTGAGAGTTCTGAACAGCATTACCTTAATTTCTGCTCAGCAGAGCCAGGCAAATGACGATGTAATGTTTTACAGAGAGCATTTAATCCCTGTAACACTGCCCATGCTATCTGCCTGATCTAAAACTGATGAGATTCTAGCAATCCCAGGAACTGGCCAGTTAGATAACTAAATAAATAAGTACATTACTATCTACAACAGATTTGGGCATTATTCCACATAGCAACAACTCTTTGGGTGATCCATGTGCCTCTTCTATTAGGTTTGCATAGGTTCCCCTTCAGCTGTTTGCTGTTACCCCTTCTGTCATATTGAGACTCCTTGGTGTCATGATCTAGACAATTCCCAATATTTTGATCCCTGAATGATTTATATAAAACAAAAATGTGCCATCCATTAGCCGTCTTTGTTCAAAGAAGTAAATATCTAAATCATGCCTTCTCTCCTTAGATGATTTTCTGTCATGCCTAACACCATCCTAGTAACATGTCTCTATGCTTCCTCTATGGTTCTAATATCCTTCTTATATTGTGGAGCACAGAACTATCCTCAAAACTTCACATGGGGACTCTCTAATGTTTTGTATAGTAGCATAATGACCACTATGTCCCTACTATGTAAATGTCTCCCAGTACTGTAACATTTTTAACAACTTTCTTGCATTGCCTTTCAAACTTTAATATCATTGGTCACATACATTATACACCAAGATCTTTCTCCACAGTGGATCCAGCAAGTGCGTTACCATCTATCTAATAGCTTGTCTTTGTTTTTTTGTTGCTGAGGTGCATCACTGTACATTTGCTTATATAGAAATTTACTTTTGCTTTAATAGCCCTTATTTCTGACAAATTTCCTCTTATAATGTATTTATGTTGCAAAAGCTAGTGGGATACTGGGATGCATAGGTAGAGGTATCTCCTGAAGGAAGAGAATGGTGGTGCTGCCCCTGTATAAATTGCTGGTAAGACTATAACTTGAGCACTGTGTGCAGTCCTGGAGACCACATCTCAGAAAGGACATAGACAGAGTGGAGGCAGTCCAGAGGAGGGCTACCAAAATGGTGCAGGGTCTACAACACAGGTACTATGATGAAAGGCTAAAGGAGTTGAATATGTACACTCTGGAGGAAAGGAGGGAGGGATATGATAGAAACCTTTAAATACCTGGCAGGGGTTAATAAAGTACAGAAGAAGAGTATGTTTCAGAGAAAAGGTGCTCCATAACAAGGAGGCATGCTACAAAGCTGGAGGAGGGGTAAATTAAGGAGGGACATGAGGAAGTACTTTTTCACAGAAAGGGTGGGGATAGCTGGAATAGGTAGTGGTGGCAAAACAGTAATTTTATTAGAAAATGCCTGGGATAGGCATAAAGGAATTGTGGTGGGTATGGTAGAGGGGAGAAGTGGTTGTGGTACAAATTAAGCATGGTCTGGGAAGAAAAAACACACACAATTTAGGCAGATTGGGTGGGCCCAGCAGCCCTAATCTGCTGTCACATTTTATGTATCTATGTATTTACTGCCTCCTCAGTGTCCATAATAGCCCTGATCTTGATATCATCGGCAAACTTACACATCCATGCACCCTTGGTGCACTGTATCAAAGACACGTAGGCATTAAATAATGTAGGTCCCAAGACTGAATCCTGAGGGGCTCTGCTTGTAACTGAGCACTAATCTGACAAATACATGATACTAATTTTCTGCATGTTCACACATAGCCATGATTACATCCAAGTCACTAGTCTCTTATACAGACCCACCCTATCAGTTTCATTAATTAATTCTTTGTGTGGTATCATGTCGATGGCCTTGCTGTAGTCTAAATATTACTGATAAGTATTCTGACTTTTTTTCTGCCAGTTATTCCCATCACTGAACGTACTGTAATTTAAAGTGAAATTCACAGATGGCAAGATTTACCCATTTCCTTGTTTTGAATAGGTTAGTGTTTTAAAGATGTCAATTTTTTCAACATTTTTATATTTATTCCAGTCTCTCCTAGTAGGGATTCTGGTCTCCTTCTTTAATAATAATAATAATAATAAAACTTTATTGATACCGCGCCTTTCTTAAATTCAAGGCACCTTACAATACTTACAAGTATAATAAATAATACTTAATACAACAATAATCTGAGCTCTAAAATCACAATAATTAATTAAAATAAATCTTCAACCATAAATAGGTCTTCAAGGCCTTTTTAAATTCCACCATGGATGCACACTGACAAAGCAGACTAGGTAGAGAATTCCAGAGGGTTGGAGCAGCATACATAATAGCACAAACACCTGAAGATTTTAAAGAAACCCTCAGAATCTCCAGCAACCCCTCATCTGCCAAGTGGAGAGATCACTTAGGGCAGTAGGGCACCAGAACCTCTTTCAAGTAGTCTGGACCCTGTCCATGTAGGGCTTTGTAAGTCAAAAGACCAAATTTAAAGGTTATCCGCCACTGAATCAGCAGCCAGGGCAGATCATGCAGCACCTGTGAAATATGACAGGCACAAGATGTACCCATCAATAACCGGGCCACAGCATTCTGCACCAGCTGCAAGTGGTGGATATCAACCTCAGGAAGCCCTAGATAAAGGGAGTCGCAATAATCAAGGCATGAGGTCACAAAAGCATGGACCAGCATGGGCAGATCGGTGAGTGGAACAAGGTGCTTAATCCTGGTGATGCTCCTAAGATGATAAAAGGAAAGTCTAACAACTGCTGACACCTGCAAATGCAGTATTAGCTCATTGTCAAAAATCACCCCCAGGTTCTGCACCTGTTCAGAGGTAGGAAGCTGGATACTCCCCGGAAATAAACCTGAGGGTAAACCAGCTCCCATCCCCTCTATCCTCCGACCCGGGTCCACAACCATTACCTCCATCTTCCCCGAGTTCAACTTAAGCCAGCTTGAATTCATCCAGCACTGGATTTCAGTGAGGCAGCTACTAAAGACTGAGAGACCGCTATCCTGGTAGGGTGCAAAAGATAGGTAGAGCTGGGTATCATCTGCATAGCAGTGAAACCTCAGCCCATACCTTCTTACAATGTCTCTGAGGGGCAGCATATACACTGTGAACAACATGGGTGACAACACTGAGACCTGGGGAACCCCACATGACAGAGAGACTGGGTGGGAAGAATTTATCCCCAACACCACTCTCTGAGTTCTGTCAGTGAGGAGGGATCTAAACCAGCTGAGGACTATGCCTGACAGGCCACAGATGAACTCCAGGTGCACGAGAAGTAACCCATGGTCCATAGTGTCAAAAGCTGATGAAAGATCAAGAAGAAGCAAGATGGAATGGCTCTTCTGATCTCTATCCATCAGGAGATCATTGAGCACCTGAACCAGCGCTGTCTCGGTACTATGCCTCTTTTGAAAACCAGACTGGATTGATTCATAGATGTGATGGATGGTTAAATGGTTTTCCAATTGTGCAGCCACTACTTTCTCAATAATCTTCCCTACAAAGGGAAGATTAGAGATTGGCCTGTAGTTGGCATGGCAGTCGAGGTCCAAGGAAGCTTTCTTCAGGAGGGGTGTCACCACTGACTCCTTTAGGGAGCTAGGGAACTCATCAGAGTCCAAGAAGTACCAGACTATCCATGCTAGGACTGGGCCGATGATATCATGACAACCCTTTATCAGGGAAGTCGGGCCCGGGTCCAAACTACAGAATGTAGGGCACATACTATGGACAATCCTCATGACATCAGTGAACTCTGGCCAGCTGAAGGAACTCCAGGAAAGACTGGGTGCTGCGACCAAATGCCGATCTGCAGCTTCTCCCATAGAGGGAGCAGACTGGAGTGCTGCCTGATGTCAGCCACCTTATCTGCAAAGAAGCAAGCAAGCTCATCACACTCCACTTGTGAAAAAGCTTTCTGAACCTACAGACAGGCTGGGTTGCACAGTCTGTCAACAGTTCAAAAAAGCTGAGCTGGTCAGTTCTGAGCAGCCACAATCTCCCCAGACAGGAACTCTGCATTCTCATGAGAGACTGCAGAATGATAGAGTTGATAATGTTCCATCAGTCTAAGATGGTCGGCATCAAGGGCAGTTCTCCGCCAACAACGCTCTAATCTTCGTCCTTGTCACCGCATCTCCCTCAAGGTCCCATCAAACCATGGGGACTGAGGCCGAAGGAGGAAAGGACGAACATGGACTGGAGCAATTTGATCGAGAGCCAAGGAGATGGCCCTATTATAGGCCAGCACCAAGGCATCAGGATCATTGCTCACTCCAGAAAACTCAGATAGGTCAAGCACCACTGCCAGGCCTATAGAGCTAACATCTCGCAAAGAGCGGTACTTAACCATCTCTACAGGGGTAGGCCTATAAGGGGGGTGCAAAAACTGAACCCACAGTGTAGTGATCAGACCAACTGACCGGTTCCACCCCTATGTCAAAGGCCTCATTCCCCAGGAGGAAAACTAAGTCCAAAGAGTGACCACTCTTATGAGTGGCAGAAGTAGCCACTTGTGAAAGGCCCAAAGATGTTATTAATTGGAAGAAGTATTGTCCAAACTGTGAGAGTTCGTCATTGACCCAGGCACTGAAGTCATCCAGGACCATCAGCCTGGGCAACTCAAATGCCATGTCGATGACGAAGTCAGTTACTTCCTGTAGAAAACATTTCTCATCACCTGGTGGACGATAGATGTGAACAATTCTACAACCCACACCTGCCACTACAGTACACTCAAAGGACTCAGCTCCCTCAACTGGTACACTTGCGAGGCCCAGTTCAGTCTTGAAACAGACCGCAACCCCCTCCAAGGTCCAACCTCGGGTGGTGCAACACTGAGTACCCAGCCAGAACTGCTGCCTCCAGAACTGGACCAGCATTTTAATTCATCCAGCCAGGTCTCCGTAATACAAGCCAGATCCACAAGATCTGCAACAACTGCGGTCTTGTTCCTTATGGATCTGGCATTGCACAACACCACCCGGGTTGGACGGGCATCTGGAGTGGCACAGACCACTTGTGCACAACTTAATTCTTTCATAACATGCTGGAATTGGGCTGGTGAGGTACCCAGTCTTAAACTTTCAACTTTAATGCTTCCCACCTCTAAAGGTGAAGCCAGAGTAGCTAATTTTCAATTATACTATTATGCGGCACAATTAGGTGCCTTACAGTTTTGGTTTCAGCTGAAGCCTACTTTATCAGTTCGTTAGTTGAAAGTTACTTTTGCACAGTGACTATGCCATTTGGCACCACAGGTGCGAAAACACATTTCGAACAGGGTGTGAAAAATGACAGCTGTACTGTTCATGGGGAGGTGTAAAAAATGGCAATGTTGAAAATCTGCAGTGAAAATATTTAAAAAAATGGTGAAGTCACGAGCGTGCGTAGAAACTGTGCAATGCACACCCATAATGTAATTAGTTTGGGGATTTTTTACAGCAGATTGTCAACATAGGCATTTTGGGACCTCCGCTCATGAACAGTGTCACTGTGATTTTCTTAATCTGTCCCGAACAGTGATTTCCCACAGCGACCAGGCATTTCTGCGCTGGAAGTGCGAAAACACATTTGGGCCATGGTGTGAAAAATGACAGCTGTACTGTTCATAAGGAAGTGTGGAAAAATGCCAGCGGTGAAAATCTGGACTGAAAATATTACAAATTCATGAACTTACGAGGGTGCGTGGAAACTGCGCAATGCTCACTCATAACACACTCATTTTATGGACTTTTGTCACCAAATTTTTAACATAGCCATTTTAAGACCTCTGCTCATGAACAGTGTCACTGTGATTTTCTTAATCTGTCCTAAACACTGATTTTGCACACCGACTGCGCGATTGTGCACTACATGCGCAGAAACACATTTTGGGGGAGATGTGAAAAATGACAGCTGTACTTCTCATAAGGTGGTGTGGTAAAATTGCAATGTTGAAAATCTGGAGTGAAAACATAAAAAATTTGTGAACTTACGAGTGTGCATAGGAACTGCAAAACGCACACTTATAAATCAGTCATTTGGGGGAATTTGTCCACCACATTTTCAACATAGGGTTTTTGGGGCCTACCTCATGAACTGTGACCCTGTCATTTCATAAATCGGTCCCAAAAGGTGGTTCCACTCAGTGACCACAAAATCACCTTTCGGGGCTGATTAACGCCATGACAGTGCCAGAATTTATAAGGAGGGGTCCCAAAAATCCCATGTTGAAAATTTGGTGCCAAAATTCCAAAAAATGCCTGAGATATGCATCAAAGTTGAAAAAAACCTATTTATTCCATTGTACAGCTTATTGGCATTTCTTCAGTACGTGGTCGACTTTGAAGAGTGCAGACGTGTTCCCGGTCCACCGAAGATCATCTTGACGGCCTCCGGAGGTAAGTATGGGATGAGTTGGGGGTGTGGGGAGGTGGATGCGCAGAGGGTGGGTGCAGGTTGGGGGGAAAGACACCGAGGGACCGTTTTTTTTCTTTTCAGGTGTTTCTTTTCTTTTTAGGAGGATGACGCGAGACTTGTGCCACGCTGGGGTGGGCTCCCAGCATGGCAGCTGGAAGATTTTTGGGGGGGCAGTGGAGCTGAGGACAATGACGTGGGACTTCTGCCACACTGGGGTGGGCTCCTAGCTTGGCAGCTGGAAGACTTATTTTTGGGGGGGCCGTGGAGCCGATGGGGCATTGGGCACCCATGTTGCCAATACAGACGTGTGCTACGGTGGGGTGGGCTCCCACTGTGGCAACTAAAAGTCTGTTTCTTTTGGGGGTGTTAATTGAGCTGACAGGGGATTGGGCACCAATGAAGGAAAAGAAAGGAAGAGAAAGCAGAGACATATACAAGCAGGATTGCCGGCAATATGCTAATCAACACTATCTTATCACTACTCACTGAAGCGGAGCTCTCCCTTTCAACTGTATGGCACTGCATTTTCAACTGCTGTCATAGACAGCTGCAGCATTCATTGGTGAACTGTGGCCAGGCCTGCAAACACACTGACTGAATTGGAAGACAGGGTGCTACACCTACAAAAACTCGGATGATGGCACTATGTTTCTTGCACATTCGTGCAAGCAAACATAAAAACTACCATCCAATACGTTTACTGAGTATTATATGCACAAAAAAATTACTAAACTGGTTGCAATACTGGTTAGAGATGGGGAAGAGTCTGTCTGATTTACAGGCTAGATTCCAAAATAATTACTCCACAATAAATCATATGAACATACTAAGAAGCCAGCAGAAGAAGGCCATTTGGTCTATCAAGTCTGCTTATATTGAAGGGTCCACAGCTTGAGCTAATGTCTCTGCCCTCCCTCCCCACTCCTCCCATCCTCCCTACCCATGATCCTTTCTTTCCCCTATGCTTATCCCAGCCTCTCTTAAAGCTGCCCACTGTCTTCAATGAGACGACCTCTTCCAGCAGCACATTCCAAGTATCCACCGCCATCTCTGTGAAGAAGTGCTTCCTGACCTCCCTCCTAAACCTCCCACCTTCCAGCTTAAGACTGTGCCCCCTCAAGTTATGGTTGCCACTCAGTTTAAAGAGGCTCTCTTTATCAACCTTATTTATTCCTTTCAAGTACTTGAAGGTCCCAGTCATGTTCCCTCTCTCTCTCTTTCTGCTGTCTTCCAGGGAGTACAAGTTTGGTGCCCAGAATCTCTCCTCATATGCCGTACCCTGCTGACCAGCTATCATCTCTGTAACCCTCCTCTGGACCTTCTCCAGCAGGTTAATGTCCTTTTTGAGATGTGGGCACCAGTACTGAACTCTATACTCTAGATGTGGCCTTACTAGTGACCTGATCATATTTTTACATTAGCCAACTTAATAGAAAAATATATGTCTAGAAAAAATTATACTATGTATTTGGGGGTTTCAGACTCACTTTTGATTCCATAGACAGGTCCTTGTTATGGAATTAATTAATACCATTAAGAACTGGTATAAAACTATTCATCTCAATAATTCAACTGTATTCTGAAAACAAAACCCATATAAAATATGATAATGAGGGAAAATATCACAGAATCTTTTATGGTTAACAGGGGCATGAGGGGTGTATGGCTTCACAGCAGATCAGGGCAGATGCTCCTACACAGAGCTCCTGAGGGACTGAACCAAAACTAAAATAAAAATAATACTTTCCATACTTAAGTTGATGCCTTTTTTATGACTGTGGGTGGAGCCTACATGAGTATTGCATGTACAAAAGGAGTGATGTCATGTTTTCTGTCCGTGGAACTGACTGAAGGTGTAGTCTCCTTCACCTTACCCTCCTCCAAGCAATGTTTTCTGCCCTCAAATAAATATGCTTTCATGTTAGTCAGTGGTTGCAGGGTACTATTTTTTTTCTTAAATGGGTGGTACGAGAACTGGAACCTGAGCAGTGGGAGGCAGCATTAGGTTTTTTTTGGAGTACTATCCACCTCTGCCTCCACCCCAAACCTTTTTCTGATTCATGTGGGAGGGGCATGCGATAAATCTAGCATGCTGTAACCAGATACACCAGTTTGCGACCTTATCAACCAACAGACATGCTTGTGCAGTGGAGAACAGAACAGAAGTTTTTAATGCCTTCAAATTGACTTAAAAATCCTTTGGAACAAATGATTATCAGAGCCACCTGGTGCCTCAGAAGGAGACGAAGGAGACCTAGAGACACATATAGCTCTGTAAGAAAATTTTCATTTTTTTTTGTGGGGGCTATGGGATCCAAACCCAGATCTAACTGCCCAGATCATCAATGCTACAAACTGCAATTAACAGAATCTAGCTGTTTTCTTACAGAAACCCCACTCAGTTAGATTTCAAGTATTTGCTAAATTGTAAATGTAAGTATCAGCATTCTGTTAGTACTTAATGCTAACTGTGGTCTGTGACAAGATCATTTTTTTTTACAAATGAAGTGTATGGTAGGAAGCTGTAAATAGACTTTGATGATAAAGTGTGTTTTTTCTTTTAAGTTTGAGCTGTATTAGAAAACACTGAACAAGAAAACAATTGGTGATTTTAAAAGCTATTAAAAAATCTTAACTATGTTTTCTTTTCTCATGGACAATAGAAATAGCATGTCAGCATTCCCTCCATTAAACCTGTTTTTCAGGGTTTTTTATAGCATATTGCCAAGGTAATCTTCCCAGAATGCAATCTGTCATGGGGGGGAGGGAATTGAGGTTTCGTCCTGCACTTTATATAATATAAAAGGTACCTTGCTGATCTGAGTTAGAGTCCTGCTGTTTCATTCTCTGTTTGCAAAGACAATACTCCAGCTTCCTTGTCGCATTTATAAAGTGCAGTCTGCTAGGTGTGGCGGGGAGCAAATCACTAGGAAAGTAGTCACAGCTTCCCCCAATCATAAACCAATTCAATGTGTGATCTGCTCAACCCTGGCTTTATAAATTTATTTAATTGTTTTTAGAGGGGCCCCTGCTTGTGACCAATATCAACAAACAAATGAAGTCCAGTGTGCCCCCCCATCTGCCTAAACAGGCTTGTAATGGAGGATTTTTTTAATCTCTCATGTCCCAAATGGGGGTTCTTAGTTATCAAACTTTGACCAAAATGTGAACAAGCCAAATCACTTCATCAAAGCAGGATGAGACCTACTTGTTTATGGTGTTTTGGTCAGGTAGATGATAGAGAAGTTTCTTCTACCTTTTGATAGAAGAAGGTGGTGAGTTTAAAATACATAATGAGTCATAATAAAGGTCTAGAGAAGCTCTTTAATTAATATGTGATTGTGCCTTTAAGAGAGAAAAAGCAACTGAATATTAGTGAAAGAAATGACTATTAAAGTTCACTATTTCCCAAATACTTTTTTTAATCAAACCTCCTTGTATGTTCACCCAATATAGAACAGTGCTGTGTATCGTAGTTGTATGCCTTGGTTATGTCTGGGATAAAGTAAGCACGTGCCTTTGGGAGGCGGGCAGGCTGCTTCAGCTAAAACTTGCCTTGGCTGTGGTAAACTGAGCAAGGGATCATCTGCATTGCTAGCTGCTATTGTAATAGGATACAGTTTGGGGCAGAAGCATTTTTTGTTCTGTGAAACAAGTTTCTTCATTTCTCTCTCATGGTCAGTAAGTTAGGGGACTTTGCCTAGAGAAGCTGTAGAAATTGCTAGCTCCATTCTCCACTGCAAGATTTGTTGGATTTAGTCAAATCTAATTTGTTTATCCTCATCTAAGATGGTGGCCGAAATCTAGCGAGAGCTGAGAGCCAGTCAGCTTGCAGCTCTCATGTAGCAGGAGATTTGTAAACTGGAAAGAAGTGGGGGGGATGGTCATGCTGCTAGCAGTTGTTTGAGAAACTGGGGCCATAAAGAAACATTTGGGTGGCTCCATTTTGGTCCATAGAACTTCCTTTTCTCCGTGGGACTGTTTTTGAGTAGAAAATAGCACAACGTGGTTGCAGGTGCTTTGATTTAGTGTCACTGAACTCCAATAATGTCTGAATCTTGCTCAGGTGTTTGAAACATTTTCCAGTGCAAAGAAATTTTTCTGGGTGAGTTTGAGAAAGAGAAAGAGAGAGAGAGAGAGAGAGAGAGAGAGAGAAAGAGAGAGAGAGAGACTGCAGGGGGACCTACAATAAATGTAACAGTCCCAGAAATCCCCAATAATTTTCTTCCTGGCTTCAGTGTAGCTGTGTGTACAGGGCAAGGGTGGCAGGGTGGCAAAATAAATCTTTGACTTGTGCCATCCATCACGAATCATGATTACTTGTAAATGTTCAGTCACAATTTCTTGTATTAAAAAAAATACTGCTCAGACAAACAGCATACAAGTTGATGCGCCTGTGCCACTTGCTGTTGGGTGGCCCATGGGATAATCTGTGTGACTTGTAGCAGGCTGTTTACAGTACAACACAAGTAAAGTACAAGTACTGTACACACAAGGGTCATCATTATCATAACTCATTCCCCATTATTCCTCCTTATTAACATTAGTTTTATAGTATATCACTTTACATTATGTATAAGCATTAACCAACCCTGAGTGTGGGACTGTGATGTGTGCATCTATGCACCAGATGTATCTGTATCTCCATTTCAAATTCTGAGGCACACTTAATAGTTGCTGAATTTGGTCACTTAACAGTAACTAACTGTATTGTTGTAGTTAGTCTGGTAATCTTGGAAGGAAGTGGTGGTGGACTGCTGTGCTGACGGTGTGCTATGTACAGTTACGAGTCACGACAATAAATTTGTCCCTGGCCTGTGGGTGGGCGTTATCAGAAGGACATCACATTAGTTAGAGGGATCTTTTGTTACAGATTAAAATACTAATAAAAAATGGATCAATGTGTTGATGAGGTGCATTCTATTTCTCAGGTAGGCAGTGGCACTGCAAAAGATAGCAATCAGCCTGAAAAGGGAAAACAAACTCAAACCCTAAAAAGTGTTTTTTTCACATCTAAGGTTTTGTCTTCCAAGCGAATGCTTGAATGCAAAAAAGGTGAATGTCTCGGATCATCATCAGCCCCAAGTAAAAAAAAAAGTTATGTAGTTAAAGAAACTAAAGGCATGGTGGGTACCACCCGCAGAAGCATTCAACGGTATGGAACAATTGCATACTATGCTACTGCCGGTCCCTCATCCGATTCTTCTGATGTCGAACCCAATGTGGGTAATAATGAAGATGAAGAAAATGATCAGGCAGCACAAGGTTTACTAGAGGAGATGGAAATTGCAGATGAGGAAGAAACAGGAAGAAATGTTTTGCTTTGGAGGGGAGCAGTGGAAATAAACCACAAGAAGAACAGGCACAAGAAAATTTCTGGGGGGGGGGGTGGACCCTGAAAAGGTGACCAAGGTGCCATGCCTTTCTGTGAAAAAAAAAATCATCTTTTGTTTGGTCATACTTCTCCATTATTGTTTCCAATGAGATGGTAGCAACATGCACTATTTGTAAATGGCCAATCAGCAGGAGTAAAAAGAAAGGAGCATTGGGAACTTCAGTACTAAAAAGGCACCTAGACAGATGTCATAACATTACTGAGAAGTCCAGCTGTGAGTCTCAAAGAGAAAGTGACAGTGATAGCTCATTACACTCAAGGATAACTCCATAGATGAAAGCAGTGGCAGCTCCTGCAGCCCTACTGAAACACTTCCACCACCATTTCCTGCCATTTGAAGGACTCCTCTGACTGTTACTGAAAGTGATCAAGTGTTCAAAAGCCCTCCTCCGTCAAGAAGACAGCTTACCATCTCAGAAACATATCAGCATAAAGCCAAATATGCCTTGACCACCCTGTTGCTGTTAGAACTAAACAAATGTCAGAAATGATAGCTGTTGATTTGCTACCAAATAACGTGGTTGAACATATAGGATTCAGGTGGCTGCTTGAGTACCTTGAAGCTTGATATAGTATAACATCAGAGAAATACTTCTCAACAACAGGGATTCCAGATCTTTACAATGTTGAATGTAAAAAATTAAGATGCATCTTATGTAATGCTGTTGGGAGGGTGGTGTTTCTCACAACAGATATCTGGACAAGCTGTCAGCCTGAACCCTTCATATCTATCATTGCACATTGGGCATTTTTTGATAATTCATGTGGGACTGGGGACAGTGAAGCACTGCAGTTTGCTGTTCTAAGAATGTTTTATTTTCCATCTGAACATACCTCATACAACATCAATGAAGAGCTCCAAAAACCAGTACAGCAATGGCACACTTCACAGGGACTGTCAGTTGACTTTATCAGCACAGAAGCGTTGCGGCCTCAGAGCATCCTGAGGTGCCGAATAACTTCACAAAACTGATGAAAGCACAAACTTGTTATGGCTACTACAGTAAAGGACCAAAACTCCCATTCTCTTGGGAACATTAAGATAAATACATTTATTATTTAAAAAAATGTGGTAGCACCCCACCAATGTACCAACGTCAACGTTTCAGGCTATCTAGCTCTTTTTCAAGACAATAGCACCCTCTAGTGAAGGAACCTTTATAGTGTAATACCATATTTATATTAAAAGAAGGAAGGAATCCACCTCCTTACCATACACATAAGCACCATGTGAATCACAAAATGAATAACTAATTGCAATATAAATACAAAAATGCATCTTCTAAACCTCTTATGTTCATAAAGTGACCATCTACATATTGTACAATTAATAATTAAGAATGTCCGTGTATAACAAATAGGCTAAACCTAACATATAATTTAAAATACCTACACTAATCATATTAACAACTAATAATACAAAGCATCCTATATGAAACTAATGTTATCCTACATAATCATTTTCTGATGTGAAACGTCTTACAATATTGCTTCTATTACTATTACTAATTGCCAGCTCTAATCCAATAAATGCAATATCTACCACACTGGATACTAAAGTAGTGATGCAAGTGTACAGAGAATATTGCAATTCTTATTTATGCCTATAGGACAAAACAGGGGCTAGTTGAAAATGTCCATTCAGTCGAGGGATTTCCCCCTGCTTTTAACTTAAATTGCCAAAAAGTCTCTCAACTCAAAAGTGCATTGTCACAGTCTCCTCCTCATTCCCCCATCACAACACATTCAATGCCACTAAATTTGAATACATAGCCAGTACCACATTGCTGTATATGTGCTGCAGGAGCATTCTCTTTCATATCCAATCTGATATGTCTCAAATGTTCTATAATCCGATGTCTCAACTTCTTTTTGTTTTTTCCAGCATAAAAGCTTTTACATGTACACTTTGCCAAGTATACAACTGACACAGTGTTACATGTTCTAAAATCCCTTATCTTGTATGTCCTGCTTTCAGTAACACAAAATTCATCTCCCACCTGTAGGTATTGACATACGGAGAAGTTACCACATCTGAAGTTAAAACTCAGTCTTCTGGCATGTTCTTGTTTTCGATAAACAGCAAGGGCACTATGCACCAGTTTGTCTCTCAGGCTGCTCCCTCTCCTGTATGTGATGGTTGGTCCCTGGTTCACAATATTTTTCAGAGCTGTCTCAGCAGTCAGAATATGCATATTTTTCTTAATTATGTTCATGATATTTTGACTCTGGGAAGTAAAAGTGAGAACAAGGTTAAGGCCCCTTTCAGTTCACTTTCTCTGATTAACAGTTTTTCTCTTTGGTGTTAACAAATAATTTCTCTTCACGTTATCTACTGCTAGCTTAGCTGAGTCTAAGGTTCTCAGATCATACCCTCTGTTTTCAAACCTATTTCTCATGATTTTACTTGCTGCTTCATACCCCTCAACCGTGCTGCAATTCTTTTTGAGCCCAATATACTGACCTTTAAGTATGTTCTTTACAGTATGCCTAGGGTGGCAGCCATCATAACACAGAATAGAATTACAATCTGTAGTCTTTCTATATATCTTTGTTTCTACATCCCCATTATTGTCTTTGGTTATCAACAAATCAAAAAAAGCAACTTCTCTCTTATTTGCATTTACCGTAAATTTCAGATTCTGATTTGTTCCTCCCAAATATCTCACCAAATGTCCTAACTCTTCCAAGTCACCCTTCCATATGATGAATATATCATCTATAAATCATTTATATATGTCAGCCATGCATAATATGGATTCATGTCTGGATCATATATATATATATATATATGTGTGTGTGTGTGTGTATATATATATATATATATATATATATATATATATTTATTTATTTATTTAAGAGTTTCACCAGGAAAGCACACTGAGCAGAGTACTACTCGATTCCAGATGCACCCTGGAGGAGGGAAGGATGAAAACATATAAAGCAGATAGTAACATA
This sequence comes from Neoceratodus forsteri, assembly GCA_016271365.2. Taxonomy (NCBI): domain Eukaryota; kingdom Metazoa; phylum Chordata; order Ceratodontiformes; family Ceratodontidae; genus Neoceratodus; species Neoceratodus forsteri. The sequence continues at coordinate 640,390,703 of CM028132.1, read as the reverse complement.
GTACCAACGAAGCATAAAATAGGTTACATCTTGATCAATGATAAACATGTATGAGGAAACAAGCTAATACAATAGAATGAGGGAGGCTAGTTAACGTATATATATATATATATATATATATATATATATATATATATACTCACACACACATATATATATATATTCTTTCCCATTCAGCTAGGTAAATAATGGCATAGTTGGGGGCCATTGCTGCCCCCATTGCTGTGCCACTAATTTGATGATACATGATATTTGCAAACAAACATACATTCTTTCTAAGTACATTTATTTTTTTTATTTAGTTTTTGTTGACCGGGTAAGTGCACTAGGCAGATTCTGCCTATTTTCAGGCATGACCTGGGGAGGGGGATACAGATGAATGTCAACTGACCTTGAACCAGATTAAGCTGTTGGTGGTATTTTTAGTGAATGAGGGAAATTTGGCCAGGACATGTGGGAAACTTCCTCTATTCTTTTCGAGAAGTGCCATGGGATCTTTAACATCCACTTGAACTACCACCAGGACAGGCAGATGGGACCTCGGTTTAACGTCTCATCTGAAAGACGGCACCTCAGGAGTGCAGCACCCCCCTCATGCTGCACTACAGTGTCAGTATTGGGATATTAACCCAAGTGCCTGGTGTGGGGATAGAACCCACAGCCTTCTGATCTCCCAGCCTCAAAGGCAAGTGTGCTACCTGTTGAGTCACTGACACTGCTGTTCTGTACATGTTCTGTTAAAGTTATTAACGATTCAATAAACATTCCCTGATATTCAGTTTCCCTATATAGCGCCTGCCTCAAGGCTTCTAATCCATCACAAAGTGGTATATTTATGTAAAGGGAAGTTATGTCTAAAGTTACCATATACCATTCTGGTGCCATTTCTAAATCTGACAAAATTTGCAAGATATGCATGGTATCCCTAAGATATGCCCTTGACTTTGTAGCCACCCCCTTGATGTGCTCATCAACAAACTGAGCTATAGGCTCAGTAATAGAACCATTACTGGACACAATAGGTCTCATCGGCAGGTTCTCTAGGCTCTTGTGTATCTTACGGAGACCATAAATCACTGCCCTTCTGGGATGCTTAACCAAAAGACATTCTGAAGTTTTTGAATCAATACATCCATCAATAACTGCTTCATGCAATGTCACATCTATATCCTTCTGATATGACATTGTAGAATCTGGATATTATTTTTAAATAGACTGACTTATTCATCAACATATCATTCATTGCCATACAATACTTAACTTTATCCATCACTACCGAAAAGCCGCCTTTGTCAGCGGGTTTCAAGGTGATGTAAGGGTTGTCCTGCAGGCTGTGGATGCCATTTCTTTGATCCTTAGTCACATTCTGCTTTCCCCTTTCAGGAGTCCTCTTCAGGTAGCAGCAAATCTCTCTTCACATATCTTAACAAACACTCTCACACTCAAATTCATGGGCGGAACATACGTGGATTTTTTCCTTCCATTTCCCTTGTTCTTGTGTTTCACTAGTACTGGCCACTCCCCTATCTATATCTTCTACTACTTCTTCTATTCCACTTTGTCATACAAAATGTATAAATTAAGCTTTCTCACATATCTATGCAAGTCCACAACTGTTTCAAAATCATTAATAAAATTTGTGGGCACAAATGATAGTCTCTTATTTAAAACCTGTTGTCCCACTTCAGTCAATTCATATTCAGATAAATTTATCACCATATTCCCTAACACATCTTCTCATACAGCATCTAGTTCCTGTATCTGCCTCTCTGTCAATAGTTGTTCCTTCTGGAATATTGTGAATGCCACCTCCCCCTGTTGTTCATTAATGGGGGATATCCTCGCCTCCCTCCTCCTCTTATGCTGTCCCCATCCTCTTCCCTGTATGCCCCTCCTTGTACTTCATCCATGTACCTTATCAATCCGGGGCTCCTGCTTAATCCTCTGCTCAGAAGAATGGGCAAATGTAAGGTGTTCTCTAATTCCCTTTCTGATATCACCTCCTGCTCCACTTGTATCTTTGATGTTGCTTCCTGGGGGGGGGAGGTGTCAGAACAGCAATCTGTATATTCAGAAGCAGGTTCTGTGACATCACTATCCCTGGATCCCTCTCTTGTACTTGGGACTGAACTAAAAAAAGACCAGTGTCCCTTTTATTACTGGCCACTGTAACAGAGGTTTCTGTAGCCATATTGTCATCCTCTTTTTATGATTCTAAACCCAATGCACTAGTGTATGTGTCAGGGACAAAATTAGACTTTTTTAGAATGGGGCGTATATTATTCTCCATATTCCCCCCACTCATATATATGTCCATTCAAATAATCTTTTCAATCTCTTTTTCAAATTTATGCATTTTTGTGCATTTAATATGTGCATCTGCTTTTTGAATCGTTCCTTTCAGCCTGGTGAGATACATTTCAAATTCTGAATGTTGTTGAAATAAAAAAAAAACCTGCTTCACATTTTTTAAAAGTGTCTAACATTTCCTGCTCTGTTTCAGTTCTATCATTAATAATAATTTGAATGAGACCTTCCAAAGAACTTAACAAGTGCATTTGCCATTTCCTTAAAAAGCTCACTTTATCAGTGCCAAATATCGGCTGCATGGTCCACCTTAGCCCCCTCGGGACCCAGTTTACTTTTTGATACACCTCCATAGTCACATGCTGCCAATACCTGCACCATGCTTTTAACTAAATTCTCTTCAGGGCCACATAAGCCTGTTTAATATTAAGAGACTCTTTCATAATGCCCTGGTCCTCATTCATATTGTGCACTTCTGTCTCCAAAGCAGTGTTCTCCAACAATGAGTTTTCCTGATTATTACTGAATATTAGGTCACTTAACCCTGACATCTGTTGTAGCACATTAAATTAAACTGCTGTATTACATTCTGACAAATATGGCAAAGATGGGGTGCTACTCACTACACAGGCATCTTCAGACACTCGGGACACCATTCTTCCTCGGAGTGTTTCTCCTTTGTGCGAGCCTTCAATGAAAAAAACAAATAAATTCACAAGCACAGAAGCATTGCGGCCTCAGAGCATCCTGTGGTGCCAAATAACTTTACAAAACTGATGCAAGCACAAACTTGTTATGGCTACTTGCAGTAAAGGAACAAAACTCCCATTCTCTTGGAAATGTTAAGATAAATATGTTTATTATTTAAAAAAATGTGGTAGCACCCCGTCAGCGCACCAGCGTTAACGTGTCAAGCTATTTAGCTCTTTTTCAAGACAATAACACCTTGTAACAGCATAATCTGGTTCAATTTAATTTGGTTACCATCTGTAACCCCCTCCCTCCAGTCGCCCCTGAAAAGGGGACTTCTAGTCTCAGTGGGCCTACCGGGTCAACAAAATTCAATAAATAAATAGCGAAGGAACCTTTATAGTGTAGATACCAGATTTATATTAAAAGAAGGAAGGAAGGAATCCACCTCCTTACCATACACACATATATATATATATATATAGATATAGATATAGATATAGATATAGATATAGATATATATAAGCACCATGTGAATCACAAAATGAATAACTAATTACAATATAAATAAAAAAATGCATCCTCTAAACCTCTTATGTTCATAAAGTGACCATCTACATATTGTGCAATGAATAATTATGTATGTCCATGTATACAAAAACAGGCTAAATAATAAATGTATTTATCTTAATGTTCCCAAGAGAACGTTAGTTTTGTTCAGTTGGCTTTATAGTTGCAGATAATGGGTCCAACATATGGAAGGCCGGGGGGGGGGGGACTTTGTTCAAATCCGCTGCTTTGTACATTGCTTAAATTTAGTAGTTCACAGTTTTCTCAATGACAACAGGGAGGTTAAGGCTCTCATTAGCACTGCTAAATGAATATGCTTTTATTTCTGTCACTCAAGCAAAATCCATCATGTGTTTGAAAAAATACAGCAGGAGCACAGTTTACCTATGCACAGACTGATACAAGACATTTCTACTCCATGGAATTTGACCTTTTATATGTTCCAAAGGCTGCTGGAACAAAAGAATGCTGTCAGGCAGTGCATCTTAGAAAATACAATTGGTGATGCAGATGTCTATATTACTCCACCATAGTGAACCATGCTGGAGTTTCTAATTTTCCTGCTCCAGCCATTTCAGGAAATCACCAGGGATGCTTATGCAAACACAACAACTCTCAGCAAGGTGATGTCCCAAATAAAACATTTTCAATTCAGATTAAATCTGATTAGAGAAAAGTTAGAGAAGCAAGACAGTTCCAAGATCATACAGGCTGCCAGTGGTGCTGCTGACACACATACCTCTCAACCTCCCAACTTGTCAATGTGTGACAGAGGGCTACAAAATGTGTGACAAATGGCAAAAATGTGGTACACCTGATTTTTCACAGCTCGCGGAGTCACACACTGTGGCATTTTCATGTAAAATAATGTGTATGCTTGGCATGTGGTCTGTGTTTCAAATTAAAGAGAAAATGAAAATGTGTTCTGTCTGTGTGTCCTTAATTAAAATAAAAAGTGATGCAAATCCTAAATTTGTGTTAACAATTTATTGATTTCATATATAAATACACCTCTAGAGAATGAAAAAACGACACTTATTCATTATTTAAGGACATCATGAAACAGTCTATTGAAAGACATGACGTAATTATTAAATTAGTATCATCATCAACAGAACAAAAAGGGAGGGGGGTGGACAAGCCATCCTTTCTTCCCAATACTGTGCCACCTGAACAAATAGTCAGGCCAGCTGAAACCATGTCACCCCAAAATAATGCTTTTAAAACATGTCTCGCATAGATATTTCTTTACATTGTCTATCAGCTAGCATTTTTTTGTATTTCAACCATGGTGGAGGCTCTAGCCTAAGGTACAAACCATGCAATTATGGCACAGCAAACATTTTCAGTACCCTACCACTGCTTCAGCTAAGCAATAATCCCAAAACCGAAAACGTCCCCCACCCTCCTCACCAGCAACTGTTAAGACGGGCACCATTTCTCACAGCACACGGGGGTATAACAGTTCGAGTACAATACCCGAGTGATTATTACATGGATTTATACAGCTCAGACATACTACAATCAACAATATACACACCGCCGTGATCCCCTCAACTGACACCAGCAATAGCTGGTTTAATTTGATTATCTGAATTTGCTGTTAATACGTTACGCTCCTCTATACTTGTAATCTGACTGTACCGTATTGTTGATCTGTACTGCTGACCTGCAGCTTGTTTCATGTATGTATGTTCGTTGTCCTTCTTATGACGAGGTACCTTTGTAAATGAGCCTCTGGCTCAAAGGTTGTTAAACTGATGTTAAAATAAGATAAATAAAAAAAATAAAAATAAATAGCGACTCACCCAGCTCACATCAGTTACCATCAACACCACACAACTCTGTCATTGACACAGCAGCTGCAGCACAAAATAAACCATATTAACCGTGTCAGGCCAGCCATTCCAGTAACAGGAGTCTCAACACAGTGTGCACCAGGGCTTGAACAAGTCCTATACCACAATAATGAAATGCACAGGAGGCACAACTGACTGGAAAGGGAATATGAACTTATACTTATGTGCTCTTACCTTATATTCATTTCTCATAGTTGGGGGCAGAGAATGTCAAGGCTGCAGTGCCATGAGATTGTGTTACATTTCAAACCAAGACACCCATATTTTAGAATGGCTAGCATCTCTCATGTGCCCTTACTGTTTTACAGTGCTCAGACCCAAAGAAAAAAGTTTAGCAACACACAGTTTAATTTAGGAAAACACACAGTTTAATTTGACAGGCTACAATATAACTGCTACTGTAAACATGTGGGCCTTGGCTGTTATTTAGACTTGTGGTTAGCCTTTAAGTCAGACAGAGCCTTGAGACACACAGTTTGAATCTCAGACCCAGTCTTGTGTGATCTGACTTGGAGCAATCTGCAGTGCTTAACCTCCTGCCCCTTTCATTTTTTTCATTTTGTTTTCCCCTGAGATTCAAAGGAAGCAGTAAAGCATGGTCACAGTTTTTAACAAAAATCACTGACTTACCTGTCCTCAGCAGCAATCGGGCCCAAGCAAGCTGCACCACCTAATGTTCCCCTTCTGTCTTCTGCCTGCCTTCTTGTTTCTTCTTCTAGTGGACTTCAGTAATCAGAGCACACAGCAACCAAGCCAGAAGGACTGGCGATGGTTGCAGGACCGCAAACTGCGAGATAGATCGATCAACGGATAGATCAGGCGGTCGGCCGTCAGTTCCCTTGGCTACTAGCCCTGCAGCATCAAACTGGGAGTTGGGTGGACAAGAGAAGCCAGGAGGGAGGACAGTCAGATGGGCCAGGCAGCACTAGTCAGCACAGCAGTAGTTCGTTTTGTGGAGCTACACCACTGGCCATGCCACCCAACAATGTCAGCTCAGTGACACACAGCTTGACTTGATTCTATGACCCACTGTGCTGGCTGGCTCTCTAGCCCCCAAATGAATCCCCTTTCAATTTTGAATCTGTCCCTCGGTCTAGGGCAGACTCCAGAAGCGGGCAGCAGCTTGAATCTTGTGGTAGCGATGTGGACAGGGATGACCGGGTCTCTCCTCTTATTGTCTCGTTTCTCCATTTGACTCGACTTTACTCCATGAAGTGTGTTAATAGGGCAAAAACGGACATGATTGAGGTGTGCTGGGGCCAGCATGGCATCGTATTACAGTAGCCTAGTCTTACCCTTTGAACAGCACAGTGTAGGGATGATGACGTTGTGGTTCGGGGGAGGGGAGTCTCTAAGTGATTCTCAGTGGATGATTTGCTGTGACAGGGTGACTCGCTGAGGATGAGATGTTAATGCTACAGTGTGCCAATGGCGTGAAATTCAAAGCTGAGACAAAGGAAAGACACCGACATGCTATGCTTAGCGTGGAAGAAAGACTGCATCTTTCCGTGAAATTCCAGCCCAATGCGTGTTAGCAGTACAGGGTCCTTGGGAGCTCCCAAATCCGGCACACCATGGAAAATCCATGACAGTTGAGAGGTATGCTGACACATGCAGGCTGCCCCCCAGAATATAACAAAGTCTAATGAGATGTATGATCAAAAAAGTTGAAGAGGATGACAAACTATGTAAAATGCTTCATTCTGAGTACTACATTAAAGCAACAAGCTTAGACACATGATACAAATCGAAGCAACTATTGAGTGATGATGATGATGACACTTGTTTTGAGATAAACAAACAAGAAATAATTGACAAGATGCATGCCGTCATGGAGCAGAGCATAACAGCAGCACCACATTCAGAATCTTCTTCACAACACAGCACATTATCAGGTGGCCCATCCTCTACTGTTGCAGCATTTTCTTCCTCTTCCTTTTCCTCCTCGGCCACTGCAGCCTAATCTTCTTCTTCTTCACCACCAGCCAAGCATAGCACTATCCCACAGTCATTTGGTTCAGCTTCATGTCTCTGTAGTCACTTAGAAGATGTAATTGTAACATCTTCTTCATCTGCCTCTTGTAACACAGCCTCAACACAGACCATTGTTGAAATGTACCTGGCAGAGCCCAATATCAGCTGGAATGCTGATCCTTTGCAATACTGGAAATCCAAACAAAATATGTGGCCTGCTTTAGTAATCACTGCAATAAAGTACATGAATTGCCCTTTGACTAGCATGTATTCAGAATGATTTTTTAATTCAGGTGGTAACATCATTACTGACACACGACCCTACTTGACACCAGAAAATGCTGAGAGCCTCACATTTTTCAAGGTCAACATTCCTCACTTTAATTTCAATTCTATGTGGTTCATAGCTCAGTGCTTGTGCTTCGTACAGTATAGCTGAATGATGTAGGCTGTGCTTGGATACGTAGGCCAGACCAGTAAGTAGGATAATGCCTGATAGGTATATGAGGTATATGAGTTATATGAATGATTGGTGCTTAGATACTTCAGCATCGATATGAACAATCAGTGACTGTCGTATGTATGAACTGGATTGGATATGCATAATGCTTAGGTGTTTGAACCGATGAATAACAACTTGTTAGGACTTGATGTTTTGGCCTTTCTCTGCATCCCACCTTAGGAAGGATGCTTAGCTGAGTAGGATTGAGTCCCCCAAAAGAAAGAATATGATTACAGGTACAATTTATCTCCTCCAACTCCGGTGAGTGTGGCCAGTAGCATACAGGAGAAGAAAAAAACCCTTAGGGGGAAACCTCTGAGGATCCCTGGCTACTGACCCACCTGTCCTTCTGGGCATACTAAAGGAGAGTAATCCTAATTAACAATATTAGGTTGTCAGCTAATCCAAAGTCCAGTTGATTGTAGATCCTGAATCCAATGAAAGCAGGAAAGCTGGAATCGAAGCACTGATGTTGAGTGTCCGGGGAAGATGGCAGCACATCCTTCTAACGGATTCACAGTCCAATAGAAATCTATGTCCAGGGCAAGAATCTGATACAAGTAAATTGGAATCCACAGTTGAGAACATAAACAATCTCAAAGGGTCAAGTGTTGAACCAGTCGAAACAATCCAGATGGCAAGGAAGTATTTCCGAGGAGGACCTGTGACCTAATCACTATATCTCCATGACCCAGAATAGGAAGAATGGTGGTCCATATTCCAATTGGCAAGCTATCCAAGGATAAACCCCTTGGTGATGAAGCAAGGAAGCTGGATGCAGGCTATGAGGCTGGAAGAGGGCGGAGAGGTGGAACTTCTGATCCTGAGTGGAGTGAAGCAGGTAAGAGTACATTAGGCAATAGAACTCGAAGTATGAGTAGGTAGACAAGAGAATCTTGATGGACCTCCAGGACACAGAGGGGTGAAGCAGGTCATTGTAAGTAGGAGAGATAATCTCGATATACCTCGAGGCCCTGACGGTAAAGCAAGTATGCATCAGTAATAGAAGCTCGATGGACCTCAGGGCCCCGTAGGGGTGCAGATCATTCAAGGTGCAATGAAGAGAAACCTCCATGTTCTTGGCCAGTTGAGGCAGGTTGTAGAGTCTGGAAGGAGCGCAGCAGACATCCCTGGCTGAAGCTGAAGGGATGGTGGTAGGTATGAGCTATTATTGCGTAAGCAAGAGTTGACCTGCACGTAGATCAGTAGTAGTAGTAGTAGTAATTATCAGACCTGCATGGAATTATAGACGTAGTAGCAAAGGAGTAGTACTGAATAGATTATGTGTGGCACACAGTGAAGACCATTGAGGGCACATAAATAAGCAGGTAAATAGAAGAGCCTCCTGTTTACTGAGCAAAATAGCCCTGTATGGCGGTATACACACACGTTTGAGCAGAGCCAGGAAGAGGTGGCAAGCTGGAAAGATGAACTCATGATATCAGGTATGACAAGTCTGAACAAATATTGTGCTCCTGATGGTCAAAGGATGACAGAAGGATGCGGTGAAGAGGACCGAATTGAATGAGTTGGCAACTTGACCATATTCAATAAGCTTCATAGCGCTGGAGTAGGTTAATGTCTGAGGCCTAAGTCATGAGATAGAAATGGCACTAAGGGATAGAGCTCGGCTGAGAGTCCTAGCAGGAAATGGGAGTGGTAGTAAATCCATACGAACTGAAACAGGATGGCAAGAAGTGTCCAAAGGAATTGATTGTGAATATCCTGAGATGTAGTCCAAATGTAACTCCATAGTGAAATGAGTGGAATAAAGAAGGATGTCCTTGATGAGTGGAAGTAGGTGAGAGCAGGCAAGGTGAGGGCTGCAGCGTCCAGAACTCGAATAGTGTGACTGAAGGTGAGAATCACTGGTAATGCATCCAATTCTGATGGAAAAGTCAGAGACAAGTAGGTGGCATGGAATGAAGGCTTCTGGTAGATGGGGATCCAAGGAAGAAGCAGGAGCAGACCGGTCCAGGCCAGGGAGAAGGAGACACTGTAGGTAACTTGGACAAGGCAGGCAGATGAATGAGGTCCAGATACAGTCCAGATCCAGAGAGCAGGCAAACAGCAGGGAGAGAGGACTGAAGCAGTTGGTCCACAGAAGGAGATCTAAGGCTGCAAGGATGGAAGGAATGAACCAGCTGATCCAGGTTGGAGAACTGCAGGAGAGGGAAGCTTGCATGGAACCAAATCCAGTGCCCAGGGGAAGCACAAGGCAGGAGAAACAATCATCCAGAGCCAGGAACGGAGAACCAAAGGAATGTCTTGGCAGAGACCAATGTCAGAGAGACACTGGAGAGCAGGAATGAAGGATGCAGTAGAGAAGCACAAGTGACAGCCAGTTAAAAGGATCTAGAGCAGGGCACTGAATGCTATGATAGAGCACATGGCTGAAGTCCAAAGGACGAAGGCTAAGTAACCAGCTAGGCCCCTACATGGGGTAGGATGAGCAGATGGACCACACATAGGTCAGCCGGATGAAGGAGGAGAGAGTGGCAGCTAGGCCCCATGAAGGCTAGCAGCCCGAGAACCCTCATGGGTGCAGCAAGGAGCAGAGAAAACATGCCAGATGAGGCCCCCTTTTGGCCAGCGGGTACAGCCAGACCCCATATAGGCCAGGCAGGAAGGAAGAATGAGTCAATCTAGACCCCACATAGGCTAGATGACCAGGACGCTGCCACAGAGGGCAGCCTGGTGCAGCAGAGAGCTGGAAGATATGTGACAGTTGATGCAGGATGTGCATGTCCATGGTCCTCCCATCCAGTCATAAGCTATGGCTAGCGATGGTTCTTAAGAAGAAGGCATGTAGGCCCACTACACAAACCCCAAGGTGTAAGAGTGGAGAGGCAAACCCAGTGACAGATAGGGTAAGCAATGGTCATACTGATCAGAAGATAAACTGGCACAGGGGTGAACACAGTAAGGTGGAGACATGGGTAGGCAGCAACCAACAATGGGACCAGATATAGTACAACAGTTGCAAGTGAAAGGCGGTGACTCAGCAAAGCATTAGGGAGGACAAAGTCAGGGAAAGAGCGAGAAACAGACCATCCCAGATGAGTAGTACCACAGCAACATACACCCTGTAATGGTGCAGATTTGATAGTGGTCAGAACTCCTTGCATGATGTAGTGAAGGATCGAGACTGGGCTTTGGGACTCGCTGAGGAATGAAAGCCCAGAGCAGTGCATGTCTTCTGGCTGCCCATATACTCACGCAGAGCTGCACACAGTAGACAGGAAATGTATCCAAGGATATTGAAAGAATCTACAAGGGGATGAAGAGGAGGCTTATTGCACTAGAAATGTTGCAGCATATTTGTCAGTATAAATATTTCTGTAATGCTCTGAGGCCTCCATGGAAAACCAAACTGTTAAATTCCCAAGTACGGTAGAACAACTGAAACTCTTGGTTAATGGCCCCATTCTGTTTAGAAGATTAAGCTCAGATAATTAAAAAAACAAAACGGTCTTATCTATCTTAATGAAGGGAAAGTCCTGCACTGTTTAGGAGGCATGCAGAGCCTGCTGCTGGGCAAAGTAACATGGTCGTCTGCTTCATGCAAATGCCGAGATGTCCCAGGCATTTCAGAGTTCCACTGTACTTTGTGGATGAACTGGCAGGCCAAATAGTAAGTTGTAAATGGATATGTCCAAATGACCACTCAGATAAAAGATATCCATTCATTACAGACAGCGTACCACATGGTGCAAGCAGCAGGCAGAAGCACTGAGGAGAGCCTGCAAAGGTCCATCCCAAACAGAAGCAGATGAGAGCAGGCAGTGCGCATGGAAGTAGCATTCAGGCCACAATCATAGGGGGTCCAGAGCCCAAAGCACCTCAGTCCAGGAGAAGCCTTGAGGAGAGGACCGAGTGAGCAGTAGTCATGGCACGGCTGCATGACTGAGGAGTGCAGGATGCCATGACCAAGAAGATCCTAGAGGAATGGAAACAAAAATGACAGCACCAACACAGCGATGCTGCAGCACCGGAGGTGAGGCAGAAGGAAGAAATCCCAAAAGAAAGGCACAGAAGAACAGAAAGGGAGGGCGGGAGGAGGAACAATGAAAGCAAAAAGTCAAGGAAAGGAACAGAAACAGGCTGAGGAAGGAACGGAGCACAGATAAATGGGGGGCACAGAAGAGGGGAAGGAGCCAGCCTCGGCATGCAGCATGGAGCAAGCACAGCAAGTGTGACTCACTCTAAGCAGAGTGGCGGTAGCCTGATTATTTAAGTAGGAGATGGGGGAGGAACTATCCCCACACAGAATTACAGGCATGCACCTTTCAAATATGGTACCTGAATAAAATATACTCTGACTGCTCTGAGCAGGCCCTATCCACAAAACACTTTCAAGAATTCATGCCCATGGCGAAAATCTTTTGTGAATAGGGTCTACTACATGAGGTAGCAATTAATTGCAACAAGTCAGGTCAGTATGGACTAGGTCAGGCCACTATTACTTGAATGATCACATGAGCAGCACACAGAATAGAAAAAAAAAATAACATCAGTGGGTTCAGAGTCCAAATACAGGAAGCAACTGCATTTCATGTCACAAACTTATTTGGTGCTACCTGGTATCACTATCTGATCTGGAAGGTAGGGTACTGCTGTCTACTACTACTAATACTACTACCACTTTTTGTCCTCACGAGTCACGACTACTGCTTATCACATTTTGTCCTCACTTCAGTGCTTACTACTACTACTTGCCACTTTTTTGCCCTCAGCAACTGATCCTGACTGTACTGTTTTAATTTTTGTACAGTGCATGGCTTAGCAGATGTCTGAAACCCAGAAACTGAATACTCTTTGTATATTTCTCACGTCCCCCATATTTGGCTGCAAATACTTCACAGAAGAAAATGATACTAAATTGAAAATTCATATCATGTCTTTATTATTTGTGTGTGCATGGTATGCTAGCCTTGTTATATCTGAGTTACAGTAACTGGGCTGACATTATTATACTACTATATTTTATTTTTGATACTTAAATTACTTGGCAGTGGCTAGCAGCAAGTGTGGAACTAGGAAAGATGTAATTGTTTTGTATGTCTGTCACCAGGTCTTCAGTTGGCAGTGGCAAACTTTTTTATGACTGCACTGCACTTGATTGATGCAATGTGTGACTGGCTGCCTGCCTGTGCGGTGGTAATCACTATGTATTTCATTTTCTTCTTTAATGATTCAGCGTGTTGATCAGACAGATAGAAACTTTATTTTTATGCAGGAATACTAGTCAGATTATGCAATCTTGTTCTCAAGACAGTCCTGTTACAATGCACTTCAATTACTCTTGAAAATGTTGCGTAACATAGGGCACATCATAAGAATTTCAAAAATTAGACTAAGTACAGTTTCAGTTAACTTATGATAAATTCTATTTGCCAACATACTCTAAATACAACAAATGAATAAGGCACAAAATAATTTATACAAACACCTGTAGTAAGACGTTGATTATGTACAACTATGTCTAAACTAATAACAAATTCAGAATTTAGTAATATGAATCACATAGTAATCTGAAGATCTTGACTAAGATAAAGATTATATACAACTACATCTTATCTGAAAAAGATTCACAATTTCAGTTTTAAAAGACATGTGATTTTTTAAAGATCTCACTGGAGGGGGTAAAATGTTCCAGACCTTAGCTGCCTGATATAAAAGAGTACCATTGCCATGTTTGTTGTTGCTTCTAATGGCATAGATTCTGTTTTGAATAGAATGGGAGCACACACTCTGATGAAGCCCAGGGTGCAGGGTGAAATATATGCACGGAGACGGTGCTTTAGCACTGTGTGATTGTCTTTGTCTTTGGTGCCTTGGATGTGAATAAAACTGCATTTACTTTAAGTAGCAATTAGGGCATTCTATTTTTTCTACTGTGTGAGAGGTGAGTGCTCCCATTCTATTCGAAATAGTTACATTACTTTGGGTTAGCACCACCAGCCTTGTGCCACACTCTCTTCAGGAACGGGACAGGTTCTGTGTTTATACACAGATCTTGTTAATTCACATTTACCCTTGTTATCTTTAGGGAAGAGAGTTTGTGTAATATAGTAGTCAAGATAAGAAATTAAATATTTATGTATCAGTGTTAGCCAATTTTTTGAACAACCAATTTCTGAAGGCTGCCAATTTAGTTTTATGAACATATTACAATGATGAGTTCAATAATTACATTATAAAACATACCTAGTAATTTTATGTTGCACCCTATCTAAACTAATAAGCAAGTGCTTTAGCTGTTCTACAGATTAGTTCCCCACAAGTCAATGTTGACATAATCAATTGCTCAGTCACTTTTTTCCTGTCTGTTATTTGTAAACACTTGGTGGTTCATCTTAAGGCTCCCAGTTTTTTACTAACCTTTTTTATTGCAGTAGTTATGTGAGTATTAAAAGTTAACAATGAATAAAAAATCAGCCCCAAGTAGCAATAACTATCTGGCTGATCAAGGGGTTCATTTGTATTTGTGAAAATATGAATCTGAGAGTTATTCTTCTTGTTTGAAAAATGCATTAACTTTGTTTTTTTAATGTTTGTCAAAAGCCTCAACCTGGTGAATGATTCTTCCAGTTCAGATTCAGTAGACATCATCATAGTACTGGAAAACATTACCAGCTCTTGGACCAGGTAGTGTGCCATATACCACAGTACACCAGTGCATGTGAAGCAGTTGCATCATTCACATGGGTAGGGTGGGCGGGCTGTCTTAGTGCTGCTCATTTGATCATTCATATCCATTTATTTTTCCTGTTTAGCTCTGACTGGAACATCCATCAAAATAATACCCACACAGCACCATTAATGAAAAAAATCTTAGCTGCTTGGAGGTGCTATGATATATGTATTTGCATATGTCTGTCTCTCTGTCTGTCTCTCTCTCTCTCTGTCTCCTAGCACACTCATGTCACGGATCAAGCAGGATATGCCACCCCACCATTATAGGCCAGCCATCAAGGGGCTAGTAATGAGTGATTACTTTTTTATTTAGCAATTTTACATTAATTTTTATATAACTAATCCACTGAATTATTTCCTTTGGGCCTTTGTGTCAAGTGTGACCAATTTTGGACACTTTTATGTATTTTTTTCAATTATTTGTCAATAAATCAGAACTAATCAAAACTAATCAGAACAAATCAGAGCTTTACCGTGTTCCAGTTCTTATTAAATAGGGTCAGAACTTCACAGAGTTCTACAAGCCCTACTAAGAAAGCTAGAGGAGTGGTCAAGGGTGTGGCAGCTAAGTATCAATGCAAAGAAGTGAAAAATAATGCACTTGGGGCATAGAACCACAGGGATGGAGTACAAAATGAGGGGAGTTGTATTAAAGGGAAGGGGAACATTGTTTAACCAGGAGTAGCACACTAAGCTGAAACTTGTTTCCAGATGTGACCTGGGAGCAGAAGAAAATTAAGTGACTTGCTCAGGATCACACAGTATGCACCTAGGCAGCTGTGGGACTCAAACCCAGGTCTCCAGATCTGCAGCTCAGAGCCTTAACCCACTGTGCTATACTGCCATCAGCAAACAGGAAAGGGACCTGGGGGCAATCATATCAGATGACCTAAGGTGGCCAGACAGTGTGACAAGGCAGTGAAGAGAGCTAGTGAGATACTAGGCTGCATATGGAGGGGTACCACCAGCAGAAAGAAAGAGGTGATGTTACCACTGTGTAGAGCACTGGTGAGAACTCACCTAGAGTGCTGTGTCCAGTTCCGGAGACCACATTTCCATAAGGACATAGACAGGATAGAAGAGAGTCCAGAGGAGGGCAACCAAAATGGTGACAGGTCTGCATTACAAGTCTGTAAGGAGAGACTGAATTACCTCAATATGTGCACCCTGGAGGAATGGAGGGAGAGGGGGAATGATAGAAATGTTTAAATATCTCACGGGTATAAATAAGGTTCAAGAGGGAAGCATTTTTCAGAGGAAAAGATGCTCATGAAACATAGAAAAAAAGATGGCAGAAGGAGACCAAGGGTCCATCTAGTCTGCCCATATATTCCTCGGACTTTCTCATCTCAGGACCAGAACAAGGAGGCATGCTATGTAGCTGGGGGGGTCTCAGGACAGATGTGAGGAAGTACTTCTTCACAGGAAGAGTGATGGATGCTTGGAACAGCCTCCCAGCAGAGGTGGTGAGGCAAAATGGTTATAGACTTCAAGAATGCATGGGATAGGCATAAGAGAACCTTAGAGTTAGGGAAAGGGGGTGGTAAAGCCAGAGATCAAGTAGGGTCTGCGGGGTATCCTGTGACATAGGCGACAGTGATTGGGTGCCTACAAAAATGGTGACTCAGTTGCGGCGTATGTCAATGAGGCTACCCACCACAGAGGGTGACCGGATGGGGGTTTGTGCTTATAGTGACAGGATGTCGCTACATATATACATGTGTGGGGGAGAGAGCAAGCACACTCAGCGAGAGGTGGGAGGGGAGGGAGGGTTTGTAAGGGGTGGTGCCATGATTAACTGCTGAGCTGGCCTCATGGCATGGTAGGTGGATTCAGGACTGGGGTTGTAAGGGTGCTGGGTTTGGGTCCAGATGCAGGTACGTTTTGTTGCCTCCGCCCAAATTTGTTTTTGTGGTGTTTTTTTTCACCCCCCCGACATGCACCTTCCTGGAGTTGAGAATCCTTCATGGGGTTGGGGGGGGCAAAGTCCCCCATGGGCGTGGTGCCATAACATATTTAAATCTAAGTCCCAGCACCATTTTGCTGTGCTCTGGGGGATACATCATCAAAGTTTATTTTCGGTGATGTACTGTCGCCGCAACAGCGATCGCCTTTCAGCGCCTGCCATTATCACATAAATCCTGTCTGTGGTGTTACAGTAGCTAGGGAAAATTGGCAGACTAGGTGGGCCAAGCAGTCCTTGTCTGTCATCAATATCTATGTTTCTATGTTTCCATGAAAAGTGCTTGAGTACAAAAATTTTTTTTTTTAAATGGCCTTCTGACCACCTTCATGACTTTAAATGGGGTGCTGAGCAGGGGTTTGGAGGGGTGGGGGAAATTGGTGTAACATTGCTGCAGCTTGGATGGGTGGGGGAGACTTGATCGCATGAAACAGGCCAGCCCTGATCTCCTGTATTAAAGAACACATGGTGGTTGAGTTTGGGTGGTCAACTTTTCTCTCTATGACAGCTCGCTTGATGATTTCAGCCACCACAACTGACGCAGTCAGTCTATTACATGATTGGGTCATAAGAGATGACTTTTGTAAAGTGTTGATTGGCAGTAGGCATTACTTGCTGCAGATTGGGGAGGATCTCTGAGTTTGGTGCCCTTTTAATATGCCAGTCTCATGGTAGGGCTGCAGTGTGGAACCGCTCTAAATGGTCTTGATATATGGCTCTCTGTTGATCATTATATGCACAAAACTCATCTCTGAACTATACGGGGGCTATTAACCACCTAAGCCCATTCAGTCTACATGGCATTCAGAGGGGTGGATGAGCGGGGGACGGGTGAAGCTTTACTACTGTCACTTTGGGGTCAGGTGAACCTATTGAAATTTATATGCTATGACCTGTGTATTGTCTGCCTTCAACTTGTTATCCTCCCTGGTCGCACCTGAAAATAGGCACTTGACTGTCTAGTGTGCTTACCTGGTAAATAAAAGCTAAGTAAATAAATATAGTGCACAGACCATTAAGTACCTATACAAACATGCACAAGGCTGGTGGTGAGCCTCAATTGGAGCTATGATGGATCAATCTGACCAGATTGATGACTCTACATCCACCCTGTCATTGCCAAATCTCTGACAGGTGAAGCATGGTTTACCACCCTGCTATGTACAGGCATTTTTTTACAGAGATTACTGCACAGAATCTAGAGATGAACTGTTCCATGTTTGTCTGGTGGGGTGGAGGTGGGGGGGTCAGGATTTTGTCCTTTTCACCAGCAGTGTTTACTCCCAAATCTGTAAGCAAGGAACACGAGTTCAATCCCGGGGGTGGTGATTGGGATGTGGGGTTGGAGTGGCACTCCAGGGGAATGTTTCTTTATCAATTATATTCTCCACTCTACCCTCAGGAGGTGCCAAGAGTGGTGACCCATTGAATCCTTGAGGGTGAAAATATTTTTGAGGGGGTGATGGGGTAAGGGGCAGTTCATTTCATCTTGGGGGGTCTCAACTACGGGCTGAAATGTGACTGAAGGATGCAGGATACTGGAGATTAACAAAGCTCCTTTGATTGAAATCTATCTTTCTCCCATGTGTTTTTTGGGGGTGAGTATTCTATACATCTCGGGTCTCTACAATGCTTATCAGCCTGTAGACTGTCAGTCTGTTGTGCCTCAAGAAAAAGTGCACAGTAACCTTCAAATACCTGAGTTTTATTGCAGTAGTTAGGTCAATTGCCTAGCCCCACAAGGCTGGCACTTTCTTTATTACTTTAGTTACCGGCTATATAGTCTTATTTGGTTTAATATGTGCACAGGTGCTATAACACTAAAAAACCCATAGGAACCACAAATGCTGGATCAACTTCCTAGTGTCTCAATCTCACTGGAGGGAAGGGGGGGCATGGGTTGCCAGGGTGCACAACAGTTGGCATTTTGTATCACGCTAGGGGCAATCCTGGGAGGGGGATTGGAACCAAGGGTGGTACTTGGGAAGTACTCATGTTTTATTTTCAGTCTACACCCATGTCCCCAGCTGGGGTTCAAGATAAGTTTAAGTTGAAAAGGGAAGGGAGGTTTAGTAATCAGTCAATCGTTGGTGATTATGATTTGTTCTTGTTATGGGCATGTTTGTTTAACTGTTTAGGAGGAGGGTTGTTGAGGGTTTTAATTCAAAAAGCAAGCACGATTTATCATCCTAATACCATTTCAATGCAGGTTAAGCTACTCTTAGTTACTGGCCACAGGCCCAAGGTGGAATCTTATTTTTACTTATTTATGATGGCTGACAAATTGAATGTTTTACAGGCTGAAGCACATGGTAAAAAGAAAACAAAATCAGGACTAGAATTAAAAAACTAAAAGCTGATATCCTTCTAGTGCAAGAGATGCATATAACCAAAGCAGAGGTAGAATGTACTAGTAGTGGGTGGAAAGGCACTTTGATCACTTCTTGCTTCACCTCACAATCAAAGGGGGAGGCCATTTGGTTGAGACCTGGGTTTCCAGAAGTGGTTGTAAATTCTACTACAGACCCCAAAGGCAGATATGTATTGGATCAATTTGCCTTGAATGATGGGACCTGTCTATCATTAGCTAACATCCATGGCCCTAATGTGGAGGATGGGGCCTTTTTTCAGCAAGTGGCCATGGAAATTATATAATTACCTGGGCCCTGGGTAATAGGTGGGGAGAGGAGCTATCCACTAGACACAGTCTTGGACAGATCTAATCCCACCCTGCTACCACTCTCAAGAAATGCCAAAAGCCTATTTGACATTATCTATACCTCTTCTCTGATGGATACCTGGCATCATAGGAATCCTACTGGTCAAGAACTTAGTTACTACTCACATTCCCACTGATCATATGCCAGGTTGGATCTAATGCTGTTTTCCATGGAGCTTCTTTCCCTCAAGGGACCTCTTTCTTACCAACCCTCCATAGAATCCAACCACTCACCCCTATTGCTGGAAATAGGTCTGACTGCAGTATGTGCACCAGAAAAATCCTGGAGACTAGATCCAGTGCTGCTCAAAGACAAGTAATTAATGGATGGTATGTCCCAGACTATAACTGATTGCATTACTCACAACAAAAGCGGTGGCATTTCCCACTCAATCATGATGGCGGCACCTAAGGCTTTCATCTGGGGGGAAGCCATAGCCTATGCTAAACATAAAAGTAGGGTAGAAATGCAGGAGCTGGATAAGTTGGAGGTAAAAATCAGAGAGGCTGAGAGGCTCCATATGTCCTCCCCGACCCCTACCCTATACACCTTTTAAAAGGACTTAAACTTAGAGCCAACACAATTTATTTATTTATTTATTTGCTTTTGTTAACCGGGTAAGCACACTAGACAGCCAAGTGCCTATTTTCAGGTGTGACCCGGGAGGATTACAAAGTACATACATTCAAGAACAGCAGGAAGAGTCAATGTTAACATACAGAAAACATCAGGCATAACAGAGATTAATAGTTAGCTAACCTTGTAAGAGACTTCAGGCACAAACAGATAATGTTTAGATATCAGCATAAGATACATAATAGATGATTAGGTAGATAACAGCATAATACAGAATAGTACAGACATTGTCAACAGGGCAAACAATATAGGGTAAGCCATACTTTTGGGGGGCACTAGGTGGGTAAACAGGAGGAGTACAAAACTGCAGGAGAGAGACCTGGAAAAGATAGGGATAAGGCAGGATACCCTTCTGGGACAGGTGGGCAGGGAGCGGGCCCAGTGCAAAAATGCCAACTTATTGTTATATCGACCAGTTACAGAAGTAGAAGTGCTTTAAATGTTGGAGCCACATCCCCACTAGTAAGAAACTGGGAGAAAAAGTGTGCCTCAGCTGGTGGTCTAAGAGGTGCAGAGACAGGCGGAGGCTGATTTCAGGAAGCCCCTTAAGGAGGCTTTAAGGCAGGGAAGGGAGGAGGAGTGAATTAAGGCAGGAAGGGAGCTCCCCATGGCAGCTCCAACTGTTGAGAAGGTTATCCTACTCACACTAGCAGGGCAATACTTTGATGGGGATAGGTGAGGGGAACGTTTGGCTAGGCAATCACTTCAAAAGGAAGGTGAGCACACTTGTTCCCAAATCTATCATTCTGATAAGGGCCCAAAGTGGGGAGAAGGGACATAGGAGATGCCTTTACTAAACTATATAGTACACTTTACACTTCTGAGCACACCCCTGCAGATCTGCAACTTCAGGCATTCTTTGCTAAAGCTCCCATTCAATCCATAGAGCCATTAATAACAGATACCCTTAACTTGCCTTTATCAAAACAAGAAATCTTAGACACAGTTAAGTCTTTACCGTGAGGGAAGACCCTGGGTCAGACAGCATTTCCATAGGCTTTTTGAAACCCTTCACTAATAAGTTAGTAGAGCTGTTGTACAACATGATCAAAGAAAGCTTCACCAGCGGGGTTCTTCCCTCTTTGGCATGAATTTCCACCATAACTGTATTGCCCAAGCTGGGCAAAGACCAACATAGTACGCCTCCTACCACACAATATCCCTGCTTAGAGCTAACTACAAAATTGCAGCAAAGATCATAGCCTCTAGGCTGGAAAAAGCCTTACCACCCTGTATCAACTCCAATCAAGCTTGATTCCTCAAGGGGAGGCAAGGAAAACATAATAGCAGGTGCACCCTTAATGCTATCTACCATTGGGCTAAACATATGAATAGTAATGGGGTTGCGATCTTGGCTCTTGATGCAGAAAAGGTCTTTGATCAAGTGGAATGGTAATACATGAATTTTGCACTTAAACAATTTGGAGTGAAGGAACCACTGCTAAAATGGATAAGGGCAATTTATAACAACCCATCAGCCAAAATTCACATAAGTGGGGGTTTAATGAAGCATTTCTGTTAACCAGGGATACCAGACAAGGATGTCCTTTATCACCTCCTTTGTATGTTCTCACCTGAGAACTACCGACATCAGCAATTACCAGGGAATTCGAGGATACCAAGTGGAAGTGACCACAAAGTGGTGTTATTTACGGACAACCTGCTACTGTACCTACACCATCTTATGAAGGAGATTCTCCACCTTAAAGATCTTCTTATAGAGTATCAGCCCCTCTCAGACCACAAAATAAACAGGACAAAAAACAAAATCATGCCAATAGGGAACTGCCATAGAGACAACATTTGCAGCAGCACAAAGTGGTTACAACCAGTTGATACAATTAAATACCTTGGGGTTAAAATTCTGGCTGGTCTCTAAGTTATATAGACTTAACTTCCTTCCCCTACTACGTGAAATCAAATTACAGTGTGAAAGGTGGGCAGTTCTTCCTCTCTCTGTAATAGGGAGGATCAATATTACTAAAATGTGTACTCTTCCAAATTGTCTTTATCTCTTCCAATCTATCCCAATCATGCTTCCTCAAAATTTCTTTGCGCAAGTTAAATCTATCATCCACAGATTTATCTGGAAGGGTAAGCTGGCTAGGTTCAAAAGAGAGAACCTACAACTACCTGTGAAAGAGGGGGGATGTGCCTTTCCCAATTTCAAGAAATATTACTGGGTAGCACAACTGAGTTTTCTTCCCATGGGCAAAGCTGAACCTCCCTCTTGGGTCACTATGAAAGAGGAACAACTGAGTGCTGACCTAAAACAAGGGTTTCTGTCTTCCATCCTGGAGCATTTAAAACTTCCCCTACTCACTAATCCCTTTACTAAATCATTGGCTTCAGTTTGGATAGCCGTGTATAAATACGTGGGATTGGTCCCTAATCTGTCTTCTCATGCTCTTCTTCAGGTTACTGTTAAAAAGAACCCCCACTATAGTGTCACACTTTATCCGGTATGGTTGAGATCAGAGTAACTGTGACTCTCCTCAGTGGCCCATTTGTATTTATTTATTTTTATTTTATTTATTTAATGATTCATAAACAACACTTGAGCAGGAGCTCTTTTACAA
Organism: Neoceratodus forsteri; assembly: GCA_016271365.2. NCBI lineage: Eukaryota > Metazoa > Chordata > Ceratodontiformes > Ceratodontidae > Neoceratodus > Neoceratodus forsteri. The sequence continues at coordinate 640,368,204 of CM028132.1, read as the reverse complement.
AAGTTCTACATCATGAACACAAAACTAGTAATACATACAAGAAACACAAATACCAGTAAATACATACAATGAATCAAACCATGTATTACAGAATAAAATTACATCAGTCTGCTCCAACTGGCAGAAAACAAAAAAATGAGAGCAGGATTATAGAAGCTATGTATCAGTTAAGCAAGCTTGGCAAGGGGGGAATCCAGTAGGAATTGGGGAGCAGACTCACCAAACAGAAGGCCTTGTCATTATAAAAAGCAGGGTGAGGGTGGAAAACAGTGATTATGGTAGGCAGGAGATCCAGAAAAATTGTTTCATGACAGGCTCTTGATAGATTTTCTTTACTAATGCAGAACCTTCAACATCCCTCCGGGGCACTATTTCACCAATCTAAAAGTCAGACAAATGCTAAGCATACCAACGTTGTCAGAACCTGGTGGCATCGGGCATTGGTCTGCCCTTCTCTCACCATTTGAGGAGGAGCTCTTTCTCTCTTAATCAGTGTGTAAGTCTCTTTCGGTGTGATGTGCACTATTAAAAGGTAGTGTTGCCCTACCTATTGACAACATACAGAGGAAATGGAAATCAGACCTAGGCATTACACTAACACAAGAAATTTGGAAAAAATCAGCAAATCACCTGGCTACTGGCTCTAGAAGCAACAAGCTGAGACAAATACAGTTAAACAATCTGTATCAATTATACATTACTTTGGTTAAGAGCCACCACAGGCTTCACTCACAATCACCACTCTGTCTCAAGTGTAAGTTCCAAGATGACACTTTCTTACACATGACCTTGACATGCCCAAAGATCATTCTCTTTTGTCACAAAATCCATAATATTATCGAATGGGCCCTGGAGAAGAAACTTCCTAATTCACCTGTAGAACTCCTATTAGGTGTTGACCCATCATGCACTTTTAGAGGTCCCAGGGCCATGCTCTGGGAAACTGCTCTCATTAATGCAAGGAAAACCATTGCTCAGCTGTGGATATCAGAGGCCTCTCCAACAATCACAGAATGGTCTCAGAATGTGGGATTGTGCCTGAGAATTGAAAAGCTCAGCTAATCACCACTGGCCAATATCAGACATTCCCAAAAATCTGGGATTTTACTGGCTAAGGATGGTTTAGTATAATATAGTAGTATAGTATATAGTAAGTGTCTGTTCTATATGGAATTCAGTGACTTCTGAAATATTGTTGTACTATCAATCTGACATCAGACTGCAGTTGTACCATCAATCTAACATCATGGTACAACAGGAAGACATTGCAAGCAGCATGTGCTACATTATAAAAAAAAAAGGTTAATCTTTCAACGTTTAAATAGTAGCAACTGCAACTCTCAAAATGAATGAAATGGCCTCTCTCAGTAGTGCCGATACCTGTAGTGATGGGTTGCAGCTTTCTGTTTGACTTTTTTTGCCGATGGAATTTTACCACTTTTGCTTTGTTTCATTTTGTAATCATACTGCCTGATGGCTGATGCCTTCCTGACTCTCTACTAATTGTAAGTACCAGTTTGCTTTTATTTATAAAAATGTATGTGTGTTTGGGAGGGGGAGGGGACAGACACTCACTATATACTATGTAAGCAGTAGATGACAGTTCATGCACAACAAGCTCCGGATTCCATCTTGGGCTCCTGATGAAATTGGAGCCCACTCGAGCTATGATAATCAATTTCATTAGGAGCCCTCGATGGAATCCTGAGCTTGATGTGCACGAACAGCCATCTACTATTCTATTTGTTGTAATGCTCAGCTTCTCAGACATCTACACTGTAGGGAGTGAAAGGACTCCAGTATCAGGTTCTTGTTAGAGATAAACAAGTAGAAGAAATGACAGACATTGGCAAATCATGTAATAAACAAGTTTATTACAAAAACACAGACTTACAACCTGCAGTAAAACAAATACTTGGAGAAACAAGTTCCCCTACGTCTAGATGCAGCAATTCTCAGCAAACCGTTCTAGAACCATGCTTCTTATAGTAAGATAAGGAAAAAGGTATGACAGTTCTCATTGGCTGAAGCAAGTGGTACCATTACATTGCTGGATAGAAAATGTAGAGTCAGCAGGAAAAAAAAAACATTACATTTTACATAAGATGTAACATTAGTTAGAACAAAAATGGCACAGAAGTTGTAGCAGGTGCAAGGTCATTATGGTGCAAAGCAGTGTCAGCAGAAATACCTGTGTACAAGAATATTTTGGTAAAAAGATGTGGTTAGGCCCAAAGCACATATGCCTCATATAAGCAAATGAACACTACATATAACAGAAAACTAAGAAATAATGCTGTAAAATAAATGTATACTGTATAGTGTATACACTTAGCAAGCATAATTCCTAGTACCCATGCCTGTACAGTGGATACCCATTACTACATATTAGTGCAATACAGCTTACAGACTTACAACCTGCAGTAAAACAAATACTGGGAGAAACAAATTCCCTACATTGGGTCTTTTCAAAACCTGTAATTAACAAATAGTTATTAGCAAATACGCATTTTGTTTTATTTACCCCTATGGGAAGAAAGTGACATACCTTGCAACCTCTATGGGTGTTGCACTGGAAGGAAGGGTATTATGGCTTCCCCCAAGCTCCTACTGTGGTAAAAGAGGCAGCTTGAACACTGTAGCAATAAAAGGATTGAGCTGTTGGTGGTGACGTGGATGCTGAAACAGAAATGGTCTGGCGATTTTAGTAGCCAGTCATGCAGCACCTTAAACAGGTGTGCACTGGATAATGGTAATGGTGTGGCCCCAGTGCTTTGCCCAATACATATACTTTTTAAATTATAATAAAATTATATTGCAATTATTTTAGAAAAGGTGGCTTTATATGTTACCAGAAGATGGGGAACTTTCTTTTTCCTAGGAGAAAGAAAGAAAGAGAGAGAAAAAACAAAACAAAAAAAACACTCACAATCCTGAAAATAAAACAAGATTATTTTGATAGGCTAAAAGAAGCCAAGCGTCCCTGGGTTCCCTTATCCTAAGCATTACAAAATGTGAGCTGAGTTCATAAAAGATCCGGAGTGATGGTAATACCGTACATACGTATATCTTAGAATGCATTTAAAAAAAAAAATGATTATACCATGGTTACACATAAAAACAAAAGTTGTTTTTAATGGTAGATGGTAAACTCTTTTAAAAACAGCTGTAATATTTATTTTTAACAGTATACTGTATATATAAAAAAAATACCAGGTGTGGTCAGTAACCCCCCCTCTCTTAAGCATCTTGCGTATTACGGGAATCGCGTGATATTGTTCAGAAACAAAGGAGCTGTGCTACAACTAAATCTTCATGGAGGAAGGCCTTGGGCATTGGCTGTGTTGGCTGCAAGCCCAGAAAAAAAACGGTCTGTCCTTTTTGCTCGGACAGACTGCAAGCACTATATAAAAAAAAAGGTAGAATTGTATGGTTCATCCTTGGTGTGTTTCTATGAAAACATACATTTTGTGTGGAAGTGGGTGCTTTAGATAGGTTCACACATCAAGTTTGAACTGGTAGTGACGGAGAATGTTGAAACACAAGAAGGTCAAGTTACTTGCTAAAGGTCACATAGTATGAAAATGATGGCTGTTGGGAATGAAACACAGCCATTTAGGTTTGAGACAGTAGTGCAGTCAAGCACTGAGCTGCACTAAGGTACAGCACATACCTTTTGTAAGAGAACAAAAATTAATACATAGGATGTGAATTAACACAATTATAGTATTGTATCATGGAACCAAGTGGCCATTAAAATGCAATGCATTATAAAATGGCTCAATATGGAAATGGGGGATACAATTACCTGTTCCATGAAATACAGTGCAATGAGATATTGCAATGACACCAGGAGCAAAGAAAAATGGATATACATGTATTTATGCCTCACAAACTGTGAATGTAGAAGTTTTAATCTAGTCACGAATAGGGTTAAGTAATTTGGCTGTCAGCCCAGAGGAGCTGTCATGAATGGTTAGGCACATGTGGGCGTGTGAACATAAGTTGCTCTTCTCAAGGAAAACTTAAATGAGACATTAGTTAAAATGAAATGTTAAATTAACCATTATCCGCTGATTCCCAACTAACATTGACCAATATAATAAACACACTTTAAAGGCACAGTACAGTACACATTCTAGCAAACAATTAATCTTTGTAAACAAAGAATTCTCTAGCATGTCTTTTTTAAACACAATCCATCTTCAATTACACAAACAATCAACACTTTTGTTGCCATCTTGAACAACTTCTGCCTGGGAAATCAGCTGTAACAACAGGATTCTAACCATAACAAAAATCTTGTACAACAACCCCTAATATCACAGATAGCAAGAACAACAGCTAAAAATGACCCTGAAACATGGATAACCACACCAATAATTAGTCACAGAGCACATAACAACCATAGTATATACCATTGAGTCTGAATGTATTCTAAAGTGAATAGCAATACCAATTGAATAAACACATATATATCACACCCAAACTGTTGCAGATGACATTAGATTAGCTTTAAACATTTACCCAAGGTAAGTAGTGGTTCTTGAACCATAAAAAAAAGGCAGAAGACAAAAATAGGGAGTGAACTGTAAGAACACTTACCAGATATCAATTTGAGAAGAAATGGCTGCTTGCCCTCCAGGATCAAATGGGACAGTTTTCCATTCCAAAATCTCTGATTGTTTGGCCTCAAATTAAACAGGCAGAATGCCTGATATCTCGGGTGTCTGGATAGCTAGCATGACGAAGATGTTGCTTATGCTGCATGAGTGGAGGTCTGTCGGCATTTCACATTTAATATGAGGCATTTTTAATGTCTGTAAATCCAGTCTTTTTGTTAGAAAGGATCTGTGTAGAGCAAGCAAATGCTGACTTGCCTCCAATGCTGGTAGAGCAGCACATGTACAGAACCAGGCAGAAATGCTGAGTACAAAATGTTCTATTTATCTTGTTTGCAGCACAAGTCTGATTAGCCCTCTGTAGGGAATAGACTGACTGACAAACACCATAAAAGCAAGCACGTGTGGAAAACTTGAAAATTAGACTGGAGCTGTCACCTACCGCTTTCCGGTCCCCGGTAGGCAATCAGTCATCACGGGAGGTTCGCTGTGACTTGATGTGGGTCTGCCACAGATGAGAACAATGGCGGTGTGGGTCTGCCATGCCCGCTACCACTGTAAGTACGAGCAGGTCCAAGTAAGCAAAACAAAGATTACACTACACTGCTCGACCTTCAAAATTAATTGAAGGTGAACCTCCCCTTGTTTAATCTCTTCCCATCCTCGTCGCCAATATGTAGGGAGTGAAAGGACTCCAGCATCAGGTTCTTGTTAGAGATAAACAAGTGGAAGGAATGGCAGACAGTGGTAAATCATGTAATAAACAAGTTTATTACAAAAACACAGACTTACAATCTGCAGTAAAACAAATACTGGGAGAAACAAGTTCCCCTACATCTAGATGCAGTAATTCTCAGCAAACCTTCCTAGAACCATGCTTCTTATAGTAAGATAAGGAAAAAGGTGTGACAGTTCTCATTGGCTGAAGCAAGTGGTACCATTACATTGCTGGATAGAAAATATAGAGTCAGCAGGAAAAAAACCATTATGTTATACATAAGATGTAACATTAGTTAGAACAAAGACGGCACAGAAGTTGTAGCAGGTACAAGGTCATTATAGTGCAAAGCAGTGTCAGCAGAAATACATGTGTACAGAATATTTTAGCAAAAAGGTGTGGTTAGGCCCAAAGTACATATGCCTCATATAAGCAAATGAACATTACATCTAACAGAAAACTAAGAAATAATGCTGTAAAATAAATGTATACTGTACAGTGTATACACTTAGCAAGCATAAACCTAGTACCCATGCTTGTACAGTGGATACTCATTACTACATATTAGTGCAATACAGCAATATTACAGTATAATAAAGCATCTGTCATTGGTGTGTGCATGAGGGTGCAAGGAGTATGGGACCCACGGGCAACAACACCCAAACCTTCAGATAGAGTGAGCTCATCCATACTGAATAATCCATAGTTATCAGCTTTATTTTTATTAATACCATTAGTGGTATAAAAGATGTTCATTAGCTACTTTGCATATATAGGTATCTGCAGTATACTGTATCACTGCTAATTATATTTTCGTGTTGTTCCTAAGTTAATTTTATTGTCACACATGTTGCTTAATAAAACATGTCTAAAAGTTAATAGTATTGTCACAAATCTTGCATAATAAAATATGTTTAAAAAAAAGCAGAATGGAACAGAGGTAACCCACACTAGGATGAGGAATCTAGACTTTAGAAGGGAGAATATTACAGAAATGGGAGACTGCCTCAGAAACTGCCTCAGAGGGGGTGATTGCCAGGAAGGGGTAGAGGCACAGTGGAGAAAATAAGGGACGGCATAATTAAAGCAACCAACCTCTGTGAGAAGAAAGTCAGTAAAAGTAGAAGGAAAAAGAGACTGTTATGGTTCTCTAGGGAAACAGGCAAGGAAGTGAGATAAAAAAGGGTGGCATTTGGGAGGTATAAGGAAATGCAGAGGGAGGAAGACAAGGAGGTATATCAAGTAAAACAGAGGGAAGCAGGAAAAGTGGAGTGGGAAGCAAAGGTGCAGACAGAGGAAAGGACAGCCAAAGGAGTAGCTAAAGGGGATATGACTTTCTTCAGGAACATAAGTGAAAAGAAGAAGGCAAGGGAGAGGGATAGTGTGGACAAGGAGGGTGGCAGGTAGAGACTGCGCAGAAAAAGATCCAGAAAAAGAAGACAGGTATTTCTGCTCAGTCTTCACAGTGTGTTGTGGGGGGGGACCACCAGGGAATGCAGTGGCTGTGGAGTGGCAGTTTTCAGAGATACCTTCTGGAAACTGTGGTGCTACCCCCATTTGCATGCACCTGACTTGAGGGAGGAGGTCATAAGACTCCAGGATGAGTTGGCTAGGATTTTGGGGACCTCCTCCCCCACCCAGGGGCAACCAAGTCTGCCACTGTTACCTCAGAGGATGCTAGGGAGGAGGAATGGTTGGACTATGGTGGGCTCTGCAAAGTTAGGGGAGTGAGTTGGAGATACATTACTCAACTAGTACCACTACAAAATTCCTACACTGCTCTGGCAGGGTGGGACTGCTGGGAGGAGGTGTCTTTGGCAGTGGCCAGGGAGGATTTGGGGATTGTCCATAATGGAGACCCCAAGGAGAGTGCCAGAGGACCCCAGAGGAGAAAGAAGCAACTTCTGGTGAGGGACTTGATTGTGAGTAGGATCAATTTGGGAATAGGAAGGGTAAGAGGTTGCTCAGGTGCCTATGTGGTGCCATAGCCTGGAGAGATGGGAAGCAGATCCTGGGAATCACTATGGCAGCAGGACAGAAGAGGGAGCTGGATGTCATTGTTTACCTGGGGACCAATGACATGGCTAGAGCTAGATCTGTGATAGTGCAGGGGGAATTTAGGGAGATGAAAACAGGTCTTATGCAGTATGTTCAGTGGCTGTCGCTGAGGTGCTACGTGTGCATGACAGGGGGAAGAAGAGGGATCTCCACATCAGGAGCTTCAATTCATGGTTTAAGGATTGCTGCAGAGATGAGGGGTTTGGCTACATTGAGGACTGGGGGATCCACCTGAAAGGATAAGGGCCTATACAGGAGTGAGTGCCTGCATCCATCCTAGAGGGGAACTGTCCTTGGTGGATGGTTTAAGTGTTACTTTGATGAACATTTAAACTATCCAACTGAGGTGGCAGAAGAAATCTGGGAGGCAAAACATGCCCCCCCTCCCCACAGGCTGAAGTAGAGGGTAGGGAGAACCTGATGGGAGAGGAACCCACCAGTGTGCAAATTAAAGGAACCAGGGTGATAGCAATGAAGGGGGATGGGAACAGGAGCACTCAAAAGATAGGGGGAAGGAGGAAGGGAAAGAAGGAACAAATAGGGTAAGAAGCAGAGTGTTGTTGTTGCGAATACGAGAAAGGAAATAAGAAATAAGATGCCAGATCTAGAAGCCATCATGGCTGAGACCAGCCTCAATATAGTGACTATTATTGAATCATGGTGCACTGAATACCATGACTGGGACATGGCTGCACCAAGTTGTTCAGGAAGGATAGGATGGGAAGTAAAGGAAGGAATGTGACATTTATGTCAGGGAAAGCATAAATGTGATGGAGAGACAGGGAACATGGGGGGGGCAGATGTACTGTGGGACACCCTGGAGATGTAAAACAGAGCCACTATTCACACTATTGTGATCTACAGACCTCCAGCACAGGGCAAGGAGTTAGATAAAGGTGCTGGTGGAAGCCATTAGCAAGACAGCAGAAAAGGGGTAGGTGCTGCTGGTGGTGGGCTTCAATCTGCTAGATATAGATTGGAGGAGCTTCCCAGCTGCAGCTTCTGCTAGAGGCAGGGACATCCTGAATTCCTGGCAGTGGGCACTCTTCAGGAAAGTAATCAGTTAATCCGCTTGTGATAGGGCAATACTTGATCTGGTATCACTAACTAGGACAGTGTTGCAGACATCAAGGTGGGAGACCACCTGTGGACTAATGATCACCATACAGTGTGGTTCATTATAAGGATGGCTGTAGAACTGAACCACACAAGAGAGAGGGTCCTGGACTTCTGAAGGGCAGATTTTATAAAGGTGGATGAATGCCACAGAGATGCCCATCTCAAATCAAGCAAAGATAAACAACAACCGTCATTCAAAACAAAAAACACAATCAGACCCATGCAGCACATCTAAACACAAAATACACAGACTATCACAGTAGCCAGAGACCAACAGGGATGGCGAGCAATGTGCATCAGTGCTTGCAGTCTTGTAAACAAAATCTCTGATCTCACTGCCTTGATAATAGACTGACAACTGGATTTAGTTGCAGTAACGGAAAAATGATTCAATGAGAACCACACCTGGTACATAGCTATCCTGGCCTATACCATCTTCAGGATGGACCATAAGGGAAAGAAAAGGGAGAGTGGAGTAGCTCTGTATGTCAGAAATTACATCAAAGCCATAGAAATTCAGATTGCATCCAGGGAGGCTGAAGCCCTGTGGATCACCCTTGAATTGGGGGATAAAGAACCTATTAGAGTCGGTGTAGTACATAAGCCCCCAAAACAAAATAATGACATAGATAAAGAATTTCTAGAGACCATCTTAACTATGGCCAACAAAAGAGATCTGTTAATGTTCGGGGATTTCAGTCTACCAGACATAGATTGGACATCCTACTCGGCTTCATTCGAGAGAAGCCGGGAGTTCATGCAAGCACTGGGGGGGGGGGACTAGCAGAACTAGTGTCATCCCCCACAGAAAAGAAGCAATACTAGACCTCATGCTTTCAAACAATAATTGAATCTCAGAAGTTCATGTAGGAACCCATCTAGGATCCAGCTACCACAGAGCAGTCTAGATCACCATCAGGAAATCCGAGGAAATCAGTAATACAAAACTGAAGATCCTCAGCTTTAGAAAGGCGGACTTTGCCAGAATGAAAGAAATGGTTAAATCCTTGCTGGCATGTAATACAGGAGAAAACACTGAAGAAAGATGGAGGAAGATAAAGAATACACTAACTACAGTAACATCACAATGCACAAAGTTGGTCAGTAAAACAAAAGGAAGAGGAAGTCACTCTGGTTCACAAAGGAAGTAGCATCAAAAATAAAAGACAAAAAAGGGTATTTCAAAAATTTAAGATAGCAAACAAGGACAGTGATAAGGAAGACTATAGAATCAAACTCAAAGAAGCTGGTAAAGAAATCAGAAAAGCAAAGGCACAAACTGAGGAGAAAATTGGACAGGAGATAAAAAAAGGAAATAAATCATTTTACAGATATATCAGGGACAGGGGAAAAACCAAGGGGGAAGGGAATCATCCATCTGACTACCAAGGAAGGACTACACACAGAGAGTGACCAGGAGAAAGCAGAGATCCTAAACAACTTTTTTTGCTCAGTCTTCACAAAGGAGGATCATGGAAATGGACCAATACTAATCAAAGCAGACAGACCCATGACAGGGGGAAAACACAAATCCATTTACTACAGAAAGAGTCCTGAAAGAACTGAAAAAGCTGAAAATGAACAAAGCAATGGGCAGGAAGCACCACAGAGGAGCATCAGGAACAGTGCTGACACCCTCCACAGCGACACTAAGATCCCGACACAGAGTACCCTGACACACACTGGCTTGACGGACAGGGCAACCATGTATGGCAATGCACAGCCCCATGGCCACTGATGGCCACCACCAGGACCGGCCATGTAGTGACGCACCACACAGCAAGCACCCCTGGGCGCAAACTGCAGAAAGTGCCCCCCCAGAGTGCAGTATGGCTATTGGGCTGTTGCAAGGTACTGGTCGCAACATTGTAACTACAGGCATGGTAGGGAGATTGCTGTTCAGTGGCACTATTGCAGTGCATATAGGTCTCCACATAGGATGCATGGCAAAGCCCTTCTATACCCATGCCTCACCCCTTCCCACCCCTGGTTGCTTACCTTTCCCCGGTCCACATTCCCTTTTCACCACCATCTTTTTCATCTGCCCTGTGCCATTGCCCCTCTGTTCCATATGATGCATGGGGAAGACATCAGGTGTTGTGCTTTGGAGCCTGTATGTGGACGGCTTTTGGCACTGTGCGCTGTGGGGTGTGTGTTGCTGTAGACTGCATGTCACTAATACTGCTGTCGGGATGTGTGTGTTGCAGTTGTGGGGTTGGTGCGGGTGGTGGTTCACTCTTCCTACATGCTTCCCAATGGGCCCAGACAGGATAGACCAGAGGATACTTAAAGAGCTAGCAGAGGAGCTCACTGCACCACTAGTAGCACTGTTCATTGACTCCCTAAGCAGTGGCGACATACCATAGCAGTGGAAAGAGACCATAGTAGTTCCCCTTCACAAAAGTTGGAGGAAGGAGGAGGCTGGGAGCTACCACTGGTCAGTCTAACCTCTGTGGTGGGAAAACTGAAGGAATCACTCCTTGACAAATGGATAGTGGAATATTTAAAGATTAGTGGGCAATTAGACCCCAAACAGCATGGTTTCACAGCAGGATGGTCATGCCAGCCCAATATGATTAATTTCTTTGATTGGGTGACCAAAACAATGGACCAAGATGGGGCTGTGGATATCATATATTTAAATTTTAGTAAGGCATTTGACAGTCCCTCATAGCAGGCTGGTTAACAAACTGGACTACACAGGTGTAGGGCATAAAATCATCAGCTGGGTAAGAAATTGGCTACGGGTCAGGGCACAGAGGGTTCAGGTCAATGGGACGATGTCTACAGAGGACAAGGTGACCAGTGGGGTGCCACAAGGAGCAAACTTGAGGCCGATCCTCTTCAATATATTTATCAGTGGAATTGCTGAAGGGCTGGAGGGGAAGGTATGCTTGTTTGCAGATGACACAAAGATCTGCCACAGGGTGGACACATAGGAGGGCACCATGAAAATGGTGTCTGACCTCAGAAAAATGGAAGAATGGTCTAGAAACTGGCAGTTGAAATTCAATACCAAAACATGTAAAGTAATGCACCTTGAAAAACAAAACCCAAAGGTGACATACACCCTTGGGGGAAACAGACTATGGAGACCAAAATGGAACGAGACCTTGCTGTTATAATTTATGACAACTTAAGGGTAGAAAGGCAGTGCAAAAAAACAGCTTATAAAGCCAGCAGTATCCTTGGATGTATACGCAGGGACATTACAAGTAGAAAACACCAAGTAATAATCACACTATACAGGTCCCTGGGGAGGCCACATCTGGAGCACTGTGTCCAGTTTTGGAGACGTCACTTAAAAAAGACATAAACCACCTAGAAACAGTACAAAGGAGGGCTACAAAGATGGTACAGGATCTATATCATGAGTCATATGAAAACAGACTAAAACAAATACTGTTATACTCACTGGAACAAAGGAGGGACAGAGGAGATATGATAGAAACCTTTAAATACATTAAGGGAATAAACTCAGTGCACAAGAAAGACCTCTTTCACTCAAATGAGACTGCTTGCACCAGAAGGTGCTACATGCGGCTAAAGGGAGGTAGGTTCAAAAGCAAAACTAGGAAGTTCTTCTTCATGGAAGGGGTTGTGGACCCCTGGAATAGTATGCCGCAAGAAGTGGTGGAGTCTAAGACAGTTAGGGAGTTCAAGTTGGCATGGGATAGATGTTACGGAAACCTGACAAGAAAGAATTAGCTGTATGGGAGGTAACAAGAAAAAATGGCAGACTAGATTGACCAAAATGTCCCCTCCTGCCATCACTTTTCTTATGTTCTTATGCGGGGGTGACCTGAGTGGGTGAAGGAAAAGTAGGTGAAGCTAAAAGGAGGCATAGAGAAGGTGAAAACCTCTGCATGAAGCAAGTGAGCAAAAGTAAGAGGAAAAAGAGACTACTATGGTTCTTCAAAGAGGTGGCTAAAAATGTAAAGGCTAAAAGGGTTGCATTCAGAAGGTGTAAGGAGACAGAGGAAGGAGTAGAGGCAGATGTAACAGGGGGAATCAGAGGGATGCAGGGAAAGCAGTATGGAGCCCAAAGGCACAAACTGGGACAGAGAATAGCTCAGGTGGTAACTGAAGGGCACAAGATGCATTTTAGGTATGCAACTGAAAAGAGGAAGATCAAGTGATGGATTGTAAGGTTGAAAAGGGAAGGGGGGACTTTGCTGAGGGGGACATTGAAAAGGTAGACATCCTAAACAAATACTTTTGTTCAGTGTTCACAGAGGAAGGAAAAGGGGAGGGGTCACAAAAAATTAGCAGGAGGTTTGGACGGGGGAGGTGGACACTAGTCTATTTATGGAGGAGAGAGTCCTGAAGGGACTCGTGTATATGAAAGTAGACAAAGCAATGGGGGAAGATGGGGTGCATACAGGGGTATTGCGAGAGCTCAAGGAGCTACTGGCTGCTCCTCTGACAGTCCTGTTTAACAGCTCATTAGAAACATGAGTGGTTTTAGAGGACTGGATGAGGACAAACGTAGTCCCACTTCACAAATGTGGTAGCAGGGAGGAAGCTGCCAATTATGGACCAGCCAGCTTGACATCAGAGGTGGGAAAGGTAATGGAATCACTGCTGAAGGAATGGATTGTGTAATATTTTGAATCTATTTAGTTACATTAGCCAAAGCAGCATGAATTCATGGGGATGGGCTGTCATGTCAAATAAATCTGATAGATTTCTTTGACTGAGTGACTAAAGAATTAGATCAGGGTGGCCTGGTGTCTGTAGATTTCAGTAAGGCTTCCAACACTGTTCCACATAGGAGACTAGTGAGCACATTGGGTAGCTTAGGAGTGGGTCCAAAGGTGGTAAGCTGGGTAAGAAATTGGTTAGGGGATACATGACAGAGGGTGGTAATAAAAGGAGTTCACTCAGAGGAAGGGAGGGTGACTAGCAAGGTGCCTCAGGGATTAGTGCTAGGACCAGGCCTCATTAATGTCTTTATAAGTGATGTTGCAGGGGAGCCAAAAGGGAAGGTATGTCTCTTTGTGGTTAACACAAAAATCTGATATAGGGTCCAGGGGAGGTGGAAAGGATGAGCAGAGCTTGAGAAAACTAGTTGAGTGGTCAAGGGTATGGCAGCTGGGTTTTAATGCAAAAAAGTGCAATATAAAGCACTTTGGGCTCAGAAATACAGGGGTGGAGTACAAAATGGGTGTTTTGGTATTGATAACCACTAAGCAGGATAGGGATATGGGGGGTTATCATGAGATTTAACAACCAGAAAATTGAGACCCCCAGGATAGTTACAGGGACTAGTATGAACAGTGAAAACAAACTAAAGCAATCACATCTGCAACAGCTACAGGAAAAGAGTTGTCTGTTGACATGGAAACAAAATTTACAAGCTATGAGAGTGTAGTTTTCCTTCAAGGACTTAAGTGGGCACTTTTTAGTTGTAAAGAGACACAGTATCTTGTCTTTTTCATTGGCTGGTTGTGATAGGGTCAGGGACCCTATCCCAGCAGGAAAACTGTAGTGATGGTTGAAGCAGCCCTGCTGCAACAAAGTTTACCCCATGGTGCCAAATTAGGAATATGCAAGGTATAAAGTAATCTCTAGAAGTAAAATAAAGTTTGTAGTTACCTTTTCTTTCCTCTCCTCTACGTAAGTCTGTTGTACTACATATTCTGTCCTTTATGCCTCTGAGACTTGCTAGCCGACCACTATCAGGGAAGTCTTCTAGCTACTTTGGTTCTGCAACCCCGGCCCACCCCACCCCACCCCACAAAGAATATGACATGCTGGTCTGCAGAGATCACCATGTGAAACATTACATGAGGGCATTGCTTTTAAACAAGAGTAAAAGAAACAGGCCAAGGGTTGTAATCTGCCAGCTAACAAATGAATAAAGCTTTCCTTGCTGCAGAAACTCCTGAGTATGAGCATGGCAGTTTGGTTACTAATGAGAGGATGCAACCCACCTCCCCCTAAGTACAAGTATAACATAAAGTGTTGAGCAGTAAATCCAGGCAAATATACCTGTGCTAAATAATTTGCTGTTTGCATGCTGTTGCTGCTGATTTTAGGAAACAGATGAGGCTGTCCTTCTTCTGAAATGGAACACGATATAAGGAAGTGTTTGATAGCTTTAGAAAAGGAGATGTGTGAAAACTACATAAACTATAAAACAACATACAGGATAACAGGTAAAATAGGTTGGGTTTTTCTCTAGAAGAATCTATGCTTTTTAAAGGGAGTTTGTACCTGGAAGCTGGGAGTACAGAAGCTTCTGGGCCTGTGTTCCAGCTACATCAGCAGCTGCAGCCATTTTTACGACTGTGGGCAGAGCCCACAGGAGTATTGCATGTATAAAAGGAATGATGTCATGTTTTCTGTCCGTGGAACTGACTGAAGGAGTAAATAGTCTCCTCCGCCTTACCCTCTTTCAAGAAATGTTTTCCGCCCTCAAATAAATACGCTTTCATGTTAGTCAATGGTTGCAGGGTACTATTTTCTTTCTTAAATGGATGGTACAAGAACTGGAACCTGAGTAGTGGGAGGCAGCATTGTTTTTTGGGGGAAGTAAGATCCAACCCACCTCCACCAAGAAGCTCCTAAAAATCTAGCCCACCTTTTATTTTATTCATGTAGGAGGGGCATGAGGTGGATCTTATCATGCTGAAAGGAGAGTCACTAGTTTGGTATCTGGCAAAGGAACAGAACAAATCTGTGGAGTCCAGAACAGATAATACTTAATACATTCAAACTGACTTAAAACCCCTTGGAACAAATTATTATCAGAGTCACATCGTGTCTCAAAAGGAAAGACTCAGCTTTCAGGTATTTCTTAAACATTTATATACTAAAAACAAAGTTCAGCTTTTGGGATTATATTTGTTTACCATATTATATATATATATATATATATATTTATATATGTATACAGTATATATATATAGTTTGTCTTTTTAGTAGTTTCAAACCTTGAAAGCATTGGTTAGTAATGCATTTAGAAATACATTTTTAATTGTCTTTACAGATAAATCATGCAGGTTCATGTACTTGGTGTAAACAGTCTGTGATGAAATGTATTTTACTTTTTTCCTGGCTCAGTTTCTATCAGTGAAAAGAAATACTGGAACAACAATCAGAGTTGCCATCCCCCGAACATTCCTGCTGAGTTTATATTCCTTGGAACCTGTGCCTTTGTGTAGTATAGACTGTAGGAAGCTTTAGAGCATGACCCCTGTGGATCTCCATAAAAAATAGTTTTATTGGCTTTCTTTCTCCTATGATGTCCCCTGTCTCATGTGACAGTGATGTAGCCATGCCCTTAGATTTAGCATGTGTACTGCTTTAAAATTAGTTTAGCAACAGCAGAGCCTTGTGATTGTTCTTATTCAGGGAGCACAAATGGCAACAGTTAGTTTAGCAGATACCTGAGAGCAAGCTAACTGGGGTTTCTGTAAGACAACAGCTACTAAATAGCTTTAATTCACTACTCTTGTTTTCTCTGTGCATCAGGTCTAGCTAGCAGGAGTGTTTTAACATCAAAAACATAAATAATGAATTAGAGCTATTTAGCAGCTGTTTAAAGAGCTGCTCCCTGGAAAATTAACTGGTTGGGGGGGTGCTACAAGTTGAATGGAACTTTACGGATGGGGGAGCTCATAACAGCAGAAGTGGCATGTTGGCATTAAAAGCTTAGTGGTATGGATGTAGAAGCACCAGTATTTAAGCATGACTTTGGTAGAGGATTAATTGTGACAGGGTGGGGGGAGAGAGTGAGTCTTGATATTTTAAACATAATAATTTTCTAAAACTTCAGCCTTCAATGGGTTAGACTTTGTAGCCATCTGTAAAGTATATCACTAAGCCACATACAGTGGGGTATGGGTAAAACTCAGATCACCAGACCCAGGCCAGAGCTGTAAAATCTGGACTGAGCACAGCTTGTGCAAATATTGCTGATCCAGTGGAGCAGCAATAAAAGATAAACTATGCAATACCCTCAATAACACACCTACCCCAGTTTACATTTATCTGATGCCCATTTTTAGGCCTTATATAGTAATATCTTCCTTCAAAAGAACAGCTTGTAATGAAATGTGGCATTTGGGCATATGCACTTTTATATTATATGAATTTTGTGTGTGAAATGTATATCAGTCTCTAAAAAAAACAATCAAACACATCAAATGTCTTCAAAAACTTGTTTCAACATTGTGTTTATCTTCCACGTTGTCACAACATATAGTTGTCTCAGCAGTGTTTTCAGTTAGGGTACAGTACCTTCATGTATATGATGGCCTGGTTCTGTTGAGTTGATTGCTATAACAGTGCATAGAATAAATTGCAAAACATATAGGTAACCATAATACAGATGGTGGCATTATTTTTAATCATACAATGGCAAGGAAAAATGTAAGAAGCTGATTGCCTGCTGACCCATTGAAACAGTGATGTTATTACACAGCAACTTTGGATTTGGATCATTCCTTGCATTTTCTCTTAAGAAATATTTTTCCACACTAGCAAAAACATCCTTTAAATTCTGTATGTAACAACAAGTCATTGCACAGTTGCAATAAGGCACTCCAGGATGTGTGTTATCGTGTAATAATGTCACTCCTGGGGTGGTGGAAGCACTCCGCTTTGCCTCTGTTTAAATATGCCCTTTCTCAATGTACTGCACTTTGATTCAGTTAGTGTATGCAACAGCCTTCATGTGAACACTCTGGGCTTCTCTTTGACTCCTGATGTCTATTTGCTTTAGCTATTGTGTATTGTTTGAACTGCTTTGGTCTTGTTGATGTGGTGCCTGTGTAAATGAGTATCTGACTCAAAAGTTTGTAAATCTGATATTTTTTAAGTAAATAAATAAATGTTTATGTTTAAGCCCATGAAACACCCTTGTCTAGTTAATGCATTCACAGTCATAGTGACTTTGCCAGAACTTGTTAGAAAGGTGTTCCCTTAGGAAAGGGCTGACCCTAAGTTGCATTAATATATAGGGAAGGCTTGGGACTTGCCCTGCCAGAAAGTGACTAGTCTAGAGGGAGGAACTTTCTGAAATGGATGTTTCTTTGTATTTTTTGTGTTTATGCTCATGAAAAGGGTTTAGGATTGTGTAACAATTGCCCCTATATATCCTATATATTTCCTTGAACAGACTGCAGTTGTGTGAATTATAAACCTAGTATTCCTCTAATTGTTTGCTTAATAGAACATGATTGACAGATCACATGCCACCTGAGCAGTACTGTATATAAGGGCTGCTCAGATAACCTACAGTTAGTTTGCTTTGGGCTGAGGAGCAGAGAAGAACCTCGGTGAGAAGCAGTGTGGAGCCAGAGAAGTAGCCAAAAGTGAGAGAGACATGCAAATGCTGAATTACTGAGATCCTGGGTTCCCAAGGGTGAAGGTGAGGCAAGCTTAAGGTGGAGCTCAAGTTGAAAGACCTGTAAAGCCTAAAATCAAGGAGGAATCACTGTGGCCTGGGATTGGCCCTGGACCTCCAAAGGTCAGGTTTGTGCTACCTGGATGCTAGAAGCTTGCTCTCCTAGAATGTACCAAAGGGAGAGGACTCAGACTGGTGAGAAGCTGCAAAGGCCTGAGTATGTAGATACTCAAACTGCAGAGGAACTTGGAGAAACCAAGGGGGTATTGGCATGGTGGCCATGCCATGCAATGGGGTCAGTTCCTGGTCTCTAGAGGGCATCATAAGGTCCACCTTAAGTGCTATAGTGAAAGGTCTCCTAGCTAAGCTCCCAGACCATACTTTTTTTTATATAGTATCCTGACAAAAATCTGCACCTGAAAATACCACCTATACATAACTGGCAATAAAACACCTCAATTCCTGCTGTCTTCCATAACCGAAACCTACGACACTGGTTTGTGTGCTACTGAAAATCAATAAGTACTCCAGTTTACTGTTTTCTACTCAGTGCACCGCTCCACTCAGGAGCCATCTTTTTTGTTTTGCCTATTGTTTCTCTCCCCTCTTATGTCTTTCACAAACCTTGCTTCCCTCTCCTCTGCTATAGCCCCTCTCTCCTCTACATTTTTTTAATTCTCTTTTTGCTGCCTCTGCTTGTCTACCATTTGCCATACCTCTTAGTTCACCTCACACTTCCCATTTTACCTGTCCCCTTCACTCTGCAGCATGTTTTCACTCCCCTGGATTCTTCTCTTACCCCTCACTGCTAACTTTACCTCTTCCCCTCAACCTTCCCCTCTACCACCCTTTCATCCTTCCCCACCTCCCTCCCACAATCTACCTTTCTCTCTCACTTTTTTCTCCTCCCCATCCTTCCCAGAAGCTATTTCATCCCCTCCCCATTGCTTAGCATTGAATCCCTGTGGAGTTTACTCTCCCATTCCCCCACTCCTCCCCCCACCCACATCTCCTCTCTCCCTTACCCTCACCATAGGACAACCCATGCTATGAAGCTTATAATTTTTCTTCTTTTGTTCTGCTGTTGGGTGAGATGAGTGTTTTTTTTTTGTTTGTTTTTTAACCAGGAGAGACACACTAATCTGAAAGCTTGTTTATAGCTGCGACCTGGGAGCACACAGAAATAAAGTGACTTGCTCAGGGTCACACAGTATGCAAGTGGGGGCTGTGGGATTTAAACCCAGATCTTGAGGTTTGTAGCTCAGAGCCTTAAACCACTGTGCTACATTGCCTCCAGATGCTGAGCTTAATTCTGGCCTTATCCTACCCACTCCCTTCCTAATGGACTATGTGTCTTTCATGCAACGCTCTGAGCCTACTTCCTAAGCATGATCAAGATGTAGTTGCAGCAGTGCCAATGTGACCTTCTTGTAACAGTATCTCTGTATACTGGCTCTCAGCCAGGATCAGTGATTCAGATGACACCTTTTTGCTATGCAGTCCACAGACAGGACTGTGGTAAGCAAGAAGGCAGTGTAGCCATACCTGTTGATCTCTACTTAACTATGATACAGTATCATACATCAATTTGCTGTTCCCTTCTAACACAAATTCCTCCTGTGTAAGCTCACCTTCCTTTATTCCCTCCCAGTTTACATCACTGGCATCTATCATTTACCTGACTAAAGCACTGATTCCCGTATTGATGACCTATCTTCACTCACTACATTCCCCTCCTCTGGTGAGCTTTTTGGTCCTTGCAGACCTAAACACAAGTCATCTGTCCCTTCCCCCCAAATAATAAAACTCATGCACTGAGTTCAAGCCTTAACCTAAATAAACTCATTACAGAAAATGTCCATCTTAACCACATCCCCTAACCACCTCCTTCAAGACTGGTTCCTTGACACAGGCCCACCTCTCATCAAATCTAGAAACAGACAATATCAACAGAAAAAAATAAGCATTGGTCCATCCAGTCTGCCCAGTTATACCCTATCCTACCCGAGTACTATTGTTTAGATGTGGTTTTTGATGTCACCAATGCCCTACATTGGCCACTGCCATTCTGCTACCCTCTGAGTAACTTTTAAGCCCTTCACTCTGTCTGCCATGCTTGAAGCCATTAATTATTTTTGTGCCCACCACTTCTGCTGGTCGGCTGTTCCATGGCTCAGTCACTCTCTCTGTAAACTAAAACTTTCTCAAATCCCTTCTGATTCTCTCCAACGCATTCATGTCCCTGTGTTTTTGCC
This sequence comes from Neoceratodus forsteri, assembly GCA_016271365.2. Lineage (NCBI taxonomy): Eukaryota > Metazoa > Chordata > Ceratodontiformes > Ceratodontidae > Neoceratodus > Neoceratodus forsteri. The sequence goes on along the minus strand of CM028132.1, from coordinate 640,348,077 downwards.
TCACCATTCTTGCTGAATAATTTATCAGTTTATCTTGTTTCTTGTTCATTCCTTTTAGGAACTTGAAAATCTGTATCATAGTGCCCCTCTCCCTTCTGGCCTCTGGTGTTTACATGCTCAGTGCCCTAAGATGATCCTCATGGGATCTGCCCTGTTGGCCAACAGTCATCTCAATTAACCTATACTGCTCTGTTTCCAGCCTGTCTTTGTAATTCCTCTGGTGAGGACTCCAGAACTGGGCACTGTATTCCAGATGGATCCTCACCAGTGATCCATAGAGAGATAGTATTACCTCTTTCCACATGACACTGAAATCCCTCCTAATATGCATCAACATTCTGGTTGCCTTGCTGTAGACCTTGTTGCACTGGCTAGATTTATTTTAGGGAGTAGCTTATGATGATTTTAAGGCCCCTTTCCTCAGAAGTAATGCCTAGCTTAACCCTTCCCATTCAATATTCCATTCTTGGATTCTTGTTTCCTATGTACAGTGCATCAGCTTGCACATTTTGGTGTTGAATTTTAACTGCCAAACCTTGGACCATGTGTCTAACTTTTACATGTCCCTCTGCTACTCCTTCCCCCTCCTCACTGTCTAGCCTGTCACAGTGCTTAGTGTTGTCTGTGAAGAGGCACATCTTGCCTTGCATTGCTTCTCCTACAGTATGTCACTAATGAACATATTGAAGAGGACTGGTCCAAGACTCACCCCCTGTGGCACTCAACTTGTGATCTTCTTTTCCCCCAGCTTAACTCCATTCCACCACTTTCTGTTACCCCCCCCACCAACTTCCTATCCATCTAACTATTGTAGGTCCTTTACTGCACCCAGAGCCTCTTATTTCTTCAGCAACCATTTGTGTGGCACTGAGTCAAATTCCTTACTTAAATCGAAGTAGAGTAAATGCAGTGTGTAAATGCAGTGTGTCCTTTTTCCAGTGTCCTAGTTACCTAGTCAAAGAATACAATCAGGTTGTTCTGACAAGACCCTTGCCATGAACCCCTGCTGCTTACTATCCTGGAGCCTATTTCTCTCCAGGTAGTCCACTAGTCCCTCTTTGATAAGTGCCTCCATCAGTTTACCCCACAATGGAAATAAGACTTATAGGCCTGTAGTTACTTGGTTGCTCCTTGTCCTCTCCTTTATGGAGCATAACTACATCCACTACCCTTCAGTCATTCAGAACCACCCCTGACTATAGTGAGCTACTTAATAACCCTTCCAAAGGTTGCCCCACTTCTGATGCCAGTTCTCTGAGCACCCTTAGGTGCAACACATCTAGCTGTGGAGCCTTAACTATTTTTAGGGCTGCAAGATCTTTTCTGACCCTTTCTCCTGTAATTGTCAGCTGTACCATTTCTCAACCCCCTCCTTGCAGCAGCCATTATGCCACTTTCTTGCAGATATTGCCCATCCTCCATAGAGGGAGAACTGTAGCATGCCATGACATTGTAGATTCTAGCATTTCCTTGGACAGATTTCAGTGACCACAAAATGGTCTACTGTGTCTGTAAACTCAGTAACTGACAATTTCCTCTTAAGTACATCTGGTGTAGTTTATTCAGGCCCCTCAACCTGAATGCCCTGCTAGATAAGATCAGGACCAATGATTGGTCACCTATGTCTGTGTCCACTGACATGGACACCACCCTTCTTCAACTCAGAATTCTCTTGTGTAAGGGACAAATATTCCCCCAGAGGTTGCACATCTAAGGTTCCCAACATCTCTGAATATCTGCAGATCTAGTAACATCCTTGACAACTTGTGATTCAGCATGGTACCAATATAAAATTAGCCAAAGAAGAGTATTTTGCCTCTAAAGTCCCCAAAAAATGTAATCCCCCAAAAACATTTTTGAAAAGTTATTCACTCTGTTTTTGACTCTCACTTAGTCTACTATCCCAGATCTCAATTAACAGGGGTCTTTTATCTGACTCCTCTGTTGTCACTTACACCTTCAATCAGTATTTCACTTTCTGTGCTGTTTTCATCCCATTTTTCCACTTCTCCTGGTCTAGTTCCCTACTGCTCCCAATATCTCCCCTTGACCCTTCCCTTCTTCCACCTTTCCCATGCCTTCTACTTTAACTCCATCCATCCCTCCCACCTTTCCCCTTCCCCTTTATATCATTAGCTGTTACTCTGCCTGCTCTGGTTTCCTTAAATCACTCCAAGGGCTGCAGCCCTAATGTGTTTGGCCATAAACTCATTCACTTTTCAGCCCCTTCCATTGCCTGTCATCACTGAGGAGGATGGGCTGCTGCCAGTTACAAGGTAGAGGTGGTCCTTGTCCACATCAGTGGGACCCCTCCTCCTGTGGGCAGAACAGCAGAGCAGAATCAGTGGAGCTTGAAAGCTCCAGGAAGGCTCCAGCCAGAGCCAATAAGTGGTATGACTTCACCTCCTGCCCTTGAGAGAGCTAGTCATAGGCAAGGACTGGTGGGACAGGAAGAATCAGGACTTTAAAACCCAGCTGCAGTCCACAGTCCCAACTCAGCTGCCAAAGCTAGGGAGAAGGTAGAGGGGGTCCTCAGCCACATCAGCAGGACCCTTCCCCTGCAGGAAGAACAGTGGAGCTGAATCAGCAGAGCTTGAAAGCTTCAGGAAGACTCCAACCAAGAACCAATCAGTGGCGTGATTGTGCTTTCTGCCCTTAAGGGAGCCAATCGCGGACAAGGACCAGTGGGACAGGAAGAAGCAGGGCTTTAAAACCCCACTGCAGTCCCCAGTCCCAACTCAGCTGCCACTGCCAGTTAAAAGGTAATGGAGTTCCATGGCCTGCCCCACTGTGGGCAGAACAGCAAAGAAGAATCAGCAGAGCTTGTTTGCTCCAGGAAGTTTCCAGCCAGGAGCCAGTCAGCAACATCACCACGCATCCTGCCCTTGAGGGATCCAATCATGGACGAGGTCCAGTGGAACAGGTTGCTTCTTGCTACTACATGAGGACTAGGCCACTAAGCAGTCACCAACTCTGTGCCCCCGTGGGAAGGACCAACACGCAAAGGACATAATAGCGGAGTCTGCCGACTGAAGTCAGCCCAACAAGGCAACCATCAGCCAGCCACTATGCTCCCCTGCAGACCCAAGAGAACCAAGTAGATGCCTGTTCTTTAAATCCCAGGTACACTTGCAGTGTGTGGGGGTGCATATTCCATTGGTAGAGTGAAGGTTGCATTGTGATGGTCAGGTTATCCCTGCATGATCACATTGTGGAGGGAAGTGACTGTTAAGGTTGTTTGCAAGGATACATGGTGGTGGTGGGTTATTAAAATTGTTCTTTTGTTCAGTGGGACATTTTAGTGGTTTGGATGTTGCACTTTAGTCAGGGATCAAACCTTAGAGCAGTGCAGAGGGTGGGATTGTGGTGTAAAGATATCTCTGTCAGCTGTTTGGGATGCAGCTTCTTGGAGGAGAGGGATTCTTGCAGTACTGTGGAGGATTGCATTGGGGAGAACTGTTAAATCCCACCAGTTGTCAGTCCATAGTTTTCAGAGTTGGTTTGTCATATATCTGTAGTTGTGGTTTAGCCAAAGCACTTAATACTGTAACTCCAGGAAGTGTTCGTACACTTGAATAATTTGAGAATTATTTATTGCCACCATATGCCAGTAATAGCTAGTTGTTATGAGAGAAGAGAGAGGGGGAATATGATAGATACCTTCAGATGCCTCAAGGGCATAAATTAAGTACAAGACGGTAGCATCTTTCAGAAAGAAAAATATGTTCAAGAACAGGAGGTCGTGATATGAGGCTGGAGGGGGATGGACTCAGGGGTAATGTAAGGAAGTATTTTTTCACAGAAAGGGTGGTGGATGCATGAAACAGCCTCTCAGCGGAGGTGGTGGGAGTAACAATGGTAGGAGGATTCAAAAATGCATGGGATCGGTACAAGGGAACCCTAGCAATAAGAAAGAGAGGGTAAAAGCAGGACATCAAGTAGGATCTGTTGTACTAAAGTAAGTAGGGAAAATGAGCAGACTAGATGGGCCAAGTGGTCCTTATCTGCTGTCAGTTTCTATGTTCTATGTTTCTATGATTCACCCTACCTGGGTGTGGAGTTCATTCTAATCTAATCTGGTACTACTTAAGTTTCTCTCTCTCTAATACAGTCCTGGTAGGATGAGGTTTGAGGGTGAGGCACTCAGTTGTAGAGACTACAACTGGGGCACTCTTCTCCAGGGATGTGCTCTGGAGCAGGGGGAACTGCTCCTTCTGCAGAACCATAGTAGAGCATCAGGCTTAGCTGGTACCAGCAAGGATAGAGATAGCCCAGCTGTACACTAGCAGCAGGAACTCACCCCTTATATCCCACTCCCCCCAAAGACCCACTGGTCCAGGGGGGTGCAGGAGGGTTGGGAGTGGGAGGGAGAAAAGGGGCAGGCATTAGGGGTTGTCCAGTCCAGATTCATCCAGATGGTGAATTGCTTTGCACCCATAGAAGAAGGTTAGGCTCACGACTTCACAAGGGGGGCCCGCAGGTCAAGAATAACAGGCAGGACAGCACACTGGCATCCGAGGGGGGCAAAGCTTACAGGAAAGTCCTAGTAGTGGGGGATTCAATTATCAGGGGGCTAGATAGTGTGTTAGGTGGTCAGATGGGAGGGGGCTGGTCTGATGCCTGCCTGGAGTGTCAGCCAACTAGGGTTTACATAGAATAGGGAGGATGGCGATGAGGGAGGGGGGAGGAGCTGAAGGTGCTGGTACACCTGGGTGCCAACTACCTGGCCAACCAGTCAGTGGAAATGGTGAAGCAGAACTGTCATAGAATGGGGCTCAGATTGGTGGCACACTCGGCCTCCTTGGTCTTTTCTGAAGTCCTCTCTGTGTGGGGTGGAGGAAGCAGGATAGGATGAGGGGTGCTGACACAGCAGAGTTCAACAGTTGGTTTAAAGGGTAGTATTGCAATCCCTTCAGCTTGTCACCCAACTGATGGGACAATTCCTGGCAGCATAGACACTCGCATATTGATGGAATAACAGATCAATGTCCACAGCGACACCAGGATGTTACATCAAGTAATCTCAACCCATGGGAGTGATCCTCATCATGGCTATTTCACGTTGTTGTAGTCCCGTGTGCCACACCGCCGCTAGTGACAGTGTTGAGCGATGCTGCAGGTCTTTGTGGTTTGAACATATAGGGCTGAATGCCAGTACTCACAGACATGGATAGCATGTCCTCTAGCACATCAGACATGTCACTCTCTGTGCCACTCTCATCACTGCCATTCAAATACGCAGGTTCAGATAAGTAGTCCTCAAAATTGCTTCTGCCTCCACTTGCCATATTCAGATGTTATACGGTATCGTGATTCACAACAGGGGATTGGTTTGGAAATCGCATTTCATCCACTACAAGGATGACGTTATCATGCACGTGAAGAACCACCTCCTAAAAAGGGAGAAAAGTGCAATGCTGTAACCAGAGCATGAGAAGATATCCAAATGCTGTCACTATTGCAGCTCATTAGATCACATTTTTCCCTACATGTGACAGTCATTCATACTTTTAGCTGCACAGCTAGGCAGCCCCATTTGTGCCAGAGACTCATCACTACACCAGATGTGGAGTATGCACAGCACTGAGAGAGGTAGGGCTGAAGACACTGGCACCTTGTTGCCAATGAATGCTTAACAGTCAGACGAAGACGATAGAGGCAGGAAGTGTTGCGCATTAATGATGTATATGCCCATTCCATGGGAAGTTTGTCATGATGACTGTAATGCTGGGCAACATGACAACCCCCAAAACACACTGGTGCAGTCAAAGTGATTAAACATACTACAGCACTGGTGTGTGCAACTGAATGGTGTACGAGATCACCATTAGCATTGATCGTGCCATAAATAGTGACAGCTGTCAGTCAGGTTCATACACTGAATCTTGCTATGGCCATAATGACATAGTGGTGGCTGAATAAGCCCTTTCCAGCATCAAACTGCTCAGCAATTGTTACAGCATATTTAAATACATTACATGTTGTCTGCGTGTAGCCCATGCACAAGAAGTTAGAAATAGGAGTCAGCCAACCATAAGGGTGATAACACAGGCCCAAAAGTGAGGTCAGCGCAAACATGACAGGAATTGGAATCATTTCACCAATGTTGATCCTTTAGCCAGGTGAAAGGGAGTCAGACTGCAGATGCCCCAAGCTATACAAAATGCCTTGAGAGGCCAGAGAAACAGATAAAAGGAGTACAGGAGTATTCGAATACCAGTTTTGCATAATTTACTGCCACTTCCTGACTTTAGGAATTTGATTCCCATTCAGTATCTGTACTGTATGTTGGTACATATGCCAATAATTGGTTCGACTAGCACCACGGGTGCTAAGGGGGGGCACAGGTCCAAGCAAATAGCTGGACAAATGGTCAGACTTGGTGGGCCTTGTTCAGTCCTTTTCTGCCATCACACTTCTATGAATCGATGAATCTATACCATCATATGTGCTACACTTGGTGAGTTAATGCTAAATGTGCAACATCACACTCTGAGGTTACGCACATTGCAGCAGAGAAGAGCCATGAGGCATAATAAATGAGTTACAAAAGCATGGCCAGCAGTGTATGCCTGCTGTTAGGAGGGAATGCAGAATGCAGCAGAAGCATCAATGGGTGAGAAAAATCAATAGGCACACACACACACACACACACAGACACTCATTTAATTATTTCATTTCATTTTTATTTGTTAACCGGATAGAAACATAGAAATATAGACTTTAACGGCAGATAAGGACCACGTGGCCCACCCAGTCTGCCCATTTCCCTACCTATTGGATAAGCTGCAGATTCTAGTTAACCAACAGCCTACTTCCTGCAACCCCCCACTATAATTGCCTTATGTCTGTCCCATGCATGTTTGAATTCCCCCACTGTTTTAGACCCCACAACCTCTCCAGGAAGGCGATTCCATGCGTCCACCACTCTCTCCGTGAAAAAGAATTTCCTCACATTACCCCTGAGCTGTCCCCCTCTAACTTTAAATTGTGCCCCTTGTTCTTACACGTCTCTTTTTCTGAAAGATGCTACCCTCCTGGACTTTGTTGATTCCCTTGATGGGCTTAAAAGTTTCTATCATGTCCCTCCTGTCCCTCCTTTCATCAAGGGTATACATATTAAGCTCTCTCAGTCTCTCTTCATATGGTTTCTGATGTAGACCCTGCAACATTTTAGTTGCCCTCCTCTGGACTGCTTCCATCCCGTCTATGTCCTTGCGTAGATGAGGTCTCCAAAACTGCACGCAGTACTCAGATGGGGTCTCACCAACTGTCTGTATAGAGGGATAACCACTTCCCTTTTTCTACTTGTGATGCCCCTCCCTATGCATCCCGGTATCCCCCTGGCTCTCCTTACTGACTTCTCACATTGCTTACCCACCTTTAGGTCATCTGATATGACTACACCCAGATCCCTTTCCATTATTGTTGTCGTTAGTACCTCCCCTGCTATTGTGTACTCTTCTTCTGGATTTTTATTTCCCAGGTGCATTACTTTGCACTTCTTTGCATTGAATCTAAGTTGCCATATGAATGACCATTCCTCCAACCTTGCCAAGTTCCTTCTCATCCTTTCTACCCCCCCTTGTGTATCAACTCTGTTACAGATCTTTGTGTCATCTGCAAAGAGGCATACCTTTCCTTCCAGACCCTCCGCAATGTCACCTATAAAGACGTTAAAGAGGACTGGACCCAGTACTGAGCCCTGAGGTACTCCACTAGTAACCCCCCTTTCTTCAGAATGTGTTCCATTCACTATTACCTTCTGTGTCCTGTTGTGCAGCCAGTTTGCTACCCAGGCTACCACCCTGGGACCCACTCCCAGGCTGGCTAACTTGATTATTAATTTTTTGTGCGGGACTGTGTCAAATGCCTTGCTAAAGTCTAGGTAGGCCATATCCACAGTGCCTCCCTGGTCTATTACTTTGGTCACCCAGTCAAAGAAATCGATTAGATTCATCTGACATGACCTTCCTGCTGTGAATCTGGACATTGGGCCAAAGCCCTTCTTCAGGTCTGACCTGGACATAAAAACACACAATGCAAAACAAAATACAAACAGTACAATAATAAATATACAACAATCATCAATCATCTGTCATTGCAAGTACAGGTTGCTAATGTTAGTAAATACTGTTTAAATCTAGGCTTAAATCCTAGGTAAGAATTGATGATTCTTAAAAAAAGAGGCAATTCATTCTATAGGCTAGGAGCCTGACATTCAAATGAAGTGAAGACCATAAGCATGCATATATTTAAGCTGAGGTGACAACCAGCCCAGAGATGAGTACAGAGAGCAATGGTGGGTCATGACTGGAACATCTAAAACAAAGCGGCAGATATTATTGTAAGCAACACTTGAGATCTGCCTCTCCTTTGCACCCAATTTTTTTTTTTTGCAAATAAGTGCACTTTATTACATGAATAAAAATCACAAAAACACACATACCGGATAAAATAATAAAAAAAAAAAAACCATAACATCATTACAGAAATAAAACAGCAGTGGTCCCTAGACCCTATCATACAATATGAGAAACTCTGGTATGTAAACTAATCCAAAAGGGTGTCTCACGCTCCTACTTTCCTACCCACACCCCCCTCCCTCCCTTAGGCAGCACCACATTAATAAAAAGAAAAGGAAAAGGGAGAAACCTGGGCTTAAAAGTGTTCGGAAAATTAGGGCTAACTTGCCATAATTGATACCAATATCATAATACTTTCAACCACCCAAATAAGCCAATCTTTATCCTACAACTCTATATTAGTCCCATTCCAAATATCTAACTGCTGGAAAAAGGCAAGGGTGGTTGAAAGTATTAGTAATAAAAGCTAGGTAGAAGCAAGGAGCTCCAGATGATTATATAATGAAACCTGAACAACTACCTCCTTCTATGATTCGGATGGTCAAAGGGATATAGGGAGGGATCTCAGCTTCTCAATAGCTGTATCTGTCTTTCAAGAGGTTTAAGAAGCTGTCCCATACACGGTTAAATTTCTCTATCATTCCATAAAAGGTGGCAGCAAACCTTTCGGCATTTAAAGCCGTAAGGAACTCATTCCACTATTCCTTATAGGTTGGAAGTTGGTCACTATTCCAGTAACGAAGCAACAACAGCTTTGTCACTAAGGCTATTATTGCTAATTGGTATCTGACGTGTTTCCTTAAACTTTGTCGGTACAGACCAAAGAAACAGACCTCAACATTAAAATGGGTGCTTAACTTGATATATGGGATCAGCCAATTAGCTACTTGATCCCAACACTTCATTGCTTTGGGACATTCCCAAAGCATATGATAAGTTGTAGCAACAGGACAGCTGCAAGATTTGCATTTCGGAGAGTTAGATTTATGGAACCTTGCTAATTTTGCTGGTGAAAGATAGAGGTTATGAAGGAGGAAAAATTGCAGGCTTCTTAATCTATCTTGTTTGACGTAAAAATAAATGTTAGCCCATATCTCCTTCCATGTCCCTTCAGTCCATCAGAGATAAGATATTCTCCCAATAAAATGAAATCGGGAAATGTTTGATTCCTTTTGGCTCGAAAGCTTGTATAAATTGAGATTGGTTTCCTTGAGAGAATATAGTCCTCATCTCTTTCAACAAATTTCCTGCTTCTGCTGTCCCTTTGCCATCTTTAAGGAAGGAACTTATGCATCTCTGGATTTGGTATAGGGTGAACCTATCCTTAGAATGCACTTTGAGTTTCTCCAGTAGTGCAGTGGAAGACTGCAATGAACCCTGAAAAAGAAAATCCACAAGTATGTATTTATTAGGGTCGTTCCCTATGTTCTTTTTTATCATTTGCTTTCCTACCAACAAATTAGGGTTCCTTAAGAGGGGCTGCACTACGTCTTTAATATATGGAATATTCAGTAATGCATATAATTGATGTAGAGCCTTTATGCTCCAGCCCAATGGAGTATCCTTCAGCTTACCAGGATTCTTGCCCATGAAGTAAACAGGCAGGATTCCACATCTAACCCACTAGTCTCGCCATTACCAAATCAAGAGTTTGGCTAAAATGTTCCTTATTTGCCTCCATCGTCCATGGAATCACTTTAACTACATGACAAGCTAAATAATACATATAAAAATCTGGAAGTTGGAGGCCTCCAACTTTCCCTGAATAGTCAGCTTGGAATAAGCCCTACGGGTGGTTTCCCAACCATAAAAGTCCACAATATACTTGATAATTGTTTTAAAAATGATTTAGGAGGTATCGTTGAGATTACTAAGAAAGTAAAATATCTTAGGAAGGATCATCATTTTTATTGCATTAACTCTTCCATAAAAGGAAAGTGAAAGTTTCGACCAGTTCTCTAAATTTTCTTTTATTGATTTTAGTAAAGGCTAAAGGTTCAAATCAGCTAACTCACCTAAATTTTTTGAGACCCAAATACCTAAATAATAAAGAGCGTCGGGTTGCCATTTTAAATTTAAAGAAGTACCCCAACTAGGTTGCAGGAGGGGGGATAGCGGGAGAATTTTAGTTTTCCCTTTATTTAAGTAATAACCTGAGAATTGACTGAACTCATTAATGATTTGAAACGCCTGGGGGAGAGAGACCTGACTATGCCTAACATGTAATAGGAGGTCATCAGCAAAAGCTGATATCTTATATTCGGAGTCCCCAAAGCAGATCCCGTACACACCGCTATCGCTATTTATAGTTCTAATTAATGGTTCAAGATACAAATTAAAAAGATACGGGGAAAGGGGGCAACCTTGTCGAGTACCACGAGTTAGGGGAAAGGCTACTGAAATCAAGTTATTACAGAGGATTCTTGCTGAGGGACAGGTATATAAAACTTTAACATGATTTATGAACTCCTTGGGAAAGCCAAATTTAGTCAAAGTTTGGAATAGAAATCTCCACTCCACCCTGTCGAGCTTTCTCTGCATCTAAGAGACCAGAGATGCTTCTAATTCTGGACGTTCCGATGCAGAAATTAGGTAAAATAATTTCTAAAATGATCTCCAGATGAGCTGCCAGCGTGAAACCCGCCTGCTCGGACTCACCAATTCCAACCATACATTATTTAGTCGGTAGCTAATATTTTAGCATAGACTTTAATGTCTATGTTAAGTAGTGAAATTGGTCTATAATTGCCAACAATGTCAGTCGGTCTGTCAGGTTTTGGCAAGAAGAATGATTTTGGCCTCAAAAGAGAGGATCCTGGATTCCGCATTCTTGCCAGAAAATGTATAGTTAGGTGTAACAGTGGTACTAGAAGATCTTTAAATATTTTATAGAACTTAGCAGTAAAAGCCATGGAGCCGGAGCTTTACCAAGCTTAAGGTCATCAATGGCCTCACTAATCTCTTCTTGAGTAAAGAGGTCCGTAGTCTCTGGCAACTGTTTCCAGAAAGTATAGGGAGAGGAGATTATCTAAAATTTCTTTTTATTATCGTCTTTTTAACTAAGGGAGTGTACTAGAGTATAAGTTTTATGGAAGCCAAGAATATATCCAAAATCTCTTTCGGATCTACTACTAAATTGTTCGATTAGGGATGCTTCAATGCAGCTACATTTTTACTGCTGATCGCTGTTTTAGCTGCCAGGCAAGAATCTTCCGGCTTTATTACCATACCCTAAATATGTAGCTAATTTAGATGCCCACTTCTCTACCCTTCTCTGGTTGTCCTTACGTACCAGGCCCTTAGCGTAGCAATTCGTGTTCAAGGAGGATGGTCTCGATGAGTCATTCATAGCCTCTAAAATTTTAATTCTTTGTAAGCAATTGGATATTAGTTTCCCTACTTTCCTCTTGCGGGTTGCAGCGTATCTTATTAACTCACCTCTCCATGTGGCCTTAAGAGCTGACCATACCATATCTACAGCAGATTGAACCCCAATTGAATTCAATTGTGTATTCCATAAAGGCGAAGCGCTGTAATAATAGGGGTCCCTCAATATATCATTGTTAAGTGACCAGGAAGAGGCTCTAGGTAGAGCCAACATAGGTCGACAACTCAAAGAAATAGGTGAGTGATCTGAAATCACTCTACTCAGATTAGCAGCTTCAGTGATAAAGGGGAAAACTTGATGGTTAACCAAAAAGTAGTCTATACGTGAATAACTTCTATGTGTACAAGAGAAAAATGTATATTCCTTGGAGGTAGGGTTAAGCATTCTCCAAGGGTCCATGAGACTCAAGGAGGATATAAGGTCCAACAGGGCCCTTTGTGCTGATGACCTGCGGCCCCCTTTAGACCACGACCTATCCCAGTGATTTGACTGCACAAGATTCCAGTCTCCCCCCAAAATGACTAGTCTGTTTGCTAAGGGACTTATAATCATGGCCAGCTCTGTAAAGAAAGAGGGAGTATCTTGATTTGGCCCATAGACGGATCCTAGTACCACTTCTACTCCCCCTAACCTTCCCAGAACTATTACATATCTGCCGTTAGGATTGGCCAGCGTTTGGATACAGGAAAAAAGGGTACCTTTAGCTATTAAAATAGCTACGCCTCTCTTATTTGAAGATGACCCTGCACCATAAACCTGTTCTACCACTTTTCTTAAAGTGGTGGACTTGATTGCTGGGACATGGGTTTCTTGTAAAAAAACTATAGATGGATTATAATGAGCCAGATGGTTTAATATCACATATTTTTTGGTGTTGTCCTTGCCTCCCTTTATATTCCAGGAGATAAGTTTGAGATTATTTACCATTTATGGATAAAGTATGAGCCCATATTTGTATTAGGTGCTGCCTAAAGTCCACCCCCCAACCCCCAAAAATCCCAAACCAGTAAACTACTACTAAATTAACTAAGAACCCAAATCTAAAAACCTTCTCCCTGGCCTGAAGCCATCTCCTAAGTACTTGGTCCATATATGCTCTGAGAACACCCCCGCTAACAAGTAGTTTGCCCCTTATGACTATATACCTGGTTAAGGACCTATATATATAGTGCCAACTGCAAAGTCCAACATTAATTAATGCATAGGATCACTATTCACCTAACAACATTGTCTTAAGGTAGTTCAGAGATTAACCTTTGACATGACTAACATATATTCCTGTTAGCCTGGCATCAATCTGTAAGATTAAAACAGAGAACAAATGTAGATGCTAATAGATAATCTAGTAGTCCAGTATACAAAAAGAAATTACATTCTTGTCACGTTAGATAGCACCCAATATTTTCCCTCTAAGAGAATATGCAGTACTTCTATAATCACAGCTGTTACATAATCAAAAAAACAGGTCGACTTGCATCAATATAGAAGCATGACTTAATTGACCCTTAGCTTCATATTGAAGATGTGGGCGCTATCTATAAAAGAAATCTGCCTCTGAGGCTCGGTACCCGATCGACTCTTGTCCACCATAAGGGTAAAGGAAACAAAGAATGTACCGCCTCTCACCTTTAGTATAGAGCAGTAAAGCAAGGAATAGAGACATTTGGATATATTTTCTCCAAAGCGGATCAACTAATGGCTGGGGATTTTGAAATGTTAATATGTGACAGTCTGAGGAACTTGCCTTAAATTCGCCATTATAACATTATAACATTTAACCAATAGCAGTAAGCTCCCAATAATCTGAAATTAAATTAGTATTGAAACTATTTATAAACTTCTACTTAGAGTAGACCTGCCAGTGTCTCTCATAGTCTTTATCAACTACTTATCAACTTCTTCTTAGCTGGCACGCTATCTGAGGGTTTTGAACACCGCAAACAGTCAGGTTTTGGAAAAAAGGTCTGGATAGGCAACTTTAAGCAGTTTAAGAGCCTCTTCTGGTGATTCCAGGCGCTTATTCCCGTCTTTCAAAGCAATCTCCAGTTTTGCAGGGTATAGTAAGCGATGTTTTATTCCTGCTACCCATAGTTTAGATGTAATAGGTCGAAAGCTGGCTCTAATCTGGCGTGCCTTCAAGGTTAAATCGGGGACAATTCACAGCCTTTTGCCTTCCCATAAAATGGCTGTCAGCTTTTTAGCTTCCTTCAAAATAAACTCCTGGTCAAGGTAATTTAGCAATTTAAATATTACAGGCCTGGGGGTTCCGAGGGCTGCTGACCTTGCTCTGGGGCTCGATGAGCTCTTCGATAACAAATTCAGGGCCGTTGGGGAGTGACCGACAGTTGATTTCAGAAATTTCTGTAAGAATGTAATAGTGTTAGAGCCTTCTTCCCCTCTGGAAGGCACAGGAGAACCAGGTTCTGTCTGCTTCTGCCTTCCAGATCGTCTAGCCTGTCTTCTAATTTACGTGATCGATTTCTTTGCCTCAGACAGCCCTAGGCCGCTCTTCTCTATGTTCCTTTCGATTGAAGAGATTCTTGCCTCGGTATCAGTAACACGACGTGCCAGCTGGGTTAGGGCAGGCTTAAAGTCAGCTACTTCTTCGCTAAGTTTGAAAAGTGCCTCTTTGATCGTATTTAGATCACTCTGGATTTGTTGTGAAGTAGTTTCCTCTTGCCGGGGCGATGGTGATGAGCTTCTCTGCGGTCTTTTCGCCTCTAGCTCCTTCTCAGTGTTTTCCATCGTGGCTTCGCTCAAATTTGGTATGTCTGGCATCTAAAAGGGGTAATTGATGCTCTTTGAAAAAACCAGCCAAGATAGATCCAAAAAAATATTAAAATTCAGCGTTTTTTCTTAGCGGGGGAGAGAGAGTCGCAAAGGCGCTGCTACGTCCTCAGATGCATCACGTGACTCCCTTGCACCCAATTTTTTATACAGAGGGGAAATGTCCAAGTGAGGCATTAAGACCCCTGTCGCTAATATTTTATGGGAATCGTAAGACAAATATGACTTAAATTTATAAAACTGCCCCAACTTGCAATGGATTTTTCTCCTAACCAATTTTACTTGAGAGGAAAAAGTTAGAGGGATCAAGTAAGACTCCCAGGTACTTAAACTCTGAGACCTGCTCAAGTAAATAAATTACCTTGAGCATCATGAATTGATAAATGTACATTGTCACTAAGCCGAGCGGAGCTACCGAACACCATAACGTAAGTCTTTCTTGCATTCAAAACCATCATATTAGAAGACATCCAACTGCATAATCTTTGAAACTCTAATTCCAGAATCAAATTTATATGTTCAATAGATTGGCCCTGATAATACAAAATCAAGTTGTCAGCATAGAGTAGACATTTACTCATACAAATTATAGAAGGAACCTGGTTAATAAACAAGGAAAATAATAAGGGACCAAGGATGGACCCCTGGGATGCACCACACAGTAGGACAAGACGTTGACAAAATAGAGCCAATAGAAAGATATTGTGAGTGACCCTGCAAAAAATCATGAATGATAGCCACCTCTGAATCAGACAACCCCAGATCAGTAAGTTTCTGACAAAGCAAAAAGTGATTGATCAGATCAAAAGCCCTGGACAGGTCCACAGACACCGCCCCCATTAGCAAACCATTATTGCAACCTTGTAGGATGGCATTTGTGAACCTGACCAGGGCCGTACCAGTCCCCCAACCATGCTGAAAGCCATGCTGTTCAGTACACAGGACCTCACCTCCTCCAGAAAATCATTAAGCTGATTTACCATCAGTTTTTCTAAGATCTTCATTAATGGGTTTAAAATGGAGATTGGATGAAAATCCTCCACTCCGACAGCACTGGCATTTTTGGGAACAGGCACAACCCTAGCTTGCTTCCATGCCAAAGTAAAAACATCAGTTGAAATACATAATTATATAATTTAAAAAGTGGTTCAGCTATGTAAGGAGCAGCCATTTTAACAAACCTTGCATCCAGCCCATCCCCACAATCACCAAACGTATCGGGCAAGGAGCAAAGTAATTTTAGAACTTCAGTAGTGGTAATCCACCTAAACAAAAATGTAGATGTAAAACCACTTTCCGTATGTCTGATAAAGGTATCAGGTATATAATCAAATTGTGTAGATGATCCATCATTACCAGGAAACCCAGTAATAAGACTAGAGACATCAGAAAAACGTTGATTCAACAAATTAACCCTCTCTAGAGGATCAGTAATTGTTTGCCCAGAAAGCTGAAGAGAAGTATGTGATGCTTTGGCTTTAGGAGCAATAAGAGAATTCACAGTATCCCAAAAATGCTTTGAATCCAAGGTCGTACCCTCCAATTTGAATTAAAAAAATAAATAATCTTAGTCTGCTTTATCTTTTTGCTTAACAAATTCCTAGCTGCCCTATATTCCTGTAAATGCATTGGAGAGGGAAACATTTTGTAGGCCTGCCAGGTTACCTTCTTTTGTTTTATAAATGCCTTTAAATCATTAGTAAACCATTGATGTAATGCCCTTCTGACACGTATAGTTCAGAGAGGAAACAGTTTGTTTTGAATAATCAATAATTGTTGGCAAAAGAAATTAACAGCACAATCTGGACCAGGTATAGATTCCAGAAAAGACCAGTACACATCCTGCAATTCGCCAATCAGAACATCAGATTGATTACTTTTAAAATCACGGAACTGAACTAGTTCAGATGGAATCTTGCTTCGTTTAAAGTTGAGAACACTAGAGGTGATCTGATGGTCACTCTCGGAGTCACCAAGAACACCAACACAAGATACAATGTTAACTTTGTTGGTGACAAACCAATCTAAAAGTGTATGGTTCATGGAATCCATGTTTAACCTGGTTGGTTCATTAACAAGTTGAAACAGCTTATATGAATCTAACAAACATTCAAGACCACTATCTGCCTTCTCCCAGTTCAAATTAATATCTTCCACCATGACAAAATCATAGTTTATAATAAAGGGGCAGTTTTCTCAAGAAATTATTGTTGACCAAGTTTGCCACATTTGGGGGGGTTATAGAGAGCCCTCACTACAATATGTTTGGCTCCACCTAAAAGCAAATCACATAATATCCAATCATTTTTTACCTCTGATGACATACCAGAAGAAAGGACAGTGACCTCCAAATGTTCCAAATAATAAACAGCCACTCCACCACCTGATTTAGTGCCTTTATGATCAGACCTCAAAATCTTATATCCAGGCAACATACACATTCCGTTTGATATAGGGGGTTTTAACCAGGACTCGGTAATGACCACCATATCTGGTTTGTATAGAGTCATAAGAGATTCAACATTAGCCAATATAGGGAGTAAACTTCTAGTGTTTAAGTTTAAAATTTTAAATCCATGTGAAAGATACCAATCTGAAACTGGCGCTACCTCTGCAGAAGACAAAGACCACATAGGCCCAAGATTAAGTTCAATATCACCAGATAACACTAGAAGCAAAAGAAGAAACATATATTTTCTAAGTGACCACATGTGTATTAACAATCCCCTAGTCAATGATGATATTAACAACACCAAAATACAACCAACCATCCTCAGGGTCACTTTTTTTGGAATGCAATAAACAGAATAGATTCATTTCACCCTTTCCCCGCCTTAGAAGGTTAGACATAGTGAAGTCATCATGATGTACCTTCGAATTTACCTGTTCAATGCTCTCTGTAAATATACCCAAATCACTGATGGCTAAATAGCAACTCGGCAAAATAATCCAGCTACATGGTAGCAGCAAACCCATTCCACGATATAGACCCATTGTTACCACAATACTCAAATCAATAAGGCCCTCTACCACCTCTACCTCCTCTGATTCCGGAGCACTTAGTCACACTTTGCTGCTCTGAGGCCACTTGGGCTGCCGCTACAAATGCCACCGCATTTGGTAGGGGCAAGATTTGAACTTCTCAACCCCGCCCAAATGGGCTGCCACTAGCAATGAGGGGGAAGGGGACAGCACAACTAATAAAGGGTATAACTAGTTGCCACGGTAACACCTCATGGCTACCAGGTTGAAGTAGCAGATGATAGCAGGAATATGCCGTAAAAGCAGATACAAAATCAAACCCTCCAGTCAATGCAATTAGCAGCAGCAAAAGCAAACATTAAACTGCAGCAGTTGAAAGTAGCACAACGTGTATAAAAAAAGTGCTTGTGACTGCACAGTACAGTTGAAACTCCCCAGGCACTTGCAGAAACAAACGTTTGAAAACGAATGCAGAATAATAGCAACTCAGACATAAGCACACAGTAGACCAGCTTAGTCCAGCACTTTGGCACTTCATAATAAGTCCACAAGTCAATTTCAGTACTTGGCCATGCCAAACACTTTCAGCTTGCAACACTGGTTCAACCTTATGGTAGATGTAAATAATCCAACAATTCGATGGTTCTTTTGGCAGCACAATGGACTTGCTGCAGGTGACATTATATAGGGACAGAGGGAGACTGCCACCCTCCCTCTTAGTCCAGAGCATTTAGTCACACTTTGCCACTCTGAGGCCACTTGGGCCACCGCTACACAGACACACAGACTGACACAGACCAACAGACAGACTGACTGACACACAGACCAACTGATTGACACAATGACACACATGCATGCACGCACATGCGGCGTGCACACACACACACACACACACACACACACACACACACACATTGAACTTCTGGTCTGTCCCAGGGCCAGAGATCAAGCCTGGAAGTGGCATAAAGCTACCCAGCACCCTAGTGACTTCGCAAATTACCATATGCTCCAAAATGCTTGCACCAGGGCTATAAGGTTAGCCAAGTCTGAATACTTCAAATCTGCCTTCATCTCCAACGTAAAATCCTCTTTCTAAGTTCTGGAAGTTGGTTCATGCCATATTCACTCACCTATCTTGCCCCCCCTCCCCTGGTACTTAAAGTAAATGGCTCATCAATATCTGACCTGCCTGCAGTAGTTGTGGAGTTCAACTCCTACTATACCTCTTGCACCACTGAGCTACTAAATCCTCCCATCCCCCACCCTCAACCTCTACTGGTGTGCCCTCTCACCACCCTCCCACCTCCCTCTCCTTCAGAACTGTAACCCCAAATGATGCCCTGAGCACCCTCCTCTCCATCAACCCCTCTAAAGGTGCCTCCCCGATGGCCTTAATCTTAAACTCCTCTTCCTCTAAGCCACAGCCATAGCCTACCCCCTTTTATTAATCCTAAATCTCTCATTCTCAACAACCTCTGTCCTCTCTCCATGGAAACATGCAGTGGTCCTCTACCCAAAGGGGGGGTGACCCCTCTTCCCCTGGCACCTATTGCCACATTTCTCTCCTTCCCACCATTGCAAAGCTACAAGAGCACATTGTCCTCACCCAGCTCACCGCCATTCTTTCGGACTCATCATTTTTCACTCCTTTCCAATCTGGCTTCAGGAAAAAACACTCAACCACCACCTCACTACCGTGGCTCACTGACTCCATCCTAACTGGGATGGACAATGGCCAAATCACCTCTGCCATTTTTGTCGACCTGGCCAAAGCCTTCAACACGGTCTCCAACCCCCTTCTCCTTGTTTCCCCCTACTTGCAGCTGGCCTGTCTCCCTCAGCCACAAAGTGGTTCAAGGCCTACCTTACTGTCAGAACCCAATCAGTAATGATCTGGTACGCCACTTCCCCTCTCCTCCTGATTAGCACCAGTGTCCCACAGGGCTCTGTACTAGATCACCTCCTATTCTCCATCTTCTTAGATGACCTTCCCTCTGTTTGCTCTAACTCCTCCACTATACACATGTATGCCGATGATATGGTCTTGTTTACATCTGGCTCCTGTCCTACTGAGGTTACAACCAGTTTGCTGCAAGACTTTGATAAGGTTCAGCTCTGGCTTGCTAACCATGAACTTTTCCTTAACACCAAGAAGACTGTCTCCATCACCTTTGGCA
Organism: Neoceratodus forsteri; assembly: GCA_016271365.2. Classification (NCBI taxonomy): domain Eukaryota; kingdom Metazoa; phylum Chordata; order Ceratodontiformes; family Ceratodontidae; genus Neoceratodus; species Neoceratodus forsteri. The sequence goes on along the minus strand of CM028132.1, from coordinate 640,328,377 downwards.
CAAGGTAGAGACTCCCTAGGCTTCCATCCCAGCCCAGTTTCCACACCCTTGATGGGACTATTCTTGAGGACACATCCTCCTTTAGGTACTTAGGTGTTTGACTGGACCAGCACCTTAACTTCTCTGGACATATTGATGCCATCAAGAAAAAACTGTGCCCCAAGACTGTGCCCTGTACAGGAACCATAGTTGCATCCCTCCTACGACTAAGCATGAATTTGTTCAGAAGATGATACTTCCAATTTTTGACTATTGCGACAAAGTCTATGGTGCTGCCCCAAGTCCTCCCTGACCAGTTTGGACACCCTCTTCAATTCCTTCTGCCGCTTGCCCTGGATGCTCCCCCCCCCACTCACCACTGTGATCTCTATCGTGCCCTTTCCTTCCCCTCTCTTACAAATAGGCGGCTCTCCCACTGTGCAAAGTTCACCTCCAAACATTGATTGGATGAGCTCCCTTCCTACCTCACCACCTCTTTCTTAACTCCACCTCCACCCTCCTACTCTCTCAGATCACCCGATTCCCACACCCTGGTTGTCCGCTGCTGATCCACCCTAATTGGCCAATCTGGGTACTCTCACCGATGCCAAAAAATCTGGAACTCCCCCCCCCCCCAAATCTGTCATTCATCCTCCTCCTCCTCCTACTCCACCTACACAGCCCTAAATAATTTCCTTGTTCCCAACTGTACCTGCCATGACCTCCTTAATTCCCTCCTCTAATCCCTATCTTCTGCTATTAGTTCCAGTCTGACTCCATCTGTGACTTTGCCCCTTTCCCCTCTCATCAGAGATTTGAAAATTCCCATGATTGGGTGAAACGTAAGAAGATTTGTGCTGTGTCCATGCTGTTCATTCAGCTGCTGCTGCTTCAGTAAAGGCAACACTTTTTGCCATAAGCTTAAGTATTTGGTCTCTTTATTGGCTCTCCTAGCTCCCTTAGGGTCATTGCTCCTTCACCCTCCTAAATCCCTCCCTCTCTTCTCTATTCCCTGTCTCCTGTGTGGGCTCTTAGCTCCCCACGATCCTTGTTCCCATACCCTCCTTCAATTGACCTCTGACTGAGTCCTTCTTTCTTATGTCACGTATCTCAAATGCTTCTTCCCATTTTCCCCTCCCCATTATTTCCATTCCCCTCCTTCTCCCCCTTCAGTTATTTAGCCACAACTATGACTAACCCTTCTAACATACTAACATACTAAAAAGCCAGCAGATTAGGCCCAATGACCTATAGAGTCTGCTCGTGGATCAGTGCCCACCCTGGGCACTGTTATAGTGTCCCCTCCCCACAAGGTCCCTCCCACAACCCCCAGCATGGCTCTGGGATGCACCCTCCCCCTATACCTATCCCAGCCTTTATTGAACCCCTCCACAGTTGCAACAGCCACCAGTTCCATGGGCAGTGCATTCCAGGGCTCCACAACCCTCTCAGTGAAGTAGCATCTCCTTGTTTCCTCCTTAGTCTCTTACCGACCAGCCTCATTGAGTGACCCTTGGTGGCCCCTACCTCCCTCAGCTGCAGCACCCCATCAAGGTTGATCCTGTTTATTCCCTTGAGATATCTGAAGACCTCAATCATATCCCCTCTGTTCCTCCTCTCCTCTAACGAGTACATGTTGAGCTCCTCTAGCCACTCCCCATAGGGCTTTTCCTCTAGACCCTGTATCATCCTGGTCACCCTCCTCTGAATCTTCTCCAGAAGAGAAATATCCCTTTTTAAGTAGGGATGCCAAAACTGCATGTAATCTTAAAGGTGTGGCCTAACCAGGCAATTATACAGTGGAAGGAGCACATCTCGGCTCCTTGAGGTTATCCCCCTGGCAATGCACCCCAGCATTTTATTTGCTTGGGCCACAGCCCTTCTACACTGCTCTGAGTTATTCATTTTGGCATCTGCCACCACCCAGAGGTCCTTCTTCCCCCTAGAAACTTGCAGTGTCTCCCCTCCCTCAAGGCATATACATGAGCCGGGTGTTTGGCCTCCAGGTGAAGCACCCTGCATTTCCCAGTGTTAAACTTTAGTTTCCAGGCACGTGGCCACCTTCCCAGAGTCTCCAGGTCCTCCTGGAGAGCCAACTTCTCCTTGTCCCCATCCACCGCTGCTCACAGCTTCGAGTCATCAGCAAAGAGGCTCATCCCACTCCTGATACCGTTTCTGATGTCTGAGATATAGGCATTAAACAGGAGTGGGCCCAGCACTGAACCCTGTGGGACCCTGCTAATGAATCTCCTGGAAGATGAGACCTCCACCCCCCCACCATCACCTTCTGTACCCACCAGGCTAGCTAGTTTTCTATCCACCTGATCATGTGCCCCCCCACCCCATATTCCCCAGCAACCCAGGATGCATCACCACATCAAATGCCCTGCTAAAGTCTAGAAAGAGGACATCCACTGGCCTGCCCTGATCCAGCTCTCTTGTCACCCCTTCTTAGAACTCCACCAGGTTGATCTGACATGATCTGCCCCTAACAAAGCCATGATGATGATTATCTAGGTGCCCCCCATGCCTTCAGAAACCCCTCCAGCCTCTCTTTCAAGATGATCTCCATCACTTTGCCCACTACCGATGTCAGGCTAACTGGCCTGTAATTACCTGGCCCTTCTAGCGAGCCTCCCTTGTGTATAGGCTTGATATGGGCCATCCTCCAGTCTTGAGGCACCCTCCCTGACTGAAGGGAGGAGTTAAAAAGGTCTGCCAGAGGTGCGGCCAGAGTATCAGCCAGCTCCTTAAGCACCCTGGGATGGATCCTGTCTGGGGCTGATGCCTTGTCTGCTCTTAGGGCCTTGAGGGCTTCCCACACAAAATCTCAGTGGGGATTCTACATCCATTGCCCCTACATCATCTGTCTGCCCCCTTCCCACTCCCCTTGCAGTGCTCCCCCATCCTCCTTGGTGAAGATTGAGAAAAAAAATATAATTTAGTACCTCCGCCTGCTCCCCTCCCTCCTCCACCAACCCACCCACTCACTCTCCGATCTAAGTCTACTAATCTGCCCCTTTCCTTTTCTTCTTTCTCTGATATACCTGAAGAACCCTTCCCCCCCAATCCCCTGTGTCAATCTCAACTCTGCCCCTGCCTTTGCTGACTTCACCACTCTGGTGACACTCCTGGCTGTCATGTCATACTCTCCCTTGGATATACCCCATCCCCGAGAATGTTTGTATCAGCTGTAAGCAGCCTTTTTCTCCCTCACCACATCTATGACCTTCCTTGTCCACCAGCTTGGCTTCTTAGCTCTGCCCCACTTGCATCTCTCCTTCATGCAGGCCCTGGTACCCCTCAGGAGCCCTTTTTTTCATAACTTCCCTCCTGGCCTCAGTGCCCATACCTGGCCTGATCTCATCCAGGTAGCCCCTGATGATCCTCTCCATCCCCCACGAAGTCAACACCTCTAAAATCAACCAACAACATTTATATGTGATCTACCTCCTCCCTGAGGTCCATGGAAAACCAGAACATGGCGTGATCACTTCCCACCAGTGGGTCCCCAAGCACTAGGTCCCTGATGAGCTCACCATCTGACAGGACCACATCCAGGACTTGATCACCCCCCCATGTTGAATCAGTCACCAGCTGGGCAAGAAACGCATCTTGGAAGAAGTCCAACAGGTGCTGCTCCCTGCCTGATGAGGATGCCATAGTACCCCAGTCCGCTCTTGGCATATTCAATCCCCCAGTACCACTGTTCTGCCCTCTCCCATATTGCAGTGGTTCCTAAGGTTCACCACCAGGCCCCCTGCCCGGGTGGTCTATATACTACCCCCATCTTCAACCCGCTCATCCCCCAGAGCCTGTAGGGTTACCCATAAAGCCTCCACCTGTTCCCCCGCTTCCTCAACCTTGCTTATCCCTAAGCCATCCTTAATGATAAATGCTACCCCCCTCCCCTTCCCTCCACTCTGTCCCTTCTGCACATGGTGTATCCTGGTAGATTTAGGTCCCAGTCATGTCTGTAAGTGGCCCAAGTCTCACTGACAGCTGCCACATCTACCCCACCCTCCATCAACAGCACCTGTAGCTCTGGCATCTTGTTCCCCATGCTCCTGGCATTAATCAGGACCACCCACTCAATGTGCCCCCACACCCACGAGGGCTCCTGGGTCTCTTCCACACAAGGACCTCCTCTTGCACTATCGGGTGTTCCTGATCTGTGCCCCCACCCCCCTCTTGTGGGAGAAGGCCTGCTCCCCCCCCACAAGTTAAATCCCACCTGGAATGGATGAACCCTGCCAGTCTAAGCTTCAGGATCTCTTTCCCCTCTGAGCTAAGGTGGAGCCTGTCCCTAGCATGCAGATCCTTTTCCTCCCAGGTTCCACCCCAGTCTCCTACCCATACCCCCTGGCCTCACACCATTCCCAGAGCCATACATTTACCTCCCTTATTTTTTGCTTATTCCCCACACTGGCACTAGGCACTAGTAGGAGCTCTGAGAAGGAGACAGAGCACCCCACATCCTGACAGACCCTGGTGAGCTCCACAAACTTAGCCAGAATCTCAGCACCCTGTTCCCCTCTATATCGTTTGTTTCCCAGTACACTAATATGTCAGGGGTCCCCCCACAATCCCTCACCAGAGCATAGACCAGGTGTTTGGCCTTGAGCACTGGCAAGCCAGGTATACTCTTGGTCTTAACACAAGAGGTTTCCACCTCCCCCTGCCCCCCCACCTGATCCCCCTAATCATGGAGTCACCCAAGAGAAGCACTATTTCTTTTTTTTTCTCTCTTTTTGTACTTCTAAACAAAATTGCACTTCTGTCTCAATGTGCTAACATGCGCTTCTCTGTACTGTCTGAACTCCATTTCTACCTTGTGTTGTCTGTATAACCCCCCACACTAGACCCCCCCAGTTTAAATGACTAGAATCCCTCTCAACCATATTCAATCTTCCCATTTATGGGACACATGCAGTATACCACAAATATCATGTTACGCTATTGTATCTTCCAAGTTCTATGCTGTATAACTGTACCCACTGTCCCAAACTGTTGTACTTTGTTGTCTCATTGCTGCATTACGGTTTAACTTACTGTTCTTATTATACGTAACCTACATGTAATCTCTATAGTGTTCAAAGCCATGTAATTTCCCTCATGTTCCCCTTCACCCCAGGTCACACCAGGACATGAGCAACTTGTTGCTCAGTGTGCCTTGCAGTTGAAACATTTCAATCAATAAATAAATAAACAAACCTGGGGTAATACTAACCATTTCCAAGAATGCATAGCAGTACATAACCATTTTTTGAGTGCACCCTCAGCCAAACCCGCCACAGACACCCACACCCACCACCCCACCCCACTCTTGTAAAATGCATAGTTGTGCCCAAGTGCGACAGCTGCAATCATACCCTGTGGTGACTGAACTATAATAGCCACACAACATAAATGTAGAGTCACCATTCATTTCAGTAGCTGTGCAAATACATGACAAGTTGGCAACCCATCAATGTTTGGAGGTTCCAGTTAGCTAGCTGCTGTGTATTTGCAATGTTATGTAATCAATGGTGACAGGGGTGAACCTTAACTTTTCTTTGCCCTAGCCTGCAGGACAAGTTGATTCAGAATTGCACTAGCCAGCCCACTGATGGGTTCACTAGTCCATACAAAGGACATGCTGCATTGGGCAGGAGTGGGGCTGTATGGGTGATGTTTGGCTTGGCATCTGGTATGGTTCAGCATGGTCCATCTGCAATAGCTAGGGACCCCTGCACTTGGCAGTAATAGTAGCAATGGGTTGATGAAAAGTCATTTTAGAGTATGGTCTACAGTGGTGTCCAGGGAAGGTAGAAAGAGACAGTCAGAAAACTGGAAGCTAGTGACAGCTTCTAACCCCAGAGCACACTTTGGACCTTAGCTGAAGCTTATACGAGTGTGGTGATGTTGGCTCACATTGGGTCTTTTGTGGGATCCCCATGAACTGGCATCCAACTGCAGCTCTTAATGAGGTGTTAATTGCACAAGGCCACCTGGAGCACAAAGATTAGCATGATGATTAGAGCCTGCTAAAGTAGGGACATTTTAACTTTATTAAAGGAAAATCATGGCTATTATACTCAAAACATAGTATGGTATCAGGTAGTTGACCGTCTTAATCATGTTACTCATGGTCATCAGCTATTACATGCTGAGTGCCTGGAGATGATCCTAAATATATTTGCCCTGCTGTCCCTGCAACATTTTGGTTACTTTACACTGCACTGTCTTTAGTCTGCCTATCTTTTTTTTTTATCAAATTGTTTACCCAGGAGTGACTCACTAAGCTGAAACTTCTTTACAGGTGTGACATGGGAGCACAGGGAAGTTAAGCGGCTTGCTTAGGGTCACACAGTATGCAGGTCGGGGCTGTGGGATTCAAATCCTGTTCTCCAGATTTGCAGCACAGAGACTTAAACCACTGTGCTACACAGCCCCCCTTTCCTCAGGTTAGGACTCCAGAACTAGCCACAGTATTACAGATAGGGTCACACATAGGATCAATAAAGAGGAAGTATAACCTCTTTTCACTAACAAAACCCCTGCCAACACACCCCAGCATTCTGGTTGCATTGCCATAGACTTTGTCACATTAGTTTGTTTGTTTTAGGGAGTTACTTATGATGACAACCAGGTTCCGATTGCCTACAGTAGTGCTCAGCTTAACCAGTCCCATTTTGTATTCCAGCCTGGGGTTCTCATTCCCCATCTGCATTCCCTTGCACCTTTTGGCATTGAATTTCAGCTGCCTAGCTCTGAACCACTGCTTTGACTTTTTCATGTCCCCTCTATAACTCCCTTAAGTCACTTCTCATTGCTTACTCTGCCACAGAGCTTAGTATCATCTGCAAATGTTGTTTGGCCAGATACCATTGTTCTCCCTTCACCATGCCCAATCTTGTCATGGACATGCCTGTTCATTTATTTTTGATAACCGGTTGAAGAACCCCAGGGCACAAATGGCCATTTTCATGGGTGACCTGGACAATATATAAAATGCCAACACACTTAGAAACCTGGACAGATCAAAAGTTTAGGCAGAACACAACCAGTATGCCAATCTAGTGTCTGCTCCCTCCACACACACTTGATACTGCCAACCACATCTGGGACCCTCCCTCCACTCACACACTACCACCACAGGCACCCCCCCAACACCAGCCAGAAAGGGAAACCCAGCATGGGCAATCCAGCTTGTTCCATGGGCCTACCACCACCCGCACCACAAACACATACCCCCAGACACACCCACACTCCCCCAACACACACCTCCCTCCAACACACCATGCTCTTGTAAAATGCATAGATGTGCCCAAGTGCCACCGCTGCAATCATGTCCTGTGATGACTGAAATATAATATCCACACAACACAAAAGTAGAGTCACCATTCATTTCAGTAGCTGTGCAAATACAAGACAAGTTGGCAACCCATCAATGTTTGGAGGTTCCAGTTAGCTAGCTGCTGTGTATTTACAATGTTATGTAATAAATGGTGACAGGGGTCATCCTTAACTATTCTTTGCCCTAGCCTGCAGGACAAGTTGATTCAGAATTGCACTAGCCTGCAGAAAGGACATGCTTGGTAGGGTAAGGGTGGGACTGTATGGATGGTGTTGTGCTTGGCAGGTGGTGTGGTCCATCTACAATAGCTAGGGACCTCTGTACATGGCAGTAATGGCAGCAATGGGTCTATGGATAGTCATTTCAGAGTATGGTCTGCAATGATGTCCAGGGAATGTATTAAGTACATTGTGGAGAGACTGGGAAGGGAGAGAGAGAGAGAGAGCAGGTATGTCAAGGCTGGGATACAACCCACCACCCGGAGCAGACACCACATGCCTCTTAACACTAATTCACAGAAATGCTGGACACAGACACTCAAAATGTAGGGAAATGAGGGAACATGGTCTTAAGGTGGGACAAAATGTCAGACAGTCAGAAAACTGGAAACTAGTGACTTAACATCTTCTACCCCCGAGCACACTCTGGACACTAGCTGACGTTATAGCAGTGGGGTGATGATGACTCACATTGGGTCTTTGTGGGATCCCCTCTTGAACTGGCAGATAACTGCAGCTCTTAATGATGTGTTGTTAATCACACCAGGCCAACTGGAGCACAGAGACTAGCATGACAACTACAGCCTGCTAAAGTAGGGACATTTTATCTTCATGAAAAGAAAACCATGGATACTGTATTATACTCAAAACATAATCTGATTTCAGGTAGTTGAACATCTGTATCATGTTACTCCTGGTCACCTGCTGTTACAAGTTGAGTGCCCGGAGACAATACTGAATTATTGGTCTTGCTGACACAGCAACATTTTGGTTACTGTACACTGCAATGTCTTCAGCCTGCCTCTCTTTTTTTTTTATTGTTTGCCCAGGAGTGGCCCTAGCTGAAGCTTGTTTACAGGTAAAACATGGGAGCATAGTGGGACAAATCAGTGTGGGAGTGGGTGGTCAGTTTGGCCACACACTTTCAAAACCTAGCAGCCAAACCAATATTTGTAGTGACCATCCTCTTGAAGGGCTCAAAAAGTACTTTTTGGGCAGATAGTTAAGTTGCCATTGGCCAGCTGACTACCTGATTTGTCCCACCCTGCATGGGATCACAGGGAAGTTAAGTGACTTGCTCAGAGTCACACAGTATAACTGGTTGAAGAACCCTAGTGCACAAATGCCCATTTTCATGGGTGACCTGGACAATATATAAAATGCCAACATACTTAGAAACATGGACAGATAAAAAGTTTCAGCAAAAAATGACCAGTATGCCAGTCTAGTCTGCCCCCCCCCCGAAAACCACACACCATACCTGGGAAACCACCCCCCCTCCATGCACACAGCACCACCACGGTCAACCCCCCGACCAAGAACGGGAAACCCAGCATGGGCAATCCAGTATGGGCTACCCCCCACACACACACACACACACACACACCCACACCCTACACACACACATCCACACCCACACCCTACATACCCACACACACAACAAGACATCCTAGCAGCAATCAATCAACAGACAATGAGTCACACCAATGGGCCCCCTCGGGACAGTTGGTATACACAGTGCAAGGAGTGGTCTGGAGAGGACATATGACAAAGTCCCTGTCAAATGCACTTACCTGTAGCACAAATGGGCAGTAAATGCTTAAAGGCAGTCATACTAAGGTATGCATCCTTGATGAATGCTGACACAGGACGGTAGAGATGCAGACTAGACCAATGAAAGAAGAGTGATTACAGCTGTTTTTTTAAATGCTGGTTAAAACCACAACAATTGTATTGTAGCCAGCTATTTCAGTGTTTCAGTGTTGTGCTCAGAAGGTGCTTTGCCTTGATTTCAGACAGACTCTGTATCAGGAGCGTCAGTCTTGAGTGATGCAGCTGCAGTGAGTGGCAGTCTTTCAAGCAATTTCATTGGCTCAGCTTCACACACTTCTCCGCCTCTTGATCCGGCATCTCTGGCATGTGATTGAGCAGCTCTTGAGGAGGTGGCAGCATCTCCTCACTGCCGACGATATGCCCAAAATTCCAGATGGTGACTTCTTGTAAGGACTAAGGACGGACCTGATGGGGAACCTATGCATTCAGGAAGGGGTGGGTGGAGGTGCAAAATAATCATCAGACTGGCAAGGTGAATAGAAGTTAAGGGGATTGGTCTGGCGGGTAATTGATGTCAGTGGGTCTGATGTAGACCTGAGTCTGTGGGCCCAAGAAGAGAAAAGGTAGGGGAAGAAATGTTTTTTTTTCAATTATTTAACCAGGACAGACATACTAAGCTGAAAGCTTGTTTACAGGTGTGACTTGGGAGCACAGGGAAGTTAAGTGACTTATTCAGGGTCACACAGTATGCAAGTGGGGGCTGTGGGATTCAAACCCAGGTCTCCAGATTTGCAGCTCAGAGCCTTAAACCATTGCACTACACTGCCTCATAAAAATTTTGGAAGCAGATGGAGAGAGCGTGATCAATGAAATGGCAGTGTGGCAAAATAGCAATCACGCAAGAGTCCACTGGGGGGAAAATAACAAACATTAAGGGACAGGTCTGAATGTGTTGGCAGTATAAACATCGGATTGCAGCAAAGAAGAAGAAGAAACACAAGGCTTGGAATGGGCATGCACATGCGTGTCACGCGGGATCGTGTGTAGGGATGTGTGCATGCGAGATAACCACAATGTAACAGGCACCATGCTGTGACCCCAGCAGCGACCATCAACGGACACCTAGAGGAAAAATGATGGCCCGCAGCTTCGGTGTTTGACTACAACGCAGGAAAAAACATGGAATTAAACTGTGATGAGTAAAAGGCACCAATTTTACGTACAGGGGATTGATATCAGGCCGTTTTAGACAGATCAGACTATGTTCTGAGCATGATATCCACGGTTTTCCTTTAAGAGACCACTATGGTTCTCAACCAGGGTTATGGAAGTGGTTAAGGCAAAAAAGGGCCTTTAATAAATATAAGGGAAAGTAGAGAGAAGCAGAATGGGAGGAATATCTCTAGAAAAATAAGGAGGCAAAGAGGGCCATCAGGGAGGTGAAGGCAGACACAGACCGATGCATTGTGAAGAGGGGTCAAGAATGGAGAAAAGCAGTTTTGTAGATATATTACTGAAACAAAAAAAAGGGGGGGTGATCACACAGCTAGTTGAGGGGGTAGGGTGATTGAGGAGTGTGGGCAAGAGGCAGCCATCCTGAATGACTACAGTACTTTTGCTCAGTATTCAGTAAGGAGGAATGTGGATCCATTCCAGAGAGCTGCATTAAAGCAGCCACAAATTGTAGAGCATGCTAGTCTTGGAATTTGTTTAGAGTTTGGGTGCTTTGTGGTATGACTTTTAGCATTCTCCCTTTGATCGCTCAATGGATTACCTTAGTGAAAGCACTTTACTTTAAATGAGCCAGGTTAGGCAATGCACTCTATATAAAAGTAGCCACTGCAGGCATTTTCATAATTAGGCCCAAACTGTGGAGTTCCACCTTGGTGTCTGGTGTTTCAGCTTGTTCACATTGGAATTCCAGTCTGTAGACTGAAGAAATCCCTTTTCCATGGATATGAAAGTAAGAAAAAAGCAAATTTAAGAAGAATAGATGTTTAACTTCTCAGATTTACCATGATGAAGGGGGTTGTAGTTCACTGGACTCTGTGTTTGTTTGTTTGTTACATGCCACGAAATCAGTAGCACACCTCATTAGAAATCTGATTTGAACTTTGTGAATAAAGCAAGAGTAGTAGGTGCTAGTCTTGAAATGTGCTGTCGACTTCTCCCCATAAATAATTCCTAGTCAGAGTATAACTTTTATTTTTCTAACTACACCTGTGATTACAATATTTATATTTTTTTAAACTCATTTCTTTTATAGTTAGTTTTTTCCTTGGGAATTGTTCTGCCCCACCACCCCATCAAGTGTAGTAATACAGCCAAATTCTTGGAAAGCATGTACAAGTCTGAGTGAAAGATTTCCTGTGACAACATTTTGGTAGACTTTTGAAAAAGTGTTGCTGCCATGGAGAAATACCATTGTTTTTTATTTGAATTGTTGTTATGGGAAAGTCCTCTACTGTGGATTTAGAGTTGTAGTACACTAATCAAATATATTCTTTGAATAAGCTATTTGCCTATTGACTAATAAAGAAACAGAACTGGTTCAATGAAGAAAGGTTTGTGTACCATTTAAAACAAGCATTTGTCAATGCCGAATGTTGATTGCGTTGGTCTGTTGAGCTCGTTCAGTGGCCCTCTGTCAATGGCTCAGTCTGTTTGTCCCGGTGCTGCAGGCTGCTCTTTTGTACTGGGCTGCTGCCTGTGTTGGCACCTTGTTCTGCTGAGGAAGAAATCCACAGCTGTCCCGATAGAGCTCCATTGAGGTGGCTCACTCCCCCACTCTCACTCGCTCATTCTGTTTTTCCTGGTGCTGCAGGCTGTCCTTTTGTACTGGGCTCCTGCCTGTGTTGGTGGCTTTTTCTACCCACAAAGAAATCCACAGCTGTCCCAACAGAGCTCCGTTGAGGTTGTTCACTCTCCCTGTCTCACTCACTCAGTCTGGTTCTCCTGGCGCTGCAGGCTGCCCTTTTGTACTGGGCTCCTGCCTCTGTTGGCACCTTTTTCTGCCCACAAAGAAATCTGCAGCAGTCCCGACAAAGCTGCGTTGAGCTCGCTCACTGCCCTTCTTTCAGTCGCTCATACTGTTCTGCCGGCGCTGCAGGCTGCCCTTTTCTACGGGGCTTCTGCCTGCGTTGCTGCCTTCTTATGCCCACAAAGAAATTTGCAGCAGTTACAATGCAGCTCTGTTGAGCTCACTCACTCACTCTGGTTTTCCTACCATTGCAGGCTGCCCTTTTGTACTGGGCCCCTGCATGCATTGCTGCCTTTTTCTACTCACAAACAAATCTGCAGCAGTCCCAACAGAGCCCCGTTGAGCTCACTGACTCCCCCTCCCTCACTCGTTCATTCTGTGTCTCCTGGCGCTGCAGGCTGCCCTTTGATACTGGGCTCCTGCCTGCACTGGTGGCTTTTTCTGGCCAGAAAGAAATCTGAAGCAGTCCCAACACAGCTCCACTGAGCTCGCTCACTCCCCCTCTGTCACTCTCACATTCCATTTCTGCAGGCGGTGCAAGCTGGCCTTTTGTACTGGGCTCCTGCCTGCGTGAGCGCCTTTCTGCCCACAAGAAATCATAACAGTCTGGCGCTTGGTGGAGTTCGCTCACTCCCCTCCCTCACTCGTTCTGTTGCTGCATTTTCTGCCCACAAAGAAATCTCAGCAGTCACACTAGAGCTCCGTTGAGGTCACTCACTACCGCTCTGTCACTCGCTCATTCTGTTTCTCTTGGCGCCGCAGACTGCGCTTTTGTATGGGTCTCCTGGCTGTGTTGGCACCTTTGTCTGTCCACAAAGAAATCTGCAGCTGTCCCGACAGAGCTCCGTTGAGGTCGCTCAGTCTCTCTCTCTCACATCGCTCATTCTTTTTTTTTTATTTTTTTTTATTTAATGTATTTTATTACCAATTAGAACCACAAAATCACTAGAAAAAGAAAGAGACAATGAAATAACATAATTTGTAAGAGAATATATATCATGTCAGAGATTCCCCCCTCCCTTAATTTCCCCCCTCCCTATGCTGTGGTGCATTTTAATTACCATACATATAGCCATGTAGATCATTGCGGCAACAAAAGGAAAGACATCATAAGTCATCCGCAGAATAACCGTGAGGTTCTCTTCCCTCTTCAACTAGTGGAAAGAGAAGTAATTGAAGGAAAAATAAGGAACATAGAAACATAGAAGCATAACATCATGGAGGAGTCCGCAACCTATTTAACCCTTAGACCTTATTAAAGTAGAGGGCATACAACTTACCCAATTTTTTTTGTAAAAGAAGGTAATCGGCGGTTTCACATCTTTCATTCTGTTTGTCCTGGCGCTGCAAGCTGCCCTTTTGTACGGGGCTCCTGCCTGCATTGGCGCCTTATTCTGCCCACAAAGAAATCCCAGCAGTCCTGATAGAGCTCCATTGAGTTCACTAAGTCCCCTTGTCTCACTCGCTCGTACTGTTTCTCCCACCGCTGCAGGCTGGCCTTTTGTACTGGGCCCCTGCCTGTACTGACGCCTTTATCTGCCCACAAAGAAATCCGCAACAGTCATGACAGCGCTTCGGTGAGTTCGCTCACTTCCCCTCCCTCACTCGTTCTGTTTCTCCCAGTGCTGCAGGCTGCCCTTTTGTACTGGGCTCTTGTGTTGGGGCCTTTGCCTGTCCACAAACAAATCTGCAGCAGTCCCGACAGAGCACAGTTGAGCTCGGTCACTCCCCCCTGTCATTCGGTCGATCTTAATCTGTCCCAAACACTGATTTCCCAGAGTGACCGTGCTATTGTCCGGCAGGAGTGCAAAAGCATATTTTAGCCAGGATGTGAAAAATGACAGCTGTAGTGTTCATAGGGAGTTGTGAAAAAATGCCACTGCTGAAAACGTGGCGTGACAGTATTACAAATTTACGAAGTTACAAGGGTGCGTGGAAACAGTTCAACGCACGCTTATAACACAGTCATGTTATGGAGTTTCGTCACCAAATTTTCAACATAGGGATTTTAGGACCTCTGCTCATGAACAGTGCCACTGTCATTTTCTTAATCTGTCCCGAACACTGACTTCCCACAGTGAGCACGTTATTCTGTGCCGGAACTGTGAAAACACATTTCTGCCAGGATGTGAAAAATGACAGCTGTACTGCTTATAAAGAGGTGTGGAAAAATGGCACTGTTGAAAATCTGGTGTGACAATATCACAAATCTGCGAAGTTACAAGGGTGCGTGGAAAGTGCGCAACGCACACTTGTAACACAGTCAATTGATGGGCTATCATCACCAAATTTTCAACATAGACATTTTAGGATCTTTGCTCATGAACAGTATCATTGTCATTTTCTTAATCTGTCCCGAACAGTGATTTCCCACAGCGACCACTCTATTCTGCGCCAGAAGTGCGAAAACACATTTTGGCCAGGATGGGAAAAATGACAGCTACTTCTGTTCATAAGTAGGTCTGGGAAAATGGCAATGTTGAAAATCTGGAGTGAAAATATTATAAATTCATGAAGCTACGAGCGTGCGTGCCAACTGCACAATGCACGCTCGTAACACAGTCATTTTATGGAGTATCATTACCAAATTTTCAACATAGGCATTTTAGGACCTCTACTCATGAACAGTGGCACTGTCATTTTCTTAATCTGTCCTGAACACTGATTTCTCACAGTGACTGCGCCATTCTGTGCCGGAAGTGCGAAAACACATTTTGACACAGATGTCAACAATGACAGCTATACTGCTCACAAGGAGGTGTGACAAAATGCCAATGTTGAAAATCTGGTGTGAAAATATTGTAAATTCCCGAAGTTACGAGCGTACGCAGCAACTGCGCAAAGCACGCTCGTAAAACAGTCATTTTTTGGATTTTTTCCACCAAATTTGCAACATAGGCTTTTTGAGAGCCCACCTCGTGAACATTGGCACTGTTGCTTTGTTACTCGGCCCCAAAGGGTGATTCCGCACAGTGACCACGAAACCACCTTTTGGGGCCGATTAACGCCATGACAGTTCAAGAATTCATAAGGAGGCATCCCATAAACCCCATGTTGAAAATTTGGTGAAAAAATTCCAAAAAATGCCCGAGATATGCTCTAAAGTTGAAAAAACCTTATTCATTACATTATACAGCTTACCGGCATTTCCTCAGTTCGCAGTCGGCTTTGAAGAGTGCAGACGTGTTCCCAGTCCACAGAAGATCATCGCGCCAAGCTCGGAGGTAAGTATGGGGTGAGGGGTGTGGGAGGCAGGGTGCACAGTGGGTGGGTGTGGGTTGTGGGAGGGCCCCGGAGACTATGAGGGACCGTTTCCTTTTTCAGGTAAAAAAACCAAACAAATGTCATGGGACCGTTTTACTTTACAGGGAGGGGCATGTTGTGCCATCAGAGTCTTGGTGGGGGCAGCCTGTAGCAGACGAGGATTAGGCACCTGTTGGCAAACAACAAAAGGAGGGGATTCATTTATGCCAACGGGGATTGGGCAAATTTTATCGCAAAATGGGCTAGAAGGAATTCTTTCTGCTGACGGGATTGGGCACCGCATCGGCAAACAACAAAAGGGGGGATACGTTTCTGCCGATGGGGATTGGGCATTCCTTCAGCAAACAACAAAAGAGGATTCGTTTATGCTGGCGAAGTTGGGCACCCCGTCGGCAAACAACAGAAGGGAAATTCTTTCTGCCAACAGGGATTGGGCACCCTGTTGGCAAACAACAAAAGGGGGATTCGTTTATGCTGGACGGGATTGGGCACCCCATCGGCAAACAATAGAAGAATTCTTTCTGCCGGCGAGTTGGGCACCCAGTCGGCCAGACAACAAACGGGGGGTTACAGTATGCCAGCGGGAGTGGGCTCCCCGTCAGCAAATAAACTTGGGGGGGTAGATATTGTTTGTGAATATGGTGGCAAGTCGCCGCCATGTTCACAAACAATATCAGACATCCTACATCCCACTCTGCAATGACGGGTCGCTCCCTCATTGCAGCGGATGGCTGATGCTGCAATGACGAGGTGGCCCTTGATTGCAGCGGCTGATTTTTTAGAAAGTTGTGGCACGCTGGCTGAACCAGTGTTAGCAGCAGTGTGCCATGGCATTGGGGGACAGGGGACAAGCCTTTGCAGGCTGTGGGGGCATTGAGCACAACAGTGCCACGCCTCCACAACCTGCTTCTGGAGAAACCTGCCGCAATATGTTTCTTGCGCATGTGCGCAATCAACATAAAAATGGTAAATGTCAGATGTATGCATAATTAAAGAGCTGCTCACAGCTCAGACAACAATTTTGAAAACATCATATTTAAACCAGTTCGGCTTATATTCCTTGTATCTTCTATAGATTTCTCCTTCTTCTTATTTATTTCAGAGGAATTTTGTATGAAAACAGGATCTTTATTCCTTTGAATATATAATTGACCCTATTGCTTATCCCTCTGTTTGACGTCATGATCCTCAGTTGTGATGTCACAGTCTGTTGCCATGGGAATAACTGTGATGTCACAAGCAGAGTATGATGATATCGGGTGGGGAATACACAATAGGAGCTTATAACCTCTGAAGGAACAAAGGTCCTGTTTTCATGCATATGTCTTCAGTAATAAATAACAGGGGTAAAGTTTACACACTGTACTCCCTACATAATAAACAATGTCTCCCCATCTGAGTTATACCGGATACCAGTCCCATAGGAAAGCCAATCTGTTTGGTTTAATTGCTGCCATATGTATAATCTTGACTATACGGTTAAATGATATGTGATGAAGGGAGGGTAGGGAGGGTTTAGGGGAGAGGGTGGGTTGGGAGCTAATTAGATGGTATTATTTGAGCTGATGTAACTCTAAGGCTCCAATCTATATTACCTTTATCATTTTGTACCCGTGCAATTCCTTGCTGTATCTGTATGCTTGAAGAGAACAAAAATAAAGTATATTTAATTAAAAAAAAATAAACAACAGGGAGAAGACATACAGAACTATTTTGAAATATAAGCTGAATTGTGTCCACATATTATATTTCTAAAAGTTTTCCTTGAGGCATCAGCTACTCATTCAGGAATACAGTTCTGGCCACAGAGGTATGTGTTTAGCATTTTTGTACTGCATTATGGACATTGCATATGTATAGAATGGACTAGCAAACACAGTTAATGGGGAAAAATAAGATGCTAAACAGGGCAAGATGAAAAATACATTTTAATTTTATAACTGAGATATTCAGTACCTGTAAATGGGCCAGAAGAATTGTAAAGTATATGAATCCCCTCAAGATAAAATTCAACTTGTCTTTTTTTAGCTTTCACTTTTCATGTTTGAAATATGGTGTCCATGTAATGTCACAACCTATTTGCTGTGCAAGTGAAAGCTGCATTATTAAGTTTGCCACTTTCATGATCCTGGAGGCTGGTGTTCAGATGGATTTTGTCAGACTGGAGAACTTGTTAGAAAATTGTCTTTTTGCTTGCCTTGATTTACGGAAAACCAAGCATGGCAGTCATTTGGTCCAGAGCTCATCATAAACTGAAGGTATCATGTTAAATCTGCATTTACTCTCAGAGGCTGTTGCTCAACTTGGGGATATAACCTCTGGCTACTGATGACTTTTATATACTTGGACAGAAAGCTATAGCTCAAACAGCAAACTGTCTCCCAATCAATGAAAATCTAAATGATTTCACTTATCTGTCATGCTTTAATGCCTGGTGTACTTAGGTATCAAAAAATGTCATTATTTCCCATAAACTCTTCTGTAAAAATGCTTCTGGGGACACGAACTGTGTTTTGCATATAATTTAGAATTCAGGAAATTATTTTAAAATAGGATCCAATACAGTAGTGATCCAAAGTAAACAAGTCTTGTATGTCAGATATTCTATACCAAAAAAAGTACAATAATCTTTTGTTAAAAGAATAAGAACCTAATGCATATCCTTTAATAAGGTAAACACCCTATTTCCAATTATTCTCAAGGATAGCATTTGAGTCTGATAGCCTATTGTTAGCTTTAGAAGTGATTTTGCTAAAACAGGAGGTGGGAGAAAGACTGCCAAAGCTTCTTTAATAGTTTGGATATCTAAGCATCTGTGTAGATCACTGCAGATGTATGCTATATAGAACATGCAGTTATTCTGAAAGTATCTAATTGTTATTATGCATGCAAACTCTAAATTATAATACAGAAATAGTACTGAAAGAACAGTGGAGTAGTCAAGCACTTTATTTTGAGGCCATCAAAGTTCAATATTTATGAACTGATATTCTCCCTGTCAGTTGCAGTACCAGGGGTGCCCAGGGAGAAGAAAGCAGGAGACCCTGTCTAGTCACTGATTACCTAATTATTGCAGACATTTTGTTCAACATTGCAAGAACTACACGGAAAAGTAACAGAAATGCTAATTTAAACTTGATATTGCAGCGTGCTGACATCATCTGTAACATATCACCAGGCAAATGCTTGGCCTACTGGAATTTCGAAAAAAATAGTCAAACTGCCTACCCTTCGGGACTTTTTGTGTAGGCACTTCTGTGAATGGCAGCAGCAGCTAGTTTACTGTATTCCAGTGGTTTAAGCTAAAAACATAAGAAAGTAAACAAGTTAAGGGAAAAAGTCACCAGAACCTTGGTGAATATGTGACGTGATATTCCTTAAGGTTTGAACAATCAAACAGTATTGGCATTACTGTTATATCCAGGTTGTGATTGATTCAAATGGCAGCTTGCAAAAAATGTGAGTGGAGGAATTATGCTTGCCAATGTCTGGGGGCATGGGGGTGACTGTGGTGGTATCAGGGTTGGGATCCAAGTGTCAGATTGAAGGACAGAAGCCAGAGATGTGAAGAAGCATGCCACCAGGGTGGACTCCGTGTGGCTGTATGGTCACTTTTTTAATGTAACAATGGATCTGACCTCAGTTTTCAGTACCCTGTATTGTAGTGGGAAGGGTAGAGACACAACCAAGCCACCGGGGTTGGGCTCCCAGTGGCTACTGCTATTGTTTAATGTCAGACACCATAGCTGCATTCCTGGTGTCAGAAAGGCAAGTTAAGGCAATTTTATTTATATGGCACCCATTCCCCAGGGTTCTGAGTGTCTTACAATTAAACAGATAAATGGAATAAACTCTGCAAGATTTAAATATGGTCTGGGATAGTGAATCTCTCACTTCCCAGGGAAGGGCATTCCGGAGGATCAGGGCATCATTGCCGAATGCCTTATCACCTGAGTATTTCAAGCAGGATCTAGGAATTTGCAAATAATTTGCATCTCCTGACTGGAGGAGATAACAAGGAGTGTAAGGAGTCAGGAGATCTTTCAGGTAGCCCAGATCCATACTGTGCAGGACCTTGTAAGTGAACAAGAACATCTTGAAGCTGCTGCACAACCACACCTGAAACCAGTGCAGAACACAGAGAACTGGCGTAATATGCTCTAACCAAGAGATTTCAGCAACCAGCTGGGCTGCTGCATTCTAGACCAACTGCAAGCAATGCAACAACCTCATGGATAACCCAAGATATAGTGTGTTACAGTAATCCAGTATAGGCATAACCAGGACATGCACCAGAGGCACCAGATCAGTGAATTCCAGAAAGGATTTGATCCAGGAAATGTTCCCAAGATGGTAAAAGCCATTGAGGACAACAGTTGACACCTGATATTCTAAAGTCAGCTTGGATCCCACAAAGTCCCCCAGATTACTCACCCTATCTATGGTTCTGACCATTACACCATTATAAGAGGAAAGGGTGACACCACCATTCATCATTGCTGAACCAGAGAAGCCTGACTCTACTAGTAACACATCTGTCTTCAATGGGTTCAGTCTGAGCCAGCTGGCCCATTCAGTCCTGCATTTCCCTAAGGCACTCTGTTAATTCCAGAACAGCTTTATCATCACCATCAGGTGCACAAGAAGCATATCATTGGGTATAATCAGAATAGCAATGAAAACCCAAACCATAGCATCTAATGATCTCCACCAATGGCAACATGTACACAGCAGACCGTATGGGAGCCAGAATGACCCTGAGGCACACCACAGCAGAGTGCAGTACTACTTTAAATGGAAGATCCAAATGTCATCTGCTGCACCCTGCTGGACAGGTAGGACTTAAGCCACAGTAACACTGTACCTGCTAGTTCTTCATAATACCTCCAGATGGATCAACAGTATCCTATGTTCCACCATATCAAAAGCCAATGACACGTCAAGCCAGACAAAAATGGAATGATGCCTGCTACTCCTAGCCAAGAGGAGATCATGGTGCACCTTGACTACGGCCATCTGTGCACTATGACATGGCTGGAAACCAGACTACAAAGGCCCATAGATATCATATTACTCCAGGTGCTGTTCCAGCGGCACCACCATCACATTATCAATCAATGTCTCTACAAAGGGAAGGTTCAGGACAGGTCTGTAGTTTGAGAGATCATTGGGGTCCAAGGATGGTTTCGTGAGGAGGGGCCTCACTACTGTCCTTTTCAAGGCAGAAGGAAAAATATTCTCCCTAAGTGAACACCCAACAATCTCTACAAAATTCAGACTGAGCTTACCCCAGCACTCTAAAAGAAGCCAGGTCAGCCAAGGGTCCAATCAGGAATAGTTAGGGTGCAGACCAGAAACCATCCAGACGACACTGTCCACCAACACCAGCTTAAACTCCACCCACATAGCAGATTGCAGCTGCTCTTCAAAAACAGGACACTGTCGGCTCATGATGAGCTGCTTGAGGATATCCCAGCATGAATGGAAGACACTGTGTTCAGAAAGAATCTGTTAAACTCATCACATTTGTCTGTTGAAAAGGCTCTACAGGATTGCAGATAGAGGAGATTTAATAGTCTGTCTACAGTATAGAGGAATTGAGCAGATCAGTTCTTTTCAGAAGCCATCAACTGTGACAGGAACCCTGCCTTTCTCAGAGTGATTTCCCAATGATACTCATCATAATGAGCATGTAGTACCCATTTGTTCTCCAATGACTGGGACCTCCGCCAACAATTATCCAACCTTTGCCCCTTTGTCTTCAACCTCTGCAGATCACCATCAAACCAGGGTGACCTATGTCGGGAAATCAAGGGGTGGATATGAAGAGGTGCGGAGTCAAATGCCACCACTGCCACCTTGGCTCCAATCATACAAGCCATCTCCATGCCCAAGACATCCAGCACTGGCAGGATGCACTGAGGCTCCAACTTATGAACAGGGCAGTAGCTGATCTTCTCCACAGGAGTGGTTAAATAGGGAGACCCAAAAAGAAACTGCATGGCATGGCATGATGATCCGACCAAATGGCCAGATTAACATTGGCATTACTAATGTCAAGATCTAATGAGAAAACCCAGTCCAAGGCCTAGCCATGTTGATGGGTACCAGAGGCAATTGTCTGTAGGAAGCCCAGTGATGGCATCATGTGGAGGAACTGCATTCAAAACAGAGAAGTTTCAACACTGACCCAAGCACTGAAGTCATCCAAAAGAAGCAATCTCAGCGACTCGACCACCAGGTCGGGCATGGAACTCTTTTGTTCCTGCAAGAATTCACTGCTGTAACCTGGAGGCCAGTATATGAGAATGATCTTGCAATCTGTACTCAGCCCACCATTCACTTCCACATATTCAAACAACCTGGTCACCGCTGTGGAGTACGCCGTCAGTCACAATGCAGATCTAAAACAGATGGCTACCTCACCACCCCTGTGCTCCCACCTAGGACAATGTATGAAGGAGTTACCCAACAGAATAGATGCCGGGCCCGAGTCATCCCCCAGCAAGGTCTCCATGCTACATATGTTACAAGTTTGTAAATGGAGAAGTATGGTTTTCTCATTTAGCTAGCTCCCAACCAGTTACCTGCATGTTGGCAGGGGATCACACCTTAATTAAGCCAATTTTAGGCTGATGCACCCTATCTTAAGCTAAGCCATTTGAGGCAGATGCAGTTTAGAGTAGGGACCCAGCTGATGGGTGGCCTACCTCAATGTTGGTAGCTGGGTGACTTCACAGCAGGGCCCTGAGATGAATACCAAGAGACCCCCACTCCTTTTGAAATCAGATTAGTAAATTGCCAATCCAGACTGAAAAAAAATGTGTTTATTGTTACATTTATCCCTCATTTAGAATCCCATTTATAGTCTATGAATGAGCAAGGGTGAGCAGTTAACACTGGATAAACTCCGTACTACATACCAGATCTGCCAATGAATCTATGACCAAAGCTTCTATCATGGACGTTTTATTCCTTAAAGAGCTGGTGTTGCAAAGAACTGTCCTAAGGGAAGGGGAAGAGTCAGCTGGTCCATCTTCTACCTGCTGACCAAAAATCTCAGGAGCCCAGGGAATAGGAACTAGGCATGGGGGACCACTTGCCTGATGAGTCCTGGTCCCAGGGCATCTCCTCAACTTAACTCTCCTGATCCTTCCCCCTGTCCACCCTTGGAGCTTGACTACATTTTGAACAGTGGTCTTGGAGGAACCCCAACCCTCTACAGTGATTAATCACCACTGCAGGGTACAAGAGAGCTCCCCAAAGAGACAACACACCTGTTGCTGCTCCACAGAATAAACAAGATGAGGCCTGCATTCCATACAATACATATTTAAATAATCCCACTAAATCTAAACTAAATAAACCATTCCCTCTCTCTACATAAAACCAAACACCACTCCATTCCCATACAGCAAAACAAACAACAAAATCACACAAAACTACACTATCACTTTCACATTCAACCCAAGTTTAAACTACAAATGAAGGATGCCAGTGGAAGCAGAGGAGCTTCAAGCTAAGTGTTGTGGGGTTTGTGTGTGCATGTGGGGCAGGGGCTGAATCCTGTATTGTTTCATTTTAAAACAAAGGAGATCAATGCTTAAGTGAACTAGGGGTACAAGGGTTGCAGACTGCTGGGAGGAGGCAGGACACTCCAGAGGGCGGAAGATCGGCGGCTGGTGCACGGCACCATTGGGAGTCCCAGCGGACCTTGTGACTATAGCTAGCTAATAGTCCCTATATATTACGCAGACTCCAAGCGACCCTAAAGCATGAGTGCCATGGAGCAAGAGTACGTCATCTGTCCTAAGGCATCGGCAGGACTTACACAGGGAGGACCACAAGCCACAGGCCATGCTGGCCATAGTAAGTGAGGTAAGGGGACAGGAGTGGTAGAATCAATACACTGCAGAAGGGTAGGGGGCTGCAGCAAAACAAGGTCAGCCTACATTTCAACAGGGTGACAAGGACAGGGGCTTGAGGTACAAAGCAAGGTGAGCAAGGAAAGTAGCTTATCCCCATCTTGGTTCATGCCTCATCTGTAATAAAGCAACAAGGCAAGAGGGGCAGTGGATAAAAAGGGGGCTTGGGGAAAACTGCAAACTAAACAACACTGACTGAGGAACAGCAGAGATACACAGCTGGGTGGGGATGGGCTGAGTAGGGAGAATGTGGAGGAATAGGAACTGATACAGGCAGCAGGACAGCTGGGAAGGGTGGAGGTGGAGGACTGCGAGAATGTGCAGGGGTCAGGATGGTGAAGGGAGAATGATAAGCTGAAATGGATGTGAGGACTCTTTCTTTCTGGGGGTGGTTAGGAGAGCAGGGAGCTGCCCAGTGTGTAGGAGCCTAGAACAAATCAGGGCAGAGGTAAGAATGCTCAGATTGGAGCTGGAAAGTGGATGGAGGTAGGGAAGCAGAGCAGTGGAGGAAGGGGCAGCCCTGGGGCAAGTGGACAGCAGCTACAGGTTGGAAACAGGGAGGTCACCACAGTGTCCAGGGATATCCCCTCCTCAAAGGCCCTGGGGAACAGGTGTGGAGGAATGGCAGATGGCAAGGGGAAATGGTACAGAGGTAAGTGGGGCAGCAAAGGAGGGAAGGGGAGGGACTCAAAGAGGAAGAACAGGGATGGGATCTGGTGTTGGGGTGACCTCACCGAACAGGTATGCAATACTGGCCAGATTAGGGAAGGGGAAAGGTAGTGGGGTGGATGATCGAGGAGACTCAGAGTCAAAGGCAGTAAGGGATGGGGAGGAGAGAGGTGAGTAGCTTGGGGAGGCAGGGAGGAATAGGTAGTAAGGGTGGAGTAACAGGTGGGGGTAAGGAAGAGTTAGAGTACAGGATATAGAAGGAAGGGTGGTAGCAAGCAAGGTTAGCCAGGGAGGAATGGGATCGGGGGTGGAGTTGAGAAGCAGAGGTAATAGGTATTGATGGTGGTGGCAGGAAGATAACCAGAACAGATAGGGAGTGGTTGAGCGGGAGGTGGCTGGTATACTAGGAGAAGATAGGCGGTCAGTAAACATGGCTGTGTGAGACGGAAGAGTGGTAATCATTGGGTATTCAATAGTTAAATGTATCCATTGTGGGAGGAAGGGGGACCCAAAAAGAACAATGGTGGTCTATATGCTGGAGATGTAGCGGAGAGGGCAGAACCAATAATTAGGGAAGTTGTAAGGCAGGCTGGCCGAAAACCTAACTTAGTTATCCACCTGAGAACCAATGACTTAGCGGGAGAAAAAGTGGGTGTGGTGCAAGGTAGAGTCAAAGCGCTGGCAAGGGAATATGGGGAAATAGTGAGCTGTTTGACTTTTTCTGAAATGATTCCAGTCCCCAGAGGCAGCACAGTCAGAAAAAAGAGGATAGAGGGGTTTAATGAGTGGATGAGGAGCTGGTGCAGAGAAGAAGGGTTCAAATGTATTGGGGGCTAGGGGGTCATGTGGTTGGACAAGAGGCTGTATTTGACAGATAAACTGCACCTTAGTAGGGAAGGCTCAGATATACTCTGAGACAAGCTGGTGGACTAAATAGACAATGATCTGGGTTTAAACTGCTGAGGAGGGGTGGGCCAACAGGCCCAGAAACATCAGGATCAGGAGGTCTGCAGACTCCCCCCCCCACACCAGCAATAGTTATCAGGGTGGGGTGGGGCAAGGAGGAAAGAGGGGGCAACCAAGTAAATGGGGGGTGAAGGGGAGAGTTCAGGGGAAGGGCAGGTGAGGAAAGATATACAATGTACAGAGGGAGGCATGGAGACGGGGTGGAGGGTGGTATCACTCATTGCTTGTAATCTCAGTAATAAGATAGCAGACATGCAGGCCCTCTTAATGGAGGAGAAGGTAGACATAGCAGCAGTTACTGAGACCTGAGCTAAACCACACCATTACTGGGACCTACTGGATCCTGGGTTACAAGTTATACAGAAGAGACAAGGTGATAGGCAAGGGGGGGGGGTTGCGGCTTACATTTGGGATGTGATAACATGCACGAGGGAGGTAAATGATAAGGGGAATGTGAAAATGCTGTGAATTCAGCTCCAGACCAATGCAGGGAAGGTTAGGCTGGGGTGGTCTACAGACTTCCCAATCACGAGGAGGAGGAAAGAAGCAGGGAGCTGTGTTCACAATTGCTGGAAACAGCAGGAAAAGGGGGTGGTGGCAGTGGTGGGGGACTTTAATCTGCCCAGAGTGAACTGAGTATACCAGTCACATCCTCTGCCAGGAGTCAGCTGATTCTGGATGAGATGCAAGGTGGATTTCTGAGTCAGGGCATTACTTAGCACACCAGGGAGGGGGCAATCCTTGATCTAGTGCTCACAAATGGGGAGCATGTACAAGAGATAATGGTCAAGGAAACCCTGAGGAGTAGTGACCACAGCACAGTGTGGTTCAGGTTGTATATGGGCAGGGAAAGCCTCTCCAACAAGACCCAAATCCTAGATTTCAGGAGAGTGGATTTTCAGAAGATGAGTCAGGTGCTAAGGTTGCACCTAGAGGGTGTCAGAGTGGACACAGCAATGGACCAAAAATGGACCATCATCAAGCATGCAATACTTGCTGCCACAATGGAGTATGTTGGGTTTAAGGGGAAGAAACTGGGGGCCAAATCACCCATCTGGTTCAACTTTGAGTTTGCCAGGGCGGTGAGGAACAAGAGGGCAGCCTACAGGAGATACAGGGGGACTGTGAGGGAGGCGGACAAAGAATACTACCTGAAGTTGGCTAAAGTGGCAGGAGAGATGATGCAGCAAGCTAAGGCACAGAAGGAACTACAAACAGATAAAGGGATTAAGAGGGGAGAGAAGGCCCACTTTCACTACATCAGTGAGAAGGGGGACAAGAAGGATGGTGTAGTTAGGCTTAAAAAGGGTGATGTATGGGTGGAGGAGGAAGGGAGCAAGGCAGAGATATTGAATGATTACTTCTGCTCTGTCTTTACTAGAGAAAAAGAAGGGCTGTTGCAACCTGGGGAGAAAAGGCAAGGGGTGGAAGGGAGCACAGATGTAGTGATAGAAGTGGAAAGAATGAGGGAGGGGCTGCTGGCACTGAAGGTGAACAAGTCCCCAGGACCAGATGGCATACACTCATGGGTGCTAAGGGAGAGGGTGGAGGAGCTTGAAGGATCACTGGCAGGCCTCTTCAATAGTTTCCTGGAGTCAGGCGAGGTGCTGCATGACTGGAGATTGGCACATGTAGTGCCTCTCCACAAGAGCAGACCCAGGGGTGACCCGGAGAACTATGGGCCGGTCAGTCTGACCTCAATTGTGTGGAAACTCATGAAGACCATACTTAAAGAGAGGCTGGTAAGGTACATGGAAGAGAATGGTCTCCAAGATGAGAGGCAGCATGGATCTGTGGGAGGAATATCATGCCAAATGAACTTGATTGACTTCTTTGACTGGGTCACCAGGGCAGTGGATTGGGACCAGGTGGTGGACATCATTTACCTGGGCTTCAGAAAGGCTTTCAATTCAGTGCCCCATAGGAGGCTGATCAGGAAACTGGCAGATCTAGGTGTTTGGGAGAAAATGAACAGGTTGGTAGAAAGCTGACTGAGGGATAGAACCCAGAAAGTGGTGGTGCTGGAGGAGAGTTATCCAACACCAAGGAGGTCACCAGCTGGGTCCTACAGGATTTGGTGCTGGAGCCAGTGTTGTTCAATGTCTTCATAAATGACATTGGGGAGGGCATTAAGGGCAAGATGTGCCTGTTTGCAGATGACACCAAACTCTGTGGGAGGTTGGACACAGTGGAAGGAATACAGGACCTGCGGGAAGACCTCAGAAAATTTGAGAAATGGTCGGGAATCTGGCAACTTGGTTTCAATGCCAAGAAGTACACAGTTATGCACATGGGAGCCAGGAATCCTAGAACTGAGTACTACCAGGAGGGGTTGGGGGGGTCTGGGTAACAGCAACAGAAGAAACAAAGGATCTGGTGGTGGTGGTGATTACTAACGATCTGAAGCACTCCTCACAGTGTAAAAAGGAAGCAGCAAATGCAAACAGGATGTTGGGGTGTATATCCAAGGGAATCAGCAGTAGGTGGATGAGGTTATACTGCCCTTCTACAGGTCACTGGTGAGACAGCATCTCATAGGTCAGCAAGGGAAGTCTTTTGAGGAGAGGCTGGGAGCGTTGAGAATGTACTCACTAGAGAAGGAGAAGAGAAGAGAGGAGGGGGAGAGAGAGGAAAGGAGAGGAGAGGAGAGGAGAGAGGAGAGGAGAGGAGAGGGAGAGAAAGGATATGATAGGGTAGCCTGTGATGTGGGTGACTGAATGTCAGCGGCTGGTCATAAGGATGACTGCACAATGGCACCGACAATGTGGGTGACCTTGGATTTCACCTCTTTCCCCGAGTTGTGCACCCCAGAATAGGAATCCTAATTAAGGGGTGTGTGGGGGGGTGAAGCCCCCCACAAGAGGGTGCGTAGGGGGGGAAAAGCCTCCCACATTTAATAACATACTGTTTTTCAGTCGCCCTTGTGGTTGTGTGCCCTTATGACCAGTTGTCGACATTTAGTCACCCTTGTCACATAGAACCATATGATAGAGACCTACAAATACCTGAAAGGGATAAATACAGTGGATAGGGAAGGTCTCTTCAAACTAAGAGACAACTGAACCACAAAGGGGCACAGTTTAAGGCTGATGGAGGGGAGGTTTCGGAGATATATTTGAAAGCATTGTTTTACTGAGAGGTTGGTGGCCAAATGGAGTGTGCTGCTGGAGGAAGTGGTCTCAGAGAAGACAGAGGGCAGCTTTAAGAAGGCCTGGGATAGGCATAAGGAGAACCCATGGGACCATGGGGGGGGACAGATAGGGAGTATGGGAAGACTGAGTGGGGGAGTAGGGCCGGTGGTGTATGCTATGGACCCCGCAATAATGAGCAGACTCAATAGACCAAATGACCTTCTTCTGCTGGCTCTTTCATATGTTCGTATGTACAAACAAACTTCAGAATCTAAACTACCGCACACCACTCACTGAAATTAAAACTGTATAAATTAATTGAAATAAATCTAGTTTATCCAGTAGAATAAGGCTCCACAAC
Organism: Neoceratodus forsteri; assembly: GCA_016271365.2. Taxonomy (NCBI): domain Eukaryota; kingdom Metazoa; phylum Chordata; order Ceratodontiformes; family Ceratodontidae; genus Neoceratodus; species Neoceratodus forsteri. Next base: position 640,299,991 of record CM028132.1, on the reverse strand, counting down.
AAAAACTTGAACATGCATTTGACAAAAAATGTAGCGTAATTTCATACAGTCCCTAAAGTCTGGCTTTCCAAAATAACAAAATAAGGTCCAGCCAGGAGTAAAACTGTGTCCTACCCACTCTCACTGGGTAAAGAAAACAACACTCACAGAGATAAAAAGATCCTGATTGGACAAGTCCAGCAATGGAGGGCACATGCTTCCCTCTTCTACAGCTCACACCAGGAAACAAAGAGAAATTGTTCACAAACCAAGGAGATTCACCCTGTCACAAAGAATCTTCAGCGCCTTGTGATCTGGAGTGCAAACAGATAGAAACTCTTAACTGGGGCCAGGAATATCAAACACATGAATGGGCAGAAAGCCCAAACTATGGTCAAACACCCCATAGCAACACAACCACAGACACCGTACAGCCATGTAAGGGTCATCTCCAAGAACAGCTGGAACCAACCCACTGAAAACAAGTAGAAAGTAATGGTATATGCACTCCTCACACTTTAGCACTTTTTGCCTCCCATTGGAAAATCACTCCACAACAGTCCAAGTATACTCCAATTTCCATGCCAAATAGCAACAGGAAAGAGATCCACAAACTACAGAGCCTGGTGGGGTAAACAGTAAAGAGTCAAATAAGCAGCAACAGCAGTTTAACGCAGTACCAGATTGAAGTGGCAAAATAAGCAAAAGGAGCAAAATGAAATAATCTACTCCTTCAACCTACATCACTCTGAGACTCCTAGCAGCATAAACCCAGCAGCAATCCAGGTGACAGGTCAATCCCCATGCTAATGCTGAAGTGGATGGGGGATCAAAAATGCAGAGTCTGGCATGAGACTCAACACGAATAGCAGGCATTACCAAATAGTGATGCATCTTAGCACTCCACAGAGGCAATGGAAAAGTCCAATAACAAACACACAGGGAGAGTGAGAAAAGCAGTTAGAGTCCAAAAGTGGGAAACACTGTTCTAATTAAGCTGTTATCTGAACTAAACTTGTAATTAAGTACCAAATGCATAGTCCAGCCTGTAACATTTCCTGGACCTGATGCTTCACCCTTTATTGTACCCATTCTGTACCTGTTGTATGCACCATTGCCTATGCGCTCCAATTGTATTGCATGTTTGTAACTCCCAGGTCGCATCTGGAAATGAGTGGATCCTGCTCAGTATGCTTATCTGGTAAATCTCTTAAATAAATAAATAAATAAATAAATCTGGGTCGGCAGAACCAAAATGTGTCAAATGTGTGGAGCATGCAAAGCAGCAATGCCGGAACCACCACTGATTAAAACTACCTTGCAAACTTGCAAATTGAGTATGGACTTAGAACGCTATAGAATCAGTAACTATTCATGCACCAAAATTAAAAGGGTGCAGAAATTAACACTTTTTAAATGGAGAGATAAAAGTTTTAGTTGAGCTTCTTTAGAGCTCAGCTGATGGACCCCCATCATGGTGACCATCTTAGCAAAGGGGAGTGGAACAGTGAGCAACTTGTGTCTTTTTTTTTAATGTAATAATCTTTGGCACTGGAGTTGGTGACCCAGTGTAGGAAAGGAAGGGGTAACAGAAGGACACCAAAGATTAACCTTATGGTGGCCCTGTTTATTGTTTTTTTTTTCCTGTAGGTACTGTACAGAGAGTTTTTCATTGCAGTATAGGAAAAGGTAGGTAATCACTTTATTGTTCGATCATAATAAAAGATCATTTAAAATAAAAAGCATCATACACATTAAACTAATAATCATTTAATAAAAATCAATAACTTTTAAAAATAGCCCAATGTTCTAATAACAACAGGTTACTCTCTATCGTATACATCAATAGGGACAGGGTAACATATTTTACCTATACTCCAGTACCGAGTGTTTAAGTATTCTAAGCATTCACCTCGTTAATTCTTGAATAATCACTAAACAGTGAGCAACTCTATTAAGAATATATTCATCTTCTACAATAAATGGAGTTTTTTAAATTTTGTTTTCATCTGTACAATCCAAGGAGTTGAGAATTGGGGTAACCAGTGTTCCCTAGCTTTATGATACCAGTAGCATTTCAACATTACATGATACAAACCTTCTCTCTTCAGGTTTAGAGGATTTATTAAATCTAGCTAGGAGTACAATAGGTGCAAGCATGCCAATTCTGTATTTTGCAAAAGTTTTCTTTGGGAGGGTCCTCCAAAACATCCAGGTAGTACCTAAAACTATGTCTGCAGACATTCATACTGTACCAGTTAGAAAATTTAAACTTCAGTATAGCATTCAGATCCCTCAGCTTGTGGCAATCTTTGAGCTATATATATAACACACATTGCACATACCCCAATAATGCAAAGCATCATGGGAAGCGTATGCAAATGCCCATGAATTAATTTGGCCTGGCTTAACTTTAAGCAGAATAGCATGGTGCCAGAAGGCCTCACAATACAAGCAGCAAAGGCTGAGAACAGCAGACACGTTTTGTCCTCATTTGGACTCATCAGTGTGCCATATCTGTATCTCAGCCCAGGGATAGGGAGCCAACCTATAGGGGATATTATTTATTTGGGTCATGGGCAGCCCAAAGAAGAGAGAGAAGAGAACTACAAAAGAACTCCAGAGCAAATTTTATTTATCACTAGGATTGAAGATCTTTGAACCAGTGGTTCTTTTAAAAAGGTTCCATGTCAGGTACAAAATACAGAGCATAATAGAGGCAGTATTAATGTTACAATACAGGCATGAAGCTAGGACATTTGCCAAGGTGAGTAAGATACAGAGACATTCAGGTTTCATATGTTACAATGTGGACAAGCTATAGCATTTGCCAAGGTCTCGAAGATATATAAAACATTCAGATTACATGTGTAACAGTAAAGTGTGCTAACAGGAGTAAGAGGAAAACAATTTAGGAAGCAAGGGGGGAGGGGAAGCAGGTGGGAGGAACTCTTGTCAATTTTGATAAGTTGGGGAGGGAAGGGTAGGTGGTCGGGGTGGAGGGAGGTAGGTAGGTATGTAGCTGGTACAGTGGTGGGTAGTTAGGGCTAGGAGCAGTCGTTTCCTAGGCCAGGCAGTGTCTAGGTGTTAGGGGGCAGTCACAGCTGCTTTGTTGGGTGAGGGCCTGTCACAGGTTGAGTTTGTAGGTGCCAATGGGGGGATGTTAAGTATTTCAGGGGGGAGACTATTTAACCAGGTTGGAGCTCTATAGCGGAATGTTGTCTGGCCTTGTGTAGTCCAGTAGTAAGGGACCAAGTAGTTTGTTGAAGAGGCTCTGCATGTGTTGCGAGGGTTAGGAGCTGTTATCACCAGGGGCAGGGCGCTTGGTGGAGCTATGCCAAAACTGATTCTTTTCGCAAAGATGCAAGTTTGGTAGGTAGGTGAATACAAAAAGAATTAGGTTGCTAGAGGGGCCCAAATTTAAATGCCAAACATTTTTCTGATGACCAACTGAAAACAAAATGGCGGATTTGAGACAGTAAAAGGACCATTTACGAAAGTAAAAACTGCATTTGTGACACTGTCAAACTTTTTGTTAACTTTTCCCATTGACTTATAATGGGAACTTGTTTTTTGAATAACTTTTGAAACATTTAATATTTTTTCATGAAATCTTCAAAAGGTACATTGGGGACCCCGGCCGTACGTTCCTAGAACATTTCAGACCGGTTGTGCAAACCATGCGTCCTCTAGAGACAACCAAAGAATTCCAAAAAAGGATAAACACGCGCGCAGATCACGCTTAATAACTCCACAGCCGTATATCTGAACAGTACGAAAGTTGGCAGATCCCAATATGTATGGTTCTTAATTGAGTATTCCAAATTTCAGGTAAATCCGTTGAACAGTTGCAAAGTTATTAAGCTGTAAAAGTTTAGGTTTAACATGTAAATGGCTCCTCAACCCTAACTATGGTAGCACTACCGTGCTACCATAATATATATATACATACTGTGTGTGTGATATATATATATATATATATATATATAAAACACACACACACACACACACACACACACACGTGCGCACACACACACATATACATATTTTGCATTTGTAACTGAGGGCAATGTTTTTATTAACATCTAGCTAAGAAGTTAATATAATAATCTTGCAAAAGTGTAAAAGTATGCCCCAGACAGTAAGGTAACTTGATTCCTAAGTCTTTCCAGAAGACTTTGTCCTGAAAGTATTTTATAACCAATCTATCCATAGTACAATATATCTATTTATTCTAAGCCAAGAGTTAACTATTTTACCATCAGTAATTGCTTGGATACTGGTTAAACCCAGCAAAGCTCTCGCAAAGCAACTTGGAGTAGATTTATTAAATCCTAAAGCAGAACATAATATTTGTATAGTTATTTCTCCCAGACCCTCAAGTGGGGACAAGGATCAAACTTCAGCACCATAAAATACCAGTGTATTATATTTAGATTTTATTGCATCAACCAGTGGATGAATAGAATGCCCACCATATAGGTGGTTAAACATTTTTAAGCCAAAGATAGATGATTTTGCTTTGGTAAAGTATGATCAAAGTGGCTTTTCCATGAAAGATTCCAGGAAAACATTAAGCCCAAGTAGCAGTATGTTTTAACTGTATCCAACAGCATATTACCCAGTTTCCATTGATAGTTATTCTTTTGAGCACCAAATACAATACTCTTGCTTTTACCTTGAGGGATAACCTTTTGGGCACCTTATTTACAATACTGAGTTTCTTCTGTAGTCCACTAGAGGAGAGTGAGAACAGAGCAAGGTCATCTGAATAGGTTAACACAGAGCATATTATCAGACCAATTTTGGAAGAGTCCATATGAGGAACTTCTAATGCTTTGAATAATTTGTTAATATAGATAGAAAAAAAGAGTAGGGGCAAGTATACATCCCTGCCTGATTCCTTTATTAGTTGGAAACTTGTCTGAACTCTTACCTCTGTTCCTAACTCTAACTTGGACCATGTGTCTGTACAGAGATCCTTAATAATACTGGTCAGATTTGGGGATATCCCTCACTCCTTCATGATATCCTACAAGGCATTTCTTGCAATGGAATCAAATGCTGTACTAAAATCTATAAAGGCAGTATAACATTTCTGGCCTCTAAGTATGACATATTTTTCCAAGAGATTGCACCTATAGAAAAAACAACATTGTGACTTTTTTTTTCAGTTCTATTTATTCACCCAATCTTGACTGGGGAGCTGTTCCCCTCATCAGCCCTGATGCATGGGGTCTCTAACCTGGCCATCTGCCAGCCTCCGCCACATTCTCCAGAAGCCAGGACGACCATAGCTTGCCCCCCATGGTGGGACTCTCCCCAAAGGGGCACAAGGGGATGGAGACCACATCACCCAGAACTTTGTTGGTGGTGGTGGGCAGACCCTATTGTTGGCATCATCCTATCAGGAGTGGGGCATATAGTAGTAATGGTAGTGAGTGAAGTCCCTCCTCGAGATGTGGAGGTGTAATGATGTCAGCATGGCTTAAAACCGACATTAGCCGTGTCTCACCCTATCTACAGCAATGCTACTGAATAGCCACCAGTCTCCACTGGGGGCCACTACAGAGTGATGCACTCCAGGATCCCACCTCAAGAGAGGAGAGCGGTCCTAAGGATGCTCAATCCTCTCCTTCCCCTGCTGACCCTCGGCAGCCTGAGCTCACTCCCGAACTCAGGTCACCAGCATGGCGTGAAGTGTGGCATCTAGCATCTCAACCCTCAGCACCACCGAGTTTTCACTGTGACTTTTTTTATCATGACAAATGTATGTACAGCAACCAGGACTAAGTCAATCATAATGTTTTTCCCCATAAGTGTAATTTACACATTTTTCATCTTACAGTACATTTTGGTAACAAATATTGATTTCTGGTCATGATTAAAGCGGCACTTTTAACCTCATTTTGTGTAACATTTGATGGTATATTTTTACATCAAATAGTACAATATATGGCATAATACATCTGTGTATGTGTTTTTTTCTAAACAAGGCTACATTCACGTGATTTTGACTTGAAAATGCATTCAGTCACACTGGTGTTACCATACCTCTAGGCACCTGTTGTTTACATTTTCCATCAGTCAATGTTCATCGGCAGTTGGGCAGCTGTTTTACATGCTCATGCCTGACAGAGGTCTCTGTCATGCCAAGTGAGTTAGCTTTTAGCTCATGCTGATGGTATTGAAAGTGGAGCTTCAGATATTTTTGACATTCAGTGAGGTAAAACTTTTTTCTGTCATTAGTGAATGTTAATTTACTATTTCATAATTTTCTATTGAGTGGTGATATTTCAGATGTAGTTTCTCACATGTAGTGGAAATTTTCATTTATTTGTGACATTATGAGGCAATCTTGTGCAGTGAACTGCTGAAGTGATGGCACTGCCTAATGAAACTAGATAAATCCTATAGTTTCACTCCCTTTGCTCACAGCTCACTTTAACACCCATATGCTCTGAATCTCCTCTAGTATGTGTAGTTAGTCTCTGTCAATTCTCAAGAGGCCAGTTCAGTAATTGTCCCCACATCAAGTGACACTGAACACAATTGTAAGTTCTCATTCACATCATCTATTACAATGAAATGAAAAAAAAAAACCACCACCATTTCCATCCTTCAGTTTGATGTACCATCCACTTACCCTTGGATGCCTCACATAGTAGTAGTTCTCAGTGGCGGTGGCAGAGCCAGGTTTGGGAGTGTTTGGGAGCCTGGGGAGGAGCCATTCAGTCAATCATGGGCTTCACAATGGGCACTAAGCAAGTAATAATATCCGACAGGGTGGACAGTATTGGGCAATACCGGACCGCCCAGGGGCGTAATGAGGCCTGACACCGCAGGCAGAGGCCCTTATAGCCCCTGGAAGGTCTGGTATTGCCCATACCACCCATCCTGGAGGGTATTATTGCGCTTAGAAAATGGGTTTGTGTGCCAGTTTTAATTAAAAAACAGAACAGTATAGGAAATAGATTTGAAATTAAATAGCAAAAGTAAAAAAATATGTTTTATTTGATCAAATAGTCCCTGTGTTTATGTTTTGTCTCCCCCCCCATTCTGTTCTGTTTCCCCAGCTCCTCTGCATTTTGGCAGCTCTAACAGAACATGATGGCATTTCTTTAATAAAATCATCCATCAGTCTTCTTGCTCGTTTGTATGCTTTAAAAAAATAAAAAGACGTGTCTATGTTTTTTTGGCCTTTTTTCCCCTCCGTTGGGATGTGCGTCAGTTAGGCACGTGACGCTGGTATGTAACCAGGAAGTGGAGATGAAGGAGTTGAGGAGACAACAACGTTATAAAATATTGTTATTTTAAAGTTTTTTTTACAGGACCGCTGGTTTGGTAGCTGTATTTAAATTTGCAGGGAACAGCAGCTCATTCTCCGGTGGCTCATTTATCCTTTTCGTGGATCAGTGTCAGGATGTCTATAGCAGGTGGAGTTGCAGTGTCAGCGAGCTACAGGGAAAATGTAAGTATGACATGTTCTGGGACACTGCAGTGGAGAGTTTTCTTTTTTTTTTTATATTTATTAAACGGAGAAGTGGACCGGAAGCTTGGTCAGCATAGGAGCTCTGATTTGGGGGCGGGGGGGGGACGTCTTGCCTGCTAAGCGACAGAAACAAAATGACGGCGTTTTCAAATTGGGTGCCCAGTGGTTCAACCAATAATGAAGCAGAGGTGCACAGTGATTACATTGATGAGCGTGGTAGGGTTGGCATTGCTGGCACTTTTAACTTACAGGGCTCTCACTGTAAGTTAATGTACCCCATGCCAGCCAATCAGGTTTTAGTATTTTTTTTAACCATTTTCTAAACAGTGAATGAAGATGGTGGTGGGGCACCACTACTCACACTGGGGCAGCCAGGAGGGACGACTGCCCCCCAACCCCCCCAACTCCGCCACTGGTAGTTCTGTAATGTTTTTCCGTCATGATGGCAGATGGTACACACATGGCCCCCTATCCATAAGAGTTAGCATGACTATGCCCATTCCTGTGAGAAATTCAATGCAAATTGGAATGCAGTACAAAATGTGTAGCATAATACAAATAGGCTTAAAATGGTAAGACTGCCAAAGAATAGCTGTTTGTCTTTGTATTCCCAGCACTGAGTGATTTGGTTTATCTCTCCCTCTTTTTCTCTCTCTCACTCTCTCCCTCACTCATTGTTTCTGTCTATATCCAGATGCAGACTGCTCTGAACTCCTTGCAACTATACAGTTTACAGTATGCTATTTATAAATGACTTGATAGTACTATTCACAATCCTTCCTGCATCCTCATAAATATTTCAGTGTTCCGATGTATCGATCACTTACTACATGAACAGGCAAACACCCATTATTCAGAACATGTCCTAATACCACAATGTGGTAGAAAGCAAATTGTCATGATCCTATACAATTTTTTTTGTTTTAGAAAAAACAAACAATCATTGCTTCGCCCTCAGTCAGTTATGAATGATACTACTAGCTCATGTCCACTGAAGCAGACCCATTCCAAAAATCAAAAACAAAACTACCAGAAAACAGACTTTTTATCAGACATCTGTTTCAGACTCCGGCTTCATTACACTGTCTTTCTGTCACTCTTGCCAAAAGTAAACTTCGTTCCTTACAAAATATCTGAAACAAATCCATATTTCTAACATTGACAGGCGTCACTATTATCAACCTAAGATTACACTTTTCAGCAGTCAGCTTGTGAGTATGCATGTCAAAACAATGCACAGTCATGGATATTGCATGCACATTCACAACACTGCTTCTGCACTCATTTAATCTGACCTCTGCTCAGCATGTAAACAAAGTACGGCTCAGAGCCTGCAGTCCAACGTGAACAAAATAGTGAGTGAACAGCATTGATTTGTGATTATTTTCCATATCAACAGCAGCAGCATCTGAGATAAAGATGTACAAACCATTTATCATTTACACAAAGTTGCTGCAATTTAGTGTACACCATCCTGGTCAAAATGAAACAGTGATGTACGGTTGACAGTGTCCGTTTAATGTATGTAGAGTAATCCACTCATGAAGGTTTTTCCATTTATATGGGTGGGGCAAAAAGCAGCTATATTTTCATTGCCATAATGGGCTTCAGTGCATTCACCTGCAACAAACCCCAGAACATATACATTTTGAAAACTACAAACCTTTTCATTCCTAAACCTCTCAAAATGCCCTGTCGTTGGCCAAATTGTAATGAACCTGAAAGATTCAGGTTTCAAATTGAAACTGTTTTTGCACATTTGATGCAAAAATAAGTCTTAAAATTCATTTTTCCGTTTTCATACACTCTGTATCTCCAAAACGTCTATGCCAATTTACTTTAAATTCAATAACCAAAAGGTGGAGTACAAAATGGAAGAAGCATTAACAGTCACCAAACAAGAAAGGGACCAGTGAGTAATCATATCTCATGACCTAAAGGTGGCCAGGCCGTGCAACAAGGCACTGGTAGGGCCAGTGGGATGTTGGGTTGCATAGACAGGATAATCCCCAACAGAAGGAGGGAGGTGGTGTTGCCACTGTATACTGTAAATCACTAGCGAAACCCCACCTGGAGCACTGTGTCAAGTTCTGGAGACCATGGGCTAGATTTTCAAGGGGCTCTTAGAGTGATGCAAGCTGCTGCTGCCAAGCAGTGTGCAGCAATGTCTGGTATGCCAGGGACCCTGTGTCAGATTTTGCAAGAAAAGTGGTCCCAGATGGAAATATCACACAGCTGCTGCAAGTGGTCCCTTGTGGCAAACAGATGGCACATGGGAAAAGATTGACAGAGGTAGCTGTCATCCCCTAACCCTTGAAAATCCAGCTCATCAGTGACACTGGCACATGTAGTGGCTCCCCCCCAGCTGTAACCACTGACCGTACACACACATAACAGCCAAACTATCTGTCACAAGCCAGGTTAACATGATTCACTGACCATAATGGCAGAAGGTGGAATGTACGTCCTAATGGCTAAGCACAGCTGACTACCATAGTTGTGGTGGCATGTGGAATATGTAAACAATAAGACATAATGGGGTGTGCGTTGAACAGATATCACCCTTTAGCCCCTGGTCATGTGGTAATATCTGTTCAGTGCACACCCTGGAGTGTCTTATTGTCCTTATGTAATGGGCTTCCATTGTTACATTTAAAGAATGAGACAGACAAGTTCTGTAAATTTCTAATTTATTTATTTTGATAAATTGTTCATCTGCTAAGAAAACTAATCCCTGTAAATTGGGGGGTGGGGGAGGTAAACAAGAACTATTTGTGTGAAGAAAAAAATACTGATGCAATAAACTCCATCAGGCACTGCATTTAAACTCCATCAAGCACTGTATTTATGTAAGGAAACACAAAAAAACAAAAAAATCACTTGCTGTGTCTGATGAATTGCACAGGTCCACTGAAGCTGACTATACCAGTGAATAATATTGAGGGAAGCAGCCTCTGCAGCAATCTCATTCTGTATGCTGATGACACTGTCATTTACTGCAGTGACCCACAACCCAGTGTCATCTCAACTAAGCTGCAGAATAGTCTCTCCACCCTTGAGGCCTGGTTCTCCGCAAACTCCCTTAAACTTAATGATGCAAAAACCAAAGCGGTACTGTTTGGATCGAGACGACTGGGCTCTGACAGATGCCAGTTCCTCCAGATCTGTACCAGCCAAGGAAAAAGAGTCGAGGTCATGCCTAGTTTCAAATACCTCGGGGTCCACCTAGACCAAGAAATGACCTACCAATTCCACATCGACTCAATAACCAGGTCCACCCATCAAAAGCTTGGCCTCCTGCACCGACTGGGGAACTCCTTATCCTCTACTGCACGTTGTGCTATCGCTTGCTGCAATCTCCTTCCATCCGTCCTATATGGTGCTCCTCTTCTGCAGTTCCTCTGTGAGATGGAATATAATAAGCTCTCTGTACTCTATAACCGTGTGGCCCATTTTGCCACTAACTCCTCCCCTAGGAAACATCACTGTGACGCCCTAAAGGAGCTAAACTGGCCCTCTCTCCGTCATAAGCTATCCTATCCTGTTGCCTGCCTAGCTTTCAAGTTTACTTACCTAGGTCCCCCTCCCCATCTCAGAGGACTTCTTTCCCCCAGAAAACATCCCAGAACCCTGCGTTCATCAGCAAGTCACCCTCTCGTCACCCCTGGAACGCGCTCAACCCATGGCAAACATTCCTTCAAATTTGCTGCACCTCACCTATGGAACTCCCTACCACCTGGTCTGACAAACTCAGCCACTCTCACTCAGTTTAAAAATGGGCTGAAACTATATCTTCTAAATCTTAGTCTCTGTGGCTGTAACCTCTAGCTCCCTAGACCAGTCCCCTGGGCCCTTTCACTGGTTAATCTCTCTCTTTGACTGTACTTGAAATGCTAATGTGGTCTCTGATTTCTGTCTGAGCTTATGTACATATTGTATATAATGTGTGAAATCTTAACATAATGATTTTAATATGAATTTGTATGCGAACCCTCCTGCTACCCTTGTATAAATGACTTCATTATACTGTGCTGTAACAAATGTAACTAACTTAATTAATGTAATTATTGTTCTCGGTGTCCTTTCTGTAACTAATCCCAGGTCGCCCCTGAAAAGGGGACCTTTGGTCTCAGTGGGCTTACCCGGTAAACAAAATCTAAATAAATAAATTAAAGGGACCTTGGGTGAATGTTGCTGTCTGGACAACAGGTGGCAGTGTAGTGCTGGTTTGTGACACATTGCTATTGCTTGCTTGCTGATAGGTTTCTGTTGCTGTCTGGACAACAGGTGGCAGTGTTGTGTTGGGTTGTGACACATTGCTACTGCTTGCTTGCTGACAGGTTGCATTTTCTTGTACTCACCCGTTTCTCTGACCAAAAGTTCTGCTCCAGTTTCTTTTGTCATTAGAGGAACCTATGGAAAACAGCCATCGTGACACCCATCCATAAAAGTGGGGACAAGACGATTCACTCAAATTATCGCCCTATCTCCACACTGACCCCACTCTGTAAGGCACTTGAGCTCATCGTGGCTGATCAACTTACCGACCACTTGGATAAATACAATATACCTTGTCCACAACAACACGGCTTCCGGAAAGGTCACAGCACCATCACAGCCCTTCTTGAGTTCACTGGAGCTTTGCACAAATCCCTTGACAATGGCCTTCTCACAGGGGCCGTTTTCGTTGACCTCTCCAAGACCTTCGATACAGTACACTATGGATTATTAATACACCAACTACTGAATGCCGGGCTATCACCTGACTCTTCTCTCTGGTTTAAAAGCTACTTAGAAAACCGGTCACAGAGAGTAAAAATTACGGACGCTCTTTCTAACACCCTGCCTGTTCGCTCAGGTGTCCCACAGGGATCCATACTGGGACCCCTCCTTTTTAGCCTTTTCTTAAACTCCCTCCCTTACCACTGCTCTGAGCAGATCATACTATATGCCGATGACGCTGTTGTATTCCCCACTCACAAAGATCCTGCAACTCTTCAACACAACCTTCAACTTGGTTTCAGTTCTGTAGAGACATGGTTTCTTAATCATAAACTGGTCCTCAATGACAAGAAAACCAAATCTATGCTCTTCTGCAGCTCTCATAACCCACACCAGCTACACCACTTGGCTATCTCCACCACCCAGGGGAACACTCTAGATCAGGTGGGGTCCTTCAAATACTTACGGATACAGCTTGACCCTAATCTCTCCTATGGACTTCATGTAGATAATGTAGCTAGAGCTGCTAATACACGGCTTGGTCTCCTCTACAAACACAGACCACACCTCACACCAGAAGCTTGGAAGGTTGCAGTCCTGAGCTCTGTGATCTCTGTAATAGACTATGGTCTCATCATTTATGGCTCGGCCACAACCACAACCCTTAGATGCCTCTCAACTTCCTTAAATAAAGCATGTCGGCTCATCACTGGTGCTCACCGTCTCACCCACACATGTGACCTGTACACCCAGACCAGCTGGCTCCAACTATCAAACCGCATAAAGTTTCTAACCTGCTCCATGGTGAAAAAAATCTACCTTGGCCTTGCACCTTCTGGGGTCTCAACTCTGTTACAACACCAAATTAACAAATGGCACCTTAGGAGATCCACGCTACAGCTACTGAAAGTCCCCCACTGTCACACTTCACAGGGACAACGCTCTTTTGCTTATCGAGCGCCACTCTGGTTCAATGGCCTCAGCCCAACCATCTCCTCTGCCCCAACTATTGGTATGTTTAAAACTAGGCTCCAGGACTATCTCACTACCCACAGCTCCTGTGACTGCCCAACTTAACCTTGTTTCTCCACTTCCCTTTCTGCTCTAGCTGTCCTCCCCCCCTCCCCTCCTCACTGGATTCTACCCTCACATCTTGGTATACCCATTGCTGCACTTTTCACCCTCTTGCCACCCTTGCTACATTCCTTCTCCCCCCACCCTCTTCCATCTCCTATGACTCTGGCACTTCTTATCTGTTGTCTATTTTCTCTGACAAATGCCGCTGGCTGCCTTGTTACAATGTTACCTTGAACTGTATTAATCTGTACTCTGTTTGCAATGTACACATTGTTGTAATGCCTGTCTTGATGTTCCCAATAATTTGTATTTCTCTGACGTGGAACCTTTGTAAAAGAGCCATGGCTCAAAGGTATTTGTAATCCTAGACTTGATAAATAAATAAATAAATATAAGGAAGCCAACCAGCATGACTGGAGACTTATTTTATTTTGGTGCCCTGTAGCAGCCATTATCTGCCTATTTTTCAATCCTGTGTTCGATAAGAGCTGAACTGCTGTGGTCTGATACAGTGATTTGTGTACATATGGCTGAACCCGGCTTCCCTGCTGATTCTGCCCATTAGGTTTGATAAATAATTTAGTCCCAGTGGCTCTTTGGTGTACCAGGTTGGGCAAGCTTCTAAAACATCCTGTGATCACCTCCTCAGGTGGCAGTATAAGGCAGGGGCTTCAGTCAGGAGCTTACTGAGATATCTTTTTTAGCTGGAAACTGGACAGAGGGGGGGGCTCTGGATCAGCATACCTGAATCCCCGGTACACACTTTTATTTAATTCTTTTGGGTCTATGTGATGTTTAGTATGCTGATTAAATTTTAAGGTTACATATTCATGACCTGCATTGTCTGTCTGAAATGTGAAACTGTCAGGCTTTAAATGTCTTAACCTTTCACAACCACACCTGGCCATACACAGTTGGATATCCAGCCACACTTTGCGTAGAAGGCCAGTCATGGTGTTGGGGAACAAGACTGAACATTGTCTTAATTTCTGGAGATCAGTTTTGCTGATTGCTGAATAGTGGCTGGCACAGACCTTTTGAGCTTTTTGGTAGCATTTCATTATAGCTATGAACACTCAGTTGCTAGAGGTGAAAGCAGTGTCACTAATTATGTTGATTTTCCTGCCGACAGTTAGTGAGTTTAGTTGCCTTTTTAGTGTGGCACGAATATTGCAGTAGCTACTGAGGGAGTATTCTTTACCCTCAGAATTCCTTACTCCGGCATGAAATACATGGAAACAGTCATTTAGTTGCTCAGGTGTAGCTGATTGCAAATCTATAGTTTTGTTTCTACTGACTTGCTAGTCTTCAAATAGTTTTATAGACAAAGCTGTCTTTTTTGTGTGTGTGTTTGGCTCATTTATGGACTCTTCTATTTGGTTTAACCGGTTTGGTGTAAGTTGTAGGTGCTGAGAGCTGGCCGTTTCTGTGACATAAATGTTGCGCAGTTCACCCATTGAAGGATTAGGAGAGGTGCTGGCATCAGTTGCTGTATTAAAGCTGTCATCTGCCATGTTTTCCACAGACAGCGAATTTGACAGCTGAGGAGAAGTGACAGGATCAGCCCTTACATTTGCACTGATATTTTGAATCGACAGCTGAGAATAGCTCTTGGCTTCAGCTCTGACATTCCTGCCATCATTTAAAACCAAAGAGCTACTGACTTCATACGATTACTGCTGTCATTTACAACAAAAGAGCTAGCTTCAGCTATTACATTACCCCTGTTATTTTCAACAAACGAATTACCAGCTTCAGATCTGCCATTCCAGCTGTCATTTTGAAGTATAGCAATACTGGCTTCAGCTCTGCCATTCCCACTGTTATTTAGTACCACAGGCTTGTTTACTGATAGTGACAGCTCATTAGACAGCTCACCCAAAGTCGCACTTTCATCGTTGATATTTATGCTGTCGTTTTGAATAACAGACATGCTTGTTGACATGGACACCAGGACAGAAGTGTCGATTTCAGCTGTGGCACTGTTAATTAGTGATGTTACTGCATCTGCTGTTTGCTGAGGAGAACTGCCAGTTTCATCAGCAGCATTTGAAATATGATTTTGAGTGTCTGACAGGCAGCGAGCAGCTGCGGTTTCAGCAGTCATGCCATGGATTGTACTCATTGTGTCTGCCTCTTCATTCATTGCTAATGAGTAAGTCCCTCTTCTTCTTCTTGTACACTGCTGAACAGGATTTCTATTTCATTGGACACTGTGACTTCAAAACTCACTTCACCGTTGCTGGCCATGGTGAGTGGGTGAGGTTTATTTGTAATGGGCAAAACAAATGGCTGACAGATGAAATGCCAATGTTCTAGATAGGCATGGATTTGACAGCTGGATGTTCTACAGCTGGTCAGACCTTTTTTTACCCATACAGTAACTGGATTCTCTCTGTATGCCTACCAACCAATTGAACTGCAGGGCTTTCAGTGCCCATTTTATAAATGGTACTGTCCATAGACTGCAGTGGGCTACTCTATGAGGTATGTCCATGTGGAGAAGTGCAACACAGTGCCTGAGATGTGTATGCCATCTTCCAATGAAACAAACATCACTGGTCATATTGTGCCACTTATGACACCACAGCCTAGTACTAGTCTGATGACCTCCACTAGACACAGTCCATCATGCATGATTCACTCACTCTAGACCGATAGGTAGGCACCTGGATTTCATAGTCACCGAGAGAGATGTGCATATGACTGACAATGAGAAGGGTAGGGAGGTCATCATAACACCGGCAAGCAACAGCAGATCTGATTCAGTGGCAGTGGGTGCCCTGGCAAAGTAGGATATGAAGTAACAGGTGACAGCACCCAAGTACAAGTGCCAAGACCCCTGCCTGGGACTGGTTAAGCCAAGCTCATGGCCAGGATAGGCACCAGACAGCCATGAATAGTGGCATTGCTCAGGATCACAGAGCTTGACTACATAACTGGCATGATCTGTAGGGTAGCTCCGTTGTAGTGGGTAATGCAATGACATCCTATAGATACCATCATTGTTGGTATGACTGTTCCATGAGTATCAGCTTTCCCAGCTGGCGGGGGCTTCTGGCAGTGGTGACAGTCAGGATGACAACAGGGCTACCACTGGGATTTTCCCTACATCTACAAGTCAGGTACTACTGGTGATACCGATGGGCACAGAATGGTGTACAACAGTGCAGGAGCACATGTATGTCACAGCAGACTCTCTCTGGTTGTCCAACAGCCATGGATGGTTGCAGCGCAGAGGGCTCTTAGACCAGCTCTGGCTGGTCTAAGCACTGCCGGGACATGCAGACTACAAAATTCTCACATAAGGGGATGGTGCAGCTGGCTTCTGCCTCAAGCCCCCTTACCGCCATGGTACAGCCTGAGAGTTGGCACAAGCATAGCACAAGCCTATTTGGTGCAGGTGGCCCACCTGGTGGTGCAAGCAGCTTTAGAAAATTGAAAATGATGCACAGTGTGGTGCAGGGAGCCCCTTGCATCAGTTTTTTGTGATGCAAGCACCGTGTGTCATTCCCTGGCCTTTGAAAATCAAGCCCCACATCTCCAGAAGGACATAGACAGAGTGGAGGTAGTCTAGAGGAGGGCAACTAAAATGATGTAGGGTCTACATCAGAATCCCCAAGAGAAGAAACTTAAGGATCTCAATATATACCTCCTGGAAGACTGGAGGATGAGGGAGGATATGACACAGAACTATAAATACCTCATGGGGGTAAGTAAGGTACAAGAGGGTAGTATTTAAAAAAAAAGATGCACAAGAACTTGGGACATGCAATGAAGCTGGAAGGGGTAAATTCAGGAGTAAAGTGAGGAAGTACTCTCAGAAGAAGTGGTGGATACTTGGAAATGTCTTCCAGCGGAGGTGGTGGGGGCAAAAACAGTGATGGGATTCAAGGATGCATGGGACAGTCATAAGGCAATCTTAGTGGAAAGCAAAGGAAGAGAGAGACAGAGATCAAGTGGGGTCCGTGGTGACACTATAGACTGGGAAAAAAAGGACAGACTAGGTGGGTCAAGTGATCCTTATCTGCAGTCAAATTCTATGTTTCTATGTTATTAGGTTTAGAGATACTGCTTCAAAGGGTCTGCATGCCAAATTTCAGGCTAGGGTTGTCAGAACCCTCTAAAGTTCTGGGTTCTAGTTCTAGTCTAGAACTTTGGAAAAAGTTCTAGGGTTCTAATCTTTTTTAGAACTTTTTAGAACTCGAACCCTTTTTTTTAAATTGTGCTGCCAGTAATGAAGATAGTAATGAAATACATGTAAAGGAAAACTGTTTAATATAAGGGGAGAAACATGATCATGTGTGACATTGATAGGAATACAGCTAGGTTTATCTATGGTTTCTTCTGTTTGCTAAAGCCAGCAACTTAATACGTAACAGGCCCTTCCATATGTTAAACATCTTCCTGCTGCAGCTGCATCATAGTTCCTTAGTGAAAGAAAGAGGCACATTAGCCATTTATGTACTCAGTTATATATACTCATCGTCATGAATTATTAGCAAAAATAACTGACATTACCTAATCTCAGCTATTTGTTGCTTTGTGTTTTAAATGAGTAAATCAAAAGTTGCTATGTTTAAAAGAAAGCTTTTATAACAAAGTCAAGCCAAGGTATTGCAGCCGCAGCACATGGAACTGTTGCAAAACATATTATGTCATAACGTAGTCAGTCGAGACATTTGAATAAAAAAAATATGGCAGTCATTGTTGCTGGCAAAAAATGCATGCAATTTTCTAAGATAATGCATATATATACCAACATTCTTGTTGGCTAATTGAAGTAATACATACAATTTTCTAAGATGCTGCATTTTTCCAGCTGATACGTCAATAAAATCTGTATTTCAGTCACATAAATAAAAAAAGTGGTTTCCTCACCACATACTAACTTAAGGAACATTTAATGTAGCTGCAGCAGTTGTCATGTGATGTTTAAGGGACAGTATCTGTCAACCCCATTATGTATATATACTTATAAAGCAAAAACACTTTATGATAGGTCACATTCTTTGAAAACTGCTGATGCAGATTTTCTTTTATTTCTGATTCCTTTATTCTTTTTTTAAAGGGGACAGGACACTTGTGCTAGGTGGCAGCAGTTTGCAATGTATTTAATGAGAAAAAATATATATATATACTGTATATATTATATCTATAGTAGGTTCCACAGTGGGCAATCGGTACAGTCCTCCCATATCGTCGGTCTGTCATCATCTTTTTCCTCACCATCCCCAGCCGATCATGAATCTATAAATGAAAGGACTAAAACAACACCCACCTTTCATCCCAGCACCCATTCCACTTTTCTTCCACCACCCTCATCTATGCAGTAGCACCCATACCACCCTTACACCCATGTTAAAACCAACCCACAACCCTCACCCCCTAAAGCACGTATTCCACCCTCCTTCCTCACCCAAATGTTTAAACTACCCCCACACTTAGTCATGAACTACCATTCATGTCACCCTTCTCCGTCCCTCACCCATGTTAAAACCCACTCCCCCAACCATCACTCATGTACTAACAACTATACCATGTTTCTCCCTCCTGCATCCATGTTAAAACCAACCCCAACCCTCACCTATACACTAGCATCCATGCCATCTTTCTCCTTCTTGCATCCATGTTAAAACCAACCTCCAGCCCTTTTCCACCCTCCAGCACCCATTCTACCCTCCTCCCCCCCTCTCAAATGCTAAAACTACCACATGCTTACTCAAGAAAAATGAAACTCTTGCCTCCAAATAAGCCATACTTAACTGTTCCTTAATAAACAACGCTTATGTGAAAAACTGTCTTTTCAATTGCTTTCTTCTTATGGACAACATTCTGTACAGTCCTCTTCATGGAACCAGTAATTTGAGAGTTGTTGCTATTATGCCATGGTCTGTGTACAACAGAATGTTAAACACAAGCTATTGTGGTATGAGACCTATGCTTACAGAATGATATGTGCTCAACCATGACATAGGTAAAACTCCAGATGACTCTGTTTCCCAGAAGAGGCTTGTAACAGGATGCTGCCCACAGAAACACAGCAATTCAAAATACAGTTTTTCCCATAATTTTTTATTCAGTAAGATAAGTTACATATGGATCATTTTGGTTTATGGCTAACATTTCTGTAATTGAAAAAAATAATAAACAGCTACCAATTAAAACTCATTGTTTTGTCCTCTTTAAAATTGAAAAATAGACCGCCCCCGGTCCCAGCCCATACTGATGCACCACAAAGTCACAGAAGGTAAATCCAAAAATATATGTTTGCACTTTAACTATAAACAATATGATACAGAAATGATTGACATGACAGTGTCCCTTTTATGCCAAATTTGGGCCTGTTCCCACTGATGTTAAAATTGCCCTGTATATAAAACTTGTTGACTTTAGACCCTAGCTACAAAGCAGTTTGCAATGAAAGTTTTGGGGGGGTATATATTATATAGTCCAAGGTAGTAGATCGAGAAAGGAGAGAGACAACCAAAGTCTTCACAGTCTGTAAAAGTTTCCTTTTTGGTGCAGAGAGACTCTGTCCCACACAGTATTTACTAGCCACCACCATCTGAGTTGTCATCACCATCAACATCCACAACATCAATCACTTCAAGATCAGTTTGTATACTCTTGTAGAGATACGAAAATCTTGACTTATTACCTTTAATAAAAGTTAATGTGTGTACATTTTCTGGCAGCAACCTATTTCTGGTGTCTGTCACAATATTGCCAGCTGTATAAACATGTGTTCTGAAGAGACACTTGTTGCAGGACAACCAAGATATTTACAGGCGTCGTTATACAGCTCTGTCTAAATTGACTTTTTTGATCTCCAGTATTCAAAAGGGCATGCATCAATAGGAATAGGCAGTTCTTGCAGGTAACTGTCTACCATGATGGACAGAGACCGCTCAGAAAGGAATCAGCATAAGCTGTGCAGCAGCAATTTGGGAAAGGTTTTGCCACAGATTTAGCTTGCTACTAAGGGTTGAAGAAGTGGCAGTTGTGGAACAACTACTGTTAATGTTTGGTGACTTTTCCAGTTCTGTATCCCTTTGTGAAGATGAACCTGCATGTTGTGGTAATGACAACCTGAGGGTACTATGCATGTCTGTGTTTGACTCCTGTGAGTGCTGCAGCTCATCTAGCAACAGACATTTGTACTGCTCTATATCATCTGTTTTTGGAAGATGTATAGCTTTGAACCTGGGATCTAAGAGAGTTGCAAGGATGTAGTGTTTTGATTTTGTCATTGCAACTAATTTGTCATTGGTTTTGAAGCGCTTGCTCATTCTCTTTATGAGATTCCCATGATACAGGTGACATGTTGTCTGAGCTTCAGATCTGTCTTTTTCTATTTGTAGATGTAGAGCACTAAGATGATGTGAAATCAGCATTATGAGTGGGATGACCTGACTCGCAGATGCGACTTCAGAAGACATGTCCCTTGTAGCTGTCTCAAAAGGAGCTAGGATGCAGCACACTGTCTCCATTAATTTCTACTGCAGCACAGACAGCATAATGCCATCTCCAATAATGTAACTAGAGCAATACTCATGTACAGCTTGCTTTTGCTCCAAGAGGCACTGCAGAATATAAAGCATTGAGTTCCAATGAGTGGAAACATTTTGAATCAGCTTTTGCTGGGGCAGCTTGTGTTTTTTTGCAGTTCAGACAATGTCCGTATAGCCTTAGTTGAATGTGAAAAATGAGTCACAATTTTTTTGCAAGCAGTAATCATACCATCCACTTGTGTTTCATTGCTGAAAAATCCCATGACAATTAAATGTAAACAATGTGCAAAGCAAGAAGCATGTATAAATCCTCCATCCTGTACTGCTTTCAAGATGTTGGCTGCATTGTCACTTACTATGAAGCCACATTTTAGACCGTGAGAATAAACCCATTCATCAAGGAGGTCATTTAGTTCCTGCAAGATGTTTGCAGCTGTATGACTTTGGCCAAACTTCTTTATATGCAGCAGCACTGTCTTCTGGAGTGTCTTTGTTTTTAAAGAACCACAAGAAAATGTGACCCAATGAGCAGTAAGGGACATGTAATCTATGTTTTGAGTGTTGGTCCACATATCTGCTGTGACATGAATAACCCCACCCTCTGCAGTTTTAAGTGCAAGCATCACTGTCACTTTTAAAGCCTGACAAATGTTTGGTATTTCAACACAGAAACAGTACCTTTGATGAGGAACATTGTAACGAGGCTCTGCACGTAGAAACATAGAAACATAGAAGTTGACGGCAGATAAGGACCGCCAGGCCCATCCAGTCTGCCCATTTCTTTTTCTACCTTATAAATGTGCCATTGGCCTTTGCTCTGTCAGTGGCCTATCTATTCATAGTCATTTGTATTGCTCCCTTATGCCTATCCCATGCCTGTTTGAAGCCCTGCACTGTATTCATAGCCACCACTTCTTGTGGTAAGCCATTCCATGCATCCACCACCTTTTCTGTGAAAGGTTTCTTTAGCTCCCTAAAATCCTCATGATCTACCAAAGAGTATGGGAGAAGGGGTCCAGCTAACAGTTCACCAATTCTGTGATTAAGATGAAGGGTCTTTGGATGATTTTAGTAAAAGTATTCTTCCTTTCAAAAGCCTGAGATAGTGTTAGCTGTTTACAACATGTCCCTGCTGGTTTATTATACATCAAGCTTCAATGGGCAGATGGACACTGGGATGGTGGACTTGGAGTTATACATTCAGTACCATCACTGGATGTGCAACTGGTACTAATGGTGTTGGTGTTGGTGGTAATGGTGATCCTAGGGCTGGCACTGGTTCTGTCCACATCAAGTTCAGACAATTCAGTATCCATTTCAGATTCCTGACCCTTCTCACATCTGCTCTGGAAGGTGGAGGACATGGGTTTTGGATGATCAAGCAAAAGTGAATGCTTTTTCAGATGACATTTAAGGGCTGTAGTGCCAAGGCATGCTGCAACTTTACCATGGCTTACACGCTGTTTACACATGGAACAAATTGCTCTGCATGGATCAGTTTTACTGACAGAGAAATAATTCCATACCTCAGATGTGACAGCTTTTGTTCGAGTGCTAGGAAGATAGCTAAAGACTGTTTGCATCTTTTCACCTGTCCTAATAGAACCAAGAACATGCTCCTTGGTGCTAGAAAAGTGGGCAGGGGACTTTGATGGGTTTTCATTGTTGGCCGATATAGAAGTGGTGGATTCAATGGATATGTCCTTTTCATTGCCAACAGTGCTGGTTCTATTTGCAACTGCACTGCCTGTTCATTGTCAGCAGACTTGCTCATTTCACTTTGTTGAGGAAGTAATGATATGTCACCAGACACAACAGTGTCAGACTGAGACAAAGAGCTACTGTCTGAGTCAGAGAGGGACTCATTGTCACTTGCATTATTGCTGCTTGTCACAGGGATTTTAACAGCATGAACAACATACCTAATGGTGCCTCTCCATGTGACCCCAGCAGCTGCACAAGTTTTTTTAAAAGGTCCCCTTTTACTACATTTTGTTGTTGCTCTTTTGCTGTTTATTGAATTTTTATCATGTGAAATGTTTTGGTTATTTTTGCTAGCACCAGGATTACCACTACCACCAACACCTGCTCCACCACCAGCACCAGATGCTTCATCTATGTCGGTGTCAGCCATAACAGTACCAGTACTGCACACACCCACACCCACACAATTCCTGTGTAAGAAAGCAATGTGATCTGTGATTGCTGGATACAACTCCAAAATTTGTTTTTGGCTGTATGACACTGTGATACAGTGGACTGAAAGTAATTGATGAATATGACGATTTGCAACTAAATGATCCCAGGTTCAAGGCTTACAGAATGATTGAACCACTGGACATAGGTATACGCATAGCAGGCTGGGCAAGGTTTAAGGTCAATAATTGCAATTCTGAATCCAGCTGAACCACCATACAACTGGCCACTGGGCTTCATACGGTAATGCACACTGGGTAAGGTACAGTGCAGGAAACCAAAGAAAGAGATTTTTCTGTCTCTCCTTTCAACAGGGAAATATATTGTTAGGCTTCTGTGATGTATTTAAGGATAATGCCATCACACAGCTGTCCACTGGGCTTCACACGGTAACCCACACTGGGTAAGGTAAAGTGCAGTCAAGGGGCACACAGCAGCAGGGTGATGGGCTGACCACAAGAGACGGAGTTACACACACAAACTGAAGAAAGAGATTTTTCTGTCTCTCCTCCCAACAGGGAAATACATTTTTAGGCTTCTGTCATGTATTTAAGGATAATGCCACCACACAACTGGCCACTGGGCTTCTCTCACGGTAACACACACTGGGTAATAATAGGGTACAGTGCAGTCAAATGGCACACAACAGTAGCAAGGTGACTGGCTGGCCACCTCACAGCAGATGCAGTGGAGACAAACACAACACCACAGGAGGTTTTTCTTATGGTGAATGTTTAGTGAAGCCCCCCCCCCCCAGCTCATTCCTGACTGAGACCCCTGTCCTTCAAACAATTTTTCACTTTGTTCTGGGTGGGACTGGGACTAGAAATTATGTTTTTCCTTGTTTCCTTTTTGTGGGCTTAGAAGTAACATCAAGTTTCACACAATCAGTATAAGTGTTTTAACTTCTTTTTTTCCCCCTCAAACAAAGGAAAAACCCAAATATGATCTCTTTCTTTCACCCTTCCCCCCCAGCCAGGGTGATCTCCCTCCTCCTACGAGTGCCACGAGTCACACTAGATATAAGATTTGTGAAGATTAGAACTCAGCAAGCAACCAGAGGATAAGTGGCACTGTGCAGACTAAGCATGTCTCATACACATAAACAGGCAGGCAGCAGTCTGCAAATGGAACTAATTCCTCCAGTTATTTCAATCCGTTTTTCCTCCCGAAAGAGTCCCACTCCCTACCAACTTCACTTCAGTCCCAACAAGTTACGCTCTTCGCTCCTTCCCACCCCCTTTCTTTCCTCAGTTCCTGCTACCCTTCCTTTTCCCCACCTGCCAGTTAACTTTTTTGTGTTCAGTGGTAGTAAGGTTCTAACAAAAAGCCAAGCGACCACAAGTTCAGAGGACACAGTCGCACAACTGAGAGCACACACACACACACACAGGCTGTGGCTCCTTCTCCACTGTGAGACTAAGACTGAATGGCAATGAAATGGAGCCGCAGCTGCGCAGATGACTTCTTTGTCTGATCCCTCAACTCGCAAGACTCACTAACTCCTCTCAACCACCACCATCTGATCACATAGCAGATGGTCAGGTGGTACACTGTGAGTGAGAGTGAGATTGCAAGCATGAAAGCTGACAACAGCTGCCCCCCGACAGTAACACTCAGGACAGGATGGGAGGGGACGGAGAGGGGAGGGAATTGAGCTGCATTCTTCAGCTGGTGCCAAGATTGGGAATGGGAATGGGACCCAGATGATGCCAGCAGAAAGAAAAAGCACACAAACGTAAGATTTGTTCTGATGATTCAAACCCCTTTGCAAACCCTGTAGTGTTCGAGTTCTAAATTACAACTCGAATACCACGGTTCGAGGAGGGTTCGAATCTTTTTCGAACTAGTTTTGACAACACTATTTCAGGCCCCCAGATCCTTTCATGGCTAAGGTATAAGCAGTCAAAACCTGTGATCTATCATAGGTGTGCCCACTCAACCTTAACTGTGGTGGCACTACTGTGCCACTATAATGTAAAAGACAAGTGACCTTTACTCTGTAGCCAGCTTCCTACAAGTATAACCTATGAGTATAAGCAACAGCTCACCATTAACAGAGACCTGAGGCTGTCCCAGTTTTCAAAACTACAATCAGACAGAACTATTTTTCATTTATTTTTTCAAATCAATGCAGTAGTACAGTATTCCAATATAGATTTGCCAAGCATGTTGTTATAATGTGTTTAAATGGCACTGGGTCTAAAGAGAGCTGATGATAATAGCGTCAGCAAGGAGCATACAGGAATAACAGCGCCAGTTTTTCTTTTTCGGGGGGCCTCGACCCCTGCCACCCTGGACTAAAGGATTCTCATGGGGGGGGGTGCAGATCATGGGGCAAGTTAAATGTGTAGGGCCATGGAACAGTGTTTCCAAGGCCCCCATAAAAAAAAAAACACAAGTCCCGATATTGCAAAATGTTGGGGGAATCAGGATTAGAACCATGGTCTCCATCCCCACTAATTGAACTGCTCCATGTTCCAGCCCTCCACACCACAGGAGCATTTTAACCAGTTTTCTATTCCCTGCAGCCCTTGTCCTGTGTAGAGCACCATGGACAGCGACCAGGGAGCGCTTACAGCAAGTGCTGTAACTCCCCCCTCACTGTCAGTGGTAGTGCTTACCAGACTAGCGCTGTGAATTGTGATGCTATTCTGGTAGCGCTTTTCTAACCGGGTACCGTTTAAACAACAGCTGACTGAATATTTGTGTCCCAGTGCTGTATATAACTGTTAATAGTAGTTTCTTTAAGATCAAATGTATGTATAACCTGTCTTCTGCAAAACTATTATAGTTAACCTTTGTCTTGTTGTACCCAGGTAATGCATACAAATGGTCTGTTTGTTCCACTGTATCTAGCAGGTAACCAATAACATATTAAATAAATGAACCATTATATAAAATACAATAAACATATTCAAAACCTATTTATTCTCCATGAAAGGTTTGAGGGAAGGATATTCATGAGTACACTAATGCAGATGGCTGCTGAGTGACTGGAGCTGAGAGTAGCTGCTGAAATTACCAGGACAAGAGCTGCCTCTCAGAGTTATTCTATGCCTCTAAGAAACCTAAATATGGTATGCCATTGTTACTGCAGCATCTGTAACATAAAATAAAACAATCGGAAAGCTTAAGTTACTGTGTTTAGGCAGCCCTGTAAGTTCTTTTTATTTTTCGGTGGAAGTTACTGCCAAGGTTTGAGTCCAGTCTGGCCCAGCTAAGAAAAACAGCCAGAAAGGGGAAGGGGGTGTGGAGGCTTCAGCGACCACCAGACTATTCAAAGAGAGACAGAGAAGGATCTCTTTATCCCATAGAGCTGTAGGTGGTTATAATTGGAGCCCTGAGATCAGAAGATCAAAGGATGTAAGGCAGTGACCCTTTTTGGAACTGTAGACATGTTGGTTTGAACTGACAAAACTCTTGTGCTTTGAGCTCTGATCATGCTCATGCTCTAATAAGAGAGGAGCAAATATATGAATAATTATATGAGTTCACATTTACAGTTGTGCAGTACATTTTAAAGAAAGGAGATGGAGCACTTTTCTGAAGTATCAATTGTGCTCCTCTTAATATGCTTTTTTACTTACAGAATTAGAACTAGAAAGTAAAAGAAACAAAAGAGTTTTAGCAGCTCTTTTATGTACAGATGTGCATGTATTTACATATTCATTATGCTGCTTACATATTCATATACATTACAACCAGGCAATCATCATATATTTTACTTCTTGCTTCCGTATTCCCATTCCTTGTGGTCTATGGGTTTAAATGCGCTCAGTTCTGATATACTGACCTTTTTCTAATTGAATGGCTTTGGGGCGCTACGTTTGAGACACAGTTTTTTTTTTGTTGGCACTTTTGCTAGTCATTTACTGCATCTAAACCTGTGTCAAAAGCCTAGCCAGCCAATTAATTACCTGAGAATGTCCACGTTTTTCCTAAAGCTAAACTTTTGGCTTCGGAGCACGTCATTCATGGCCTGGCCTGGTTGTTCAGCATGGTGAATTCAAGGTATTTGATCATGTTTTTATGTCAGTAACCAAGTTCAGTCCTTTAAAACTATACAAATTGAACTACTTATTCTTCAAACATTCTTTTTTTTAAATATGTTTATCATACATATAGGATATATTTTATTTTTAAGATCAGAGTGATTCAGTTTTAAAAGGCTGGGTCTCACATGCCTAGTGTGCACCTCTTTTTTGTAACAATATTATAAACATCCTGGAAATCAAATATTTAATACTGCCTGCAGACTGATTAAAATACCTTAGGGGAATAGATTCTCCTGCTCTTTCCATAGTATTCATGCATAGTAGCTTGATGTAACTTTGGGTTCCTTTCAGATACAACCATTTGGGTAAAACTGCAGCCCAGCCATAAAGAAAATCCCATCACAGTCAAAAGAAAAGAAAGGAAAAGCCCCAGTAACTACCAGGAGAAAACCTGAACCAAGAAGAATCCACATTGGACACTAACCACCATGTGGAAAAAAGGACTTTTAATAGAAGTGGTGCACTATATGTGTATTTGTTCTGCCCTTTTAACAACAAGCATTTCAGGCACTTTCAACAGACATTCTAATGACACCTAGAGCAGGATTCACAAAAAAGCACAAAATGTAGCACAACATTTTGCACTGCATTTTGTGATTGTCCAGGTGGTAAAAAGTGCTATTCACAGATGGATAGAGACGGACGCTATCCAGCTGGGAATACCGCAAGGTAGATGGAGCTATAATCTCAATACCACTACCTCTACCCCTACCATTGCAGCCCTGACCCCCAGCCATGGGAATACCCCTGCAACTAATAGGGCCAGTGCCCTAACTCGGTATTCACAAAGGCAATCAATCAGGCAAATCAACCCACTGGGCATGCATGGCAGCAGCTGGGCATTTGCATGGGCATTATTGGCCCATTGGCTGTTCGCAGTGTATATGCTGCCATTGGGAGACATTATAAGGCAGTATGGTCTGAGCTTTCACTGTTACATAGATGATACTCAGCTATACATGTCCTTTGTGCTTAAGCAGGATGATGTTGTCTTGGTCTTTAACAACTGCCTCAGTGAGATTCAGGACTGGATGAGTGCCGGCAGGTTAGGGTTGAATCTGAATAAGACTGAGGTGTTGGTTGTGGACACTGGTCATCGGGTAGAGGGATCCTCAGCTGCTCTGCCCTCTGGGCTTGTTCTGGGGGGGGCAGGCAGATGAGGTCCTCTGAACGGGTGCGGAATCTGGCTATTATTTTTGGTGATGAGCTGACGCTTAAATCACAGGTATCAGCTGTTGTCAAGTCCTCATTTTACCATCTGAGGAATATCACCTGGATAAAACACCTTGTTCTGCCTGATGACCTTCTTACTCTGGTCCATGCCTTTGTGACCTCCTGCCTTGACTACTGCAATGCTCTCTACCTCAGGCTTCCAGGAGTGGACATCCACTGCCTGCAGCTGGTCCAGAATTTGGCAGCCAGGCTGTTGATGGGCTTACCACGATCTAGCCACATCATGCCCGTGCTCCATGAACTGCACTGGCTGCCAGCGTGATGAAGAATCACCTTCAAGGTCAGTTTGCTGACCTTCAAGGCCCTACACAGACAGGAACCGTGTTATTTGCAAGACCTCCTACATCCCTACCACTCCTTCCACCCACTTTATTCCACTGATGAGGGATTGGTACAGGTTCCCAGGGTTCATTTAAAGACCCCGGGGGTGAGATCTTTTGCATTTATGACCCCGACCCTTTGGAACTGTCTACCTCATCCAATTAGAGAGTACCTGTTCATCAAGACCTTTAAGGCTGTCCTAAAAACTTATTTATTTGACTCAACCTTTGCAGATGCTTTTTAATTGGAGTATTGTTGATTTTATCTGATTACTGCTTTTATTATTATCTTAGTCTGCTTATTATTATGTACAAGCACGTTGATATTTTGTAAAGCGCTTTTTATAAATAAAAATGGCTTTGACATTTGCATGGGCTGTGGTTAGTGTAGTGTGCCCCCCCATCGTTGATCACCATCCCAGTAGAGGAAAACAGCCTCCCTGGTAATCTACTGGTCTCCTTCCCCCCTGATCTCTGATTGCCATCATGTAATGAAAAAAATATCATTCCTGGCAGTCCAATGGTTCCGTCCCTCCTCCCCATCCTCCAGTCACTGTCCTGTAATAAAACAGTATAAACCATGGTAGTCCAGTGGTGACCTCCCCCCTCCCCATCCTCCAATTGCTGTCCTGTAATAAAACAATGTAATCACTGGTAGTCCAGTGGTGCCCTCCCCTCTCCCCAACCTCCGATCACTGTCCTGTGCTGACAAGATATCACCCCTGTCAGTCCAGCAGTTCCCTCTGCTTTACCTGTTCTCCAATCACCATCCTGTAATGAAAACATATCATCCCTGGCAGTCCACCCGGCTCCCCCCTAAAACTAACCCTCAGACAGTGACCAGCACAACCCTCTGCTAACCCCCACAGCTGGCCAATGACTGAGCTCTCAGTAAGCAAGTACTGTATACAGTACTCACTCACTGACGTTGATTGACAGCTCACTGTCGATCAATGTCAATGAGCGGGTACTGTATATCATGTGCGCTCACTGAGAGCTCAGTTAATGGCTAGCTGTGGTGGTGAGTGGAGGGCTGTGCTGATTGCCAGCTGAGGGTTAGTTTAGGGGGGGAGCGCGGGGTGGTGGGTCACTGCATTACCATGTGTGGGGCCACCTAAACACCAGGGAATTCCTTTGTATATTGCTAAATGGGCCAGGATGGGGGGGTGGAATTGGACACCAGAGTCTATTGCAGTTTTGTCTCAGGTGGGTGGGGAAGGGACCACTATACCACCACAGATATTATGAGGCAGGTACAGGATGGTGATTAGGGAAGAGGGGAGGGGAAGGGACCACTGGACTGCCAGGGATGATATTTTTTCATTACAGGACGGCGATTGGAGGACAGAGAAAGGGGAGGTAACCACTGGACTGCCAGGGGTGATATTTTGTCATCACAGGATGGTGCTCAGAGGATGGGGAGGGGGGAGGGAACCACTGGAGTACCAGGGATTACATTTTTTTATTACAGGATGGTGATCAGAGATCAGGTAGCAGGGCTGGGGGTATGCAGCATCTCTGCCAACCACTAGGGTTGTGCAGAATACCGTCAGGTCTCAGTTGGTGGTGGTATTTTCTCCATGCAAGGGCCTTTTCAAATGGGGAAAAATCTTTGTGAATGGGACAACATGTTATGCAAGGCCCCTCCCTCTCATTTGCATTGCATCCCCCCCACACAACTTTGCCCCAGCGCAAACCAGGTTTGCAGGTACAAACTAGGCTCTGTGACTACAACTATGGCACAAAGCTCAGTTTGCACAGTGCAAACTGGGTTTGTGCTGGGGCAATATTTTGTGAATCCTTCCCATGATTACCTCAGGATCACACTTTACAGCATAGTGATGCATCTTATATTGTAATAGTTATTTTGTATTAGTATAAGTGTACTTAGTGGATAATTTATTGTTAAACTGCTCAGTGATACAAATAAAAATTCATTTTAGTACAGGTTAAATGGACGGAAGACAATGGTTGTCACTACTAAGGAGAGAAACGGGCACTTATTACAGATGAACAACAACATTATAGTGCTATCTCAGGAAAAACATTCTTCTGGTAAAAAAAAAGACTATGAAGATATACCCACACACACACACACAGAAAGTAATAAATAGAACAGAAGCAGGTATAGAGAAAATACAACTTAATACACTGCAACCCACTAAGCAGTCCTCTCAATGATTAAAGGAAGACCTAAAAAAAGGCAAAACAAGTGCTCATAAAATGGTTTTACTTACATTCACACCACAGCTACAACAAGCTAGCCACCATGGTTGCTAATGCATTAATATGCTAAAATATTTATTTATTTCAGAGGTTTTACAAGGAAAGACATACTGAGCTAGTAACAGCTCATTTTCAGATGTGTCCTGGGGGAAGGGGAAATGGGAAAAGATAACAGATACAAATACAGAATATAAAGTTCATAGAAATGGAATACTGTAAACGTAACAAAGATAAAGAGAACAATTACTAAATGTCTAAGAATTCATTAGAAACATAGACTTTGACGACAGATAAGGACCACTTGGACCACCTAGTCTGCCCATTACATAATTGACAAAAATAAGTTACCAAGCAATAAATTGAGGAATTGATCAAAGAACAAAAATAGTTATCAATTTATCAAAATAAAAACTAGGGGAATGACTGATGCAGGAGAAGGGATACAGGATAGTATTAATGTGTAAGTTAGTTGTATTACTGTGATGTAAAATCTTTCGCTGATCAGGCTGCCTTCTCTTTTCACTTTCCTAAACTTTAGAACTCTCTCCCCTAACCATTTGTTCCACCTGTTCCAAACACTCTCTCTCCTCTCTGCTCTATGACCACACTGCTACCTCTTGTGCCTGTCCTTGAGTCATAGCCCATCCCCTCTCCTCAGTTTACCCTCTTCCCTTTTTCTTCATTACTCAAAGGAAGCCCAGGCAAAGGAGTGGCTGGATCACAGTGGGCTCAGGGAGAGTGTGTGGGAGTGGGGTCTAAAACACATCCCCCAACTGGTCTGGTTAAGCAACTCCTATGCTGTTTTGGAGTAGTGGGAGAACCCCATAATAGCACCCACAGCTCAGACCAGTGAGGATGGGTAGCTCTTCCAGGATGGAGCCCCAGGGAAGGGGGGGGAGAGAACCCCAGAGGAAGAGGAAGCTTCTCGTGGTGGGGGACTCAATTGTCTGGAGAGTGAAGCTGGGGGACATTGCAGAAAGGACAGGGAGGTAAAGTGTCTTCTAGGAAGCAATGCATGTGGGGATGAGAAGCGGATCAACAGAAACACAAGGACAATAGCAAGGAGGGAGGAACTGGATGTCATTGTTCACCTGGGAACGAATGACCTGGTGAGGGATAAGTTGAGACTAGACAGTATCCTGGAGGATTTCAGGAAGTTGGGGGGAGAGCCTGAAGCAGGTAACACACTCCATCTGCTTCTCAGAGGTACTACCTGTCCATGTCAAGGGGGAAGCTAGGACACTCCACATCCAGAAATTCAACTCCTGGTTGAAGGAATGGTGTGGAAGGGAGGATTTTGGCTTCATGGGGGACTGGGACTCCACCTGGTTGGATGCAAGCCTGTATAAGGATGACGACCTGCATCTACCCAGAGAAGGGAACATGGTCCTGAGTGAAAAGTTTAAATGCTTCAGCAGCAAGCATTTAAATTGGCCAGGGGGAGAGAGCCAGGAAGGTCAGGAGGCTTAGTATCACCCCCCCCATGGGCACATGTAGAAAAGTGAATTAATGTCAGGGACAATTTGAAGTAGTTCAGGAGGGAAAAGCAGTGGAATCAGGGCCACACACAACTGAATAAGTCAGTGATGATGAAGCAGTGGCGTCAGGGCCACACAGGAAAGATAACGGTGGGGAGGGCAGGGGAACAGAAACAGGGGCAAAGGGAGGATAGGTTACAAAACATGGAAGGCCATGGTAACTAATGCCTACAGCCTGGGAAATAAAATCCCAGACTTGGAAACCTTAATAATACAGGCAGACCTGGACATAGTAGCAATAACTGAGACATGGTACACTTTAAATCATGGGTGCAACATAAATGTACCAGGTTATTCTCTGTTTAGGAGGGATGGAGGTAAAAAGGATGGGGGTCGCCTTATACTTCAGGGATGGTATAAAGGCAATGGCGGTGCAGGGTAGGCAGAGGGAGGCTGAGGCACTGTGGGTCACCCTTGAAACTGGCAATAGTGCAGCAATACACACAGGGGTGATCTACAGGCCTCCTGTGCAGGGGAGGAAGTGTATAGGGAGCTAGTGGATGACACACACCATGGTAGTGAAAAGCAAAGTTCTACTGCTGGGGTATTTCAGTAGTTAGAAGTGGATTGGATCACCCAGGCAGCTGCTTCAGCCAGAAGCAGGGGCATCCTGGATTCCCTGCAGGAAGCAGGTCTCAGGCAGCTTGTGCTTGATTGCACCAGAGACAGGGCAATTCTGGACCTAGTACTGACCAACGGGGACAGAATTACAGATGTTCAGAGGGAAGAACAACTGGGATCCAGTGACCACAACATAGCATGAGTTACCATGGGGACAGGGACTAAATCAAGAATTTTTAATTCTTGCAGATTTGATGAACTGATAACAACACCTTTCTCTATGTTGCTCTGAGGCCTTTCCCCATAACTTCTGAAATCGGAACCTTGTTCCTCAATCTCAGTTACAGTTTATGGCTTTGAAAGGCTGACTGAGTTGATATTTCATGAACTATGAATCTTTCTTGAAATAGAATTCTACCCAGAGTGAAGCTAGTAACTCACACAAAATAGTCCTTTGCAACAGTGCTCAGCTGAATGAACACAGGCAGACTGTTTCAATTAATTAGCAGAGTGATTGCATAACACCTCCAATTTTATCTAGTCCATTCAGAATCTAGAGAGCTCCCTTTTTGTACTGTCATAGCAATATGTCTGCAGGGCTCCCCCCACTGGAGTCATAAAAAGAGAAGGCTGAGAAGACTCAGTGTGCATTAAATCATGATAAAGGTGGAAGTAACTATTCTGTAATTGTGTGTAGTGGGAGAAATAAGATTTAATAATAGATAATTACCCAGTGTTTTCTCCTACAACAACGAGAACGCAAATGAAGGCATAATAGAGTTAACAGAGCCTTCAATTATGAAGCAAGTGCATCCAGATCCTCATAAATTATTGCCCCCAACACTCACAGAATTTGAGTGAGAGCCTTTCCTGGAATTAGTCACAAGACCAGATCATTCCTTAGCCTCGGATCCCTTGATTTGGAAATAATTCAACCAAACAAAGAAACTTTACAGGATAAATAACTGGACAAAAACATTTCCAGGCCAAAGGGAATGGTTACTCTGACTTGGTTAATAACTAGCCAACCCCCTTTATGCCAAGGCTGATCAAGGCTCTCAAGGATCAGAACATGGCAAACATACTGTTCTTGGAACAATTATACATTTTAAGGGATGAAATAACTACCTTAAAAACAGCTTTAGCATATTATGAAAGGCCAATAAGTAGTAATACATTTAGTGAACTGGTAAAAGGGAACTAGGATAAGAAGGGCATTCAATGAAAATTAACCCACTTAACACAGGAGGATTCAAATACCCTTTATGTACTGTAGTAAACTCTCTGGCCCAGATAGTCAAACTGCACCCAAAAAGTGTGCAATAGCAGGAGCAAGCGCAAGTCAATTGCGCCCATGTGCAAGAGACACGATATTCGAAAATGGAGCAGGCCAAACTGCGCCTACAGCCGACGACTGAATATCTCACCACCTGTGCCATAGCACAACTAGGGAGGGGAAGCTGAGCAGATCTGATGCGCCATAGCGCAACAAGGGATGTTCAGCTGAGCAGTCCAGAGGCACAACCAGGGATGCACCCCAGCAGCAGAGCAATGTAACTGCACAACCAGGGAGGTAGGGGCCCACCACCCATGCTACAGATGGGCACAGGAACACACAGCAGAATAGACATCGTCCCCCCACACCCCATGCACTGCACAACTGGGGGATGGCCAGAATAACCACTGGCCTATGGAGACAAGCAAACAACCCACAGCGGGCCACGGTGGCCCCATCACACCCTACTGGGTGCAGCCAGGACTGGGTACACAAGGAGGCTGACCACCCTGTGCCACACCATCCCCCAATGCAAGAGCACGCCTGCACCGTGACCCCAGACACCCCCATGAGCAGTGACCACCACTGCAGGAAACCCCATGCATGCCACCACCCCCACTGTGACACTGCAACCCTGTGCACCACAGAACCATGCAAGCCAGCCCCACCATGAGCATCCATCAGCGGGTGGCAGCACACAGTAATGCAACAACGGCAGACACAGTGCCACCATGCACAGTCCCCCCGAGGTACTGCTGAGAGACCAACCATGCATCGACACATGAGGTACCCCACACAGGACAGGGTGTGCCCATGACACCACCACCAGGGGTACAGCACCCTGCACAGTAGTCCAGTGACACACCCCGATCCACCACTGGCCACAACAGCCAGAACAGCCCCCCACAGTGGTGCATTGAAGCATGCACCACACCGGATGCCAGACAGTGTATGGACAGACACCCACCCATACCTAAGGGCACAACAACACAGGGACGCAGTGTGAGGCAACCAAGCCCCCATTGTGGGCCCATGTAAACTGTGTACACACAACCCACAGTCCTCCATGGCACTGGAGTGCCAGCCACCCTGCGCAGGCACTGTGGACTCATACACCACCATCAGTCGCACGGAGCACAAGTCACAGACAGTGGGGCACATCCCCTGTAACACACACAAGGCACAGCATGGAAGTGGGACAACAACTGTGGTGCCCACAGTGCTACCTGAGCCAGGCATGCACCACACCAGTGACAAGAGGCAACCCAGCAACGTGACGGGTACAGTGGCTGCCCTGCAGGGACTGCCGCCACTGACATGCCAGTGGACCGTGCAGGTCACAGACATGCATGTGTGTCAGCTGCACAGGCCATGGATGGGCTGATGGGTGCACCATGGACACAGAGCATGCACCATGGACCACTGCACACAGTCATCCAGTGCACAGGGAACAACACAC
Organism: Neoceratodus forsteri; assembly: GCA_016271365.2. NCBI lineage: Eukaryota > Metazoa > Chordata > Ceratodontiformes > Ceratodontidae > Neoceratodus > Neoceratodus forsteri. The sequence goes on along the minus strand of CM028132.1, from coordinate 640,264,340 downwards.
ACACCACAGACACTGACTGATAGCTACCCCCACACCATAGTCACCTCCACATGGATACACACACACCATGACCACACCACCCCTGACGCCATGCACACCACTGCAGCTGAGCACCTATAGCCCGCTGCAAATCAGAGACCACAACAGTATTCATATCAAAATTAAATGTATTGAAAAAATATATAACAATCAACTATATACAATAATACAAGAACTATATACAATATAACATAGGAACTATATACAAGGTTGGGGGGGCCACAAACAAGGTGGGGGTGCGTAGAGGGCAGGGGTGGACAAATGGGATGGGGAAGGAGGGGTGTGAGGGTGGGTCCAGGGGGGTAGGGGAATACTGGGAGCAATCCATCACTAGCAGGAGCGCCTCTCCCTGCTCTGGCTCCTCCGGGCCCTGTGCCTCCTCAGTACCCTGATCTCATCTAATCATTGCAGGATGTCCAGCGACGCCCGTGCCACCACCAATATCTCCCACAGTGCCTCCTGGATCTCATGAAGATGGCAGGTACCTAGGACAAGGGAGCAGAGTCAATAGGTGTGAATGCACAACCCCATGCAGTCCGCCCACTGTGCATGGCATACGGCCATGGGACATACCACTGTGATGGTGTGTGACCACCCACAGTGATCACATCTACAGGACCTGCCCACCCAGGTGCATACAGCCATCCGGAATGCTGCACACACCCACCGGCCAAGTCATGCACAGCACCACCATGGCCGTTTAGTGACATGACTATGTGGTGCAAAGGCAGTGGCACAACCATGTACCTGGTGCACACATGGACCACCATTGACATACTCCCAGACATGCATTGCCACTGGACAGTGTTGACTATAACAAGTTGCGTGCATGGCAGTGGTGTCGATGGATGGTGGCCATGCCCCGCTGCCCACCCTGTCACACAGCATGCAATAGTAATCATGGATGTATGGTACTCACCCTCATTGGGCCGGTCAGGTGGGCGGTGATGGCCCTCGCCCCACCTGGCTGCACCATCTTCCTCCCGCCTCCGCTCCTCCCTCACACGGCGGTGTTCCTACAGGCCTGTGGGGCAAACAAGGAGAGAGAACAACAGTACAATCGAAGCAAAGTCCCCTGCCCCCAAGTGTGTGCCTCCACCGAGCTGAGACCCACCACCCCACACCTGTGAACACCACCACAGCCAACCCCATTGGTAACAATATTGTATGTCCAGCACATGGGAGGACCCTCCACATGTGCTGGACACATACAACACTGTTACCCATATGAATGATAAAAATGTGTTGATGGAACCCCTACCTGGCCGTGGCACCGTGCCCCTCCTGGCACATGCCTGCAGGCATGCAAGTAGCTCCGGCTCCCTCCTCCACAGGTCCCCATATCGGTGCCTGCACTGCTCCACACTCCTCCCCCATCCAGCAGCCTCCTCCAGGGTAGTGGCCACCTTCTGCCACACCTGGGTCCTGGCCCTGTCCAGGGGCGCCTCCCTGAAGAGAGGCCCATGGTGTGACTCCACAATGGTCACTAGATTCGCTAATTCAATCGCAGACTACTGGGCTGCCCTTCTGCGTGCCATTCTCTCTCTTCTAGTTGGCAATATGGTGCTCTTCAGCACGGCTCCCCACGTGCAGATGCTGCGCAGTACAGCACTGCCATTCCCTATTGCGCTGTTACCGAACAGTGCGATAGAGGTGCACCCATGCCTGATGCATGGCACCTAGATGGCAAAGGTCGGGCACAGGGTCAAGGGTCTCTGGTGCATGTGGACACACAGCGCCATTGGAGCACAATGCGGCGTGGTGCGATTGGCTGCCTGTGCCAGTGCCATAGCGACCTACCACGCAGTTAGCCCATTGCACCTATGATGGCCCAGTGCCACAGTGCCACGTAGTGACCATCGCTATAGCACCACTGGCACAATGGTGGCCATGCCCTGCATTGCCTACCACACACAGCACGTCATCAGTGCAGCAGACACCTGTGTCAGCAACTCGGGCATGCGCAGTGAGGTGTGTACTACGCATGTCACAGAACTGCACCATTGGCTCAGCACGTTCAACACAATTGATCAAAGTGCAACAGCATGATATTCAGCCGTCATATGCAAATCATCTAATCAGCCATTCAATGGCGCAGCACTGCAATTTGCATCTACTTAAAGTTGATCCTCGCCTCATTTGCATGGGTTGCGCTATAAAAGTGAGACATTGTGCTGCAGTGGCCATAGTCAGTTACTGCAGTCTATTGGTGAGTTGCATGCTGTTTGGGAGTGTGGACTGTGGATTTAGGGACATGCATGGGACTGCACAGTCACAGGTAACAACTGCCATTCTTACAGGCTACATAATGACTGAGCAGGTTGTTGGAGAGGAGGAACACGGTGGTGGGAGGATGAGGAGGCCTAACTTTACAAAGGCCGAAACCGAGGCCCTGTCCGAGGCCTACCTGGATCAGAAGCCACTTCTCAGTGGACGGTGGGGAATACTTCAAGTCTGTGCTGCTGCATGGGAGGAGGTGGCACGTGCTGTGAACCTGCATGGCAGCCACCAGCGCTCCGTGCAGGAGTGTAAGAAAAAGATGGGCACTGACAGGAGGAGGATAAAGGAGAAGGTGGCTGCCATCAGGGCAGCATGTGCTGCAACAGGTGGGGGACAGCCAGAGGTGGTACAGCTGACTCCACAGGAGAAGAGGCTTGCTGGAAGCATGCAGCGCAGTGCCATTGAGTGTGTTCCAGGTGGTGGCTTCCAGACGGGTAGTGGCCCATCACTGCATGGTAAGTCACGGTCTGTTTATGGGGGGGGGCAGGGTAGGTCACACGCAGTATCGTGACTTTGCTTTCCCTTACAGATCCTGAGTGTCTGCATGGGTCAGCGGTGGTGGGCCTGTCCACTGAGGACAGTCAGCTGGAGTTGGAGGAGGGACCATCCAGCTCCACAGGTATACGTGGAGCATTGCGAGACTGGGGCCGCCTGGCTGTCCACACTGATGTCATTGTAACAGGTGTGGAGGAAGCCCTGCCTGTGTCCCAGCATGCTGTCCATGGATGCCAGCATGCTGTCGACTGTAACCGGTCTGGAAATCCTGTCACGGTGATGATGACACTACCGTCATGGGCGGTGACACGTGTGCCATGGGATGGCCACACAGCAGGAGCAGTCGTGCCCATGGCAGTGGGTGGTGCTGCCTTGGAGGCCTGTGTGTCAGCACAGTCCCAGCCTGTGACTGTCAGCACCAGTGGGGCACTGGTGTCTGTTCAGGACAGTGGGACTGTTGCGGCCACTCCGGCGGCACCACTGAGCCCTGAGGAGCGGCAGCCAGAGGGGCAGCATCAGCAGTCGGCCAATGGGCTTGGGCATACAGGGTTCAGCGGCGGCATCTGTGCACCGCCTGTGGACATGCCCAGACCTGGTTCTGGTGCGCAGCACCCACCCTCAAGGGGTGCTGATCATCGGGGCCGTGCACACCCTGAGGGACAGGATGCCGAGGAGGCTGATGACCTCTTGGATGAGCACACCCGCCTACTGCAAGCATCAGTCCAGCAGCAGATGCGGCTTGCAAAGTCCGTGGATGCACTGCTTGTGGCTCTGGAGTGGGCAGAGGAGCATCGCAGCAGGGACACTGCATTGATCCTGGTAGGGATGGAACATTTACGGGAGAATGTGACAGCTGCCATTGACGGGCATGCACAGGCATTCACTGTTGTCATGGCCACAATGGGCACACAGTTAGGTGCCCATGCATCGCGGACACCATGCAGTGCACTATCCACCCCCCATTCCTGGCATCATGCTACTCCCACCCTGTCAACACCGGGTTCAGCTGTGGGCATCCCGAGCACTCCTGGCGCAGGCATGTTTGGTGTGCTGCAGACCCCGGCACGAGCACGGTCGCATTCCTGCAGTGGAACCCCTGGGGGACCATTGGTGCCACCCCATGAGGCCAGTGGTCAGCCTGTCAGTGCTGGCGGGTCTTGGTGGGGCCGCCCATGCATCCGTGGTGGCCAGGGCACTGTGTCGTGTGACTGACCTGTCTCCCAGTGTGGCTACTGTCTGGTGCTGCCCTGTGTGCATTGTGTGTTTCAGTGGGCAGTGCACGGGTGGGTACCCGGCCCAGCACATGGACACACAGTCCACCTGCACACCCTCCCGGCTGCTGTCCTCAGTTGCATGTGCATGATGATGCCTGCATTGCGCTGTACACCAATGTGCAATGGTGCTCAGCATCTGACACACGCACATGGACAGGCAGTGGGCATGGTGGCCTGTGGACATGTGTGTTGCTAGGGTTGGCATTCTGGGTCGGTGTGCCTCCTGCCCTCTGTGCATGTTTGGTGCATTGTGTGTGTGTGTGTGTGTCCATCCGCGTGGCATGTTAATCCTCACCCATCCCTGGTTGTGTGTGTGCTTCTGTGCCCTGCCACTTCCCTTGATGGCATGCACCCCTGGTGTGTGTCCATGTGTGTTTGTGGGTTGTGCCTTAGCCACTGGTGGTTGCACATGGCCCCATGGCTTACCTGGGTTGGCTGAAGTGCTCCTCTGTGATGGTGTCCCAGTGCAGCTGTGCCAGCCGGAGCAGTCGGGGGTCCCGTCGGCCAAGGGGGGGCTGCCCATCACCATCTTCCCCAGCATCCCCATCATCCCCATTGCTGTCCCCCTCTTTGACCTGTATGGCTATCCCACATTAGTTGGCCATGTTGTATAGGATGCAACAGGCCAGGAATAGCCAACAGGCCTTTGAGGGGCTGTACTGTAGGGCACCGCCAGAGGTGTCCAGGCAACAGAAACGTGCCTTCAGCATCCCAAATACCCACTCGATGACATTATGTGTGGTGGCGTGTGTCTCATTGTAGTGTTGCTGTGATGGGGTCGTGGGCCGCTGGTAGGGTGTGAGCAGCCAGGGACAGAGTGGGTATCCACTGTCACCTGTGTGTAGAGGGCGGAGATTAGTTTGGTGATCAGCATCGCCCTGCCCCAGGCCATGTAGGCCACTACACATGTCACCTCTGGCCATGCCCCCCATGCCCTATGATTGTCCATGTGGTTTACATACTCACCCACTAGGTGTCCAGTGGGGATGTCCCCACTCCCGAATCTGTGGCACAGTGCCAACTGGTGCCAGATGAACGAATCATGTGCTCCCCCAGGGTGTGTGGCACAGACATTGATTATGCACCCCCTGGCATCGCACAGCACCTGGCAGTTGATGCTGGCATAGCCCTTGCGATTTATGTATGCGGCCCCCTTGGGGCCAGGTGGCGTGTGTATGGCCACATGGGTGCAGTCTATTGCCCCTAGCATGCCAGGCATACGTGCTACCCTGTGAAACTCCTGTATGTTTGCTGTACACTCCGCTGCTGTTCTGGGGAAATGGATGTACTCCGCAGCATGTGGCAGCAGTGCGCTGAGGAATTGGGTGAGGTGGCATGACGTGGCTGACTGGGTTATGCCTGTTGTGTCCCCTGTTGGTCTCTGGAAGGTACCTATGGTGAGCAAGCAGATGCAGGCTGTTACCTTAGTCTCCACTGACAGGGCATGGCTCTGTCGTGTGGGTGCCTGCATCACATCACTGCACAGCTCACAGAGCCACCTCAGAATTGCCCTATTCAGGTGGTACTGGCCCACAATCTCAATTTCAGTGTACAGCTCAAAGCTGGTGTGGGCTTGGTACTGCCTGTTAGGGGCATACCGCTGACAGGCCCTTCCACGGCCACGTCCCCCTGCCATACACCTTCTCACCCCCCTCATAACAGCCTCTATCTGGAAGGTGGCACTAGCCATGTCTCTAGCTTGTGTTCAGCATCCCCACAGCTGTTGCTGTATTCCCCCCGCTGTCCTGGCTGCTACTTCCCCTGCACCGGGAAAACCTGCCTGTGCTGGCCTCTGTGCTGTGTGGCTCCCCACACCTTCCCTGTGCCTGGCTGTTCAGAGTGACCTTTCCCTGGCCTGCCCTGTATGTGCCTCCTGCCCTGTCTGTCTGCCTATGCTTCTGACTCATGTGGCTTCCCTGTAGCGTTCTTGCACCTCTCCCTTGCTCCTTTTTATTTTGACTAATTTCCGATATGGCGCAACTTCCACTTGCTCCCCCTATTGCGCATGGCGCAAGTCGTTGAATATCGCACTGCGCCATTTATGCATGGCTCCTCCCCCTTCAGTTGCACATGCCTTCATTATCATTGCGCTGTTGCTCAGCATGATTTCTGGGGCGCAACTGCCTCCTGCTGAATATCACAGAATGGCGCAATTTCGGACTTGCGCAGGCGCAACCCTATTGCGCATGGCTCAACTCTTTTGAATATCTGGGCCACTGAATCTAATGTCCTCTGTTCCTAAATGGGGGAATTTCTAAAAAAGAAAAACAAAAGAAAGAGAAGGTAAATCGTACAAGGGACCGTAATAAAAAGTATCGAATCAACACTTAAAAAATACCTCCTCTTCTGATGCCCAGATGAACTTGGAGATCTCACAAAAAAGCAAACGGAAAAATAAGAAAACTATCACCCAAACAGATTCACCAATTAATATCAAAGAAAATAAAAGGTTTGTTTTTTATTGAAGTCTCAAAATTATAACACCTTTGAGTCAGAGGCTCTTTTACAAAGGCTCCACATCATAGATGGAAGAAACAGAGGGACGATTAACACAGTAACATAGTACAGAAGATGAATGAGTATACAGAATACATAAAATACATAGTAAGCGCTGCGTACTGTGGGTATCATGAGTTACAAGGTTACAGGTATTGTTCATCATGTAGTAGCAGTCAGATGGGTGACCGTGTCATAAACTGCAAAGCTGTAGAGTTCAGACTTGGAGGGTAAAAGAGTTGCTAGGACCTGCCAGAAATAATAGTTGCAGGCTGCCAAAGGTAAGCATTGTACAGAGGAGGGTGCGGGATGTCCTAGATCAAGAACTTAACTGCAGACATAAGAGGAGGAGACTAGGAGTAGGGCACAGATGCATACGAGGGGGGCAGATGGCCTGGGTGTTGAAGGGTGGGGGTAAGGGTAACACTCAAGAGAAGGGGGTAAGGCAAGAGGAGATGGGGAGGCATAGAAAGGTTACGTAGGAAAAGTGGTAGACCCAGGAGGAAATCTTCTCATGTGGAAAAAACAACTAAAAATGGGAAAAATGATTAATGTTGAAGTAATAGACAAAGCACAGGAAGAGAGTAATAAACCAGGACTCGGCGCCAGGAGTAAATCCAATTATCGGACAAGAAATCTCTGATGAGGAATTGGTCAAGGTGGCCTACCAAGCAGAAAATCCTGCCAGTTGAAATCTCCCTTCATTAGAGAAGATTTAAGTAACCTGTGGTTGTCCACTGATGCCCCAGCCAACAATGTACACAGAAACCTGTTGTGGGTGCCCCGATTGGCAAACAGTTTATTAGCAATTCTTCATTTTTACAACCAAAAATATCATCATCATCATCACCATTACTTCCAACACATTTGAAGCCTTTCATTACGGTTTTCCTTTCCTTTCAAACATCCCCCATATCCACTTTGTTTAGTCATATGTACATTAATATATATACATTATTGCACTTTATTGCACTTCATCCACCACTCTTAATTTTTAATCTTTTCTCTTCTCCCCAGATATACACCTGGGGGACCCCTCTCATTTCTTCTTTCTTCTCAGGGCACTAGTGTACACTATATGCTCTTCTTCTTCCAGTCTTTGTGGCCTTCTGGTCCACCTGTTCCCCCCTCCCCCCCTTCAGTTCTTTATTTCCTTCATACCGACCGCCCACCTTTGATCGTACCTGTATGCCGCAGCGTACCCAACATTCATGAAACCTTTTACTTACAACCACCTTCCAACTGTCCTTGCAGTTGGCCCTTCTGTTTTCCTTTCCTTTTTTGGGTGGGTGGGAGAATTTCTAAATGCAGCAAAAATGAAGACTGAGCCTCCTGCAGCTGCTTTTTAACCCCAGTAGCCCTTCCCCTTCAGCCTCCACCCTTATCCAATCCCATTCATTCTCTCTGTCTAGCCCCTCCCTCATGGCCTCATTTTCTAGGTCACAGACCCCCTACCTCTCCCCCCCCCCCCGGATTGCCACCACTGATTACCACCGGGACACCCCCATTGGCTGGGGTCCACAGGACAGCAGGGCTTGCCCCTTTAAACTGACAAGCTTCATTGTCCACTGATTCCCCAGTCAATAACATACACAGAAACCTGTTGTGTGTGCCTGGATTGGCAAACAGTTTATTAAAAATTCTCCATTTTTACAACCAAAAATATCATCATCATCACCATTACTTCCAACACATTTGAAGCCTTTCATTACAGATTTCATTTCCTTTCAAACATCCCCCATATCCACTTTGTTTAGTCATATATACATTATTATATATACATTATTGCACTTTATTGCACTTTAACAACCACTCTTTTTAATTTTTAATCTTTTCTCTTCTTCCCCCCAGATGTACACCTGGGGTACCACTGTCATTTCTTCTTTCTTCTCGGGGCACTAGTGTACACTATATGCCCTTCTTCTTTCAGTCTTTACACCTTCTGGTCCACCTAGCCCCCCTTCAATTCTTTACTTCCTTCCACTAGACCTGTCTCCAGCTTGCGATGGATGGCAGGTCTTTCCCCTTCTTTATTGGTCTCTCTCCTTCTGCCAAGCTACTATGCAGTCCTCAATCCCTGTGTTAAACAAGTCATTACCTAAACCTGACACGTGCACCCCATTCCTCCTATAATATTCATCATCCCTTTCATCAATGCTCCTCCTAATAACCTTTCCCTCTGTACCTAGAAACCGTGCCCCCGCTCACTGATTCATTCTGTGCCTGACCTTAACAATAGCCTTGTGGCTCAGTGCATATCTCCAAACCCTCCTGGGTACCATATCTGACCAAACCAGGGTAACTCCTGGCCACCAACTCATAATTTTGTTAATGTCATATTTTATATCATAGAAGATGTCCAGCCAGGGTCTGGACCCCAGGTCGTTCCCTCCCAGGTGGACACCTAGCATATCCGGCTCCGGTTGAGTATCCCTCATCTCCCATTCAATTGGCAGTAGTTGTGCCCACTTCATTCCTGTAAACTCCTCTCCATGTAAGTTTACACTGCCTGGGATCCTGATACAGCTGCCATCCCCATGGCCTTTGTGCTGCTCTCCTGTCCACCCATTAAATAAATGAGTGCCCGCATATCCAGACCTCTAAGCTCCTCTTGTGCCCTGTTAAACAATAAAGAATTCATGAGAATGATTCCATCTATCCCCCCACCTTCCCCCCTCACCTCCCACATTTTGCTTGTTACTTATAGCTGTGTGAGGAAAAACCAGAGAAAACAGTTAGCATCTCAGTCCAGCAAAGGTCTTGCATATCTCTTATAACAATCAGATGATAAACGCCCAAGCACTTTCAATTCCTACCGAGGCTCTCCATGTGCTGCGACTTCTGAAGCCACCCCAATTTGAAATGAATGTGAGGAATACCTCTTAGTGTCCTCCCCCAAAGAATTCAATACCTTTCTTTAGAAGTGCAACCACCTGCCTGCATGTTACTGCCTTCTCATCCCCATGCTTGAATAACAGCCCCGTCCTTTTTCCCTGCCCTGCGACGTATGCCCACAGGGCCTGGACTGGTCAGATGGTTTGATTATGATGCTCTTTTAGTACTACTGTGACCCCTCCACCTTTTTTGATCAGTCTTTGATCTTGTTATAACCAGATGCACCTCCCGCTTTCCAAAGGTCAGGTTCTCCCACTGTAGCCCCTGCCGCAACATACCACTTCGCTGACTCTGAAAGCCCCATGCCACATTGCCATAAATATGGTACCAAATAATAAAGCTTTGTCCTTGGATCTGCACACCCACAGCATTGCCTATACCAGATCCACCAGTTTTGCCTCAGAAATCGGTCTTCTGATGTCCTCAGACCTCCCCTTCATCCTAAGACACCCCTACATCATTCTGCATATTAACATGCTCTTTGTTGGGTTCCCCCACCTTTTCATGTTACACATCGAACTGATGGAGGCGAGGTGCACCCCCATCATGGCATGAGCTACCCCCATCTGCCATCCATGATACACAAACTTTCCCACCTGGTCCTCTGTCACTGCTCCACTTACCTTCATGTGGTAGCCCTCCCCGAAGTCCTGAAAAACTCTCCATAACCACTCATATGCCTTTAGGGTCCTTGGGCCTCAAGAGTTATGAAACAGTAACTCAGCTCCCTCCAGCCAATCTCCCATATGAACACTGAAACTGGTGTCCTCTGTGTTTCTGTCCTTGGGGCGATGGTCTGGAATCTGTCTAGCTGCAGATGGGAGAGGCTGTCAGCGATGTTGTTCTGCAACACTTCGATGTGCCTAGTCCTAAACGACATGTTAAGCCTGAGACCCTGCAACACTAGCTGGTGTAGCACCTGCATAACTGTCTCTGACACGGACCCTCTCTTGTTCATAACCTCCACCACCGCCCTGTTGTCACACCAAAATGTGACTTTCCTGTTTCTTAGCTCCTCCCCACAGATTAACATACTGTACTGACCCAAATCGGTAAAATCTCCAACAGGGTGCTGTCCTTAGTGAGGCCTGCTACTTTCCATTCCTCTGGCCATGCTTCCAAAAAACATTTTCCTTTACAATTTTCCCCCATGCCTAAACCCCCCCCCACTGTATCAGTGTATAGCTCCAGATCTGTATTAAATACCCAGTCATTCTGCCTAAATGTCATACCATTAAATTCCCTTAAAAATGTTTCCCATATCTTGTCTAGCCCGGTGGCGCTGAGGATTGAGGCTCTGGATGCCACACCTCATGCAACGCCGGTGACCCGGGTTCGGGAATGGACTCGGGTTGCTTGGGCGCCAGCAGGGGAGGCAAGGATTGAGTGTCACAGATCTCCTTCCTCAGGGTGCAGGGGTCTGTGCAGTGAATAACACAGCTAGTGGGGCTCGCCTGTGCCATGGGTGCTTGGTTGCCTCCACGGAGGTGGAGATGGCTGCACCCATTGCAGGGTGCGTGGGCACAAAGGGGCAAAAAAGGACAAACAAATCCCTGGCAGCAGGGTGACACCTGAGTCCCAGCAGGCACTGCTCCCAGGCCGGGCATAAGGTAAGCCCTGGTAATTCTGGGGGACAGAGCTGGGGGAGGGGTCAGGCAGAAGGGGGTTGTTGGGGGGAGGCATAGAAATGGCAGCTATGTTAAAAAAAAAATGTTTCCCATATATCTTGGTCACCTTGGGTACCCTTTGCTATGTCCACCCAAGGGCGGGGCTAACTAGCCCCTTTTGTTGCCCTGGCTAGACACCAAGTGAATGCCCTTTCTGGTCCTATTGCACTGCATGCAAAATTTAAGTGCCCCAGGAGCTGCTGTACCTGCTTCAACTGTACCACCTCCTTCTCCCCATGTGCTGTAGTAGCTGCCTCAACCTTTCCACCTTCTTCTCTGGTAGTCAGAATAGCTCCCTCTCTGCATCAGTTCTATGCCCAAAAATTCAGGGCTTTAGCTAGGCCCCTCTGTCTTGTCAGTGGCTAACAGTACCCCCAGTTCCTGGCACATACCTTGGAAGCATGACAACATGTGTTCTGTCTCGGCCTGTTCCCTTTCTATCAGTAGGAAGTCATCCAGGTAGTGAATTACCCCGGTGTATCCATACCTCTTCTGAAATACCCATTGGAGCCAGTTGCTAAAAAGCTCAAAAGTTGCACAAGCAATAGAGCAGCCCATCAGCATGACCTTGTCAAAATACTATTCTTCCCCAATTTTGAAACCCAGCAAATTCCAGAACCCTTGGGTGGACCAGTAGCAGTCGAAATGCAGCCTCAATGTCTGTCTTTGCTTGCCAAGCTCCACGGGTGGCTCTAATGAGCTGTACTGCCTCTTCTAATGTGGCATAAGTGACTTTACTGTCATCTTCTGTGATGTAGTCATTTACCAGTTCCTCTTCAGGAAAGGATAAATGGTGAATCCAGTGGAACTCACCTGGCTGCTTTAATGGTACCAGCCCCAGGGGTGAGACCCTCAAGTTCTCCAAAGGTGTCTCCTTGAATGGCCCTTCTACCCTCCCTGCTAACACCTCTTTCTTTATTTTCCAATCTAACACCTCCTTTTTTCCTTTTGCTGACCCAAAATTCTTTGCCGTCCTGCTTTTCCTACGAACATTGAAGTTTAGTCTAAAGTCATCCTTAAAACCTTCTAGCAGTGTCCTGGCTTCCCCCTTGTTGAGGCAGTCCCTTGCCCATTCCTCCAGCATTTCTTGTCTTATTGGGGTTACTGCCAATAAAAAATGTCCCAGCCATGTACTCTTCGACCCTTTGTGTTGAGAGCCACTGATTGTAGCCTGGCCCACCTCAGAAACCTTTTCCCCTCATACCCCTCCCCCACTGCTGTCCCCTGCACATTTCACGCAACCCCGAAAGGGCTGATTGTTCTGCAGGTTGGTTGTCCCCCCAGTGCTCGGATTGAACCAGTTGGTCCAGCATTTTGTGGCTGGGTGGCTGCTCCCACACTTTAAACATGCATGCCTGAATCAGCCAGGAACAAAATGCTCTGTTATAGCCCCAGCAACATTTCTGCCCCATGCTCTGTTTTTTCTCTCCCTTTCTCCTTCGTTGTTCCCACTGCTGGTCAAACAGTTCAGGCACAAATCAGGCTGTCTTGTGTCCCATCTCACATCCCCAAATGTAGCCATCTGCTGTCAGAACTGTTCATCATATTGGAGCCAATTATTCCCACCCTGCACGTTTGCCTTCCTGATTATCAAGCAGTAGGTGAGATGGGGGGGTTGCCAATTCCATTTTTTTCTCAATTACCATTGCAGTATAAATCATAAAGCCCACCATCCATGAATCCCACGTCTTCCCTTTGTTCCCCTTCTCCTTCTTCTCTTTCCCCAGCAGCATCATATCTGCTGCCATGTCCTTCTTGGCCATGCTTTCTTTCTTGTCATATTTTGTGACAACCTCCTTACTTACCAAGTCAAAGATGTCAATGTACTCCATTGGACATGCTGACTAGATCAATTTCTAAAATGTAGCAAAAAATGAGGGCTGAGCCTCTTGCAGCTGCTTTTTAACCCCAGTAGCCCTTCCCCTTCAGCCCTCACCCTTGTCCAATCCCATTCGATCTCGCGCTCTCTCTCTCTCTCTAGCGCCTCCCCCTATGACCTCACTTACTAGGTCACAGTCCCCCTACCCCGCTCCCCTGTTTGTCACTGGGACACCCTCATTGGCTGGGGTCCAGAGGACAACAGGGCTTGCCTTTTTAAACTGGCAAGCCTCATTACCAGGTAATGAAGCAGTCATTTCAATTTATGGCATTCACCAAAACAAAACTGAAAACCGGTACAACTTTGAGTTTTTATTTATTTATTTAATTCAGAAATACACTTTTGAACAAAAGTACTCTTTTGCAAAGGTTTCACATCATTTTATAGTTACAGAGTTTTCAACATAACATACAGGAGAATTTAGATCAACATGAGCATTGTCAGAGGTGGTTCACATAGGAGCATTGTCAAGAGCCGTGCATGCAGAATAGGTGTATTCAAGTAGCAATAATACAAATGAGCAAGGGCAAGAGAATTTCCAGAGGAACATTGTCAAGTACAGAGCAAGGAGAAAAGCTTACTGTTAAATCATAAGGCTGCAAATTGTGAAAGCAATCAATTGTAGCAGTTACATTTGGCTCTGAGTGAGAGAACCTTTCTTAGTTCCCGCTTAAATTGGACTATTCTAGGGAGGCCCAGCAGTGGTACAGGGAGTTCGTTCAACCACTGTGGAGTTCTGACGGTGAAGGAAGCAAGGCCTGACTTGATTTACAGAAAGGTGCTGATAGGGCATTCCTGGCCTTTTTCCTGGTAGAATATTGGTTGAGGATAGGGTGAAGTAGGTCCTAAACTGCAGGTGGGGTGAGGTCTATTAGAGCTTTTTCCCCAAGCAGGCACGTCTGGTATCTTATTCTATCCTGCAGGGGAAGGCAATTGGTTTTGGAATATAGGAAGCAGGTATGTGTGAGTGTGTCAGCCCCAAGAAAGAAATTACATGCCTTATTTAATACCAGCCTTACCCTGTTGAGAACAGAGTCAGTGACCGTTCCATATACTGGACAGCTATAATCTAGTATCAGGAGGATTGTGCTGGATACTGCAGTACATTTGACTTCAGGGTTGAGGTTGTGCCATTGCCTGTACAGGGCTCCTTGTTTTTGATTGACAGCACTAATAATGTTGTCAACATGGGGTGCAAAGGAGATTGTGTCATCGAGGATGACACCTACTGTAGCTATTTAAATGAGCCTGTCTATTCTAGAGCAGCTCCTTTCTCACTTATTATGATAAAGAGAGAGAGAGATCTTTTTTTCACAAGAGGACCAGCAAACAATATGGTTTTGGTTTTCTTGTAGTTCAGTACTAGTTTATTTAGTTTGAACCAGTTTTCCAGTGACCCAAAGCTACATTGTAGTTCACGAGGGAGAACCTCCTGGAGTGGACTACTGGAATAGATAACAATGTCATCCACATATAGAAGCACCTCTGAGGTGGGGCAAGCTTCAGGGAGATTATTTATAAATGGTCTGAACTGGAGAGAACACAGTATTAAGCATTGCAGTACCCCAATCGAGACACTTTTGACATCAGATACTGCTCCATTGATCTTCACACATTCTGAATGGTTGATAAGATAGCTGTGGAACCAAGTCACTGTGTCAGAGAAGAGGTCTAGGGTGTGCAGCTTGGCTAACAGTAGTTAGTGATTTACCAAATCAAATGCCTTTGTTAAGTCAATATAAATGGAACCCACCAGGTGGCCACTATCAAGGGCTTCATGAAGGAAGTTAGTATACTCAATAAGAGCAGTGTTGGTGTCATGAAGCTTCCTGAACCCATGCTGGTGTTGATGCTGGATATTATATTTACAGAGGCAGGTGAATAGTTTGTCTGATACAATTCTTTATAGGGCCTTAGACAATGGGGAGAGGACTGATGTTGGCCTGAAATGGGTGACAGGTGAGTGGTCCCCACTTTTGTGAACAAGGGTGACTAGAGCGGTTTTCCAGACACCTGAGAATTGGGAGTACTGCAGGAAGACATGAAGTATTTTGGTTAGGGGGAGAGCAAGTTCATCCAGGGCCAGAGCCATCAGTTTCATGTCTGAAGCATTATTTCCCACTCTGGTTTTACCCAGTACCTGTTTTACATACTTGAATGTGTCTGCTACGGTGGAGGATTTAAAGTAGAACTTTGGGTTATTAGTGTTTTGAGCAGAGTTTACTGGTTAATCAACTATTTGAACAAAAATTGGCAACCCTAAATGGGAAAAATGATATAATACATGTAATAAGAGACACCTTGAATGAGGGGCTGCCAGTCTGCATGGCTTTTTTGGACATGACAATTATGAGGTGGGTGCAGGGGCAGCTCTTCTGACTCAGTCATTTGGGCTTAAGTGCAGAGTCATCTATTGCCATCTTAACATATTTAAAAGAGAATAAAGAAAACTTTAATTAGGGCAAATGAATCACAAAACTGAACATGGAAAATTGTTTTGGGGAAAAGGGAAAACCTCATAATAGATCAAAATAGGGAGGATCCACACCTTCGAACCATACATGGTTTAGAACTCAATGCAATGAAAACCATGACTCAGTCATAATGACAGCTTGTTATCAGATAAGGAGAATTTGGGAAATTGGGCTTGGCTATAAAGGAATTCAATGGAAATGGAGAGAAAGTAGGTTCACCATTCTGGAACAGGTTATTGTAGCAATCTGAGATAAACTCCTCTTGAACTTTATCCTTACAGAGGCACATAAGCTTGACGAATTGGGTATACTTACAGTACATGTGAATGCCCCCCTACTCAAAAAGACAAAACAAAGCAATAATTTAGAAAATAGAATATGCCAGGAACAAATCTGGAATACAAACACCACTAATAATCAGAGATATGTGGGTCCAAAAAGCAATATCCTACCCTTGGCTACAGAAACTTAGATGCAAGTAACTCCTCATATTCAATTGGTCAACTGTTTTCAAGTCTTAGTAGACTTAAACAATGATTGACTCCCTGAAACTCATATACTGGAACAGGAAACTCACATGGGATGTGAGAAAGGAAAGGTAAATAAAATCAACACCATTCTTTCTTGGAATATAATGGGTTTTACTAAAACTCTTGTAGGTGTACTGTTTAAAAATTCATTTCACAATATAGTATAATACGCTTGCAAGAAACTTGGGTACTTGAAGAAATCTGGCTTGAAGGGTATGTGTGCATCTTGATGAAGACAAAAAGAGTAGCTACCTCAGGAAGTCCGATAGGAGGTTTAGCAACTTTAAAGATGGAGTCTGGTCAAAATGTCTGGCATCAATAAATTCAGAATTTGGATCAGCATATCACCAATCAGCATCATGCCAAAAATGAGGTATCAAAGTTACTTTGTTTAAAACATTTTCTAATACTAAATTCACTGCCTGTTAAAAAAAAAAACAGTTTCAATGCAGAGCTAATAATGATGTCATAAACAGAATCGCACCCTTTTTCCTCCAGGCAAAGCTACCTTACAGGGCTTATTTCTCACACACTACAATGCAATTGCAATGATAGTAAGCATCTGTTAAAGGAAAGCCCTACACTGGGTGGATCAGGGCATGGATTTCCGTATAATGTGCAGATGCAAAGTACAGTACTTAAGAATGGATGAATCAGTGCCACATGGGAAAATTGGTGTGAGGAAAAGGAGGCAGGGGAAATGGAGGGATCTATCCCTGAGGACTGGGTTTGAAAGGGCCTTGGGTGGATAAGTGCCAGGGCTGGATGGAGTGCATCTGAGAGTTCTAAGTGAGCTAGTGGAAACACTGGCTAGCCCTTTGGCAGACCTGTTTGATGCCTCGAGACTGGGTGCATGCCAAGGAATGGAGAATGGCACACGTGGTGTCTATCCACAAGAGGGGACCCAGAGAGGAACCAGATAACTACAGACCAGTCAACCTCACCTCCATTATTGGTAAACTGATGGAGACCACACTAAAGGTGAGGCTGGTGGACTTTCTTGAGCTAAATGGTCTTCAGGAAGATCCTGTCAGAAAAACTTGATTGACTTTTTGAATGGGTAACCAAAACTGGACATAGGCAAGGCGGTTTTATTTTTTATTTATTAAAATCTTGGTGAAAAAAATACTTTTGAGCTAAAGCTCATTTACAAAGGTCAGTGTTTAGACAAGATATACAATGCTTATACAGTAATTGGAACATGAAGCAGTCACTACAGTATATACAGTACAAAAAACAATATGCTGAACATGAAGTACATAGACTGAGGGAAAACTACCTAAATACAGAGCAATAGCTTCAGCAATTAAGGCATCTAACCTAGAGGCAGGAGGGTGGGGGATTAGATAAGCATCAAATTAGACAGAAATGCAATGAAGGGGTAACTAAGGAAAGCAACTAATGCAGGAGAGGAGGGAGAAAGAGAGGGGTGCCTAGGAAAGCAACTAATGCAGACATGAGCGGGGCCCAGAGGGGGAAGAGGGAAATTGTGCATGGGGGAGGCTAAGAGAGAGGAAAATAGGCTGAGATGGGAGAGTGGCATCCCAAGGAGTAAAAGGAGACAAGTGCAGGGAGTAGTTAAGTAAGTGCAGGTGAGAGTACCAGGGTTAGTAAAGTGGGCTGGAGAGAATTAGGGGATGCAATTGCACTTATTGTTAGAGGTTGTCAGGTGAGCCCTTAGGTTAGTCTTGAATTTGCCAAGCTTAGTGCAGGACTGTAAGTCAGGATTTAGGGAATTCAGCCATTTAGGGGCTCTATATCCAAAGGATCGCTGGCCTTTGTAAGTCCATCAGAAGGGTACTTTTAGTGGCAAGGTACTGGCACTATGGGTGTTCCTAATGCTGTCATTAAGGTAAAGAAGGTCAAGTAATCCAGGGGTAGTGAGACCCAAAGTTGTCTTCTTGGCAATTAGGCAGATTTGGTACTTGATCCTGTTTTCTAAATTAAGCCATTCAATTCAAGAGTAGAGTTCACAAGAGTGTGTTAGTTGGTGGGTTCCTAGCATGAGCCTACAGGCTTTATTGAGAGCCATTTTAACTCTTTGTAAAGCTGTATCAGTAGCTGTCCCATATACAACTAGCCCATAGTCAATAATTGACAGGACTGAGCTGGATACAGCTAGACTAAGGGCTTCATCAGTAAAGCAGAGCTTGTGTTTATACGGCAGGCCAATCCTGGAATTGACTGCTTTAGCCACCCAATCGATGTGATTCGTGAAAGAGAGTGAACAGTCAAGGGTGACCCAAAGATATTTGAAGGAGTGCACCATTTCTAGTGCGTCACCTAGGTGGTTAATAATTATCAAATGATGAGATTTGTGTCTGTTATATGGAGAGGTGAAGAGCATGGCCTTTGTCTTCTTGTAAATTAGAAGAAGCTTGTGACTTTGGAACCATGACTACACTGCTGTGAAACTAGACTGCAATTGTAATTCAAGGGTGGTGGGGCTGACCTGACTAGAGAACAATGCAGCATCACCTGCATACAAGAGGATGTGGCTTGGGAAAGTTGATGGAAGGTTATTTAAAAATAGGCTAAATAGTAGGGGGCCCAGTACTGACTCTTGAGATACACCAGTTGTAACATTACAAGGATCTGAAAAGATATCTATGATCTTTACTTGCTGGGTATGATTCCTGAGGTAACTATGGAACCACTGCATGGATTCAGGTGAGAGGCCAATGAATAACAGCTTGTATAGGAGTAGTTTGTGATTGACCGTATCAAAGGCCTTTGTTAGGTTTATATAGGTAGCTCGTACCATATGCCCTCAGTCAAAGGAGTATTGGATGAAGGTGATGTACTCAATCAAGGCAGTGGGGTAGTACCATAATCCATGTTGTTCCTGGCATTGTAACTGGTATTTGTCTAGGTAGTCTACTATCTGGTCACTAATGATTTTTTGACTGCCTTGGATAGAGGGGGAGAATAGAAATAGGTCGGAAGTTGGAGTAATTGGTTCTATCTTCACTTTTGAAGATTGGGGTGACCATGGCCTTCTTCCATATAGATGGGAATTTGGATGTTCTAAGGGACAGATTCAGAAGCTGGGTTAGGGGCTGAATAATTTCATCCAGGGTGAGAACGAGTAATTCAAGGCAGTTGATATCCTGCATCTGGATTTCAGCAAAGCATTCGACTTAATGCCACATAAAGTGTTGCTCAGTAAGCAGGATGGTGTCAGAACAGGGATGAAGCTAGTAGGGCGGGTCAGGGACTGGCTTCATGGTAGACATCAGAGAGTGGTAGTTGGGGGCAAACTCTCAACGCCTTGACGTATAACCAGTGTGGTCCTGCAGGGCTCAGTGCTTAGCCCAGTGTTGTTTAATATCTTTATTAGCAGCATAGCAGATGGGATAAAAGGTAAAATTTGTCATTATATGGATGACACCAAGCTCTGTGGGAGAGTGGACATGGAGGAAGGGAGAAAGGAACTCAGGAAGGACCTGGCTAGGCTCAAAAACTGTGTAAGGTTATGCACCTGGGAGCAAAGAACATAGGGACAGAATACTCTCTGGGGGGGGGTTCAGGTGACTAGGACTGAAAAGGAGAAGGATCTAGGGGAGGTCATCACTAAGGACCTGAATCAATCTGCCAACTGCAGTAAAGAAGCAGAAAAAGCCACCAGAATGCTAGGGTATATAGCCAGAGGATTTACCTCAAGGAGAAGGGAGGTCCTACTGCCGCTGTAGAGATCACTGGTGAGTCCGCAGCTGGAGTACAGTGTGCAGTTCTAATGCACTCACCTGAAAAGGGACATTAATTTATTGCAGGGGGTGCAACAAAGAGCAACAAAGATGATACAGGGCATGCAGGACAAACCCTATCAGGAGAGGTTGAGGGAGCTCAACATGTATTCCCTGGAGGATAGAAGAGACAGAGAGGGGACATGATCGAAATCTTTAAGTATCTCAAAGGTATAAATAAGGTTAACTCAGATGGCAACTTCAACATCAGGGGAAATGGGAAAATAAGACTCCCTCTCAAATTGGAGGGAGGAAAATTTGAAAGGAAGATAAGGAGGAACTTCTTTACTGAAAGAGTGGTGTCTGGATGGAATAAGCTCCCAGAGGAGGTAGTAGCATCATGGACAGTGAACAGCTTTAAGAAGGGGTGGGATAGGGTGAAAGGGAGGATCATAATGGTGGGGAAGGGCTAGTGAAGGGAGTGAGATGGGAAGGGATGTGGAATCTAGGGAGGATGGGGGGCAGCTCTAGTATACACAACACAAAGCCTTTATCTGCTGGCATTCTGGAATGTGACAGGGGTTGGAATGCCTTGGCAAACATGGCTTTAGAATGACAAAGTTGTGTGCAATTTTTAGAATGCTGCAGGAATGAGATTTTGAAATGGCACTGGGTTGCAACTGTGTAATGCAGTAGTGACACAATTTCAGAAAGTTGCTGGGACACACAATTTTGGAATGTGCCAGGGATGCTAAAATTCATAATGTGGCAGTGTCATATATTTTTAGAATGTGGCAGAGATATACAATTTTGAAATGTGGGAGACACATAGTTGCAGAAGGTGGCCGGGATATGTAATTTCGTAATGTGTCATGGATGCATAAATTTGGCATGTGGTGGTGATGTACAATTTCAAAATGTGGTTTGGATGCTTGATTTTAGATTGTGGTGGCAACATGCAATTTTAAAAGTGGCATAGACACAGAATTACAGAATGTGGTGGTGATGCAGTTTTGGAATGCGGTAGTAATATGTAGAGTTGGGCAGAATGTGAATTCTGCTTTCACAGAACTTTTGCAAAATTTTGTAAATTTCACAAAATTTTCTACACTTCAGCCTTTGGAAAAATCAGACTTTCTGAAATATGTTTGGCAAATTTTCATCCTATTCCACAGAATGTTCTGGTTGAATTGTTGAATGATACACATGAACTGCAGAATGATAGTTCTGAGGAATTCCATTCTGTAGTTTAATATATTAATATTGCAATTCATGTAATTATTCTTCAGCTCAGTGATTAGCTCTGCAGAATTTCTTTCTGCACTTTAATATGTTAATCTACAATTCATACATTCATTCTGCACTTCAGTGACTCACTGAACTGCAGAATGAATGCATGAATTGTTGATTAATGTATTGAACTGCAGAAAGAAATTCCAAAGAACTGACCACAGACAGTGATCAGTTCTGTGGAGTTTCTGCAGTTTAATATAGTAATCTGCAATTCATATATACAGTCCACCATTCTAAGTAAGAATTCCCACAAAAGTTGCCAAAGTGCATTCTGAAATTTGGTGAAAGCAAAATTCTGACTTTCACCAAAATTCTGTGGGCAGAAATTTAATTACACACAGCTGTAGTCACATGCATTTTCAGAATAAGGCAGAAATGCATAATTTTAGAACGTGACTTGGGCATGCAGTTTTGGAATGTAAAAGTCAAATTCAAATGTACCTGCACTCTTGGTGTAGAAATAGAGCTCCACACATCCAATGCAATTTTCAAAGCTTTAATAGCAAATTGTAGTCAGACTAGTGTGTTGAAGACCTCACACCACAACCACATAGACCCAGCACTTTGGGAATTAACCCTTCGTCAGGGAACGTGGAAAGGGAAGACACATGACAGTTTAAATACACCCTTCTAATGCATATTCATTAATTACATTAATATTAATAGAGTCATTTTAGCTTTTCACATCACTAAATATGATCTGCACATAATTAAGGTCATAGATAAACCATAGACTTAAAATAAAATACAAAATTTCAAATCACTTTTTAGTTGATTTTCTCAATTAATGCCTCTCATTCTAGTATACTCCACACTTTTATTATAACTTTTTCTGTGAGTTATTATAACAAATTTCAGGTATATTCCCACTTCCAAAATCACAGTTAGTGCAGAATACAATTTTTTGATCAGTAAGAGGTAAGAGAGAAGAAAAGAAAACAATGGGGCGAAGAACAGAAGCGTGTCAGTCAGCTGCGATCATGTAAGGTTCTCTGTGATCAATAGTTTCCCAATGCCTCTTAAAATAAGAGATGAAAGACATCTAAGAGAAAAAGGGGACAATCAAATAGGTAAAAAAAAATAATTAAAGCTTTTATATGTGGCAAAACAAAGTATCTAAATATTTAGATATCTAAAGTATCTTGTATTCAAAAAACAAAGCAGAAAGTCTATTTATATTGAACATTATTCATAACACTTCCCTTGCTCTCACTATAACATTTTTAAACTATTCTAGGTTATGCACATAGGCCGGGATATTCAGAGCAGTTGCGCTATGCGCAACAGGGATGCGCCGGTGCATGTGCGGCAATGCGCCAGAGAGTGATATAAAGCAGCAGGAAATGTGCAGAACAGTTCCCAGTGTGCCACTGCGCAATGACAATGAATGATTGCACAAGTGCAGGGGACATAGCCATGAATAAGTGGCCCACTGAGATATTCAACCAAAGACGAACGGCGCAAGCGTGGAACAAATGGGAAATGCACAGAGCAGGCCTGAGCACATAAAAAGAGGGAGCAAGGGAGGAAAGGAGGCTTGTAGCAAAGGGCATCCAGACTGAGGGAGTGCGAGGGGCAAGCCACACAGCCATAGTGGTGCCACAGAGTGCGAGGCAGGCAGACAGAGGCACAGAGTGGGGCCCAGGGAGCCTGGCAGGGCCAAACACTGGCCAAGTGAGCGTGTGTGTGAGTGAGATTGTGTGTGTGTGTGTGTGTGTGTGTGTGTGTATGTGAGTGCCTGCCTGAGTGGGTGTGGAGAGGGAGCAAGGCAACCCACAGTGAGTGGGAGTGACACCCAACACAGGAGGGGCAGCACACAAGCACTGTGAGGTGGGAGGTGTAGATCACAGGCTGCAGGCCGGGCATCCCCACACAGGGATCCGCCCAGTGCAGGGGCACAGACAGCAGCCAACTGCTGGGGGTGCCAGGGGGAAGAGTTGCCTAGGAGGGAAGATGCACAGCACAGGTCATGGCCAGTGCCACATTCCAGATGGAGGTGGTAATGAGGGGTGTGAGGAGGCAGGCTGTAGACCAGCTCGACCATGGAAGGGCCCGTCAGTGGTATGCCCGGAACAGGTGGTACCATGCCTGTGTCAGCTTCAAACAGTACAGTGATACAGAGTTCCTGGGCTGGTACCATCTGAACTGGGCTATTCTGAGGCAGCTCTGTGAGCTGTGCAGTGAGGAGATGCAGGCATCCACAAGACAGAGCCACGTCCTGTCCGTGGAGACCAAGGTCATGGCTGTCATGTGCCTGCTCGCCACGGGAACCTTCCAGAGACCAACAGGGGACACCACAGGTATAACCCAGTCAGCCGCATCACGGCTCCTCACACAATTCCTCAGTGTACTGCTGCCATATGCTGCGGAGTACATCCAGTTCCCCAGCATACAGCAAACATGCAGGGGTTCCACAGGGTGGCATGGTTGCCTGGTGTGCTAGGGGCCATTGACTGCACCCAGGTTGGCATCCACTCACCACCTGGCCCTGAGTGGGTGGCCTACATCAACAGGAAGGGCTACCCCAGTGTCAATTGTCAGGTGGTGTGCAATGCCAGGGGGTGCATAATCAAGGTCTGTGCCACACACCCTGGGGGAGCACACGATGCCTTCATCTGGCACCAGTCAGCACTGTGCCAGAAGTTCGATAGTGGGGACATCCCCACTGGCCACCTAGTCGGTGAGTATGCTGTGGATGCGATATGCTGGGTACAGCAGGGCAGGGTGTGATGGATGCCAAGGCATGGGTGCCACAGGGTGTGGCTGAGATGGTGGGGGGGCAGGGACACAGACCACCATGCTAACCTGACATCTCTCCACACAGGTGACAGTGGCTACCCACTCCAGCCATGGCTGCTCACCCCATACCGGTGCCCGTCGACCCCAGCACTGGAACACTACAGTGAGGCACACACCAGCACACGGAACATAATCGAGTGGGTGTTTGGGCTGCTGAAGACTCAGTTCCGTTGCCTGGACAGGTCTGGCGGTGCCCTACAGTACAGCCCCTCAAAGGCCTGTGGCCTATTCCTGGCCTGCTGTGTACTACACAACATGGCCACCAACAGTGGGGATAGCTGTTGAGGTCGAGGAGGGGGACAGAAGTGGGGACAACGAGACCACCACGCCTGGTGGTGGGTAGCCCCCCCCGGGTCAAAGGGACCCCCGGCTGACGAGAATGGCCCAGCAACACAGAGACACAATCACTGAGGAGCACTATGGAGAACACAGGGGAACATACATTGCTGCAGGCAAGGGCAAGGTCCCAGGGCACAGTGGGCAGGCAGGCAAAGGCGGACCCCTTGCCAAAGTCGGTGGATGGGGGGAGCCTAGGCAGGCATTGGGAATAGACACCCATGCAGCATGCATCACGGGCACACATGCCACACACACACACACACACTCACACACATGCACACACACACATATGCATAGAGTACCCATGACACCCCTGCCCCGCACCGGGCGTGTGTCAGATGCAGAAGAGCACTGCACAGTGGCCGACAGTGCAGTACTGGAATCATCATGCACATGCCATGGTGGCCAGCAGCCAGGTGGGTGGGCACATGGGCCATGTGCGGAGTCGCCATGCAAGTCACCAACATGTGAGGCATACACACATGCCGCACCAATGTGCACACAGGGCAGCAGAAGATGGCGGATGCGGTGGGAGACGGTTCAGGACCGCTGCACAGTAGCGTGGCCACCGCGAACATGTGGACGGCCCAGCCGAGAATGCTCAGCCGGTGCTGGCTAACTGTCTGCCACAGGGGGTGTCACAGATGGTCCCCCAGGGTGACACTGCGGTACTGCGACCGGGTCCATGCAGGTGTCTGCAGGTCCACAAACATGCCCTCAGCAGGCGTGCTTGAAATGCCCACAGTGGAACCTGGCGTTGACACAGAAGGGGTCGCCCAACACCAGGCCCAAGGGGTGGAGTATGCACTCCGCGGGTTGAGTGGCAGAAGGCCTCATAGCAGTGTGGCCAGTGGTGCCAGTCTGGTTATGACCACAGTTGTCAGCCGATCCATAGCTGCAGCCGTGTCCTGCTGCAGTCGTGTGGTCTCCACCAGGAGCAGGGCACTGTCCCTGTTCCACCACTCATCTCCCCTGGTGCAGCTCTGCATGGAGTTTATGCACCCCTGCCGTGAGCTGCAGCTGCTGCTCAACAGAGGCCTGGAGCAGATGGGTGTGCTCGTCCAAGGGGTCGGTGCCCTGTGTCACATGGGCACCCTGCCAACCCACAGCTGTATCCCGACCCTGCAGCCCAGCAGCCCACGATGATGGATGCTGCACAGAGGGTCCCTCCTGGGGCTGGAATCCATGCAGTGCCCCAGTGGCAGGCACTATCCCGGGCCCCCCAATGCTGTCTGGCCGCCGCTGCTGCCCCTCTGGCCACTGTGCGCAGGGTAACACCAGCATGGCTGTACTGCCACCAGTGCCAATGCCACCACTGCCAGCCATAGCTGCACCTGTTGCTGCCACAGCCACAGCAGCCGTGATGGCCAGTGTGCAGGCAGCCACCTCTGGCCCACCGTCCGTGCCGGTGGGGTGGGTCAGTGGTATTGGTGTCTCCTTAGCGTCACCAACATCGCTGTCCGGGTTGTGGGTCATGTTGTCATCAGAACCAGACCCCACCCCGATCTGCATCTCTGCACACAGGACACCATGCTTGGTGTCATGCTGAAATGCAGCAAGGGCCTTGTCCGGAACTGCGCCACTGGCGTCAGGACAGACAGCGGTGCCAGGATGCATACAATCTGGGCCATGGTGTACAGTGAAGGTGGATGGATGGTTCTACAGGTCCAGGATGGCCCCCATGGCGGACACCACCACCACTGCCACCGGCTGCAGGCGCTCAGGAGCTGAAAAGGAACACAGTCGCGTTAGTGTTGCTGCCACCCACACCTGCCCCGGGCCCCCCTGCCCCCATGTCCCCAATGCAGCTGAGCCTACCATGCAGTGTTGGGCTACCGCCCATCTGGAATCCTCTGCCAGGCATGCCCTTGACTGCACTGTGCTGCATGGTGGCTGCCACCATCTCCTCCTGCAGTGTAAGGGTGGGCAGGGAGGGCTGACCCCCGCCTGTGGCTGCTCACGCTGCACGGATGGCAGCCACCTTCTCCTTGATGCACCACCAGTCTGTGCCCATCTTCTTCTTGCACTCCTTAACAGACCATTGGTGGCTACCTTGCTGGTTCACAGCATGGGCCACACCCTCCCATGCTGTTGCCCGGGCCTGTGGGGTGCCTGTGGAGCTGCTGAGGAGTGGCTTGTGGTCCAGGTATGCCTGGAATAGGGCGTCCAACTCCACCCTGGTGAAGTTGGTCCTGCGCTTCTGAGCAGGCCCATGCTCCTCACTCTCCTCAAGTTCTGACATGCTTCTTCCTGTGGGGACAGATACGTGTTAGTATGGGCCAGTTATGCTGCACCTACCCTCCCATGCCACTGCCTGGCCATCCCGCAGCATGTGTCTCACCTGTTAGGGGTACAATACCGGTCCTACCCTGTACATTCCCCTGGCGCCTTTATAGCGCATCGTATGCTAATGAGGGCTTGTGCAACTGTAATGACATGGAAATGCGGTTGCTGCGCTGCAGATAGGGTAATCACCTGATTTACATAACGTGGCTGAATATCGCCTGATTGCGCATTGCGCAATGGGTTGCACATGCGCAGCATTATGATGTGCACAACATGCTGTCCCACGCGCATGCACGTAGGCCCATCACGTATGCCAGTGGTGCACCATTCACTACGTGTGCGATAGGCAGTACAGTGCCATCCACTATTGCACTGGTTGCGCTCATATGCTGTGTGGCCTACAGCGCCAAGGCACCACATGGCCGATTGCGCTGTGGTGCCATGCTGTCGATGGTGCCCCGTGTGCAATGGGGCCATGTACAATGACTCACACATGGCTCTACTGCGCAGCATGCCTACAGTGCACAATGGCGCTGTGGTTCATGGTGTGCCATGTGACACATGGCAGCATTGCAGCACCAAGTTGCGCACCCATGTGCCTGTGTGATGGCCGGTGGCAGCGTATCACACTGCTAGGAGCGTGGCTCCAGCATGTGTTTCATGGTGCTGCAGGGTGCCATTTTGTCTACACCAGAGCGCTTGAAGCATGCCATGCAGGACAACACCCAGGGCACAGATATGGTTCCAGGTTGAATTGGTCAACCTGGTGGCCCTTGTGGAGCCACATACTGGCACCCTGTTTGGTCAGGTGCCACTCAACAGGTCTCAGTCTGAGGTGTGGCAGGAGGTGTCAGATGCACTGGAGGAGGCCACAGGTGCACAGTGCACTGGTGAGCAGTGCAGGCACTGCTACGGGGACCTGCGGCGGAGGGACCAGGATTGGCTACGGGCTCTGCAGGCACATGTCCAGAGGGGCATCATGCCACAGCCAGGTAAGTGCACGATTCATGTGTCCATTTGCATCTGGGGGGGCCATGGTGAGGTGGCAGTGGCATGTTCTGCTGGGGGGTGGCTGGGGCTGCACGCCCTGTTGGGAAGGTGGTACACCATGCCTGCCCTATGCCACCATGCCACAGGTACGATGTGCAGGGGGCACACCATGCCAGGGGGTGGGGGACTTTGTTGTTACATGGTTCTGATGTGTCCATCGCCACTACTTTCTTCCCAGCCCTGAGGATAGGAGGCAGGCACGCCTTGCTGGCACTGCAGCTGGGCCAGGACGGGCCACCACAGGGGGTGGTGCACCATCAGCAGGAGGCACAGGCATGCGGGCCAGACAGGCACTGGGTGTGCCTCTGTGTGCAGGTAAGCACTTGTTCTTGTTTCCTTGTTGTCCAGGGTAGTCAGCGTGGGTGATGGTGGGACCCAGCTCCCTGTATGCATGGCACCCTCCAGCTGTGCACCACTTGTGGTGCCCATTGCACTGCTCTGTGGCTATCACACATGTGGGTTGCCACTGCAGGTGGGTTGTGGGTGCACCCAGGTCCTGGCTGTGTCACTGCCAGCCACCTGCATGGCCATGTCACCTGCCTGTCATGGCAGTGGTGTGCTGCACATGGGCAGTGCTGTTGTGCAGTGTTCAGCATGGCTTTGGGACCCTGGGTGGGTGGCTCATGTGGGTGCACTCACTGTCGGTGGCAGAATGCCGGCCCAGAGGCACATGTTACTGATGCTCACAGTGTATGGTGGGTGGGCTGCGGTCTTCTGGACATCCACTCATACCGTGTTCCCTCCTCTGTCCTAGGTGTTGGGACCAGTGATGTGCATGCATGGCTCCTGAGGCAGATACTGCATGTCACTACTGCCACACTCCAGATGGTTCAGCAGCTGGTGCAGGGCCAGCACAGACAGAGGCGCCAATGCCAGCATCGCCCAGTGGTGGGCCATGGTCAGCCTTAGGACCCATGTGCCGGACAGATTCCCCTACCCTGTGCATCCTCCCTTGCCTTCCCTTAACCCCTTCCATTGCCTTTGCACCCAATCCCTGCCTCCCATCCCTGACCTCCCTGTCTGTGGGTGGTCTCTCCTTTCCCTGGCTGATGTTATATCTGTAAATATGTTTTATATGACTGTTACATTACATTCAGTTTGGTTACCCATCTGTGTCCATGTCTGCTTTGTAGCTGGTGTGAGGAGCCATGCTGCAGTGGTGTGCATGGCTGCTGTGTGGTCCATCTGGGGTGGATGAGGGTTTGTACCTGGTGGTGTTCCACCATGGGTTGAGTGTGGTGGGTTGGCTGTGGCCTGTCTCTTCAGGCCCTGTGGTGTTTGCCTTGTGTGCTGGATGCCTGTGTGTGTGTGTTACTCCTTGGCTTGCTCCCCTGTGCATCCTTGGGTGCACTATGACGCATCTTGACTTGCTCCCTGGTGCTTCCCTGGGTGCGCTTTGGTATCCGTGCAAATTTCAGCTGCATTGCGCAGGTGCATCCAGCTATGCGTAGTCTTTGAATATCATGCCCGATGCACCATGGTGCAATGTATTTGCACTGCGCATCTCTTGTGCCTCCCTCTGGCGCATTTCTGAGTATCCCGGCCAGTGTGCCTTTTATGTTGTAATCTAAGAGTAACTATCAGAGAGCATACCTTATGCTAGGTGGCTGTAAAGTTCATGTATGGGAATCATGCATGGGAATCAGGCACCAAGGGGCTTGTGAATCAGTATTATTCCACAGTCAGGTCTGGACGAGTTTGAATTTAAAACTGAATGGCTTGAGGCAGCCAGTTTATGTTCACAAACATTTTTGAAATTGTCAATCAGATCTGACCTCAATAAATTGGAGGAACTGAGTAAAGAACTAGAGGTTGTAAAAGCACAAGTCTGTTTATTTAAGGAAAGAGCTGAATATAAGAACTTTGATATTAAATTACAACGAAATTTAACCCAGTATGAGAAAGAAATAGTGGCGAGAAAACAAAAGAAACTCCTAAGAGATGACAAGGACTATTTAAAGGGAAATATCTTAAAGTGGGCCAGACAAAGATCAAGTAGTAGAGGCAGAAGTTGGAGCAAGGTAAGATTTTACATCAACAAGCAGGATAAGAATACCGGCACCACAGAAAATGGGACTGGGAATAAGAATAAGAACAGTGACACAAGGGATTCAGAACAAATGCCAGTGACCAGTAAAGATTCTGAAACAGTTTTTTTAGAGAAACGAAATGTGTTACAAAGAAAAAGAAAAGAAAAAGAACAGGCAAGGGGAGCAAGAGAGAGAGATAGAGAGAGAGAGAGCTGAGATCAGGGAAAAAGACAGCTTGCAAATAGTGAATATTTCAAATATACCTTTAAGTGACTTGCAAACCCAGGTGTTGAGTTGGGGCCTCTCATTTATATCTATACCAAAATTGAATCTCTTCCAAATTCACTTAGATTTGCACAAATTCTTTAGAAAAATAAAATTGAAATTATTTTTTTCTGAAAAAGGGAACATTTCAACTGGAACCATGGGATTCATTGAGGAAACCTGTACACCAGAACCAGAAGAAATTGATTTATTACTGGACCAAATATCAAACAATGTTGCAATTGAGGATCAGAGTATAACCGAGCTGCCATTTAATTTGGAATTAATTGATGACGATGAACTTAGAGACCTTCTTAATTTAGATGGGCAAGAAGATGGACATGCACCTGTCTGCATCAGCAATGAACAATTTAATGAAATGAGATGCAGACAATTTGGAGATAAATCTACATTCTGTCCATTTACAGTTAATGCAGCCAGATTGACCTATGAAAGAGTGGTCTTGAAAGAGGTGCAAGACATTTTAGCAGGTTCTAATCAACCTAAACAATTTAATTTAAAGAAAGATGAAAGAATGGCTCTAAGAGAATTAAGTGAAAGTGTTGATTAGGTAATAGAAGAAGACATACCTAAATTTATGGAGTGGCTAAGCACAAATGATTTCAATCTTACGTTCACTTATAAATCTAGTAAAACAGAGGTATAATTTTTGGATATCAGATTTAACAGCAACCCAGACAACATAGTCACCACAAAAACTTTTAGAAAGGATACTGTGACAAATTCTCTACTTAGGGCTGATGGTGCTCACCCCCAAAACTAAAAATGTCCATTCCTTATGGACAGATGTTACGATTACGCAGGAACTGCAGCAGGGAGGAGGACTTCCAGGCACAGTCAAATGAGCTAGAAAAAAGATCTCTAGCTAGAGGCTATAACAAGAAAGTACTGATTGAAACCAGAGAGAAAGCCTTGTCTAGAAGTAGGGAAAGTCTTCTTGTTGACAAAAATGAAAAGGATAAAAATGGTGTGCATCTAGGTAATGCCACCTGTCACATTTGTGACAGAGTACAACTGTGTGGCTGGTAAGGTGGAAAATGCCATAGAAACATAGACTTTGGCGACAGATAAGGACTGCTTGGCCCACCTAGTCTGCCTATTTCACTACATACTGGATAAGCTGCAGATCCTAATTAATCAACAGCCTATTTCTTCCTACCCCCACAAGAATTACCTTATGTCTGTTCCATGCATTCTTGAATTCTCCCACAGTTTTAGACACCACAACCTGCTCAGGAAGGTGGTTCCATGTGTCCACCGCCCTCTCTGTGAAAAAAATACTTCCTCACATTGCCCCTGAGCCATCCTCCCCTCTATCTTCAAATTGTGTACCCTTGTTCTTTCACATCTCTTTTTCTGAAAGATGCTACCCTCTTGGACTTTGTTGATTCCACTGAGGTACTTAAAAGTTTCAATCATGTCCCCCCTCTCCCTCTTGGCATATCTTGATAAGTGACAAATTGGTTCAAAAATCAGTCTCAGAAAAAACAGAGTCTCCTTTAAAGTAACAAATATTAGGGAGAGAGTGGTACACAGTAGATTTATGGCCCCTAGGTCCTCAGGGATCACAACACTGTTTCCAAAATGAACATCGGGTTTTTTAAAATGACAGCGTTGCAATATTTGCAGATTTGCAGTACAGGATAAACTCTATGGACATCCACAAAATATGCACCAAAAAGTGTCAATATTGCAATGTATAACCTGTGATACACCTTTTGTAGTGTATGTTTTATGGTGTATATGCAGCCTGGTTTATGTTGGACGCACAACTAGACCACTGAAACAAAGGTTGCAAGAACACGTGATATCCATAGAAAATAAAGAGCACACACAGGTGGTACACACTTTACTCTGTACCACAACTCTAATGTCAGTGACCTAAAGTTCATGGGCATTGAGCATGTCACAGGATTAAAACAGGGGGCAACAGAACAAATGTGTTGCTAAAAGAAGAATGTTTTTGGATTTTCACACTGAATAGTGTGAATCCATCAGGGCTAAATGAACAATGGGATTTAAAATCTTATCTTTTGGACTAATGTTGATTTTATTTTGAAGTGTATTGTTAATTAATCCCATGCATGAACTTTACAACCACCTAGCATAAGGAGTGCTCTCTGATAGGTATTCTTAGATTACTACATAAAAAACACTATGGCCTAGATATTCAAAGAAGTTGTGCAATGCTCAACCAACTTGCGCTTGTGCAACCACAGAAATGCACCCCGGCACCATATTCAA
Organism: Neoceratodus forsteri; assembly: GCA_016271365.2. NCBI lineage: Eukaryota > Metazoa > Chordata > Ceratodontiformes > Ceratodontidae > Neoceratodus > Neoceratodus forsteri. The sequence continues at coordinate 640,232,299 of CM028132.1, read as the reverse complement.
ACAGCAGCAATGCGCAGTGCAAAATCAGATGTGCCACTGCACAACAATAATGTGTGCATCACAAGTACGGGGGGGGGCATGCTGATGAATAAGCAAAGCAATGGGCATATTCAGCTGAAATACATGGTGCAACTGTGGAGCAACACACAGAATGCGTCACACAGAGTTGAGCACATATAAAGGAGGCTCAAACACACACACATCATAGGTGCAAACCAGGCAAGCATAGGCCATGGACTCAGGGCCATGGTGATGAGAGGGGTGAGGAGGAGGGAGGAACAGCAATGTGGCCAAGGAAGGGCCTGGTGGCGGTATGCCAAACACAGACAGTACCGTGCCCATCCCACATACAAGAACTACTGGGACTCAGAGATAGTGGGCTGGTACCATCTGAACAAGGCACTTCTGAGGCAGCTATGTGAGCTGTTCCCTGATGATCTGCAGGCACCCACCAGAAGGAGTCATGCCATGATGGTGGAGACCAACGTGACAGTGGCACTGTGTCTGCTTGCCATAGGCACCTTCGAGACAGCAGTGGGTGCAACTTTAGGTATCACGCAGCTGGCCACGTCCCGCCTCCTCACCCATTTCCTCAACGCCCTGCTGCCACATGCTTCAGAGTACATAAGATTCCCAAGCACACAAGAGACTTCCGGTTGAGCTCTCTCAAAGATGGCGGCATAATCATCGAGCTCCGTGCCTACCCATGTCTAAAATTCCCCAAGCACACCTAGCTACTGCTAAAAATATTGAAATAAATATCTGAGACTCTGGGACCTTCTACCGGAATACCAAAGAAGAAGTAGCAAGAGTACCTGACCTCAAATAGCAGCATTTATTACACCGTCACAATGTCGACAACTGAGATATCGGACTCTGAGCAATCCCAAGCCCTGACGAAGCATCAGGAACAAATCACTCCAGGCAGACATAAACAAACTAAAAAGAAATGAATTAAATGGAAATGATTTATGAGGAACTTCTACCTTTTCAGGCAGAAATTAAAGATCTCTATGGGGACTTGAGAAAAGACATGGTAAATCTGGAACAAAGAACAGATGCATTGGAGTGCCATATCACAGTGGTTGAAAACCATGAGGATGATATGGAGATAGAAATACAAAATATACTAGACCAATATGCACAACTCCAGGCCAGATAGGAGGATGCTGAAAACAGAGCTCGGCATAAAATTTCAGGCTATACTGCATCCCCCCAGGACTCAGAGGGACAAGATGTAACTGAGTTCACCCCAACATTACTAAAAATGGCACTAGAATTACCCCCGGACTTGCAAATCGATATGGAATGAGTTCACAGAACACTGGGCCCTCGCCCCACAGATCCAAATGCAAGATTCTGATCTATTATTGCGAGGTTCCACAGCTTTGCAGTTAAGGAGAAGGTACTTACTACCGCTTGTCGCAGGGAAAAAGTTTTATATGGGCAGACATGCATATATCTTGATAATGACTATGCGCCACAAACCATGAAAAATTGCCAGGCATATTCAGATATTCTACCTGCCCTGAAGGAGGCATCTATTAAATTCTCCACACCATACACAGCACATTTGCTGGTGCAGCTCCCCTCAGGACAGCAGGAATTCCATTCGGCTGAAGAAGCCAGGGAGGAACTTCGGAAGCACAGGCTGCAATTCAAGACGAGGCCAGAACAGAAAACACAGGCACAGGGTTCACCTAGATGGCAGACAGCAATAAATCCATGAAATCTGTGAAGGGGATCCTCTCAGAAATTACCATCTATTTCCAGTCACTTGGCTGAATTTCGTCATCCCACCCGTGGAAGAACCTGAACGGTAGGAACATTACCTTTGGCATTGCTACATACCAGGCCTGATTAAGGCCTAGCCCCTGGCCTCTTTTGAACTAGAGGCCTGGATTTTCCACACCAGCTGGAGAACAGCCCTTGGAGGTGCCTTATTTTCTTTCAAATTTTGGGTCCTGTTCAATATCTCCATCTTATACATGGAAACCTGGACTTGAATACCACACAAATGTTGTTAGAGACATTTTTGTACCACCTGGGCTTATTTGATGTTTTTGATACTTAGCTAAGTTATCTATTTTTTCATACCCCAGACTCTAATGGGTTAAAATACTCATGAGTGACACTCCGTCTTGGTCATGGACTTAGAAATAAAAGGACCTTAGCTTATAAAGGGTACTGTTAAGTAATTAAAATATTAAGGTAATGCATTATAAACATAATGTTTAAGGAAGTGGGTAGGCACTTATGTCTCTGAGATGGATGGCTCACATTTTCATTATTTATCAGGGCTGATTAATTTTTTGTTATTTTCCTTCTTTTGGATGGTTTCTTTTTTGGCCCACTTATTATTTGTTGTTTAGGGGGACATCTTACCCCAAGGGGGCCCAGGAGATTATTATCCTCAGATTTCCTCCAGTGCACCCTCCTCTTTTGGAGGGCACACACATAGGGAGAACATATGAGATCTCCCCTACATTGGAAGTACAGTTTTTGTTTACCTGTTATAGGTATTACTGAATTAGAGAGAATAGGATATCTAATGTTAACCTGGGGTGTTTTTTCCAATATCTTGACCCCAACATTTTATTGTTAGCCCTGTTGGCTCTGTTATATCAGTATGTATGTTTCTATTAAGAAAGTGGTTTGGTTATACCATTAATGTATTTTATAGCAGGATACAGCAGGACTTTTTTGGTCTATGTGGCAGTGCATTTCAAGACACTGAAACAGAAGATATAAACAAGATAGGGAGAGCTGGGAGGGACTTTTAGGGCACTTGTGGAGTACCAGTAAATAGAGAGAAGTTGGGACAGCGGGGCGGGGTGTGTGCTGTGACTCTAGGGATCAAGGTCTGGCCCAGGTTATTCAAAAGCAGTTCTTTCATTTTTGTTATTAAAAACGGCAATTAACAGCACAATTCTTATCTCTTAACATAAATGGACGTAACAATCTGATTAAGAGATCTCGCTTATTTCAGTGTCTTAAAAAACAGTCTAATGATATAATTTATTTACAAGAGACTCATCTGTCAGAAAAAGAACACCAGAAATTAACATGGACAGGATGATTTCAAGTTTTTGCTTCTTCATATCCCAGGGGAAAATGGAGGGGGTGGCAATATTGATCCCCTCCACTACTCAGTTCCACAAGTGAGTCGCAGCACACAGAAACACAGGGCTGTTATGTGATCCTCACAGGCCTCATGTATGGAAAACAAGTTCCCTTGGTCGATGTCTATTTCCCCCCACAGCATACACCGGTGAAGCTTCAGTGATTTTTCACCAAGTTGTTAGATCATTTGTGGGGTTGTCTGATCATGGGGGGGACATATAAACTTAACATTGATGCCCCATCTTGACTCCTTGGCCCCTCACAATATCGCCTATTGCCATCTCAGAAACAGTTTCAGGCTCAACAGAATTCTCTTGGGATAATTGATATTTGGAGACACTTCTTCCCCACCTCAAGGGTGTATACCTTCTAGTCCTCAAGATATAATACTTATTTGAGGTTAGATTACTTTTTTTATACCTAAAGAACACCTAGACTAGCGACAAGACTTAACGATTGGCCCTAGATTTTTATCTGATCATTCCCCCTTGCTCCCGAAACTGGATTTTAAAATACCAAAAAAGACCACTGGGCGGCACCTTAATACTTCATTACTCAGAGATGAAACTTTTAAGGCTAGTTTCAGAGACAAGATTACACAGATACTTTCAGAAAATTCTACCCCTGAAATGCTGGCTTCCATTATATGGAACACACTGAAGGCAGTCATTCGGGGGAAATCATTGCTTATACAGCACATAAGAAGAAACAGTGGGAAAGTAACTACACTAAACTCCATGCAGAATTACAGAATTTTCAACATGATACTAATTTAGGTACTGCAGAAGTGAGAGACCTCATTAATAAAAAGAAGGCAGCTTTGCAAAAGATCCTCGATGAAAAAACCCAGCAAGTATTATTTTATCTTAAATCCTATAGTTTTGAAGGAGGGCCTAGAGGTGCTAGAAATTTAGCCTGTAGACCTAGGAATCATGGAATGGCCACGTATATAGCTCATCTTAAAGATCCACAACAAAATGTCTATACCCGGAATACTACACAAATAATGGAGATATTCCAGACTTATTACTCTCACTTATATGGGATGCCACCACAGTCGAGTCACCTTGCATACGAAGATCTTTTTAACCATATCTCTCTCTCTCCAAAATTACACAGGATATGGGCTGACATACTAAAAGCACTTGTTAGGGCAGAAGAACTCAAGAAGGTAATTTTGCACAGTAAAACCCTGAAAACACCAGGCCCAGATGGACTGCCATCTGAATGATATAGATCATTTTTTAAACAACTGGCCCCTGCCCTGTTGACAGCCTTTCAAGAGATTCAAGAGGGTGGCCCCTGCCCCCCCTCGTGGGCATATACTAATATTTCTCCAATTCTAAAACCAAATAAATCATCTGACTACCCACTTCTTACCTGCCAATATCCATTTTAAATATGGATTACAAGTTATTTATGTCTATTCTGGCCTTTAGAATTGATGAGATGCTGCCACACCTCATAAATCCTGACAGGTCAGGATTTATTCGGTCTTGTCAGACTACAGACAACATTACGCAGGACAATACATCTACTGGACCACATAAACCAGAGAAAGATCTTTACGGTCTTTGTCAGCCTTGATGCTGACAAAGTTTTCGACCAAGTCAGGTGGCCCTTCTTATGGAAGATGTTGTCTATATTTGGACTCCCAGTGGAGTTTATAGATTTAATGCAAAGAATATATTCCTCCCCCAAGGCGTTTTTAAAAATAAATGGACAGTTGTCAGCATTAATATCTCTTAATAGAGGCACAAGACAGGGGTGCCCTTTGTCACCCCTCCTCTTTGCTGTCTACATAGAACCCCTAGCTGAATTCTTATGCCAACATTCACAGATCCAAGGCATACCACTAGGGGGAGATCCTTTACCCTTCCCTTGTACGCCGACAATGTATTGCTGACGCTGTTGGAACCAGAGAGTTCTATTCCAGTCACATTGGAGGCAATTAATATTTTCTCTGCCATTTCAGGCTATAAAATAAATACACAGAAAACTGGGATCTTGGCCTTGAATTTTTCCCTTACCCAAAATTTGAAACAACTCCTGCCAGCCAGTTGGAGAAATAAAATAAAATACTTGGGGGTAAATATTCCTAATAAACTCGAACACTTGGAGCTTCTTAACTTTGGGCCCCTGTCCCTTGAGATAGAACACCTGATGGGAACATGGTCTCACCTATTATTGCCATTCTGTTCCAGAATACAAACTATCTGCATGACAGTCTTCCCTAAGATATTCTACTTCTTCCAGACCATGCCTCTTACCCCAGCCCAATTTTATTTTGTGTCCTGGAACAGAATGCTATCAAGGTTTGTATGGGCTTATAAGCAACCACGAATCCGATGGTCACTATTACAATTATCAATCGATAAAGGAGGCCTGAGCTTCCCAAATCTGAAGGAATATCACTGAGCAGTAACATATAAAATAGTCATGACTTGGCTCAATAGGCAGATGGATCCAATATGGAAACACATTGAATTTGTTCTAAATGATTTATTTAATATCCTCCCAATAGTATTTGCCCCTCTCTCCTCCCCCCTATAGTATAGGAATTTCACCTTTTGGTACTAGTAATACCTTAAAAACATGATATAAGATAAGGGCTCTCCCAGCTTTAGAAGAAACCTTTTACTATTTTAGATTGTTAGTCAGTGAGAGAAGTTTTATTTCAGCACAAGGGGGCTATCAATGATATACCAATTTTTGGATGTCCAGAGGGTGGTACCTTTTGTTTCTTTACAGACTGCCTTCCATCTTCCCAATTCCCTCCATTATAGGTATTTACAGATGAGAACATTTTTTCTTCAGAAACAATTGCCTCGGAATGCCTTCCCAACTCCTGTCCCTCCCATGATGACTCTTTTAACAGAATCCATTAGAGGACAGGAAAATACCCATTGGATAGGTCTTACATATAAGGCCTTGAAAGGGCATTGGCATGACTCCACAAGAGATGTATTGCATGCTTGGAACCTAGAATTACAAACACATATGACATATGAGAAGTGGTTGGAACCAATTTTACCCTCCATGAAAATCTCTCAGGACCCATACTGGATTGAATTTATACGGCATTGCAGACTATGATTTTTTAATACACCTGATAAATTAATTACATTTCTCCCAGCAAGTTATGGCATATGCTGGAGGGGATGTGGAGAACCAGTGGTTAATATGACTCACATATTTTGTGCCTGCCCAAGGATAGCCCAGTACTGGCAAGATATTGAAAACAGTTTAAGACAATTAATGAGTAATGATTAAACTTTATCACAACAATTGGTGATGCTCTATGTCAGAGAGGATGATTCAATTCCCCCCAGCAAAGGTAAACTATATTTATACCTGGCAGCAGCCAAGAAAGCTATTACTCGCCTCTGACGAACCAGTACTGACCCTATATTGGACATGTGGCACAGTGTGATGTCTGAAATGTATTACTTGGAATGAACAATAACTAAGAGAACAGGTAGAATTAAACACTTTGAACTGGCATGGAGACCCTGGGTGTTTTACTTTGTTCCGATAGATGTCGCATTTGCCCCCTGGGTAGTCTAGAAAACTAGATCAATTCCCTGAAGATGTACTCTGATCTATGTGATGCATTTTATTGTTGCCTTGAGATTTGTGATTCCTATGCTGCTATACCAACTTGAATGTACTGCTGACTGTCTTAAGTACTTGCTATGATGTAAATTGTATTCCTGCTGATGTAGTGGAAAAAAAAAAAGAATATTAAAACAAAAAAAAGATTCCCAAGCACACAGGCAGAGCGTACAGCAAACATGCAGGAATTCCACAAGGTGGCATGCATGCCTAATGTGATAGGGGCCATTGACTGCACCCACGTGGCCATATGCACACCATCTGGCCCAGAAGGGGCTGTGTAAATGAACAGGAAGGGTTACCCCTCCATTAAGTGCCAGGTGGTATGCAACACCACTGGGCACATCATCAAAGTGTGCACAACACACCCTGGGAGTACACATGATGCATTTATATGGCACCAGTCAATTCTGTGCCAATGGTTTGAGAGTGGGGTGATACCCACAGGGCACCTAGTAGGTGAGCAGGTACAGGGAAGTGTATAGGTACAGGCTGTGCAGGGCACCACACAGCCACAGCATGGGGTGGTGGGGGATGTGCACAGCATAATGATGGATACAGGGCAGGGAAGGTGAATGGGAACAGTGCAGGGGTGATGGACAACTGTGCCTGGGCATGTCAAGCACAGATGGCATGTTGGTAATGGTCCCACGGCAGCTGTGCAGGGGTGACCATGGCCAAGGCACACAGGGTGATGGGAGATTGTGGTGTGAAGCAGAGGGGGTGGATGATGGAACAGGCTATGCAAGGTGGTAACCATCATATATGTGTCCCCTACACAGGTGACAATGCATACCCCCTCCAGCCCTGGCTGCTCACCCCCATCCGCCGGCCATCCAATGCTGCGGAGGAGCATTACAATGAGGCACACATCACAACATGCAATATCATAGAGTGAGTGTTTGGTATGCTCAAGATGCAATTCCATTGCCTAGACAGATCTGGTGGTGCCCTACAGTACAGCCCTGCAAAAGCCTGTGGCATATTTCTGGCCTGCTGCATGCTGCACAATATGGCCATTGACCGTGGGATAGCTGTCCAGGTGAATGAGGGCAACAGCAGTGATGATGATGGGGAGGATGAGCTGGATGGAGGTGTGCAGCCGCCCATGGAGAGGAGGGATCACAGGCTTGCAGCCCATGCTAGGAGGCACAGAGACACCATCATGGAAGAGCACTATGGGAACTGCAGGTGAGGACCACACAGGGCAGCTGTGCATGCACAACACACACTCAGACACATATGCACGGACACACAGGAACACATGCAGGGACACAGGCACACACACAGCACTCAGAGGGGAACATACATGCACACATATCTATGAACAAACAACATATGGCCAGCACAGGCAGATGCAGCCACCAAAGTGCCATGTGCCAGACACACATGTGGCCAAACACTGGCTAGTACATGCAGCAGTACTGCCACAGTGTGCACACCTGAGCACAGGGGACCAGATGGGACACATAGATGGGTGTTGTGAGCAAGGTGCCAACACACACAGCAGTACAGCAGCCCATGGCATGGATCAGAGGTTATGCACTGGCACACAGGCAATGCCAGCACAGTGCTGCACTCATTGTGCCCATGACACACGATCCAGTAGAACTGACTGCACACATGCTAGATGTGACCCTGGCCACACATATGCAACTGCTCATGCACAGGTGCACACCAAACAATCTGTGTAGCAGGCAACAGAAGTGGGCAACAGGACCGGGCAGCACACCCAGCAGGTCTACCATGTAGTGCCATGGCCACCATGGCCATGTGGAAGGCCACGTCCAGACTGTGTGGCAGGCAATGACTGCTCAACAGCCACAGACGGTGTCACCACCACAGTAATGGGGGTAGAGGCTTGAGAACATGAGTGGGTTCTCACAGGTGTGTACAGACTGGCAAGAAGGCTACTGCTGGCTGTGTCAAGGATGGGCATGGCAGTGATCGGCATCAGCCATGCAGGGGTCACCAGTCGCTGTGACCGTGGTGTTGACATAGCACTACAGGGAGTCCTGTGCACCCTGCTGTGCCCAGTAGACACCAGCGATGCAAATCAAGCAGCAATGGTCCCAGCAATGTGGTCCAGTGATGAGGTCATGGCTTCCTGCCATTGCCGGATCTCACCAATAAGCTGTGCAGGATCAATGTCCTCATGCTCAGCCAGTTGACACACCTCCACCCACAATACACATATTTCTGCCCCGAGCATTGCCTGGTTGTCCATGGCTGCCCGCAGCAGCCAGGTGAGCTCATCCTGCCTGTCAGCAACTGGCAGTTCTTCATGCTGCTGCCAACATGCTGGGGGGTGTAGCAGCATGCCATGCAACATCCCCAGGCTGGAAATGACACACAGGTGACCCTACTGGTGGTGAGGAATAAGTGGGTGCACCAACGGTGGACCCTGTTGAAGGCTGCACAGTGGTCCCTGCAGCTCCCTGCTGTATGCCAGCAGCCTGCTGGACCTGCCCCACAGCACTGGTGCCCACACCAGCACCCTGACCCACGGCCAGCATCAGCAACAGTGTCATTTGCCACTTTGTGGCCATGTGTCATAGGTGCATGCATGGGTGCCGTAACACCCATGATGGTATCCGCCACCTGTGTTGACAACTGCCCCCGGAGTGGTGTAACAAGTCCAGTGCTGTCCAGTACCAGAGTTAGATCATTGTCACTGTCACATGCACCCCCCTCCTGTGTCATGAGCGTGAGCACAGGTTGGTCATCTGGGAGGAGGAGATTGGCCAGTGGATCATCATCCCTCAGCCCTAGGAACTCCACAAGCCCCATACCACCATGGCGCACCTGGTCCATGGCCACAATGCTGGTTGACGTAGATGGCATCACGTTATCCTGTCCCACATCACTGGTGTCATCCTGCACTGCACCTCTGAGGTGTGAAGGAGCTGGAAGGCAGAAAGAACATTATCACTGTTGATACTGCTGCAGTGAATGCTGTGTTGTTTACTGTGCAATGTATGCATGCGTAACAAAGGCATGCCAAGCCACACTGGCAGCTGTCTGTGTAGCACTGCATGACAGGGAGACAATGCCACAGGCAGGCACAGGACATTCCAACCACGTTGTGTAGCTGCACAATTCCATGTTGCATGTGCACACGTCCGGCAGGCACGCCCTCCAACAATTGCCCCCCCCCCGGCTATGCTCTCTGTGGTGTCTTGCACTGCAGCCAGTGACCGCTGTGGCCATGAATGTGCCAGCACATACCTCCCTGCCTGCACAGCTGTGGGGCATGTAGTGTGGCATGCTCACACTGCACACCACCCCACCCTCCCAGCACATGCCCCTGCCAGCAGGCACACAGCCCACAGGGGCCAGGGTCATGCACATTGTGCCCATGTGCTGCATGCACCACAACATGCCACAATGTCCACATGTATGCAGCACACCTGCAGTGCCCAAGGCACTCCAGTGGCATGCACACCCTCCACTCCACAACACACTCTGTCATACTCACAGTGCTGTGATGGGCTACCACCTGTCTGGAATCCCCCTCTCTGGACACCTTCAACAGCTACTTGGCTGATAGTGGCTGCAAGAAGCTCCTCCCCTGCTGACAGGATGGGTGTCGTAGCCAGGCCACCTCCTGTCCTAGTGCGGGATGCCCTGATGACAGCAATCTTCTCCTTTATGTGCAGCCTGTGGGTGCCCATCTTCTTTTTGCACTCCTGTGCACTGTGGTTGTGGCAGCCATGGGCATTGACATATGTCACCACCTCATCCCACCTAGTGGCACCCTCCTGCATGGTCCCAGTGCCCCCACTCAGTAGGTTCTCCCTTTCCAGGTAGGCGTCAAACAGGTCCTGCTGTTCATCTTTCATGAAGTTTGGCCTGCACTTTCTGGCAGGCACCTGCTCCTCTGCTCCTTCCAACTCCGACATGTTGCAACCTGTGAACAGTAAAAGATGGTGCACAGATGAGCAGCATGTTAGCGTTCCATGGCACAGTGCAGCACTGACCTCAAGCATAGTGGTAACAGCAACCAAAACACTGTGGACAGACCTACCTTATTGGCTGCAATACCTGTCAGTCACCAGTGCTATGTTGTGGCGCTTACATGGCTCAGCTCATGCAAATGAGGTTGTGCTCAACAAGTAATACATAGATACATAGATACATAGATACATAGACAGTGTCGGCAGATAAGGGCCTATGGCCCACCTAGTCTGCCCATTTGAGCTTGTAAGTTCAGTTTGTTTTCCTAGAAGTCTATTTCCCCTTACCCCTGACCTCTAGAATTCCTTTATGTCTATCCCATGCATTCTTAAATCCCGTGATTGTTTCAGCCCCCACCACTTCCTCTGGCAGGGTGTTCCACTTGTCCACCACCCGCTCTGTGAAGAAATTCTTTCTCATGTTTCCTCTGAATCGTCCCTCCTCCAACTTCATCCCATGCCCTCTAGTCCTGAAACATCTTTTTCGCTTAAAATAGTGTTTTCCTGCACCTGTTCCTCCTGTAAGATACTTGTATGTCTCTATCATATCCTCTCTCCCTCCTCTCCTCCAGGGAGTACATGTTCAGTTCCTTCAACCTGTCTTCATAGGACTTGTGATGCAACCCATGCACCATCTTTGTTGCCCTCCTCTGAACCTTCTCTACCCTGTCTATGTCCTTACGTAGGTATGGTCTCCAGAACTGTACACTGTACTCCAGGTGGGGCCTCACTAGTGTCTTGTATAGCGGAATTATGACCTCCTTTTCCTGCTGGTGATGCCCTGCCTATACATCCCAGCATCCTATTTGCTTTACCTGATGCCTTGTCACACTGTTTCCCTACCTTGAGGTCATCAGAGATGACAACCCAAGATCCCTTTCCTGCTTGGTGCATGCTATATCCTCACCCCCCAACTGATATATTGTGCCAGGGTTTTGTGCCCTATATGCATTATCTTGCACTTCTTTGCATTGAATTTCAACTGCCAAACCCTTGACCATTCTTCAAGTTTCTGCAGGTCCCTTCTCATTCTGTCTACACCCTCTGGTGTGTCTACTCTGTTACAGAGCTTTGTGTCATCAGCGAACAGTGAAATTCTGCCTTCTATATCCTGTGCAATGTCACTGATGAAGATGTTGAATAGGACCGTCCCAGCACTGGATCCCTGTGGTACCCCACTGGTCACTCTTCCTCTGTGGAGTGACAGCCATTTACCACCACCTCTGTGTCCTGCCACCCAGCCAGTTACCTACCCACCACACTACTGTCTGCCCACACCCATAGTCCCCAGTTTGTGTAATAGTCTTCTATGTGGCACAGTGTCAAAGGCCTTGCTGAAGTCCAGATAGGCCATGTCCACTGCCCTCCCTGATCCACCTCCCTAGTCGCCCAGTCAAAAATTCAATGAGGTTGGTCTGACATGACCTCCCCTGGTGAAACCATGCTGCCTTGGGTCCTGTAGTCCATTGACAACCAGATGTTCCACCAATCTCTCCTTCAGTAGTGCTTCCATGATCTTTCCCACTACTGAGGTGAGGCTGACTGGTCTGTAGTTCCCTGCTTCCTCTTTGTTCCCACTTTTGTATAAGGGGACTACATCTGCTGTCCTCCAGTCTTTGGGTACCTCCCTGTTTCCAGTGATTGGCTGAACAGGATAGCCAGAGGGTTCCAGCCACCACCTCTCTTAGTTCTAAGGACCCTGGATGCACCCATCTGGCCCCATTGCTTTATCAGCTCTTGTACTTCCAGTTCCTTCAGGACCCTTTCTCGTGTAAAGGGACTTGTGTCCATTTCTGCACCATTCTCACCCTTGTACTCCTTCAGACCCATTACCCCTCTTCCTTAGTAAGACTGAGCAGAAATACCTATTCAATATGTCAGCTTTACTGTTGTCATCCTCCACGCTCCCCATCCTCCCCTTCAGTCTCACTATCCTCCCTTTGTCCTTCTTTTTTCACTTATGTACCTGTAAAGGTTTTGTCCCTTTAACCACTGATTTTGCAATGTGTTCTTCTGTCTGAGCTTTGGCTTCCCTTACTGACTTCCCTGCCTCCTTTGTTTCTCCTGGTACTTCTCCTATCCCTTCTGCCCGTGTCTTTTTGTATTGCCTGAATGCAGTCTTTTGCTTTCACTCTTTGCTACCTCTTGGAAAACCATAATGGTCTCCCTTTCTTTTCCTCTTGCTAACCTGCTTAATGCATAATTCTGTTGTTCTTATAATCCCCATTTTAATACTGCCCACTGTTCCTCAATCCCCGATTCCTGTCCCATTCTCGTTAATGCCTCTTTCAAGCATCTCCCATTTTCCCAAAGTCTGCCCCTAAAATCCAGGATACGTGTTTTTGTGTGGTTTGGTTCTGCTCTTTCTGTGATTTCAAACCACAATGACTGGTGGTCACTGTTACCCAGGTGCTCCCCACTGTTACCCCATCACACTGTCCCTGTTTGTGAGCACAAGGTCCAGTATTGCCTTCTGCCGAGTTGGTTCCATGACCAGTTGCTTGAGGAAGGCACCCTGAAGGGAGTCCAGGATAAATCTGCTCCTAGTTGATGCTGCTGCTGGGATGCTCCAGTCCACATCTGGTATATTGAAGTCTCCAACTAGTACTACCTCACCCTTGTCTGCCATCCTTTGGATGGCTAGCATCAGCTCCCTATCTGTTTCTTCCTCCTGGGCTGGTGGTCTATAGACCACACTGTGCGGATGGCTGGCCCCATTTTCCTTTCCAGCTTAACCCACAGTATCTCTCCCCATTTTGTTCCTCCTGGATCTGTGTGCCCTTATGTCATTTTCACATACAGTGCCCTCCTCCTCCCTTCCTGCCTGCTCTGTCTCTTCTGAATATGTTGTAGCCAGGTATGGCCATCTCCCAGTCATGGTTATCATTACACCAGGTTTCAGTGATGGCCACAATGTCCAGGTCTGACTGTACCATGACAGCCTCCAGATCTTCCATCTTGTTGCTAAGGCTCCTGGCATTTGCACACATGGCTTTCCATGATTTGACCTCCTAGACTGCTTCACTGTTCTACTCCAGCCCCTTCCTTGGTTGTCATTATCCCTGGTTCTCCTTGCTGTCTGCCCTTCTGCTGATTTTGCCCCTTTCTGCTTATCCACCTTTTGGACACTAATCTCCAACTTTTGCACACTGCTTTGCAGAGATAGCCACTCCTCTGGTTCACTGGTTCCATTACTAGCTGTGGGGGTGAGCAAGTGGTACCATCCTTGCTGGCCTGCCACCCCCTTCTGAGTTTAAATGCTTGTCAATGTAGCATTTAAACTTATCATTGAGTGCTTGGATTTCCTCCAGGATGGATGCAGGCCGTCAGGCTTGAACAAACCTCCATCCCTCCAGATGGGTCCCCAGTCACCAATGAATCCAAACCCTTCCTCACAGCACCAGTTCTTCAACCATGAGTTAAAGTTCCTGGTGCATGCACTCTAACTCTCCTTGCCTCTCACAGGTAGTACTTCTGAGAAAGTGACAGAGTAGCTACTTGCTTGAGACCCTCCCCAGTTTCCTAAACTCTTCCTGAACTTCCTTTGGCTCCCCGCTTGCCAAGTCACTAGTACTCTAGGTGGATAATGACATCCAGCTCACCTCCTGTCTTGCCTTCCCAGTGATCCCCAGTATCTTCCTTCCATCCCTCCATGCCGTGGCACCTGGTAGGCACCTCACCTCCTGTCCTCCCCTCCTGTGTTCCTAGCTGGATCCCTCTTATGATGGAGTCCCCACCAGGATTCTGCCTCCTCCTCTGGGGTCCACTGCTTTCCCCACTGAGGTCACCTCCTTGCCTAACCTCCACATCCTTTCCTTCTACTTCCCTGGGTACCTCTATTTGGTTGTCCTCATTTGCCAGTGTGGCATATGAGTTCTTGAGAGGAATAGGATCTGGGATGTGCCTCTGCCTGACTGCTCTAACCCTCCCTGAGCCCACTGTCATCCAAGTGCTCCTCGTTCTCGGCATCTTTTGAGGCAGCTGCATTGGACATGATATGTAATGATATGCTAATGTGCACTATTGAGCTTAGCATAGGCTCATGAGGCTATTTGCATATGATGGCTGAATATTGTGGAATTGCTTCTTGCACAATGGACTGTGTCGTGCGCAACACAATTGTGCCAATGCAATCCAGTGGCGAAAGTTTCACATGTGCAATGCGCATATGCTCACCTGCCATGCGTGATGGTGGTCTATTGCATAGCTGAGTGCACTGTGCATGCATGTCCTGTTGCGCATGCAGCTGTGGGGGTGTGCTGTGCATGCAGCACGGATGCACTATGGTGCCACACCGTGCAATAGGCACCACTGCACGGTGCCAGTGACCACACATGGGCAGTTGATGTGCCATTGACTTGCAGCATGTGTTGCATTGCATGCTGTGACTGACACATATGCAGGTCACGGATGTGACCCTGATTTCCCACCTGCACTTCCAGCATTGCGCATGTGTGGTATTGCACAATAGGCTACAGTAATGCATGTCAATTGTGCATCTCTGTGCTACGCGATTGTGATCTGTGTGTTCCTGTTGCACATGTGGCACAGCATTGCTAGGCACGATTCCAGTGCATGCTATTATGCTTTGCATTGTGTAGATAGTATGGCGCAGTCAGCAGGATGAGGGAGACAGGCCAGGAACTGGTCTGAGGTTGAGATGGCCAACCTGGTGGCGTTGGTGGAACCCCTGGTGGACCAGTTCTTTGGGGCAGTGTGTGTGGCCTGGGGCAGTTGACTATGCAGTACATGGGTTGGGTGGGGCTGGTACATCTCCAGAACACTGCCAACATGCAGGGCTGTGGCATGTGTTGGTGCACTGGTACCACTGCTTGTGTTGGAAGTTGGCACTGGGTGGCACTGCCATGCACGTAGACTCTGTGTGGTGGCATCCTGTTGCATTACTGGTGGTGTGCATGTGTCCCCCATGATGCGTGCATGTGGCTGCTGGGTGGTTCATGTCATGCCCATGGGGGCACTGGTCCCATGCTGTGGGACACCTGTGCCCAGGGGTGGGTGTATGATGCTCACTGTCATGCCACCTGGTATGTCTGTGAGATGCTTCCCAGGTCTGCTGTGGCTGTCCACTGTGCACGTGTTGTTGGCAGTATCATCCATGGGAGGGTACCACAGCTGTCCTCTGCACACACTACCCAGGCGGGGGCATCTGCTGTGTGTTGCCTCTCACTTAGTGGCAGTTCTGTGTTCCCTTTTCATAGGTCATCCTGTGCCTGATGTTGGATGGCTGTGTGTTGGCATCCTTGGTGGAGGTCTGCTCCAGTTACAGAGGTTGACACTGTGGCTCATCACCCGCTCAGCCACACAAATCTGGCTCAGCAGGCAACAGCTGGCTGCAACATGGGAGCTGGTGATGGAGGTCAGAAGGATGCGGCTTGCTTTGGGATGGCTATGCCAATAACCCATGGACTGTCAATACCCCTTTCACCCTCCCCTGACCACCACTGACCTGGACTGTTGTTTGTGTTCCCCTGTGCCCTACAATGACCCATGCCCATCCCATTTGTTACCCCATTTCTATTTCTGTGTTTGCTCTGTTGGCACCCCTGTATATGGTTCTGATGGCATGTTCTCTTTTATAGTAATGTGTCTTCTATGTGTCTCATTTGTATGCATGCTGCTGCACTGTGCTGCTGTTGTTCAGAGTTGTGGTTGGGCAGGTCCCTGTCTGTGCACATGCTGTCCTGGCAGTGTGGTTCTGTTGGGTGCACATTGGCCTGTGTGCCACGTCCCTCTGTGTCATTGCACCTTGGGTGTGGGCTGTGCACCTCCCCTGTGCTTGGTATGGTGCCATGTGTCCCTGTCTGCCTGTGTTGGCCTGTTCAGCCCCAGTCATGGTGCCCTTCCCAGTGCCAGTGTGCTGTACAATGCAGTGTCTTGTTTCTATGTGTGTCTGTGTGGCGTGCACATCATGTGGCCTGGTGCATGTGTGGCAGTGTGGCTGTGGCACTGTACATGCATGGTGCCTTTGCACAGTGGCTGTGCCTTTGTCCTGTCCTGTGTTGGCTGTCTGGACTGTGGTCATGGGGTAGCCAGGCCCTGCAGCCATCTGTTCCATGGGTGGTCCATGCTCTGTCACATGGTTCACCTGGGTCTGTGTGGTGCACCAGCCATTGTCCCTGGTAGTAGGGCCCTCTGCCTGTCTTGTGCCTCATGACCATTGTCCCCTTGTGGTACACCCCTGCATCCCCTGCCATGCTACTGTGCCATTGCGCAGCCCTGCCTGTGTTCCCTTGTGCATGATGGGCCTTGCTTACCTGCTATTTCCAGCTTGCAGACTTGCTCTTGCGCAGTTCAGGTTGCTCCAGCACATGTCTGGTTGTGCAATGGTGTATTTGTGCTATTTTCAGTGTGTTTTGCCCGGGTGCATTTTTGTGTCGCATCTGCAGAATATGGCATCATTTTCCTATGGCACACCCGGATTGCGCTGCACATCCCATTGTGCAAGTTCAGGGTGCAATTTTGAATATCTAGGCCTACGTGTATAACCTTGAATAGTTTAAAAGTTGAATAGTGAGAGCAAGAGAAGTGTTGTGAATTATGTTCAATATAAATAGACTTTTTGCTTTGTTTTTTGAATACAAGATACTTTAGATATTTAAATATTTAGATACTTTGTTTTGCCACATATAAAAGCTTTAATTAGTTTTTTGACCTATTTGATTATCTCCCTTTTGTCTTAGGTGTTGTTCATCTCTTATTTGAAGAGGCATTAGGAAAATGTTGCTCGCAGAGAACCATGCATGATCAACCTGACTGATACTCTTCTGTTCTCCCCACATTTTTTTCTTTTTTTCTCTCTTACCTCTTACTGATCAAAAAATTGTATTCTACACTAACTGTGATTTTGGAAGTGGGAATATACCTGAAATTGGTTATAATAACTCACAGAGAAAGTTATAAAAGTATATAGTATAACAGAATGAGAGGCATTAATTGAGAAAATCAACTAAACAAGTGATTTGAACTTTTGTATTTTATTTTGAGATTCTATGGTTTAACCATGACCTTAATTATGAGTGGATCATATTTAGTGATGTGAAAAGCTGAAATGACTTTATTAATATTAATGATGTCATTAATGACTATGCATTAGAGAGGTATATTTAAGCTGTCATGTGTCTTCTATTTCCACCTCCTCAATGAAGGATTAATTCCTGAAGCACTGGGGCTATGTGGTTGTGTTGTGAAGTCTTGAACACACTAGTCTGACTACAAATTTGTTATTAAAGCATTGAAAATCACATTGGATGTGTGTAGCTTTATTTCTACTCCAAGAATGCAGGTACCTTTGAATCTGACTTTGCATTTCTTCGGGCTGGCAGCCTCTACCTGCACCGCTCCCAACCTGGGCAACTCACAGTTGTGCTTTTTTGGATCAATTTTGGAATGTAACAGTCACTTATTTTCAGAATGTGGTGAGGATGTGCAATTTTGGAATACGGTGGGGAAGCACATTTTCAGACTGTGACAATAAAAATGTTAGAATGTTGAAGTTTGCACATAATTTTGGAATGTGGTAGGAAGGTACAATTTTAGAATGTGGTGGTGATATGCTATTTGGGAATATGGTAGTGACACACAGTTTCAGAATGTATCGGTGACACACAGTTTTGGAATGTGGTGGTGATGCACAATTTCAGAATGTGATGGTGATGTACAGTTTCAGAATGTGGCAAAGGTGCACAGTTTAAGAATGTGGCAGTGATGCACAGTTTTAGAATGTGGCAGTGACACAAAGTTTTAGAATGTGGCAGAAGTTTTGGAATGTGACAATGACACATGGTTTTGGAATGTGGTGCTGATGCACAATTTTGAAATGTGGCAGTGATGCAGTTTTAGAAAGTGGTGGTGACATAATTTTGTATTGAAGTGGTGACATAATTTTGGAATGTGGAGATGATGCATAATTTCAGAATATGGCAGTGATGCACAATTTCAGAATGTGGCTGTGATGCACAATTTCAGAATGCGGTGATGGCACACAATATCAAAATGTAGCAGTGGTGCACAATTTCTGAATGTGGCTGTGTTGCAGAATTTTGGAATGTGGCAGTGACACAATTTTGTAATGTGGCAACACAATTTCAGAATGTGGCATTGAAATACAACTTCTGAATGTGATGGGAATGTGCAATTTTGGAATGTGGCAGGGATGCATCATTTTAGAATATGGCTGGGATGCACAATGTTAGAATGTGGTGGGGATATGATGCACAATTTCAAAATATGGTGCATGCATACAGTTCTAGAATGTGGCATGGACAAGTAAATTCAAAATAAAATGGTATGTCTTGTCACATTCAGACAGTTTGAACCCTACTATATTCCAAAATTGCCAGTTCCTGCCAAATTCCTATGTGTGTCCCTGTCATATTCAGAGATTGAGTGTCCCACCATATTTCAAGACGATGCATCCCTGTTGCATTCTGAGATTGTATGACCTCTCCAATATTCTAAAACTGCATGCCACCTTGACATTCTATACCTTTGTTTAGTGCGGCATTCCACCTTCTAACATGCTTTAAGGTACAGTACCATGCTTCTGAACATTCTGGAAATGCAAGTACTGCAACCAACCTGATGCCATTTTTTAAATGATTACTACTACTGCTACATTTTCTTAAATTTTGGAGAACTAGGTCCTATAAGGTTGTTGACACAGAGGACTAGGCTGTGAGTTCTGGTTATGACATCATCAGTGGCTCTTCACAGAAACTGGCTTTTTTGAACTGGAAATGAAATCAGGGCTACAAAATCGTTCATAACTTTAAAATAAAGTAACATAGAAACCTAATTTTTGGTATGGGAATAATTGGGGGAATGTTGATTCTAATTCTGCAATCTGCAATGTAGCACTTTTGGCCAGATTTCCTCTTTAATAAAAACTGGAACAGAACTTATAATTAAAGAACAAATATGAATATCCCCAGCATTCTTGTTATTCTAATACAATGGAAGACAGAACTCTTGCATATTTGTAACTGTTATGGTCCATCAAAAATACAGATTGCTGTAGGGAAGGTCAATGGGAAATCTTGGAACTTGAAATTCAGAAAGTCATCATGGCAGTTCCTGAGGCTGGGGTGATCTTAATGGGAGATTTTAATTCTAGGGTGGGCACACATGCTTCATTCATAGACCTAGAAGCTGGTAATGGAAAACAGAAAAGAACATCATTAGACAAAATCGTAAATGGAAGTGGCAGAAGACTTTTGTACCTTTTGGAAAAAGTGGGCCTCAGCATACTTAATGACACACTAAAAGGTGATTGTCCCACCCAATATAATACTCTTCAGCTAAAGAAGTTAGTCTGATGATTATATATTTATGTTGCATGGGCAATTTTTTTAATTTTTTGTAGCGCTGATGATTATTTTGAGATCTGAGAGTGAACATGTTCCTCTTTCCTTTAAAACTGAATTCCCATTTTCATCCTCTACACGTCACAAAACTAATTATCAAATGCCACAAATAGAGATCCACAATAGTAAAAGAGCATTTTTCTCAACCAGAGAATAAACCAGTCTATCCAATATTTTATTCAGTAATTAAACTGTAGAAAAACTGCAGAATCTTATGTGTTCATTGTCTGCACATGTATATTCTACACTTAAGGCAATCTGTGAAGGAATTCTTCCACTTCTACACTATATCATCTAATGATCAATAAGAAACATTTCACATGGTTTAATGATGATTGTAAAAGATTTAAGGCCTCACTGTCAAATCTCCTAAAGTTTGTCAGGCAGAATCCCACCAGGAAACATTCTAATGTCTTAATAATGACAAGAAAGCATACAAAAAGGTTTTAAAAGAACAGAAGTGGGTTCATCAGATAAAACAATAGGAAGATAGGTTCAAAGCCATTCAGACAAAGGATACTAAACAGTTTTGGTTACTTGTAGCAAAAGGAACAGGTAATTCTGTCACAAATATCTTGGAACATATTGCCCCATGACCTGGACCAATTATTATCAGAATTCATTCTTTAATAAAACATAAGTTAATAATTATGAACTCATTCTTTCAAAACTACAGGCTCCACTACAGCCTTTAGATATAGCTCTGTATGAAATCTCCATACCAATCAAACAGACTAAAGCTGACAAAGCACCAGGACCATATAAACTTCCACCATACATATATAAAACCCAGATTGAATGGTGGAGTAACTTACTTTCTCTGCTTTTTAATAAAGTGGTAACATAATATTCCCTTCCATCAGATTGGAAAGGAAATATTATAGTTCTGATCCATGAAAAGGTGATACTGCCTTAGAGGAAAATTATGGACCCATAAGTAGTGCCATGCAGAATGCAGAATTCCACTTCCAAAATTAGAATGGAATGACCATTCTGCTGGTGGAATTTCCATCAAAATTTTGCTGGCTGTTCTGCAGAATTCCCACTGCTGCAATCTGTAGAATAATATTTCATGAAACAGCATTTTTCCATGGAAAATCATTACACAACAATTTCAACTACAAATATTGAGATCCGCTGAAACATATTCCACAGAACAGCGTTTTTTCTATCAAAAATCATTCAACAACCATTTCCATGAAAAACGTATTGAGATCCATGGATAACATTGTGCTGAAATGTTGAGGAAAAACTCACTCTGCATTTTTCTGCTGCAGAATTCTGCCATTATGTTTCTAGCAAAATTCTGTGGAATTGCAACGCAATTTAAAAAAAAATCCATGAAATTTAGTTCTGCTGCAATTTGAAGATTTCACACAACATTACCCATAAGTCTCGTGGACTGTCTGGGTAAAATTTTTACAAGGGTAATCCCAGGCAGAATAAATCTCTGGCTAGAGAAAGAAGACATATTAAATCCATATCAAGCAGGATTCAAGAAAGGTCACTCAAAAACAGATCAGTGTTTTATTTTGCAACATATTATAGAAAAAATATTACTTTAAAAACACATTACAGTCTATTTGGCTTTCATTGATTTTAAGGGAACCTTTAATAGAGTCTTCAAAAGACTTTTATGAGAAATCTTTTTGTTTTAAAATTAGATCATGTAATACTTAGGATCATTACAAATCTCTGTTCTGAAAATTGGACTTGTGTTAGATATAACTTAGAAGGCAATGTCTCTGATTCCTTTGATTCCAATGTAGGAGTAAATCAGAGCTGCATTCTAGCCCCATTATTCTTAAATTTATTTACAAATGACTTACCAACTCTTCTCCTAACAGACTTAAGTCACTCACCCAGTGTGAAGGGCACTTTTGTACCCTGCATTAATGTATGCCGTTGACCTAATTCTGTTCTCATTTAGTCCTGTGGGATAGAATAAAAACTGACCCTTTTAGAGGAAGACTATGATTAAAATAGATTACATATTAACACAAACAAAGGCAAGTGCTAATTTATGGCAAAAGAAAGGTTAAATGGAAATGGCATATTAACAATAAACCGCTGGACATTGTTTCCACATACTCTTATCTTGGATTACATTTTTCTGACAACAGTAGTTGGGCAAAACACAACACCTACACAGTCAATAAATTTACATAGATTAAAAATGCCCTGTTAAGGTTTAATACAAAATGTGATGATTACTCCTGTCTCTCAGTACTTCAGGCAGCTGAGATGAAAATGAGCAATGTTGTTTTATACATAGCCGAAATTTGAGCTGATACAAAAGTGGACCAAATGGAAAGCCATTTACATAACTATATAGATAATGCTTCAAACTTCTAGATCCACATCAGCAGAAGTTGTAAGAGCAGAGCTAAGGAAAATTAAGTATCTTGCAAAATCTAGAAAAAATGGGGTACTGGATTTGGTTCCCCATACACAAATTCAAAAAGACTGATTAAGAACTGCTTGGAAGAAAAGACAAATTAGATTATCCATAGTACCTTCTCTCCTTGGATAGAAGATGCAACAAACACTTTGGCCTGGATATTCAAAGGGGTTGTGCATGGCACACCAGAGTTGTGTCGATGCAACCCCACACTGCACCCCTGTGTGATATTCAAAAGGCTGCAGGTACAGTGCAAATCCCGATGTGCTGGGGTGCAATGGTAATGTATGTGGCACAAATGCAGGGGGCATGCCCATGCATATGCAGCACATCCCGATATGCAGTCCGGGATGTGTGGCTCATATGTTGGCACAACCCTGCATTGCACCGCATAGGGTGGCTCAAAGTTGAGCCCGTGAAAAGGAGGAACAAAGCATGGCCACCCACAGGTGGGCTGCTGTATTGCAGGGTGCAAAACAGCAGCCGCCAGCCATGGGTGGCTGACCGCCCACCCAGAACATTGTCCACAAGCACCCATATCATCCCTGGTGGTCTACTGGTACCCCCTCCCTCCTGTTGATGCTATCACCATGCAAGTAGGGGTAACAATGCCTTGGATGTTATCCTAACTAATTTTCCCAATGATGTTGGAAATATCAGAATAGGACCACCAATAGGAACTTGTGACCATGGAACTATTATGTTCATGATTACCAAGACTAATAAAATCATTAAGAGTAAGACAACCCAGATATTGTATAATAAAGCCAATTATCCAGAAATAAGAAATAAACTGAGTACATTAAACGGGAATAGATTAATGCATGAGTTATCTACTGAAGAACCCTGGGAAGTTCTTATAAACATAATAAATAAAGTGACACTAGAATACATTCCTATACAAAATGTATGTAATAATAAGGGGAAAAACCCTCTTGGATCAATAATAAGATTATTAAACTATGTAAGAAAAAGAAAATACTATATATACAGATGAAGCAACAAGAATCAGGGATCAGTCTGGTAAGATACAAAAACATATTAAAGAAAGTCAAGTATGAAATGAAAAGAGCAAAACAACAGATAGAATACAAACTTGATACATCAAAAAATAACACAAAAGGTTTTTTTGCCTATGTGAACAACAAAAGGGGGAATACTAATGCTGTGGGACCACTTCTTATTGATGGTGAACTGACTGATAAACCTAATGAAATGACCAAAGAATTTAGTAAGACATTTAGTAAGGTGTTTGTAAAAGACAATTATATAAGAGATAAAAGTGAGGATGAAATATGTAATGGGGTATGCAATGATATAGTCACCATTGATAAAATTCTGCAAAGAATACAGAAAATTAGGATAGATAAATCCACTGGTCAAGATGGGGTTCACCCAAGATTCATAAAGGAATTAGGAGATGTGTTAGCACCAGCCATCCAAACAATAGGGCAGAAATACCTGGATGAGGGATATGTACCTAGAGACTGGAGAACAGCATATGTAGTCCTGATATATAAGAAGGGAAGTAGATCAGAGGCAACAAATTACCAACTGATAAGCCTGACATCGGTGATTTGCAAGATTATTGAAGGCATTATTTTACGATGAGATTGGAAAACATATCTTGAGTAAGGGACTGATTGATAATGCCCAACATGGATTTGTAAAAAATCGATCTTGCGAGACTAACCTAGTCAGTTTTTATGATTATGTTGGTAAATTAATAGAGCAGGGCAATAATGTGGATTTGGTAATGTTGGACTTCAGTAGAGCCTTTGATACAGTTCCTCATGGTATAGTGATCCAAAAACTTAAAAATCTGGGAATTGATAATAAAATTATTGGATGGATTAGTCATTGGCTTACCAAAAGAACTCAAATAGTTAGGATTCAGGGATCTTTGTCAGACGAGGTTGAGGTGTCAAGTGGTGTGCCACAGGGGTCCGTATTGGGACCATTGCTGTTTGGTATTTTTATTTCTGATTTAAATGTAATTGGTAGTAACAAATTAATAAAATTTGCAGATGATATTAAGATGGGAGGGGTTGTTAACACCTTTGATGATAGACTACAATTTGGTCAAGACCTGCTCTCCATATCAGAATGGGCAAACACAAATAAAATGTGTTTTAATTTGAATAAATGTGTAATAAT
This sequence comes from Neoceratodus forsteri, assembly GCA_016271365.2. Taxonomy (NCBI): domain Eukaryota; kingdom Metazoa; phylum Chordata; order Ceratodontiformes; family Ceratodontidae; genus Neoceratodus; species Neoceratodus forsteri. The sequence continues at coordinate 640,207,664 of CM028132.1, read as the reverse complement.
TCATATGGGGAAGGATAATATAGAGCAAGATTATTACATTCAAGGTGTAAAACTCAAGAATTCTGATTGTGAAAAAGATCTGGGAGTATATATTAGTTCAAATCTAAAAAAGGGGTACCATTGTAAAGTAATAGCAAATAAAGCAATGCATCTGGTTAACTGTATCAGAAGAAGCTTCCATTCCAAAAGCGAAGAGGTGTTACTGCCTCTTTACAAGACCTATGTGAGACCCCACTTGGACTACTGTTCTACAGTTTGGAGTCCTTATTTAAAAAAGGACATAAAAATGGTTGAAAAACCTCTAAGAGCCTGTACAAAACTTATTAAGGTGGTTAAAGATAAAACATATGAGGAGAGGCTGAAGGACCTAGGGTTGTGGTCACTGGACACTCGACGTGAAAGGGGAGACTTATTACTGTAAAATTTTAAGTCAGGAAAAATTAAAAAATGATCTTGGTCTTCAAATCAAACATCATAGTTATAATCTGAGGGGGCATAAACATCAACTAAAAGAAGAACTGTGTATGACAAAGCTTAGGCAATTTAGCTTTGGCCTGAGAGTGGTCCGATTGTGGAATAAACTACCTGCTGAAATAGTGGACTCCTCTAGCTTCAATATTTTTAAATCAAGCTTGGACAGGTATATAACAGTTGGTAACCTTGGTTTCCTCCACTGAAATGGTGGGGTCAACCAACATGGGCTTATGCCTTCTGGTTGACTTAACAATCCAGTATGAACTCCAGTATAACTCCAGTAAGTGTAATCACTACATTCCCTGGTGGTCTAGTGGTATCCCCTCCCTCCCATTGCTGCTATCACCATGATATTGTACGAACTATATTCCCTGGTAGTCTAGTGGTACCCTCCTGCCCTAGCCCTGATCACGGTAAAACACAGTAAATACATTCCCTGGTGATCCAGTGGCACCCCACCCTCCACCCACACAGGACCCCTTGCCCACCCTGCTCCCCGTCATCAGCAGGCAGCTGCAACCCACCCATGACTGCCCCTGCCACCGACCGCGCGGCAGCGTGCAGTATGGGCTGTCAGCACATTAGTCCACATTGTGGACCAATGGGCTGACAGTCCATACTATAAACTGTCATTCAACAAGGCTGGGCGGTATGTGCGAGTCTGCACTGCCAATGACATACTGTCTAGTACAGTGTGTTCTGAAGCCCATTGGTCCACATTGTGGACCAATGGGCTGACAGTCCATACTGTAAGCTGTCATTCGCAGCGGCTACGGTATGTGGGCGGTTGCAGCTGCCTACCAATGACGGGGGGGCAGGGCGGCAGAGTCCTTGTGGTGAGAGGGTGGGGGGTGCCACTGATCACCAGGGAATCTATTTACAGTGTTTTACCAGCGATTGGGGCTAGGGGTGGGGACCACTAGGATCTACCAGAGAATATAGTACATACAATTTCACAGTGATCCCAGCAATGGGAGGAAGGGGGTACCACTAGACTACCAGGGATTGTGTTTTACAAATGAAGACCTGCGATCATGGCTATGGGGTGGGGGATGCCCTGGGACCCCCTCAGTCCACACATCATGCTGTGCAGGGTGCCAGGTGCAATTCACTGGGCTGCCCTGTGCAAGGCATGCAAATGTGGCCATAATGACATGCTAATGGCCCCAGCTGCACCATGCATATATTATGGCCTTATTTGCATGCCCGCCTCTGAATATCACAGGTGCTGCACCCAGCGAACTGCGTTTACACTGGAGTATCCCCGTGCTCCTGATCTTTCACTTGCACTGGTACAGTGCCACTGTGCCATGCACAGCCCATGCCATATTCAACGGTGCTGCACCATGGTGCATCACCTTTGAATATCACCTGGTCCTGGCCCTGGTGCATCCCGGATGCTCTGCACCCATGCTTGCGCCATTGCCAGGCACAGTCTGAATATCCAGGCCTATGAAATTATTGCAATAAGAGCATCTCTGGACAGATGCACTTCTAAATATAAATATTTATCCTGGCTATGCTAGTGTAATCAAAAATGTTTAAACTAATTTCTTTCACATTAGACATCATGAAAAACAGAACATTACAATTATATGGATGGTATTCAGAGAACAAAATAAATCATGTATTAGAACCATATCTCATCTTGCTAACAGATGGGGTAGACAGACAAATGCTTTTGAAATTCAGACTGGAAATGAACCCTTCTAAGGCACTGCAGCTCAAATTTGGGAAAAGTAACAGTTTTGTTTCTACTCAAAACTTGTATGCAACTGTGGAGAAACTGTTTTCAAAACTCTCACTCGTACTGATAAAGTGCCCAAAATACTCTCCTGTGAGGGAAATATATATTAGCCATCAACTTTCAACTACCAAAACCTCTCAGGATGAGATTCTTAGAATTCTCATGAACCCTTCTTTGGAAACTATTGCATGGGATATGGCAAAATACATCAAATTGATTTATACCCTCATGACTGGTGTACCCTCATAACCAAAATAAATAAAACTCCCTCCCTTAGATAAAATTAGATATGTAAGGTATGTAAATATTTCCTTGATATGGTAACCTTTTATGGCTAACCTTTTTTGTAAGCCTTCTTCAGCCAGAAAATGTTGACATGTGGAGAATACAAATTAATTTACACTGCACCCGTTCAGGGCCCAGGAGTTAGTGCACCCATCATTTGGGCACCAAAAACTGGAAATTCACCACCCCCTCCCCAAGGTCCATCCTCCTGGAGTTGGAATCCTTAATTAGGGTGTGTGTGGGAGGTTTAGCCCCCCACAAGGGGGGGGTGGAGTGGTGCAGCCCCCCTGCATAAACAGTGATTGACAAAATTGCTAAATGGAGCCCTAATGATGGGTGCACTACCACTGGCATGTTCCGAGGGTGGAACCACTAATTTACACTCAGTGTTCCCAGTTACAGAGTATCTTGTTTCCATGCTACTGGATTCTTCAGGATGGGCAGCATTTTCTAGCGTTTACTACAATGGAATTTTTACCTTACCACTTACAAGAAGGACAGATCAAAAGATCACATCAAACTCACTAGGTGGTTACTTACATATAAAACATACTTCTTTTTTCATTGTATAACACTTTGTGCATTCTGAGAAGCTAGTATCTGATTGTTGTTCTCAATATTTAAATCTCCTTTGCATTTTCAATTGACAAACTGCAAAACTGGGATAGCTATCAAAACTGTTACTCTTTGCTAACATGAATCATCTATTTCTAGCACTTTTTAACTTATTTATATTTATTGTAAACTAGTATATACATGTATGAATGATGCATGTACATTTTTTTGTATTTGCCTGTAATGACTCATACCAAGTTGAACAATAGAGCATTTAATTGATAAACTGCAGCAATCATAGAGGCCTGGCTTTATAATGTAGTTTGACCTTTACAATGCTCTCGGGCTACTTCATTATTGGATTATGTTCTAAATTTACAGTACTACTGCAAACAGATTACATGACTGACTACGAAGAGTAAAGGATACTTACTGTACATTTCCACTTCTGTTTAAACCACTTTGTGGAGTTCATTCTACCTGTCTTTAGAGGAGTTAAAGACTACAAGAAGCTAAATTAAATTAATGTTTCAGAAACAAATGACCCATAGTCAGAGTTTAGATTAAAACAAAACAAAACAAAAAAAGAACTAATGAAATTAGTATCCCACCTAGAGTTGTGCAAAGCTGGCATACTTTGCTTTGCAAACTAATTTGCAACTGAGACAAATAAGTTTGTAAACTTTGTGAAATATGTGCTGACTTGTGAAGATTTTGGCAGGCAAAGCGACACTTTTCAGGAGAAGTCATGAAAATTCACTGATGAAGTTACAACTTCACTTGACTTCACCTAAAAAGTACCATTTCTCCAGGAAAACTCAATACAAAGTGGCAAAGTGGGCAATTCACAAAGTTATTTGCGAAGGCAAATTTTGCAACTTTGCTGATGAAGTAAAATGTTGCAACATCTCTAGTCCTACCAATTGGGGAGTATTCAGAGTTGGTAGTACAGCAGTTTCACTGGTCTTGTATTTGCATTGCATAATATATGTTTATATTTACAGTTACTATATCTCTTAGTGGTTATAAGAGTGCATTCTTGAGTTCTTTGGGTGAGAACTGTAAAGTGAAGCAGAGCAGTTCTGGTGCACAAATAACTTGAAAAGAAACTCTTATAACTATAAGAGACACAAAAACCATACATATAGATATATTATAAATCATGCTGAACATTTCTGTTCTTAAAAAATGCAGCTTGAATTGAAAATAGAACTGTTTGACCGTAGAAAATTAGAGAAACCCGTGTGATGAAATGAACCAAGCTAACTGAACTGAAAACTGTAGAATTTTAGAACTGTTTGCATGAGACGACCTGTTGTGAAAAAAAAAAGTATATGGAATGTGTCAGAAGTAAACAATCCTGATAGGCCAAGAATGATGTCATGACTTATCATTTCATTTAATGGTGCAATTATCTTACAGATCACTGACAGGTATGGTATGATCAGTGGTATACCACTGTTGCATGACATCACTGAAACAGTTTTAAATTGCATAAAACTCAATTACTCCTATTACACAAATTCCATATTGCACTTAAGTTTTTTTGCAACTCATTCAGATTAACTAGGGTACTGGCTGATATTGCAGTACAGTTTAAATCTGAAACAGAGTTCAAAAGCATTTTATAGCATGTTATCAGGTTGCTGTTTATTCACTCAGTGTGCCAAGATTAGTTTGTTTTTACAGCTGGGGTACATATAATTTCATCAAACTTTTATTCATAAATATATTTGCACTTAATAGCTTGGGTGCCCTTTTTATGTTGGCTTGTGCCTGTGTGCAAGCCAGCATCTTGTGGTAGTAGCAGATTTTGGAGGTGCATCAGTGTGGGCAAATGCAGGGCACGTTTTAGTAGGTGCATCCCTCATTCTCCAATAAGCCAGCATGCAGGTACTTACAGAAGAAATATGTAAAGTGGTTAAAACTTATAAAGAAAGTGCTGCTGCACTGAAAGACAAGCTTGTCATGCAGTGGCACAATAACACACCTCCCGATATGCCTTTCCTGCATTTCAATAAACATGGCAGCAGTGGCTGCCGCCGTCTGCCACACAATGCCTACAAAGACAACTTTAGGGGTGCCCAATCCCCCTGTTGGCATGCTAAATAACCCCCCCAAGATTGTGTGGCACACTGGGAGCCCACCCCAGTATGCCTCCCCATAATCAAAGCCGGTCATCGTCAGCATGTTCCAGCCCCCACCCCCATTCTGTACCAGACTGGGAGCTCACCCCAGTGTGGCCAACATCATCCCCCAAAGTCATGGGGCACACTGGAAGCCCACCCCAGTGTGCACAACAGTTTTTCCTACACTTGTAAAAAAAAGAAAACTGTCCGCTGCATTCATTTATTTTTTTTTTAAATTACCTGAAAAAAAGAAACTGGTCCTTCGCCGTGGGGTCCCCTCCCCCAACCCACAACTGCCCTCTGTGCACTACACCTCCTCACACCCACCCTCACCCCATTCTTACCTCCAGAGCCTGGCGCGATGAACTTTGGTGGACCAGGAACAGGTCTGGACTCTTCAAAGCAGACCTCGAACTGAAGAAATGCCGGTAAGCTGTATAATAGCATAAATGTTTTTTTTTTTTTAATTTAGGTGGATATCTCATCCATTTTTTTTTTAATTTTGCCTCCAAATTTTCAACATGGGGTGCTTGGGACCCCACCTCATGAACACATACACTGTCATCTCATTACTCAGCCCTGAAAGGTCATTTTGTGGTCACTGTGAAAAATCACCTTTTGGGACCAATTAACAAAATGACAATGCCACTATTCATGAGGTGGGGTCCCAAAAACCCTATCTTGCAAATCTGGTGGAAAAATTCCCCAAAATGACCATGTTATGAGCGTGCATTGGGCAGTTTCAAAGCAAGTGCGTAACTTTGACAATTTTTAATATTTTCACTCCAGATTTTCAACATTGCCTTTTTTCACACCTCCTTATGAACAGTAAAGCTGTTGTTTTACACATCCTGCCCGAAATGTGTTTTTATGTACGTGGTGCACAATGGAGCGGTCGCTGTACAGAATCAAAGTTCAGAACACATTAACAAAATCACAGTGACACTGTTCATGAGTGGAGGTCCTAAAATGCCTATGTTGAAAATTTGGTAAAACAAATACCCCAAATAATTGCGTTATGGGCGTGCATTGCGCAGTTACTATACATGCTCATGACATCACCAATTTTTCATATTTTTACTCCAGATTTTCACCATTCTCATTTTTGTATACCTCCTTATGAACACTACAGCTGCCATTTTTCACATCCTGCCCAAAATGTGTTTTCGCAAGTGTTACACAATGTCGCGGTCGCTGTGGGAAATCAATGTTCATGCCAGATTAACAAAATCACAGTGACACTGTTCATGACCGGAGTTCTCAAAATGCCTATGTTGAAAATTTCGTTAAACAAATCCCCAAAATAATTGTGTTATGGGCGTGCGTTGTGCAGTTTCTATGCACGCTCGTGATGTCACCAATTTTTCATATTTTCACTCCAGATTTTTAACAATGCAGTTTTTTACACCTCCTCATGAACAGTGCAGCTGTCATTTTTCACATCCTGCCCAAAATGTGTTTTTGCACTTATGGCACCAAAATGTACAGTCGCTATACAAAATCACCTTTCGGCAAACAAACTCATAGTGCCACCGTTCATGAGGTGGGGTCACAAACAGCCCAGGTTGAAAATTTGGAGTGAAAATACCAACAAATGCCCTGGGCATTAGGGTTTCCAACCATAATGCCCCACCCTGTACAGACTGACAGGCGTCAGGGGTGTGACTTGGTTTTGTCAACTGTAATGCTCACGCCATTCCACCCCATGCCCTGCAGCCAGTGACAGGCATCGAGCTGTGCCTTGGGCTCTTTGGCCCCAAAGTTCACCCCATTCTCCTACACTGCACCTATGTCAGTATATTTCCTTATGGAATGGGGTGAGCATAAGGCCTGAAGACCCCAAGGCACATTGCGGCACTTGTTGGTCTCTGCGGAGTAGGGTGAGGTGAAATGGCATGAGCATTTTGGCCAATGACTCAAAGGCACACCCCTTTGCCTGCCACTGTCTACATGGTGGGGCTGGGGTCGGTGTCAGTTCACTACTTCACTACCAGTCCTATTGTGCATCTCTCTAACTCCTGTACTACTAATGCCAGTGCCAGCAAGCCAACATTTGGCATTGACAAATGCTTGTTTCTTACTGTGTCTCATGTGAGTGATTTAGATTCTGTGCATAAAAACGGCATCTTCAAGGTATGTTAACTGAATATGAAAACAATGGCAACTGCCAGCTTGCTGTTGCTCATGTTTTCTTTATATTGCCAAAATGAAAAACAGTGCAACCTACAGTACAGTGTAAATCACACAAAGACGCTGGGGTTCACAGTGGGTGCCTTGACTGGTTTGGGGCATGTGCACTTCTTCAGGGAAGCTGGTCTATTAATCGAGTTTTACTTTTATAATGTAAAGCTAAAGTGACATAGTCAGTGTGCAATTCGACAAACCATACAACATTATTAAAAACACAATCAGTTTTAAGCTGCTGTAAACAACAGTCTACCACATAACTATATTACATTACTTTGCAAGCAATAGAATTTTGATTTATATGCAATTAAAATTACAATATGGCCTCCATATAGTGAGGATCGCGTGAATCAGGCACCAACTCTATAAAAAGCAGAACAGTAGAATTAAGCACTCAGAGATGAATAAATTCCAGGATGCTTTTACTTTAAAAATGGCATGATATCAAAGTGGTTGTTAAGACCAGGGGGCTTTGTGGCTCCCATCTGAAATATCCAAAAACACCCCCTCCGGAGTACTCATGGATCCAAGTCCCCACTGCTATGGCCCAGGACCTCCTTGTAAATGACCTTGCTCGATTAAGCCTTTTCCAGGTTGAAATAAATAAATAAAATGAAATAGTGACTCTTTCTAAGCCACAAAATACATATTCCTGTATTTGTCCACCCCTTTGTTCCATTATGTATTTGAACAACACATTATTTCTATCATCAGTGCATATTGCACTGAGATGCTCCCCTACCCTGACTTTAAATGCCCAGTTCGTTTTCCCATGTAAAATGCATTACACTAACATTTCACCATGTAAGCTGCTCCCACAGATGAGCAGTTTATAAATTGCCATATTTCAAATTCTTTTCGGGAATTAACTGAAGTGAACTGCTACTCTTCACTATTAAGGCACAGTGCCTATAATTACCATACTGGTAGCTACCCTTAGGAGGGTTGGGTAGCCAGATTACAGTTTTTTTTTCAGTGGGTTGTAGGTGATGCACTAACCTGTCAGCCAAATTGGGGCCTCTTTTTTATCCCATCCTTGGAAGATCTTACCTCACCTTCCAACAAGGGTTCAATGGATAGCATATTCCAGTGTTTGGCTATAACTTCAAGAATAGCACCTGACTGGACACTGTAGTAAGTCACAAAATTCAACTGATGGCCAGTGTTGAATTCCCTATACCTGTACTGTAATAGCTCCCCTATCTTTTTCTGTTGCACTCTTTCCTACTTGTTGAATTATTTCTTCACTATAGCCCCTTGCTAGGAATCTTTGGTGCATCTCATCAGTTTGCGATTCGAAATCAGATATATGACTGCAATTTTTACATATGTGATAGAACTGCGATTTTAGTATGTTCCTGATGGTGTGGTCTGAATGACAGCTCGAAGAGTGAAAAAGTGTATTATGAGTAGAGGTGGGTGAAGTTGGCAAACTTTGTTCCACAGATTAATCTGTGAATTCCATGGAATTTTGTGAATTCCACATGGCGAATTTCCACCACAAAGTTCAGAATTCCACCCATGAAGTGCAGTATTGCACCTGCGAATGGCAGACATTTGCCGAAATTCCACACTTTGGGGTGGAACTTCACCATCTTGAAGTTTCTGAAGGTGGGGAAAACTTTGTGTAGCTCCACAGAATTGAATTTTGGCCACTTCACGGCAGATTTGCCCATGAATTTAAACTTGGTCCACCACTAATCATGATCCATAGTTTTATGGAACAAGTTCATATTCAGTGTCCCATCTTCACATTTAGTGATGTTAAGGTCAAGAAACTCTATTTGCTTTTTTCTTGATTCCACTGTAAAACAAAGACTGGGATTAGTGGAATGAAGATATTCCATGAAAAGCTTCAACCCTTCCTCTGTTCTGTGCCACTTCATCAGCACATCATCAATAACGCATCTCCACAAGTTTACCTTGTGGTAGAAAGGGTTAGTGCTCTGTGCATACATATATTCTTTCTCTCAATGTCCCAGATATAGGTTAGCATAATAATGGGCAAATGTGGCCCCCATCATGGTACTTTTTATCTAGTGGTAATATTACCTCTGGAAGATGAACAAGTTGCATTTCAACACAAATTCCGAAATATGCACCAGGAAATCCTTCTTGTACTGTCCCAAAACCATACCTCGGTCCAGCCATGCATGAAGTGTCAAAAGTCCACCATTGTGTGGTACTTTTGTGTACAAGGATTCACTATACATGAACAGAACAACCTATCTTGGTCCAGCTGGATGTCCCCAGGACATGCAGGATATTTGTAGCATCCCTAATATAAGAGGGCAATGATATCACAGCATCTTTTACATAGGCATCCACATATTGCACAGGGGTTTGGTTAGAGAAAATATCCCTGCTACAATGGGGTGCCTGGGGGGATTATCCAGCCATTTATGAATTTTTGGCAAGGTGTACATGGTGGACTTATGGACCTTATAGAACACATCATTGTCAGGAATTTGTGTTTTGAGTAACAATCCCAATGTTCAAGGACTGTTCCAAATACTGATTGATGTATCTCTTAAAGGAGGGTACTGGATCTGATCTCATTTTCTGGTAGAATTCCTCATTAGATAGCTGTCTCAGAACCTCGATATGTACTTTTTAGTATCAGGTACTACAGCAGAACCACTCTTGTGCTCCAGCTTCATCGTGAGCTCTGGGTTGGTCTCCAGTTCCCTCAGGGCCAATGTCTCTGCAGTTGTTATGTTCACATACTCCAATCTGTTGTTTCATTCCAGTATGGCTTTGAAATCCTTCATGCAGGCCCTTTCAAATACCCCAGCTGTGACATTTTGGGGTTGAATAAAGGTGGATATAGGTTTAAAGTCTACGTCAATATCTTGATATTGCTGGGAAAATTGTGTACCATTTTCCACCGGTGTGTCTGGATCATGTAACCAGTTATCCACAGCTCTGCATATTTTATTTTGGTCGAAGAAAGCTTTGATGTTCAGGTTTCTTGTAAATTTCTGAAGATCCAAGAACAGATTGAATTGGGAAGAATTGTGAGCTGGCACAAACCTTACTCCTTTTGACAGAACTGATATCTGTCCTTCTGACTATTCTAGTCCTTATAGATTTATTATGTTTACTTCATGTTTTTTTTATTTCTTGTGTACCTTCTTGGCTCCCTGTGTTGTGGACTTGGATGTGCCTGTGGCACCTTCTCCCACCCCTCCATGTTCATTTGGTATGCTGAACTGCACCAACTTGGTACTCCTCCTAGGGCCTGGGGCTTGACCCCTCTGTGGTCTTCTAAAAAAATCTTCAGATTCCAAACCAGACTCACTGGTGGAAGTAAAGTAGCTATCATTCTTTAGTATTGGCTTCAGTCTACCTCATTTTGAACCTGTAAGTTTATTGCATCCCTTTTTCCATGAGAAGATTTGGTCTGTACTATAGTGCAAGTGATGCCACTCAAGGTTGTTTTTATTTTTTGGCTTCTGTGTTTTAATTCTTTTGTCTTGTTTGGAAATGCTGGCTTTAAGTTCAGCCTTGAACTTAGAGAAATCAGGATGTGATTCCTCTCTTCCAGGGTGTACATGCTGAGGTCCCTCAATCTCTCCTTGTAGGACTTCCAGTGCAACCCCTGCACTATTGTAGATGCCCTCTTCTGGACAACTCCACTCTGTCTATGTCCTTTCTGAAGTGCAGTCTCCAAAACTGGACACAGTACTCCAGGTGGGGGTGTACCAAAAAGTGATACAGTGGCAGCACCATCTCCCTCCCTCCTGCTGGAGGTACCCTTCCTTATGCACCCCATCATCCCACTAGCCCTACTCATGGCCTTGTCCCACTGCACTGCCACCTTGAGATCCTTTGATATAATAACTGTAAGGTCCCTTTCCTGTCTAGTGACTGTCAATACCTTCCCCCATCCTATACTCAGCACCAAGGTTCCTCTGACCTGGATGAATGATGTTGCACTTTTTGGCACTGACTCCCAACTGCCATGTTTTTGAGCACTGCTCAAGTTTATCAAGATCCCCTATGCTGTTTCTCCACTCTCTCCTTAGTGCCCACTCTATTGTAGACTTTGGTGTAATCTGCAAAAAGGCATTGCTTCCCATTTAGGTTTTCTGCAATGTCCTCTATGAAGACATTGAAGAGGACAGGTCCCAGTACTGAACATTGTGATACCCCACTGGTCTGTCTCCCATCCTTAGAGTGCCCTTGACCACCACCCTCTGTCTCCTATATGGTAACCTGTTCCTAATTCAGCTGACCATTTTAGACCCCACTCCTGGGTTGGCCAATGCCCTAATTATGCTCTTGTGTAGCACAATGTCAAAGGCCTTACTGAAGTCAAGTTAGGCCATGTCCACTGCCATCCTCTAATCTATTTCCCTGGTTACCCAGTCAAAGAAATCTATCAGATTTATTTGGTAAGTCTTTCCCCTTATGAATGCTTGCTGCCTGTTGCCCTGAAGCCCACTGGACTCTAGAAGCTTAACTAGTCTTTCTTTCAGTAGGATTTCCATTAATTTCCCCACCACTGAAGTTAGACTGATTGGCCTACAGTTGCTTGCCTCCCTGCTGCCACTCTTATGTAAAAGGACCATGTAGGCCCTCCTCCAGTCCCCCTGAACTATGCCTGTTTCCAATGAGCTACTGAACAAGGAAACCAGCAGGGCAGCTAGAACCTCCCTGAGTTCTTTCAGTACCCTAGGAGGTATCCTGTCAGATTCCATAATCTTATCCACATTGATGGCTGTGAGTCATTTTGGAACTTTTTCCTCTGAAAATTGACTTGTGTCCTACTCCAACCCCACAAACCCATTCTGCTACTCCCTGATGGTCCATTCCCTCCTCCCTCTATGGTGGTGACTGAGCAGAAGTACCTGTTTAAGATGCCAGCTTTTCTTTTGGTTCATTTCTGCAGTCTTCCCCTTCCACCCTTCTGATCCTCACTATCTCTCCCCTTACTTTTCTCTTCTCACTTATTTGAAAAAAAGTCTTATCTCCCTTAGCCAACCCTCTAGCAATCCTTTCCTCTGTCTGTATCTTTGCTCCCCTAACAGCTTTTCCTGCTTTCTTCTGCCTTACTTGGAACACCTCCCTGTCCTCCTCCCTCTGTTTTTTTTTGTACCACTTGAATGCCACTCCTTTTTCTTTCACCACCCTTGCCACTTCCTTAAAGAACCATAATGGTCTCCTTTTCCTTCTGCTTTTGCTTGTATTTTTCATGTAGAGGTTTGTTGTACTAATGATACCCTCCCTTAGTCTTCCCCACTGTGAATCTTCTTCTCCCTGGCAAATCCCCTTCTCCCAGACAATTTCTGAGGCAGTCTCCCATTTCCTTAAAAGGCACCCTTCTGAAGTTCAGGACCCTCATCCTAGGGGTGGGGGGAGGTGGCGTGGTTAAGCCACCATTGAAAATGGCTGCTTAGTTAATCTCTCCATCTCACCACGGACAAATTATGTGATGCAACTCAGTGTCTGGGGTCTGCCTAAGGTTGGATTTGCCATAATGCAAACTACGCATATGCATAGGGCCCTGTGTGTTGGGGGGGGCGGGGGCCTGCCGGCTGCACCCAGCTCCTTTAATTTTTTTTTTTGTCCCTGAATGGTGTGGTCGGAGTCTGGAAGGAGCTCGGCTCAGTGTGTGTATATGTGTGTGTGGGTGTGAGGAGGGGTCACAATCCTGAGTGCAGAGCAAGTAAAAAAAAAAAGCACTGATTTTTTACGCTTTCGGAACTGGGACTGAGTCCCCCATACCGGTGCTGCAAAGTGTACTCTTACAGTGAGTGTGTGTCATGTCATCATTTCAGTGGCTGGTCTGCTGTAATGACATATGGACATGGGTTTACTGAAACTGTCAGCTCACTCACTGTACACCCTTGCACGCATGCGTTCAGCAGTACTGGGGAGTTTTGGTGGCAACACCACCATTAGTTTGCTGTTCATGCTGCGTGCTTCATAATCTCAGACAGTCAGGATCATTTGCTGCAGTACCACCAATTTTTCTGCCAGCCAGTGCCATGATTTCCACCAGGCAATGACTTTTGTGGACTGGGACTGCTGACTGGACCTGGAGTTCAACCAGGATCCGAGATATTTGGAACAGTCAGCAGCAGAGGACCAGGTGGTTGTCCCTCAACTGACTCAACTTTGTGTGAGTCTGACTGTCACTCACATTATTGCCCTTATTGCCAATAGCAGTTAATTTACAATGCAGCAGTATCTGCCACGGCCCCTCTAGAACCTAGCAAGCCGGTGGCCAGTAGCCAATATCAGTAGACTGGCAGCTTTAAAAATTACTTCTGTGGCTCCTCTTATCCTCTGCTCAGTGAGCTCAGTCTGAGGAGGAGAGGGAAGACCAGAAGTAGAAAGCGAGCAGTTGGGTTGGTTGGTCACCCTGTCCTCACCAGAGTGGTCTTGCCAATTGCTTTGATTTTTTTGTGGGTTTACTTAGTTTGGGTCTGGCATTTTGTCAAGTACTGTCAGTACTGTAGATAAATTCTCTCCCTCATCCTTGTGGCTTGGTTGGGCAGGTACTAGGTCAGAGGGAGTGTGGGAGGTAGCTTGCTTTGTTCAGAAGTTTTGGTGAGAGTGAACCATGGCCAATCAGAGGCTATGGGGCAGAAAGAATAGCAGCCCAACACAAGAGAGCAGCTTTTGTAAGGGTCAGAGGGCTATCATCTTGTTTCCACAGGTTTTTGAACTGTATGGATCAGAGCATAGAGAATGGCCAGAGCCTCAAATATGAGGGGCAAAGTAAAACAAGGGCTCTCTTTGGGGAAAATGCTGTAGTTGCTAGGTAGTGGGTCTCAGAGGGGGAGAGTAGCCTTTGGCAGGATTTTGCTGGCAATCAATCAAAGCCTGAGGGGTGTGAGGAACAGCAGATCAACAGATCAGATTTATGTGAGAGGCAGATGCAATTAGCAGCTCCTGTCCCTCTACAGGTTTGTGGAACACATCACAGAATGCTAAACCTCAGACTGGAGGTGGCATTTGGGAGGGTCCAGTAAGTGCAACAAGGACTTTGTTTGGGAATAATAGTAGTCTGGCTTAGCATTGTGACTGAGAGTAGGACAATGGCTTTTGGCAGGATTCTGGGGCTGTGAACAGTGGCAATATGTGTGTGTGTTGGGGGGGTAACAACTGTAGTGCATCAAAAAATAAAATGGGGACAAGCATTTACGTATAGCGTCTGTTTGACACATTGTAAGTGGGAAGGGGGCAATAAAACAGTAGAGAAGTTTCATACATGCAGGCAATGCATAGTTTTTGTACCTCCAGTACCTGACTTGTCAGACGGTACAAAAAAAAAACTAAACATGGGGATGGAGAGGTTGAGTCATGTTATGGTGTCATTTTGGATGTGCGATTGACCAAATGTAAACAGTTGCTGAAAGTTTTATGCAGCCTGTTGTACATTGGGTTGTAATCCAGTAAAAGATAATATGTTAGTTTAACTTGCCTTAGTCTTTTTCATACCTGAATTAGACACCACAAAATGTAAGAAACTCTCCTGGAGAAAATTACATGTATGACTGTTCAATTTGCTCTTTCCATTTGGGGTATCTTATTTAAATTTAGTCCTGTAAAATATCCAGAAACTTATATCTAGGCTAGTATAGTGTATATTGCAGGTTTGGTCTACATGGTTTCCATGCCAGCTGAAACTATGTTGTACCACAGTTCAAAGGTTATGTTATGGAATGCAGTTGTACCCTTCTGTGGTACGACAAGATTCTAGCTAACTGGAAATCCTCGAAGCAGCTGCTGTTTTCACAGTGCTGCCAAATGCACAGCAACCAGTTCAAGTTCTGGACTGAAACTGATAGCATGTTCATTACTGCTGCGGGAGCACTGTGAAAGCACTTTCATTTTTATAAAATAAAAAGTAAACAAAAAAAAACTATGATCTATAAAAAATGGCTGAACAACCATATGCCCAACCAGCCTGTGCTGCCACCTTGGGTTCTGACTACATTGGACTGCTCATCGAGCTTCACTCTTGAGGTCTCATGTAAGCAAAACCCCTCTGTGGCAGCACACACTGGTTGTGCATGACTCCCACACCCCGACTCCAGAGGTAAAAATATTTTCTTTCCCTGGAGTCAGGGGTAGGGAAGACAAGTGTGTTTTATCTTTCATAAAAGCCCCAAAACTCACTACAGAGTATCTAACCCCCTGGTCCCCAGACCCCTGGCCTTTATGTGTCGGATGTTCAGGTTTTTGTACTTGGGAGATGGCAACTTGGGGGGGAGGCGGCCATTCTGACTTCTGTGCATAGGGCCCATTGCCATGTAATTCCAGCCCTGGGTCTGCCCCAATATACTTTTTTTTTTATTTTATTCAAGGATTCAGAGAAGACATTTGAGCATAAGCTCATTTACAAAGGTTCCACATCAGGTTGACAGACAATAGACAAATTACATTGAGCAGGTAAAAACATACATAGATTACAATATTACAGTGTTACCACTAGTACCATGGAATTAGTACATCAGTAAAGGATATAGAAAAGTAGTGGTGAGCTACATGGGGAAAGCAGAGGAGGACCCCTTGTTGAGTTGAAGGGAGTCTTAGGAAGGGTAAGCAGCCTTGTGTTGGGGCTTTGTCAAAAATAGGAGGGTGAAATAGTGGCTGGGGGTGCCAGGGAGGAGGAAGAATGGGGAAGGTGGCACCAGAGGGGAAAAGTTCTTGACTAAATAGTCATACAGGGGAAATGGGGAGGAAAGTGGTACAGGATGGAGTTATGATGAAGGGAGGTACTCAGGGGGAACAGCAGGGACGGCATGCTGAAAGCCACATGGGGGTGAGGTTGGCCCTAGGCATGTCAGAAGAGGTGGTGGGGGCAGGAGGGACCAAGGGGGGTGGGGAGAAACAGAGTGGATGCCTAGTGTCAGTTCAGGGGGCAAGGTGTAGGTTAATGGAGGGGGAGAGTACCAAAGGAAGGGAAGAGTGGCTACTACGGAGAGCAGACACTAGCTGTACAGAGGAGCAAGGTGCAGCAGGGCTGCCATATGAGCAACTCGGGAGGTTAAGGAGGGGGAAGGACTAGCCTTCATTCCTTTTATGTGGGAAAGTTAAGAAAAGCTTCTGGAGAAAGCTAAGTCTTCTAAAGAAGCTTTGCAACAATGAAAGCTTAAAGAAAGTCACCCTGCTTTCCAACGGGGCCCCAGAGCAACCACGAGACATGGGACTGCCACATTGTGACCTACACCATCCCTGAACTGAGCCACAATTCAGGTGGACTGTAAACACTGTTGGTCACCACCACATTACCCTCTGGCCCGAACAGCTCTACATAACTTTCTACTGCTAGTGCAATTGCTACTTGCAAGAGTTAGAAAGGGAACACTTACATGCCTGATGCACCAGTCATTCTTGCGGCTTCCAGTTGCTACCCAGTGGAGAGCAACACTACATGTAGAAAAGGAGCTAGCTACTCCCACACCCATGGGAACCCATTAACAAAGCTCTGCTCTGCTGTTCCTTTAGAGAAATTCAGCCTGACTTTCTCTGGGGTCTGGGATCATCCTTGAGACATGGGACTGCCGTATTGTGACCTGCACTGCTCCTGAACTGTGACACTACTCAGGCAAGATGTACAGACTGTTGATCACCATCACTTTGCCCATTGGCCTGAACAGCTCCACTTAACACTCCACTACTATACACCTGTGTTCAGAACTAAAACCAAAGTGAAGGAAGAGGATTGCTCACCCGCTTGGAGTTCCAACCGTTTTTGGGCCCTTCAGTTGCTATACGGAGGAGCCGACTCCTATGTGCAGAAATGGAGTCAGACACTCCTGTACCCATGGGAACCCAGGTTATGGACTCTCTTAATTATATTACCCGAATGATGGAAACATTGCTCTTGGAGGTGGAGGTTATTAAAACCTCCCTGGCAGGAAATGTGGAAGCTGTGCATAATATACAAGACTGTATGAATGTGTCAGAACAGCGGTCTGATGAACTAAAAAGGCAGCAGCACAAAATACTAAACAGGCTGGCCGACCATGACCTAAAATTACAGAAGCTGTGGGACAGGGAGGAAGACAAGGAGAATTGGGGGTGCTGCAATAACATCCGCATTTTAGGAGTCCCCGAGGGTCTGGAAGGCTCTAATATGGAGGCCTTCCTTAATGATTTTATTCTCTGACTGCTGGGAGAGTACTGGTGAGGACCTGTGGATGTAGAATGGGCCTACAGAACACAAGGGCAGGCTGCACCCCACGGGACCCCCCCCCCGAGGCTCCTCATAGCTTATTTGCTACGCTACTCTGTCAAGGAGTGGGTTGTAAGGGCAGCCAGAGACATGGATGATCTATAATGGTGAGGGGCTCACATATCTTTCTATAGAGACTTATCTCATGAGACAGCCATGAAGCACAAAGCTTTTGTACCCCTCAAGGACAAACTCAGAGAGCTGGGTGTCAAGTACAGATTTAAGGGGCTGTCTGACTTGTGGGTGGAGAAGGATGACCAGAACTTTGTAGGCTCATCACCCCAAGATATTCAAAACTGGCTAACGAAACACTGGCCTGGCCTAGGGACACAAACTTCAAATCTCAGGAGGCTCTGGGAGCCCAGGGCTCCTACAGATGAACAGAAAAATGGCCAGAATAACAATCAGAGAACTGGGGAAAGTAATCATGGCAATCCGGACCTCACGAAGAAGGTTGTCTGCTTACCTCAGAAAGAGCCCCCTGTGCAAGAACAATGGGGGGACTTAAAACCTGAGGTGAAAACCCACAAATCTAATACCCAAAGTAAGCCTATCACATGCAGAAGCCCCTACCTGCATCACTAAAGACATTGCTCTCACGTAGAACAGGCAGAGAAAGAAGATCCCTGCTTTTTCCCTCCTCTCCACCAGCTAAATTGGCCTATGATGAGTCAGACAGTGGAGATGACCAAGGTCTTGTGAGCCCTACGCTTGCCATAGAGACAGTACGAGCTACCTCACCAACTAACTGGGCTGATGCTTTGGAGGAATTCAACACTGGAGAAGTGCAGATTGATAGTGCGGAGCCACCAACTGAGGTTGTGCATCCTGGCCATTGGACATTTGCTGAAGTAGCTGCTGGCAGCATCGGCTGACTCCATAACCTCAGGCCCAACTTATAGACCTTTCAGATAGTTGAAATCTCTTACAAATGGGATACTGGGCTCATTATTAATGGCTTAGTATGCCTTTATTTTTTCTACTTGTTGCTTCCTGGGTAGAATGAGGGGTTGAGTGGGTGGGTATGGGACCAGTTTCAGGAACACAGACCCACAGTCCCCTCGCTCCCCCTCTCGCCTTAGGAATTGGGCCTATATAGTCATGGGTTAATAAAGGGGCAAGGGCAGTATAGAGCATACCCTCCCCTTGGACACCACATTAGGAGTTGGCCCCTTGCTAATACTTGAAGAGTCCACTTCTCCTATCTTGATGCATATGGCTAGCAGTTTTTGGCAGTATACCTACTGGCCCTGCCCAGTGAGCATGGTGCCACAGTTAGGGGAGAACACAGTTCAGAGTATGGTTACTTCTTTACTAAATAGTTCAGGAATACACTTGTTGTTATGGGTGCCCCCCTCTTGGGGGGGGTAGCCTTCCCCCCAAGCAACTTTCCCTTCTGATATCGGGCATGAAGGGTAGGTAATAGTGGTAGGGTGCCAGTATAGATTATCCTATATTACCCCAGCCAATGGCTTCCATCAGATGTGCTGGGTTAAGGTCTCCCCATCCCCCCTTCACCCTGTCACCTGTGGCACTACTGTAGTGGTCATTGCAGGGACTGGAATGCTTATCAGGCCTGATGCCTAGGTCTTCTCCGCTCCCTTCCCCTCCCCCCTCCCTCTTGAGGCATGGCTTGTAAAGCTCTCGCTTCTCTACTGTTTTCCCCCCTTATTGAATTGTTTGCACCTTTGGAAAGACCCATACCGGAGACAGTTGAGTCCATAAGGCAAATGCCCCGCCCAAACTTTTTAGACCTATGTGACCACACCTATGGGTCTTTGACTGACTTACACTCCTAATTGCAGGCATTTCATGTCGGGATCCCCTCTAGTACCAGACATCCTATTACAAGATAATTTAAGGTTATGGGCAGGATGGGTATTTCCTTATCGGGTAGTACATAACCTCCCCAATAGGCACCAAGGTGGTGCAGCTGGAGTTTGTCCCTCTGTAAAATCACACTCTTTGTGCATCACTTCTTAGTGGTTTTAGTGTATTCACAATTGAACCTGCACTATATAGCCCTGCCAAAGTGATAAAGAGATATTAGCAGTGGTTTTCTTCCTCCCTCACCACCTTTTGCCCTTGAGGGATATACCACTGCTTGTTTTCTTCAGACAATTAGGTTAATTAAGTAGAAATTGTTGTGGACTCAATCAATTCATCAAACTTTATTTAACCAGGCTTTTCACCTTTGAGCGAGCTCTGTTGCAAGATGGTCATGGACAACAATACAGGTACACAACATATACATATATTTAAATACAGTCAATAATACATGTTAAGCATATTACAGTATATACAAGCTACAGATTCAAAGAATAACATGTGAATAAAATGAC
The DNA here is from genome assembly GCA_016271365.2 of Neoceratodus forsteri. Classification (NCBI taxonomy): domain Eukaryota; kingdom Metazoa; phylum Chordata; order Ceratodontiformes; family Ceratodontidae; genus Neoceratodus; species Neoceratodus forsteri. The sequence goes on along the minus strand of CM028132.1, from coordinate 640,187,750 downwards.
AAAATCTGATAGTAGCGTGTAATAATTCAACAAAAAGAATCTGATGTTAATTATAGGCTAAGAAAGGAAATAGGGGGTGGGGAGATGGTAAGGAGGAGGAGCGAGGCGTTTAGGAGAAAACGGTAGAGGTAGAGAGAGGAAGGAGCAAGAAGTCCTAGGTTGACCTGACAAACAAGAGTGGTAGTGGGTCAGCTGTAATCTTGAGCAGTTATCTACGACGTTAGCAAGTTTCTTTCAAGACAGGTGTAAGAAAGGACTTAAAGGTGGATATCCCCGGTAGCATAACAATCTTAAAGGCCTTCTGCAGGGAGTTCCAAAGGGAGGGAAAAGCAAAGCTAATAGCGGCAGCACCGTATCGTGTTTGGATCTTAAGGGCATCAAACATAACAAAAATGTAATATCTCAAACAGTAGGTCCCCATGTTTCGAGTAAATAGATTGAATATGTAAGAAAGAAGTTTATTTGTAATTGCCCTGTGAAACCAAAGAGCTGCATTCCTCTTCCTCCTGATAGTAAGGGATGAACAGCCAAGCATCTCATAGAGCACACAGAGGTGTGTGTTTAGTGGAGTGCTAGATATGAATCTTAGGGCATGGTAGTACAAGGTGTCTAATTTACTTAGAGCTGATACAGGGCAGTGGCTATAGAAGATGTCCATGTAGTCTAGTAGAGGTAAGAAGGTTGTTTGGGCAAGTGTCTTTTTTGCCTCATACTGTAGGTGAGAAGATGGTAATATGGTAGAAGACGCCCAGATGATATCTCAGCTTTTTAGCTAGTTCCTGCATATGTACCATAAAATTAAACTTGCCGTTTAACCAAAAACCCAGATACTGAAAGTTGTCAATGATTTCAATTGATTTGCCAAGTAAGGTGAGTATCCTATGATGATGTATGGTTGTTGCCGGTGAGTGGAATTTAGGGGAGATAACCATATTTTTGGGGTTTTTTTTTGCATTAAGGAGGAGCTTCAGCTGCAGTAAATTGTTTTGCAGCATGTCAAATTCGTGTTGCAGCTCCTTGAACACAAGCTCGGAGGAAGAGCATGCTGTGTAAATCACTGAGTCATCCACAAACAGATGCACACATGCCTTGTGTATTTGAAAGTCAATGTTATTTATATAAATTGCGAAGATTAAGGGACCCAATATGGAACCTTGTGGCATTCCACTTTTTAGGATTTTAAGCAGTGAAATATCTCCTTTGTCTTTGATTTGTTGTATTCTGTTGGTAATGTAAAAGTAAAACCATTTTGTGGAAGTATCATTAAGTTCAATGTGGCTCAAGGTGGCCAGTAGCAGGATATGGTCAACGGTATCAAAGGCCTTGCTCAGATCTAAAACAAGGCATAAATATGCTTCTTTGCATCCAGTGCATTTAGCCAGTCACTAGAAACTTTGGTAAGGGTGGATACAGTGCTGTGCTTTGGTCTGAAGCCCGACTGTATGGGGTTTAATAAGTCCTTATTTTCTAGGAAGTCTCTTAGTTGCTGGTTAACTAGCTTCTCCAGTATTTTTGATAGGATGAGGAATAGGGAAATCGACCTGTAATTGTTTAGGTCACACTTATTCCCAGACTTGAAAAGGGGGGATAATGTATGTCATTTTCCAGATTTCTGAGAGGTCCCCTAATGACAGGGAACAATTGAAAAGGTGTGTAATGGGGAGCAGTTAAGTGAAAATGTCCTAATTTCACAAAAAAGGGCTCTAAAAGGTCTATCCCAGCACTTTTCTTAGTGTTCAGTGCCAACGATAGATCCTCAACCTGCTTAAAGGTAACTGGGCTAAAACAAAAGTGGTCTGATTCCTTGTGCTGGTGGGGAAAAGGGCATCATCAGTGAGAGACTGTGTAGCTAGCTTACTGGCAGGTGAGAAGCCGAATTCTAGACCTGCTGTGGCAAAGTGGATATTATGTTTTTCCAGGATGTCAGCCTTGTCGATATATGTGACTTATCCAACAACTATCTTGGCAGGCAGAGGGCAGGACCAGATGGTGGTCTATAGTAGGCAGTTATTGATATGATTTCCTCAGAAGAAAGAGTTACATTCACAGTAAGGCTCTTGAATTCCTTTGAAGTGGAGGAGATGTCAAATCTGTTACGGCAAACCTCTCTTTGAAAAATATAGTGACCCACCTACACACTAGTTGGTCTATCTGACCTGAAAACATTGTAGCCAGGGATATTAATGCTGCATTTGGGAGTGGAACACCTAAGCCAAGTTTCTAAGATCACAAGTATATCTGGAGATGTGTGAAATGCCCAAGCCTGTAGCATGTCCATTTTTTTAGCATGCTGCAGGCATTTAGGTGAAGGAAGCTAATGCCCTTAAGTTGAGGTAGCTCTGAAGGGGCATCTAAGACTATAGGGAGATCAGATTTACCTCAACATTCCCAGGACACAATAATAGGAGGACTAACAATTTCCTAAGTCTGGTTATAATTCCTTTAATAATGCGTGTTTTATGCCATTTTGTAGGTGAGATTTTTGAAAGAGGCTTGTAGGGGGCAGTTGAATGCCTAAAGAGGGACATAGCACCATTCTAGCAGGTATTGATAAAAATTCCTAGTAGTAGTCTGTTGGCATAGGATGGTAAAAAGGCATAGCAAGTGTCGGGAAATCCATTCCAGTATGTTCTGAGGTAGTTGTATCCATAAAGAGCATTGCGTTCGACAGACCAAGTTTAGAGAAAGTTGCTAAGGTTTTGTAGGTGGGATTAGGCAAGAGGAGGAAAAGGCAACCACAAAGGAAGAGGGGCTGTGTATATGCTATCATATTGGAATACACGGAACTATGCCACTAGGGGTAGTAGCAGAAGTTCCAAGGTCAGCTTGTAGGCTAAAAGCACAGCTTGGTTACCCAGGCTAGGTTTAGGGAGACGCAGGCTAAAAAATTGAAGTGTTAGGTTTAATGTAACCAATTAGGATCTAGTGTTGTCTTTTTACATCAGTACAACCCCTAGGTGGCAGGAAACTTTATAATAGTTGCAGGGAAGTTTATAATATAGTCAAGGTGTCTAAATCCTAAGAGGTAGAGGAATGGTAATCAATTTAGGGTACTTATCCCTTTAAGTACTGGGGAGGGTGCTTACGCCTTTAAGGCTCAGAAAGGGCAGGACAAGTAGTGTATTTAATTAGGGTCAGGGGTGGGGAAGGAGTGGTGGGCCAAAAAAATCCCCTGGGAGTGAGCAGCCAAGGCTCCCAGCTCGGTGCAGGAGCAGGGTGTACCACCACAAAGCAGGGCAGTACAGCCTGAGTTTGTAGTTTAAAAGGTTTGCATTTTAAAAATATCTACTATCATTTGCTCAGCTTAAATAAAAGCTCAGGGGGCAGGAGGAAAAATCAAGTTCAAAATGAATGCTCCCAGCGTAGTTTAGCATAAAAAGCTGTAAGCAATCAAAGGATATTAGGCTCCTGGTTGCAACAGAAAAGCTATATAAATAAAAATAAGGAGCCTCGACCATTAGATTTATTGGCTGCAGACCATGCTTAGCACTTCTCTTTTGCATCTGGTCTTAAAAGGCCAATTATTACACCTCGGTGTACAGTGTTTTGTATTTTGGTGAACTGTTGTCAGTTTTTGTTTTATAGAATCTCTTACATTCTTCTTGCTCTTGGTTTGTTTACAGGTATTCTGGACCCTATCTTATGACTGCTTTGCAACAACCACTGGTCTGGAAGTTACTCTGCCCCCCCACACCGGGTCAACAGTTCTCATAGTGACCTGTACAGAAGGCTAGTCCGGAGAGGTAAGTGGATCTAGATTTTAACAGTTGGGTGTCATGACCAACAACATGCAGCAGGGGTGGAGGTGTGTCTCCTAGAACGTGAAAGGCCTTAACCACCCTGTTAAGAGGTCCAAGCTGTTACATCACCTAAAATTTCTGAAGGCAGATGTGGCCCTGCTCCAGGAGACACCTCACTGCCAGGATGATTACATGGTTATGGAAGAGTTGGGTGGGGAAAATAGTGCACAGCTCAGCCTCCTCCAAATCGAGAGGTGTGGCTAGTTTGCTAAGTAAATTGTGCCCATTGTTGGAGGAGTGGGTCAAAACGGACTGACAAGGGTGCTGGGTAGTGGCCCATTTTTCTTTTCCCAGAGTCAGAGTTGTGATGGGGAATGTATCCCAATCATGATGACCAAGACTTCTTCCCACAAGTCAGCCAGGCACTTGCTGAAGGCAAAAGGGAAGATGAAAGCATACCTTTATTTATGGGGGTCAATTTCAGTATGGTGTCCGGCATATTCCTGGACAAGTTCCGGCCTACCCCCAACATCCTTCAGAGAGCCAAAGCTACCTCAGATGCCCTAAAGGAGGAGTGGGGAGTGTTAGATCCTTGGCATAGGGACAACCCTAAGGGGTAGGGACTATACTTTCTTTTTGGCTGTCCACGGTTCACATAGCCATATTGACTTTTGGCAGGTGGATGGTGCTGTGGCTCAGGGTATCCCTGCCGTTAACACTGAGAATATGATCATATCAGACCATGCACCAACTGCCCTAGTGTATCTCCTGGAAGGACACCAGTCTTCATCCCTTAGTTGGCACTGCAAAAGGCTTTGGGTGGAGGCCAAACCTTTCTTCCAAATCAGTTTTACAGGAGAAGTCAAGCTGGGCATGGTTTGGGAGGCTTTTAAAGCCTTCCTGCAGGGATGTATCATTTCCCACACTGCAACACAGAACAGAAAATGGAGAGAGGAAATGTGCCATCTGCAATGGGAACTCTCCACCTTGGAAGGGCAGTTTAAGAGTATGCCCATTTCCTCCAGTAACCTAATTTCTCTTTTTGGATTAAAGTACAGAATAAACTCCCTTCTTCAAAACAAGGCTGAGTGGCAGCTTATGAGGATGAAACATAGGTTCTGGGAATTGGGTGATAAAGGTGGTAGGCTACTGGCATACCATTTGAGGAAGCAAAAGGCCTGCTCTCAGATACATGCTCTTCATTCCCAATCTGGAAAAACCGTCATGAAACCCCTGGAAGTTAATGACACCATGAGACAATTTTACCAAACCCTATATTCTTCTGAGGCCCCTAAGGCAGGCCCCCCCCCAATATGGTGAGTTTTCTAAACTCCACCTCGCTCCTCCGATTAGGTCCAGAAGAAGAATGAGGGCTGGAGGAACCCCTCTCTGTCTCCCCCAGAGCTCAAGGTGGCACTTGGACAGCTGTCAAAGGGGAAAGCCCTGGGAGCTGATGGTATGACAGTAGGGTTGTATCAAACTGTCTGGGACAAGATCCCCCCCCCCACACACACACTTTTGGCGGCACTGCAGGAGGCCCATACAGAAGGTGTCCTTCCTCCAACTCTCAGAGAGGTGATTATCACTCTCACACCTAAGCAATCAAATGATCCGCTGTACTGCGCCAATTTTCAGCAAATTTCCTTACTCTTAGTGGACACCAAGTTCATGGAAAAGGTCCTAGCCAATAGACTGGAGTCGGTCCTCCCCCACTTGATACACCCCTCTCAGGCCAGCTTTAGTAAGGAGAGGATGGGGGTGTATAATATATGAACTGTCTAAAACCTTCTCCCTGAACTCCACAACACTGATGGCCACACTGGCAGTCATTTTTAGAAAAGCCTTTGACTCGGTGGAGTGGAGGTACCTTCACCATGTCCTTGAGTCCTTCGGTTTTGGCCCCTATTTTCAGAAATGGATACCTACCTTGTACAGCTACCTGACAGCCAAAGTCCTTATAGGTGTCAGTGTAGCTCAGCTGGAAGCACATCTGCCTCTGGACCAGAAGGTTGTGGGTTCTCGTCCCACACCGGGACTGGACTTGTACCTAAAAATACTAGCACCTGAGTGCAGTATAAGGGGGGATGTGGTACTGTTGGGGTGTGCTGTCCTTCAGATGAAACGTTAAACTGAGATCCCTTCTACCCATCCTGGGGCTGTCCTGGTGGGTGTCCAGGTGGATGTAAAAGAACCCAGGGCATTCTTCACAAAGAGTAGGAGACATTCCAGGTGTCCTGGCCAATATCCCCTTTCCCATAAAACTGGTCCATGTAATTGTCCAGGCTGTGTGTGGGTGTTGATGTGAGATATGGCTGCCACTACACATTCAGCCACTTCATTACCAGTCTAGCATTGCTTGTAAAGTGCTTTGGGATACATTGTGTATGAAAAGTGCTATGTAAATGTTGATTCTTCTTCTTCTTCTTACAAATCATAATCTCTCCTCCCCCTTTGAGCTCCAGAGAGGTACCCATCAGTGCTGTCCACTCTCACATTTATTGTTTCTCCTAGCGCTGGACCCCTTGGCCAGAAAGCTTCTATCAGCACAGGAAATGCAGGGTATTGAGGAGCAGGGGAAAGAATATTTGGTTAATTCCTATGCCGATGATCTTCTCCTCACTGTATCCAACCCGACTGACTCACCACCCCCTGTTCTTGGAATCCTCCAGGAATTTGTCCAATTTTCAGGACTTGTATTGAATCAGAAGAAGACCACCCTGTCCCCCCTCAACCTGGCCTGCAAGTATGAGTGCTTACAGGGTATCCCGTTGGTTGGGGCTCCACAGGGTTTCTCCTACTTGGGCATTACCATTCACACCAATTGGAGGAATTTAGCTGAAGCCAACTATGGCCCCCTAGTCAGTGATCTGACAGCAAAGATCAATTGCTGGCTCAAGCTGAAACTTTTTTTAAAAGGTAAAGTGAAATCACAGCAAATGTTTCCCTTCCCCAGGGTGGCTTGTATATTCACAATACAATGGTTACTATTACATAATACAGACTTGGGCCAAACACACTGCAGTATAGACAGGCATGATGATACCTACTGAACTGGAGAAATTAGATATTCAACTAGGCTATCCATAGATACGGGGGAATACACAACACAGTTTCAAGGAGATAGACCATATGGTATAAGTAAATAGAGAAACTATTCCAGACAGTCTTACGGTGGAAATACCTCACTGCCTGTCCTTGCCTGCTATTTAAAAGTGGAAGCTGAAGAGACATGCAAAGGAAGCCTAATTAGGTGTCCTCCCCAGGGGTTAAGTTACAAGTGCATCTGTCAGAGGCCAGGAAGCAGGCAAGGAGCTCATTTTTAAAGATCAGGTGTGTAGTGGAGTGCCTCACAGTTGAAGGCAGGGAATTCCATAGCTTTGGTGTTGACACCACAAATGACTGCTCACCCATCCTAGTGGCACATTTGGGGTTATTAAGGAGCAACATTTTAATGGATTTCAGCAGATAAGTCTGATGGCCCGGGTTCATCAAGCATGCAAGGGATATCGATGTTCTAGTTTGAATGATACTGTCAATTGTGCATCCTATGGTACAGACTCAGTAAGAGGTGGAAGAAAGTCAGCCCAGTCTGGAGTAAAGTACGCAATGGTGGGTGCACCTAGATACTGATAGTGTGAAGTGACAGATACTATTATAACAGGTGTCCCACTTCTGCAATAGTCCCTTGTTTGCGTCTTTATAGGAAGATGGCAGCCACGCTGGGCTTACCGTCATGATATGGGAGAAAACAGTTTTAGCTTCAGCAGTGATTTTTAACTTTTAATTTTAAAATTTTAGTTATTTTATATTATTCTGAGTTAGTGAGGGTTAGTTTAGTTATGGACCTTAAGTGAGATAGTTAGAATTCTTTATTAGCATTTTCGGGTGTAGCTTAGAGCTGTGAAGAATAAGTGTGAGCCTGATCAAAAATGTTCTCTCTTTAGTTCCTTTGAAAATGCTATTATCGAGCCGGTTATTGAACTGGTTGAAAGAGAAGAGGAAAAACAAACTGATACCTAGTGCTGATTGGTTCTGGGGTTGGTCCGGAGATTGTTTGGAGCCTGCATTTGTAGCCTGGTGGTGAGCAGGAGGAGAGGTAGCTACTGCAGAGGAGTGTTGGAGGAACCATGTTGTTCGTTCGACTGCTTGGACAGTGCAGTGACTGGGATGTACTGCACCAGAAGACCACGGAGTGGTGATTGGTGCAAACTGCTGTGGGACCTGTTGTTAGCAACAGATAGGCCCTGAAGGACCAGAGAACTGAAGGAAGAGGGGTTGAGGCTTTTTGCATCCACCTTCCGGGGGGGGGGGTGGTAAAGGCACCTGGCTCCTAGATGGGAGTTCAGAGAAGAGAGTCAGCCGCAGGGCTGGGTCTGGATCCAAATCCTCCTAGGTGCTCGGGGAGACATCTGGTGTTGGCTGAGTGGTCCCCTGAGGTTTGTAGTCTATGGGATTATTCGGGCTCCCCCTCCTCCTAGGTGGTGGGTGGGTGAGAGCTCGCCCTGCGCTTTCTGGGCCTGCTTGCAGGGACCAAGGACTCTTAATGGTGAGTTTAGGAAGAAGAACTATTTGTGGAATCCCTGCTTGGTTGGTCTTTGCCAACAAACCCTCTTCCGACACTTGCTGAACTGGTCTGAGACATTTTTTCTTCTCTTCTCCTTTTGTCTGGCTCTAGATAATAATAATAATAATAATAATTTATTTCACGTAAGCACCTTCCAAGCTATCAAGGCGCTTTACGAAAAGATGAAACAGCAATAGTAAAATCAATGAACACAACAATAATAATGATAACAGTCTAAGGGGTCATACTTATTCGGTGCCACTAAAGGCCTGACGCCATAAAAAGGTTTTCAACGCCTGTTTGAAACCTCCCACAGTCATGCACTCCCATAGCTAACGGGGTAGAGAATTCCAAAGGGAAGGGGCCATGTACATAAATGCATGGGCCACCAAAGATTTCAAGGACACCCTTGGAATCTTCAGCAACCCCCTCGTCAGCCGAACGGAGCTGTCACTCAGGGTGATAGGACACAACAAGCTTTTTCAGGTAGTCAGGGCCAAGTCCATGTAGGGCTTTATAAGTCAGTAAACCTACTTTAAAGGTGATCCACCACTGAATCAGCAGTCAGTTCAGATTACGCAGCACAGGAGTGATATGGGATGCAAGAAGCCCCCCATCAATATCGTGCTGCAGCACTCTGCACGAGCTGCAGGCAGTGGATATCAACCCAGGTAGCCGTGGCATACATGGAGCGCAATAATCAAGGCGTGAGGTCACAAGGTGTGGGACCAACAGACATAGCCGGTTTTAGGCACCAGTGAACTTATGTTGCTGGGACCCTCCTCCTGGGGGCCCCCACCCAGAGAAGTTTACCTTATTTATTTTTAAACATTTTTTTATCTTAATATATTTTTAAAACATTAGTAAGGGACTGTGCAGATCCTTCTGGTTCTGTCATGAAATACCTCAACAAGCTATGATCCAGTCAATAGGAGATTGATAGGCAGCAATGCATGGGTTGGGAAGAACAGCCCCAAGAACTGACACTGCTGTGTCCTCCTATAAATTTTTTAAAATACTACTGGTTATACTAAAGCTATACATAGAACCAAAGAAATATAAAATTTGCTGGCAGGTAACTACTGCTTGGCCCACCTAGTCTGCCCATTTTTCTCTGCCTATAGTATCACCACAAATAAAATATTGCACTTATGGGCTACTGTAAAACACATGGGCTAAAGGTGGGCCAAGTAGAGGGGCCCCATGACTTCACTAATTCTGCTGGGGGCCCCCCAAACCGTAAAGCCGGCCCTGCCAACAGAGGTAAATCCCCAGACAGAACAAGGTGCTTGATCCTGGAGATATTCCTAAGATGATAAAAGGAAGACTTGATGACTGCCAACACCTGAGCTCATAAAGTCAGCCCATCATCAAGCACTAACCCCAGGTCTCGCACCCGTTCAGAGAAAAGGGTCTGGGAGCACCCAAGAAAAAGTCCAGAGGGCTGACCAGCCCACAAACCCTTCTATCCAGCAACCTGGATCAACTACCATCACCTCAGTCTTTCCAGCATTCAACTTTAACCATCTCAAATTCATCGAATTCATCCAATCCTGGGTTACAACAATGCAGTTGTTAAATACTGAGACAGCACTATCCTGGTCAGGTGCAAAAGATAGGTAGAGCTGGGTATCATCAGCATAGCAGTGAAACCTCAGCCCACACCATCTTATAATGTCTCCGAGGGGCAGCATATACACTGCAAACAACATGGGGGGCAGCACTGAACCCTGAGTCACCCCATATGGCAGAGAGAATGGGTCCAAGAAAAAAATCCCAGACACCACTCTCTGACTTCTGCCAGTAAGGAAAGATGTAAACCACCTGAGGACCATACATGTCAGTCCACAGATGGACCTCAGGCACCCAAGCAGTATCCCATGGTCCACAGTGTCAAAAGCTGAAGAGAGATCAAGGAGCACCAAGATAGAATGGCTTCTCTGATCTCTCGCCATCAGGAGATCATTGAGCACCCGAACCAGCACAGTCTTGGTACTGTGCCTCTTTCAAAAACCGGACTGGAGAGGCTTGTAGATGTTATGGATGGTTAAGTGGTCCTCCAGCTGTACCGCTACTACTTTCTCAATCACCTTCCCTATAAAGGGAAGGTTTGAGATTGGTCTGTAGTTGGCCAGAGAGTCTGGGTCCAAAGAAGCTTTCTTTAGATAGGGTGTTACACCGCCTCCTTCAGGGATCTTGGAAATTCACCTAATTCAAGGGAGCACCAGACTATCTGTGCCAGGACCAGTCCGATAGTATCACAACAATCCATAATTAGGGAAGTTGGGCCTGGATCTAAACTACAGCATGTAGGGCACATACCCTGGACAATTCGCATGACATTTGCGAACTCAGGCAAGACAAAGGTACTCCAGGAAGCTCACGGCGGAGGTTACCAAGCACCAATCAACAGCATCTTTGCAGATCGAGTCATGAGGATCTCCCAACTTGATGTCGGCCATCTTATTCGCAAAAAAACGAGCAAGTTCATCGCACTCCACTTGCGAAAAAGGTCTTTGGAGCTGCAGACAGGTTGGGTTGCACAACCTATCTAAAGTTCGGAAGAGCTGAGCAGGTCAGTTCTGAGAGACAGCAATCTCCCCGGACAGAAATTCTGCCTTCTTATGGGAGATTGCTGATTGGTAAGTCTGATAATGCTCAACCAGTCTAGGGTGGTCCACATCCAGGGCAGATTTCCGCCAACAGCGCTCTAACCTATGTCCTAATCACCGCAACTACCTCAAAGACCCATCAAACCAAGGGACCCGAGGGCGAAGGGGGGAGAGGACAAACACGGACAGGAGCAATCAAGTCTAGAGTTACAGAAATGGCTTTATTATAGCCCATGACCAAGGTTTCTGGACTCGAGCTGGCCACAGGAAACTCGTAGAGGTCAATCACTGCTGCTAGGCCTTCAGGGCTCATTTCCCATAAAGGGCAGTAACTGACCATCTCCACTGCTAGATAATGGTCATTTTAAAGCAGTGAGAGTGCATTTGTTATTTATACATTTATACTGTTGATTCCAGGAGGCTCAGGTGAGAGCTGGTGGCCTTTTGGATGTTTTATTTACTTAACCCCCTGAAGTGAGAGTTTGTGGGGGTGTCCATTTTTACAAACTGGCATGGAGAGACTAATCAGATTACTTCATGGACTCTTTATGAACTATTGAGTTACTGTTATTTTTATAGTGTGTTGGGGTTTATTTTGTGGGTTGGGTTTGTTGCTTTATGAAATAGGGGATATTTGGTATTGTTAATAGTTTTGTGGGAACATAGTTATTTTTATTCAGAATCACTGCTGGTGTAGTGTTGGCAGCATGTGTTGGGATCATTCTTCGGTGGGCAGGTGCTACTCCCACTCTAGGTTGAGGGACCTACACCCCTTTTATAGCCCCCAACTGTAGCTCATGGTATATATGCATTGCCGTGCTTTGGGGATTGTTCGGAGGGGCCAGAGGGTTTGGGCCCCTGGACCTGGCAGGGAAGGGGAGTAGGGTGGGCTGATTGGGGTAGTGGGATCAAGGAGGCACCCTGGGGTGAAATGGGTCCAGGAAAGGGGGCCTCCCTACCTGGTTCCCATACCCAAGGGCTCCATGGGTGGTGGGCAACTAGCCCGCTCTTCCATGGCCTGTCATCCAGCCCGGCCGGTGTTATGCAATGCCAGGTCAATAAAGAACAGGACAGCATTATTGCTGATCTTGTTGAGACATCTGACCTGGTTTGCATCACCGAGACCTGGCTGAATGAGAATGCTCCTCCGGTATTGGAGTCAGTGGTTCCAGCCGGGTACTCGATGATATACCACCCGAGATTGGATCATAGGGGTAGGGGTGTTGCCATCTGTTTTAAGACAGAACTGGGCCTTGTAGAGGTTCCAGTGGGGACCACTAGTTCCTTCAAGTTTATCATGGGAGCAGGATTCTTCTCATCTAGCGTCCACCCGAAAATAAGAAAGTTTTCATGCAGGAAGTTACAGACTTCATGGTCGACATGGTGTTGGAATCCTCCAGGTGGTTGGTCCTGGGGGATTTCAATGCCTGGGTCGATGATGAACTCTTGCATTTTGGTCAGAACTTCCTACAACTGATGATCTCGTTGGGCTTCACACAGGTAGTTACTGCTGCAACCCATATCCAGGGTCACTCCCTGGACCTGGTGTTCCTCCTGAGGATGGAGGCCACTGACTTGGTGGTGGTACCAGTTGGTTGGTTGGATCATCACTCTATAAGGTTGTTTCATGGCTCCCCCTGTGAGACCCACCCCTTTGGAGATGGTCCAGTACCGCCCTTTGAGGGGTGTTACCCCAGAGGGTCTGATGGCGCGTGCTGGACCTATCGAGTAGGCCACTGGAATGCTCGGATCTGGAAGACCTAGTAGTGCACTATAATAGTATGGTGCTGAGGGCCCTGGATTCCATAGCTCTTGTCCAAGTTCACCCTCTCCCTCTCTGCCCTCAGTCCCCTTAGTTTGATGGGAATTTGAGGGAGTTGAGGTGAGTGGGGCGAAGGTTGGAATGTTGTTGGTGGAAATCTGGCCTGGAGGAGGACAGACTTAGGTTGATCACCCATTATTCGGGCTGTCAATCAGAAATCTCCTGTAAGAAGGCAGAGTTCCTGTCCAGGGAGATTGCTGCAGCAAGGAATTGAGCAGCTCAGCTCTTTCGGACCGTGGACAGGCTGTGCAATCCAGCCTTCCTTCGGGGCCAGAGAGCTTTTTCACAATTAAAGTGTGATGAGTTCACTCAATTCTTTGCAGATAAGGTGTCCTCCATCAGGTCAGAGATCTGCTTGACTCATTCAAATAAGTACGGCAGCAGTCAATGCGAGGGCACAGGCACCTGGTCTGTCTGGACAGATTTCAACCAGCCAGCGATCATGGATATCGTGAAGATTGTTCTGAGCTTGCAAGCAACTTACTGTAGTTTGGATTCCAGTCCAACTCACCTCCTTGTGGGGTGTATGGATGTCATTGGACTGATCCTTGCTGAGACAGTCTAGTGCTCGCTGGACCAGGGGGTGTTTCTGGACCCCCTGAAGGAGACTGTGGTGACATCCTTTTTAAAGAAATCTTCCTGCGACCCAGACTGTCTTGTGAACTATAGGCTGGTCTCTAACCGGCCTTTTTGGGGCAAGGTTATTGAGAAGGTAGTCGCGTTGCAGCTCAAGAACTTTCTTACCATCCACAAAGTCTATGATCCTCTCCAGTCCGGTTTCAGGAAGAGGCATAGTACCAGGACGGCATTGGTTCGAGTACTTAATCATCTCCTAAGCGAGGGATCAGAGGAGTCATTCGATCTTGGTCCTCCTTGATCTCTCTGCAGCATTTGACACTGTGGATCATAAGGTGTTGCTGGAATGCCTGTGGCTACTTGGTGGACTGTCGGGGACAGTTCTCAGTTGGTTCCATTCTTTCCTCACAGGCAGGACTCAGAGGGTGGTGTCAGGGATTTTCTCCTCGCCCCCCTTCTCCCTGCCTTGCAGGGTGCCGCAGGGTTCCGTGCTGTCCCTCATGTTATTCATGGTGTACATGTTGCCATTGGGAGACATTATAAGGCAGTATGGGCTGAGTTTTCATTGCTATGCAGATAATACTCAGCTCTACATGTTCTTTGTACCCAAACAGGACAGTGCGATCTCGGTCTTTAACAACTGCCTCGCTGAGATTCAGGACCGGAAGAGTGCTAACTGGTTGAGACTGAATCTGGTTAAGACTGAGGTGTTGGTGGTGGACCGAGGTCAGTGGGTAGAGAAATTGACTCCTGGGAAACTGTCTGGCCTTGTGCTAGGGGGTGACCAGTTGAGACCTTCTGAACGGCTGCAAAATCTGGGCATTGTGCTTGATAACGAACTGACGCTAAAAGCACAGGTGTCAGCAGTTGTCAAGTCCTCATTCTATCATCTGAGGAACATCATCTGGGTAAAGCACCTTGTTCTGCCCAAGGACCTTCCTACGTTGATTCATGCCTTTGTGTCCTCTCATCTTGATTACGGCAATGCTCTATTCCTAGGGTTACCAGGGGTGGATCTCCATCGCCTGCAGCTGGTGCAGAATGCTGCGGTCAGGTTGTTGACAGGGTGGTCAAGAACTAGCCATGTCATGCCTGTGCTGTGTGAACTGCACTGGCTGCCAGTGCGATGGAGGATCACCTTCAAGGTCACATTGCTGACCTATAAGACCCTACAGAGACAGGAACCGGGTTACTTGCAAGACCTCCTTCGGCCTTACTGCCCCCCTCCGCCCACTCTGCTCTGCTGATGAGGGATTGTTAGAGGTTCCCAGGGTCCGTTTTCAGACATCAGGTGATGGGCTTTTCTTTTGTAGCCCTGACCCTGTGGAACTCTCTACTTCATCGGATTAGAGAGTGCCTATCCACCAATACTTTTAAATCCTCATTAAAAACATATCTATTTGGCCTGGCATTTGGGGATAACATTTAGTTTTATTGCTGCCTTTTAATTGCTAGATGTTTTATCTGATTAAATGTCTGTTTTATATTGTATATGTGCTTTGGTGTTTTGAAAAGCACTTTCGAAATTAATTTTGATTTGATTTGATTTAATTTGATTTGAAGTGATTCCATAAGTCCGGCTGGGTCACTGTACCTTCTGCGCAATTGCTAATTTTGCCTTAGAGTTTAAGGGTACTCTGACTTTAGATAAGGAATTCCCTTGTATTAGAATAGGGGCGGATAAGATGACCTATACTCACAGTATAAAAATCCCCTCCTGTTCACAGTTTCTCAGATCAGCCTTGGGAGAGAAACCAAGACGACCTGTGTCAGGCTTTGCATGATCTCAAAGATATTCACAGAGGACAGACCCTGCTTGTCTTTTATTGTACTCCTGCAAGAACTCTTGAAACTTTGTTTCTTTTTAATTATACTTATATTGAATATCTTGTTTGAATTATGATTAAACAATAAAAACTATGTTAAAAAAAAAAGATATTCAGAGGAAGGTGGATCCCAGCTTTAAAAGAGATCCACTCTGTGGAAAGTGCTAAAAGGTATTAGTGCTGAAGCTCTGGATGAGCCTTTTTTCATATTAGTTTATTATTTTTATCCTGACTTTGAAGAAAATAATGCCACACTGTGGTGTGTTGCACCATATTGCTGTTGTCTGTGTTATCCTTACCCACACCCATTCACATTTGGTGTTAGCAGTGGCATACTGACTGGAAGTCCAAGATAAAGGGTGATTCCTATCAGCCAGTATCAGTCCTGATGCCCAGGATAACAGAACAAGCAGGAGTGCATGGCAGTGAAGCCTGGCGAGATGAGGACGTAGCCTTCTGGATTTAAGGATATGGACGAGGAACTACAGTGGAGTCGAGGCAGACTGGAGATGCAAGACAACACCCCAATGGTAGAGACCCCACTAAGGCTAATACAGTGGATGAGTGGTCAATGACTGGATTGTTCTTGGGCTCAGCTGGAGGTGGAATTCATGACTGAGCAGGACATTCCATTACTGCCTGAATTTCCAGGTTGTTACCTATTGGGGCAGGATATACCAACATAGAACCTGTGTATGAGACCCCAGATAAGACTGTGATTGGTAATATTGTACTGGGGTTGAAGACTCCAAGCAAACAAAAAGAAGCCTATGAGGTTGAAGGGACTTTTTCTTGTTCAGTTACATCAGATGCTATTAACAGTATCCCAGTTCCTGACTGGGATATATTGCATGCTTAAGGATACTGATGTTGCCAATCTATTTCAGTATGTTAAAATGAAAGAAGGTAAACCGGGTAATGGTGGTGTGGGGGGGGAAGCAATTTTGGTGGTATGAACAGAAGAAGTGTGTTCTCTACCACATGTGGACCAATCCCTGTACCAAAAGAGTGAATGCCCAGGTAGTGGTGCCTAAGGCCTACCGCCAAACAGGTGTTGAAGGCTACACACTCCAGTGCCTGTGGGCATCTGAGTCATGGCAGTCTGTTGGCTCAATTAACACCTACATACTACTGGCCTGATATATACAGGCAGGTGGCGGCCTATATTAGGACATGTCCAGTGTGCAACCAGATAAAGGCACCTACTAGGAACAGAAGGTACTTATTCAGCAAAGGTACTAGTGCATGGGGAGTGGGAAGAATGTCCCAAAGTATGGAAAGAAATGGTGCCCTTGAAATAGGGGAAAACTCCTGCCCAGGATACATGGTATCAGATGGAAACAGGCTTCTGAGTTGACCACTATTTTTACAGAGGATATGTTAAGGAATTAGGAACTTGCTGTTCTAGGAAAGGTGGCATTCAGCATGAGAAGTTCCTTTGTTTCCTGTAGATAGCTTCTATTGCTCATTCCATGTTCCTGTAGACACTTTTGGTAAGACAAATGGATTAAGTCAGTTGCAGACACAAAGATCAGACATGGCTCTGCAATGGTCCTGTCTGGAAGGCCAAAGTGTGGTATGTTAGGTCAGGGGGCAGGCCTGATGGTTAAGAAAGGTATACCCAATGACAGACAAAGAGTCCGAGGTATAAATGTTAAATGTTTACGCTAACCAGAAAACTTATAGGGGATGAAGTAGGTGGGAAGATGATCAGACCCTGTGTTGGGGTAACACTTAGAGTATCTACCCTCAGGTGCCTGAATCAGTATGGAAATAAATGAACCAAGGGATATGATGGTTTCAGGTATGGGGTTGTACCTAAGGAAAGGGTCCCTGCTGAAAACTGACATATTTGGTGGGGGGTTGGAGTGGGTAATTATTCAACCCAGAGATAAAAGTATTCTTTTTAGTACTGAACTTTACAGCCATCCAAGTTTTGCTGGTCAGAAACCTGGAAGCCAGCACAAAAACTGCTGACTTTTTTTTCTTCTCTTCTTTAGACATGCTGATGCTGAGGTACAGCAATGAAATATAAAACTGTATATAATGTGTATGATGATGATTTTTAGTATCTGCAAGCCCTAGGGTAATTGAATGAGTATTAATATTGAAGTTGCTATTACATAGCATATAGGCGATACTTGTAATGCTGTGTTTAAGGGACCCTGGAGTGGAGCTTCTAAGCAAGGGTGGGTGGAAGCTCCAATCAACCCCTGAGGATGCTGAAAGAAGTTGGTAGTCCAGAACACCAGTGGTCTGAGGACCCTTGGTTTCCTCTTGACCTTCGGTGTGCGTGTGGTAAAGATTCCCCCCAGATTCCTGGTGCACCTAGCGACATCTTTACTATCTGCTTCTTTCTTTTCTTGTAGTTTGCTGCAGCAGCAAGGTATCTATCCTATTATATTCGCCTTGTGTGCCTAGGTAGGTTGGTCACCTATCTAGGTATTCTCCAGTCTCACTATCCTTAATCTTATCTTTGCATATCTCTTTCTCTCTCTGGAAGGTGCCAAAAGTACTTCATAGAAACATAGAAACATAGAAACATAGAAGTTGACGGCAGATAAGGACCGCAAGGCCCATCCAGTCTGCCCATTTCTTTTTCTACCTTATAAATGTGCCATTGGCCTTTGCTCTGTCAGTGACCTATCTATTCATAGTCATTTGTATTGCTCCCTTATGCCTATCCCATGCCTGTTTGAAGCCCTGCACTGTATTCATAGCCACCACTTCTTGTGGTAAGCCATTCCATGCATCTACCACCTCTTTCTGTGAAAAAGAATTTCCTACATTCCCCTTAATCGGCCTCCCTCTAATCTCATGCTGTGTCCTCTTGTCCTGCTATTTTTCTTATATTTAAACATGTTAGATTCTTTCACCTTGTTTATGCCCTTAAGGTGTTTGAATGCCTCGATCATATCACCTCTCTCCCTCCTTTGCTCAAGAGTATACATATTGAGCTCCGTTAATCTGTCCTCATATGTCTTCTGATGCAGTCCCTGCACCATTTTGGTTGCCCTTCTCTGGACTGCCTCAATTTGGTTAATGTCCTTGTGAAGGTGTGGCCTCCAATACTGCACGCAGTACTCCAGATGGGGCCTAACCAATGTCTTGTACAGAGGGATTATTACCTCCCTCTTACGACTTGTGATACCCCTACTAATACACCCTAACACCCCTAGCCTTACCTACTGCTTTAGAGGCTTGCTTGGATGATTTTAGGTCATCAGTGATGATGATGCCCAAGTCTCTTTCTTCCTTTGTGACTGCTAGCAACTCCCCTCCCAGCCTATAAGTGGCTTCAGGGTTTCTCTTCCCTATGTGCATGATTTTGCACTTCTTTGCATTAAATCCCAGTTGCCACTCTTCTGACCATTCTGCTAGTTTATCCAGATCTCTTCTCATTCTGCCCACCCCATCTGGATCATCTACTCTGTTGCAGATCTTGGTGTCATCTGCAAACAGACAAGCCTTACCCTCTAGTCCATCTCGGGGTCACTAATGAAGATGTTGAATAGGACTGGCCCAGGACTGATCCCTAAGTACCCACTTATGACTTGCATCTCTTCTGACTGTATACCATTTACCACCACTCTCTGTTTTCTGCCAGTCAACCAGTTTGCCACCCAGTTGACCAACTTCTGACCCACCCGAGCCTACCTAGCTTATTTATCAATCTTCTATGTGGAACAGTGTCAAAAGCTTTGCTGAAGTCAAGGTAGGCAACATCAACTGCTCCCCTGGTCCACCACTCTGGTTACCCAGTCAAAGAAATCTATGAGATTAGTTTGACAGGACCTTCCTTTGTAAACCCATGCTGTCTTGGATCCTGTGCCCCTATGGATTCCAGGTGTTGCACTATCCTTTCCTTAAGGAGTGCCTCCATAATCTTGCCCACTACTGAGGTAAGACTGACCGTTCTTAGTTCCCTCTCTTCCTGCTACCACTTTTGGAGCGGGATCACATGAGCCCTTCTCCAGTCTTCTGGGACCTCCTGTGCTCAGAGACTCACTAAACAATTCTGCTAATGGCTCTGCTAGTTCCTCCTTAGCTCCTTAAGTACCCTAGGATGTATGTCATCAGGTCCCATTGCCTTATCCACCCTGAGCTTAGCAAGCTCTTGTAGGACCCTTTCTTTTGTGAAGGGAGTAGTGCTCACCTCCCTCCCCCCTGTGTCCATGATGCTGAGCTGTGGGCCCTGTCCTACCTTCTCTTCAGTAAATACTGAGCAAAAGTATCTATTTAGGATAGATGCCTTTACAGGGTCCTCCTCCTCACATGCTCCCTTTTCTCCATTAAGCTTAGCAATACCCCCTCTGGACTTTCTCCTTTCACTAATGTATCTATAGAAAGTCTTGTCACCTTCTTTTACTGTTTGTGCTAGTGTTTCCTCAGTTTGGGACTTTGCCTGCCTTACTGCCTTACCTGCTTCCCTTAGGGCAGTTTGGTATGCCTCCCTATCTTCATCCCGCTGTGTTCCCTCATATTTCCTGAAGGCCAGCCTTTTGGCTCTGACCTTTTCTGCTACTGTATTTGAGAACCAAAGTGGTTTCCTTCTTCTTTTGCACTTCCTTTTCTGTCTAACACAATGGGATGTTGCTTCAAGTATTGCATCCTTAATGCTTGCCCACTTTGCCTGTACCCCCTCACCTGTGTTTCTTTTTGCCAGGGCTAGCTTAACTCTGTTGGCCATCTTATCAAAGTCAGCTCCTCTGAAGTCCCATATTTTGCCTTGGAATGGGATGATTTAGATGTAGTAGCCAAATTGAACCATACCATGTGATGGTCACTGGCCCCAGGTGACCTTCTACCTGGAGATCTGTGATCCCTTCTTTGTTAGTCAGTACTAGATCTAGGATAGCCCTGTCTCTTGTGGGTTGCTGTACCAGTTGTTTGAGGCCCTCCCCCTGCAGGGAATCCACTATGAGTCTAGTTCTGGCAGATGTTCCTGCTGGTATTGACCAATCTGTATCTGGCATGTTGAAGTCTCCCATTATCAGAACCTCCCCTTTAGCTGTCATGTTTTGTATATCTTCTAACAGTAATGTGTCTATGTCCTCCCTCTGGTCTGGGGGCCTGTAGACAACCCCAGTTCTTATGGCTGTCCCATTTCCTGTTTCCAGGGAGACCCACAGTTCTTCTGGCTCCTTATGTGTATTCTGAATTTCTGTAGCTTTGATATTTTCATTAACATACAGGGCCACTCCTCCCCCTTTTTGCACCTCGGTCTCTTCTGAACAATACATAGCCAGGTACTGAAGTCTCCCAAGTGTGGTTACTGGTAAACCACGTCTCACTAATTGCTACTATGTCCAGTTTAGCCTCTGACATTATTGCCTGCAGGTCTGGGATCTTATTTCCCAGGCTGTGAGCATTTGTGTACATGATTTTCCATTGGCCAGATTTTTGTGTGTTAGTTGTTGGGTGAAGTTTGGCATTACCCCTGTGCATCGTATGGGGAGACAAACCTTTTTTCTTACCTGGTGATGCAAATGAACGGCAAACACGCTGAATTCCTGTTTGACCACTAGCTGAGGGGGGAGGGGTGTTCTTCCCATTCGACGTATGGGTGCTGCACCCCTCTCCCCATTTGCTAGTTTAAATATTCTGCAAAGACATCAAACTTCTGCCCCAATGCACTGACTCCCTCTTTAGTCAGATGCAGTCCATCAAATTTAAAGAACTTTCACTCCCAGAACTGTTGCCAGTTCCCTACAAATCTGTGTCCTTTTTCCTGGCACCAGTCCTTGAGCCACGTGTTTAGCTCCCCTATCTCCCCTTCTCTGACCTTCCGTCCATCTGCTCCCTTCTCCCAGACTGGCAGGATCTCAGAGAAGGAGATGCCGGATGAAATAGATGATAGTTTGTCACCCAGCCTAGTCAGGTGTTCCTTGGTCTCCACAACTGACCGGCTGGCGAGATCATTAGTCCCTATGTGTACTAGGACATCGATGTTTTCTCCTGCTTTGTGAACAATTTTAGCAATGCGGTCAGTGTCTCTCCATGCTGATGTACCTGGGAGACATCTGACCATCACCCCTGGCTGGAGATGGGTATCAACTCCCCGAATCATGGAGTCTCCTATGATCAGAAGTTTTTTGGATTTCCTTTGTGCTTGTTTAGTTTTGGTTCCTGAGTTGGGTGAGTATTGTTGTACTAGCTCCTGTGCCGCAGTGTCCTGCTCTGCAGTGTCTTCTGCCTCTTTATTTGATTTCAGAGATAGAGGCAGATACCTGTTTGTAGTGTTTATATGGTTTTGGAGGTAATGTGTTGGAGAGCAGAGAGTGATGAGGCACCTGATTTGCTCCTCTAACCACCTGCCAACCTCCTGGACCAACTACCCTCTGCGGTCGAGGTTTTTTCTGTTGGATGCTGGGAAATGGCGAGGTGGTTCTTATAATGTATTTCCTCTTCAATATGAAATTTGAGGCGTGCAATCTCTGCCCATGCTGCCCGGAGCTGAGACCTAAGATCTCCAAAGGCCCAGCATGTAGGACAGTGTCCTAAATCCTGTAAGACTGTCCTTCTGAAAATTGTTCCACAGTACCTGCAGTTAATGAAATCCATTCCAAATAAGCTGCTGGGTTTGTAACCTAGTCAGAGTAATTAGAAGGAAAAAAAAAGGAAAAAAATGCAAGTAATGGTTTAATTGTGCTTTGTTTAACTTGTTATAACAAGTTAAATTACTAGTGCCCCAGTAAATGAGATCACCTTATGGAGGCCCCACTGATCCACCCCTTCCTGCTCTGCCACAGGAAATGTCACAACTGTGGTACTCTATAAAAGGAGTGTAGCGTGGGGTGGTTGGGGATGGGGTGGGTGGCTGGGCCCTTCCCCTGCCTAAAAAGAAGAACCACGGACGAAAGAACAAGGAGGTAAGAGCAGAAACAATCAGTCAACAACAAATGCAGTAACCCTGAAAGCTTATCCTAATGTTAGATAACACTGTAAAACCTGTAAAGCACCACCTGTAATAATTTCAGAGAAGATATACCCTGTAAGAAACACTTTGCTCCAGAGAAAAATAAAGCAGTAACAGAAGATATGCCTTGCAAAAGACAATTTGAATCAGAAGATTACAGCAGTAATCTGTTAGCACACACCTGTAGGCACACCTTGTAATAATGCAGAAGAAGGTATACCAGCAACAACAATTTGAATCAGAGAAAAAATAAAGCAATGAAATGTTAGCAACAAACAGTAGCAATCTCTGTGAGTAAAAATTAAAAACACCACCACACAGTAAATCTGCTTAGCCAAACTAAGTCTTAATCCTTCTCCATTGCTCTGGTAAGTTTCTCTACTCTGCCTTTCAAGCAGTCTTAGATGGAAAGAGCTCAGGTGAAGCTAGGTGCCTTGGCCAGCAAACCAAGTCTTCTACCTTCGGTGCTAAAGTGCATTAATGGTAAAGTGCATGGTGCCATGAATAAGAAAATATGCGCATAAAGCTATGAAAGAATATTGCAGACCTGCATTCGGATTCTGGAGCTAGTTGAAAAGAAAGGTCACTGGAAAGATCCCATTTCATTGGAGTATGGTTACAAATGTAAGGGAGCGGCTGGTACTTCCCTTTTCTTATGTGCCAGCTACTTTGCACTTAGAATAGGCTACTCTTATAAAATACATGTACGAAAGTGTAAAATCGTGGCTTAAAATGTTGAATTAGATGCCTGTTGTAATAGCACCTGTTGCTTTAAGAAATATATTATCAGCCTGGAAAAGGAATGTCTAGAGTGTTCAGGCTGCTTACTAGCTGGCATTTTTAATAAATGAAGTGCAGAGGGAACTTATTAGAGAATACATGGGATGTTTAAAACCCTAATAATAATGTGCTTCCCAGCAGAAACTATTGTTTGAGACTGCAGGAAAAGGTCTCAAGACTCCTAAAATAAAAGAGCATAAGCAGGGATCAGCTGGACTTTCTCATATATATTGTTAGAAGCCACTCCAGTACTGTACAATGGGACTGCCAAAATTGGCAGACAAGTAAAGGAAATGCCGTTTTGGTTTTCTTCTGCATGCGGGGGGTAACTCACTTCAGATTGCAAGGAGGGAATCTTTTAGTTGAGTATAGTTTTTCCCCTCTTATTTCATTTGTTAAATAAATACCACACACAAGAGACTAAGGGCCAGATATTCAAAACTTTGCCCCGGGGCTAAATTAGCACTGCCCAGCAGGCAAACTTAGCCCGGAGCAAAAAGTAAGCTATATTCAAAAGGAATAGCCCTGGGCAAACAGCTTCCAAATATAGCATGGAAATAAGGCCGGGCAAACTGGGCTGGGTGTGCATGGCAAACTTAGCCTTGGAATAAGACAGCTCTGAATATAGCAACCAGGAAGTGCAAACCACAACAGCAACACAGCGCACAGTGACGTGAAGGTAGGTAGAGGTGAACTATGTGGCCAATGTGTGTGTCAGAAACTGTGTGGACCCAATACAGCTGCAGGCAGCAGTGCATGTGAAAGTCCAGTGTGCAAAACTGTATAATATTTCCCAAACTGTTTGCACAGTGCTAACATGTTTGTGCGGGTTTAGCATGGAGCTAAGCCGTTTGCCCAGTGCAAACACGTTTGCCCGGTGCTAAACTTTGCCATATTCAAAAATGACATGCAAATGAGCCTACTTAGGTAGCCTCTGGGCAGACATCCAGATTAGCATCTCATTATGCCCTGATTTGCATACAGTTTGCCCAGCGTTACTGCAGGGTCCCACAGCTCCACCCGTAGGTCAGTCTGGAAGTACAGGGGCTGGCCGAGTCTGCCCGCAGCTCCACCTGTAGGTCAGTCTGGCACTGCATGATGGTAGCCACAGGCTACATGTATACAGTACAGCACAGCATATTGTGCCCCAGTGGACAACACAGCATAGGCACAGGTGGTGGTGGTGCTACATGTAACTTGTCACACTGTAGATCATCCTACAGTGCACAGCAGACACTACAGTAGCAAGGGGGCCAGTATCATGAGGGACACAGCAATGCCTATGGTGTGTAGGGCAGTGATGACCACTGCACTGTACACAGTGATAGGCCCAGCTTGCAGATGTTTACTGACAGTGGACATTACTGTGTGACCCACAGATGCTGCACCTCTGGCATGGGATGCTCACAGTGACATATACATGGCTGGCTGTGTGTGCTGTGGTGTTTGTACAGCTATTCGGTATGTGGCTGGGGGGGGCACATATGATCAGACAGGCACACTGGTGTTGGAGTATTTCCAACACTAGCCCATGTGCACTGCATGATGTGTCCCACCCTTGTGACCACACCTGGTCTATGGTGCAGTCTGACCACCCATACACCCTCCCCTCAACATCCTCCATGCCAACAGTGTTGCATGTGTGTGCTGGCATCTGTTGATGTCCACAGAAGAGTGGTCTGCAGGTGTCTGCTGTATG
Source organism: Neoceratodus forsteri (assembly GCA_016271365.2). Taxonomy (NCBI): domain Eukaryota; kingdom Metazoa; phylum Chordata; order Ceratodontiformes; family Ceratodontidae; genus Neoceratodus; species Neoceratodus forsteri. Next base: position 640,163,212 of record CM028132.1, on the reverse strand, counting down.
GCCACACTGCCATGATGTCTACTGGTGGCAGGGTCACCACTTACTGTCTGGCATAGCTGGGACTGGTGGCAGATAATGACATCACTGTGGTGCCATCAGTGAGCAGCATGTTTCCTCTATGTCTGGCTTTGCTTATGTGTCATATATATTTGTTAGGGTAGCGCAAAGCCAGGTAAAAGTCATGTAAATGCTGCGCAAAGCCAAAATGTCATGCAAAGCTGATTGCCCAGGGTTAAGACTACCTTTTCCTGGGTGGTAATGTGCACCGCACTAAGTGTCACGCTAAGTCGCACAAAACCACTTTGTGCAGTGCTAGTCATTGAATATAGCATTGCGTCTGTATTCATGTACATGCCCCCCTCAGTTTGCCCCTTGCATACATTATGATTTTTCCCAGCGCTAATGCAGTTTGCGCGCACTATTTGGCCTTTTGAATATAGCAAAACCGTGCTAATCCTGTGCTAAACCTGCACAAATGGTTTGTGCCCAGTGCAAAGTTTTGAATATCTGGCCCTAAAAGCACTAAGAAAAGAATATAGGTGTGCTCCTAGCACTGTGCTCTGTCTCTGTCTCTCTCTCTGGCTGCAAAGTTCTGACGCTGCAACAAAGTGGCTTTCCTTTCAGCAATCAAATAGTGCAGAAGCCGCTCTAATAATAAAACGCTGCCACCAGAGCAGGGAAGAGCTGGGCAATGGTAATAAAATAAGAATTATACTCCTGGTGCCCCTTCCACATCAAAAAACCCTTACCTTCCTTGGAAATAAATCATTGTAAAATACAGAGGCACATGACTGGAGCTAAGGTGCCTTGTCTAAGTATCCAGTCTACAGAAATACAGGATTATAGGGGGTTTTCTGCTATACAGCAGTATAAATATAAAGTATAATGTATGGTCATCTATGGTTAACCGGCTTGTTAACCATCGAGAGGTTACCAGGGTGACCATGTAAACCTCGAGAGCGAAGCTCGAGAGGTTAAGGTCGCCATGGCAACCTCGGGATGAGTTAAAAAAAGGGTTACCCATCGATGTACCATACATTATATTTTATAGTGTATGGTACAATTTAGTTTTTTTATTCCAAAGAAAGCAGTTCCTTACTGCAATTTTTTTTTTATGTTGCCACTGCTCTGCCCTCACCGCTGCAGTCATTTCAAGGCCGTCTGATCCATTTTCATGCATGCCCAGACTGTTCCTGGTTGATAACCCATTGATGTAACATACCATCGATGGTTTAGCAACATTGTGACGTCACATTGATGGCAAAACGTTGTTATAAAAAGGTAGATTTCTACCTATAACAACATTCTACCATACATTATATACCATTAAATGGCTGGTTAACCCAGGAAATAGTGGAATTGCTCCTCTTTTCTTACCTGCTGGAGCAAGGCCAAGAATGCATCCTCCTTTAGGAGCCAGTGGCCTCAGTATGAGTTATGTATCCCACATCACATATATCCCACATCACGTGATGTGCAAAATCCAATCAGCCCACTTTGCCATCAGCAGCCTATACTTATTCACCACTAGAGGCCTCCTCTGTTTTAACTGCCTTTGAAATCACAATCCTGTTAGCCTACCTCTAATGAAGAGCTACCCTCGAGTGCTTATCCAAGCCATCGCACTACTGAATTGTTGCTCTCCCCTCCAACTACTCCCCCAGTTCTCTCCTAATAGCACTGTTATGTATATCTAAAACCAAGCCCCATCTTCTGGCCTTTGTTACTCCTGATTACCAATCTCTAGGGTGCTCTCCAGCATCTAACTAGCTGGGAGATCCAATTTACTCCACCCCTGCTCTGATGCCTATGGTGTGACCTCTAAGCTGCACTCTAAAGTGAATAGCTTTGTCTTCCTGCAAGCCAGTGTCTTGCCTAAAGAGCCCGCATGCCTGCGTCAACTACCTCGCTTGGACATATGTGAACATCTCGCACTCTTTGATCATCAGAAAGTGTGACATATGGATGTTGTTTCACCAACCCCCTGTGATCATCTTTTCCTTAAGCAATGCCCCTGACCTATAGCACGCGGGGCTTAGATAAGTCACCAGTTTGATCTGTGTGCGCCCTGACTGTGCTAACACCCGCAGACCTTGGCCACGTTGCCATTCCATTTGGGATCCTTCCTTCACCAGGTACCTCATGCATGCCTGCTGCATCAATGGCTGGGGCCATGGCTACACCTGGACAAGCTGGGAACTTAGCCAGCTGTCAAGGTCCCCCGACCACCCTGTCCTCCTTCAAGCCCCCCTCAGCCTGGCTATCTGCCAAAGGCTTAAAATAGCACACCTTAATATCTGCATCATCCTCCAAAACCTAGCAGAACTAATGGCCTGGGTGGCCCACTACAAGCCTGACATTATGGGCATCACGGAAACTTGGCTGAAGCCTCGCATTCCTGGCTCCGCGTGTGCCCTCCCGGGCTAGAGCCTCATCCAGTGAGAAAGGGCAGGCAGTAAGAGTGGGTGGGTGCTCCTATACTATAAGGTGCACCTTAATGTGTCTACAGTTGCTCATATACCCACTGCATCCCCAGCCTGCAAGTTCCTTCACACCATCCTCCTGCTTGGGAACACTAAAAAGGGGCATCTTGTCTGTGCCTACAACCCTCCAAAAAGTGGTGTTCAAGGGCTCTCCTCACTACTTGATCACCTTAAGGAAATGGTTGGCTCAAATGAGCTTCTAATCCTGGGGGACCTTAACCTCAATTGGCTGGGGCCCAATACCAAGCAATATGAGTCCCTTCTCTCAGGCCTTGCTGTCAGCCAGATCATCACGGCATCCACAAGGCTCTCCTCCCGGGGGGACAAAGGGTCACTTATCGACTGGGTACTGAGCAATAGATGGGATAGAATTATCCACTCAGGAATACTCTCTGATGTCATCTCAGATCACCCTCCAACTTATTGCATATGGGGCACCTCCTCTCCCCAAGTCCCCAGCAGAGTGATCCAGATGAGGGACTATTACAAACTTATACTCAGTGACTAACTTGAGGATCTACGTCGTGTCGACTGGTCTAGGGTCACTGCCACAAATGACCCTGTTGCAGCCCTTGATTATTTCCTTGCTGTATTTGTCCCCTTGCAAAACAAGCATGCACCCCTTACAAAAAGGGGGGTGAGGGGAACAGTATCGAAGTGGCTCCATGGAGGCCTATTCTCCCTCATGAAGCAGAGAGAGAAATGCTGGGTGAAACACAAGATCCCCAGCAACAATAATGACCTCCTTGAATATCGACTGCTCAGAAACTCCTGTAAGAGAGCCATCCACGCCACCAAGAGTGAGTACCGCAAATCTGCCCTGCTAGCCTCGGCCATTAACCCTCGGCGTTTCTGGCAAAGTGTTAAAAACCTGGTCGGAGGATCTGCCAGGGAACAGATCGCCGACATGCATATTGGGGGGAACCAACTGCAATAACCCACAAACTATTGCCACTGCATTTAACTGCATGTTCTCAGACCTGCCTGCTTCTCCTTCTTCCCAACTCTCTGCCCCTGAACCCCTGAGTGGGCACCCCCCATCGACCACCCTTCTACCTCAAACGGATCTCAGTTGGAGAGACCCAGGAACTCCTAGCCGGTCTCTCCCACCATACGGGGGCAGAACACGACAGCCTTGAACCAAAGCTGCTTAGCATGGGGGCTCCCCTCCTTGCCTGGCCGGTCGCTCATATCTTTAACTCTTCTCTTATCTCGGGATCATCCCTGACTTATGGAAGGTGGCCAAGGTTGTCCCTGTTTACAAACAAGGTGACCCCAAAGATATAAACAACTATCGCCCCATCGCCATACTCTCTGCTACCTGTAAGCTCCTTGAAAGGGCAGATGCTGCACAACTCTCCTACTACCTTCAGGGTTATGCAGTTATCTCCCCCACTCAGCATGGCTTCAGTAAGGGACACAGTACATCAACTGCGCTTGCCTTGGTTACCTCTGAGATCAGGTCCATGACTGACCAAGACAAACTGACCAATGACATTTTCATCGCTCTCTCTAAGGCCTTCGATCGGGTTGACCATTTCCTCCTCCACTCCACTCCACTCTTCATTCTGTCGGATTCTCCCACCGAGCACTTGCCTGGTTCTCCAACTACCTTGCTGGAAGGCAGCAATACACCTGCTTCAACTGTGCCCTCTCTGCCCTCTCCTCAGTTAACTGAGGGGTCCCCCAGGGATCCATCCTTGGACCCATTCTGTTTTCCCTATTCATTGATGAACTGCCCTCTGCTACAACCCATGGGCACCCAACTCTATACGTGGATGACCTTGTCATACTGTCCAGTTCTCAGGATATTACTACCATCAACTCCCGGCTTAACTCTGACTTTAATCTTATCCAGAACTGGTTTGAGGGCCACAAGCTTACCATCAACCTGAATAAGACCCAGGCAATGATCTTTGGCTCTGTGGCCAAAACCTCTTCCCGCTCGGCTCCTCTAACCATCTATGGAGCAAATGGCTCCCTCATGCAGGACGTGGACTTCATCAAGTATCTAGGAGTTACCCTTGATCCACAAGTGGATCTCACCATGCATCTTCGGAATATATGTAAGGCCATGAACGGCAAGCTCGGACTTGCCTACAGAGCCAAAGATTGCCTCACCCCGTCTGCTTGGTTCACCCTAGGCAGGGGGATACTTCTTCCCACACTTTTCTATGGGCTCATAGCCTTTTCCCCAGTCCCAAATTCTAGCCTTGTGAAACAGGACACTGCTTATACCAATATATACCGCTTCGCACTCTCTGCCACGTGCCTTACGCATCGCTGTGCGCTCTACTTGTGGCTGGAGTGGCTCCCCCTAAAAAGCACTGCGCCTTTGTCCTTGGCAACTCTGTAGATAACATAGTTAGAACAGCCATTCCTTCTGTGCTTGCCCTTCCCCTCAAACATGGAACCCCTACCTACCACTTAAGATCTAGTGCTGCACAGGTCCACCTGGTTCCTAAGACCCTCACCCTCACAGGAGTCTGGGCCTTCTCTGTCCATGTGCCAAGACTGTGGAACACCCTTCCTGCCCTAGTTTGTGCCTCTCCCTCCCATCCTGCTTCAAAACATCCCTCTGGAGCTTCCTTAAATTTGCCTCTGTCTGTCTATGTACCATATAGACCCAGCGCATTCTCTCCCTCCCTCCCGATTCACTGAGGGACCTGTCCTGTGAGCCGTTATACCGGCTGCTGTTAAATCTCTTCTGATAACCAGCATAAGGCACTTTCTGCCCTCCTGTTGGAGGGGCACTCTTGTCATATCAGTACCTGCTTCTGTCTTCATTATTTGATGTTCATTCTCTCTCATGATAGGCGCTCATGTCATATCTGTACCTGCTTGCACTTTCATTTATTTTGATGTTATTCTCTTTCATGATGTTATTTGATGTTATTCTACCTCTCAGTGCTGTTATGTATCTTGTTGCCATTCTGCCTACTTAACCATTTTAAAGCCTGTTGTACCATATGCTGTACCACCCACTTGTCGAAGCTTGTGGCTCCTGTATGTTACCTTGACTCTGTATTATGTTTTGTATATACTCTGTAACCCTCCCAGGTCGCACCTGAAAATAGGCACTTGGATGTCTAGAGTGCTTACCTGGTTAACAAAAGCAAATAAATAAATATAGTTCTAGGAGAACATGTTGCCAATCACAGCAAAGTGGGAGGAGCTAAACCTCATTAACTGCCATTTAGGTTTTCAAGACCTAAAATCATTGGAATAAACTCATGTATGAAGGAAATGTTTATAAAATTGTCTTCCTCAAGTATTGTGTTTGCGAGAAGAGAGTCAACCTGATCTGAAATGCTTGTATTAGATAAGGAATTCCCTTGTATTAGAATGGGGCAGATCAGGTGACCTATACTCACAGTATAAAAGGCCCCTCCTGTTCACAGTTCCTCAGATCATCCCTGGGAGAGGAACCAGGAGGACCTGTGTCAGGCTTTGCATGGTCTCAAAGATATTCACATATGAAGGTATATCTCAGCATTGAAAGAGTTCCACTCTGTGGAACGTGCTAAAAGGTATTAGCGCTGAAGCTCTGGATGAGCGACTTTTTTTTTATTCTATCTTTTAAGAAAATAAATCCACATGGCAGTGTGTTGCACCATATTGCTGTTGTCTGTGTTATACTTACCCATACCCGTTCACACTGAGCATCATCTGTATAACAGTGAAACCAAACTCTATACTGCCTGGTGATCTTGCCCAGGAGTAGCATGTAAACCAAAAACAACATGGGTGAAAGGACTGATCTCTGGGGTACCCTGCAGTGCAGTTCCCTTGGGCATGATGACAAATTACCTATTACCAGCTTTTGAGACCTCCCTGAAGGAAGGACTCATACCAGCTAAAAACTGTGCTGGTGAGTCCCAAGTATTTCCTGAGATGGTCCAAAAGCAGCCCATGGTCAATGGTATCAAACACAGAGGTGAGCTTTAGAACAGCAAGAATTGATCTCTTTCCTCCATTCCTCACCATGAGCAGATCATTTTGCACCCTGTCCAAAGCTATTTCAGTGCTGAACCTCAATTGAAACTCTGGCAGGAGAGCCTTATCAATTTTGAAGGTCTCAAGGTGAGCCTTAGGCTGCAACACAACCACCTTCTCAATAACTGTACCTAAAAATGGAAGGTTAGAGACAGGTCTGTAATTTGCTAGGACATCTGAGTCCAAAGTCATTTTTTTTTCAAAAGGGGTCTCACTAGCGTGCTTTTTAATTTGGCCAGAAAGATCCCCTCTGACAAGGAACATCCAATGATCCCAGTAAAGACTGGACTGAGCTGCTCCATACAGCCAGCTAGGAGCTGTGTCGAGCCTGGGTCCAGTTCAGAGTAGGTAGGTCTCAGCCCCAAGATTACCTTGATGACCTCCTCCATTGTCACTGACCAAGACACTCTCCATGACCACTGACAGCTGCTGCAACATCCTGTCCCCCCAGAGCTGAACAGTAACTGTCCAGAAAAGGAGATCTCAACCCTAATGGAAAACACCCTGTTCGAGGAAAACTGAGCAAACTCCTCATATTTTGCAGATTAAGCAATTTTCACTGGCTCCAGACAGGCCAGATGTAAAAGCCTGTCTATAGCCCAAGAAAGCTGAGCTGGTTGACTCTTCCTGTCTGCAATCTCTCTGGAGAGCAAGTCTACTTTCTCACGAGAGATTGTCCTTTGATACTCACTATAGTGAGCAGTCAAAGCCAGTTTTCCTCTTGAGCTCTGGACTTTCTCAAACACCTTTCTAACCTCTGTCCCATATCCTTCATCGACCTTAGCTCACCATCAAACCACAGCAAACCAATACGTGAAAGCAAAGAACAGACACAGACTTGAGCTATCAGGTCAAAGGCTACAGTGAGAGTTCTATTATAGGCTTCCACTGCTTCTTCTGTACCCACAGCACAGGCCGCCCATATACCCAAGGTGTCAAGTACCACCAGAAGATCCTCAAGGTTCAGCCTTCTCAAAGGGCAGTATCTGACTACCTCCACAGGGGAGGGCTACAGAGGGGTGCCCTGAACTCACGACTGATGGAACAATGATCTAGCCAACTGATCTGGTCAATCCTGAGGTTCTTCACCTCAAGCCCTGTGTGGAACATCAAGTCCAACATGTGTCCATGCTGATGAGTTCCAGCATCAACTGCTTGTGCCAGGCCCAGAGTTAGCATGCTCTGGAGGAAGTTCTGCTCAAAATGTGATTGTTTGTCATCAACCCAGGTATTGAAATCGCCAAGGATAATCAACCTCAGCAACTAAAACAGTCAGTCGGATACTAACTCTACAATCTCCAACAGAAAGTCCCCCTAATACCGAAGGTGTATAACATATGAGGAGAACTTTGCATCCAGCACCTGGACCTCCATGCATGGACATGCACTCAAAGGACGAGGTGTCCCCCACAGGATGTGCTACCATTCCCAGCTCAGTTCTAAACAAGTTAGCTACCATCCCCCCTGCACTCCTTCCTTGGGCAGTGTACTACAGATAAGCTGGCTGGCACTGCTGTCTCCAAAACTGGACCAGCGTCATCACCTAGCCAGATCTCTATAAAGCATGCCAGGTCAACTGATGAGCAAGAAACAAAATCTACAATAATCGAAGTCTTATTCCTCATCAACCTGGCATCACAAGGCACTGCCCAAAGAGGATGAGTACTGCTGCCTGTCCACTCAAACCAGTGGATACCCAGGGACAGGTACCTAATATCTACCACTCCTCTTCAATCCCCATCTAACTCCAGGCCATTTCCTGGTCTTTATTATCCTGATCACCTCCCCAGGACTCTCCTCTCATCTCTTATACTAATCCTCCTGTGCCACCTCCTGGAGATCCCCAACTCCCTGCATTGACTATAAACCTCTGCAGGTAGGAGAACATCCCAGAAAGGGTGCAGAGCATATAGGTGGGATGGGGAGTAACTAACTCTACCCAGAGGCTCAGGCAAACACATTATAATAGTAAAATAGTAACAACAATATCTCACTATAGCTTAAAGAAACCCACCCACTACCCCTCACTCAACCGGGTCGTGCCTGAAAATAGGCAGGATTTTTGCCTAGTGCACTTGCCCAGTTACCAAACGCAAATAGATAAATAAACCTAATCCTAAAATACACTCAATTAAAACACTCTTACACAAAAAAAAGAGGTGCATTACATACATACTAGCTAACCTAGCCACACATACACCCCCAACCCACCTCAATAAAATCATAATACTAACAATATGTAGGGCAACTCAAGCCAAGAGTACAGCAATGTTCTAAAGTTTTAAGAGCATGAAATAAAATAAATAAGTCCATCGCCAACTGAGTAAGTTCTTAATTCATAGGAAAATCAAGTCCAAGCCAAGGGCACTAAAAAAGATAAACTGAGAGATTGAATTTTCAGAGATTTTTTTTTTTGTAGCTTTCCTTACTCTCGTCAAGGAAACCACAGACTCAAATGCATGAAGCACAAGTACAAACTTTGCTCTCCCACCTCAGAGTTTGTCCAAGTCCAAATTACTCAGCATACATTAAGTAATAAAAATCAATATGGCCAAAAGCAATTAATAAATGAAATAACAAAGAAACCCAGGCAGAGCGGAATCTGTAAATGTCCTCAGTAGTCACAACTTAACAGATGACAGCAGGCTAGAAGTTTCAAAACATCTTACCACCAGGGCTATTGTGATCCTGTTCTTTAGAGCTGAACAACAGACCAACAGCAGTTAGTGCAGGACACTATCCCCAAGCTCAGCAAGTGAGTCCCTGCTCTCCTTCCATCCCTGAAAACTAGGTTGGATTCAACCATGAGAGTTCATCAGTTGGTGCTCCAATCATCAGCCCGGATCCTCAAAATCAGGGCTTAATTGTAAGTATCCCACTTTTCAGTGCAACACTGCCAAAAGAAAAGCATTCCACTCTGGTGCAACTTCTGCTCTAAAAGACGTTTCCTTTTGCCATGAAGACAGATGAAGCCAAGAAAACTTCTTGGAAAAAAGCTCCACGCTGCTCACAGTCACTCACTCCTGAATTGAAGCTCTGCTCCACTCCACTCCCAAAACACAGCGGACAACGTTGAGTTGCTGACTGGCCTTAATTTTAAAAATAAAGTAAAATGAAATGTAATATGATATCAGCTACAGACTTGATTTCTAAATAAAAATTAAAAAAACTAACACTCCTGCTGCTAACCCCTCTGACTCCTTAAACTAGCATTTCCTTTATACACTAAAACCACTCTAGTAATAAATTATAAAATCAATGTAAGCACTCTCTGGGAGCTTACTAGTTAACTTCATTTGCTAAGTGCATTTAGGCTGGTTTCTAGGTGTAGCTAGGCAGGAAGAGCTAGTGGTGCCAGTAGCTCTGGGATTTGGGTTTGCTTGCTGCAGGCAGGGGGCCTCATCCCTAGAGGGTATAAATAGGAGATAGATTAGATTTTGAGGGATGCTTCCAGAAGAAGTGAGAGAAGTTGGGGGGTTTGGCTTGCAAGTTCAGCTGGAGGGCCACGGTGGGGCTCGGGGTGGACCACTTGCCAGCTCTGACCTCCTCCCTCGAAAACCCATCTATGAAAAGTGCAGCAGTTCAGGACAGTAGCAAGTGAATTCAGGAGGGGAGCTTTGAAGCACAAATTTCAGGGGTCTGTCAGTGGATTTGGGAGCTAGAGCCTGAGGAGCACATGGAGAAGGCCCGCCAAATGATCTCTGACACCTTGATAGGGTAAGCATCGATGGGGGCCCTGTATTTTAAGTAGTCTCACTCATGGGTGAGTGTGGCCTAGGGGTCAGTGTGTGTCCTGTGAGTGGGTCTGCTCTGGCAGTTGGGGCCTGGGGCACAGCTCAGAGGCGGTATCCTGGACTCTTGTGGGTGAAGTGGTAGCAACACTACCATTTTTCCCCTGGCCAGTGGGTGCTACAGCATTTGGGACCCTCAGGTTGGGCAGCCTGTGGAGGCAGGGAAAGGTCCATAAGGGGAATGGTTGTTTGGGACTCTGATGGGGTGGAAGATCATTCAGGAACTCCATGTGGCACAAGCAGCAGTCCCCAGGGTGAAGGCAGTCCAGAAATTGGAATCGCTGCATGAGCAGAAAGTGCCTCTGGGTCTCTGTAAGTCTTGGAGTGTGACACTCTGCAAGGGGGTTTTAGTCCCTGCACATCCAGGAGTGGTCAGTACACTGCAGCGGAGAACAGAAAGTGTGTAGCATCAGTGATTGGATGTCTGGATGGCCTTCGGTAGTTCATTTCTTGCTAAGATTACCATTTTAACTTTTAAGATCTTGAAGTAAAGACAATGCTCCATGTATTATGAAACACTTTCTCCCCCTTCCCAGTGGAGAAAATTTAAAGAAAATAAAAGTTGGAAATGGGATTGTATCAGTAGAAACGTCTTGTGCTGTGATAATCCCCAGTGTATGCCAAGTTTGTGAGAATCAGAGAATGAAAAGTAAGCAAGTGCTTGTGTAAAGATTAGAGTGAAAAGAAGGAATGTGAAATGAAAGTGCTACTAAGTATAAATTACCTCTAAGTGTGGCCTATTTTGGCCTGCCACATTGCTGCTGTCAGAAATGTAGCCTTATCAGCTTAAGGGAATGTCTGCAAGCTGTATCTGTCTGTTGACAAAAAAGACTGTCACAGAACAAATGTCAGGTGCCTACCTGTAAAGTAACACTACTGTGAATTGTTTACTCCCCTACTCCATGGAGTGACTGCTCTATTTATGAACTGTTCATTAAATGGGATCCCCTGCTTCTGCAATTTTGGTGTTTGCCTCTTTTGTTGAAGAAACTGTTTTGCTGTTAAAAGAAGTTTGCCTCCACAGCCAGCCACCAGTGCGTTCCAGGGCTGATCCCAGAGAACCATCGCACCATCAAGGAGGATGTTGAGAGGCCTGCCTGGTGAAGTCTGTCTACAAAAACCTGCAGGCAAAGTTGGCAAGGCCAGGCAGGTGAAGGTCTGCATCTTCTCAACAGTGCACCTCCCCTGCATCATTTGGCAGTCTGTGGACACCCCCAATGGAGCTAATCCATCACCTGCAACACCCAAGAAAACCCAGATACTGTTTTTCCTGTTATTATTATTTCTGGGCTGTGTTTTCTTGGTTGTGTAGTGGCCCCCCCAGGATATTTACCATCTGAATACCCCTAGACACATGGAGGGGGGCTTGCAAATGTGGGGGCTTGACCGGGATGTGATTTTGGTGTGCCCTGGCCATGGTGGACTAAACATTAGTGGTTATGGACAAGCTGTGGAAGTCCCCTATCTTCTGGACTATTTATTGTGCAAACAAAATGACGCTTGGGACTGGACAATTTTGTGCCCTTTTCTGTGAAAGCTGCAAATGCTGTGTTTCAGTCAGTGGCCAGGACTAAAGCAAGGATGGACTTTGTGGGAGCAGACACTGTACCGTTGGCCTTGCCTCTTTCACCTAGAGCTCAGGCATAGGGGTGGATGGATCTCTAAACATTCAGCGCTCCATGTTTATGAACTGAAATGCAGTTAATGCAGAGACTTTTGAACTGTTTGTGGACAGTGGGCTTTTGGGGGGAAAATGCATTTAAAAAGCAAAAAGAGAAAAAATGTGTAGTTTAATAACTGTTTATGCACTGTTGATTTAGTGCATATTTAATTCTCTTAATTTTGCACTATTGATGCCATGTGGGTATAAGCTGTACCCTATGTAGCAGTATGGGGATATTTTATTCAGGGAAGTTTCAGTAAATGTTTCTGTAAAAGTGGTGTTAGTTTGCTAAACTTGTTTGCACCAGCTAAGTGATTTTATAGGATGTTTCTGAGTGATTATATGTTACAGTAATGCTGCTTTGATGTAGGAAGGAAGGTATGTACGGCTGGTATGAGTGGGAGGAGTATAGTCAGCTGAAAGTTATGTGTGGTTGAGTGTGAATCTTCGGGTGAATGGTTAGCTAATTGTCACAGATCCATTGAAAAGAAAAAAAAAATGTGTTTCCAAGTGCTATGTATTCCTCTAGCAGAATAAATATTATTTTTTGTAGAAGATGAAAGAGTTTATAAACTATGTTATTGTTATCAATGTTTTGGGGTGCTTCAGTAGTTGGGGCATGCATCTTAAGTTTCTTTTCCTGGCAGCAGCACTTTCTCATTAATTTAGAAGTCAAGTTAGCGTCAGAAGGTTATAGTGTCAGTGGGGGATGGATGTCCTTGCTGTAGTACCTGGCAGGTGACCATGAGAACCAGCAGGTGGGTCACCAGTATACCCCAGTTAAGATGTTAAAGTGTAGGTTAAGTTAAGGTCTAGTTCAAAGTACAAGTATTCCCACTGTTTTGGTGGTGTAACCAGTTTGGTGCTCTGACCCTTGGGGAGCGAGAAATATGCATATCTCTCCTCTGGGGGTACCGCCTGGTTGGCATTCACCAGCAGGTGAATGTTTTTGGTGTGGGAAAAGTGTAAGCACCCTCTGGGATCTTACTAGTTAACTTTGGTTGCCAAGTACATTTGACTGTTTGCTGGGTGTAGCTAAGCAGAAAGAGCTATTGGTGCCAGTAGGTCTGGGATTTTGGCTTGCTTGCTGCAGGCAGGGGGCCCCATCCCTAGAGGGTATAAATAGGAGAGATATTAGATTTTGAGGGAAGCTTCCACAAGAAGCAAGAGAAATCGGGGGGGTTCAGGCCACAAGTTCAGCAAGAGGCTGGCCATGGAGCTGAGGTGAACTACTTACCACCTTGGCCCTAGTCCACTGAAGACCCGTGTATGAGAAATGTAGTGGTTCAGGTTGGTAGTGAGTGAATTCAGGAGGGGAGCATTGGAGATCAAGGTTTGGGGGTGGTGTCAGTGCTTTTGGGAGCCAGCGCCAGAGGAGCAAGCAGAAGGAGGCCCACCTAGTGATCTCTGTCACCTTGGTAGGGTAAGCACTGATGCAGGCCCTGTATCTGAAGTAGTCTCACCCATGGGCGAGTGTGGTCTGTGGGTCAGTGTGTGTCCTGTAAGCTGGCCCACTCTGGCTGTTGGATCCCGAGGCACAGTTCAGAGGTGGCAGCCTGGACTGTTGTGTGTTTAGTGGTGGTAGCGCTACCCCTTTTTCCCTGACTGGTGGTCACTACAGGGTTTGGGACCCTCAGGTTGGGCTACTTGTGGAGGCAGAGAAAGGTCCATGTGGGGAATGGTTGATTGGGACCCCGGTGGAGTGGAAGACCATCCAGGTGCTCCATGGCAGAAGCAGCAGTGCCCTGGGTGAAAGCAGTCCAGAGATTGGAATCACTGCATGAGCAGAAAGTGCCTCTGTGTCTCTGTAGGTCTGGGAGTGTGATACTCTGCAGAGGGGTTTTAGTCCCAGTAGATCCGGGAGTGATGAGCTCTCTGCAGGGGAGAACAAAAGGTGTGTGGCATTAGTGATTGACTGTCCGGAAGGACTTCAGTGGTTCAATCAATCAATCAATCAATCAGTCAATCACTTTATTTAACCAGGCATAAACACCATTGAGCAAGCTCATTTTCAAGGTGGTCCTGGAACATGTGAAATGGAATGGCTGCTAAGAACACCATTTTGACTTTTAAGACCTTGAAGTAAAGAAAATGCTCCATGTATTGTATGACACCCCCCCCCGGTGAGAGAATGTTTAAAGAAAGGCCAAGTTGGAAATGGGATTGGGACAGTAGAAATGTCTCGTGTTGTCATAATCCCCAGTGTATGCCCAGTTTGTGAGAATCAGAAAATGAAAAGTAAGCAAGTGCTTGTGTAAAGATTAAAATGAAAAGGAAGGATATGAAACGGAATGGCTGCTAAGTATAAACTATCTCTAAGTGTGGCCTATCTTGGCCTGCCGTATTGCTGCTGTCAAGAATGTAGCCTTTCTGGCTCAAAGGAATGTCTGCAAGCTGTATCAGTCTGTTAGCAAAAGAGACTGTTGCAGAACAAATGTCAGGTGCCCACCTGTAAAGTAACCTTACCATGAATTGTTTACTCCCCTGCTCCATGGAGTGACTGTTCCTGTTTATGACCTGTTCATTTAATGGGATCCCCTGTTTCTGCAGTTTTGGTGTTTGCCTCATTTGTTGGAGAAACTGTTTTGCTGTTAAAAGAAGTTTGCCTCCATAGCCAGCCACCAGTGTGTTCCAGGATTGATCCCAGAGAACCATTGCACCATCAAGGAGGATGTTGAGAGGCCTGCCTGGCCAGGGAGCAACATAGGCAAGGCCAGGCAGGTGAAGGTCTGTATCGTCCCATCAGTACACCACCCCTGCGGCACTCCCAATGGAGCTAATCCATCGCCTGCAGCACCTGAGGAAATCCAGATACTGTTTTTCCAGTTATTATTTCTGGACTGTGCATTCTTCGTTGTTTAGTACCCCCCACCCCAGGACATTTACCATTTGGATACCCCTATACGTGGGAAGGGAGGGCTTGCATCAATAATTACATTTAGGTTTAGTTTAGGTTCTCATTCAAAAGTAGCTGAATGACTTAAATTCAGCCAAAATACTTGACCTAGCCACAAAATTTGACTAAACTAATAGCTTAAACAGACAGTATGCCAAGTCTGGTGGACTTTATTTAACTTTGTACTCCCCATCCAGCACAGTACTGACTCTGTGCACTGCATCAAGGAGCATATATTTTTCCACCCCAGATTAAAACCTGTGAAAAGAATTGTAAAAAAGATATAAATATAATGGCATAAATTATTCTTACTCAATTTATCAGAGGAAGAAATAGTTCATTACCTCCTGGAAATGCCTGTAGGCGGTGGCCAAATCATCCCCTTTGTCTCCCACAACAAGTTCAATCATCAGACAAAGACTTCCTGTGTGCCCTGGACACGTCTCAGGTTATCAGCACTATTTCTATGTGTTATCTGCAAACCAAATTGATTAGAATTGTCTGCATAGCTCCATTAGAAAGGTAATTTTGTGCTGAACAACTTTGCACTGATACTTTGTGTATATCAAGTTTATCATGTATACTTCAGGAGTTATTCACATGTGATCATGGGATAGTGTGTGTGGCTGACATTTGTCACTCAAGCCTCACCTAAGCATCTTGAATAAAATGGAAACAAATACATGTTTTATATTAGAAAAATAGCTTTTTTAGTACAAAATCATGTTTGTACCTACAGCTAATGTATGTATGATTAATTTGGTGTTCATGTGTTACATATTTTCCTACCAAAAATCTTTTATGTTGACTTTTTCATTGCAAAAAAAAAACACCTTTTTTGCTATTTCGTAATTGCTTATAATTAATTGCATAGCACCATTGGAAAGCTAATTTTGTGCTGAACAACTTTGCCACTTATACTTTGTCTGTAGCACTTACGGTTCACAAGGTATTCGCATTTGTTTGTGGCATGCTGATTATGGCTTGATTTTGCTTAGAAAGGCCCTGGATGCAGTGTTAAGAGTATACAGGACACAAGTGGTGGAACTCTCAAAGAGCTCATATAGAGTGAATGAGTTAAGCAGTGAGTTGATGCAAGATCTCAGTCCTAGCATCACCACCACTGCAAGCACACAAGAAATGCTAACTAGCACACCAGTCAATAAAGTACCAATTTCTGTTACTGTCTTTTTAAAGCAAAGAATGTTGCAGTTATCCCCCTGACCCAGCATGACTGCCACTAAGAATGTACCCCATACTCAGTAAAAAGGGTACTGGGTCAATGGCGTGCAAAAAGACAGCACAGTATTAATCGCGCTGTTGATAGAGCATATGGGTTTACAGCGACAGGGGTGTAACAGCTGTAGGGAATTACAGCTACCCCTGTTAATGTATGCTATTCCTTTGAGGCATGAAGTTTCTGTGTGCTGGGTGCCTGGTTAAGCTGCTCCCATAGAGGAGTGGCTAAGGCACCAACACACAGTAGAATGGGAGACTTGGGACTATATTTCGGTTCCCTCCAGGTCTCCCCATGTTGCAACTTTTTGCAATTGTTTTTGTTTTTAAAAAACAATGTCCCCCCCCCCCGAGTTTCTTCCCATCTCAAAGTCCACCCCAAGGAGTTTTATTTTAAATTCTGGGCAGTGTGGGGATGAAGCCCCCACTTCAGGGTGTGTGGGGGCAACACCCCCTGAAAAAACAAAGAAGCCCATGGTTTTCAAGGCCATGCACTGTTTGTGTGGTGTCAGTGTTGTACCCAACGTTATATCAGTGCATGTTCTTATGGTTGTGGCATTCATTGTTGTGCATTTTTTGTTTGTGAAGAGATGACGCCATGCTGTAAAAAGCATGACCCCCACATGTAAAACTTCTCCAAGTCAACTCCCCATCAAACAAGCTGCCAAAATTCACCATCCAGTGGCTAGGGAACTACATGCTGATGTGGCCCAAACACTTGGGGTTTTTATGCTGCCTTACTCATTTGTTGAAAATGCTGATTTCAGTAATGTAAAAAAGAGCCATGAGTGCCCAAATGAAATGTTTATTTGTGGACATATCTTTCAAGCAAGGCAGTTCTGGAACTGTTACAAGAAAGACTAAGGTTCATTCTGGGTAAGGTGATTCCATGCTCAAGCCAGCGGTCCAAATACCAAAAAGAAAGAGACAGCACTCCCTTCCCCATATCTATTAAACAGAAAACATATTTAGATACCATCCTCAGATTTATTAAATTGCAGAACAGTGCAGTAGCAATGCTAATACAAGTTTTGTGGTGTAGGTAGCATAATAGGTAGTACTGTGTGGAATGCGGAATTCCACCAGTGAAATTAGCACAGAATGACCATTCTGCCAGTGGAATTTTCATCTGAATTTTGTGGGTTCTTTTGTAGAATTCCATCTGCTGTGATTCACTGAATAATATTTTGTGAAATAGCATTTTTCTATGGAAAATCATTCTGCAACCATTTCCACTGAAAATATTGAGATCCACAGAATAATATTCTGCGGAACAGTATTTTTTTTTCCATGGAAAATCATTCAGCAACCATTTTCTACTGTGGAATTCCACTATTTTGCTTCTGGTGAAATTCATCAGAATTTTGGCAGAATTTAAAAAATTCTGTGAAATCTCATTCCACTGAAATTTGAAAATTTTGCACAGCACTAATAACAGGCATAACAGACAGACAGAACTGGACCTAGATCTTAAATCCTGTGTCTCATATGCTCCCCCTTCCCCCAGTCTCTCAATGATAGGTTAATACATGAAGCTGTCAGTCAGGCTGGTCAGTGCTGGATGTCTGTCATTTAAAAAATGATAGGCCACAAAAGTTGCACCTCAAGTAATGAAGTCCTTATAAAGCTCATAAGTCTTTCTGACCCTGTGCCAGGTTTCTACCATCCTACCACCCTAATTGGCTGATATTGTAACCCCTGACTCTGTTGATGTGTTGGTGGAGGGTCAGAAATAAACAAAATGGTTGCAGCTAAACATGAAGTTTATTAATTTTCAAATAAGGTAGTAAAGAGATAAAATGGCAGGATTACAGACAATGCTGTACCTATGACAATCAAAATTCAGTAAGACAGGTACTCAGTATGAGGGTCGATCAAAACAGTTGCGGCCTGACACAGAAAGAAATGCACTATGAACCTAGTATTATTTTATTTTTCAATATAGCCTCCTTTCAGTTCAGTCCAGCATCATTCTAGCATTGTTATCCCCTCATGGTAGAATTCTATGTCTATGCCCCCCAGAAACCCCTCCATTGCAGCTATCACCTCTTTCGTCATTAGCGTATCTCTTTCCATGGAGTTCAGCTTTTAGTTTTGGGAACAGGTAGAAGTCTGAATGAGCAATATCTGGTGAGTAGGGTGAGTGAGGAAGTAGTTCATACCCACATTCTGTTGCAACAGCCACTGTAACCTGTGCTGTGTGGGGTGTAGCATTGTCTTGCAGCAGCAAAACACCTTACCTCAATTTTCCATGGCATTTGTCTTTGATAGCTTCTCTCAGCTGGCCCAGTTGTTCAGCATAGTACTTACCAGTTTTTGTCTTTCCATTTTCAAGATAAGCGATCATGATCACACCTTCAGAGTCCCAGAAGACTGAGGCTATGATTTTGTCACTTGAGACGGCCTGCTTGAACTTCTTTGGTGTTAGAGATACATGTTTCCATTGTTTGGTTTGTTGTTTAGATTGCAGATCAAAATGTTGAACCCAAGTTTCTTCCATTGTTACAAAACAACTGATAAAGGTTGCTGGATCCCTCTTGTATTGTGCAAAAAGCTGGTTTGAAGTGTCCCTTCTGGCTTGTTTCTGATCGGTGTCAACATTCTTGGCACACATCTTGCTGATATTTTGCTCACGTCCAGGCTTCCAGTCAAGATTGAATGTACTACCCCAAAACTGATGCCCAAGTTGCTGGCTACATGCTGTATAGTTACTCGTCTGTCTTTCATCACCATTTGATGGACTGCATTGATATTCTTCTCAGTGGTCACCTCCCTTGGATGCCCTGACCTGAAATCATCTTCTACAATTCTTCTGCCACATTTAAATTTGGCAGCCCAGTGTCTGTCCCAAGTGTGTTGATCATATCCTCGTGGATTTGCATTGGAGTCATTCCTTTGATAGAGAGGTACTTGATGATTGCTCTGATCTCAGTTTTCTCCATTCTCAAATGATCATCACCAATCAAACTTTGTCCAACATGTACCTACAGAAGAAGACATTTGATCATTATACCAATAGGTCATATTCTATTCATATTGGTGTACCTATACCGTAAAATACTAGGTTCGTACTACATTTCTTTCTGTGTCAGGCCACACACTTTTTGATTAACCCTTGTATATAACAATTAGTATTCCTAAGTTCTAGGTCAGAAAAAATACTGATCCATTAAGAGAGGCCGTTAGGCACTCCATGTGGTAAATAGAAGTAATCATTTCTCTCTGCATCCCTATGGTAGTAGGGTGGGAGTGGGCTTCAGCCACAAATAAGTGACCACCTTCATGGCTGCCAGCACATATATTAGAAGGAAGTTAGAACTCAAGATATGTACCCCTTCTAGGGGTATAGCTAGGAGAGCTAGTAGGGCAGTGAGCTATGATGTTACTGAAGTGAACTCTGCCAAAGGCTGTGATAACACTATTTAGTAGCCAAAGAATTTCATTTTTTTTTCATTTTTCATTTTTATTTCGTTAACCAGGTTAGGCCACTGGAGCAAGTCCATTTTTGGGCCTGACCCGACAAAAACAAAACACAAAAGAAGCAAAATACCAACAAAGTAAGTTGCACAACAAATGTAAAGAAAACATTTACAAACTTGCTGTGCAAGATCAAAACTCATCAGTCTGGTCAGCCTGCCCCTCACCACAAGTCCTCCAGTAGGAGGCATAATGTTCCCCTTTGTATTTTGCTTAGATTACAAGTGTGATAAATATTAACACATGCTCTTCCAGGCAGCCTCTCACCATGGGGTTGAAGCTGTCACTCAGACTGCTCTTCCCTGTCAGATTTCAGCAGGTTCTACACCTGATGGCAAAATACAACACAGGAAGCAGGTATTTACAGAGTAAAGGTTTATTCTCAAGTACATGATACATGCATGCAGAAAGGTCAGCTTATTGTCAGCCAGGAGTTTAGAACCTCCACCATTGGAATGTCATCATAGAAAAAACTCGGAGAAGAATATGATTACACAAACTCATATACCGCGATAACAAGGAGGTGAAGAGTGTATACAGCTATCCTATTGGCAGGCAACTGGTCATAAGACAATTAGCTCATTCTTAGTTTTGCACGCAGACACAGATAAGGCTAAACTAGCTAGAACTAGCTTTCTTGGCTACAATACAAAAGACATGCTTAGCTTGCAGAAAAGTAAAGATGTGTCAGCTATAATGAAATTGTGTCATAGGGCCTGCACAAAGCAATACTACCTCTGTTTGGCCTACCTAGCACACATACTACAATCATATATAACAAAAGCACATAATACTCTCCCACATTCTACCTTGCTAATAATGCATACTGCATAAACCTTCATCAGTTCTCTTAGGTTTTGCTATATAGACAGTAATTAACTTGGCTGAATAGTTTCACTTAGGATATAGCATTTCTTAGCATAATCACAGTAAATAATAGGGAAAAAAGATACACATAATACAGTACATCCTTGCTAACCTAATGACATCACAATAGTCCACGTGAGGGACTGCAAGTCAGGCAGGTCTACATGTATATCATATGCTGACTAAATATAGGAATATGGCGATGGAGATCATGTGATGGGTCTGGCTTGCTAGCTGCTGTTCCTTGGGCTTCCGCTTCCCCCCTTCGGAAATCACTCGTAATCAACCTATTTTGGATCAGCCTTGCAGTGACTGCCTCATCGATATTGCTCCTGCATACTTGTGGAGACCATTTGGCCGAGTTTTTGCCATTTTCTGTGGGTAAATAAACAGAGATGGAGGCAGAGATGAAAACGGCCTTACCTAGACATACGCCCCCGGTCTCGCCTGATAAGCAAGCCAAGAAAGCCAAGTCTCAACAACAGTCCTCTGCTAAACACCTGAACGCTCTCTCAGCTTCTGTACCGTTGTCGGAAGAACGATTTTTACAAGAGCTGCAACTGTTTAAGGAAATGCTACAGGACATTGCTGCAGATCTTAAAAATATTCGCAGCGAGATGGACGATCTTAAAATCCGAACGGCAGATACTGAAACGCGCAGCCATTCCCTTGAAGCTTGGCGTGACAAGGCAGACCCTGAGATAATAAAGCTCAAACAACAAATAACAAAATTACAACTCAAAACAGAAGATCTAGAGGGATGCAGCAAAAGAAACAATCTTTTAATATTTGGATTACCAGAGGGGGCAGAGGGCTCTTCTGCCTTGCTTTCATCCAGATGTTTTTTAACAAGATTGTAGGCCCCTCTGCACATAACCCCACCTATCTAATTGAAAGGGCACACAGGTCCGTATGCCCAAAACCAGAGGAGTCTGCTTCCCCTCACCCGATGATTATCCGGATGCTTAATTGTCTAGAAAAGCGGCACATCCTCTCAAAAGTTAGAGAACTGCACTCCATTCAATGGAAGGACAAGCGACTAAGTATCACCCAAGACCTGCCTCTAGAAACCCGACAGAAGAGAGCCACTTTTCATCCCACAGTTAGTAAACTGATTGCAGCCAGTATAAAATTTTGGATGGCCTACCCAGCTCGTCTACAGGTGTTGGTAGATGGATCATGGCTCTCTTTTGACTCTGCTGCTCAAGCTCAGGCTGAATTGGGCAAGAAGCTTCCTTCATTGTTTAAATCTCCATGATGTGGGTTACACTACTAGAAGCCCTGAAGTTGTCTTGTTTTAATGCTTTTAAGTTGCCTACCTTGGATGTGACTGGTTGCATGGAGCCTGCATGATGGGATGTAGCCTCTGATTTGGGACTGGCGTTGTCGGATCCAAGCGGAGACGAACTGTAGCATGAAGTTCTTGGAGAGCTTGCGCACTGCCGTGTTGCTAGTCCGGAGGACCCTTTTTGTCTAGTCTGCTGTTTCCCTGGGGTTTGTTTTTCTGCATGATGCTAGCTTGCTGACATTATGGTCCCCCGGGAAACAGCTACCCCCATGCTGGATCGTATGCCACATTAATCTGGCTAGTGTTATTTTCATTTTTTTTAAATATTCTTTTTCTCCTTCACTATTACTTTTGATTTTCTATCTGCTTCATGTATCCTTCCCCTGCTATCTCTTTTGTTTTGACATACTGGCAAACGATGACAGGGCTATAGTCCTACACACCCAGTCAGTTCTTCCATTTTATTTCACTCCACGTCTTTTGTTTCCTCCCTTTGCTTTCTAGTTTTCTTGCCTTTGTCTACACTAGAGTCTCCTGCCTACAATTATACTATATTTATAGCCATATCGTTAGCTTTTTATTTCCTTCTCTAATCTATTCTTTACTCAGAGCTTCTGCAAGGCTGCTCATTTGATACTAAGCTGGTAACAAGTCAGTTATAATAAATATTATATGATTGTTTTTTTGTTTACACTTGTATAGCGTTCTTTTTCATGTTTAGGAAAATGCTGTTACTTGTTGGTTGGGTTTCTGAGGGGAAGGGGGTAGAGGGATAGCATTAGCTTAGGAATAGCCAGCCACATGTACTGGTGTGTGGGCGGGACAACCCTAGCTACCCTCTGGAATATTATTATAATTTATGTCACTTTTGGGATCACATTGTGGGCTTTAGGTTGGAATATTCTTGTGGTTAATCCATGTTTAGCGAATTATAATATATATGGATCAGTCAGCTCTTGTTACATATGTTTCAATGTGATTATGGGGGTAGTTATATTAGGGTACATGAGGGATCTCTACCTATTAAGCGCATTGTTGCATACCAGTGGACATTGAAGTCTGGTAGACAATTAACTGTAAATAGTTGTAAGTGGGCATGGTTTATGGGGGAGGTTCATCAATAATTATGGTGTTCCACAATCCTTTAAATCTTGTGTTTTGCATATTCGATATACTGCAAATGTCTACCAGTTTATGTTAATGTTACGTGTTTGTTGGGTCTGGGGGAACACTAGAACTAATTTTCTGAGGGAATACTTTCAGACAGGGAAGGGGAGTCCGTGGTACATTTTTACTATATTAGAAACTGGCCATATAAGAAGGCTCATAGAGCTAATGGCTAGTGGCATTAAAAAATTTATAACTTGGAATGTTAGAGGGGCTCATGAACTTAACAAAAGATTCCAGATTCTCAAAAATTTATCAGTATTGCATGCTAACATCTCTTTTCTCCAAGAAACCCACCTCCTCCCTCGGGAAGCTATTAGTTTGGATAGGCTGGACGTTGGGCAAGTCTATGCATCTGGCATGTCGATGGCTAGTGGGGGAACTGCCATCCTGATTCACCGCTCTGTACTCTTTCAGTCAAAAATGACAATCATTGATCCGCAAGCAAGATATATGCTGGTTCATGGTCTATTAGACCGCACTGAATTAGTCCTGGGAAGTGTGTATGGGCCAGTGGGTGGGAATCCTGAATTTTTTCTAGACCTGCCGAGTAAACTGCAAACATTTTCATCTTTCCCATTAATACTTGGTGGAGACTGGAACCTACCACCCACCCAGGATTTGGATTGTTCCAACTCCCTGCTCAAGCCCTTCTCCAATGCCCAGAAAGCGCTATCTGAATTTCTTGACTCTGCTGGGTTGTGTGACCCATAGAGACTACAAAATCCCATGGCCAGCTTCTTCTCCTTTCAATCCTAGGTGCACTTTTCTTGGTCCCATCCTGACTACATTCTACTCAGTGTTCGATTATACACTGCTTAAATTACTCTGCCATAGAACAGATAGTTATATCGGATCATGCTGTTGCCTGGGTTACTGTTATGTTAGACCATAATTTCCAAAGAGACCCAGTATGGCGTTTAAATTTGCAACTTTTAAAGGAAGAGTATGTCATCACCAGAATCTCCGATTTGATTCAGTCGTTCATTGCTAATAACCAAGGCTCATTCGAGAGAACAGACCACGAATGGTGTGCCTTGAAGTGCTTTTTGAGAGGAGAGTTTATTAGGCTTGCCTCCACTAGTAAACGGAAAAGAGAGGCTACCATCACATCGCTTTTGGCTCAACTTCGCTCACTCGAACATTCCCTCTCCCCCTCCTTCTCGCCTGATCTATTGAAAACATTATTGCAGTTAAAAAAACAATATTCTTCCCTATTACAATAAAAAGTGGAATTCACCATATTAAGAACTAAAGCAAAATATATAGAGCAAGGGGAGAAAGCGGGTCACCTTCTAGCTTTGCGTCTGAGGAAATTGGAGGCGTCAAGGTTTATTTCTTCCATTAATGCCCCTGATGGGATCATTAAAACACATCCTAGAGACATTGCATTCATTTTTAAACAGTTTTACTCTTCCTTCTATCATAAACGTTCTCTGCCACCATCGCAAAGTGCGCTATCAGAATATTTGAATGCCTCATCATTACCAGCTCTTTCTCCTGCACACTAGTCCTTTTTATCCACTCCTATTTCCCTTCAAGAAGTAATATCAGCTATTAATAATCTAGCTATGGACAAGGCTCCAGGCCCAGATGGCCTACCCTCAAACTTTTACAAAGTTTTTGCTAAAGACCCTGCACCTAGCTTGTTATGCCTGTATCAATACATGCTTTCCAGGCAAATTCAGGACCCATCCCTATTAGAAGCCTCAATCATTCTTCTTCTTAAGCCAGACAAACTGCCCCATTCCCCAGCAAGCTACCGTCCAGTCTCCCTGTTAAATTGTGATATTAAAATTCTTGCCAAGATACTCGATAGTAGAATCGTACAAGTCTGGACCCACCTTCTTAGCCTGGAACAGATAGGTTTTGTGTCCAGTAAAACCCTAGCAGATCACCTCCGTAAAGTGTGGTATCTTATTCAGTCGGCTAAAACTTCCCCTATCCCAATGGCACTAATTTCTTTAGATGCAGAAAAGGCCTTTGATAGGGTGGATTGGAATTTCTTGTGGGCAACGTTACAGGTAATGGGCTTCCCCAGTGATTTTATTAAATGGATCCAAGTTTTATATTTCTCCCCCCTGGCCAGGATACATTGTAATGGTGTTCTTTCAGATGCTTTTCCTCTTTTCTCAGGTACGCAGCAAGGGTGTCCGCTCTCTTCCTCCCTTTTCAACTTATACCTTGAACCCCTTATCAGACGATTGAAATCTTCTCCTTTAATCATCGGCATACCCGTAGGTAATAGAGACCCTGTGCTTTCGGTCTATGTGGATGACATATTGCTTCATCTCTCGGATCCAGCCTCTTCTTTAAAAGAGGCACTGGATTTTATTGATGCTTTTGGGATACTCTCGAACTATAAACTCAGTCTTAGTAAAACCAAAATTTTCTCCCTTAATCACTTAACATATAGCTCAGCCTTTAACAAATTTGGTATGAAATGGACCCCCCAGTCTATTAAATATTTAGGTATCTATATTACCTCGGACCTTTTGTTATCGTGGAAGATCAGTTTGAAGGACTTTTGGCACAACATTCAGCAGGACCTAATAAGATGGAAAAATCTCCCACTTTCATTGTGGGGCAGAATTAATATAGTCAAGATGAATGTCCTTCCCAGACTGTTTTACCCATTAAATACATTGGATATATGGTTACCTGTATCCTTCTTTCAATGTATTCACTCAGATGTTAATTCATTTATTTGGCGGGACAAGGCAATTAGAAGATCTTATCTCAAATTGTCCCAACCTAAGGAGCTAGGAGGGCTGTGACTCCCTAATTTCCTTCACTATTACTGGGTCTGCTACTTGTATAAATGTGGAAATGGCTGTCCTTACCTGAACTTCTCACTTACCATGACTATGTCCCAATATGGTTGCAAATTGAATTGGACATGTTTGCTTCACACAAATTAGCCCCAACCTCACTCTTTTACATGCCAATGAAGAACATACCAAAAGCCTTGCAGTCTCTTCTGATTGGTACCTCATTAAGAGATATTTCTCAATTGTTCAGTCATTGTAAGGTATCTCCGACCTCTGATTTTTCTCAACCAATCTGTGCTAACTTGAATCTCAAAATAGGAGGAGTTCCTATTACTGGAAATTGGTTACCAATTTCTTCTGAACATACTATTGTCGACTTCTACTCATAGGTTTCTATTTTGTCCACAGTAGAGATTTTAGCCAAATTTGGCTTACCGTCACCGGCAGCCTTTAAAATTCTTCAGCTTAAGCAACTTCTAATTAAAATATTTGGGAGAGAATGCAAACCCTCCTATATTGGGGCTTTTCTTCAGCAAATTACCATCTCAGCAAGTAAACCACATGGCATTTCTGCTCTGTATAAATTGCTTCTTACATACCCACAACCTCTATCGGCAGCTGGTTCCAAGATCTGCCAAGGTTTTTTTCCCGATGAAGATATTAATTGGCAACATCTATGGAAGGATTTATATATATATATCACACTCAAGATCATTATAGGGTAAAGCAATATTGTATCTTAAATAATATGTATTATACTCCCATTAAACTGGCTCAAATGAAATGCCTCCCTTCTAGCATTTGTTCTAGATGCAATAAAGAGGAAGGTTCGCTCTTGCATATATTGTGGTCTTGTGAAAAAATATCTCCCTTGTGGAAACAAATTGAAACAACTTTAGATCCACTGTTGGGGCTCCAGGGTCTTTTCTACCCCGCCATATGTATTCTGGGGGATTACTCCAGAATCTCGGTGAAGGAGAGAAGATACCATGTGGCTCTAATCTCACTGGTGATCAAAACGCTAGTGCTCAGACACTGGATGGATCAAGCCCCTATTTCTTATACAGAATGGCTACATGAAATATCCTTTGCACTCTGATCTGAGCATTTAATTGTGAATGTGCGCCACCATCAATCATCTTTTAATAAAAATTGGGGGAAATTATATGCCCTCTACTTGACTTGATAGGGTGGCTTGGGTGGTTCACGAGCCTCTCACTCCCCTTTTTTCTTCTTGCCTCTTTTTTTTTTTTTTTTGGAGTCCCCTTTCATTTTTTCAATTGGCCACTCCTTGTTCTCTTTATTTTACATAATTTCTTATCGTCCTGGTCTTCATTTAGCATAGCCATAATAGGCTAGTGATAAGTGTACCATGGAACAGGGTGGGGAGGGAGGAGGGGGTAGGAGTTTTGGTTTGTTAAAGTATTAATTATTTTGTTTCTCTGAATGTCATTTTCTTCTTGTGAACATGTCCCTTTCAGTATATGTTACTTATAGATTGTGTTTATACCTTGCTCTGTTATTTTGTGTTATTTGCTATAAATAAAGTATGTTTAATTAAAAAAAGGAATATGGCGATGGACTGGGCCAACTTTTCTGCTGCTTGTTACCTGCTAAACTGGCAACACAAGATAGGGTGTGAAGATAGAATGGGTGCATGTGATGAAATGTGAGGGTATGCAAAAGGCAGCAAATGGTACAAAGAAGAATCAAGATAGCCTGCCAAATGACAATACCTTAAATGAAATTTTAGCAGAGTATGAGTAAAAACAAGATGTAAATTACCATCAAGCATTAAAGCATTTAATTTTGTATCAGCTTTTTGAATAGCATTGCTGATATGTAAGATGAGAATCTTATCTATGTATGAGAATTTAAGAATGAGGGTGAATTTGTACATATGCACATGAAATAAAAAACAGCAACTTGTAATTACTAATCTATAGCATACAGATAGTCAGGATCACTGTCAAAATTGTCCTCTTCAGGAGTGGATACGGGGTGATCACAGATTGACTAAGAATGATACGTTCATAAGGCACAAAGCAGAAGCTAGGTATGTCACCACCACAATTAATGTATTTATTTTATTTATTTATTCTTTATTCAGATAATACCTTTGAGCAAAAGCTCTTTACATAGATTCCATGTCAGCAATCAAGACAATAACAAGAACATGAACAAAGGAATGAAAACAATAGATTGACAATACAGTGATTACAATGACACTTACACTCTGCTACAAATTTACATAAGAGCAAGAGTCATTACATACAGTGAGAATGTATGGTGGCTTAAAGACATTGTTAAAAGTATGTCCATTAACTAAGTGCAATTACAAAGAGTGAGAATATTGGGTAATGACAGAGAGAGCAGTGGTGGCAGCAACAGATGACCTGGTGCAGGGGAGAAAGTAAGTCAGGCCAGGGGCCTTGTCAGGTTGCTTAACTGCATTGGAGAGTAGACATAAGTCACAGGGGCTGTGACAAGGTGATCTGGGGCAAGCTGGCTTGAGAAGTTAGTGGGTGCAGTCACATGAGGAGTCAGAGACAAGTCAGAGTTCAAGCTTCCATTTGAAGGCTCCTAAGGTAGCAGAAGATGAGACATCAATAGCAAGTGAGTGGAACCAGAGCAGGGCTCGGTAGGCAAAAGACCTTTGACCCTGGGAGATTCGGCATTGAGGGATCTTGAAATGTTGGCAGAATGAGCCTCTGGTTCAACATTAGTTGGTACTAGGAGTAAGATGCTCCTGAACTCCAGGAGGCATCAGCCCAGAGGTAATCTTCTTAGCTAGGAGACAGGTTTGGTATTGAAGTCAACCACTGAACTGAAGTTGGTTTGCCTGGGCATATAGGTCACAGGTGTGTGTTAGATGCCATACACCTGTGCAGAGCTGGCAGGCCTTATTTAGTGCTATTGTAATATGTGTGAGGGACATGGCAGTGGCCAACCCATATATGATAAGACCATAGTCCACAAGTGAAACCACCAAGCTATGTATAGCTGTGCTGAGAGCTTTGGGAGTCAGACTATGCCTTTGTCTGTACAGGAACCCAATTTGCATGTTGATGGCTTTGGTTAAGTTATCTATATGCCTGGCATAATAAAGGGTGCTATCAACTGTGATCCCTGGATATTTAAAATGTGGTACTAGCTCCAGTGACACTCCAGCATCATTTAGAATAGTGAGTGGGTAGTGTCTGTGCTTGCTTTGGGCAGTTGCAAAGAGCATGGTTTTTGTCTTTTAATAGTTCAAGACTAATTTATGGTTGTTAAACCAGCTCTCTACTGCAGCAACTGTTTGTTGGAGCTCATGTTCAACAGCCTTGAGATCAGTAGAACTAGCAAAGAAGACTGCATCATCTGTATAGAGAAGACTGCATCCCCAGCAGGAGATGAGAAGCAAATTCAGAAAGACACTGAACAGGAGGGGACCAAGGATTGATCCTTGTAGGACTCCTGACCTGACAGGTTTGCTGTCCAAGAGGATGTCTGCTATCTTTACTTGTTGCAATCAATTCAGAAGGTAGCTCCTGAACCAAGCCACAGCATTGGGAGAGAGACCAAGGTTAGAAAGATGCTCCACCAGCAGGGCATGGCTAACCATGTCAAATGCCTTGGTTATGTCAATGTATGCAGCACCAACCATCTGACCCTGGTCCAGGGATTTATGAATATAGTCCATGAACTTGAGCAGGGCAGTGGTGGTGCTGTGTCCAGCCCTCAACTCATGTTTCTGGGGGCATAGAAGTTGACACTTATCCAGGTATTCAACCAGCTGGTCCAAGACAATTTTCTCAAGGGCTTTGAATAGTGGAGGTAGGATGGAAACAGATCAGTAGTTACCATGAGAGGTACGGTCTCCACCCTTGTGGACTGGTGTCACTACCACAGATTTCCACTTTTGAGAAAAGTGGGTGAACCTTAGGGAAAGGTTAATTATATGTGTAAGGAGTGCCAGTAGCTCCTCCAGAGTAAGACTGACATTCTTGAGGTCCAAGTTGTCTCTGATGTAATGAGCTTTACCTAACACCTTTAGGAGATGCTTCCTGGCTTTTTTAAGAGTGGCAGTTCTAAAATAGAAAGGCGGATAGGTAGGGGGCTGGACAGGATTGTTTAGGCTGACAGTGGAAGAGGTAGGGCTGAAAAAGTCTGGGGGGAGAACTCCACTGAGTTCAGTGAATGCTGTGTTGATGGAGTTCAAGATGGTTTTTGGGTCTAACATAAGGACCCATCTATGTTAAGCATAGTAGGGGCAGATTTAGGATCCTTCCCAGTGACTTCATTGAGATTTCTCCAGAATTGCCTGCTATCATTCCAGGCATGAGACAAGGCTTCTTCATAGTAAGTTTTTCACAGCCCAGATTGACCTGGTACAGTCATTTCTAGCCTTTTTATAGGACTGCACATCAGACTGATTATCCGAGTAACGTGCTTTATGCCAGAGGAGGTCCCTAGCCTTTAGGAGATCAGTGATGTCAGAGGAGATACACAGATTGTTATTACCCTTAACTTTCTGCTTTCTAAGAGGGGCATGCTTGTCACACACTTCGTTGAAGCAAAGATGAGATGCTAAAGGGCAAAGTCAACATCATTAGATAAGTATATTGCAGACCAGTCAATGAGCCGAAGCTCATTTTTCAATACATCAAGGTGGCCACAAAGAAGGACCCTGTCAGTTATTGTTCTGGAAGATGGTTTTGAAAACCTATCAGACCAACAGAAAGTTACAGGGGAGTGGTCACTCATACCATCAGGAAGTATGGTGGTGTCTGTTATATGTGCAGGGTGGTTCGAGAGTACCTAGTCTAATAAGGTGCTTGTGCCCATCCTATAGTTTATACATGTGGGACCTTCAACAAGTTGGGAGAAGTGGAGTTCCATGATAGCATCCTTGTAAGGATTTTTTTTATCAACCAGCAAGTTTATATTGAAGTCACCAAGCAGAATGACTTTATAATTGAGACTCAGATTACCTAGGCAATCGATGAGTGTGTCAAAACACATGACAGTGTGTCATGGGGGATGTATGCTGATATGATGGTAACAGCCTTATTGTGAGACCCAAGGAGAATTTTTACAGCACATGCTTGCATGTTATCCCCTGTGATGGGTAGTTGCAGGCAAAACCTTGTAGGTTGTCCTCATATGAATTGCACTCCCACCTCCTCATCTGGTACATCTATCGTGGTGAATCACAGTGTACACTGCTATAATGATGGATGCATCAGGAATGTTGGGTGAAAGACAGGTTTCTACTACTGATAGCACATCTGGGTTGAGCTGTCCAACCCAGGCCTGAAGAAAGTCAAGCTTATCCAGGAGGCTGCAGATGTTGACTGATGCAAAGGTTAGTGATCCAGCATTATTTTGTCTCATGCCATACCTTGAAGGAGGACCTGGATTGGGATGGATGTTCCCAGAGAACAGAAGTAGTAGTAGGGCTACTACTGAGATACTCCCTCAGGAGTTTATCATTGAGCTTGTGACAGCCCCTATGGGAAGATTTCCCCTTTTGACCTGATGGCTGAGAGAAACCCAGGGGGGGATGTGATGTGAGGACCCCAGCAGGAGTAAATCTTCCATGACTCCA
The DNA here is from genome assembly GCA_016271365.2 of Neoceratodus forsteri. NCBI lineage: Eukaryota > Metazoa > Chordata > Ceratodontiformes > Ceratodontidae > Neoceratodus > Neoceratodus forsteri. The sequence goes on along the minus strand of CM028132.1, from coordinate 640,131,984 downwards.
AGCAGTCAATCAATTGGTAGTCACCTGGCTTAGTAGGTGCACCATGGTATGCAAGAACAGATGTTGTTACAGTGCCATAGGCACACAGCAGGCTCCCTTTCACTGGACAGGTGGGGTGGGGCAGAAGCATCACCATTTTTTTAAATATCAGGGTTGGTAAGCCAGAAACTACCAACAGTATAGTGAAAGGGTAATAGTTGTGAGACATATTTCAAAGATAGATAGGCTGAGTAGAAATTTATGAATAGTATCCTATGGGGAACAGATGACAGGATGGTCAGATTGGCAAGCTCTAGTCCAGTTAGTTTAGCAGGACAAATGGGGGGGGTGCTGCCTCATAAAAATATTGGGAATATCTGTAAGGAGAGAAGAGAATCACAGTCTGGTGGTTGAAGTTGACTGAAGGTGTAAAGGGAAGATATTCCTTTAAGGGAGGTTCTGCCTATGGTAAGCTCTCCAATGATGAATTGCTGAGAAGTGAGGGCAGATATTACTGTGGGGAGGAGAGGTATTTAATAAGGGTTGGGAGGGGTGGAGGGCGTGTGGGCAAAAAATTTGCCAGAGGGCACAAGCAGACAACAGGCATGAGCTTCTGAAGCAACCTAGAAATTAGCTGGGCTACAAATAATGGTCACAGAATTAGGTAGAATTAGCTCATGTTCATGCCTGGCTGGGGAAGCTGTGAGTCAGCCAAAAATTCACTGAAGATAGTGCTCACAGCTTATGGAGTCAGCCAAGATTAATTTGCATGGCTGGCAAACAGAGTATGCTTCTTACAACTTTAAATGCATCCAAAAATGAAGTCCTGCAGAATGGTGACTGAAATTAGCAGTCTGGCTGGGTGCAGGGCTAAACAGCTGAGTGTGGGGAACAGAGTGGCTCAAAACAGTAGGGCTCTGGTAGGCTAAGGCAGGCAACCGAGGTACCAAAGGTGCCAAATTCAAAATCATGGTGTCACTGATTGCAGGTACCTGGCGGTCAGTAGGGTTGGTGGGCGGTGATGCCCTCAGGAATACAGCAACTTTGATCCACATTGGTGGGTTGAATTGAAGAGCAGCACTGCCCATCGGCAACCCCTGGCAGTTGGTAGGGTTGGCAGGCGGTGATGCTTTCAGGAATGCAGTAACTTTGATTCACATTGGCAGGTTGAATGAGGAGGAGGAACACTGCCCATGGGCAACTCAGACCCCTGGCACTTGATACAGTTGGCAGGTGGTGCATAAGAAAAGTTGTTGATGTTTATTACCACACCAACTGGTTTTGAAGAACAGTATCGAATGCTTTTTATAACATAAAATTTCATTTTATTTCATTTAAATTTTGGTGACTGGGTAGGCCCACTGAGACCAAAACAGTCCTTTTTTCAGGGGCAAACCAGAATTAATTACATATATCTACAAACATAACAAAATACATACATGTCATTTCACAGTTAACAGTTAATATAGACATACTGACCCAGTTAAAGATACAGTGGCAAGTTAATTACAATCAACATCAACATGAGAAGAAGTACTACTATACATGAGACAGTCACAGTCAGATTGATTTCCCAATAAGGTTAGATCAGAAGCAGAGAGTCAGCTGACTCAGTGGTAGCAATTGCAGAGGCTCAGTTCCAACAGGTGGGCTTTAAGCCCCTTCTTAAATCCCCCAAGGGAGGTACATTCCTGGAGACTGTTAGGGAGACCATTCCAGATGAGAGAGATGAAGGCAGCATAGAACCAGTGTCCTAGAGAAATCCTAACACTGTGGACTTGGAGAAGTGGGTGGCCAGAGGATCTTAGTGTTCTCCCATTGTTTTTGGGAGCTAATAAGTTAGTTAGGCTAGGAGGGGGCCATTTTGCTGGAGCTTGAAAGCAAGGCACAGTGAGGGATATGATAATCTGCACTCAAGAAAAGGCCACCTTAGAGACAATAGTACCTTGCAGTGTAACATGACATAACATTGTCCACTTATATGAAGGTTCCACTTTGAGAGTGGATAAGGCAGGTGACAGCAGTGGCAGCTACCTGGCTGGTGAGGTGTAACAGAAATTTTTCTTGACTGAAGACTCTGTTGACAATGTCTTTAGATAATAGGTCATTATTAAATGTTTATGACCAGTCCTGGTAGCCTGGGTTGCAAACTGGCTGCACAACAGGACACAGAAGGTAATAGCGAGTGGAACACATTCTGAAGAAAGGGGGGTCACTAGTGGAGTACCTCAGGGCTCAGTACTGGGTCCAGTCCTCTTTAACATCTTTATAGGTGACATTGCAGAGGGTCTGGAGGGAAAGGTATGCCTCTTTGCTGATGATACAAAGGTCTGTAACAGAGTTGATACACAAGGGGGTGTAGAAAGGATGAGAAGGGACTTGGCAAGGTTGGAGGAATGGTCAGACATATGGCAACTTAGATTTAATGCAAGGAAGTGCAAGTAATGCACCTGGGAAACGAAACCCAGGAGAAGAGTACACATAGCAGGGGAGGTACTAACAACAACAAAATGGAACGGGATTTGGGGTAGTCATATCAGATGATCTAAAGGTTGGTAAATGAGAAGTCAGTAAGAAAGCCAGGGGATACTGGGATGCGTAGGGGAAGGCATCACAAGTAGAAAAAGGGAAGTGGTTATCCCTCTGTACAGACAGTTGGTGAGACCCCATCTGGAGTACTGTGTGCAGTTTTGGAGACCTCATCTATGCAAGGACATAGACAGGATGGAAGCAGTCCAGAGGAGGGCAACTAAAATGGTGCAGGGTCTGCATTAGAAATCATATGAAGAGAGACTGAGAGAGCTTAATATGTATACCCTTGATGAAAGGAGGGACAGGGGGGACATGATAGAAATGTTCAAGTACCTCAAGGGAATCAACAAAGTCCAGGAGGGTAGCATCTTTCAGAAAAAGAGATGTGTCAGAACAAGGGGGCACAATTTAAAGATAAATGGGGGACGGCTCAGGGGTAATGTAAGGAAATTTTTTTTCATAGAGAGAGTGGTGGATGCATGGAACTGCCTTCCTGGGGAGGTTGTTGGGGCTAAAACAGTGGGGGATTTCAAACATGCATGGGACAGACACAAGGCAATTGTAGCGGGGGGTGGCAGGAAGTAGGCTGTTGGTTAACTAGAATCTGCAGCTGATCCAGTAGGTAGGGAAATGGGCAGACTGGGTGGGCCAAGTGGTCCTTATCTGCCATCAAAGTCTATGTTTCTATGTTTCTATAATGTTCAGGTGAGTAACCACAAATTGGCGTAGTTACATGCGAAATGTCAGTTGCACAAAGGTTGTAATCCCACATGGCACATGGGGCTACGCAGACATTCAGTTGTAGATGTAACACCAGCAAGGTAAGAATGTTAATGTTCTTGTTGCTGGCTGCTGGATGGCTGGATTTTCAGAGGCCTTGGCAGGAGGTGCATTAGCATATTGTTCATTGAGCCCTTCAATAGAGTAGCCACACACACTGGCATAGTTTTTTTGTTTTTTGTTTTTGGAAAAAGATTACACTCCTGCACAAGTATTGACAGTCCATTATAAAACAATCAGTCTGTATGAGGCACCAGCCAGGCCTGGAAAATGCCAGCAGTGAAGAAAAGTTGATGTGTTGCTTGAAGATCTTACTCATGCTACTCTGTTGGGGTTGTTGGTTCTAACTCTCACCCCATTCTCCTATACCTCTGCTTCTTTACACATGTGATGGGGTGAGAGTTATGGCCGGCAACCCCAATGCACACCCCAATGCCAGTTGGGTGTGTGGGTGGGGGGTCCAAGGGGGGCCTTCAACCCTAACACTGAATTTTCTTGCTTTTATCACTGTGGAACAACCCTAACTAATGCATTAAACAGAGTTTTGCCTATAAATATATATATATATATATATATATATATATATATATATATATTCTATCAGGGTGTGCGTTGGGGTCCTTGGGCCAAGGACCTCAGCACACTCTGATGCCTGTTAGGTGGGGTGGATGGAGGGGTGAAGGGGTGGGAACCCTAAAATTGAATTTCTTCACTTTTGTTGCTATAGAAGAACCCTAGCTGATGCATTAACAAAGTTTTTTGCATAGAATTTCCTTACTTTTTAAGAAAGAATAGAAAAGTAGAAAGTTGCACTAGTTGGTGGGGGCCCTTCAGGCCCTGAGCTCCCACCAACTTGTAAGTGTCAGGCCACATTACACACCCAATGACAAAAAAGTACATTGACAACAGCAAGGACAGCCACCAAACAAATGTTACTCTAGTAGAACAATAGAAAACGCTGTCCACAAGATGTAAACTGCACCACACAATATGTCCACAAAAAATAAATTGTTCAACATGTAAACACCTCTATTAACATCTACAGGACATGCCATCAACACCCTCCAAATTTCAAGTAAAAACAAACAAACCATGTCCAAGATATGACATATCAAAATTTGAAATTTTCATTCGCCAGAGTGGCACAGTTCCACACCTGTTGACATTTAACACACACAATGACTGAAAACTACATCCATGACACTAAGGCTAGGTATCCTATCAATTTCAAGCCACCCCCACAAGCAAAACACTTTCTGCAGAACGTAAACTGCACCACACCATATCTGCACCAAAAAAATATTTTTCAACATGGAAACACCATAATTTTTATCCACATGACATGCTGTCAACACCCTCCAAATTTCAAGTGAAAAGACCAAGCCATGTTCAAGATATAACATTTTAACGTATGAGATTTTCATTCGTCAGACAGACACAGTTCTGCACCTGTTGACATTTAACACAGACAACAAGTGAATATGGCATCCATGACACTAAGGCTTGGTATCTTATCAATTTCAAGCCACCACTACAAGCAAAACACTGTCCGCAACACATAAAGTGCATCACATAATATCTCCAAAAAATAAAGGTTCTCCAACATGTAAACACCATAATTCACATCTACAGGACATGTCATAAACACCCTCCAAATTTCAAGCAAAAAGACCAAACTGTTTCTGAGATACTAAATGTTAAAGTTTGGTAAAATTTTCCTATCTATTCCATTATAAAAAATCTGGTCATCTTGTCCTGTCCTCACGATCAAAGATGGCGATCAAAGAATCTCACAATCAAAGAATTTGCAGACTCATGAACAAAGGATAAAAACTTTATAGTTAACAAAATTGAAAGAATTGTGGTAAACCAGCACCATGGTTCAACAGAACAAAGCCCCCTGAGCAAAACCCACCCTCATTTGACTTCCTAGAGCACCCCTGGGCAGAGAAAATTGATTTTTTTATTAGGCCATCTCGTCCTACCCTCACGATGCACAATCGCGATCAAAGAATCTTGCAATCAAAGAATTTGCAGGCTCACGATCAGAGAATTTGCATGGTCATGATCAAAGAATAAAAACTAGTGTAATTAACAAAATTTACACAATTGCGGTAAACCATTGACATGGGTTATCAGAACGAAGCCCTCTGAGTAAAACCCACCCTCAATTGTCTTCCTAGGACACTCCTGAGCTGAGAAAATTAATTTTTTTATCTGCCCATCTCGTCCCTCGCTCGTGATACATGATCGCAATCAAGGAATCTCATGATCAAAGAATTTGCATGATGGCGGTCAAAGAAATTGCTCACTCGTGAACAAAGAGCGAGGGACAAGATGACCAGATTTAAAAATAGTGTATTGTAGCCCTGGGGTGCCCTATAAGATTAAATAAGTGTAGGTTTTATCAGAAAACTTCAACTCTGCTCCATCTTAATAAAAACTGTAATTTTATTATCCCTGGTAGTCTAGCGGCCCCTCCCATCATGGCAATGTACATAATGATTTCTCTTATCCCTGGTAGTCTAGTGGCCCCCCAATGAGTAACAGATAAATATCTTTATTTATTATCCTTGGTAGTCTAGTGGCCCTCCCATGTGTCTTTATGTATATTTTTTAATTATATTCCTGGTAGTCTAGTGCCCCTCCACCCCCGATCTGTAGTACTTTCTAAATTAATATTGCTATCCCTGGTAGTCTAGCAGTCCCCTCTCCCATCATAATAAAATAAATTTCAATTTAGCAATACCTGGTAGTCCAGTGGCCCCCCACCCCCCACCCAGTCCCACCAGCCCACCCAGCACCCCTCACCTTTCCCCAGCTCGGTGACTGGCACAGCCAACCTCTCACCTCCACAGCCAGCTGCTGACTGTGTGCATTACCAGCAGCAATTGAAACAGGCACTCATGGCAAAAAAACTCTGTTTAATGCATCAGTTAGGGTTGTTCCACAGGAACGAAAGTGAGGAAATTCGGTGTTAGGGTTGAAAACCCTAACTCCGCATTCCCCCCATCCCACAGCTCCACACACACACATGCACATACACACACACACATACACACACGCATGCAAGTAGGGGGCAGGACCAAGGCAACACGACCAATCACAGACAACCAGCAGCAGGTGACAGAAATAACATGCAACTGTCTAAACGTACTACAAGACACATCCATCATCATGGAACAACAACTCTTGCATTTCAACAGTCGTGGGTGTACAGAGTGTTGTGCACATCTTCATATGGTCACATGTCACAACAATACTGTTACACTTATAATTTCTATGATATAGATTGTTTATTTATGCTGCAATGATATAATGAGATATCAACATGCAAGAAACTATCTATGGCATTGTGCGTTATGTGATGTGATCAAACACAGAAAATAAATACAGTATGAGACCCCTTACGCTTTATATTTCAATAAATTGACACTTGTTTAAATCAAGATGTGCTTGTTCAGATTGAGACACGCATGTTGCATGAACGCTAATTTCTTGTCATATATCTATTTATACATTCAGTACTCAGTGCTTGTGTGACAGTTCTGTTATTAGCAATTCAAAACTGAATCCAAAATAAATATTTTGTCATTTTACTGCCTCATGCACAGCCACTGACAAAACTGACAGTGCTATAGATGGTTCATGATATTGCCAGCCCAATGACAATAGTCATATGACTCTGAATATGTGAAAATGATTCACACGATAATTTCCACCATGGACCATTATGATATTTAATACCTTGTCACCTACAGTTTGACATTGCTGTTGATGTGTTTAGGATTAGATAGTAGTGAACAGCATACTGTTGATTATTGCATTAAAATACATTATTTGCTACTGTTGGGGTAATATTAGGAGCCATTAACAGACATAAAACCCTGGTATTAAGCCTGTCTAATGTTATTAATTTATAGGTACAGACGTGGAAAAATTTTGTGTTTGACTACCACTAATACCACATAGCTAGTAATGTGTATACAAACATAAACGGTCACTAAAAGTTACAGAGTCAGAGCAAGGCAAAAAAAATGAGCTAGTGACATAGAATACTTTGGGTGACACAGTCTCATACAGAACTGTCAAAGTTCAAATAATAGTGGAAAGTGACTTAGTAGATAAAACTGTACTGCTGCAGTTTTGTTTCTTATAGGATGTTAAGATCAGTGCATTGTTAGACACACCAACATATCTTAAACTGATGTCTGACACTATGTGCTTATGAAGATAGACATCTAAACATTGATGGTTTGAATACTATAGTAGCAGCACTATATGAAATATTGGAGGTACACAATTTTCTGTTTAAAATGCCAAAGTTTTAACAACTGAACTATTGTATAGTGTTACCAGGAGTTATCAGGTCTCACATTACCATGGTGATGTAATATTCTACAATATAAGATGATTGTACAGTACTACTGTGCAGATAATATTATACTGACACAAGATTGTCTTATTCTGGGATAACATCAGGAGGCATTACCAACCAACAATGGGCTGTGACACTACTGCCTGATATTGGCATGTTATTACAGTGATGATTATCAACACGCTGTCATTGAGAAGATATACAAAATCTATTAGATATAAATAATCTATGTTGTTTGCAGTAACAACTGATGGGCAACATGCACGCAGAGGATAAACTCACTTGGATGACAGCAGAACTTGCACACTTGTTGTCCCATGATGATGGATGTGTCTTGTAGTATGTTTAGACAGTTGGATGTTATTTCTGTCACCTGCTGCTGGTTGTCTATGATTGGTCTTGTTGCCTTGGTCCTGCCCCCTACTTGCATGTGTGTGTGTGTGTGTGGAGCTGGGGGTGGGGGGGAATGTGGAGTTTGGGTTTTCAACCCTAACACCGAATTTCCTCACTTTTGTCACTGAGGAACAACCCGAACTGATTCATTAAACTGAAGGTTTTTTTTGCCATGAATTTCTTGTCTTTTTGAGAAATAATTATGTCATATTAATTTGTATATGTTATTTAGAACATGCCTCCATTTACACAACACAAACTCACCAAGATATAGAAACCTTTGTCTGAATATGTTGTTCTCTGATTGTATTTATACAGCAACAGCTCATGTTCTACACCTTTGATGTAAAAATAGTATGATCGATCTATGGAACTGGAGATGATCTGTTCACCACATTAGTCTATAGCAGATAAACAGTGCAGAGTATGTTATCTGCACTGATGAGCATGATACCATGTGTAGATGTACCAATACACCAACAGCAATATACATATCATCACTATTACTTTATGCTTAATGAAAGACACAACACACATAGATAAGGCTTATAAAAGATTTATTGCCCAATTAAAAATTGTCAAAAAGACAGAATTAAAATTCCAATTGGTGCACAAAATCAGTCTCACAAAACAAACATTAAAATGTTTTCACCAATGTTTGAAATACATGTAAAACAGTCTTAACAGACAGTCAATGGCTAACATGTGACAGTAGTACATAATACATAAACACATGTACCACAGCACTCTCTGTACACTGCTTACACATATCAAACAGTTATGATGTTGTTGTCATTGTGTGACTGATACTGTGAATGTTCCTGGGGTGGGCGTAAAACCAAATGCAACCTTTAAAGTAATAGCGGCAAAAACAGACAATCCTTTCTAAGAAAATATTCATCTGAAACTTACTGTTAAACATAAATTTTTTATGTATTTTATGTGTACACATATACATATGTATACACATACATATACACGTTAAGACATATGACTATGTTACTGCATTTGGAAAATTCCCACCCCACCCCTCAATAAAGGCGATCAAAAAATATTATCAGGAACACAAAAACTCAGTTTTTATCAATGAAAGTGTCTGACGTACAATTGCTAACTATTATAAACATACATTTAATTCACTTACCACACAACTAAATCAAATAGCACATGGTAACAGGGACTGTATATATCAGTAAAAAGTATCAAATCAAGAAACAAATTATTAACGAACTAGTGAAGCACATAGATGTGTTACATCTACTACATACATTAAAGAAACAGTTATCAGAAAGTTATCTTAGAATGCTAAGAATAGAACATTTAGTTATATAATAATCAGAAAATGTAACCTGTACACAATTAAGAATATCTAGTACAACACTTAACATTGATATCTATTATGGCTATATGGAATAAGAATATACTATATATCTGCAACTGCATATCTATGCCATTATTATAACTATATTCACATAACATAAAAATGCTTATGAATGGAATACTTCAAAACAGTCAGATATTAGTTATTTCTGCAATACAGCAACTAATATGGCAAGTAACACTACTGTAAATGTCACACTCACAAACTATTACTAAGTGCTGTATTATCTATTATATATACACAAATACAATACAGATGTATGAGAACAAAACAGGTATAGTAATACACTGTTGTGACACAAAATGGTGGTATTCAGTGAAGATGCAAGCAGATAAAAAAAGAAAAACAGAGCACATCTTATGCTACTCAACATGTACAGAGTGAAGTGAATTTTTTGAGTATTGCACTCTTAAGTACAGATCATCCGACCATGTTAGAAAAGAGACTTCAATACTGCTGGCACATAACTGCAACAAACACCAGGATAGCTTTAAGTTATAAAAGATCCTAATAATGTTAAGATAAAGAAAATTGTTACAAACAGATATGTAACACTGTTATCTTAATGCACATGGACAAGTATTGTGCCTTAGTTGAGGAACAGACTTGGCAAGTGTGCCAAGTAGTACTTGTTATGTCTGCATACAACATACTCATAAGAAAAAGACAACGACAGAGGACTACCAGATAGGAATTTCTCTTCTGACAGTAAAAAGTCTTTCTTAAACATATAAGTGTGGTTTTTCTAGTGACTGTGAAGTTAGCTGGTGCCGATTAAAGACCACAACTATCTTCACTGTGCCACTGATCAATACAACAATGTTATACATCACACTGAGTAAGCAAATGCTATTCAACCATGTGATATGTTACCAATGTGGTAATGAATGTACATCTGTAAAAAAAATATGATAATGTACCACAAGTCACCCTGTAACAAAACGGGCAGCAAAGTATGTCACATATTGTGTGACTATTCCTCTGACACATGAAGATTATCATAATTCTTCAATATCAGAACATATGCATTTTTTAAGTGTAGCGGTAGTCTCTGTTTGAAAGAGTTTGTTGAGTCGTCGCAGTCAGAGTTTGCAGACTGACCACAGTGGTAGATCACAGCATGAGTGTCAAACACTGCTTGGTTAAATGCAGTTCTACCAGATGCGAAATCAGTGATAGGTGTGTCAACTCTGAGCCAATTAGAGTCAAAATCTATGCAATACAAGCAAAAGGTATGGAGATGAAGTCCTGAGACGTATGGACTGAGTACATGTACCGCCGCACCTTACAAACAAGTGACCACTTTCTGCAATTAGTAAACAGCTGCTGGAACTTCACACTTTTAACCTGAAGCACAAGTAGAGAAACACAAAGCATATCTTCTGTGGTTTTTCACTCTGAATGACCACATAACACACATACATATTTGGTTACATATGACACAGTGAAATACTGATGCATTGGAATCTCCTCTTCATCCAAGCTGTTTATGATTGCCATCATGAACTCGCTAGCGTCCTGCTGTATGTTAGCAGCAAAGGTACTGCATCCGTCATATGTCCCCAACACCTGTCACAGAGGTGAAAGTGACTGTACGTTGTTAGCTTGATCAGAAGCCACATTGACAACCTGCTTCAATTCCTTAGATAAAGGAGTGTCTTGTGAAGCAGATATTGTCTGCACAAAGTGTGGCATGTGTAAAAACACTTGCATTGCTGAATTAGCATAGCAGTTTACTCTAGTACTGTTATCAAACACTGGGACAACAGCCATACCAACTGACTTCTAACCGACAGCCAGTTCTGCATCTGTATTTGGCATTGTGACCTTCTTACCACTCTGCACAGTTGAATCAGTTGTAGAAGCTTGCTTTCTTTTGTTGCCAGGTGTAGCTGTGACTGTGTGATGTGAGACAACCACGCAGGTAGGTAGTGGTATTAAAGACATCTGTGGCTGATATAGAGTACGTAATCTGTTGTACTCAATAATACATGCTTGTCAGTGTGTATTTTCTGAGGTGCGAGTGTTATGATGTGCAACCCAGAAAGACAATGTAAGCGTGAAAGTGCGATGTAGCTCATGCCATCTTTGAAAATGTCTGTCCCTATGTCCACCATTGCTGAATCCAAACTCAAGCCCTGATACTTGTGAATTGAAACAGCATATGCAACACATATTGAAAACTGTTTCCTGTTAACATAGATATCCTTGAATACCTGGAATTTAACACAGGTACGATCAATCTGAACAGGAAGTTCCATGTTGTCAAAGTAGACAAGAAGTGTCTCAATAAAAATTTTCTGAACATTGTAAACAAAGTCAATGATATTACCCATGGCACCATTTATCATGCCAAGATCCACATCAAGATTGTGGCATTGCATGACATGTGCATTCTTACAAAGTGTAAGAACAGCTTCCAGTCCAGCTGTGCATGAAATATCTGACTTCAATTCAGAGAGTCTATCAGTCATCTTTGCTACCATTTTCTGACTTAGAATGACACCATCAACTGTATCAATAGCATGCAGTGTTAAAATCTCTTGATTATCTCTCTGCAACATGACACTGTTGAACTCAACACATTTCTTCAGTCATGGCATAAGACACACAATGCATGTGCCTGTAGCGTACACATCACTGAAAACACCACATGCTGTTTCTATGGATGTAGTATCCATTCTGATTCTTCGACCATGTAACATTGAAACATGTTCTGGTGACAGAAAACCTGTATGAGCTTGATCCAACAGTGCCTTGTAAGCCAGATCACCACTTTGTCGCATGTTCTGATACAGCTCAACATAGGAAAATAACTCCCATAGGTTAAAACCTCCAATGCAACCTAGTGTATCCTTAGACTGCTTGACAGTCAGAGCTGCAAAGACATGTTCTGCATTAAGTGGTGCAAGCTGTATGAGGTCTCCAAATACAACAATGCTTTTACCACCAAATGCATTTCCATAGTCAGTCCCCCAAGATCTCCTGTAGATGCAGGTGTATACAGGCAAGCATTACATTGGAGACCATACTAATCTCATCAATGATGAGTAACTTCATCTTAGTAAACATAGAATGAAGCTGAGATGCAACCTCAAATGACAGTTTGCAATAGTCTCCTGCTTTGCCATGCTCCACTGGCAACATGAAGAGATGGTGTAACGTAATTCCACCAAAGTTGTATGCAGCCAATCCAGTGGGAGCACTAACAGCAACAGACATTGATGACCTGTCAGTTTCCATATTTCTGCTGTTATGGCCTCTATAAGGAAACGTTTCCCTGTCCCCTGTTGATCCACTAACAAACATCAGCAGTGGCTTGTAGTCAAGACAGTCACATTTCTTGTGTTCATGTAGTAATCCATGCTGGACAGCATTAGTGACCTCAGGGTGAACCAACTGTTGCTGCTCATTGAGTCCCTCTCTCAGCTCAGCTGGGTCAACACTGCAGTGTGTGCCATGTCCCATAGTACTCTCCACTTCTGACATGAGTACTTCTGGGGCATTCAGAGGCAGAGGTTCTCCAAGGATACCTTGTCCTTCTGGATCAAGATTCTCCTGTGAACTAACAGGAGTGTCCTGTTCAAGTAGTTTATGTGCTTTCTCAAGTTGCTCCTTCTTAGTGTCTAGCCTCTGCATATATGTGTCAGAGTATTCACTTTTGAATGTCTCATAACTGTGATTGAATTCTTCCTCGAATGTGTCACAGTCACCTTTTAATTCAGATTCATTCCTCCAGGGTCTAAATAGAAATAGGAAAGTAAAGTAGTAATGCTCTCTGCTCTCAAATGTGCCTAAATGTAACTTACAGTGGTCAATGAGCCAAGGCTTATGTCTCTTCACAAGACACCCATCCACTCCTTTAACCTTGTAAATCTCTTGTGTACAATCAGGTGAGACATCCATCTTGCAGTCATACCTCTTAGCCACCTCAAATAAACAAATTTAATCCATGTCTTTGTGTCTACAGGGGTAGTACATGTCAATTAGGTTATTCTTCAAGATATGTCTTGAAGATAGTCTCTTGAGAGCCAGTTCCTCAATCTCAGCATGAGGAATAAGTACATGTTTACACTTCTCTTTGTAGTTTACACTGAGAAAGCGCACAGCATCAGACTTACCATACAAATGTGTACCAATCAATCGATCGCTGGCCTCATAAGCACCACATTCTCTGTGTGATAGGGTCTTCAACCCCAGTGACCACAACTGAGACGTCAGTGACTTGCTTGAACTGGCAATATCTTCCCAAAGATCTTGCAAGCTAGTCTTTTCATGTTTAGTTATGTATGAAGTGACGTACCGAACCAGAGATAATGAGTTGTCAGACACAAACTGAACATCTATGTTTGCTTGCCACATTAGAAGAAGAATAGGGTTGTAGTCATTGATGTACACGTCATTCTCTTCTCTGGGTAACTCATAAACCATCTTGGTTGATTTTGCCTTCAAGTGGTGTCTCATAGCAGAAAAAAGTTAATTCATGCAACCATCCTGACAGACACATCTAGGAAATCCAAAATACCAATCAGATTTGTTCTTCACTACCCGGCAGCAGTATTTCACACAAATATGGCATTGAAACTTCTGCACCAACTTCCACAGTGTAGGACTGTCATACTTGTCTGGAATACGGCAAGTAATGTACTGTTTAATGAATGCTAACACTTGTGCTGCTTCATTTTCACCTATGTGTGGGGCATCCTTGATCACCAGTAACATGTGAATATGAGAAGCGCCACGTGCCTGATACTCCATCCTCCGGAAGTAATGCTCCACAATACCAAGAGACGGAAAGGAAACTCAGAATGTCATGGAATCGCTTGTGGAAATGCCTTGTCACAGATACAGGGTCAAGTGAGCACATTTCTCTGAGATTCATTGATGAAATGCCCTCTACATCACAATTAGCCCACTTCAACAGTTCTATGACCTCATCCCAGGCATGCTCAGCACAATTGAGTGTGACAAACCATGTCGCTGGACCATACTCTCGCAGCATGGTCATCACCTCAGAGTGTCTGCGATACCAGTATTCTTTGGTGCCATGTAGACTTTACAGAATGGAAGACAAATTCACGTTCACATTTTCATCCTTCTGCTTTAGTTTCTTCTAGAACTGTGCAGCTGTTATTCCAGCAAGTGGAGTTGTAAGATGAATAGTATGAGCAATAGACACAGACAATATGCTAAGCTCACTCTCCCACAGGAGATATAACAGGTACTGTACATTACATCTGAATTTGCCATCCTTACTGAGCACATGGCTAGTACGGTACTCAGCACCTTGTGCATGCACTTCTCTTTCATCTAGGCATCCACCTGACACTGTAGGGAATAAATCCAGGAAATAGCTTGCTTCTAATGTAGCCTCCCAAATGCTGACAGGCTCAGCTTCCACCTGTTTCATTTGATAAAGATCAATGTTGTCCCCTACTGGATCTCTGCCATGCAGTGGTGAATTGTGTACTGTTCATACACATTATTGTTTGTCTACACATTGACCTTCTCAATCATTGGGTTAGTAGTTTCCAACAGATCATATTCAACAGACACAGTGGTCTTGTGATCAATATCAAGGTCTGCATAAAAGGGATTGTTGCTCTTTGAATAACTAAGAGCAAGCTTCACCTTCTCTACATTGACAACATCCTGCCAAATGACCTTTGACTTAGGTAGAACACCATTGACAAGAATCACCAAAGTGTTCTCAATAGAGATCACCTTCACATTTTCCTGCAGAGGAAATGGAAGATACATAACGGAACCCTTAAGAGATCTAATGAGTTATTTTTGTGGAAGGTCTTTGTGTTCAGACATAGAATGGTTTGAAATGGTTTCATTGTCTGAATTAGAATCCATTCAAACATATTCAATGTGGCAATCTCAGCTGGTGTAACATGTGCCTCCATCTTGTTCAAGACTGACCTTGGTGGCAGAATGTTAGCTTTCACTTTGGAGAAACAGTGCTTGCATATCACAATGATTGGGTCTAACTGAAAGTCACACTTTAACATCAGAAAGGCTGACAGTCGAAACCACATCATTGTATGGTGACAAGGTTTCCAGGTTTACTGTGACCGTTTGTTTCTCATAACAGAGGCGATCACATGACACACATGCAGAGTCAAATTTTTCTGTCTTTGCCAACTCAAATTTGGCAATTGATTTCCCAAACTGCTTGAGGATATCACTTTCTAAGACAGACACACAATTTCTATCAGCAATTGATGACTGATAAATAACAGTGTCTGTCACACTGCTGACACGCCACAGCTGTTTCAGAAATGTAATGGCACCATGCATGTCATCAGACTGCAGTAACTCATTTAGATGAGTATACTGAGTGACAACTCCACGAACGTAATAGACCCTGTACACAAAGTTTTGCATGCCTGATTGATGCACTCCCAGCATACACATGTGGTGAAAGACACTGTCACAAACACCACTATCTAGGCATGTAAGCGAGTGACCCATAAGACCAGTATGTGGACAGATCTCACAAAGGTCTATACTCTCAAACAGTTTATGCCTGTCTTTATGGTCAGTAATGACAAACAGGTTGATAAAGTGCTCAACTTTGTCAAATGATGATTGCCTCCAGTTGCAAGTCTCATCACATGTCCATGAGAGACAGTGACATTTACGAGGCTGAGTAGTTCCCTAACATTCATCATCTGACTCCATTGTAGTGTCATCACACACACTGAGCACATTACACACTTTGCTGGACTCATCAATGCACAAGTTGCTGTCCTTTTTTTGTGAGTAATATGACTCCTCCCAGAAATATGCCTCTGAGTGCTGTGTGTGCAGCCACAGTCCTATGAAAACATCACAGAAATTGTGCAGGCTCAAGACAGGATACCATTGTAGCCTCATCTTTATGTCATACACAGTTTTTCTGAACTGCTCAAGTACATGAGACATCTTATGCTACAAATGGAGAAGAATAAAAACTGTTCTGCTAATAAATGTGCATACTGTGAGGTGCAATTTCATCAAACAGAGATGACTTTATTTTTTTGTGCTCACATCTCATCACAGCAGCAATAAGTCTGTCAATCTTAGCTTTAGAAGCTAGTAATCGAAAATACTTTTACTTCCTCAGATGACCATCAGCAGCTATGAATTTACAACGCAGCTTACCACTTATATTAATGCATGTCTTTGCAACAGTATCCTTTCAGCTCACAGATTTGCACAGCTGTTGCTTAACTATACATTCTTTCCTTGCTGTTGAGCAAGCACTTTTATTTCTGCAGAGTGATGAAGCTCTGAATTTACACTTTTATTGGAATGCTGAATCGTTTTATGTCTTGAATTACGATCACTGGGTTTTTGCATTACTCTTAAGCAACAGTGATGTACTATTATACCTGTTTCATCTCTGCATAGACTTCTGTCTCTGTTTAGAAGGCATCTTCACCTGTTTCACAATTCACAGTTCAGTACACCAGTCTTACAGAACAATCAGACACCTGTATGGGAAGTACAGAAAAAAATAAGTTAGAATTCATCTCTTTAGTGTGCTTCTAACATTACATGGTATCATGCACTAGCCATATCTCAAATAAGGACAACAAATTCTACTGCCTACTAAACATTGTGGAGACAATTACTGCAGTAAGTAAAGATCAGTAAAGCAATACACAGTCTTTTCAAATGGTGCCGAACATAACTTCAATAATAATATGAGAATAAATATCGAAATATGTGAAAAATCAAACAGTGCCACAATGTTAAGCATCCACAGTGCTGTTTTACCTAATAAAAACTGTTTTTTCAAAAAGTTTCGAAAGTAGTGTTGAATGTGCGACACTTTCGTAAAATATAGTGTCGTTTGTGTGACACTTTTGCAAAAAACAGTGTTGAACGTGCAACAGTGTCGAATGTAGTGTCGCAAAATAGTGTCGCATGCACAAAAGTGTCGAATAATAATGTTGCACACATGACACTTTTGCAAATCACAATTGCTTTACAAACCCTTTGACTCTCAGCCAATCACGGACTAGTGCCTATTTGAGTGACAGACACTGCAACTAATGTATCAACACATTTATCTTGCCATATCGAGCAACCAATCACAACCACATAACAGTGAAGAAGAAGGACATAGCAGCCATCTTAGGGAAAACAAGAGACACCCTGCTTCTTACTGTATATGTACATCACATTTTCTAAACAATTTTTCTACCATCATAAAAACTATTAGCAGTACAAAAATAGTATTAAACAAAATGTTTTAATGCTGCATTTGACTATGATAATATAATTTACCTATCATACCATAAAAAAAGCTATAACAGTTTAAAGTCAGAGTCTCAATCAATACTTACGAGCACAGATAGAGCTGCAAATGGAGGCAGAAACAAGCAGCACATGTAACATAACAAGAGGCACAACCAATCACATGCCTCTGTTAAGCTGTAATTGTTTGAAGTAGCCAATGGCAATGTTGCATTTTTAGACTAAGAAATATTTATTCATTTGTGTTTGACAGCAAGAACACCCATTCAGTGTAGTAATAGTAAGTGCATGCACTGTATTGGTTAGCCAACAAAAATAATAAATCAATAACATAGCAAATGACTGTGTTTTGAATCAGCCCACAAAACCAGTGTTGAATCTGAGAGGGAAATCTTTGTTTCACATTCACTTGTGGCTAGTCACTGCAGGACAAACACTGATTTTTTTTTTGGTAGCTCTCTGTCCACTTCTAAGTTTAAAAGCTAAGAATGGCAGAAAACAGCAGATGGACCGTGTGGGTAGTGGGCAGCAGCATAGTAAGGCGTGCTTCAGAGTATGCCCAGGGGAGTGATTTTGGGAGAGACCTGCAGCTTCCAAATTGTTCTGTAAAGTGGTTTGGCAGAGGTGGTATGAGGTGAGAGCATCTCATGCCAACAGTGCACAGACTTTTGACTACTCAAGCTCAGCCAGACATACTGCTGATCCATCTCGGAGGCAAAGATTTGGGCACCAAAAGATGGATAGATTTAGTCTCAGAAGCAAAATTGGACCTTGCTTCCATTATGCATATGGTGCCTGCCTGTAAGATCATTTTTTCTGATATTACAGAGCGTAGGGTCTGGCAAGCAGAACAGCAGATGTACCTGCTTGACAGAGCTAGCAGAAAGGTAAACATCCAAATATCCAAATATCTGGATACCTCTGCATGGCTGGGATGCATACCATACATCATCCTGAAATTAAATATTGTAATGATTGGCTCTACCTACCAGACGGTGTGCACTTCTCACATGCTGGCAATTGCCTTTTCCTGGGTGACCTTCGAGATGGGATACTCACAGTCCTCTAAAAATATTAGGCTGTTACAGCACATAGAATTGTAAATAAAAAAGGCTCTTTTATGAGCCCATTAAGTTGGTCAAAAAATAGAAAAGCTGTGCTGATTACACACACATACAAATATATGCTATGTAACTGTTACACTGTTACATACATTCAGATTTATGTACATGTTTAAAATTGTGGCATACATACAGACGTAGTTAATAGACTGTTCTATTTAGAAATAACTCTGTTTTTTCACTATATATCTAAGACAAACTGTAACATTTCATTACAAACAGTACTCTTTTTTTTGCGTGTCATATTATTTAACAATTGCTCAAAAAATGTTACATTCTTAGCAGGATTAACAATTCCATCCCTGATTTCCTGTACAACAATGCTCCTGGCAGCAATAGTACTAGTAATGACCACCCCCAAAGTGGCCATACAATGCTGTACCTGGCAGCTATAGTATCAATGATGGCCCCCAACACCTCTACAATGCTGGGTGCTGTGTCAGTGAATGGCAGGCTTAACCCCCCTCCCAGCCACAAGTCCTTGTTAATGATGCATCCTACTACAGCCATGCAGACAGCCACACTCATGTAACCTCCAAACCACCCCTTCTTCCCCCAGCACAGCAGGGTGCTGCCAACACAGCAGGGTGCTGTTCTCAGTGGGTCAATCAACCCAGTCACATAGTACCTTGGCTGACCACCAACAGAGTCCTCTGACAATGACATGTATTGCACAGTGAGTCTGTGCAATAGCTGTCATTGTCAGACAACTCTGTTGGCAGGCAGTCATGGCACTATGCGTCTGTTTGAGTTGCCCACTGCCAGCAGCAACCTGCTTGGGTGACTATATAAATTTTTTCTGGGGTGTACATCAGTGAGGTGGGCTGTCTGCACACCTGCTACATGAGGCTGCATTAACAAGGGCTTGAGGTATGAGCATAGTTTAACTGTCATTCACCACTGCCAGTACCAACATCACACAAGTACTGTGGGAGGGACCAGCATTGCTACTACACCCACTAGGAATGACATTCTATGGGTGCCCAGAGCAGCATCTCTACTAGTACTGCTGCAGGAGTGGCAGTTTATGGGGGCCTGCAGTGGGGGTTGTCAGTACTGTCAATGCCAATGCTAGCGCCTTTGTATAGGGTCTTAGGTGGTGCACCATAGCCTTTACCACTGCCAGGGACACCATTGTGTAGGACTCATGGGAGAGTCACTGCATGAGTTATTCTAAGTATACAATCACAAATATTTAAGTGTGTGATCATCCTTACTATCACATGTATGTGAACAAAAAAAAATGCACATGTCACAATACTGTGTTCTAACATACTGTTTTATCTCTATTTATTACAGCTTTCAACAAACAATAAAAAAATACAAGAAACTGCATCTGTGGTCCCAGAAGGAGGTGTGTTGTCTGGCTCAGTCAGCCCAGGCCAGGGGAAATCCACATATATTAATGAGGAGCACAAACCGGAAGTTGGATGTAATGTGGAGGCGCATCCATGAGTTAATGCGTACTGTGCACAGGATCCGCAACAAAAATGCACCAATGTGCAAAAGAAAGTGGAAGCTGTTGTGCCAGTGCTTCTACATCTTAAAAGTGCAAGAGGAGATACCCGACAATGACGTTGGCTGGTACTACCTCACTTACGAAATGTGGGAGGCGGCAGGAAAGCCAGAAGCAGGGGAGCACCTAACATGCCATGAGTAGAGAAACTATCTGTAACTAAACACGTTTCTTTTTACAGAAATAACAAATAAGATGCCTGTTGTGTTAATTAAGCAATAATGAGTTCTGTGGTTTAGGTAAATATTCTAGTTAATCACCCCTTGGGGGTGTAATGTGTCATGAGGCATAGGAGAATGTCATTTTTCCCTCAAACAGTGATTAACTTGAACATTAACGTAACCCCCCCACCACAGCTCATTATTGCAATTATTTTAATTTACTTGATAATGGCTTTTGTTTACAATATAATATAACTAATGTATTTACTATTGTGAAGTAAATTAACATTAAATTGTCCCTACACTATTCTAATGTTATTAGTTATTACTCTAGTGTCCAGTGGATCCCCACCCCAGTCCTCTGGTATTAGTGTTGCCTCACACACACACACACACACACACACACTCATAATCTCAAGGTATGATGCTTAGTTTACCCTTCATGTGCTTATGTGTGAGTAGCACCAGCATGTTTTACATGTATTTATTTTCATGACTAATACTTCCTGGCTGTGTAATTTTTTTTTTTTAGTCCAGCATTATTTTTTATTAAAACAGTATTGGCAAAAAATACTCTTACAGCCGGTAAACCTTATGGTGGCTCTGAATTCTAATAATGTAATTTTTTTTATACAACTAGTGCCAACAAATTAGTACTCCTGTTATTAGGCTGTAGAAGTACAATAATAAGTAGATTAACATAAGGCTCTCAGAATGCTGAGAACCAACCACATTCAAGTATTACTGAGACCCTTATAATAATTATTAAAAAGAATGTAAAAATGTGAGCGTTCGGATTGGCTGCAAGCACGCTAACAGTCAAATGTTTATCTTGTATTAAGATGCATATACAGCTTAGCCATATACTAACCAAGGATTAACACTATCTATAAACATTATCAATAGTAATATCAAGAAGGCACTGGCATACATTGTTGAAATGAAATTTCAATCAACAATTAGTGTCATGTAGTACTCAGCTATAAGTCATGACAGTACACTGGGTGGCTGTCATTGACTACCATAGATAGTATCTTACTGCTATAACCTTGTAGTAACATTGTAATCCATGAAAATATTTTTTTGTATACTTAACCATTATACAGTAACTCACCTGGGTGTGTCTTAAGTGGAAGAGTAGACTATAATTGTTCAAATAAATGTCTTTTAAATACGTTAGAACACAAATACCACACTCAATTAAAATCTTTACTATCTCTCATTTATAGATCATCAAAGGTGCCTCCACCACAAAGCAAGGTAGTGCCACCCGTTGCAGAGGCTGTGAACGCCTACCACTCAGAGACCGACAGTGTCATAATTGCTGAGTCAGAAGGTAAGAATATCCCACAAGATATTATTAACCATACTTACTGTCACTAGTGTACATCCATCACAGTTTTGATGCTGTCAACCCAGTGAACTGCTGTTACATAGGTATGTACTGTGCTACTTGTGATCAGACTACACAGTGTTAGCAGAAATTGTCTGTGTATCATCACATAAAATACCTTTGCTGAACACATAGAACTACTAATTTCCCAAGCATATATACCTCTGTAATCAGTAAGCTGTTGTGTGATTGTTGACGGCACTAGTTTTCCTGTGTTCCTCCACTCAAGACACATCAAGGACAACCCCTCCCCCACCTCCATACAGAGCTGCACCGAGCACCAAACGTGATGGAGAACCCCCCCTCCAAGCTGTCATTTCCACATAGCTATGTGGTTGGGTGGCTATGGCGGTATGCAGGTGGGTTGAGCTGCCCACCGGCAGTGGGCTCCTGCTGGGGTGGGTAGAGAGGGGTGAGCTGGGGCTGCTGTGTGAGGAGGTGGCTGGCTGACTGCAACAGCACACTGGCATGGGACCAGGGGAAGGGGTTCTCCATTTCAGATGGCGAGGGGCATGACTCTGTATGGAGGCAGGAGGAGGGGGATTGCCAACAACATTAGTACCGCCAGGTGCGGCTCTGTATGGAGGCGGGGTGGAGGGGATTGCCAACATTACTGCTGCTGTGTGCGGCTCTGTATGTGGGCATGCAGGGTGGTGGGGATTAACTTCTTTCCACTTCACCAGGATCGGCATGACTTGGGCTGGGGTCAGGTGGGGGTGGGCGGTGGCCACAGATCGGTGCATTCTGTTGCAGCATCCCAGCCGGCACTATGCAAATGGGGCCATAATGACATGCTAATGGCCCCATTGCACCATGCATACCTAATGGCCTCATTTGCATGCCCCTGGCTGTGAATCTCGTTGATGGGCACAGAGCATCCTGAGATGACCTACCCCAATGGGCTCATAGCCTGCTTGTGGGATGCACCATAGCAGCCTGGGATGCTCCAGGGCATCCTGGGTGGGGCACACTTATACTACTCACAGAGGGGATGTGCTGGGGCATATTCCTGTCCATCCTCTGTGAATAGCCCATTTTTTGCATCCACTGCATCTCCCATGAACCGGTGCAGCTGAGATGCACTGTGTACATGCTCTTTGTGAATCCTGCCCAGATCTTTAATTTACAAGTAAGAACTAATACCTGACACAGTACTTGTGACTTACAAAGAATTCCATGGAGAACAAGTTAATATCTTCTCACAGAACTGAATTGTAGTTGTGCAATAGTCAACAGATAAGTATTTAGCACAGCTATTCCATACAGACTTTCTCACTATTACATATTTAAATGATAAGTATGAATATTTTGATATCTGACTGTCAAGGTGGGATATAATAACAGTCTGTGTGTCTCTGTGTGTTGGGGTGGGGGAGTGAGACACAGCAACAACACCTGATTAGTATCATACAACAGCTAAAAACACTATCTTTCCTCTTGATATCATTCTTATATTCATTAACTTAAATTAACACTGTGTACCCAGTCAGTCCACAGTTGTAACACATGTAACTGGAAAATCCTTAGATAATGCAATGCACCCCCCAAAAGATGTGTAGTTTCTGTGTCAGAACAATAAAACTGTGTACTGTTTATATTCATGGCTTCACTGTAAAGAAAAATCACCACTAAGAATAAAAACATCTATGAACAACGAATAGCAGTGGCTTAAATAATTTATTAGCAGTTTATTTCTTGAAAGAATACTAACTGTTTTGAAAGCATTTATATAGGTTTTCTAGAACTGTTATGTTTGTTAAACACAGTGAGGCAAGTGCTATGCGTTTGTCACACAGTTTCAGACGTTTTATGAGCAAGACGCAAATCAATTTTTTGAGTTAAATAAAACCCTGGAATATGGCTGTGGATTGCCTACTTGATTGCATCCCACTACTAACTCTTCTAATTAATATTTTTTATAACCAGAGAGGCACACCATTCATCTCCATATACTTTCTTTCCCTATCACTGTAAACGTACTATTCAAAACTTAAATGAGAAGAGGTGGAACATTGCCTGCCTCATGTCATGCAACAGCTAAGTGTTCCAACTAGTCTGTTATTCAATCATAAACCTGTCAATCTGATGTCCATAACCATTGTTTTACTTAGAATATGCACTGTAAATTAACTTCCTCATATGCAGTGACGCAGTGTGCGGTGGGGGGGGTTGGGGTGCAGTGGTGAACTTTACATGTCTGATGTCATCTACTTCTTAACAGTTTTAATACCTATCAAACTCCAACCACAGATGTTCAGCATTACTGCATCTGTACTTTCTTGAAGTGCGACTCTTCATTCAGAATGCACTAGCTACCCTCGGTGGTGGATAAGGACTGTCATTATTTAGCTGATAATATACAACTAGTAACTATTTCAATTACTATCTACTACAATGATACGGGTGAACCATATATACCCATTACTTTTATTTTACTATCAGTCTGTACTCAGAATACAGAGAATTCTTGTGCTTTTTTTTATTTGCAGGGGGGCACATACGCTAGGCAACAACATGCAAGCATGAGCTGCCACCCTGGTCCTACTGCATGATCTTTTCTCAGATAGTCATGCTGATTACAACACTAACTGTAACAAAAGTGCTAATGTCAATGGAAACAAAATTGGTAACACAAGCAGTAACATGAAAGCAAACTCTTACACACACATTTTCATACAGGAGAAAGAAAAAGGAAAGGTGTACATAAAACCAAATAGATACAATAACGCTAACAGTAACAAAAGTAAAATACCTGCATGTATTTATCTCTGTCTTACAGTGGTTGGGGAGACTGCAGAAACATCAGAGCCACAGGTGAAGCAGGAACCTGCCAGCAGTCCTGAACATAAGTTTAGCAACATAAACTGACACAAAGCTCATGGAGTGCTGGCAACACTATCAGTTGGTGTTAAGTAATAGTATTTGTTAATACAACTATTACAGTTGAACAGTAGATCTGCTCCTCATGTCTTGGTGATCAGCAGGTGCCACTGCCTAGCTGACAACATACTACTACTAACTGTGCCATGTAGTATATTACTGCAATGATACAGCTGTAACACCTATATCCGTAGCCTTTTTTTTTATCAAACTCTCCACTAACAATCCTCTACCTCTTTTTTTTGGCTGGGGGACATTGACTACATCATGACATACAACTCTTAACTGTCCCGACTACTGCCTCACTGTTATCATACAGCTGTACTGTTCATACCCATAGCCTATTTTTCTTGCAAGTCTCCACTGACCATGCAGTTCCTGCTCTGGACATGCAGACCACTGCCTAGCTGATACCGTACAACTCCTCATTCTGCAAGCTGTGTCTACCTGCAACCATACAGGGACACCATAAATATCTATTTACTAACTTTCACAGTGGCTTTGCACTCATAATGCACTACCTCTACTACCTCTACATCGGGGGGAGGGGGTATACATTTACTAGGCAACACCATACAAATCTTAACTGTATCAACTAGTACATTAGTGCAAGCATACACCTGAGTTATTCATAACCATATCCTTTCTTTCCCAGTGAATCAAAACTTTACATACAGAACCTGCTATAATCCTGTAGTGGGGATGGGAGGGCTTACCTCCCTAATGGCGTACAATTCACAACTATCCCAAATATTACACTACTGAAACAATAGAGCTCTACCATCAATATCCATAACCTTGATTTGCCTGTGACTTTGCAGTTATGATGCAGTAACTCTACTGCAGACACAATGGGGTGGTGGGGGGAGGAGATAA
Organism: Neoceratodus forsteri; assembly: GCA_016271365.2. Lineage (NCBI taxonomy): Eukaryota > Metazoa > Chordata > Ceratodontiformes > Ceratodontidae > Neoceratodus > Neoceratodus forsteri. The sequence continues at coordinate 640,106,341 of CM028132.1, read as the reverse complement.
TCTAGCTGATCACATGCAACCCTAAATGCCATAACATGTCTCATTCTACAAACATGTATACCATTAACATCCATATCCTTTATTTACTCTACCTATCCAGTCAAGATAGACTTCCTACTCTATGTATGTCTGGCTCTAGGGTGGGCACCATTCCCTAGCTGACAGCACACAAGTGCACAGTTCCCTAACTTGTGAACCCTACAACCAGTAAAGTATACCATTAATAGCTATAGCCCTTCTTCTATTTTGATTATGCACCACAGATAGACTATGTGTACAGGGAGGATAGGAGAGTGGAAGGCGAGGCATTGTCTACTTGTGGAGAGGTGGCCATTGCCTAGCTGAAGTCATGTAACAATTAACTGTTCTAACTTGTGTGTTATTTCATCATCAAAGTGCTACATCAATATCCATATCTCTATTTTACTGATGATCTGCACTGACAACACAGTACCTTAGCTGTGGTGTGTGTATGTGAAGGTCGGGGGGGGGTGTAATTTACCTAGCTGATGCCACCTAACTCCTAACTACATAAGTTGTCATCTGCCACAAACAGAGACATATGCCATAAATGATAAAATCATTTTTTCTCTGTTTATGCACTCAATATACAATTTCACTGTCTCTCTGTCTGTGATGTGACTGGGTGGGGGGCAGGGATGGGGTATTCACATATAACCCATGAAACTCAAAAGTTTCCATATTTTTATGTAACAACCATCACAAAGCTGCACCATTGATGTCTATGTGCTTTAACTCTCACTCTAGACCCAAAAATCACAGCATCCTGTGTGGGGGGCGGGAGGAAGAAATGATGTACAATCTGGTCTGTGTAGCCACAGGGATGACATCCTGTACCTGATCTGATACTTACATGGTAATAGTTTGTTTTTTCTCTTTACAGATCTGCCACATAAAAAGTGGCACACTGTGCACTGCCACTGTGTTCGCAGGCTCGAGCACAAGATTGACTATCTCACAAATGAAATAAAACAACTAAGACAAGAACATAGCAGTATATTAGAGCGACTTGACGCACAGCAAGCAACAGTCATTCTTGTGCTCGAGCCTGTGGGCAAAGCAGCAGATGCCAGTGCAGACAGCAGCACTGCTTCACCTGTGGCCATCACTAGTCTCCCTGGCCACTGATGGACGGCCTCCACAGCAACGTCGAGGTATCTCCTCTCAAGCTGGCACAACAGCTTCCACTTTGGATGTGCCTCCGCATTCCTCGAACTTCCTGCCTGGGCTGACTGAGTCACTCAAGACCACATCTCCTTATCTAGTTCATTGATTTCCATATATATATATATATATATATTTTTTTTTTAACAAAGCATTTATTTTTTGTAAAAAAAACTATTTTTCTAAAAAACAATAGTACTTAATATTGCAAAAAAATGTATATTGCTGAAAACAAAGCACTACTTTAATTTATATCTCTTTTTTATATACTGTATATGTTTTTTACAAATAAACAATTTTTCATAACAACATTTTTTTTTGTCAAAGTTTTAAAAATTAGTACTTATGACACATATTGGAATGATTACTACTGAAGGACAGTACTCATAATAGAGCACCTCATCTGTATTAGTAGTACGGTAGAGGTACATCACATAAGTGCAAACTTTTCTGCCTAGGGTGTAACTACAGCCACACATGTTCACCATTAATGACCATATCCGTTCTTTCCCCTCTAACTCACCATAGAGGATAGATACAATACATCCCAGGAGGGTTGCAGGTGTACAACATGGAGTGTGCGAAAGGACAGACATTCCCTAAATTGGGGGGTGGGGGCATTGCCTAGCTCATACCATGCAACAACTAAGTATTTAAACTTCTCTGTTATTCAGTCATGGACCAGTAAGATGAATAGCCATTACATTTGTTTCCCTAAGAGTCTCCACTCACAATACAGCACCTCATCTACGATGAGTGGAGTGTCGGGGTACCATTGCCTTGCAGATGCAATACAAATCCTAATTATCATAACTTATATCCTCCTACAAACAAAGATGCATTCCATTCATATTCATAGCCTTAATAGGCTATACATATCCACTCAACACACAGTCCCTTCTCTGTGTAGGTGTGGGTATGTTAACAGTAAATCAACACTTCCCTAACTTCTCTGTACCTATAACCACAAAGGTATACCATGACTCTCCATGGGGCTTCTGTTCCTGTAACTCTCCAGTCAAGAAACAGTACATGTCCACGGTAGGAAACAAGTGGTATTGCATAGCTGGAGTAACAGGGATCATTGCCTAGTGAAAACCATACAAAAAAGTAAGTGTTCCAAGTTCAGTATTACTCATCATCAAGCTCTTGGACAGGGAGTCCAGTACGATGAGCATTGCCTAGCTGGAGGAGTGGCGGGGGCCATTGCCTACATAATGGGATACAACAAGTAAGTGTTCCAAGTTTAGTCTTATAAAATAACTGGGAGATAACATGGAGGAGGAGGGTGCAAGAGACATTGCCTGGCTGTTGTCATGAAAATGCTAACTGCCATAACATGCATCCTCCCACAGACACGGATCTGTACTGCTAATATTTGCATCCTTTGTTTACTGTGATAAACACAGAAGCTACTGTCACTGCAATGTATTGCTGTGGGGTGTGTTACATTCCCTGGTTCTCCACTAACAATACAGTACCTCATGTACAGCAACAGATAGGGTGGTGGTGGTGGGGAGAGGGGTTCACGGGACATTGGCTGGCTACTGGTATGCAACAGCTAACTATCATACCTTGCATACTGCTATGAACACGGATCTATAGCAGGAATATTCATATCCTTTGTTTACTGTCAAATCCACTGAAGCTACTGTCACTGCTACGTGTTAGTGTACGAAAGTTGGCAGATCTCTAAATCTATAGTTATCAACCATGGCTGTAAAATCTCAAGCAAATCCATTGAATGGTAGCAAAGTTATAAAGGTGCTAAATTTTACCTATTCACATTAAAATATCAACCCTAACTACAGTAGCACTACCATGCTCTACTATTATATATATATATATATATATATATATATATATATATATATATATATATATATATTCATATTCACTGTAAGGTTGAAAAACCCTTGCACCACCCCCCCAACTGCCCCCAACCAGCATTGTTGTGTACTTTGGGGTCGTCGTCCCTAACTCTCACCCCATCACATGTGTAAAGAAGCTGAGGTATAGGAGAAGGCATTGAGAGTTAGGACTGATGACCCCAATGCACACCCCGATGCCAGCTGGGGGGGCAGAATGGAGGTGGGTGCAAGGTGGGGTTTCAACCCTAACACTGAATTTCCTCACATTTTTGTCACTGTGGAACAACCCTAACTGATGCATTAAATGCAGTTTTTGCCTCTAATTTCCCTTCTTTTTGAGAATCTGCAGTACAAATAGTGAATGGAATGTGGTGGTGGGAAGGGCCCCGCGCTCCCACCACATGATGTTTTGTGACATACTAACGGTAAGTGCAAGGGAAATGCAACCGCTAACGGTTGCATACATGGTGACAGAAATGTAAATGGTAAAGCAAACATTAATAGAAACACAAGCGTGAAGTGATGCCAAAGTGAACAGTGACGCAAAAGGAGATGCAACCACATAAGGAAATGCAAACCATGACACGCATGGTTCGGCAATTGGAAACACAAATGGAAATGTTAACAGCATAAATAAAGCCAAAGGAAACAGAAATGGAAACGCAAACGCAAGCACACATGGAAAAGCAAATCATAACGCGCATGGTCATGGTACTGTAATTGTAAATGCAAATGGTAAAGTTAACACGAACAATAACGCCAAAGGATACAGAAATGGAAACGTGAATGGAAGCGAATACGGAAACGCAAACCGTAATGAGCAAGGTCACGTTACCGCAGTTGTAAATGCAAATGGTAATGGTAACAGCAACAACAACACCAAAGGAATCAGAAATGCAAAACCAAACATAAATGCGTATGGAAACGCAAACCATAATGCGCACGGGCACAGTAACACAATTGGAAACGCAAATGGTAACAGTAACAGCAATGAAGATACAAACCAAAAGAGAAACACAAATGCAAATGAAAGCAGTGCCAGAAACACAAACAGAAACACAAACAGAAATAGTAGTGGAAACACAAATGGTAACAGTAATGCAACCGCAAGCGCAAACAAGAACGCAAAGGGCAACGCACACGGAGGCGTACATGGGCATGGTAACGCAAACGGTTACGGAAACACAAGTGTAAATGCTAACTGTTACAGTATTGGAAGTGCACTCCCTGATTTTGTCCAACAGCTGCATAGAGAAACACAGTGTGTACAAAGAATGTATGCATAATAATAGACCTGGGAGCAGAACACGAGCAGTTGGAATACTAAATTGCTTATATCTCAGGAACCGTACGACATAGAAAAAAAAAATAAATTTCACATGATTCATGAGTTTCCAGGCTAGGTTTTTGTATGCATAGTCATGATGAAAATTCTGTATCTCGCACCGTTTTTAAGATACGAGCCCCGAACACGTGGCATACACCATCATGTTAGTCTAAGAGAAACAATTTCAACTTCGGAGTACCGTAACTTGGCAGCCATGAAATATTATTTTACCAAGCCACCAAAACACACATCCATGAGATGTTGGCTGCCTTCCTTCCAAATTTCAACCCAAAAGACCGAACAGTTCTTTTGCAGCAGGGTGGCAAAGAACTCCTGTCATTTTAGCCATAGTCTGGAAAAGTAGTGTCGCAATTTGCAACACTTTTCACAAAAATTTGAGAAAGTGTCGCAGGTGCAACACTACTTTGTGACACTACTGTTTCCAGAAATTTGAAAAAACATATTTCTGGGGTGTTTAATCCCAAAATAAAGACATGGCTAGCATCCTCGGGGTCCGACTAGGTAAACACAGAAAGAATTTTGGCCCTAGAGGGTCCCAATTTTAAATACCAAGCATTTTTCTGATCACTAACTGAAAACAAAATGGTGGATTTGCGACATTACTAGGGCCATTTGTGATACTAAAAAGTGTATTCGTGACACTTTCGAACTTTTTGTTGCCTTTCTCCGTTGACTTATAATGGGAACTTGTTTTTTGAATAACTTTTGAACTGTTTAATATTTTTTCACAAAATCTTCAAAAGGCACACCAGAGTCCCCAGCCGCACGTCCCCTGAAGTTTTCAGACTGGTCGCTCAAACTGTGTGACCTGTAGGCAAGAGCAAAGAATTGGTAAAAAAACATAATTGTGCATTTGGTTGTCGCTTAATAGAGCCACAGCTGTATGTCTGACCAGTACAAAGGTTGGCAGATCCCAAGATCTACCATGCCCAATTGTGCTTGCCATATTTCAGGCAAATCTGTTGAATGGTGGCAAAGTTATTAAGGTGCACAATTTCACCCCTTAACCTTAAAAGTGCTACTCAAGCCTAACTGTGGTAGCACTGCCGTGCCTACCATAATATATATATATATATATATATATATATATATATATATTTATATATATAAAATATTATAGGGTGTGGATTCACCCTATAGTTAGAGTTGAGTAGGCACTTCAATGTTAAACTCAACATTTTGCAGTTTAATAACTTTGCAACCATTGAACAGATTTGCACAAAATATGGTATGTGCCTTCCTGTGGGGTAGATCTCTTAATCTTTCACCCATTGACTTTGCTGGGATATTTCCTTGAACTTGCCTATAGCCTAGAGAGTTTGGTTGTTTGGCATGAAATTTGTTGGGTAGAAAAGGACTAACCCACAGATGTGCCTTTTGCTAGTCTGGTGTAAAAAGAATAAGTAGTTTTTAAATTATTGCAATTCAAAAATTTGAAAAAATCATTTCTGAGCATGCTCAGTAGGCACTCCAATATATTTGTTTGAAACAAAGTAGGAATCCTGCTCCATATGGAGAAATTCCTACTTCGTATGTCCGCCATCTTGTTTTCAGTTTTGCCAAAAAAAAAATATTTTAAACCTCCCAAAATGATATTCTTGGGAGGAACCAACACATGTAGTTGCTTATTGGGACACCCTTTGGTGCATTTTGCACTTTACGGGTTGAAATAGGCCCATAAAATGTGTTTATTTAATCATTTAAATCCCACTTCTTATCCGTGTATTACGACCTAGGATCCTAGTTCATATGCATGAGATATGACCTAGGATCCTAGATTGTGACCTGAAAATAGGAAAAATTATTTAAAAAAACACTTTTGCCTACATGGGGTGCCCAATCCCCATGTCAGCACTAAAGGCCCCCCCTCACCAGTATGGGACACTGGGGAGCCAAATATAAACATATACTGTATATATATATATATATATTTATTTAATTTTAATGCTGTGATGCTGGAATGCCCATTCCTGGTGTCAAATGATGCCTCTCTCCTAAAGCCCATAGTTTTCAATTGCTGACATGGGGTGCCCAAGCCCCACGTCGGCTTATATGCACCACCCACGCACTAATATGGTGCACTGGGGCCCTACAGTGTGCCCAAATATGTATTATTTAAAAAAACTGCAAATAAAGAAAACTTTCCCCAGACATCTTCAATTGTTTTTTAAACCTGCGAAAAAGAAAATGATCTCTTGTCATCTCCCCAGTCCCCCCTCTCCATCCCAACCCTTCCACTGAGCACCCACCTCCCAGCACCCTCCCTTACCCATACTTACCTCCTGAGGTGAGGAGTAGCAATCATCTCTGGACTGGGACATGTCTGCACTCTTCAAAGCTGAACCACAAACTGAAGAATCAAAGGTAAGCCTTATAATGTCAGTCAATGGGGGGTTCAACTTATATTGATATCTCGGTCATTTTTTGAGATTTTAGTACCAAATATTCAATGTGAGGTTTTGGGACTCCACCTCATGAACAATGTCACTGTCATCTCATTACTTGGTCCAGAAAGGTGATTTCGCAGTCGCAGCACAGAATCACCTTTTGGTGCAGAAAGAAGAAGAAGAAAAAAAAATAGAATCACCTTTCAGGACAAATTAATTAAATGACAGTCCCAGTGTTCAAGAAGGGAGGCCCCAAAAAGCCCATGTTGAAAATTTGGTGCAAAAAAATCCCAAATATGGCCGTGTTACATGCGTGCACTGTGCAATTTCTATGCACACTCATAACTTTGCCAATTTTTAATATTTCAGATCCAAATTTTCCACATTGCCATTTTTTCACACCTACTCTTGAACAGTATAGTTGTCATTTCTCACTTCCTGCCCAAAATGTTTCACACCTGTGGTGCAGAATGGAGTGTTCGCTGTGCGAAATCAACTCTTGGGGGAATAGTAACACAATCACAGCACCAGTGTTCATAAGAGGATTTCTCAAAAAGCCCATGTCAAAAACTTGGTTAAAAAATTCCCATAAATGGCCATGTTACAAGCGTGCATTGTGCAGTTTCTACGCGCACTCGTAATGTCGCCAATTTTTCATATTCTCAATCCTGATTTTCAACATTACCCTTTTCCACACCTCCTCATGAACAGTATACAGCTGTCATGTTTCACATCCTGCCCAAAACATGATTTCACTCCTCTGGTGCAGAATGGCACGTTCGTTGTGCAAACTCAACTTTCGGGACAGATAAACAAAATGACAGTGACATTGTTCATGAGGTGGTGTCCCCAAAATGCCATGTTGAAAACTGGGTCAAAAAGATCCTGAAAATGCTCAAGTTATGTGCATCTGTTTAACTGAGGTGCCCTGTGGCACCTTTCGACACCAGTATCTCGAAAAGATTCAAGATACAGATTTGTTTGCTCTCCACAGCTTAAAAGCCAGTAGAGGTTTTGAAGTCATAATTGTAACTGCAGTGTAATTTTTTCCATAGTTGCTACAGTTACTGAGATATTGCCAAATTAGTGTTACAAGGGTTACTTTTCATTATTATAGGGCTGCGGTATGTCCATACTTATGTGTAAGTGGGAGTGCAGGGCACAGAGTGCCGATGGGCATATGGTTTTAATCTTATCTTACAAACAGATGTCAATTAGTGGCAATTAAACACTGTAAATCAATCTTGGGGTTTATTAAGTCTGGAGTCCCACAAGGCTCAATATTGGGTCCTATGCTGTACAATCTTTACATGAATACTATGAAATTTTCAAATCCTGAAATAAATTTTCATTTATATGCTAAAGACACCATAATTTACTCCAAAGGCACTGTAGATAACTAAATTCAGACTACTCTACAAGAGGCTTTTAATGAAATACATGTTTTTTTTGACATTATCAAAACCTGTTCTGAATTCAAAAAAGTCACAGGTAATTCTTCCACAGAAATAAAAGGAAATGCCTGGAAGAAGGAGTGCTCCAAATTAAAACTATTGATGATCAGGTCTTAGAACAAGTATCTAGTTATCGTTATTTAGGGGCGTATCTAGACAGTTCATTAAAGTGGGATATCCATATAGAGCAAACAGTTAAGAAGATCAATAGGCAAATGGGTGCTCTGTATTGAATTAAACAGTGCACGATAGAGGCTATCAGAAGACATGTGATTAACAAGTCAATTATTCCATTACTAGATTATGGAGATTTAGCATCTATGGGGGCAAATGTTACCCTGCTGGGAAGATTGGATATTGTGTATAACAAAAATGCATGTTATATTACCATGGCCCCAAAAAGAATACATAGAAAGGAACTCTATCAGACCATAGAATGGCATACATTGAGGGACAGGAGGTCTTTGCATACACTCCTGTATATGGAGAAATGCTTTGGTAGTAAAGTTTCTGAATATATTACAGACTGCCTGCAAGTAGAGTGATTAAACCAGGTCTAAGGTCTGCTAGAGGGATGGAATATCTTTTAACAAAGTGTAATACTGAATTGAGCAGAGTTCACTCTTTTATATAAGGGTCCTTCTCTCTGGAATGCATTGCCTGTTGAAATAAGAATTCAAGATGGAAGAAAACACGCAGGATAGATAAAAATTGATTTAGGAAAGGAAGGATTAAATGACTTAAGGGTAGTAATGGAATGGAATAATTGACCACTTGATATCATGAGACGTGTAATATTTGCTATCCACGGTGAATTTATGATATATATTTATTGTTTTGGATTAAGAGTTTGATGTATGATAGTATTATTTTGACTGTTTTTATATGATATGTAACTGCTGTAACCATGATATCCTACAGATCTCACTGGAAAAGAGTTTTATTTTAAACTCAGCTGAGCTGTCGATTCATTATAATAAATACACATTTTTACTACTACTACTACTACTTATGCATATCATTATGCAACAATGGGTAGCATGAGGAGAGAGCAGGGCCGGGAGGGCCCGCGCTTCCTCAACCACATATCAGTTACATTACACTTTCTCAAAAAAAAGGGAAATTCATTGCAAAAAACTCTGTTAATGCATCAGTTAGGGTGAATACTATAGCGACAAAAGCAGGGAAATGAGGCGTTAGGGTTTCCAACCCTAATGTCCCACCCCCATGGTTCCTACCCCTACCACTCTACCCCTACCCCTCTACCCTCCACACACCAACAGGCATTTGGCTGTGTGTTGCGGTCATTGGCCTAACTTTCACCCCATTTCCTGTATTGCACTACCTCAGCTTGTTTACACATGGAATGGGGTGAGAGTTAGACCGTCAACCCCAACACACACCCAGATGCCTATTGGTGTGTGGAGGGAGGAGAGATGGGGTGGAGTGGTAGGGGTGGTAACCCTGGGGATGGAATGTTACAGTTGGAAACCCTAATGCCTCATTTCCCTGCTTTTGTCGCTATGTTATTCACTCTAACTGATGCATTAGCAACATTTTTGCAGTGAATTTCCTTTCTTTTTCAGATAGTATAATTGTATCCTTATTTTATCATCCCTCCATCCAAATAGTACAAGAGTGTCCATATGTCATGGTGGGAGCGCAGGGTCCCTCAGATCCAACACTCCCATCCCTCCATCCGGATAGTACAACAGAGTCCATATGTCACGGTGGGAGCTCAGGGTCCTTCAGACCCTGCACGCCCATCCTTCCATCCAGATAGTACAACAGTATCCATATGTCACAGTGGGAGCACAGGATCCTTTGGACCCTGCACTCCTCACATGCACATATGTATCTAGGTGTGGAAACACAGGGGTCTCTGGCCCCTGCACTTCCATACACAAAGTTACAAGCAGATGTAGTGAAATTGCAGCAAAAAATTATAACTGTGTCATCTTAAATAATTTTCACCCCAAATGTTCAATATAACCTTCTTATCACCTCACTGCGTGTGTCCAGTACAGAAAACTTTCAAATCCCTGTCAAAATATAATTCTGCACAACTGTAATGCTGTTTTGTGCCACAGGTGCAGAGGAACATTTTTGGCAGGATTTGGAAAATTACAGCTGTACTGTTCATGAGATGGTGTGATAGACGGTAATGCTGAAAATCTGGAGTGAAAACATGAAAAATTGGTGAAGTTACGAGTGTGCATAGAAACTGTGTAATGCAAGCTCATAACTTGGTAATTTTTTGGAATTTTTTTCACCAAACTGTCAACATGGTGTTTTTGGGGACCTCCCCTCATGAATGGTTGCACTGTGATTTTGTTAATCCATCCCAAAAGTTGACTTCACACAGCTACTGCGCCATTCTGTGCTACAGGTATGAAAACACATTTTGGGCAGGATGTGAAAAATGACAGCTGTACTATTCTGTTCATGAGGAGACATGAAAAAATGACAATGTTGAAAATCTGGGGTAAAGATAATTAAAAATTAACGAAGTTACAAGTGTGCATAGAAACTGCTCAATGCACGCTTGTAACATAGTCATTTTTTGGAATTTATTCACCAAATTTGCAACATGGGCCTTTTGGGACCCCACTTCATGAACAGTGACACTGCCGTTTCACTAATTGGGCTCAGGGACCACAAAATCACCTTTTCAGACTGATAAACAAAATGACGGTGACTGTGCTCATGAGGTGGGGTCCCAAGAACCCCATGCTTAAAATGTGGTGCACAAATTCCTAAAATCCGCTGAGATATCAACATAAGTTGAAAAACCTGTTTGACTCCCATTATAGAAACATAGAATTTCATGGCAGATAAGGACCGCTTGGCCCACCCAGTCTACTCATTTCCCTACCTAAAGGATAAGCTGCAGATCCTTGTTAACCAGCAGCCTACTTCTTCCTACCCCCCCCCAGAATTGCCTTATGACTGTCCCATGCATGCTTGAATTCCACCACTGTTTTGACTCCTGACCTTCTCTGGAGGCGTTCCATGCATCCACAACCCTCTCTGTGAAAAATACTTCCTTAAAATTACCTCTGGACCGCCCCTCTATCTTCAAATTGTGCCCCTTGTTCTTGCACACCTCTTTTTTGAAAGATGCAACCCTCTTGGACTTTGTTGATTCCCTTGAGGTACTTGAAAGTTTCTATCATGTCCACCAACCCTCCTTTCCTTTGAGTCTTCAGTTTGCAGTTTGGCTTTGAAAAGTGCAGACATATCATGGTACAGAGAAGATGACAGTGCCTACTTCTGGAGGTAAGTATGGGGTAAGGAGGGGTGCTGGGAGGTGGGTGCTCAGTGGGAGGGTGGGGATGGAGGAGGGGGAACTGGGGAGACAACAAGGGACCATTTTCTTTTTTACAGGTTATAAAAAAAGACATCAGAGGATGGTTTTCTGTATTTACAGGTACGAGACATGAAAAACAAATAAATTTGGGCGCACTGAAGTGCTGGGGTGTCAGTGCAAAAAATACAAATTTGTCAGGAGGGCAGGCTACTTCAATGCAGGATCCTGCATTGAAATTATTGAAACTTTTAATGCAGGATTCTGCATCGAAGAAAATAGAGGACAGGGGATGGTTTTCTTTATTTAAAAGGTTTTAAACACTACAACATTTGGGCACACTGGGGTGGGCTCCCAGTGTGTCAAACAAGTGTGTGTGAGTGGGGGGTACATACCAACATTGGGACTGGGCACCCTGTGTTGGTGCTAAAAATAGGAATTTGCCAGGAGGGCACACTACTTTGATGCAGGATCCTGCATCAAAAACTTTGATGCAGGGCTCTGCATCAAAGAAAATAGACTTCGGGAGATGGTTTTCTGTATTTCATAGGTTTTAAAATACTGGAACATTTGGGCACATTGGGGTGGCTCCCAGTGTGCCAAATAAGTGTGTGTGTGTGTGTGTGTGTGTGTGTGTGTGTGTGTGTGTGTGTGTGTGATGCATACTGACACTGGAATTGGGCACCCCATGTTGGTGCAAAAAATATGGATTTGCCAGGAGGGCAGACTACTTCAATGCAGGATCCTGCATCAAAATTATCGAAAATTTCGATGCAGGACTCGGCATCGAAGAAAAAAGATGTCGGGAGACATTTTTCTCTTTTTCAGTTGAAACACTCGGAAAGTATTCTATATCGGTTTGTAGAGCAGGTCTTCTTTGACTCTGCAGCCAGCTGCGTGAGTTCCCTCTGCAGCTGCAGGAATCAAGAAAATACCACTCTTCTCAAACAGAGAATGGGCTTCAAGCTATTCTCTGTAACCTTGGTGAGAGACACTTGGGCAGCATTAGCCCAGCCAACATCATACTGGGGCAGGCTAATGATGTGATGTCACAGAGTACCCGCCCACTTTGCAGGCCCTTAAAAGCAGTCATCAAAGAGTTACTTCACTTACTGTGCCACTACAGAACTGCATCAGATGCCTGAAGGTGACCAACAAGGTGGAATGTTCTTTAATTAAATGTCTTTTTGTTAGAAATGTGAGAGATAATCCCTAGGATGTGCACAGGCATTTAGATTCATGGAGAGTTCATTAAAGAATTGCCTTTCTTTGTAGCTCTGGTTTAACACAAATAACCCCTAGAAAAGGGTATTACAGATGAATAAATGGCCAAAGCAGTATGTGCAGGCTTCATAAGGTTTAGCAGCAGTGTAAGCTAACTGATGGCATATTATGAAGTATTAAAATGAATTAAAAGACAATTGATTTAGAACATTCATCTGAAAACTGTTTAGACATTATACTGAAGCAAGCAGAGTCCTCTAGCCAACCACACATCTTTGAAGACTTGTATTAATTTATGTGCAAAATATATTTAGAGTGAGGTCTAGATAAGAACAAGGGTTACTCATAAGGTGAGCAGAGTATCTGGAAGTTAGAATGTTTTGGTTTAAAGATGAAGATTCTAGACATGAGTATTATTTATAAAGTGAGATTCAGTAAATATGGCTGAAGTTTTAGAGAATGAAGTTTAAGTAAAGTTATTTAACATCATGTTTAGAAGCTAGGATATTCTTTTCCAATTTAATGGTGAATATTTAAAGAGGTAACAACTGTAAAATGTTGATGGAATAATAGCATAATATGCAAGAAAGATGAGGGTGTGTTAGTTATATCTAGGATTCTCTCAGCATTATGTTGATTAGATACATTTGAGGTAACAGACATCTGAATGAACAGATGTATTTTTACCAACAGATTGATGTGAAAATAAAATTATCAGTTTTGAAATAAGAACAAAATAAGAAGTAATTGAACATAAGGTAAATATAATTCAAACAAGTTTAATCAAATACTTGCTAGAAAAAGTTTCTTGATAAAAAATTCCACTGAGAAAGAGAAATAAGAGCATTTATTTTAAAATTGTTTCAGTAATCTAGTGTTTGGCATTTCTTTGGATTTACTGGTCTCATAGAAACATAGAATTTGATGGCAGATAAGGACCGCTTGGCCCACCCAGTCTGCCCATTTCCCTACCTAATGGATAAGCTGCAGATTTTAGTTAATCAACAGCTTATTTCCTCCTGCCCCCTGACTAGAATTGCCTTATGTCTGTCCCATGCATTCTTGAATTCTCCCACTGTTCCTGACTCCACAACCTCCTCAGGAAGGCTGTTCCATGCATCCACAACTCTCTCTATGAAAAAATACTTTCTAACATTACCGCTGAGCTGTCCCCCTCTATCTTCAAATTGTGCCCCCCTTGTTCTTGCACATCTCTTCTTCTGAAAGATACTACCCTCTTGTACCTTGTTAATTCCCTTGAGATACTTGAAAGTTTCTATCATGTCCCCATCTCCCTCCTTTCCTCAAGGGTATAGATATTAAGCTGCTTTAGTCTCTCCTCGTATGTCTTCTGGTGCAGACCTTGCACCATTTTGTTTGCCCTCCTCTGAACAGCCTCCACTCTGTCTATGTCTTTGCAGAGATGGGGTCTCCAGAATTGCAAGCAGTACTCCAGATGGGGTCTCACTAACTGTCTGTAGAGAGGGATAACAACTTCTTGTTTTCTACTGTTGATGCCTCTCCCAATGCATCCCAGTATCACCCAGCCCTCCTTACTGCCTTCTCACATTGCTTGCCCACCTTAGATCATCTGATATAATTATTCCTAGATCTCTTTCGATTTTCGTTGTTGTTATTAACTCACCCCCCCATTGTGTACTCTTCCCCTGGGTTTTTGTTTCCCAGATGCATTACCTTGCACTTCTTTGCATTGAATCTGAGCTGCCACGTATTTGACCATTCCTCCAACCTTGCCAAGTCCTTTTCATTCTTTCCACCCCACCTTGTGTATCAACCCTGTTGCAGATCTTTGTGTCATCTGCAAAGGGCATACCTTTCCTTCAGGTGTTCTCCAATGTCACTTATAAAGATATTAAAGAGGACTGGTCCCAGTACTGAACACTGCGGTACCCCGCTAGTTACCCTCCTTTCTTCACTGTGGACTCTGTTAACTATTACCCTTTGCGTCCTGTTGTCCAGCCAGTTTTTTATCCAGGCTACCACCCTGGGACCCACTCCAAGGCTGGCTAACTTATATATTAATCTTTTGTGGGAGACTGTGTCGAATGCCTTGCTAAAATCTAGGTAATCCATATCCACAGCCCCTCCCTGGTCTACTACTTTGGTCACTCAGTTAAAGAAATCTATTAGGTTCATCTGACATGACCTTCCTGCTGTGAAACCATGCTGCCTTGGGTCCTGTGCCCCACTGGCCTCTAGGTACTCAACAATTCTTTCCTTCAGAAGTGATTCATTCATTTTCCCTACCACTGAAGTCAAACTAACTGGTCTGTAGTTTCCTGCCTTGACCCTGCTCCCATTTTTGTGAAGTGGAATCACATTTGCCCTCCTTCAGTCCTCAGGTATGACTCCATCCTCCCATGATTTGTTAAAGAGAGTAGTCAGTGGTGTTACTAGTTCTACCCTTAGTTCTTTTAGTATTCTTGGGTGAATCCCATCAGGCCCCATTGCTTTGTCCACCCTCAGTTTCAAGAGTTCTTTCTAAACCCTTTCTTCTGTGAATGGGCTGGTATCGATCCCCCCCATTCAGAGTTTCTCCCTTGTTTGCTTTAGGCACCTCCCCCTCATCATCTGTTGTGAATATTGAGCAGAAATATTTACTCAGTAACCCTCCTTTTTCACTGTCACCCTCTGCCCACATTCCCTCCCCGTTATTAAGTCTCTGTATCCCTCCCTTGGTCTTTCTTCGCTCCCTAATGTGCCTATAAAACTTTTTATGCCCTTCTTAACAGAGTTGGCTATCTTTTCCTCAGTTTGTGCCTTTGCTATTCTGACTGCCTTCCTGCCTCCTTCTGCTTTAACTGATAAAGTTCTCTGTCCTGCTCCATCTGTGTTTCCTTATATTTCCTGAATGCTATCCTTTTCTCCTTAACCATCCCTGCCACCTCTTTTGAGAACCATAGTGTTTTTTTCCTTCGTTTTGTTTTATTGATTTGCTTCACACAAAGGCTTGTTGCCTCTGTGATGGCTGTTTGGATTATTCCCCATTGTTCCTCCACCCCTCCTTCTTGCCCATTTGCTAGTGCTTTTCTAAGGCACTCTCTCATTTTCCCAAAGTCAGCCATTCTAAAGTCCAATACTCTTGTTTTGTATGGCTTGACTCTGTATTTTGTTATTGTGAACCACACTGTTTGGTGGTCACTTGTTCCCAGATAGCTACCACTTCTAAATCTGAGATCCTTTCTTCTTCCCCATTTGAGAGTACCAGGTCTAAGGTTGCTCTCTCCTGAGTGGGTTCCAACACTAGCTGTCTGAGGCATGCCCCCTGTAGGGCATTAAGAATGACCCTGCTTTTGGATGTGTCTGTAGCAAAGGTACTCCAGTTAACATCTGGCATATTCAGGTCCCCCGTCAACAATATCTCCCCTTTTTCTGCCATTTTAAAGATGCCTTCTATCATTTTCTTGTCCATTTCCTCCCCCTGAGATGGGGGTCTGTACACAACCCCCATGTGGATTGTGGTGCCATTTCCTGTCTCCAGGGTGACCCATAGTGACTCATCAACTTCCTGTTTACTCTTCAGTTCTTTTGCTTTAATCCCTTCCCTTATATAGAGAGCTGCTCCTCCTCCTCTTTTACCCACCCTGTCCCTCCTGTAGACTGTGTTTCCTGGTATGTTGACTTCCCACTCATGGTTCTCTATGTACCTTGTTTCAGTGACTGCCACAATATCCAGGCATCCCTCTTCCATCAAGGCCACTAGTTCAGGGAGCTTGTTGCACAGACTATGGGCATTGGTACTTATCACCTTCCATTTATTTTTTATTGCCTTACCCCTTTTAGCCCCATCCCTGTCCTTAACATCTTTTTCTGCATTTATCCCTGTCCTGCTCCCTACTGACTTAACTGCCTTGGTGTTTACCTCTCTTATTACTGCACTTTGTGGGGGTAGGCTGGGATTTCCCTGCTCCTTTTCAGTGCCTCCCCCCTTGGCTAGTTTAAATGCTTGCCAATGAAGCATTTAAACCTGTCACCTAGGATCCTGGATGCTCCCCTGGACAGATGCAGATCATCGCACCAGTATAAGCCTGCATCCCACCAGGTAGCTCCACAGTCCCCAACGAAGCCAAAACCCTGAGCTCCACACCAGTTTTTCAACCATTCATTGAATCCCATGGTGCGGAATACCCTAGCATCATCCTTTCCATAGACAGGCAGCACCTCTGAGAAGGTTACCATACATGCTACTTGTCTAAGGCCCCTCCCCAACTCCACAACCTCCTCTTGCACCGCTCTGATCCCATATACAGCCAGGTCATTTGTCCCTAGGTGGACAATGACATCCAGCTCCCTCCCTCATGCAGCTGCTCCCACAGTCCTGAGGATTCACTTCCTGTCCCTCCAAGCCATGGCACCAGGCAGGCACCTTACCTCCCTGTCCCCTTCCTCCCTCTTGATAATTTTTAAAAATAGATGTATTAGAGGCACACTAAAGTTTATAGAGTCTTTTTAGGGCTGTATCAGACCAAAAAGATATAACAAAGAATATTTGAAGTTATGAAATATATCCATATTAAATATGATTGTGGAACCACATGGTGTTACATGTTTTTTTATTAAAGGGGAATTATTTTGGTATCCCACCACTCTGTGTTGTAGACTTGAAAGGGGGCCTGGCCTGGCTGTATGTGTTTCCAGGCATTATGGTTAGGATTGGCAGGCCTTTTCAGGATACACCATCTGGAACCATGGATAAATTATGTAGAGCTCATGTATGTCTGGAAAGACGGATATTTCTTGTTTGCCTGTCAAAGTTTTTGTCAGTGTCCTCAGAAGACAAGAAGGAACAGGTGAAGGTACAACCCAACCAGCTCAGTAGGTTACTTATTAAGGGTCCAGGGCCCTTGCACCAGGCTGGTACTGGTTGGCATGAAGCCACCTGTTAATAGGTTCTGTGTGGTTCTGCAACTGCACTTGGAAAATAGAGGGGCTGAGCTGGTTTACAATGTTAAAGTACATTGGATCACAGGCCCGTTGGTGCTGAGGGTTGAGGCACTGGACACCACATCTCATGCCTGGGTTCAGGAATTACCTTGGGTTGCCAGGTTGCTGGCACAGGGGGGAGGGTGGAAGCATGATCAAGCATTAGCTCTCCTCTCCCAGGTAAGGGGTGGGGTCACCTGCTCACAGTACCACTGTCACCAAATGAATGTTTGGTGCCAGCACAGGTGGTCAACGGTGTGAAATGAATGGAGGGGCATCCCAAACATTGTGCGCACATGTCGTTCCACACGCATGCACTATTTCAGGGACACATGGGTGTAGGGGCTGGGAGAAAACTTGCAAAAACCCAGCAAGTATGTATGCAAAAAAAAGTACATTGGGACTTGTCCAAACATTAAGCAACAAATGGATTATTTGCAGACATTTATTTTTCTGCGTCTTTGGAGAGATATTGTTATTACCTCATTTATCTCTGGAACTGCCAGCCATAGCGCAATCAGGTCCAGAGGAACGTCTTTGTTTCTTTTGTTTGCAGCCACCATAGGTGTTGCACTGGAAGAAGACATGGTCCATACCCCCCCCAAAGTTCCTTCTTTGGCTAAAGAGTTAACTCAATTATTGTAGTAATGGAAGGATTCTGCTTTGGAGCGGGCTTTCACTTTGTGAATAAACAGTTTGAACACACATTGCTCAGCTAGGCCAACAATGTAGATTAACAAATCTCTGTACTTGACTGGGGTGCCTTCAAATGAGATAAAATGATGGTCCTTCCAGAAAAGATGAAATTTTGTCAAAGAGTGCTACATCCAAGAAGAGTCAGAAAAGATGTTGGTATCTTCATTTCCAATCCCATCTATTACTTCTAGGGCACAGGCAACAGCTTCAAGTTCTGCATACTGTGATGATTTGACATTGCACATCCTTGACACCTCAGTGGTGTTACCTGTAGGAACCAGGACCAGGAACACAAACCCTACTATTTGCACCCCCTCATCATATGAATAGGAGCCATTTGTGAAGACATGATGCACAGTAGTGTCATTCAAAACTTCTTCTGTTGCTGGGAGAAATGGTCCCAGTTTAGGTAAAACTGGTGGCATTAGGCCACATTCATTTGGTTCTCCTTGGTATAGGAAACCATGTGCCAAGATGGAGGGCACTTTGGTGGGCAGTACAGTGATGTCTCTATCTTGCAGTAGCAGAGACCAATGTGTGAGTCTGGTGTTAGATACATTGCCATTTTTGATCCTATCTGTCAACAGGAAGTTGGTGGGGGTATGGTTTGTGTGTAGCAGGATGTGACAACATCCCATTATGTATGCAAAGTGTTTGACAGCCCAAAAGGTGGCCAGCAGGTTCCTTTCACACAGAGAATACTTCAGCTCAACCATGGAGAGCATTTGGGAAGCATAGGCAATAGGCTTAAGGGTGCCATTGGCCTTTTGAGCAAAAACTGCTGACATACCTACTTTAGAAGTGGCAGTTTCCAAATGGAATGGAAGGTCTGGGTTTGGGTTGACCAATGCTGGAGCAGAGGCCAGGCAACAAATTAGTAAATTGCCACCAAATTTAACTGTAACAGTTTTGCATAGATATCCAATGACACTATTTTGACAGTATGGGAGTGGACATTAAACCACAAATGTTGTGGCAATTGTATTTGTCAACCAGTCATCATCTTAAAAGGTGTATGCTGAACAGATACTGATGGGGTGGCCCTAATTGCCATTAGGAGTAAGGGCAACAGAGTATCCAAAAGTTTTTCAAACTTTAACAACATTACATTGAAATTGGCCTACTGGTTTTTGTTTTATACTTTACCAGAGATGGAGGCTAATAAGTAGGTCACTGATGGCTGTCACCCCTTCCCCTCCTGGCTGGGTAGTTCTTATTACTTCTAGTGATTCAGTCCCTGGCAAGAGGGACCTCTTCTATCTGAGAGAAAGAAAACAAAACGCAACACAAAGGAGGGCCTTTTCAGACTGTATCTCATTGTGATAGGTTAGTGTTGATCTTAAAAATGCTGCTGCATTAATTTTATACAGATGTGTGCCTTCAGGACTGTTGTCCAACATCTGTTGTAGATAGTCCTGTGGCTGCTTGCCACACATTACTTGATTCATGAAAATCAAATAAAATGAAATAAAAACAGAGAAAACATTTTTCCTTTTTTTCTTGTTTTTAGGTTGCAAAACAGTTTCAGCTGAGTCGCATAAAATTCAGATTAATGCCATATAGTTGTATTTTATGGTATTATTTATGTACCTTTTATGTACAGTACACGTTTAGTTAGTCACATTCAGGCCTGTAACAAAAAGGTTAGAACTAGTAAAAATGACTGGGAAAATCTCCCCATTGATCTGGGATGTCATTCCCAGATCATCTGCCCCCTGGTGGTGTCCCATGAGCACAGTAGGTACTGCATAAATAAATTTCTGAAGAACATAGTTGCAATATTTTTCTTTAGCAGTTAAAACTGCTTAGCAAACAGGCTTTACTTTTTCTTTTCTGTGACTATTTTGTTTTCCATGTTGAGTTGCACCCGGTCAGTAACAAAGAAAATTTAACATGTACAACCTCACTAAATTGTAGAAAAGACTTTCCCCAGAGTCTGTATTTGTGGAAGCAGTGGGCAAATGCTATTATACCTAGAATGTTATTTTCAGAACAAAGTAAGAAATAAATAATTTGTGTACTTTGAAATTGTGTGGGAAAAATCTCCCCAAAATTGTTTTATGTTCCCTCGGTGGTGTTCCGTGGGCACATTAGGGAATGTCTTAAAAACAAAAATATTTTTTCCAGCAGTAAGACTGCTTTTAGCAGATTGGTTGGCTTTTGTCTTGCCTATATAAACTGCCAAAGTAAATAGTCTTCTATTTTCCTGTGACTATTTTGTCACAAATAGTAGGGGTTTGTGGAAGATCTAAGTCTCCTCGCCCCCACTTGATCACTTTACTTGGCAAGATGATCGACATGGCATTGCAGTGGGCAACAAAAGCTGTAGTTGAAATGGATTGTAACATTTCATAGATAAAACCTTTGTGAAGGAGTAGCAAGCTTACATGCTGCATTAGGAGGAAAGCATACTGCTAAGGGATGCAAGCCATGGGGAAAATGGTCCCCCCTCACAGTTAGAAGGCAATTACCTTGCGTATGCTTTGTGTAAAAAAAAAAGAGTAAAATTTCAGGAATCACCAGCTGATGTGTGTTTTGAAATACCTTGCATAAAAGGAAAATTAATTATTTAGTTAGGAAAGGTACACCAAGCCTGGAGCTTGTGTTCGAGTGTGACTTGAGAGCACAAGGAGGTTAAATGACTTGCCAAAGGTCACACAGTATGCAAGCGGTTGTTCGTGGGATTCAAACCCAAGTCTCTAGGTTTGTAGTTGCAGTTCCCTTAAGCACTACGCTGTACTAAGGTGCACAGAATGTGCATGTTCTTTTATTAAAAAGGAAACAAAGCATGCCATTTGAGGCATTTGAGAGTGGCTTATCACAAAGGGGGTGGTGGTGTCGAAAAGTCCCTTTACCCTTTGTGAGACACAATGCTATATTTACATTTTGACTCTACAAAACAAAATGGGAAAAAATGTCATTTTTAATAGCATCTTAAAACAGACAAAGCTTTTAAAAAGTTTAAATACCCTCCTACAAATTTGGATCATAATGGGTTGCTGCAGACTAGAGCTGTGTTACAGCAGTTAGTCACACCACGGGCTTGGCTGCTAGTGATGATGACGTGGATGTTAGGCTGAAGTTGTGAGCCATTTTTTTCTTGTTTGTCAAAAATATTTATTTTATTTATGTTTAAAACCAACAAAGGTATTCTGAGCTGTTTAAATTACAAGTTCACTGCATGCCACACACTTAATCTTTCTGTGTCATAAATCCTTTTTTCACACCCGAGACCACCGCTAACTGTATTACACACATTAAATCCACTACGACATTCTGCAAATCTCCACAACGCATACATGACTTTCTCATATCATCCAACATACCAAAGTAATCTTTTTATCAGCTTCCTTTCAGGAAAGCACAAATACTTCTGAAAAAAATATTCTAGTGACTAGATGAAGCTACATAAACAGTCTTGAAGGAAGGAAGGACTTAGCTCTCCCTCCTTGAGAAAGCTAATAAACAAAACATTTCTACTCTGTACTAAGCTTATTTCAGTTAGCTTGGCTATGATGACCTTGGTGCTTTAGAACCACACAAGACCCTTCATTGTTTAGTTTAACCGGAGAAAGTAAAACTTTTAAAACTTTAAATACTGTTCATATGTACATGGTAATTTAGAAAACTGTAAGAAATCACAGTGTTTACTTTCATTTTAAAACATCCAGATAACAGGCAAAGAAGCAGTTTGTTTCATACATTAGACCTGTAGTGTGTGTATGTATGTGCGTGTTTGACAGGCCTCGGTTTAGGAGAGAAAAAAAGTTGAAAGTTAGAAAAGAGTCATTGGCTGGCCAGCACATTTAGACAAACAAAAAAAAGTAATTAGGAAAGACAGTCGGATAACAGGGTATGTAGTATGGTTTAATTCAACCTTACTTACCTGCTGAGAAGTGCTTCTGTCTAGATCCAAAACCTTTCCCCAGGGTACACTTTTCAGCATCTCGAGGCATGCTACCAGTCTTACTGTCTTTGGCCAAGAACAGTAATTCTGATAGCAGGCAGAGTGTTTAGTTTTTACATAACCCCTTTAGGATAAAATGCGTTATGCCTCCTGGCTGAAGATCTGATCTCTGTGCACAATCTGCCCACATACTGCACCAGATTAGACTGGAATTCTGCGATCTCTGTGCAAAATTCCCCCCCCCACCCCATAGGGAGGCAGGGATTTTAAGATGTTATGGTGGAGGTTTCCCTTTTAACAGCACTTCACTGAGAATTTTCAGGCCTGCTGTGTCACCTTGAATTTTCTCAGCAAGATACTTACATGTTTGAGCGATGGAGTCTTTCAGAATGTTAGAGCCTGAAAGTTGTTCTGTAAAAGGGTAGGGTGCTAGGGTTTTGACATCTGATGCCAGAGCCCTTTTGAGTCATGGAGGTTGTTCTATAAAAATAAGTTTGAAACCAGATGGACAAATACACAAACCTAAAACAGCGTAGCAAACAAACATTTTTTTCTTAGAAGCTCATGTATAAGTTTGACAGCAAAACCCCACACAGTAACAAATATGCAGAATAAAGGTTTATTTGTTACCATGTGTTCCTGTACAAGCTGAGAAGTCCAGAATCACCTGGAACATCCTGTACTTTCTGCTAAACAGTTACACTTTTCCTTTGAGTCACAGAGCCCATCAGACAAAGCCTTAGGGCCGTTTTGTGCAAATAAATGAATAGGAGAACTCAATGGTTTCTGCTCCTGATAACCTCTTTATCCCCCATTCCTAAAATCTACACATTACTGTTACAATTTTCAGTGGGTTAGTGTTCTGTCACAATCAGGTAACCTACAAGCTTCTAGGGACTCTGTGAGGAGGTCGCTTTTACCTTGTAAGCAAACCTCTGCCTCAGCTGAAAGGTCTTGACTAATCTGGTTCCTTTTCTCCTCTGTTTTGATCAGGTGTCTCAGCCCCTGCATCATTCCCATTGATCTGGGGTGCCATTCCCAGATCCTCTGCCCCTGGTTCACCTTTGACCAATCAGGCCTGCTTGCAGTTGCCATTTGTCATATTTCAGCAGGTTCTACACCTGATGGCAAATTACAACACAGGAAGCAAGTACTTACAGAGTAAAGGTTTATTCTCAAGTACATTATACATACATGCAGAAAGGTCAGCTTCTTGTCAGCCAGGAGTTTGAACCTTCACCACTGGAATGCCGTCATAGAAAAAACTCAAAGAAGAATAGGATTACACAAACTCATATACTCAGAGATAACAAGAAGGTGTATGGTGAATACAGCTATCCTATTAGCAGGTAACTGGTTGTAAGACAATTAGCTCATCCTTAGTTTGCATGCAGACAGATAAGGCTAAACTAGCTACAACTAGCTTTCTTGAGTAAAATACAAAAGACATGCTTAACTTGCAGAAAAACAGATGTGTCAGCTATAATGAAAGTATGTCATAGGGCCTGCATAAAGCAATACTACCTCTGTTTGGCCTACCTAGCAAATACCACAATCATATATAACAAAAGCACACAATACTATCCCACATTCTATCTTGTTAATACTACATATTGCATAAAACATGATCAATTCTCTTAGGTTTTGCTATACAGACAGTAATTACCTTGGCTGAATGGTTTCACTTAAGATATAGCGTTTCTTAGCATAACCACAGTAAATAATAGGGAAAGAAGATACACATAATACAGTACATCCTAGCTAACCTAATCACATCACAATAGTCCACATGAGGGACTGTAGGCCAGGCAGGTCTACATGTATACCATATGCTGATTAAGTATAGGAATGTGGGGATGGCATGGGCCAACACCCCACAAACTGCTGCCAAACCTTGCAGTTTTCAGTAATCCCCAATTCTTGGTTCCATCTGGCTAGGATAGCAGAAATTACCAGTGAAATGACCCCACCAGTTGCCTCTGAGGGCACTGAGGAGGACTTGCAGCAATAAGGGGATGGGGTAGGTAATCTGGTTCCTCTAGGATCTAATTTATGTAAATATGTACAGACTTGCAAATATCTAAAACAGTTTGAGTGCCACAACTCATACTTCTGTCGCTACTCTAGAAATGGTATAAAACCTTGTATGACAGTAGCTGGAATATATATGGATCAACCCTTGTTAATACCATGTCTGATTGTCTGATATGCTGTGTCTAGATTTCTAGGAGGGAAATTTTCATCAATGTCCATTGCATTGCAGTACAATAAAATAGTTTCCACTCTAGTTGTCTCGTGAATTTATTCCAGTCTTGCAAAGTTATTTCCATGTATCATGTAAAATGTTCTTTCTTTCATGTATTTCCTTGTGTCACCTGTATGCACTGCTTGCTACATATGTTTCCTTCTACAGATATTGTCGTCTCCACCGTAATTTTGTAACATAGTGTATTTCTTCTGTGTGTATACTTGGTGGAAACCTCCTGGGTCGCACATAAAAATAGGCATCCAACTGCCTAGTGTGCTTACGTGGTTAACAAAAACTAAATAAATAAAATGCTGTGTATTCAAGGTCCCAGGTATAGCAGCATATACATAGCTCTCCTAAAGGTGGAGCTCTTTGAGAGTCACGGTTTTCCATGGGATGGATAAGGGCTGAAAGGACTAAAGGTAAATGCTGTGAAGTAGTGCAGCTAATGAATAGAAGCACAAGTTGAGGAGATTTTCACCTCCTCAGTTCCTGGTGTGCTTTAGAATTGCATATCTGAGTCTTGGGCACCTGCCCTGCTGATAAAGCATAAGATCAGCTGGTCCCACAATCTGAAAGAGGTCAGAGAAGGGGCTGTTGGAAGAGTCTGGCGAAAATGAAGTATGCATGGGAGAAGATTCATCCTTCTCAGCTTGACACAGGATAAGAAACTCAGGGTGAGCTGAGTCCAAGTTTACAGATCCCCAGTGATCCTTTATGTCTGGGGCTCCAGTTTATCAGCTCCATGTTATCATAGGTATATAAATCCCCAAATATTTGAACCGCATTTTCTGACATTTAAATGGTGAGCAGGAGCAGATGTTGGGGTGGGGTGGTGGTGGTAACTAATTTGTAATATTTCAGTTTTTTGGGTGTTGAGCTTATAGCCCGCTATATACTCAAGGAAGGTAACTCTTCCCAGAGTAATGGCAGAAATGTTCTTTGGTCTAATAGCATGAGGAATATGTCACCAGAATATAGCACCACTTTGTATTCCTCTCCCCAATAGGTACACCCTCTGTACTGACATTGGATTGAATGACTGCTACAAGTAACTCTACATAAAGTGTGAATAGCAAAGGGGAAAGAGAGCAGCCCTGTTAGGTCCCTCTTTCAAGGTAACTGGGGTAGTGAGAGAGCTGCTAACCTGAAGTTATGCTTTTATAGAGGCATGAAACTGCTGACGTAAAAGGATAATGGGCTGGAAAGTTGAAGGCTAGCAGGGTGTCCCACAGTAAACTCCAGGACACACTGCCAAATGTTTCTTTGCACCCAGCCTAGTAATAAAGGGGATTTGACAGGCATGCACAAATTCAAGCACCTGGAATGTTCTGGGAGAATTGTCATGGGTCTACCTTTGGTTGATGAAACTTGCTTGGTCAGGATGAAGGAGTTTTGGAAAGAGACCAACCAGTCTACCTGCCTATACTGAGGCAAACATATTATAGTCCGCATTCAAAACTGAAACAGTCTTTTATGAGATGGGATTACTGGGGCCCTTATCTGGCTTCAGTATGGTGGAAATAATAGCAAATTGCCAGGTCAGAGGTGGAGAGGCATCATCCTCTTATATTGACAGAAATGTGCAATGGAGTAGTTCATGAAACTCCAGAGAAAAAACTATATGGGCCAGGACATGCACCATTCTTCATGTTAGTCAGAGCTAAGAGAACTTCCTTGTACCAAACTGGGACTAATAGTTCTTTCCCTTGTCCCAGTATAAGCTGAGTAGAGCTAATTTGTATTAATAGGTCCTGAAATCTGCACTGGGGGGGGGGGGCTCCAGAGCCTCATTGAGATCCAGATAGTAGTTACTAAAGATCTGCATACTTTCAAGATGTTGTTCTGGTCTCCCAGAAATGGAGTCCTTCAGATAAGAATACAGACAGTTTTGTGATGGGCTTGGAGTCAGTTGGTCAGGTTCCTCGTCCCATGTGCTCCCCCTTCATAATAACATTGCCTCGGATATTCAGTACAAGTATCAAGAATCTCTTTTAATGCCTTCTTCATATGATTAATCTGAGGAAGAGCAGTACCATCTGCTTCCTTACAGAACACCAGCAGGTCTGTATATGTC
Organism: Neoceratodus forsteri; assembly: GCA_016271365.2. NCBI lineage: Eukaryota > Metazoa > Chordata > Ceratodontiformes > Ceratodontidae > Neoceratodus > Neoceratodus forsteri. Next base: position 640,079,693 of record CM028132.1, on the reverse strand, counting down.
TGATCCCTCGGACCCATTTTACTGGAAGCCTACTGGATTATTTCTCTATGGACAAATTTTGACCATATCCCATAGTATCAACTAAGAAATATCTGGGGATGCATTGTCTCCTATTATCAGTTTAAGCTATTCAGTGATGGCTTCAACAATGGTGTCATCTCACAAGAACAGACACAGAGAGAGAGAGAGAGAGAGAGAGAGAGAGAGAGAGAGAGAGAGAGAGAGAGAGATATGAAATCTCCAGTGAATTGATTTATGAGACTTTCCAAATCCAGTTTAGGATAACTGGGGAATGGTCTGAGAGTAAATGAGGGCCTAGGACAAGGTCAGGTATCTTGGCGGAAACTTCCTCTGAAACAGAGAAATAATCAAGCCAATCATGACTACTGTGGTGGTGGTGTGGGGGGGGGGGGTAATGGGTACATAAGAGATATAAGAATGGCTTGTAGAGAACAAATAGCACCTGAAATCTAGGAGAACAAGGTGAGTGATATGGGCTTTGAAATATTTCTGCACTGTCGAGGCACAGAAGGCCACTGGCTTAGTAGAGTCCAATAAAGGGTTGAGGGTTAAATTGAAGTTTTTCCCATGATTATGAGGCCGGTGTGTACTTCTAACAATTTTTTAAACTGGAGCTTAAGTACTCACTTGTCACAACCAGGAGAAGGTATACATTCACTAATTGTTTTTAAATGTTAATTATAATTTTGCAAAAATACACTTATAAGTTGATTCCTACAGAAGGCAACGATACATATATCAAGACATTTAACTCTCATGAAAGAGATGTTGGACATCTCCCTTTTATTTCAACCTAGAGGAAGTACAGATGAAATCACATCATATTCTTCATACATACGTCTTCATACATACTGTATCTTACATTCACTTATGTTACTGGAGAGCTGTAGATCATTCCAATCATGATCACAAAACAACTGTTCTTGTCCATGACATGCTCCTGAAGCTGACAGGCAGTACATGGGGAAGCTGAATATCAGTACCACAAGTCTCCCCAGTTCTGTAGGACGATGCTACAACTGTGGCGTAACCAAATTTGGAGTAAAGCTGTCCTCCATGAGTTCTGTATTCACTCCTGCAGTTGCTTCTGAGACTGGGTTTACTTCTTACCTGCACCTTTGCTAATTCTCTGTCCCTGTGCACTTCCTCACTTCCCCAGTATCAGTCATTCCCCCAGATTTTACCCTGTTAAGTTGACAACTATTTAATTGTTCTTTTGTGCAGTTCCACAACTTGCTGCTTGGTAACTATTTTGTCAGTTTATTCTAAGGCATAATTGTCATGTTTATTTTTGTTATACATATTCCATTCTATGTATTCTGTATTTCTGTATTTTTGTATCTGTTATCTTATCCCCTTCGCCCAGGTTGCATCTGGAAATGTGTCGCTGCAGCAACAGGAAATTTGCTGACCATCGTTTCAGCGATGGTACAATGCTGACAATTGGCATTGTGCAGTCACTGTATAAAAGTTTTTTTGTGAGGGGGGCTCTGCCTCCTGCACCCCCACACTGTAGATTACCAACTCCGAGTTGCTTCAAGATGGAGGCAAACTCCCCAGAGACAGCAGCATCAGGAAACCAGCGGACCATCACAGTGAACAGCTGATTCTGTCTCTGTGATGGTCTAAGTTGTTTTCCCGTTGGTACTGTGAAAGTATACATCGGAAATGAGCTCTTACCAGCTCAGTGTGTTTCCTGGTAAAACCTTTGCAATCAATAAATAATAAATAAGTACATTTATTTACTCAGTTTGTCATGTTCTGTCTAGGTGAGATGGATCTCCTGTAGAAAGAGGACATCCAGTTTCTAAGTGTGGACCTGGCACACAATCTGTGATCTTCTGACTGGGCTGTCAATTCCATTCACATTATGGGACACTGTTTACGGCTGTGGGTGGAGTCTACAGCTGTTTTGGGATCGATCATAGCTTACAAAAATGTCCGATCATGGACCCTTCCATTGGACTTTTGGAAGTATCCTTCCGACAGTCCAATGGAGCTTGAAACACTCCACCACGATTGGTTGCTACAGAATAACAGCCACACTATTTCGACTGTTACTTCTGCATTCTGGGGCAAGAACTATGAATACACGACTCATGCACATGTATAGTTCTGCTGATGCTGCCATGTTGTGAATGGCAAAATACCATTAACTACAACTTGCGTCACTGTTGCCAGCACTGGCAGGAAACAAAACCCTCCCACTGCTGCTGTCCTCCCCACTCCTCATCCCCGTGCCAACATCGGGGTCCCCAATCCCCATGTTGGCATTATGTAGCCCCCTGCAACTCATGTGGCACACTGGGAGCCCACCCCAGTGTGCCCAAACATATTTATTTATTTGCCCTGCGACGACATCGGGGTGTCCAATCCCCAGGTTGGCATTGTGTGCCCCTCAACTCATATGGCACACTGGGAGCCCACCCCAGTGTGGCCAAATGTTTGTCTTTTCTTCCCCCCACTGACATCAGAATGCCCAATCCCTATGTCAGCATCATGTACTCCCCCCACTCATGTAGCACACTGAGAGCCCACCCCAGTGTGCCCAAATGTATGTTTTTTTTCCTGTAAATAAAGAAAACCTTCATCCGATGTGTTTTTTAACCTGTAAAAAAGAAAACAGTCCCTCATCATCGCCCCAGTCCCCCCTCCCTATCCTCACCATCTCACTGAGCACCCACCTCCCCTTACCTCCTACTTACCTCCAGAAGTTGGCACTGTCATCTTCTCTAGACCAGGACACATCTGCACTTTTCGAAGCCGAACTGCAAACTGAAGAATCAAAGGTAAGCATGCTAAAATTGCATTCAATGGGGTTTTCAACTTAGGTTGATAAGCCATTTTTTTTATTTTGGTCCCAAATTTTCAAGATGGGGTTCTTGGGACCCCACCTCATGGACAGTGTCACTGTCATTTCGTTACTCAGTCCTGAAAGGTGTTTTCATGGTTGTTGCACAGAATCACCTTTTGGGACTGATTAATGAAACAACAGTGCCACTGTTCATGAGGTGGGGTCCCAAAAAGCTCATGTTGCAAATCTGGTGAAAAAACTCCAAGAAATGACTGCATTACGAGCATGCATTGCACAGTTTCTATGTACGCTCCTAACTTTGCCAATTTTTAATATTTTCACTCTAGATTTTCAGCATTGCCATTTTGGCACACACCCTTTTTAACAGTATAGCCTTCATTTTTCACACCCTGCCCAAATTGTGTTTTCACACCTGTGGCACAGAATGGTGTGGTCACTCTGCAAAATCAGATTTTAGGACAAGTGAACAAAATGACACTGGCACTCTTCATGAGGAGGGGTCCCAAAAAGGCCATGTTGAAAATTTGGTGCAACACCTCCAAAAAATGAGCAAGTTACACCTGGGCATTCAATCATTTCTATGCAGACATGTAACTTTGGTCACTGGTCACTTGGCAGCTCATCACAGCTGTATCAGCTCTGGCTAGAGTTTGTTTAACCGGAGAGATTGCCATGATAGGGGGCAGGAGTAGGTGATACCATGTTAGTGGTCAGCCTGATGGCTGTAAGGCCAGAAGTACCCAGTTTCAGGGAGGACCTAAGCCCATGGCACATCATACTGAGCAGAGGGGGAACAAATCTTGTAATGCTGAGGGAGGTCAGAGTAGAGTAAATACAAAACAAATAAAACTGTGCTCTGGACTAAGCTGAAGAGGAGGAGTAAAAGCTGATAGTATCCTGCAGACAAATAAGTGCCAAAAGTTACAAAATGCCTGACTGCATCTGGAGGGGACAGGGATCCATTAATGCATTATCTGGAATAACTATTAGTACTAGTAACATAGATAAAACAGAGAAGCCAACAGAGCTAGAACCACAACATAGCAACAATAACAAGAAACACATTAAGAACAGTAACTTAATCAAATGGGCAACTTTAGAAGTATACTTTTATGGCTGGGGTTGGGAAAGTCCCCCAGCAATGTTTGATTCTGTAAACACTTCGAGAAGGAAATTTGCAGTGGCCTCCACAGATCTTCTATGCAGGGGACCCTGCCAAGGAAATTTTTCCACCAAGCAGAAATGTTGCTACTGAGAAATGTCTCAAGGTTCATGCTCCCTCCAGTCTCCAAGGCTGCTATTCATCATCAAAATATAAACAAAGAAAATGCAAGCAGGAGTCTTAGACAGCTGCTATGTTCACTCTGTGTTGTGTAGAAAGGACAACAAATTTGGTCAGGATTGTTCAGCCAGCACCACCCTGGGGCTGGGGTTGGGGGATCTGCCTGCCACTAAACCCCAGGGCAAGAGCAGTCAACTGAAACAATCCCAGAAAGTCTAAAGTAAATTATAGTAACATGATGCTAAAGCAATGCCATTAAGTGAGCCAGGAAAACAGCAAGGGTGGGAGTAGCTCAAAGTATCAGTTCCTACAAAAGGGGAGGAGGGCTTCCTGCAGCTATGAAATGAAAAGTAAGGAGGGTAAGTTGTGGGGAAAGTGCAAGATCCTCCAGGATTTTTGTGAGGCATTTGAAGAGACACCAGGATGGTGCCACCTGATTAGTGGAGCTAACAGGGGGAGCTCCGGTGATTTGTAAACAAACAAAAAAAATATGTAAGTATGGGAAAAACTGAAATAGGTCCTGTGTACTGCAAACTAAGGGAGGGAGAGCAAGAAGGACCTTCAGCGCTCGGGTCAGCAGTCAGATAGCACAGGATTCAATCCAGCTGAACCCACTTCCAGGTACCCTGGACCAGTGGGAAAGCCACGTTCCAGCACCACTGCACCTGCAGTGCCCACTCACCACTCCTCCTCCATCCTCAGGTTTGTTCCCACCCCACACCTTTCATACTGTAGTCATTCAATTGTAGGGAGGGGACATCAGGGTGGGTTAGTAACTGTTCACAGAAAGGACAGGAATATTGCTTGGGATGTCAAAAAGACTACGGAATCAAGCAGATGCCCCAACAGGCTAGCTCTTCCCCACACTCCCACAACTGAATACTCCACTACAATCCAGTTTGTGCAGGTAATACATAAAATAGAGAAGTAGGATATGTAAGACAAGCCAAGTACATTAGGCAGACCCCATACCTTCTGATACTCTAATACCCCTTGCTCACTGTAACTGCAAGATACTGGCTACCACAAATAAAACAGTTGCCATAAGTTTATAATTTTGTGCCTGGAAAATAGCTGCTGTAAAAATTGTCCAATGAAGCACTCAATGGCCTCCAAGAGATGACCAGTCAGGGTCTCCATGGTGTTTAAGCAGTGCAGTGTGCTGAAGCTGCTGCAAGAGCTCCATGACCATTCGCAGTGTGACTTGTGATTGGCGAGTGCATTGCTCCACATCCATGGTTCTGGTGGGTTGACTGGAATACCATGACCTGTATGCTGTTGTTGTCAATGGTGGGAATTGCCCAGGCCACCTGATTTCTTGTAGGTTGTTGTTGGGGCTGAGGAAAGGGGGATACCTTGCTGCTGAAAGTCAGACTATACTTCCTCAATGGTATGATACAATATATCCCTCATGATACAGCAAACTTAGAGGTGGGCCAGGTAAAGGGTTTTAAACATTAGCCTAACTAGTCTTAAAACCTGAAGGCATGGACAATAGGTTCATTGTTTACTTTGAATGGCAAACACATAGTCACAGTCAAAGTAAATTTTGTAGATCCCAAAAACATTTCTTTTTGTTGCAAAGCTGTTAGGAGGACGTTTTCTTTAAAACTTTCAGAATTTCATTATTACTGAGTGCAGGTGGTCCCCGAGGCCTAGCTTTGATCCTAGGACCTGGTGGATGCAGTCCAATTTAAAAACAAAGTCAACAAAGAATAAAAGGGATTTTTTTAAAGGAGTTGCTCTGTAATGATAGTGGTGTTCTGATCCTTCTCACCTTCTGGAACCCCATAGATCCAAAGATTCTTGTTGTGTAATCTACCTTTAAGGTCCTGTATTTTAGACTCAAGTTGCTGCTGTCAGTGGTGTAAGAGCAGGAGGAGATTGCACATATCATCAGATCTGTTACTAAGCTGTGAAGTGGCCTGCTGCAGCTCCGTGTTCTCCTTTTTGATTGATCCACCTCTGTCCTCATGGTTGACAGGGAGTCATGGATCTCAGATGGGAAAGACTGCAACTCTGCCAGTAACCAAGCATTAATCATCATCAGCAGATCTTGGGGAGGAAGATGTCATGCTAGCCGGTGAGGCCTGGAGCCAGATGGGATGAGCAGGTGGTGTGCTTAGTGAAGTTTGCTGAGCTGTCTGTGCTTTTTTTACTGCCACACATGTCGGTAACATGACAACAGATGAAGGAGTTTGTACACAGCAAATCAAAATCTAATTGTTTTTGCACTTCTGGTCAACCACCCCGCAGTACCCCACCACCCCGCTCTCCCCATCCTGTAGACAAACTGGCAACTGGCATAGTCTACCACTCATCACCGCAGTCAGCCACCAACTGCGCTCTGTATGAGTGCGTACAGTATAGTATGTGCTCAGTGATTGACCGCAGCAGTCATTCACTGAGCGAATGCTATATACAGTTTGCACTCATTCAGAGCTCAGTCGGCAGCTGGCCATGGTGGTGAGCAGTGGGCTATGCCAGTCGTTATCTCTTCTATGGGATGGAGGGAGTGGGGTGGTGGAGTGCTCTGAGGTGGGGGGTCCACTAGACCACCAGGTATTTGGAAACAGCTATTAGCGAGGGGACTAGGCCTGGAGCGCTCCACTAGACCACCAGGGATAGTGTATTATTCATAATGGGCGATCAGGACTTGGGGGGCATACTACTAGACCATCAGTGAAATTTAATGAAATATGACAGTTGATTGGGTCTGGGAGGGATGCCAGAAGACCACCAGGGAAATTTACAGTACTATTATGGGAGATTGGGGCATGGGGGGCAATAGCCTCCATGGACTGCTGTCCATGGTGCTGTTGCCACATGGGTGTCCTGGGGCTTGTGGCACACCTTCACAATGCACTGTTTGTTTGGTGCATGGCCAAGGTTGCAGCAAGCAGTTGGGACTTAGCTGCTGGGACCCTACCCAATAGAGAATCTGGCGCAGCGTCCCTGGCACATTGGCAATCGGAGCAAGCTGCATTTGGCATGGCTTGCCCCAGACTTTTGAGAATCAACCCCAATATCTTTAAAAAATAAATTAAGAGAAAGACGATGATCTGAGCGGTAGCAGGGCTTGTAGGAGGCAGTCCAGGCTGTGGGCAATAGAGTCTATGTATCATGATGCGGATTGCCTACACGTTATGGATTCGCGAGGTGTAGGCCATCCTAAGTGTCAATGGCATACACCGAGGGTTCTGCATTCTTTCTGTACTGGATCCCATGCCCAGTCATGCAGCTAAGCATGCTGTTGGTCCAAGTGTGAATCTGGGTACCAAGGCTGAACTCCACACCAGTCATGAAGGTGCAGAGGGCACAGGACATGGAGGCAAGGACCCTGCCATATCCATTGCATGCTCCTCTGATTTTGAATGCCAGCTGTTGTGGATACAACCACCCCTCCACCATACTGCCTCAGTCCTCTGGTCAGACAGGGATGGCTGGGGGCAGCCATTCAGGCACTCACCCATAAACATTCAATTTGTCTCTTCCCCACCTTCCCACAATCCCCTGCTCATGTAGAGCTGAGGATCCATTCCAGGACCCAGGACAGGCACCTGATTGGATGATTGCCTGTGTCCCTCAATCCACCCCTATGCAACATCATGCTGCGGGGGGGCTGCAGACTGGCACCCTGTGAAGGCAAGCAGTAGTGCATACCATGCACCATGCACCTGTTCACATGTTTGGACACATGAACTGTGCATACCCAGCCCCACATTGATGCATAGCCCCCATTAAGCAGGAGAAGGGCTAGAGCCAAATTGCACTGAAATAAATACCTTAAAGAAAATAATATCTTTGGATAATGCTCCTAGATTAATGATGTATTTTACTATAATTCCCACTGTGAAGTCTCTTGGGAAGGTGTCCCTGTATTCCTTTTTTAAGAAATTAGTCTGTATTAATTGTTCTGGTATCCTGCCATGAAAAATGTTTATAAGTTTTGCTTGCAAAATCTTATAAATATAAAATAAAATAAAAAATCGAAGAAAGAGATGGAGACCAAAGCAATAGCAGTAGCAAGACCTCTCAGGAGGTAAGCCAGGCTGTGATTATTGGGCAGGAGGGGGCTAGAGCTCAACTGTACTGAAAAAAATAACTGAACCAAATAATTTTTAAAACCAAAAAATCAAAGAGGAAGATGTAGACTGGAGCAGTATCAGAGCCTGGAAGGCAGGCATTGGGAAAGTAACTGGAAAACATCAGGTGGGGGTGTTAGGGGAGTGCAGTTTGCACTGGTGGTGGAGGACTGGATGGATTCCTGAGAAGACTGGGAGTGAAGGATAAACTAGAGCATGAAATCTTATTTGGGGTTATACTAAATAAAAATAAAACTTTGTGTATGTGAAAGGGAACCTGATAAAAAATAGGGGCTTGGTGGAAGTGGGACCTAGCATTCATTCATTCATTCTTTATTTATATAAGGTGCTTTTCTTATAACCAAAGCGCCTGTACAAATACATAAAACAATAAATAATTAAACAGCATTAAAACTATCATAAATCATTAAAAGCTTTGTTAAAATAATACGTTTTCAAAGCCCCTTTAAAACTTTGGACAGTCGGGCAATTTCTCACCTGAGCATGCCTGGTTGCCTGCTTTCACATCCGCTTACATACTGCTGTGACCCATTTGCATGCAGGACTTGTTGCAGTTTGTACTTGTGTATTTTTCACTGAAAAAAATAATTAATAAGACTAGTCGGTTAGTGTAGTATGGCTCTGCTTGTTGCTATCTAGCATGCCTGTTTGCCTGCTGTCATGTCCTCTTAAGTACAGCTGTGACTCAGTTGCCCAGAGGTCTCATTGCAGTTTACACTTGTCTATTTTTCCTGGAAAAAAAATCTATAGGACCAATTGGTCAGTGTAGTATGCCTCTGTTTGGTACCACATAGCATGCCTGGCTACCTGTTGCTATATCTGCTTAAGAACTGCTGTGACCCAGTTGCCCAAAGGCTGCATTGCACTTGTATACTTTTACTTGAAAGAAATATTCATAGGACCAGTCTGTCAGTGTAGTATGCCTCTATTTTTTGCCAACTAGCATACCTGGCTGCCTGCTGTCATGTCCACTTACATACTGCTGTAACCCAGTTGCCGAAAGGGCTAGTTGCAGTTTAAACACTTGCGTATTTTTCCTTGGAAAAAAACAACTATAGGACCATTTGGTCAGTGTAGTATGCCTCTGTTTGTTGCCACCTAGTTTGCTTGGCTGCCTGCTTTCATGTCCACTTACATACTGCTGTGACCCAGTTGCACAAAGGGTTTGCTGCAGCTTAAAGATCATGTGCAACGGTTTTTACATATTTTTTATAAAAGCTTGAAAAGCTGACATTCAGATCCTTGTGTCATGATTAGTGTTTCCTGAAAATTTCATACTGTTTGATTTTGTGGTTTTCTTTAAATCAGCATTTGTTAATTTGCTCTACAGTGGATGAAAACAGTGGAGTTAATTCTATCCTCTCAGTCAAACTTAGAGTGCGATGACAACATTTTGGAGTAGCTCACTGTTTCAGATTCCCAATCAGAGCAATACTTTGCAGAGTTAATGGTTTGCTGAGCTCTCCAAGTTTCTTACAAACCCAGTCTCTGGTTTGTGTTTAGATAGATCAACTTAAAACCTATCATCATCTTCTGATAAAAAGCTGATCATTTCAGTTTCAATGCTGAATTGAAGTAGTGGAAATATTTCTCTGTGAGAAATCAGCTTGTCTGTATCATAGCTTTCAGTTCTTTCTAATCAAAAATCTTTTTTTTTTTCTAACTATATAGCACAGGGCTGTTTAATAAATATAAAATAAGTCTAAATTTTGTTCATTCACAGAAACAGTTTGTCTTTGATGTAGCCTTCATAAATACATTCATGTAAGAATATTTTTTTTATGTCAGATTGACAAACAGTACATGTGCTTGAAATACTGTAGCAGAGTATGACAGGCACCTGTCTGAACTCACAAATTTCAGTTCTTTGGTGGTTTCTGTTTGACAATATATCATGTACATATACAATTAGAAACACTATGTGGCATCCTGATGCACCATGTCTCTGCCCCACAGTTGAGGCAGCTGCAGTCTACTGCCACCTGTCCCTGCCCCACAAGCCCCCTGCCTTCTGCTCCACATGTGAGAATGCTGCATACTGCTGCCCACTGTCTCCTCCCACACAGTCAGGGATTGCGCACCCTGCTGCCTCCATCCCCTGCCCAAAGAATCAGGGCTGTTGCACCCTGCCACCCCCTGCCAAGACAGTTGGGGATGACGCACCCTGCTGCCCTCTCTCCCTCCCCCTCACAGTTAGGGAAGCTGCACCTGTTGACCCCTGTTCCTGTCTCCACAGTCATGGCTGCTATGCCATGCTAAGCCCTAGTGTGCTAGGTTCCCTGCCTCCACAGCTGGGGCTGCTGTACCATGCTGCCTTAGCCACCAGAGGTGAGGCTTTTGCTACAGCTTGCTACCCACTTCCATTGCCCCAAATGGGCAGGGCTGCTGCACCATCTGTACCCCATCTTGTAGTCAGTGTTGCTGTACCCTGATGACCCCTGTGTTCTGCACCACAGTCGAGACTTCTGCATCATGCTGTTCTCTGTCCCTTGTCACCAGAGACAAGGCTGCTGCACCTTGCTCCTTTCTACACAGTTGGGGTTGCCATGGCTTGCTGTGCTCTAGTTCCCCATGCCGCTGCAGCTTGGACTGCTGCACCATGCTGCCATTTGCCACAAGATGCAGGGCATTTGCTGTGCCCTGTTGCATGCCTCCATAGTTGGGGCAGTTGCACCCTGCTGTCCCCTGCCACAAGAGTCAGATCCTTTGCTATACCCTGCTGCCCACATCCCTTGCCTCAGACAGGCATGGCTGCTGCACCCTGTCCCACAGTTTGGGCTGCTGTATCCTGATGCCGCCCCTATCTCCTGCCTGAGCATTCAGGGCTGCTACACCCTGCTGCCCTCTGTCCCCACGCTCACAGTCAGAGCTATGGCACCCTGTTGCCCCTTGTCTCCACAGTCAGGGCTGCTATGCTGTGCTGCACCCTAGAGCCTCATGCTGCCTGCATCCACATTTGGGGCTGCTGAGCCCTGCTACACATTTCCATTGCTCCAAATGGACTGGGCTGCTGCACAATGTACTCTCTGTACCACTGTCAGGGCTGCAGTATCCTGATGCCCACCTGTGTCCTGCCCCACAGTCAAGGCTTCTGTGCCATGCTGTCCTTTGTCCCCTGCCACCGTTGTGTCCTGTTGCATCACACAGCCCTTTGCCTCCACAAGTAGGGGACAGGGTGTAGCAAATGCCCTTACTCTAGTGCTGCACCCTTCCCAAACAGTTGGGGTTGCTGCACCCTACTACCCTGTCTCTCCCTCACCCTCACAGTCAGGGACACTGCACATGTTGCCCCCTGTTCCTGTCTCAGCAGAGTGTAGCAAAGGATCTGACTCTGGTGGCAAGGGGACAGCAGGGTGCAACTGCCTCAACTGTGGAGGCATGCAACAGGGTGCAGAAAATGCCCTGAATCATGTGGCAAGTGGCAGCATGGTGCAGCAGCCCTAACTGCAGAGGCATGGGACTCTAGGGCACAGCAGGCCACAGCACCCACAACTGTGTAGAAAGGAGCAGGGTGCAGCAGCCCTGTCTGTGGTGATAGGTGATAGAAAACAGCATGGTGTAGAAGCCTTGACTGTGGGGCAGGACACATAGGGCATAAGGGCACAGCAGTCCTGACTATGAGATGGGGTACACGTGGTGTAGCAGCCCTGCCCATGGAGGCAGGGAACATGGCACTTTGGAGCCTAGTGCAGCACAGCAGCCTTGACTGTGGAGACAGAAACAGGGGGCAACAGGTGGAACTTTCCTAACTGTGAGGTTGGGGGGGGAGATAGGGCAGCAGGGTGCAGCAAACCCAATTGTTTGGGCAGGGTGCAGTAGTCCTGATTCTTTAGGCAGGGGATGGAGGCAGCAGGGTGCACAATCCATGACTGTGTGGGAGAAGACAGCGGGCAGCAGGGTGCAGCAGCCTTGAATGTGGAGCAGAAGGCAGAGGGCATGTGGGGCAGGTGACTGGTGGCAGTAGACTGCAGCTGCCTCAACTGTGGGTCAGAGACACAGTGCATCAGGATGCCACATAGTGGTTCTAGTTGTACATGTACATGATGTATTTTCACACAGGAACCTCCAAAGAGCTTAAATTTGTGAGTTCTGACAGTACATGTGCTTGAAATACAGTAGCAGAGTGTGACAAGCACCTGTTTGTTAATCTGACATGAAAAATAATGTTCTTACATGATTGTATTTATGAAGCTACATCAAAGATAAACTGTTTCTGTGAATGAACAACATTTATATTTATTTTATATTCATTAAACAGCCCTGTGTTATATAATTAGAAAAAACACTGAGGTTTGATTAGAAAGAACAGAGCTGTGATACAGACAAGCTGATTTCTCACAGAAAAAGATTTCCACTACTTCAATTCAGCATTGAAACTGAAATGATCAGCTTTTTAAAGGAAGAGAATTATATATTTTAAGCCGATCTATCTAAACACAAACCAGAGACTGGGTTTGAAAGGAACCTGGAGAGCTCAGTAAACCATAAACTCTACAGAGTGCTGCTCTGATTGGGAATCTGAAACAGCAAGCTACTCCAAAATGATGTAATCGCACTCTAAGTTTGACTGAGAGGACAGAAATAACTCCACTGTTTTCAGCCACTGTAGAGCAAGGTAACAAATGCTGATTTAAAGAAAACCACAAAACCAAACAGCATGAAATTTTCAGGAAACACTAATCATGACACAAGGACTTGAATTTCAGCTTTTAAAGCTTTTATTAAAAATATGCAAAAACCGTTGCACATGATCTTTAAGAACTTGTGCATTTTTCCTTGGAAAAAAAAATATTTGACCAGTGCTTGTTACCACCTAGCTTGCTTAGCTACCTACTGATGTCCACTTACATACTGCTGTGACTCAGTTGCCAAAGGTCTAGTTTCAGTTTAAGCACTTGTGTATTTTTCCATTAAAAATAAAATGATAGGACCAGTTGGTTGATGTAGTACGTCTCCCTTTGTTGCCACCTAATAGACCTGCTGTCACATCCACATAGGTACTGCTGTGCTGTGACCCAGCTACCTAAAGGGCTCTTTGCAGTTTAAACACTTGCATACTGTATATTTTTTAAAAACAGCTGTGTTCAGTCAGAGAAATATCATATACAGTTGTGTTCCCCCAAGAATAATAAGACAGCATGAACACTAGAGCCTGTTGAGACAGAGGTAAAGTGCTTTTCTGCCCTGTATCCTCACCTGAGTGTGTACCTGGTGCCAAAATAAAAAATGATCTTTGGAAGCTAACTCAACCAAAACAGCAAAGTAGACAATGTCAAGTTCATTACAACTGGTGAAATGTAGCAGGTCCGGTTGGGTTATAAAACTTGATTGCTTCAGTCCTGTGAAATATTCAGGACTGCCAAAGACATCAAGTGCCTCTGCCACATCCTCCTCTCCTTCTCCTCATCATCATCATCTTTGTTAAACTGAGAGGTAAACAGTCCTTTTTTTATTTAATATACTTTGTTTACATTTTTTCCAACTAGAACAGAGACAAACAATGCAATGCATCTACAGGTCCACAGCAATGACTACCCTGGGGGAGGGTATACACAATGCAGTCAAGTTAACAATTGACAAGAATAACTAAACAAGGAATAAAAACAAGGAAACAACTCCTGGTGGGGGACTCAATCATTAGGAGGGGTAGAAATGGGGGAGGAAGGGGAGAGGGAGGTAAGGTGCCTGCCTGGCGCCACTGCTTGGAGGGACAGGAAGCGAATCCTCAGGATCATGGGAGCAGCTGCATGAGGGAGGGAGCTGGATGTCATTGTCCACCTAGGGACAAATGACCTGGCTAGGAATGGGATCAGAGCAGTGCAAGAGGTGTTTGTAGAGTTGGGAAGGGGCCTTAGACAAGTAGTGCATACGGTAACTTCTCGGAGGTGCTGCCTGTCTATGGCAAGGGTGATGCTAGGGTACTCCTCACCAGGGAATTCAATGAATGGTTGAAAAACTGGTGTGGCGCTCAGGGTTTTGGCTTCATTGGGCACTGGGGAGCCACCTGGAGGGATGCAGACCTATACTGGTGCGATGGTCTGCATCTGTCCAAGGGGGAACCAGGATCCTAGGTGAGAGATCTAAATGCTTCATTGGCAAGCATTTAAACTAACCAAGTGGGGAGGCACTGAAAAGGAGCAGGGAAATCTCAGCCTCCCCCCACAAAGCACGGTAATTAGTGAGGTAAACACCAAGGTAGAGAAGTCATTAGGGAGCAGGACAGAGGTAAATGTAAAAAAAGGCAAAGGCAGTAAGGGCAGGAATGGGGCTCAAAGGGGTAAGGCCATCAAAAAGTGGAGGGTGATGAATACCAATGCCCGTAGTCTATGTAACAAGGTCCCTGAACTAGTGGCCTTGATGAAGAGGGTTGCCTGGATATTGTGGCAGTCACAGAAACATGGTACACAGAGAACCATGACTGGGATGTCAACATACCAGGATACACAATCTACAGGAGGGACAGGGAGGGTAAAAGAGGAGGAGGAGTAGCTCTTTATGTAAAAGAAGGGATCAAAGCAACAGAACTAAAGAGTAAACAGGGAGCAGATGAGACACTCTGGGTCACCCTGGAGACAGGAAATGGCACCACAATCCACATGGGGGTTGTATACAGACCCCCATCTCAGGGGGAGGGACTGGACAAGGAAATGATAGAAGGCTTCCTTAGAATGGCAGAAAAAGGGGAGATATTGTTGATGGGAGACTTGAATGTGCCAGATATTAACTGGAGCACCTTTGCTGCAGGCACATCCAAGAGCAGGGTCATTCTTGATGCCCTACAGGGGCATGCCTCAGACAGCTAGTATTGGAACCCACTCAGGAGAGAGCAATCTTAGACCTGGTACTCTCAAATGGGGATGGAGAAAGAATCTCAGATTTAGAAGTGGGTAGCCATCTGGGAACAAGCCACCACCAAACAGTGTGATCACGATAAACACAGCCATACAATCAAGCCATACAAAAGCAAGAGTATTGGACTTTAGGAGGGCTGACTTTGGGAAAATGAGAGAGTGCCTCAGAAAAGCACTAGCAAACAGGCAAGAAGGAGAGGTGGAGGAACAATGGGGCGTAATCAAAACAGCCATCACAGAGGCAACAAGCCTTTGTGTAAAGCAAATCAACAAAACACAACGAAGGAAATAAATGCTATGGTTCTCAAAAGAGGTGGCAGGGAAAGTTAAGAAGAAAAGGCTAGCATTCAGGAAATATAAGGAAACACAGAAGGAGCAGGACGGAGAACTTTATCAGTTAAAGCAGAAAGAGGCTGGGAAGGCAGTCAGAATAGCAAAGGCCCAAACCGAGGAAAGGATAGCCAACTCTGTTAAGAAGGGGATAAGACCTTTCATAGGTACATTAAGGAGTGAATAAAGACCAAAGGAGGGATACTGAGGCTCAATAAAGGGAAGGGAATGTGGTGAGGTGACAGTGAAAAAGCAGGGATACTGAATGAATATTTCTGCTCAGAATTCACAAAGGAAGAGGAGCGGGAGGTACGTAAATCAAACAAGAGAAACACTCTGAAGACGGGGGTCGATACCAGTCCATTTACAGAAGAAAGGGTTCTGAAAGAACTAATAAAATTGAAGGTGGACAAAGCAATGGGGCCTGATGGGATTCACCCAAGAATTCTAAAAGAACTAAGGGTAGAACTAGTGACACCGCTGACTACGTTCTTTAACAAATCATGGGAGGATGGGGTGGTACCTGAGGACTGGAGGAGGGTAGATGTGATTCCTCTTCACAAATGTGGGAGCAGGACAGAGGCAGGAAACTACAGACCAGTTAGTTTGACCTCAGTGGTAGGGAATATGATGGAATCACTTCTGAAGGAAAGAATTGTTGAGTACCTAGAGGCCAGAGGGGCACAGGACCCAAGGCAGCATGGATTCATGATGGGAAGGTCATGTCTGACGAATCTAATAGATTTTTTTGACTGGGTGACCAAAGTAGTAGACCAGGAGGGGCTGTGGACATGGCCTACCTAGATTTTAGCAAAGCATTTGATACAGTCCCACACAAAAGATTAATACACAAGTTAGCCAGCTTTGGAGTGGGTCCCAAGGTGGTAGCCTGGAAAAAAATTGGCTAGACAACAGAACGCAAAGGGTAGTACTACATGGAGTCCACAGTGAAGAAAGGAGGGTTACTAGCGGGGTACCGCAGGGTTAAGTACTGGGACCGGTCCTTTTTAATGTCTTTATAAGTGACATTGCAGAGGAACTGGTAGGAAAAGTATGTCTCTTTGCAGATGACACAAAGATCTGCAACAGGGTTGATACACCAGATGGAGTAGAAAGGATGAGAAGGGACTTGGCAAGGTTGGAGGAATGGTCAAATGTATGGCAGCTCAGATTCAATGCAAAGAAGTGCAAGGTAATGCACCTGGGAAACAAAAACCCAGGGGAAGAGTACACAATGGGGGGTGAGATACTGACAATAGTAAAAATGGAAAGGGACCTGGGAGTAATTATATCAGATGACCTAAAGGTGGTCAAGCAATGTGAGAAGGCAGTAAGGAACGCTGGGGGGATACTGGGGTGCTTAGGGAGAGGCATCAATAGTAGAAAACAAGAAGTTGTTATCCCTCTGTATAGACAGTTGGTGAGACCCCATCTGGAGTACTGTGTGCAATTCTGGAGACCCCATCTCCACAAAGACATAGACAGAGTGGAGGCTGTCCAGAGGAGGGCAACCAAAATGGTGCAGGATCTGCACCAGAAGTCATAAGAAGAAAGACTAAAGGAGCTAAATATGTATATCCTTGAGGAAAGGAGGGAGAGAGGGTACATGCTAGAAACTTTCAAGTACCTCAAGGGAATCAACGAAGTCCAAGAGGGTGGCATCTTTCAGAAAAAGAGATGTGCACGAACAAGGGGGCGCAATCTGAAGATAGAGGGGGGACGGCTCAGAGGTAATGTGAGGAAGTATTTTTTCACAAAGAGGGTTGTGGATGCATGGAACAGCCTCCCTGAGGAGGTCGTGGAGTCAAGAACAGTGGAGGAACTCAAGAATGCATGGGACAGACATAAGGCAGTCCTAGTGGGGAGGTAGGAGGAAGTAAGCTCTTGGTTAACTAGGATCTGCAGCTTATCTGTTAGGTAGGAAAATGGGCAGACTAGGTGGGCCAAGTGTTCCTTATCTGCCATCAAATTCTATGTTTCTATGTAAATACATGCATGTACTATGTCACACGTGAAAGGTCAGAGTGGCATTAAACATCCTAGATTGAGGATGATATATAAAGACTATGAAGTTTCACCGAGCACTTATCAAATGTTTGCATTCCTTTCCATAGACTGGCAATCATTCACTCTAGATGTAAGTTGAGTGAGAATTCTTATAGCCATTCATTGTATGTAATTTAGTGCTGATCAAGCCAGTGTCTTAGTATAGTCCATTTAGCAGATGCTGAAATCATAGTCATATGATTTTTTTTCTGTTAAAGACACAGCGCTGAAGTCCCCTATAAGACATATCTCTGAGATGTAGAGTTCATCCAAACCCAGTTGGGAGTCTGCATTAAGTTTGATTTGTTCCCAAAGACCAATAACCTTGCTGCATTCCCATAAAATATATATGAGAGTGTCTCTTCCCATCCTACACTTTGTAAAAGTGTCATTGTCAAGGTTTCCCATTTTGAACAGTTTGGCTGGTGTGAAATAAAGGTTGTTTAAAACATTGCATTGAGTTAGTCTCAGTGTGTAATTTTTACAATTTTATTTATAAGTATCTCTAAAACATTTGTTGTAAGGTGGATTGTTTAGTAAGGTAGAGGTGTTCTCAATAGGGCCAAGATCCATCTGAGCAGAGACAGGAGCTGTGAAAGATGACCTCATATAGTAGGGAAATCTCATGCCTCTGGGTGGCCATCTATGTTAACTTAAGGATCAGCCTCCTGTGATCTGAATTCCAGGGGGTTGGGACCATATGACTGGTTATCTCATAAATCAGCTGCAAACATTTAAAGGCTCATTTGTTTGGCTGCTAGCAAGTGGTTTGAATTGTTTGACAGGACTCTGGATGTCCCCCACCCACCCCAAGAGCAAGTTGCAACAAAGTCTGAATATCAACCTCAGGCCAGAATGTTGATGTTACAGGACAGTGATCAGTTTTGAAATTTAAAGTGTGTAGCATGGGCTGGGATAGGTCTTCTCTAAGGGTATTTCGAAGGATGTGGAAAAGTTGGCCTTGACTCTGAGAAAGACAACTAGTGCTGATTTTTTGAGATGGAGTGGGAGTTGTTTATAAGAATTATACAGAAGAGAGGCTGGCAAATGCTACTTGTCTTGCACAGCTGAGTTTCAGTGTGAAGCAACTGTGGAATCAAGATTTAATTTCCAAAGGGTGCTGCTATCCTGACTAAGTTCTATTCCGAGTTAAAGAAGTTTATGGGGTAACCAGGATAACCTTATGGAGTCTATATCTTGTTTATAAACCCCCGTAGTTAGTGGCATAATTAGCATTTTGGCTATATTTAGTTTATAGTTAGATAAGGCTCCAAACTCTTGGATAATTGCCAGGGCAGCTGGGATAGACTGAGTTGGGTGGACAGGGTGTAAAAGGATACCTTCTGCATAGACAGAAATAGAGTAATGCTTGGAACATAACTTTATACCCTGGATTGTTGGGGTATTTTTAAGTTTAACAATTAGGGATTCCAGGTCAAGGTTAAACAACACGGGAGAGAGGGGGCATCCCTGCCTCATCCCTGTATATAGTGTTATCACCTTGGAAAGAACTCCATTGCAAAATATCTGGGCCCATGGTTGTGTATACATAAACTTGACCCTCTACTGTAGATAAAGGACTGAAGGAAGCTGAACTCCAGAAGCACAGCAAACAGGAAGTTTCATGAGACTCTAATGCATGCCTTTTCCATGTCCAGGGAGACCAGAGCTGCAGGGACTCTGGGATCTCTGGAGGCGGAAAGAACATGAGCTAGCTTGCGAAGGTGGTCTGCAGAGGTCCTATAAGGCATAAAGCCCACCTGTTCAGGACTGATGAGAGATCCCCATAAAGTGCATATCTGCATGGCTAAGACCTTTGCCAAAATGTTCATGTCCTGATTAATAAGAGAGACAGGATGATAATTGCTACTCTTTCAGTGTCTCTACCTGGCTTTGGAATCAAATTAATCAAAGCTTCTTTTGAAGTGATATCTGACATACCTTCTTTAGGCATAAATGTTGCAGGTCTGAGTCAGAAAGGGAGTGAGCTATGAGGCAAAGGTTTTGTACAATTTGACTGTAATGTAATCATAGAAACATAGAAACATAGAATTTGATGGCAGGTAAGGACCGCTTGGCCCACCCAGTCTGCCCATTTCCCTACCTAATGGATAAGCTGCAGATCCTAGTTAACCAGCAGCCTACTTCTTTCTACCCCCACCCCCTAAAATTGCCTTATGGCTGTCCCATGCATGCTTGAATTCAACCACTGTTTTTGACTCCACAACCTACTCCGGAAGGCTGTTCCATGCATCCACAACCCTCTCTTTGAAAAAATACTTCCTTACATTACCTCTGAGCCGCCCCCATCTTCAAATTGTGCCCCCTTTGTTCTTGCACACCTCTTTTTTTGAAAGATGCTACCCTGTTGGACTTTGTTGATTCCCTTGAGGTACTTGAAAGTTTCTATCATGTCCCCCCCCTCTCCCTCCTTTCCTCGAGGCTATACATATTAAGCTTCTTTAGTCTCTCTTCACTCTCTTCATATGTCTTCTGGTGCAGACCCTGCACCATTTTAGTTGCCCACCTCTGGACAGCTTCCATCTTGTCTATGTCCTTGCGGAGTTTGGGTCTCCAGAACTGCACACAGTACTCCAGATGGGGTCTCACCAGCTGTCTGTACAGAGGGATAACAACTTCCTGTTTTCTACTGGTGATGCCTCTCCCTATGCATCCCAGTATCCCCCCATCCCTTCTTACTACCCTCTCACATTGCTTGCCCACCTTTAAGTCATCTGATATGACTACCCCCAGGTCCCTTTCCATTTTTGTTGTTGTTCGTATCTCACCCCCCATTGTGTACTCTTCCCTGGTTTTTGTTTCCCAGGTACATTACCTTGCACTTCTTAGCATTAAATCTAAGCTGCCATACATTTGACCATTCCTCTAACCTTGCCAAGTCCCTTCTCATTCTTTCCACCCACCCTGTGCATCAACTCTGTTGCAGATCTTTGTGTCATCTGCAAAGAGACATACTTTTCCCTTCAGTCCCTCTGCAATGTCGCTTATAAAGACATTGAAGAGGACCGGTCCTAATACTGAACCCTGCGGTACCCCACTAGTAACCCCCCTTTCTTCAGAGTGGACTCCATTTACTATTACCCTCTGTGTCCTATTCTCCAGCCAATTCTTTACCCAGGCTATCATCTTGGGACCCACTCCCAGGCTGGCCAACTTGTATATTAATCTTTTGTGTGGGACTGAGTCAAATACCTTGCTAAAGTCTAGGTAGGCAATGTCCACAGCCCCTCCCTGATCTACTACTTTGGTCACCCAGTCAGAGAAATATATTAGATTTGTCTGGCATGACCTTCCCATCATGAATCCATGCTGCCTTGGGTCCTGTGCCCCTCTGGCCTCTAGGTACTCGACAATTCTTTCCTTCAGAAGTGATTCCATCATTTTCCCTATCACTGAGGTTAAACTAACAGGTCTGTAGCTTCCTGCTTCTGCCCTGCTCCCACTTTGTGAAGGAATCACATCTGCCCTCCTCCAGTCCTCAGGCACCACCCCATCCTCCCATGATTTGTTAAAGAGGGTAGTCAATGGTGTCACTAGTTCTACCCTAGTTCTTTTAGAATTCTGGGATGATTCCCATCAGGCTCCATTGCTTTGTCCACCTTCAGTTTTAAGAGTTTTCAGAACCCTTCTTCTGTAAATGGGCTGTATCAACTTCTTCATCCAGAGTGTTTCTATTGTTTGTTTTAGGTACCTCCCCTCTTCATTTGTAAATACTGAGCAAAATATTTGTTTAGTATCTCTGCTTTTCACCATCACCTCTGCCCACCCCTCCCCTTTATTAAGCCTCCACTATCCCTCCCTTAGTCTTCCTTCACTCCCTGATGTACCTAAAAAGGTTTTATCCCTCCTCTTAACTGATGACTATCCTTTTCCCTCAGTTCTGGTCTTTGCTGTTCTGACTGCCTTCCCAGCTTCTCTTTGCTTTAACTGATACAATTCTCTGTCCTGCTCCTTCTGTGATTCCTTGTACTTTCTGAATGCTTTCTTTCTCTTGAACCTTCACTGCTACCTCCTTTGAGAACCATAGTGGTTTCTTACATCATTTTGTTTTGTTTATTTGCTTCACACAAAGGCTTGTTACCTCTGTGATGGCAGTTTTTATTATTCCCCATTGTTCTTCCACCCCTCCTTCCTGCCCATTTGCTAGTGCATTCCTTAGGCACTCACCCATTTTGGCAAAGTCAGCCCTCCTGAAGTCCAGTATTTTGCCTTTGTATGGCTTAACTCTATTGCTGTGTTTATTGTGAACCATACTGTTCGATGGTCGTTAGTTCCCAGATGGCTACCCACTTCTACATCTGTGATCCTCTCTTCATCTCCATTTGAGAGGACCAGGTCTAAGATTGCTCCCTCTTGAGTGGGTTCCAACACTAGTTGTCTAAGGCATGCCCCCTGTAGGGCATCTAGAATAACCCCACTCTTAGAAGTGGCTGCTACAACTGCACTCCAGTTAACATCTGGCATATTCAGATCACCCATCAGCAATATCTCCCCTTTATCTGCCATTCTAAGTATACTTTCTATCATTTCCTTGTCCATTTCCTCCCCCTGAGAGGGGGTCTGTATACAACCCCTGCGTGGATTGTGGTGCCATTGCCTGCCTCCAAATTGACCCACAGTGCTTCTTCTCCTCCCTGTTTACCCTTTTGTTCTGTTGCTTTGATTCCTTCTCTTATGTAGAGAGCTACTCCTCCTCCTCTTTTACCCTCTCTGTCCCTCCTGTAGATAGTGTATCCTGGTACGTTTACATCCCAGTCAAGGTTCTGTGTGTACCATGTTTCTGTGACTGCCATGATATCCAGATGTTCCTCCTCCATCAAGGCCACTAATTCAGGAAGCTTGTTACCCAGACTATGGGCATTGGTACTCATTGCTCTCCATTTTTTGATGGCTTTACATTCTGTAGCAGCATCCCCCACTGACCTTTCTACCTTGGTATTTTTCTCATTTAGTACCCTGTTTTGTAGGGGGAGGCTGGGATTTTTCTGCTGCTTATCAGTGCCTCCCACCTTGACTAGTTTAAAAGCTTGCCAATGAAGCATTTAAACCGATTGCCCAAAAGACTTGTTCCTTTCCTGGACAGATGCAGACCATCCTGTCAGTATAGGCTGGTGTCCCTCCAGGTGGAATCCCAGTCCCCAATGAAGCCAAACCCCTGTGCTCCACACCATTTTTCAACCATTCATTAAACTGCATGGTGCAAAGTACCCTCGCCTCACCCATGCCACTGACAGGCAGCACCTCTGAGAAGGATACTGTGAATGCTGTCTTAGACCCTCCCCAACTCTACAAAGTCCTTCTGCACTGCTCTAATCTCATGATGAGCCAAGTCATTTGTCCCTAGGTGGACAATGACGTCCAGCTCAGACTCCCATGCAACTGTTCTTGTGATCCTAAGGATGCGCTTCCTGTCCCTCCAAGCCATGGCACCAGGCAGACACCTTACTTCACTTTTCCCTGCTCCCCCCAGTTCTATCCCCCTAATAATTTAGTCCCCCACCAGGAGCTGCTTCCTTTCCCTGTGGTGCCCTCTGCCTCATTCCTGAGGGCCTCCCTTGTGACAGTTGTCTGCACCCTCCTTAGTCTCCTCTGTGGGTGCATCCATAGGGGAACTATGCTCCCCCAGAATGGTGTATGGATTGTGGAGTGGTACAGCTGACTGGGTGTGCCTCTGTTCCACCACTCTTACCCTCCCTGAGTCCACTGTGGTCCAACTGCTGTGCTTTCTTTGCTACCTCTGAGGTAGTAGTGGTAGCTCTGGTACTCCCTGGATGGGGGGTTTCCTTACTACTGTCCAGTGCGGCCTGAAGACAGGCAACTTCCTCCCTCAGGGCAGATAGTTGTCTGCAAACAGGGCAGTAACTCATCCTCCAGAAAGACTCCCTGAAGACTGCTGTCCCACAGCCATTACGTTGCACTACTCCCCACATAACTGTCTACCTTGTTTAGTTTTAGTTGTGTGTGTGTGTGTGTGTGTGATTGGTTTGTTATATAGAAATATATGTATTTATATAATGTGTATGCTTATATTGTCAGTGCAGTGTGCTAGAGAGGATATGACAGTGATATGCACCTTGCCCTCTTGAGGAAACAGTATTCAGCCCCTGTGGGTTTAAACACTTCCTGCACTGAAAATCATAACAATTGTAACAAATGTAAAGCAAGGTCCACTTCCCTCTGTTGATTGAAAGACTGCCTTTTCTGTTAATTCTAAGTTCCTTATTTCACCCTTCAGTTAGAAGTATCCTTCACCTGAAGAATGTTAACTTTCCTAAGGAATCTGCTTCAAACCAAAGACAATTGTAAATTGTAAGGTTCACCTCCCTCTGTTGTGAGCACAACTCTCTTTCTTGCAAATCTTAAGGCCAGTGTTGCAGCTTCCAGCCAGAGGTAGCTTCACCTAAAGACCATTAGGTTATCCTAGGAGCCTTATCCATTGCAAATGAATTCATTTATAGCCATCAATACTTCCTTTTGGGACATGTGTGCTTCTAGCCTATGATGTTGTTCCAGTGATAGAGCAGGGAGGATATAGCTGCATCATTTGGGGGCTATTGTATAGAGTTTGGTAGAAGAGAGCAAATTTCTGGGCTATAGATGAGGGGATGTTTGTAAAGTATCATCTGATGCAGATCTGATACTCTTAATGAATTGGACATCCTCCTGTTTTTTAAGTCTGAAAGTCATCAAATGATCAGCCTTTTCTCCCTACTCCATGTATGTGGTCTGTGTTTTAAACAGGGCATGTTTTGCCTGCTGTCTGATGCTAAGCTCATATTTATCTTTTAAACAGCTGAATTCCACTATGGTGGCATCTGAAGTGGAGGGTCCTAGTTTGGATTCCAATTGCATGATATGGCAGAGCAGCTCCAGAGCTTCTTTACTCCTTTTGAATTTTCTTTTAGAAGATAGGCAAATTTATTTGCCATGTATGGTACACTTGAATGCCACCGAAATAATGTGTGGTCACATGCAATGCTTTAGCATTATGCATAAAGAAATTTTGTTTAAGGTGATTAACTATGTGTTTGTTTTGCAGTAATTGGCCAGTAAGTCCTCATAAGGAGTTTGTGTCAGTACCCGGTGGGGGGGGGGGGTGCATGTTGCATAAGGACTGTGGAGTGATCTGAAATTACTTGGGCCAGTATTTGACATGAATGAAGGCCATGTATTAGGGAGCAACTAAGGAGGAAATAATCTTTGCGGGAGATGGAGGCATGAGGTGTTGAAGAAGAAGGTATAGTCTTTAGTGTAGGGCTCTAATGTTCACCAGGGATCAAATAATAGGTCTAATGGTCCTTAAAATCTCCTAGGGCCTATTGGCCAGGTGATAAGCCCCTCTTTCTATTACCTGAACTATCAAATTCATTATTAACTACCAGGTTCCAATCTCTGGCAACAATAAAGGGGAGGCAAAGATAAGGCAGAGGGGGGGAAATGCTACAAGTATCGATGGCTGAGAGGGACCTGGGGGTGGTGGTGGATGTCAAGATGAACAACTCGGAGACTTGTAGAAGGGCAGCAGCCAAGGCCAACAGGATGCTGGGATGCATCGCTAGGGGGATCACCTCCAGAAGGAGGGAAGTGATACTCCCTCTGTATAACTGCTTGGTGAGGCCGCACTCAAGTACTGCATGCAGTTTTGGAAGCCACACTTAAAGAGGGACATTAGACTCCTGGAGAGGGTCCAGAGGAGGCAACCAAAATGATTTGGGGCTTGGGGACAGGACCCATGAGGAGAGGCTCAAGAGCTAAATATGTACACATTGGAAGAGAGAAGGGACCGGGGGACATGATAGAGGCCTTCAGGTACATGAAGGGGGTAAATAGGGGAGGAACAGTCAGGGTGCTTCAAAGGAAGGAGGAGGGGGCCACTAGAGGGTATGGGTGGAAGCTGGGGGGGGCAGATTCAGGGGAGAAAGGAGGAGGTGCTTCTTCACTGAGAGGGTGGTGGAGACATGGAATGCACTGCCTAGGGGGCTGGTGGAGGCAGAGATGGTGGAGGGGTTCAAGAGGGGGTGGGACAGGTACAGGGGAAGGGTTCTGGAAGCAAAATCCAATGCAGAGAGAATATCCGGAACTGGGAAGGGAGAAGCCAGAGAATTGAAAGGGGGGCAGCAAGGTCAGCTCCCAGGGTGGGGGCTGACCAAATGAGCAGACACAAAAGACCGTTAGGCCTATTCTGCTGGCATTTTAGTATGTTAGTATGTTAGTAAGGAGGTCTGTAAAAAGCCAGGGTTATCAAGTTTTGGATCATACACATTTCCTGAAAGGACTTCCAGATTGTCTGAGTGGCCTTTTAGAAATAGATATCTACCATTTTGATCTGCAATAGCTTGATCTAATTCAAATCAAGTATCTTTACTGATATAAGTCTACCCCAACCATTCTTTTCTGAAGCAAACAGCTTCCTCTTAACAGAGATGTGTTTCTTGGAGCATGGCAATTTCAGCTGAATGCCTCTTAATATGTTTAAAGATTTGATGGCATTTGACCCTTTCCCTTGCACCTTTCAAGTTCAAAAAAAGATATCTAAACTGTGCTGCCCATTAGGAGAGAACCATATTTGTTTAGGCTGGGATGTAAAGGGAGAGGCACCACCAGCAGAAAACAGGAAGTTGTAATTTCTCTGTACAGACAGTTGGTGAGACCCCATCTGAAGTACTGCATCCAGTTCTGGAGATCCCATCTCCGCAAGGACATAGACAGGATGGAGGCAGTCCAGAGGAGGGCAACTTAAATGATGCATGGTCTGCAAGAGAAGCCATACAAGGAGAGACTAAATGAGCTTAATACCCTTGAGGAAAGGAGGGAGATGGGGAACATGACAGAAACTTTTAAGCACCTCAGTGGAATCAACAAAGTCCAAGAGGGTAGCATCTTTCAGAACAAGAGATGTGCAAGAACAAGGGGACACAAGTTGAAGATAGAGGGGGGACGGTTTAGGGGCAATGTGAGGAAGTATTTTTTCACAGAGAGGGTGGTGGATGCATGGAACAGCCTTCCTGAGGAGGTTGTGGGGTCTAAAACTGTGGGAGAATTCAAGAATGCATGGGATAGACATAAGGCAATTCTGGTGGGGGGTAGGAAGAAGTAGTCTGTTGGTTAACTAGGTTCTGCAGCTTATCCTGTAGGTAGGGAAATGGGTAGACTAGGTGGGCCAAGTGCTCCTTACCTGCTGCCAAAGTCTATGCACCTGTATTATATAATGGTTATGGTTTAGTGGATGATAAAATTGCCTTGTCTTGCCCAGTATAATGCCCCTCCCCTGCCCTCCCATCCCCAACAGTAAACTCAGTATACATAACAAACATGAAGAACATCAATAAAGTGAAGTGATAAACAAGTACAATACAAGAGTGGATAAACAGTATTTTGCCACAATTCCAAGTTGTGTGGGAGCTAAGATGAGTAAAGAACAGTAAACAAGTATCCCACCATATTGTGAGACAAGAACCCTTATGCGGGTTACAGATGGTCCCCCGTCCTGGTGACAGCAGCTCTTCAGATCGGTCTATGAAGACAGCCAGAGCTCATCTCACTGGACACCAGGAAGACCACCAGAAAGTGCCCATAAAGTAAAGAGCACCCAAAATATCCTCCTATACCAACAAAGGCCAAGCAATGAAGAGCACCCCTCATGTATCACAGGTGAAATTTACATCCCTTTGCAGTCATCTAAGAGATAGGGAAAGTCCAAGTTAATAACAAGAACTTTGCTAGCTCCCATGTAATACCGCAATGAATTTGTTTAATAAGCATTCCACTTTGATCTACGGCAGTCAGGTGGATGGGGTGCAGGATCCAGGAGGCAGCTACAACAAGAAGGGAAGGATAGAATTAACAATAAGAAAGTAGTAGGAAGCATGCTTGTAAAGCACCCCTCCAGGAACTATGCATGCCAAACCATTGCTCCAGTACCCACCAATGTGGGGTAACATTGGTCACAACAGGCAACCAAAAAAGATACTAGTTAGTGTGGTCAGAGTGAGGATAGCTATCTTAGAGAGTGGAAGTGTGAGTGCTGAAAGAAGTATCAAACTTGATAGAAGAAGCAAAGGTCTCTGGGGAATGTGTGGGCTGGATGTCCCATGCGTATAGGACTCCATCCCACTTTCCCACAGTAAGTTCACTATTCTGTAAAAGAATCTGCACCATAGGGCTG
This sequence comes from Neoceratodus forsteri, assembly GCA_016271365.2. NCBI lineage: Eukaryota > Metazoa > Chordata > Ceratodontiformes > Ceratodontidae > Neoceratodus > Neoceratodus forsteri. The sequence goes on along the minus strand of CM028132.1, from coordinate 640,052,056 downwards.
TGCATGGACTGAGTAGTATTTCCTGAATACCACAAATAGTGGGCTCGCTGAATATTTGGATGGACATCCCGAATAGTCCACTAATCGGCCACTATTCAGGATGTACTATTCTGTGGGTGAGATTTAAAAATCTCACAGAGCTTCGCAGGCCAATCAGAAGCTGTTTTTGGAGCTCACAGCCAGGAACACCATGTGATCTCACTCTGAGTGTGTAGATGAGAGGAGACAGTCATTTTCTGAGAGAGGTAGCTCTGCTTAGTTTACAACTTGTAACTTATATAACTGTTTAAAAAACATTTTTTGTGTGATCCAGTTTTGACATCTGATAACCCTCTGACTGCATTTGACTGCAGTTTTGATTTTTACCCTTGAAACTGGGCTCATTGACAAGGAAAAGGAGATTATGTGTGTGTGAGTGAAAGTGTGTGTGTGTGTGTGTGTGTGTGTGTGCGCGTGCATGTGTGCGTGTATGTGCGTGTGCCGCTGACTCCCCTCCCTACTGCTTATAGTTTCACAGCTCAGCTGAAGCAGTGTGAGTTGATTTTTTGCAGAAGAACCTTTCTGTTCTATACTCATTTCTTATCAAGATTTCTATTTTGTCAGTAAAGTCATACTTGGCTTTTGCATGTAGTGAGCAACTGTTACTGGGCTCAGTAACAGTGAGTGGTTCAAGTTTTTGCTGACTGCCCATCCCCACTGATGTGCTTAGCTTTTTCTTCCAAATCCACACACAGCCCCAGTGTGATTTTCTATTTCTTTTGCGAAGTAAATTTGTAGTTTGCTGTTGTCAGGTTCAGAGCTCGGTTCCCTTCATGACTTGAGGTGTGATTGTCATCTGACTCCCTCTTGTCTGTGTCACAGCTCACCATGGCACATACATCGTCTATGCATGCGTTGTATTGTTGTTCTTGTAATCTGCATCCTACAAGTGCATGCAGGGTTGTCTGCATGCTTTTTTTTTGTGATTTAAAAAGCATTGAATTTTTTCTCAATGGGTCAGGCTTGACCCATTGAATTGTTACTAACTGTGGTCTGGTTCTTGGCTCAGTTCCCTGTATGACTGAGTGAGGAGGGTGTGGCAACTGTCTCCTCCCTCCACAAGCTCACTGCACCTGAGTGGCATGTGCATGTGAGTTTTTCCTTTTTTGTGTGTCTTTACCCCTTGTGTGTGCAGGGCTGTGTACATGTAAATTTTCTGTAAACTGCTTCACTATTTCTGTGTGTCAGGTTTGGCTCACTGGGCTCTGTGTCTTGTAACTTGTGTGGCGTACCATTCAAAGCTTGATTTTCTGTACTGTACGACTGCATGACTGACACTGTATGACTAACAAGTTGTTTGCTGACTCCATCTCTCTTTAGTATAAGCCTGTCTTTATAAGCTGCTACTTGAGCAGTGTGGGTATTATTGTTTTTTGCAAGAAGCACCAACATAAACAAAAACACTAATCACAAATACACAGTAAGTTACAGATCATGCCTCATCAATCCTGTAAATGTGTGTGGTCCATCCACAGCAAGCCATCTTTACCACCAGTCATAAGCGGTGAGGCACAGTGTGCTAGAAGGTCAGTTCGTATTCACCACTCTAAAATAGTTTTCTCCCCGATAAGCCTTCAGGTTCTGGTGTCAGTAGGATTGGGGGTAGTACTAGTACTACTATAACCACAACAGCTACTACTACTACTACTACTACTAGTACTGCATTTGCTTTTCCTTTATAGTTCTGATTGTTTAATATTGGATTCTCTTGTTTTATTTAATCTGTACAGCGCCTTGATTTTGAAAGGCGCTCTAAAAATAAACATGAATTGAATTGAATCATTATATGAAAGTAGGAGGGCTTTACAGCTGACATCTCCAGTCATGCAAGAAAATGAACCCACCCCCCCACTACCAGTGGTAGCGCTATTCACACAACTGCCACCATAGACGCTACATTGCCTATCAGTGTGCTCCTTCCCGCCACCACCAGTGCCATGATTTCAGCAACCAGAGCAAATCCTTTGTGTACTGTTGACACCACCACTGCCATAACAGTGTTCACTGTTATATGTGCTCCTTGCACAGCCACTGTCACCACAACCTTTGTCTCCATTGGCAGTCCTAAGTGTACTGCTGTCATCAGGACTAGTGCTGCCAGTATTACAGCTAGCTGTTATATGATGCCAATTTCTTTGACTGTAACTCCTAATAGTAATTCTGGCACCAGGACTATTGTTGACATTGCTACCACCTTGCTCACTGTGCCCATGATCATAGGTTCTGTGAATAGTACTGACCCCAAGACTGTTACAATAACCACACCAATTTTGTTGCCAAAACATACTGTTGCTCAGCCTTGTAGGTTTCCTCTCACCACATTTCCTTTTGTTGATGTGGAGGATTCAGAGGAAGAGCATTTTTCTGGTTCTGAATAATTACCAGAGTCACAAGAATTGCTCAATTCATCATCTGACAGTGATGCCCACCTAAGTGAATTTGGCAATGAGGCTGAATATACAGCATATCTAAGTGACAAATGTGAATGTGAAACTACCAAAAAATACACTATTGTTCATCATGGCAAGCAAGCTGGTCATGATCACCCTCCTCCTCCTCCTAAAAAAAACAAACAGTCCACCCTGTCCTTTCAAAGAGTTGTATCAACTCCATCAGAAACACAAAGTAGTTCTACAACTATATCTGTTGTGGAGAATGAAAGGGGCACAGCAGCTGCATCCGCTGCACCAAGGTCTGATAAGGGGAAAGGGGCAAAACATGGCCATGGTCACCCTATTGGGTCCAGCACTTCCACTGTCAGTGAGGGAAAAAGTGTGGTGTGGCTGTACTTTAGTGTTGTAAAACATGATGCAACAAAGGCAGTATATTTCATGTGTGACTATACTAAAAACCTTTCAATTCTCACAACAACAGCAGTGATGAACCATCTCTGAATAAAATATCCCCATGTGCTTCAAAGATCCACAGTGGTTCCTCCCCACTCCACAACATGTGACTGTCAGCCCCTCTTCTGGTACTAGTCCAGTAGATGCACAAAGTATTGGAAGTGATTCTGTTACTGAAACAGATAATGTGCCCTCTACTCCCCCTACACCACTTATAACGCATCCCTGTACAGGAGCATCACCCATTGTGCCTTCTGCTCAACTGTCTATTACTGTAACACCCTCCACCATGAGTTCAAAGTCAAAATCAACGTGATGTGGTACCTCTTTGACTACACCCATCATGAAAGCCTTCCATGCCCACACCAAATACCAGGCATCACACCAAACAGCACAACAGATTACCAGTTTAATTGGTGAGATGATGGCCTTGGATCTGCAGCCATTTTCCATTGTTTAAAACAGGTTTCCAAAGGCTGCTGCAGCATTTGCACTCCAGGTATAATATACCATCATGGACCTCATTTTCACGTACTATAGTACCCAACATTTATCATAATTTGAGGAAGGAAGTTGGCAGACTACTAGCACAGGTTGTTGGTGGGGTTTTCCACTGTACAACCGACATATGGACCAGCATGAATTCAAATCATGCATATATGTCACTGACAGCACACTGGTGTGTTGCAGATGTGGTAGTCACTAGTAGTGATGGTGGTACTGGTGCTTGTTCTGTCTTTTCCCTCTCTCCCTGCAGGTCTGCCTTGCTAAATGTCAGTGTTATGGAAAAGGATCACTGGGCTATAAACATACTGTCATTCCTGCAAGAGATGTTGAGCTCATGGACTGATGGCAACAATTTGCAGGTAGGGTTTGTGGTCACAGACAATGTCACAAATATGATAAAAGCACTTAGAGATGGCAATTTTGAGAGGATATGCTGCTTTGCTCATACAGTAAATTTGGTGGTGACAAAGGCTTTGGCAAACACAGCAGAGGCAGATCACACAGTCAAAGTAGTCAGAAGCATATGTAGCCACTTCCGTCACTCTGTGAAAGCCACAAACCATCTGCATCAGTTACAAGAACATCTTCAAATGCCACAGCATCATCTCATTCAGGATGTACAGATCCGATGGAATTCCACCTACTACATGCTGCAAAGGCTTCTGGAGCAGAAGCAGGCCCATCATGAGATAAGCATGGAAACTGACATGGGGGAGTCCTCGGACATCAGGACTGAGCTGTGATTGAGGGCTTGTTAAAGGTTTTAGTCCCATTTGAAAGGCACACTTATGTCCTAGCTCTGATTCTGAACTGCTAAGTCAGGCAATTCCTGCTGTACAGATCCTGAAAAAAGCCATGAGGAGATTCAGTGAAAATGCTGAGAAAGATCCAAACCAGACCTCATGACCACTGATATCCTTGGTGGAAAACCTCACCACATAACTTGAAGTTAGATTCTCTGATCTCTGTTCCAATAAAAAAAATTTGTTTGCCACTATGTTGAACCCACGTTTCAAGTGTGAGCTACTACACCTTATAATGCCCACTCAAAGTGTTACAGAGCTTCAGAAGCAGATCAAATCAATCAATCAATCAATCAAAATCTTTATTTATCCAAGCGGGCACTATTGAGCAAGGCTCATTTGCAAGGTGTACCTGGTCATGAATACATCAAAGTACAGTACAGAAGCAGGTATACAAAAAGCAATAATATAAAAGGGAGAAAAAGTATATACAGTGTATACAGTACAGTACAAGGTTGAAATAAATAAATAAATAAAACAGCATTATTTTACAATTGAAGAAGTCAGCAGATGTACAATCAACCATAGGCATACAGGGGTTATAAGCAGATATCTTTTGAGTGAGGCAGCCGGCAACTACACATATAGGGGAAAGAGGCCATCTATGGGGTGGCAGGTTAGAGAGGTAAAGAGGAGGAGGGATATATTACCAATGACTGGGGGAAAAATTTAGCTAAAACCACAGAAAGTGACAATGGCTGTCGTGTACTTGTTTATTATGACAATGATGGAGGAGGGATAGATAATTGGGACACTACTATGGATGGGGTGGGACTTTAGCCAGGCTGGAGTGGACAGGGAAGGGTGGGTGCAGCAGGAAGAGTTAATAGGGAAAGAGTGAGAGCCAGGGTAGAAACATGGTGAGCGTCAGGATGGAAAGGAGGAGTTGTGGAATTAGTGGGCTAGCGGTGAGGAAAAAAACATTTGCAAGGTGCTTTCATGTAGCAATCGTAGAGTGCCTTGAAGATATTCAGGCTAACAGGGCAGCTCAGCTTCAGGTTCCTTTGTAAACCATTCCACAATGTGGGTAAAGAGAAGCTTAGAGCAGCTTTGCTGAAACAAGTTTTGACCCTTGGAACTTGAAGGGCAATTAGAGAACAGCTCTTTAGAGCGTAGGAGCCTAACACACTCTGGGGAATACAATCTGAGACATATGAGGGAGCTTGTTGGTCACCGCTCTGAATGTCCATAGGGTGGAACTTCTATTCCTTCTATAGTGAAGGGATGTCCAGCCTAACAATGAGTACAGGGAGCAGCGGTGTGTGGAAAGTGAAAGGCCAGTAATGAACCTGATAGCTCTGTGGTAGAGGGTGTCCAACTTAGCCAGTGCAGAGGCAGTGCAGTGGCTGTAGAGCAGGTCCACAAAATCTATTAAAGATAGGAAGGTAGCTTGAACCAGTTGAATCTTTGCCTCCTTTGTGAGCAGGTGGTTACTTTGTAGGATAGTCCTAATCTTTGCCTTAGTTTCTTCTGTAGTTCTTCGAGATGGTCGGCAAAGTAAAGTTTATGATCGAGCCAAACTCCTAGATATTTGAATTTAGCTACATACTCTAGTGTTTCTCCAAGAACAGGGGTAATTTGTGGGATAGACCCCCCCAGCAGGATTTGCCGCATGCAAGGAGGGGGGGAAGAGCATGGCTTTTGTCTTTTTCACATTGAGCAAAAGCTTTTTGTTTATGAGCTGGTATTGTAGAAGGTTAAATTCAGCTTGGAGGTCTTCACAGGCTGCTTCCAGCGTGGGACGACTCAAGTACAGTACAGTGCCATCTGCAAATAAGTGGATGTTGGCTTTTTTGATGGGGTCATTGATGTTGTTTATACGGACATATGAACATACGAAATTTGCCAGCAGATAAAGGCCTAGAGGTCTATCAAGTCTGCTTGAATGTGCAGCTAGCACCCCTTATTCTGCAGCTGTCCCTTCCTTCCACTCTTCCCCTTCATTGACCCTCCCCCTTGTCCTGTACCATCCCCTTTTGAAGCAGTCCACTGTTCTACTGGATACCACTTCTGCTGCTAATGCATTCCACCCAGCCACCACCCTCTCTGCAAAAACGTGTCTCCTCATCTCCCTCCTGAATCTTCCTCCCTCCAGTCTCATATCATGGCCCCTGGTGTCCCTCCTCCCTCCCCTCCTTACTTTGACCAGCCCCTCTGTACCTGTATTGTTTATTCCTTTCATGTACTTAAAGGTTTCAATCATGTCCCCCGTCCCTCCTCTCCTCCAGTGAGTACATGTTCAACTCCCTCAGCCTCCTCTCGTATAAGTCCCCCAGCCCCATGATCATCTTTGTCACCCTGCACTGCACCCCCTCCAGTAATTTAATGTCCCTCTTCAGATATGGGCGCCAGTACTGCACACAGTACTCCAGGTGCGGTCTAACTAATGACCTATAAAGTGGCAGAATCACCTCCTCCCTCCTCGAAGATATACCCCTTGCAATACAACCCAGCATTTTGTTGGCCTTTGCAGCTGCCTTCCTACATTGTGCCGAGTTGTTCAGTGACCCTGTAATGAGCACCCCCAGATCCTTCTCCTCCTCTGTCTGGGCTAGCTGCACTCCCCCCCAACTGGTAACCTATCCTTGGGTTCTTTATCCCAAAATGCAGCACCTTGCACTTTTTGGCATTAAACCCCAGTTGCCAGGTGTCTGACCAGGTTTCAAGCTTTGCCAGATCATCCTGCAACCCCTGCCATCCCCCTAGGTCATCCACTACTGCTCCTACCTTGGTATCATCAGCAAACAGACTGATCTTGCTCTTGATGTCCAATGGTATGTCTGCAATGAACATCCCAAACAATACTGGTCCCAACACCAAGCCCTGTGGAACACCTCTCATCACTACCCTTGGGTGTGAGAGCTCCCCACCCACCACCACCCTCTGATGCCTTCCCTGAAGCCAGTTCCCTACCCATCTCACCAGCTTTGCACCAACCCCTATGCCTACTAACTTACTTCCCAGCCTTCCATGCGGTACCAAGTTGAATGTCTTACTGAAGTCCAGATACAGGACATCCACTGCATGGCCCCTGTCCAGTTGCCTAGTCAACCAGCCATAGAACTCCACCAGGTTGGTTTGGCAGGATCTTCCCTGCATGAAGCCATGCTGTCTGCTGTCCTGTAGTCCTTTGGCCTGTAGGAGGGCTACCAGCCTCTCCTTCAGGATAGTCTCCATTAGCTTACCCACGATGGATGTGAGACTCACTGGTCTGTAGTTTCCTGGTTCATCCTTGGGGCCACTCTTGTGGAGGGGCACCACATGAGCCATCCTCCAGTCCTGAAGTACACACCCTGAATGTAGTGAGGCATTAAATAGGTCTGCCAAAGGCCCTGCAAGGACCTCTGCCAGCTGCCAGTTAATGTAGACTGCAAAGAAGAGGGGACCAAGGATAGAGCCCTTTGGCATGCCCCTCAGCATAGGTTTTAATGGAGAAAGGTCACCTTCAGCTTTAACATGCTGTTTCCATTCTCCGAGGTAGTCTGCAAACCAGAACATAGATTTATGGTCCAGACCTAAGGTGCTTAGATGTGCTCAGAATTTAGCTTCTGCATGCTTGGGTTGGTGAGACCAGCCAGTAACCCTATTGATGAGCCAGTGTCAGAATCACAAACCAAAAGCAGAACTGAAAACTTTGAGAAGAAGGGTTCAGTTGGGCTGAACTCAGCTCACCACTACAGGCTGAGCAACAGACGAGAACCGAACAGAACAGCAGCCACTGTTAGTCCCCAATCTGTTGAACAGTTATTTCAATGAACCTCTGGAGAAATTCTCCATAAATCCAATGGAGGACTGGATTAAAAAAGATGAAAGCATCTCCTCACTTGACACAGTTGGCCCTTAAATATATCTGTTGCCCCCCCCCTACCAGCGTTCCATCTGAACAAATGTTCAGCACTGCTGAGGATGTGGTGGAACTTCACTGATCCTCACTTTAGCCAGTACATGTGGAACAACTGGTGTTTATAAAAAATAAACCTACCTCAGCTTGGGTACACACATGACCACTAAAAATGCATTAAATAATCTTTTCGTGCTGGAAACAACATTTGTGTGTTGTAGCATGGACCCATACACAATCTATTCTGTGTTTACCATCATTGTTCAATTAAGCAAATAAGCACAACATGTTAACATTTTGTCAAACATGTTCATATTCATAGTCATACTAACACAAATCTGTGGCCAGCTCACTTTTTATTCATTACTTGCACTGTCATGGTGTATTCTTTTGAAAGTGCATGCCCTGCAGTGCCCAGTGCCTTAAACTGCCACCCACCTATTGTCTGCTATTCCTAATAAACAAATCCTCCACTGGTGTTGCTACTTCTCTCATCCCCTGTGTTGCTACCCGTATTCCAACCATCACTTTAACAGCTTTCCAGATGCCAGTTACCAGTGTGGCATCACCAGTCTCAGTATTTCGATCACCTGAAATATGCCAGTTACAAGTGTGGCATTACAAGTCTCAAGTATTTCACATGCCTGAAATATTCCAGTTACCAGTGTGGCATCCCCAGTCTTAAGTATTTCACATGCCTGAAATATGACAAGCAGTTATCAGTGTGGCATCACTAGTCTCAAGTATCTCCCATGCTTGAAATATGCCAGTTACCAATGTGGCATCACCAGTCTCAGTATTTCCCATGCCTGAAATATGCCAGTTACCAGTGTGGCATCACCAGTCTCAAGCATTTCACATGCCTGAAATATGTCCGGCAGTTACAAGTGTGGCATCACCAGTTTCAGTATTTCCCATGCCTGAAATATGCCACTTACCAGTGGGGCATTACCAGTCTCAGTATTTCCCATGCCTGTAATATGCCAGTTACCAGTGTAGCATCACCAGTCTCAGTATTCCCCATGCCTGAAATATGCCAGTTACCAGTGTGACATCACCAGTCTCAAGTATTTAAATGCATGAAATGTACTGGTTACCTGACTACCAGCAGTTTGTACCATTGCTTCAAGTGCACTCCTGCAATAAGTTGTTGATGCTGCTGCTGCTGGTGTCTTACTTTTGTCCAGACCTGTACCATTAATACCATTTCATTTACCATGTTCAATCAGCAATAATGATGAGGAAGAAGTCTGGGACATATTAATGATGACCGATGGCTGCAAAGCCACAGTCTGATGTTTCTCATCTTTGAGTAACACATTGTGTCCTACCAGCAAAAGTAACACATCAGGTACGACTGGCAAAGATAAGTAAAATGTTCAATCTATTAATTGTTTTCTTTCTGTTTTAATGCTGTCCTCACAGCTGTCCCTCTCAGCTCTGAAGGTAAGATGTGAATTTGTATGTTGGTCTGTTGAAGTTACAGTGCTATCCTATAGACTTAATTATGTGTTATTACTTGCTTTTCTTAATGGCCACAATTCTTTGAGAATCCAGCATATGTTATTCTTGTAGTGCCCACTGAGAGGTTTGTGACCACATATAGATTGTCGCTTAACTCCAGATATTGCCAGAGTTATGGCCTGTTGAAGTTACAGTGTTATCCTATAGACTTAATTATGTGTTATTACTAGCTTTTCTTAATGGCCACAATTATTTAAGGGTCTGGCATGTGTTATTCTTGAAGTGCCTGCTCAGAGGTTTGAGACCACATATAGACTGACACTTAACTCCAAATATTGCCAGAGGTAATTCCTGTTGAAGTTGCAGTGTTATTCTATAGACTTAATTATGTTCTATTACTTGCTTTTCTTCATGGCCACAATTATTTAAGGGTCTGGCATATGTTATTCTTGTAGTGGCCGTGAGAGGTCTGTGACCACATATAGATTGTCCCTTAACTCCAGATATTGCCAGAGTTATGGCATGTTGAAGTTACAGTGTTATCCTATAGGCTTAATTATGTTTTATTACTTGTTTTTCTTCATGGCCACAATTATTTAAGTGTCCAGCATATGTTATTCTTGTAGTACCTTTGAGATCTTTGTGACCATATATAGATTGTCACTTAATTATACTTATTGACAGAGTTATAGCTTCTTATACTTCCAGTGTTATCCTAGGGGAAACTGCATGCCCATGATAAACTCTTTTCCTTGGCATCCTCCTCCTGAAGCACCATCACCACAAACCAGCTTCTGGCACCAGTGTACAAGTCAAAGTGCCATGACCTCTGCATCCTCCTCCTGAACTACACACCAGGCTCTGGCACCAGTGTATACTACAAGCCAAAGTGCCATGACCTCTGCATCCTCCTCCTCCTGAAGCACCAGCAGCACAATACAGCCTCTGGCACCAGTGTACAAGCCAAAGTGCTGGGACCTCTGCATCCTTCTCCTCCTGAAGTACCAGCAGCACAATACAGTCTCTGGCACCAGTGTACAAGCCAAAGTGCCGTGACCTCTTCATCCTCCTCATGAAGCACCAGCAGCAGAAGACAGCCTCTGGAACCAGTGTACAAGCCAAAGTGCCATTACCACTCATCCTCCTCCACCTGAAGCCATTTTAAGGAGTTCTATAGCAATTCTCCATTAAGGCAACTTATCTGGCCAAATGACAAATACTGAGTAATGAATAACGAATACCCGGGACCCGGATACTGAATATTCAGCCGAATATTTGGGAAATGGTATTTGCACAGCCCTACTGCACCCCTCATAAATACAGAATGGCTTGAACCACATTGAGGTATGTTAGGTGCTGCAAGAAACATAGAAACATAGACTTTGACAGCAGATAAGGACCACTTGGCCCACCCAGTCTGCCCATTTCCCTATCTACTGGATAAGCTGCAGATTCTAGCTAACCAACAGCCTACTTCCTGCCACCCCCCAATACAAATGCCTTGTGTCTGTCCCATGCATGTTTGAATTCCCCCACTGTTTTAGCTACAATAACCTCCCCAGAAAGGCAGTTCCACGCATACACCACTCTCTCCATGAAAAAAGATTTCCTCACAGTACCCCTGAGCCTCGCCCCTCTATCTTTAAATTGTGTCCCCTTGTTCTTACACATCTCTTTTTCTGAAAGATGCTACCCTCCTGGACTTTGTTGATTCCCTTGAGGTACTTGAACATTTCTATAATGCCCCCCCATCCCTCCTTTCATCAAGGGTATACATATTAAGCTCTCTCAGTCTCTCTTCATATGATTTCTGATGCAGACCCTGCACCATTTTAGTTGCCCTCCTCTGGACTGCTTCCATCCTGTCTATGTCCTTGCATAGACGAGGTCTCCAAAACTGCACACAGTACTCCAGATGGGGTCTCACCAACTGTCTGTACAGAGGGATAACCACTTTCCTTTTTCTACTTGTGATGCCCTTCCTATGCATCCCAGTATCCCCTGGCTCTCCTTACTGACTTCTCACATTGCTTACCCACCTTTAGATCATCTGATATGACTACCCCAAGTTCCGTTCCATTTTGTTGTTGTTAGTACCTCCCCTGCTATTGTGTACTCTTCTCCTGGGTTTTTGTTTCCCAGGTGCATTACTTTGCACTTCTTTGCATTGAATCTAAGTTGCCATATGTCTGACCATTCCTCTAACCTTGCCAAGTCCCTTCTCATCTTTTCTACACCCCCTTGTGTATCAACTCTGTTAAAGATCTTTGTAAAGATCTTTGTATCATCTGCAAAGAGGCATACCTTTCCCTCCAGACCCTCTGCAATGTCACCTATAAAGATGTTAAAGAGGACTGGACCCAGTACTGAGCCCTGAGGTACTCCACTAGTGACCCCCCTTTCTTTGGAATGTGTTCCACTCACTATTACCTTCTGTGTCCTGTTGTGCAGCCAGTTTGTAACCCAGGCTACCACCCTGGGACCCACTCCCAGGCTGGCTAACTTGATTATTAATCTTTTGTGTGGGACTGTGTCAAATGCCTTGCTAAAGTCTAGGTAGGCCATATCCATAGCCCCTCCCTGGTCTATTACTTTGGTCACCCAGTCAAAGAAATCTATTAGATTCATCTGACATGACCTTCCTGCTTTAAATCCATGCTGCTTTGGGTCCTGTGCCCCGCTGGCCTCTAGGTATTCAACAATTCTTTCTTTCAGAAGTGATTCCATCATTTTCACTACCACTGAGGTCAAACTTACAGGTCTGTAGTTTCCTGCTTCTGCCTTGCTCCCACTTTTGTGAAGGGGAATCACATCTGCCCTCATCCAGTCCTCAGGTACCACCCCATCCTCCCATGATTTGTTAAAAAGTGTGGTCAGTGGTGTCACTAGGTCCTCCCTTAGTTCTTTTAGGATTCTGGGGTGAATACCATCAGGCCCCATTGCTTTGTCCACCATGAGTTTTAGGAGTTCTTTCAGGACTCTTTCTTCTGTAAATGGACTGGTGTCAACCCCCCTACCCAGAGTGCTTCTATTGCCTGGTTTAGGTAACTCCTCCTCATCTTCTTTTGTGAATACTGAGCAAAAGTATTCATTCAGTATCTCTGCCTTTTCACTTTCTCCCTCTGCCCACCTCCCCTCTCCCTTACTAATCTTCACTATTCCTCGCTTAACCTTTCTATGCTCGCTAATGTACCTATAAAAGGTTTTATCCCACTTCTTAACTGACTTGGCTATTTTTTCCTCAGTTTGGGCTTTTGCTATTCTGACTGCCTTCCCCACTTCTATCTGCTTTAATTGATACAGTTCCCTGTCGTGCTCCTTCTGTGATGCCTTATACTTTTTGAATGCAGCCTTTTTCTCCTTAACCTTCCCTGCCACCTCTTTTGAGAACCATAGTGGTTTTTTACTCTGCTTGGTTTTCTTTATCTGTTTCACACAAATGCTTGTTGCCTCTATGATGGCAGTTTTGATTTTTCTCCATTGTTCTTCCACCCCTCCTTTTTGGCCATTTGCTAGTGTATGCCTCAGGTATTCACCGATTTTGCCAAAGTCAGCCCTTCTAAAGTTCAGCATGCTTGTTTTTGTATGGCTTTTCTCCATGGTTGTGCTTATTGTGAAGCACACTGTGCAGTGGTCGCTTGTTCCCAGATGTCTACTGACTTCTAAATTTGTGATCCTCTCTCCGTTTGAGAGTACCAGGTCTAGTATTGCTTCCTTCTGATGGGTTCCAACATTAGCTGTTTAAGGCCTGCCCCCTGCAGGGCATCAAGAATGACCCTGCTCTTGGATGTGGCTGCAGTACATGTCATCCAGTTAACATCTGGCTTATTCAGGTCCCCCATCAATAGTACCTTCCCTTTTTCAGCCATTTTGAGAATGTCCTCTATCATTTTTTTGTCCATTTCCTCCCCTTGAGATGGGGGTCTGTATACAACCCCTGTGTGGATTGTGATGCCATTCCCTGTTTCCAAGGTGACCCAGAGTGCCTCTTGTCCTCCCCCTTTACTTTTTAGTTCTGTAGCTTTGATCCCCTTCCTTATGTATAGAGCTACTCCACCTCCTCTTTTCCCCTCCCTGTCCCTTCTGTAGACTGTGTACCCCGGTATGTTGACATCCCAGTCATGGTTCCCCTTGTACCATGTTTCTGTGACTGCCACAATATCCAAGTGGTCATCTTCCATCAAGGCTACTAGCTCAGGAAGCTTGTTTCCCAGACTACGAGCATTGGTACTCATTGCCCTCCATTTAATGTTGGCTTTATCCTTTTTCCCCCCATGCCTGCTCTTTTTGCCCTTGTCTATTTTACCATTTACCCCTGTCCTGCCCTCTGTTGAGCACTGTACCTCAGTGTTTACCTTACTACCCATCATGTTTTGTGTCCCTGGTTCAAGGCACTGCCTGTAACTGTGTGGCCCAATGTAGCCATGTCATACTGTAAATTAAATCAAAATAGCCCACAAGAAGGGATCATGAGTATAGAAAGGCCTGTGAGTGACCCTAAGGAGGATAAGTGACAGAGCTGTTGGTTAAGGAAGGAAAGAATAGTCGAGTACCTAGAGGCCAGTGGAGCACAGGACCCAAGGCAGCATGGGTTCACAGCAGGAAGGTCATGTCAGACGAATCTAATAGATTTCTTTGACTGGGTGACCAAAGTAGTAGACCAGGGAGGGGCTGTGGACATGGCCTACCTAGACTTTAGCAAGGCATTTGACACAGTCCCACACAAAAGATTAATAGTAAAATTAACCAGCCTGGAGTGGGACCCAGGGTGGTAGCCTGGGTAAAACATTGGCTGGACAACAGGACACAGAAGGTAATTGTAAATGGAGTCCACTCTGAAGAAAGGGGGGTTACTAGTGGGGTACTGCAGGGTTCAGTATTGGGTCCAGTCCTTTTTAATGTCTTCATCAGTGACATTGCAGAGGGTCTGGAAGGAAAAGTATGCCTTTTTGCAGATGACACAAAGATCTGCAACAGGGTTGATACACAAGGAGGCGTGGAAAGGATGTAAAGGGACTTGGCAAGGTTGGAGGAATGGTCAGAAGTATGGCAGCTAGGATTCAATGCAAAGAAGTGCAAAATAATGCACCTGGGAAACAAGAACCCAGGGAAGAATACACAATGGGTGGGGAGGTAGTAACAACAACAAAAAGGAAAGGGACCTGGGGTAATCATATCAGATGACCTTAAGGTTAGCAAGCAATGTGAGAAGGCAGGGAGGGCTGGGGTATACTGGGATGTATAGGGAGAGGCATCATCAGCAGAAAGCAGGAAGTTGTTATCCCTCTGTACAGACAGTTGGTGAGACCCCATCTGGAGTACTGTGTCCAGTTCTGGAGACCCCATCTCCGCAAGGACATAGACAGGATAGAGGCAGTCCAGAGGAGGGCAACTAAAATGGTGCAGGGTCTGCAAGAGAAGCCGTATGAGGAGAGACTAAATGAGCTTAATATGTATACCCTTGAGGAAAGAAGGGAGAGGGGGACATGATAGAAACTTTTAAGTACCTCAGTGGAATCAACAAAGTCCAAGAGGGTAGCATCTTTCAGAAAAGAGACTTGCAAGAACAAGGGACACAATTTAAAGATAGAAGGAGGGCGGTTCAGGGCAATGTGAGGAAGTATTATTTCACAGAGAGGGTAGTGGATGCATGGAACAGCCTTCCTGAGGAGGTTGTGGGGTCTAAAACTGTGGGAGAATTCAAGAATGCATGGGACAGACATAAGGCAATTCTTGTGGGGGGTAGGAAGAAATAGGCTGTTGGTTAACTAGGATCTGTGGCCTATCCTGTAGGTAGGGAAATGGGCAGACTAGATGGGCCTAGCAGTCCTTATCTGCTGTCAAAGTCTATGTTTCTATGTTTCTATAAAGGGTCAGCTGCACCCAGATTCCACAACCACCAGAGCGTCCCACTTATCATGCAGAATATGTAAGTAGCAAGAAGGCTTTGACGTGCATAAAGAGTAGTTCAGCCTTGTAACAAGAGAAAGGGTTTATTGAGAAGTGAGCAATCCTACACTTATTACACTGCAAAACCAAACTGCAGTTTGTTTCTCATTATCAGAGCTTCCAGCTTAAGTTCTTTAAGGGCCCTCTTTCCCATCTCCATTTCTTCCACATATAGATTTGGCAGTGGTTGAGAATGAGGTAAACCTCTATCTGATTGTGACTCTCATCCTGAAAATGATATCAGAACAGTGTCCTCTGAAAATAGTGCTGACTCCTCACAAGTGTCTGACAGCGATGATATACTGATCGATTTTGACCACGATGATGATAATGTTGATGCATCTGAGGATGATTATGATGCAGTGTCAAATGAAAAGACTGATGCCACAATCAAACTCAATTGTGACACAAGAAAAATCTTCCTCTGCTTCCTTGTCCAGTGCCACAGTGATTATAGCAACCAGACAAACTACTATTTCCTCCTACAGTTCCCTGCCACTGCTTCTCTCTACCACCAGTTCCCTGTTTGCTGCCACTGCCATCCCCAGTTCAGTTCCTGTACCTGATGCAACTCCATGAAGACTGAGTTCAGTCATACTCCTTGCCTAGCTTAAAATTAAAAAAACAGCATGGTGTGGAGCCATTTTTTGATAAGTTCCTCTAATGAACCGAAAGCATTATGTGTGCACTGTAAAACAACCATTAGTGATTGTGGGGGGAAGGGGGAGAAAGTCAGTAGCATGGGAACCAGTGCCATGAGGCAACACCTAACGCAACTGCTCATCCTACAGATCTCATTGAGCCACACGGGTGATTCAGCTTATGGTTATAATTATGAGTCAGAGCCAGATTATGGTGGTAGTAGCAGTCAGTCCCTCCTGGCAAATCATGGTGGCAAAGGGAGATCAGTTACATAGATTCCAGCTCCATCACATACAAGAAGTAGATCAACTTCTGTGGATTTTTGACACCCATCCCTTCACATCCTACCCCCACCCTTCCCTCCAAAACTTAAACAAATAAGGTACAAAATAACAAAATGCATTTGATACCCATCTCTCCATCCCATACCTTGAACACCTAAACAAATAAGGTACAAAACCAAAAAAACAAAATCCCTGCTCTCCAACAGGACTGCCTTTCCCTGTTTAAGTATCCGCATGCTGTTACCCCCTCATCGGGTTGCCCACCCCCATGCTATGTAACATAATAAGCAATTCAAATTATTGTAACAAAGAATAAGCACCTGTATAGTATTCAGTCCACCAATTAGCAAACAAAGTTCATAACTAAAGGTGAATTAAAACAAATTCTGACACTTAATATGAAGGTCCTTCCCTGCTTCTTCCAGGGAATAAGTATAGCTCACCCCATCGATCACCACTTTCATACATGCGGGATAGATCGTCATTACTTTGAGATTTTTTTGACCACAGTTTGTTTCTTAACCCATCAAATCTTTTCTGTTCTTGCAGTAATTACAGGGAGAGATAATGAAAATAGAAATAGAAGCACCCATTAAAGAAATTCTGCATTTTTTATACACTGTCGCCATTAATTTCTCCTTATTTTCCGATTGAAAAAAATTTACTATAATGGGTCTTGGTGGCTCCTGATTATTGGTAGTTGGTCTGAATGTCCAATGAATTCAATCTATTTCAACTACAACATTTGATATGTCAGTGTGAATATATGCTGCCATAATCTGTTTAAAAGTTTCTGTTGGGGACTTTCACAATCCCAAGATTCTGATACCCCTAATATTTTAACATTTTTCCTTCTTGCAATTGCTTCAGAATCAATTAGTTCTTATTAACTTTCTCCAGATTTTTTAGCTATCTCTGTGTTGGAATTATTTCATCTTCCAATGCCGAAATTCTTTGTTGGGATTTCAAAAGTTCCAACTTACTTCTTTATTTTCCAAAATTAAGTGGTTCATAATACTGTAGATCAAAAATGATCCATTTTAGCTTCCAAAACTTCCAACCTTGTTAACCTCAAATTAAGTCTGGATGTTTAGCTAAGGATTTGCTTTGCCCAAGGAGGGTCTCATAGCTTCCTTCTTTTTGGGCTTCCAAATTCTCTGACTCTTCTTGTTGATCCAAAGTTTCAGACTGATCCTCCCCCTCACCAGATAATGTTACTATAAACTTACTTCCAGAAGACACAGAGCCAGACTCTTCAGATGGTAAAAGAAATGGGTTTCACTGTTTTATGATACATGTCTGAGGCGCATCAGCTTCCTGATTATTTGCAGTGTTTCCAGTTTCTTGCACTGCCTACTGAGAATTCTCTTGTGAAAAACAGTATTGTTTAAGTGGTTCCGCATCATTTATACTTGTCCCTGCAGTTGATGTCCTGGCTTTAACTAAGCTTAAATCTATTATTTCAGGGCCCCTGGTAACCTCAGGAGTGTTTTCATTCTTATCCCCACTGTCTCCTGCTTTTAGTGGAAGCGGTTGTTTCCCCCAAAAGTGTTCGTATCATGAATGAATTAAGTAACAAAAGCTCCTGTGCTGCCCCTGAATTGGAAAACCATTAATCATTTAACTTAGTCTGCAGCTCTGCACTTGCAGTAAATAGTTTATTATTGCACTCAAAATAAAATCTGACCCTGCTTCTGAATTTGAAAAAGCTGGCGTACCTATTTGCAGAATTGAGTTAGCAGAGTCGCCCGGTCTACACGCCAAGGTTGAGTCTTGGGTTGGAGATTTGCTTGATTGAAGATCTGCCTCTATTCTTGTAAGTTTCATTCATTTTGTTCAGCATTAAAGAACTCGATTGTCTCTCTGTTCCTTGTGATTGACTCTGGCTAGAGTTGGCTTTGTTTTCAGGAGACCCTTCTGGGCTGAATTCTATATTCTCAGGTAAAGCAGCCAGTTTCATTATAGGGCTCTTCTTTAAGAAAACAGCAACTCGGGGGGAGGTTAGATGTTAATGAGGTTGTACCTGATGATTCAGCCTGAGTTGGGCCATTAACATCTGAAGGATTGGTGTTCCTGATTGTAGTGCCTCGCTCTCAGAAAGAGTTGACTTGTTATTTTTCATTAAAGTTTTTAGTCTGCTCTGTATCTCTAGTTGCATAATGGACTTAGCTATCAATTTATTTGGGTTTGGTGACTTCACCAGCTTCATAGTTTTTTTTGTTGTTGTTGTCATTCTTAAACCAAATCCATAAAGTAATTTTAAGC
The DNA here is from genome assembly GCA_016271365.2 of Neoceratodus forsteri. Lineage (NCBI taxonomy): Eukaryota > Metazoa > Chordata > Ceratodontiformes > Ceratodontidae > Neoceratodus > Neoceratodus forsteri. The sequence continues at coordinate 640,033,416 of CM028132.1, read as the reverse complement.
CTTTATATCATCTGTTCAGGCTTTTCCCTTGAAAGGCACACAATGTTATCTATTAGAACACAAAAAGAGACAGGCTGTCCCTTTCTGCCAGCTCCCTGTATCTAGTCTGATCATCTTTATGTAGTAACCCAGAAGCACACTCCACTGCTAGGAAGTAATAAAAATTATAAAAAATCTTTTATTTCACACAGACAAACTGGCAGCAGCACCCCCCCCCAAAAACAATACATCAATGTTTCATATCACACTAACACCTTGCCAAGATGATTAGTACTGAATGCATGCTTCCTCACTTCTTGGGGACCATAAAGACTAGAGTACACCCACTCATTCATTTCCTCTAGTGGAACAGGAGAAATAGTGTTGTCTATCAAATCAGAAATGGCTTGGTATAGTGCTTCTCTCTTGGCTGGGCAGGTTGGTGTTGAAAAGGTCACTGGTCTGTGTGGCATGGTCCTGCATTCAAGTTCCATGGCATACCTGTGGATCAACAATTCCCTGACCCATCTCTCAGATATTGTTAGGACCCACTGGGCAGTGAACTGTTGAAGTCTTCCTGTAACTGGTGGGTGGTTCGCTGGCACCAGCCTCATCTCATTGTTTGTGATTGTTGCAGAAGGCAGGTTTGTTTCTGTTAGGGGTAAAGCTACAGTTATTATTGAAGCATGGTTTATTGCATGGAGCTTTGCAAGTGAGTTTGGGTTCATGTTCCATTGTTTTGTGCTGTGGTTGTTCTTGTTTGAATTTTATTTATTTATTTATTTTAAAAGTTTCATCAGGAAAGGCAAACTGAGCAAAATAAACTCATTTTCAGATGCGTCCTGGGGAGAAGGGGACAACTGGTAAGTACAGTTCATTTTTTTCCAACAGAATAACTATTCACAAAATAAAACTTCAAACAGTGAGTAAATGAAAGTGAGACAGCTATGTACAATAAGAGAGTATGTGAACTAGACAAACATAAATGAAATAAACTGAGTCATAAGGTAAGGTATGGGAGGTGTGTCACTTAGTGACAGAGGAATGAACAATTTTTAGGGCTGCAGTGGGCTGACCCCTGCAGTCCTATTGCTTTCAGAAAAAGGGAACTCTGCATTATTTCCTCCCTAACAACAGTTGCACCAAAGTTCCTACACAGTCTGTGAAACCCTCCACTGTGTCAATGCAGTCTTCTCATAAGCACTATTTTTGTTATGTGGGATGGGGTGGGCAGTGTAACTTGCCTCTATAATCACTTACCAGCAAGACCCTGATGTCTGCACACCTACTGTGTAATCCCCTTCCCTCCTGTTTCTAGAAATACACCCTGTATTTTTTGATAATTTAGATTGGACTTATGTAACTGTCTTGGCATTGCCATACCTACCCACTGTGTCTAATCATGCTGTAATGTGGTTGATTTGTAACTCTAAACGTTGTAGTCCTCTCTCCCCTCCCCCGGGCACACCTGGAATCAAGCCTCAGCTCAGTGTGCCTTTCTCAGTTACCAAATGTTTAAATAATAAACACACACATATATATATATATATATATATATATATATATATATATATACAGGCCAATATACAGTATTCGAGAGACTTATATCTTCTGCATATTGATACCCTATAATTTTTTTCTGAATTGTCAAAATGTTAAAATAACACCCCTCATTTGTAGTGCCTTAATAGGAGAGATATTAAAAATAAAATCACCTGGTTTGGTCCTACAGTGCTCTGTCCATTTTATCACAAGCATCTATTTACCCTGTTAAGTAGGGCTCCATTTTGTGACATTGCTGACAGTCCCATTTAGTGCACTTAATTATTGCTCTTTACTGTGCCCCACAAACATAGCAGATGTTCAATTTGCTGTCTAATTGCTCAATTTTACCATCCCCCCATGAACTACATTTGCAAAATAAGTTTTAATTGATTTTTTTTACTTTAGTACTTCCTTAACGTTCACTACACGTGGTGTCTATTTTTACCACATCCCTAACTTGCCTGTTTGTGAGATAGCCAACCACTGTAGTCCTAATGCAACAAATTGAGAGTGGATCTTTTTTTATTTATCTACTGCCCAAATCTTGCCAGTCATGTCCCTCATTTTTAGATGTTGTTTACGTGTTTGCCTGAATACCCAGTTTCATGTCCTTTTGTGATGCACGTTTGAGTTGGTCCGTGAGTTGGTCCAGAATCGGGAGAACTGGAAGTGCATGTTAGCACCTGCATTTGTCACTCTAGGGCTCTCAAAATCAGTTGCAATCGTAGTTTGGCTTTCTTTTCACCACCACCTACAGTACTGAGAAGATACATTGTCCGTTCAGGAGTTCGGCGTTAGGAATGTTAACCTTTGCTCCTGCCCTTCTACTTGCTACCTGGCTTTGAGGAGCTGCTTTTCCAAGGTATAGTATGTTCCAACTCTGGGTTGGAGATACAGAATATTAAAAAAAAGTCCAGCTCTTGCCTTGTGGTGCCAATGCTCTGGGGGGGGTCTGCAATTTGCAACTTGCAACGCTGGCACTGAGGCAAAAAAGACAAAGAGGAGTCAGCATTTTACAAGGCTGACACTGAGGGAGTGGGTATTGGGGAAAAGAGGAGTCTGCATTTTACAGGGTTAGTATTAAAGGGAATGAGTACTGAGGAATATAAGGCAAAGAAGTCTGCATTATGTAAGCTAGCATTAAGGGGAATGGGTACTGAAAGAATAAGGGGCAAGAGGAGTCAGCATTTTGCAAAGCTAGCACAGAGTGTTTTTCTGCATGTTTAAGCTTTTTGGATGATTATTGTGGGGAAAAGAGCAGATTGTGTAGTTTGCTGGTACAGTACTAAGGTTGTCTGACAAAGCTCTAGTTTTCAAAGAAACCCTGCAGTTTGCAATGCTGGGACTGAAAACAAAACAGCAAGTTGTCTGATTAAACAAACTGGGCATGGTCTCTAAAGTTTACAAAGCTGGTACAGAAAAAGAAACCCTGCAGTTTTCAAAGCTGGTGCTGAGAATAACACAGCATGTAGTAGGGGGTAAATGACTTGGACCTGGTTCTGCATGGGGCTCTTTTGTGTGGGACGCATTAGAACACAACTACTCTTCAATAGCTGCCTGCTTCTAAGATCCTCTGCTAAAAGTTCTCCAAGTTGAATCTTTGGGAAAAATCCTATTTTCAACTTGTTTTATGCACTACTCTATGGCCCATTATTGGTGGGGAGAGGGTCTTACTAGGTATAGTTTTTTGTCCTCTATACCATTTAATGCAAGAGATATGAAACTTAGATGGGAATGGGACATGTTATCACCACTTAAAAAGGTACTGTAAGTAAGAGGTGTTAATATCAACAATGTTGGCCCTGGGTGTTTTTTGTGCCCATGCGATACTTGAAGCAACATCCCATTGTGTTAGACAGAAAAGAAAGTGCAAAAGAAGAAGGAAACCACTTTGGTTCTCAAATACAGTAGCAGAAAAGGTCAGAGCCAAAAGGCCGGCCTTCAGGAAATATAAGGGAACACAGCGGTATGAAGATAGGGAGGCATACCAAACTGCCCTAAGGGAAGCAGGGAAGGCAGTAAGGCAGGCAAAGTCCCAAACTGAGGAAATGCTAGCACGAACAGTAAAAGAAGGTGACAAGACTTTCTATAGATACATTAGTGAAAGAAGAAAGTCCAGAGGGGGTATTGCTAAGCTCAAAGGAGAAAAGGGGGCATGTGAGGAGGAGGACCCTGTAAAGGCATCTATCCTAAATAGATACTTTTGCTCAGTATTTACTGAAGAGAAGGTAGGGCAGGGCCCATAGCTCAGCACCATGGACACAGGGGGAGGGAGGTGAGCACTACTTCCTTCACAAAAGAAAGGGTCCTACAAGAGCTCGCTAAGCTCAGGGTGGAAAAGGCAATGGGACCTGATAGCAGACATCCCAGGGTACTTAAGGAGCTAAAGGTGGAACTAGCAGAGCCATTAGCAGAACTGTTTAGTGAGTCTCTGAGCACAGGAGAGGTCCCAGAAGACTGGAGAAGGGCTCATGTGATCCCGATCCACAAGAGTGGTAGCAGGGAGGCGGCAGGGAACTACAGACCAGTCAGTCTGACCTCAGTAGTGGACAAGATTATGGAGGCAATCCTTAAGAAAAGGATAGTGCAACACCTGGAATCCATAGGGGCATAGGATCCAAGACAGCATGGGTTTACAAAAGGAAGGTCCTGTCAAACTAATCTCATAGATTTCTTTGACTGGGTAACCAGAGTGGTGGACCAAGGGGGAGCAGTTGATGTTGCCTACCTTGACTTCAGCAAAGCTTTCAACACTGTTCCACATAGAAGATTGATAAATAAGCTGGGTAGGCTCAGGGTGGGCCAGAAGTTGGTCAACTGGGTGGCAAACTGGTTGACAGGCAGAACACAGAGAGTGGTGGTAAATGGTATACAGTCAGAAGAGTGAGTCACAAGTGGGGTACCTCAGGGATCAGTCCTGGGGCCAGTCCTCTTCAATATCTTCATTAGTGACATTGCAGATGGACTAGAGGGTAAGGCTTATCTGTTTGCAGATGACACCAAGATCTGCAACAGAGTAGATGATCCAGATGGGGTGGGCAGAATGAGAAGAGATCTGGATAAACTAGCAAAATGGTCAGAAGAGTGGCAACTGGGATTTAATGCTAAGAAGTGCAAGATCATGCACATAGGGAAGAGAAACCCTGAAGCCACCTATAGGGTGGGAGAGGAGTTGCTGGCAGTCACAAAGGAAGAAAGAGACTTGGGCATCAACATCACCAATGACCTGAAATCATCCAAGCAGACCTCTAAAGCAGTAGGTAAGGCTAGGGGGATGTTAGGGTGTATTAGTAGGGGTATCACAAGTCATAAGAGGGAGGTAATAATCCCTCTTTACAAGACATTGGTTAGGCTCTCGCCTGGAGTACTCTGCAGTACTGGAGGCCACACCTTCACAAGGACATTAACCAAATTGAGGCAGTCCAGAAAAGGGCAACCAAAATGGTGCAGGGACTGCATCAGAAGACATATGAGGACAGATTAACGGAGCTCAATATGTATACCCTTGAGCAAAGGAGGGAGAGAGGTGATATGATTGAGACACTCAAGCACCTTAAGGGCGTTAACAAGGTGAAAGAGTCTAACATGTTTAAATATAAGAAAAATAGCAGGACAAGAGGACACAGCATGAGATTAGAGGGAGGCCGATTAAGGGGGAATGTGAGGAAATTCTTTTTCACAGAAAGGGTGGTGGATGCATGGACGGCCTACCTCAGGAAGTGGTGGCTATGAATACAGTGCAGGGCTTCAAACAGGCATGGGATAGGCATAAGGGAGCAATACAGATGAGTATGAATAGATAGGCCACTGACAGAGCACAGGCCGATGGCACATTTATAAGACAGAAAAAGAAATGGGCAGACTGGATGGGCCTTGCGGTCCTTATCTGCCATCAACTTCTATGTTTCTATTTCAGCTCTTTTGGCTGTTGCAGTGAATTATACCTATTGTTTGGGCCATGAGTTTTATGTTGGGCCTAACATGACTTCCATGGGGGTAAATGTGAGGTAAAGTAATCATTTCTTACTGGGCGTGATGCTGGTGGAGATCCCCACCGTCACCCTTAGTTCTAGTAATTCTGCTTAATTTGTGTTCTTTTGGTTTGTTGTTTGTTTGTTGCAGACAGTGATGTTTAGTAATTTGTTTGGGCCATGTGGTGCATGGTAAGCCCAACACAGCTTCTGAGTTAGTAAATCTGATGTAAAGTATTTTTTTCTTACGGGCAGTTGGGGAGGGGGTGATGCTGATGGTAACTGGCAAGGCTTCACCCTTGGTTTTAATAATTTTGTACCTTTTGTGATCTTTTTGTGCACTTTTGGGCTTGTATGGCTGTTGCAGGGAATTTACGTCATTGTTTGGGCCATGTGCTGAATGGTAGGCCCACCAGCATCACCCACCCCACCCATAAGAAAAATATATTTTACATCAGGTTTACTACCACAGCAGCTGTGCTGGGCCTACCAAGCAGCACATACCCAAACAATTAATAAGATTCACTGCAACAGCCAAACGAACCCTGAAGTGCACAAACACACAAGAATGATGCAAAATTACTAGAACCAAGGGTGACACTTATGCAGTCACTGCCAGCAAGCAATCCAGTAAGGAAAAACATTTTTTTTTCTTTTTGGTGGTGATGCTGGTGGTGACTGCCAAAGCCTCACCCTTGGTTTTAGTAATTTTGCACCTTTTGGGTCTTTTTCTGCACTTTAGGGCTTTTTTGGCTGTTGCAGTGAATATTGGTCACTGTTTGGGCCATGCGCTAAATGGTAGGCCCATTATAGGGCTCAGTTTTAGCATTATTTTACTCATCCAAAACCTAGTGCATATTAACCTAGAGTACGGCTGCAAATTTTCAGCTTGTCTTCCTTACCTAGTGCAGCTCTTCCATGGCTGTTAATGAAGTTTTAAGTCTCCATTTTAGCAAGCTCTAGTCCTCATGCTAATCTATCTCAGTGTTCCAGATGGCCTGGTGTGATATAAAGCTCATTAATAGCTGCAGTTATCTGGCAGGCAAAAAGGGGAATCCCACAAAAGACTCAATGTGAGTCATTATCACTCCACTGTTAGGACTATTCAGCTTTATCCAGGCTTTGGTGAAGGGTAGAGTGCTTTTAAGTCACTAACTTCAAGTTTTTTGAATGTGTCTGTCTGATGGTTTGTCCCACATTAAGACCAGAGCCCCTACATTTATTTACAATTATTATTTTGAATATTTGTACTCAACATTTTAGTGACAAAGTGATAAGGTATACATACCTGCAGGTGGTTGGTTTTATCCCATATCACCAAGTCTGCTCCCTTTACCCTCCAAATCTCTCAAATCTACTTTTTCCTGGACACCACTGTAGACCAGATTGTGAAATGATCATCCATATACACACAGCTGCCACTACTGGCAAGTGTAGGGGTCCAGAGCTCTTCTAAATGGACCATAGAAATCAATGCAGGGGGTGAAATTTATTTTTTCAGCCACTAGTCCACAGGGCTTGTGATGGGGAAAATTCACTAGCCCCACAGCCTTTTCCACTGGCCCAACTTGTTTACTTCTTACAATGTTACCTTCTCCAATACAAGCCCAGATGACTAGTTAAAGGGGAAATTTTAAATCAACTTGTCCTGCTTGCTAGTGCCAAAAAAGGTTACAGTTAAGGTTGGCCTCTGCCAGCATGGCTTCAGCGTGAATAAACATGATGTGAAATGTTTATTTAAAGGGGGTGATGCTGGTGGTGACTGCCACCCAGTCACCCTCAGTTATAGACACTTTGCACCAGTTTGGGTGTTTTGCTGCACTTTAGGCTGGTTTGGCTGTTGCCATTAATGTTCTTTACAAAGGATGCCAAAACAGGCGCGCCCTTTGTGATGAGTGTTATCCCGGCAGTTGCACGGCCTATAAGCTCAGGTGTACATCCATTTGCCCTCATGTCTGCAAAGGTTCAGCAAGTGCTCATGGAAGCACCATTTGTGCATCATGGGTATACTGATTCTTTCATTTCCAAGCCATTACTGGTGGATCTTTCTAATTGTTTGGGGTCCCATGTGCTGCATGTTAGGCCTAGTATGGCATTTATGGGAGTAAACACGATGTGAAATGTTTACTTACTGGGGGTGATGCTGCTGGTGGTGACTGCCACCCAGTCACCCTCAGTTATAGACACTTTGCACCAGTTTGTGTATTTTGCTGCACTTTAGGCTGATTTGGCTGTGGTCATTAATGTTCATTACAAAGGATGCCAAAACAGGTGCGTCCTTTGTGATGAACATTATGCCGGCAATTGCATGGCCTATAAGCACCAGTGTACATCCATTTGCCCTCTTGCCTGCAGAGGTTCAGCAAGCCCTCATGGATGCACAATTTGTGTGTCATGGGTATAATGAGTCTTTCATTTTTGAGCCATTACTGGTGGATCTTCTAATTGTTTGGGGTCCCATGTGCTGCACATTAAGCCCAATATGGCATTTGTGGGAGTAAACGTGATGTGAAATGTTTACTTACTGGGGGTGATGCTGGTGGTGACTGCCACACAGTCACCCTCAGTTATAGACACGTTGAACCAGTTTGGATGTTTTGCTGCACTTTAGGCTGATTTGGCTGTTGCCATTAATGTTCATTACAAAGGATGCCAAAACAGGCATATCCTTTGTGATGAACATTATCCCAGGCAGTCACACGGCCTATACGTACTGGTGTACATCAGTTTGCCCTCATGGTTTTATGGTTGCAGAGTTTCAACAAGCACTCATGGAAGCACCTTTTGTGTGTGATGGGTATACTCATTCTACAGAGCACTCCTATGTTTTCATATTTTTGTTGTATTGTTGGTGTTTTGTGTAGTGTACTGTCTGTCTTACTAGTTTTGCTTTTTCTCAGCCTATACCATTGGCATTGTGTTACTGTTTTTTAGTTTCTCTTTCATAGCCCAGCTTTGATGAACAGAGATGTGGTACTATATGCATCATTAACACTTTTGACAGTTTCTGTGCATTGACCCAAGAAAGTGATTTCTGGTGTTATGCTTTTATTCCAATAACTGGCCTCACAGCACTTCCAGCCACTAGCTGGCCACAGTGATCCTGGGCTTAGTCATGTGGAACTCCACAGTACTAGATGCTGTAGTCCTCATATGATTCAACTTCGACATGGTGCTTTCAAACATGAACTGTCTGCAATCTTACAGTATTGCAACTCCATCATCTTTGTACATTTGTCTTGACACTGGATGCTGTAGTCCTCCTGTGGTTTAACCATGACATGGTGTGTTCTTCACCACAGTTGCTCATTTCCTTTTTTCTTAGGACATCTGTCCACATTAACCGATCCTCTCTCTTGTACTGTCTGCAATCTTGCAGTATTGCAACTCCATCATCTTTGTACATTTGTCTTGACACTGGATGCTGTAGTCCTCCTGTGGTTCAACCATGATGTGTTGCTTTCTTCTCCACAGCAGCTCATTTCCTGTTTAGGAGATCTGTCCACATTAACAATTAGATCCACTCTTACTTGTTCAGTAAGCAGTCTTGCAGTATTGCAACTCCATCATCTTGTTCAAAAAGTCATCTAGCAAAACTAGTGTTATTGAAACACTGTAACAACCTAGTGAGTTGCCACAAACCAAGCACATGGCAACAAGTATTGAAATGCATGACTGTTTCTGGATTTTGTGTTTCTGAATCTAGATGGAATTTATGCACAAAATATTATGAGAGTATCAACCACAGAAAGATGAACTGGCAACAGGATCTCATTTGGGTGGTGGTAGTGGGGAGGCTCTGGAACATACTGAAATAGTAGAATCTTACAGCTATGCTGTAAAACAAAGGAAAGCACCAAAAGATGGCATGAAGGAATACAGAGCCAGGATTAAAGCAGACAAGGAAAAGTATAAAGCTTATCATGAAAGTGAAAATGAAAGTGTCAAGCAATACAAGAGGACAATGTCTGAGGAGAAAAAAGTGCAGCACAGGGAAAAGGCAAGGCTTCATATGCAACAATACAGGCAATGAAAATGAGAGAATGAAGATGAACAGAAAGTCACCACCAAAAGTAAGAGCAGAAGCTGAGAACTTGAGAGAACAGTTTGGAAAACAAAAAAGAAAACAAAGGGAAAATATGACATCACAAAAAAGATGAACAAATGAACAAAGGTGTGCATCATATGCACAGAAAAATCACACTTTGTGTTCATAAAGTACAGCCCTTGAAACAGACACTGTATCCAATATTCAGTCTGAGACCAGCACAGTTTTGAATACCCCTTCTCCTGTGACCCCACGCATATTGCCACAGAACACCACTGCAGTGCAGAATCCATTTAAGATCCAAACTGCCCGGAGAAAGGCCATATCTAGATCAAGGAAAGCCATGCCCAATAGTCCCCAAAAGTTTGCAAAAGTTCTCTCTTCAATTCTAATGGCACACCAAGAATAAGGCAAGCTATTTCAGAAAGATGCATACTGATACCTTCTAAAAATAAATGTTTGGATTTTCTTGAAGCAAATAGTTTGCAAGTAAGAGTTGAAGCCCTAAAGAAATCTCAGAAAAATGATGATGTAAGAATAAGAAGACTTCAAAAAAAGAGGTGTGCAAGAACAAGGGGGCACAATTTGAAGATAGAGGGGGGCAGCTCAGAGGTAATGTAAGGAAGTATTTTTTCACAGAGAGGGTTGTGGATGCATGGAACGGCCTTCCGGAGGAGGTTGTGGAGTTAAAAACAGTGGTTGAATTCAAGCATGCATGGGACAGCCATAAGGCAATTCTAGAGGGTGGGGGTAGAAAGAAGGAGGCTGCTGGTTAACTAGGATCTGCAGCTTATCCATTAGGTAGGGAAATGGGCAGACTGGGTGGGCCAAGCGGTCCTTATTTGCCATCAAAAAAAAACAAAAACAAAACCAAAAACTTCTGCATCAGTCCCTGCTGATCAGAAAGAAATTTAGAAAGTTAGACCTTCACCATCAGTTTGGGTTTAGCTGGAATTTCCTTTGTGCTGAATCAGTCTTGGATAAAGACTATATCAGCAAAAGGAAAACACGAAAGGATGCCATACCTGCATCAACAATTCAGGCAGTTCAAAACTTTTATCAGTGGAGTGATATAGCCTGAGAACTGCCAGTTACAAAGATTATTGGTAAGGACATGATGCTGAAAAAGGCACTTGAAGCATCCCTTCAGTCAACTTATGAACAATTCAAAGAGGAGTACCCAGATTTGCAAATTGGGTGCAGCAAATTTGTGAATCTGTGACCTTCAAACATCAGCCCAATGTTGAAACATAAACTGATGCAGTGCTTGTGGGGAGTACTGCCTTAATATTAATTTAAAATTAGACAGCCTTGCGGAAAAGTGTGCTCAGTATAACATTGCAGACACAGCAATAAATCACAAATTTGAGGCATCTGCACTCACACTCTGCCCAAAACAAGGTAACTTCCCCCAACTGACCTGCATTGAACAACAATGTGATAATTGTGGTGTTAAAGGTATTCGTAAAAAATTGTTCCCACTATTAAGGGATCATTTGAATTTGACTGTGATGTGGAGAAGATGGCAATGGGATGATGTCACAACAAAAAAGGATGAGGTCACAAAACAGAAACAGATGCAGATGAAATAACAGAATGGAGAGATTCGTAAGCTAATTGAGGAACTGGAGGAAGAACTGGAGCCATTTTCTAAGCATCTTTTCAACATAAGATGGCAGACAAAGCAGTTCGATGATGTGTGGAAAAATGTGCCCAAGGGTATGTTGTTTATTGCCTAGATTTTGGTGAAAACTACAATTGCCATTATCAGGATGAAGCACAAAGTGCCCACTGGACATACAATCAAGCAACTATACACCCGTAGTTGCATATTACCAATGTCCACAACCCAACTGTGGCATGGTTATTCACAACTCACTGATGTTCATCAGTGATGACAGAAAACATGATTTTCATTCCATCCAGCACTTCATATGTTTGGCAACCAAATACCTATAAAATCAAGGGGTCAGCATAACAAAAATGATTAATTTTTCATACAGTGCTCCAATACAATACAAAAATAAAGGCAACTTTGAGGATGCATCTTTTGGAGAGTCTGACCAGGGAGTTCCATGTGAGAAACATTACTTTGGCAGTCACCATGGAAAAGGACCATGTGACAGTGAAGTTGGTGTTCTCAAGAAGAGTGCTTTTACAGCAGCAACTGCAAGAAAAGCCGTAATAACTAATGCTCACGATTTGTTCATTTATGGAAAATCACATTTGACCTGCCCCAAAAATGAGCATGAACATGTGCACATGAGAAGAACATTCTTTTTTGTCAAGGAGGGGGAAGTGAACTGCAAATGTTCACAAAGAATCAATTGAAAGACATTGCCAAACACTCGGATGACACACTGTGTCTGTGGAATTGAACCATTTGCAGACTGTGTGAGAGACCTTTCAGTACCATGCATTTCTGCTTAAAGTTGAACCAGCATAATATACTGTGGTGATTTGCATATATAGCCCATGGTGCTTTACATTATGGGGGTATGTGTGATTTTGTATTTCTTTGAAACTTGGCTCCTGGCCAGTGCCCTTTGGGGTAATCATTGCCTCAGTGCTTGCACGCTGAGGTTCTTTGTCTTGTTTCTGCCAGAGAAATGAGCTGTTTCTGCACGTATTGCATAAGCAACAAAGGAACGTGCAGCAATGCAAAGTTTACGGGAGACTGGAGATTCTTTTGTTTGAAATCTGGGGCAGAGTAGGCAAACAGAACACCACACATGGGATTTCCTTCACCACTAGCAGCTTGGCTGAGGTCCCTGACTCCACTGCCTCAGAGGTCCCTGATTCCACTGCTGCAGAGGTCCCCGACTCCACCACCGCAGAGGTCCATGACTCCACCACTGCAGATGTCCCCCACTCCACCACTGCAAATGTCTGCAAGTCTTCCAGTGCCACGATCCAGGTCTCAAAAATTGCAACAACCTTCTTTGGGTGAAGATGTGCCCTTGCAACAGGAAAGCTCAGCATTAATGTAAGTGTTAACATATTTTCTAGTGGGTGGGATGTAGATGTTAAGTACAACATGAGATTGCATCAATTACAATACAGGGTGACCTTATTCCTGATAAGAACCCCCTAATTTCTTGGGGATTTCTAAGTTTTGGACATGGCTCTGCAGGTTGCATACTCACCTGATGCCAGAATGTCAGAAGGCTGTTGGTTCTATCCCCACACCAGGCAATTGGGTTAATCCCAGTGCTGACACTAGTGCAGCATGAGGGGATACTGCACTCCTGAGGTGCTCTCATTTGGAGAAGATGTTAATCAGAGTTCCAGTCTGTGGTTGTTTCAGATGAACATTAAAAATCTCATGGCACTTCTCAAACAGTATTGAAATTTCCCCAGTGTCCAGCCAAATTTCCACTACACTGCAGCTGTGGAGCGGCAGTCTTCCAGGAAGCATTCTGGAGAATGCAGTGCTATTCCATCTGCAGGCACCTCTCTTGGCTGAGGGAGAAGGTTGCTGATTGTTAGTCTTCAGTCTGGCCAGAATACGGGGGACCTCTCTCACCCAGGGACCACCAGGGTCACCACCACTGCCTCAGAGGTCACCATGAAGGAGGGGTTGGACCACAGTTGGCTCAGTGAGGGTGAGGGTTGTAGAACAGAGGCACATTCCACTAGTTATACCGCACTAAAAATACCACCAACAGCTTACTCTGGTTCACTGTCAATTGGCATCCATCTAAAAAAAAAAACACCCATGGGATGAGATAGTAGAATTATCTAGTCCTCCTTTCCTGGTCAACAACAGCAAAATAAATAAAACCAATTCAGCAGTAGTCCCCCTACCCCACCCAAGCTGGAGATAATTATCTGAGATGGTTATTTTTTTTTTTTTAGGAAAATTAATAAAGGAAACTTTGTGGCTGTGCAGTTTACAACTGGGACAAAAAAAACACTTGTTATATACCTTGCTGAGGTTGTATCTTCTTCAGATACACAAGTCACCATCAAATATTTGCTAAATAATAAAAAATGCACCTACAGTGTTGCTAATGAGGACATGACTGAATATTCTACACAACCATTAAAATACATTGTTTGGAAATTTGGTGACCCTGTACAATCAACAGTGACTCAACAGTTGCACTTTCCAGAACATGACTTTCTTCAATTAAACCATAACCTGTCTAGTTTTAAATGAATTTTCAAATAAATGTATTATCTTGATGTGGTCTGTTTGTCGTGACAGATATGGACTACTCTAATATTTAGCCTATTAGCTAAGTTGTACACCTAATGGATTCCCTCTGTTCTTCTGCTTTGGGACCAGATGCAGTGATTGGTAATGATTAGGAGTTTGTTTACTACTGACACAGGTGAGATTTACTCTGTGTCAATTAGATGATTAAAGAGTGTGTTTAACTGCTTTTACTGTATATTGGGGTATATTAGGGTTAGCTTTATCTTCCATATTTGTTACGTGTAAGCCATATTTATAAAGTGCTGGAGAGGTAAAGACATAGTTAGATAAAACATCTGTGATGTGTCCCTGTTACTCACATTATGTGTTAGAAAATATTGTATTAAACTAAAATATGCTTCACATTTCCAATAATTGTCTGTGTCTGTCTTAAGCATATAGTGCCACATATGTCTTCAGCAAAGCTGGACTGGGGAAAGCAAAGGGATTTGAGAGAAAACTAAACTGTGATTAGCTATGGGCTGAGCCTGAGATTTAATGGTGTCCCACAATTGACGGTCCAGTAAAGGGTGACGGGTATGGTTTGAGACCAAATGATGAAAAGTTGATGACTACTATACCAAATTAGAAGACCCAGGCATTGTGATATCAATTTTACTTAAATAATAAAAATGGCAAATGAGTTATCATGGACACCCTGTTACCCACGTTAAATTTTTCTTCAGATACTTTTCAATCTTATTTTCTTAAACTTAGAATTGATGAATTATCTTTATATTTGGGATTAAACAACTACCACATATAAGTTGTCAAAATAATCCACAGTAATAACATTTAAGGAAAGATTTTTTGGGAGCATGAATGTCACACTTGCTCTCTTGAGTATTGGATATATGCCTATATCTATCTATCTATCTATCTATCTATCTATCTATCTATCTATCTATCTATCTATCTATATATCTATCTTACACTGACTCACATTACTAAGATTCCTAGCTTTCTTTCATGCTTAGATGTCTGCATCAGTGGGGAGTGGGGGGCCTGGGCTGCTTTAATGTGACATTGCTCACCTTACAGACATTCCCAGCTTTCTTACATCTTTGATGTTAAGTGTGCGTGTATGTGTATGTGTGTGGGAGGGTATTAACTATCTGATTTCAGTTTGGAAGGGTGGGGAAGCTTGGTGCTATTGTCATTTGTACTTGTAATATGATCTGTGGTTGCACTGTCTCAAAACTATGCATTTATATATAAGTGAAAACTTACACATAAAAGATTTTTTTTTTAAAAGAGCCATTCCAAACATTGACTTGCTGCTAGATTCTATCACTGCTAAAAACTCCAACTGTAGAGAAGCAGAAGTATGCATTTTCTGTATCCATTTTATCCTGGAGCATGAAGTGTTTTTTAAATAGTTACTACATCTGGAAGAATGGGAATGGTCCTGGTTAGCTTCAGCTTACAGACATTCAACACCAGATCCCATGGACCTGAATAGTTTTAAAATTCTTGCATCATTTATAAAGATGAAAGTAAAACCTGTTTGACAAAATCAAGTTCTTATTTTTGAAGTTTCATTGCCATTGTTATTACTTATTTTCCTATATTCAGTAGGACTGATGATTATTTTGCAATGTTAATTACATTTGGTAGAACTTTAAAGACGCTGTAGAATACAGCAGGTGGTATTTTCAAAAGTTAAAAAATGATACAGCTGTGCCAATACACCTACATTTGCATCATGCAGATGCAGCATATAATTGTGCCATATTTTCATAGCTGCATCAAAACAACACTTATACCTGCATCATAATTGTAGCATATTTGCAATATATTTTTGGGATGCATCACTACTGCATCATGTCTGTGTCACTTTTTGCATCACTGATCTACAGTAGATGCAAGTGTAGGGGCAGCAGATTGTGGTACATCCATCTTCTAATGGTAGTGCACCCTTCTGATGCAGACACAGCTGTGATCTATGATACAAAAGTGATGCAACTTGCTGCTGCATCTGCAGAAAATCTTTGAAAATACAGGCCTGTATATTTACCCCTCCACCCATCTCTCATAAACTCCAAACAGTCAACTACAGATAATGGGTCCAGAATGAAGCACATACCTTGCAATACAGATTTGCAATAGAGGAAAATAAGATGAGGGCCCATGTCTTGCAGCATCTTCTTTTTCCTCCTCAAGTTCAAGAGCAGGAGAATTACAGCATAAAAGATGCTCCACTCCTAGCCAGTTCCACCTGTTAACTGAAAACCACTGACTGCTGCCCATATATACAAGTGTGTGCTATTATTCTCACCTTTTCTGAAAAATGATACCTTTACCAGCTGCCTTACAATGAGAGGGCAAGGAAGGAAGCAAGGAAAATCATGCTGCGGACTCCACCATTTTTGAAACATTACACCTCTACTATCTGCCTTTAAGATATTTAAACTAATTTTCTAATGATTTTAAAGATGAAGCACCTTAGTATCTAAACTGGAATATCAGATGTTTCTTCACAGATGCCCCTTCTATGAAAAAAGTTCCCATCATTATGACAAGAATAACAGTTTAAATTTCCCCTCCAGATAAAAGCTGCATTTAGCCAGGGCTATGCAGGTAATTGCAGAGCAGCAAGGTAAATCATACGTGGAGAGACTGAGAGTCCTAAATATCTACTCCCTAGAGGACAGAAGGGAGAGGTGAGACATGATTAAGACTTTCAAGTACTTGAAAGAGAGTAATAAGGTGAACAGGGAGGATATCTTCAGGCTAAGCTGCAACAAAACCCTGAAGGTGCACAGCCTAAAGTTGCAGGGTGGGCATTTAAGAGGGAGGTTAGAAGACAGTTCTTCGCAGAAAGGGCGGTGAGCAAATGGAATACGCTGTCTGAAGAGGTGATCTCATTGAGGACAGTGGGCAGCTTCAAGACAGGCTGGGATAGACTCAGTATAGGGGGAAGATAAAGGTAATGGAAGGAGGGGAGGAAGGTAGTGGAAAGATATGGAAGGGGGAGCAGGAACATCAGCCTGAGCTAAGAACCTTGGGCAACGAGCAGATTAAACAGACCAGAAAGCCTAATTCTGTTGGCTTCTTCATATGTTCGTATGAGATTTCACTAAACAGTCTACTATTCTGCATGATAATCTATTCTTTTAACTATATAATATGAATAAATAAGAGATTATACCTTATAGCTGCTGTTTCATATATTTTCTTAGTTGCTAATCAATACAAACCACAGTTCTGTATGATCCTACAAGGGGCACAATAAATGCTTTTGTTTATTGCACTGTCATATTTATTCTGGTTCTTTTTCGAACTAGTTCAGTTCTTAAAGTTAACAATATATATGCTCAGAACTCACTTCCATTCTCATGTCCTAGAGAGTTTCTTTGCTGGCCTACCTGCTGGCAGAGCTGCAAGGTGTTTGCTTGTGTTGCCAACATCCCAGGTTTGGTGATGGACTTGGGAGTCGTAGGGACAGCCGGAGGAGGGATCGAATGTCCCAGGGACTGCTCTCCTTCTCTGTGGGGAAGGGGAGAAGAGTGTCCGATGCTTTACAGACCCCTGGCAGAGGCTGGGATACTGCTGCAGCTGGCACCATCACCTTAGGGTGTGCAGTGGATGCTGGACATCATTGTACATCCCCACCCCAGGGATCCAGCATTCAGAAACACAGTCAGCCCCCGGGCAGGATGCCCTGCTCTGCCACCATCTCCACTGCCACCAATGTCTGCTGGGGGGGGGCCTGCTCCCATGGCCCCAACCTGGGAGGTAAACTGGGGCTTGCCAACAGTGTCCCTTGGGTGGGCACCCACCCAGCATGACTAAGCCTGGGCATGAGGGGACAGTACGCAGGGCAGGCTCAGCTCTGGTAAGGATTGAGACTGCCCCCAAATAAAGTTGAGGGTTTCCTCACTTTCACTTCTTAATACATGTCTGTAGATGTTCTATTCTCCCTCACTCCAAAAGCTGTGCCTGTTATGTTTGTTAAAACAGTAGAATAATGGTCCCCAAATTAGTCATGTTCTGATATAACTATTCATAATAATATAAATGATTCAGTTAGTAACTAGCACACCATTATTATTTTGTCACTGTATGACATCTTTAATATTGGTGGTTCAGTGTTGCTAGTACACATCCCCTAAAGTAAGAATCAAATAACCTCACTAGCCTGTATCAGCATCACATCTGTAAGACTGCTGCACTCAAAGCACTAAAGATTCTAAAAGACACTTACATACTGTATCAAGACTATTCAGTTACACAGGGTCACCATCAGCTGTGGGTGATACTACATGTGTTCCAGGCCATTCTCACTGCCTTCTTTTTAATGGAGGTACCCACCCCTACCACGCCAAGTGAACAAATGACGCACCAGGCATCACCTGGTATGCCATGCCTTTACACAGAACATGATTACATCATACACTACTGATGACATAGTTGGCCACCTATTTGCTTGCAAAAGCATGTAAAACCCCTCCCAGGCCAACACAGTCAGACCCATTCCAAAAACAAAACAAAACAGGGAGGGGTGCCCTGGTATGATGAGAGGCTGATTTCATTAAGGTCATCAGCTTGGACCTATAAAATGGATAGCAGCACCAGCTAGGAAGCAATACAGTAATACTGTGGTACTGTATATCATAAAATGCTGTAGTACGCTGCAGGAAGCAATGCAGTTCAATGTCAATTAAAGCCCTTTCTACTGTAGTATTTATAAATGTTCTTATAAGCCCATCATGCTGACTACTATGGAAATAAAAAAAAACAAGTAGGCAAACTTGAGAACTAAACAAGATACTTACAAGCTGAGTATTTTAAAAGATACAGAAGTGGGGAGGCAGAAATAGGGTGGGTTCTACGATGTCGGTTTGACAACACTTTCATCGACTGGCATCACAGCAATGGGATTTATGTCAACTGCAAGTTGCGGCTGACATAAATCCTGAATGTTTCCTGGTCCATTTTTCCTTTGGGGGGCTTTGCCCCCACTACTTATTATAATCGACTCTGAGTTAGAGTTGATTTGGGGAGGGGGTGCAGGACTGGGAGACAGTGTACCCCTGTCTCAGGTGCACCAACACAGTGACCTGTCGGTGAACTGTCGATTTTGTCAACAGCGAGATAGGTCACTGCGTTGGTGTCACCATCACAGAGGCATACCAATAGGGTGGGGTCAATAATAATATCCAGTCATGGCCTTTACCTAGTATATTGAACAGACTGTGACTAGCCATGGGTTGCTATAAATCTGAATATCATTATGAATTTTAGTGACTACCACAGCAGCACTGATTTGTGTCATAATTCAAGGCACAAGTATTTCCAAGGCAGCTGCTTGTAATACTCTTATTTTCAGAAGTGATATTTCTACTGACAGGAGACATGAGAGAAACATGGCAAAGAAAAAATATTTGAAACTCAGTGCTTCAGAAAAACACTGCTACAAATGCAGTCTTGAGAGCAGATAGTATGCATTCGATGCCTTTGAAAAAGTATTTCCCTTATAGTCAATTTTTAAGATTAAGAAGAAAATAGTGGCCAGCCCAGTAGCATGGAGGGCTGAGGTATCATGCCTTACCTCCTGCCACACCAGCGACTCATGTTTGCTGTGTGAGCAGGTTGCCCGGGAGGGTGTCTGGGAGGAGGATCAAGCATCCCAATGACAGCTCTCCTCCCCCAGGGAGGGGGGGGACCAGTGATTGGTGCTTGCCTGGCCCCTAGCACAGGCTGGGGGATGGCACACTGATGCTCTACAAGGTGGGTGGAGGTTGGGCAGATGCCCAGCATGCCACACATGGGAGAGTGTGTGACACTGCAACTGGCATCATTGCATGCCCTTTCCTCCAAGAGAAAAAAAAAGAAACATTTTTCCGGTGGTTGGATGATGGAGAGGCTCGCAGGTCCCACTCTCCAACAAGCCAGGTGCTGACCAGAACTGCCTCCAATCTTCAGTGGGAGCCTGGGGATTCCCTGCTGACCCCAACAGGAAGGGCATGCCCTGGAAGAAGATGGTTGGCACTAAGCAGTATTATTAATAGGAGACTTGACACTCCACTTGGTAGTCACTTGTTTGACTGCCATAATTCACATCCTAGAGAATTAAAGTTAATAGAAATTGATAGAGTGGGTCCTTTGAGGGGGGATGAGTGAATAAATTTCTGTGGAAAAAAAATCAACTTGGATTTATGAATTACAAAGTGTTACACCTGATGGTTTAAGCAAGCAATGGGAATTGAAATATTTTTTAAAAGATTAACTATTTATTTATTTATTATTTATTCAAATTTTGTTAACTGGGTCGGAGCACTGGGCCATAAAGGTCCCTTTTTCAGGAGTGACCCGGAATTAGTTACATAAAGCAGAGCAGGTACATACAAGTAATACAGTGCAGGGCATTGAGTACAGGATTACAGTGACAAAATAGTTATCACAGAAGAGTTCCAGGAGATTTTTGCCTGAAGTGTGGAGTGGTCTGCTGTACCACTTAGTGGTGAGTAGCCTGGTTAGCCCTGCAGGAGGGTCAGCATCGAGGACCTTATATGTCCAACTTAATAGGGGGTACTGGAGCCTATGGTTCAGGGTGGGCCAGTTGAGTAGGGCAAGGGCTTCACAGTGGTGAGTCCTTGGATGAGCTTTCATAGTGAATCATGCAGTTTTGTGTTACAAAGTTTGCAGTCTGAAATGGTCAAGTTTTGCAATGCCGAGTAGGGTTGGGGCAGAATAGGTAAGGGTTGGGAGAAGGATACTCTGTGTGATTGCCAATCTAGTCCCTGGTATCATGTTAACGCTTAGACGAAAGAGCAGGCCAAGTTTTTGGTATATGTTTTTTGTTACCAGATCCACATGTGGTTTTAGCATGAGCCCCTGATCTAATGCAAGGCCCAGATATCTGAAGGATTGTACCACCTCAATTGTAGAGCCAGGCACAGTAGCAAGTGGTAGAAGGTGGGCCCAGGAAGGACCTAGGGATTTTGGTCCAGACAGGAGCACTTTGGTCTTATTAGGGTTAAGGACCAGGTGACTTTCGACTAGACAAGCTTCGGCTTTGGTAAAGTCCAACTGAAGCAGGGTCCCTAGACTGTCCAAGTGTGATGCAATTCTATAGAGTATGGTGTCATCAGCATACTGAACCACAGAGCTGCTTCCACAGTGGTGATGGAGGTTGTTGACGAACAGGGAGAACAAGAGTGGGCCCAAGATAGAACCTTGTGGAATCCCCTCATTTAAAGGTAGTGATCCAGAGATTGCACCTCTCCACTCGACCTGTTGGGAACGGCCAGACAGGTAGTTGCAGAACCAGTTCATGCCTCCTAATAAAGACTTGTCGAGAGTCGAAGCACTTGGGCTTCCTACAGCCATAAAGACTTTTTTTACCTGTAGCCATACCATTACATCTAGCATTTACTGCGTTTGTCAGCTTTTTTGCTTGCATTGGATTATATTTGTACTTAACACGGTTTGTGATATTAGTGCCATTAAACAATTTTCAGTGTTATGCTGTGCCTGCCTACTAGTTTCCTTTGTGAGTGCTCAGGACTTTTGGATTCTTTGCTTCTGCGTTTGAGAGCTGGCTGCCCTACTTCCTTGAGCACAGGCCCTGCTCCGTGTATCATGCCCCACCTTTGGGACTAGAAACAGAAGCAAAAAGATTGCATGCAGATAAGGACTGAACCCCCCCCCCCACAGTCTGCCCATTTTTCCCCTGCCTACAGTAACACCACAGATCTCACATGAGCTCCAGTAAGTTCTCCCTCCTCCTTTTCACTGTGATTCCCTTGTGGGAGTATTCCCTCCCTAGGTGTTGTAGGTCTGCCAAAGAGTGGTTACCTTATTGTTTCCTTTCACAATATATCTTTTTCTGTGTTAGAATGTATGTCCTACATGGACTGGCCACCCATGTACTGTGTTTTGTGTCAGTCTGTCTTGTTAAGTCTCCCCCCCTTTTTTGGCAAATGTTTGGTAAAAATAAAACATTATGAAATTGTGCTTACAGGATCAATAGGATTCCCAATAAAAGTTTATGACCTATCTCAGGTAATGAGAAATAGGTTGTGGCAATGCTGTAATGAAAACTGAAAATAAATGGTAATCTGATATTTTTACTTTTCCTCACCAAAACCCCTTTATCAACCCTTCCTTTAAATAAATAGAATTTTAGTTGCAGTGTTGGTACAGACAGACAGATAGTTGTCTGTATATTTTCAGGGTTTCAAAAATAAGTAATGTAAGTAACATTAAATTAAGCTACCTAAGCTGCTTTTCTTTAGTACAGTGGAAATGAATACAGGCAAGCTGTTTGTATTTTGCAGTCAGCTGGCAAGCGCTATTCGCGCTAAACGCAAAAGGATGGGATATGCCTGCAAAAACCCTTTTTTTTGCATACAGGTTCTTTTGCTGTGAAGGAAATGTACACTCCTTTGCGATTGTGCATCTGTATAATCCTCATGATTGTGCGCACAATCGCAGCGGTTTGCAAACCGCCGGCTTGATTTAGACAACTATGAGCTCTCTACAAAGATTGCAGTAAACATGAAATAAGCCACCTTACCAGTTGTATATACTGGACTAACTATAATTGTAGGCTGTTGTTTCGAGGGAATATTAACAAGGAACATTTAGAGGAAATCCTTTGGTTCTCAAAAATAAAGCAGATAAAACAAGCTTACCAAATAAGGATTACAGGGGATTCAGTTAGGGCACCACCTCAGCTGAACGCTCTAAGAGCCAACCGGCCTCTCTATCACTATACTTATGCAGAGCTCAACTGAAGGAGGGACAAACAGAATACCTCCCAAGCCTTTTTCCAAAAATAAACATGATAAAATGTTTTTAAAATCAATCAATCAATCAATCAAATCTTTATTTATCCAGGTGAACATCATTGAGCACAGCTCATTTGCAAGATGGACCTGGTAAGTTTAAGGTTCAATTTACATAGATACATACAAGTATACAATATTCACACACTCTAAGATACTACATAGAAATTTCAGTATATACACTGTCTAAGCATACATTCTAATCATACTATACAACAGTTCAGTTGTAGAGTAATAAGGGGCGAATGGAAGGGGAGCGGGAAGTGGTGTGCCTAGCTGGTGGGGGAGGAGGAAGGTGGTAGGTGCTTATAATGAGGAATGGATAATTGTGGCCTATGAGAGGGCTGGAGGCCGGCACTGGTGAGTTTGTATAACAGTGGTATAGGGCTATGATATATGACAGGGAATAAGGGGAGGCAGATGGAAGGAGGGGTGCATGGAGTGTGAGGGGTGGTGACTCTTGATAAAGGTGGATACTTTCCGTGAGTTGGCTATCTGGAGAGGAGGATGGATAAGATTAGGAATACTCTACTGTTTGTGGAAACAATTACATTTTTCTCAGACAAGCCTTGAATACAGATGTTTAAAGGATGTAAATGATAATTAACTGTTCACTTTCAGGGTCTTCTGCATCATGTTCCATAAGGCAGATAAGACATAGCTGATAGCAGATCTCCCATGTCGAGTATTGAATTTGGGCACTTTAAGCATGATGAAGTTAAGGCTTCTTAGGGCATATTTACTTGATGTGACTTGTGTGAAGCAGTCTGAGACATAATTTGGTAGCATCTTGGATATTGCTCTATAAGTCCATAGTGTGGCATTCCTGTTTCTTCTAAATTGGAGTGAAGCCTATCCAACTGCAGCGTAGAGCGAGCAGTGGTGAGTGCTGAGAGGAAGATCTATAATAAACCTCAAGGCTCTATGGTAAAGTGGGTCCAGTTTGCTCAGATAAGAGTTAGGGCAACAACCATATAGGAAATCTGCATAGTCTAATACTGATAGAAATGTGGCCTGTACCAACTTCTTTTTAGAATCCCTTGTTAGAAAGTGCTTTATTCTGTAATAAAGTCCAAGCCTCAGATGAAGTTTTTTTAGCAGATCTTCCAGATGGTCTAAGTAGTCGAGTCTACTGTCTACCCAGACCCCCAGATATTTGAATTTTGTAACATATTCAAAATTTTCACAAGGACAGTGGATAACTGGGGGAGATTTTTTGGGAAGGAGTGACCGGCTTGAGTTTGGGGGGGGAGAAAAACTTTGCCTTTGTTTTTTTTGCTTAGGAGAAGTTTTTTTTTCAGTAGTTGGTGTTGTAATAGGTTGAATTCTGCTTGTAGCTCTTTGCATGCTGTTACAGGAGAGGGGTGACTGACATACCATACGGTGTCATCTGCAAACAGGTGTATAGTGGCTTTGGTGAGGTTATTGTCGATGCTATTGATATAGATGGCAAATAGGATTGGGCTGAGAATGGATCCTTGGGGAACTCCTCTTTGGAGAGGTTTGAGTGGTGATAGGTCTCCTTCGGCCATCACTTGCTGGGTCCTTCCCATGAGGTAGTTATTAAACCATCTAATGGAGGATGAGTTGAGTCCTTTGGATTTCAGGGAGGAGAGGAGCAGTTCATGGTCGACCATATCAAATGCCTTACTCAGGTCTAAGAATACAGCACATACACAATTTTTTTTGTCCAGTTCGAGTTGCCAATCATTGTTACTTTAGCCAGGGCTGTGATGGTACCGTGGTTGTCTCTAAATCCAGATTGCACTGGGTTTAACAGATTAGCCTCTTCAAGATATCCTCTTAGTTGAGTGCTCACTATTTTTTCTAGCAGCTTGGCTAGCACAGGGAGGATAGAAATTGGCCTGTAGTTGTTGAGGTCCGTGGGGTCCCCTGCTTTCAGTAGTGGGATAACTTGAGCTGTTTTCCAGATCGAAGGAATAGAGCCTGATTGTAATGAGAGATTAAATAGGTGTGTTATTGGTACTGCTAGTGCTTGTATGGCAATTTTTAAAAAATAGGGATCAAGGGAGTCTGCACCTGCACTTTATTTGGTGTCCAGCTGTGATATTAAATCTTCCACCTGCTTCAGAGTGCCTGGTATGAAGGAGAAGGTGGATTCTGTTACTCGTGCTTCACTGTTCTTGATACCTAACTGGGAACACAGTTGGTTAGCGGGAGAGATGTCGAATGCTAGGCCAGTGGTTGTAAAGTGATTGTTGAATGATTCCAGGACTTCCAGTCTATCAGAGACTGTTCCCTTGCCATTGTGTATTTTGTCTGGGAGTGTAGTACTTGGATCTTGTCCTGTTAGGTCTTTTATGGTGTTCCAGAACTTGGCAGGGTTGTGGCAGGAGGAGTCTAGTTCGGACATAAAATAAGCAGCCTTAGCATCTTGTACTTTCCTGGTACAGCTATTCCTGGCTCTTTTTTGAACAGCTCCGAATCAGTTGGTATCTTAGTTTTTTGAGCCTTTTTCCATAACTTGTCTCTGTCAAGGAGGGCGGCTTTGAGGTCAGGAGTGAACCAACTGCAGGTTTTATTTTTGATGCGTACCTTAGAAATTGGGGCATGGATATTAAGGACACCTGTAATAATGTCATTTAGCACCTCGTGCGCTATTTCCACTGTGTTTGCTAAGTAGAACTCTTGCCTATTATGCAATCTTGCATATTATGAATAAAATAATTGTAATGTCTCTATTGTTATAATAATATAAATTCATTTACAAAAGGTTAAAATGTTTATTTAAAACAAAACTTGATTGACAGGTAATTTGAGCCAACCTTAGGCTCTATCAGGCTATATATGTAGTATCCCAGACTAAGGAAAGTTAGATTTGGTTGGAGTGTTGAAGGGACAACAGTCAATGGGACTAGTGCTTACTGGTCATAAGGAAGATATTTGTTTTCTTCATTTGGAAACCATTTTTGGTGCTGAAGTTAAGCCTTATTTAAGTTGTTATTTAATTTTATTTGATTATTTTGACTAAACCAGTCCGCCTTAATTTTTGTTCTGTAAAATAAAAAAAGAAGATTTTTTTGTTGAAACTTCATTTTGGCTGATGTGTCCATCTGCACCCACTTTGAATCTTTCACACCTATCCCATGCATTATGGAACCCCACCACTGTTTTAGCTCCTACCACATCCATTGAAATGCTGTACCAGGAATCCACCATTCCCTCTTTGAAGAAGTACTTCCTCACATCTCTCCTGAAATTACCCCCCCCACATTTCCCAAAATTACCCCCCAGCTTCATATCAGGTCCCCTTGTTCCTGAGAGCCTTTTTTCCCTGAAAAATACTTCCCTCCTATACCTTATTTTGTATCTTTTTATGACAAGGCTATGTTGAAAATTTGGTGGGAATACTGTATGTCACAAAACAACACATTTATGAACTTATGTTACATTTTGCAAATGCAGGCTCCTAACTTTGATATATTTCAATATTTTTACCCCAAATTCTTCACCTGCAGCCCTATCGGCTCTGGTCAGAGTTTATTAAAATAGAGGACAGTAGGGGGGAGCAATAGTGTGGATTGTAATAGGAAAAGGGGGAGGGGTGGAAAAGGAGGAGTGGGAGTATAGTAGAGGTGGAGAGGCAAACCATCATTCCTCAGGGATGCAGACCTCACAAGGGCTGGACACGGCTGGATGCACACCCAAACCATGTCTGGTTTCTTGGCTCGCACTGAAGAAGGGGTAGTAGTAGTGGGGATGGAGGCAAGAGATTAGGGGCAGAGAACTAGTGTGGAATGTAATAGGAAAAGGAGGAGCAGGAGGAAAAGGAGGAAAGGGAGTAAGGTGGGGATGGAAAGGCAGATCATTGTCCCTCTGGGATGCAAACCCCACAAGGGCCAGACACAAGTGGTTGCACACTCAGCTCATGACTGGCTCCCTGGTCTACAAGTTGGAGAAGGGCAGAGGTGGGGAAGGGCAAGAAGAAGGAAAAGCAGGCAGAAAAGGGGAGAGGAGGGGATAGGGAAGGATGAGGGAAAGCAGTAGGTACAAGTAGTGTAGATCAAGTGCAGTTACAGGAGGGGGAGACAACAGTTTCACAGTAGGGAGGATATAGAGTGAGGTGAGGAGGCAGAGCAGATGGGTAGTGGTAGGGAGTTCCAGACTATAAGAAGTTGGTATGAGAAAGCAGCCTGGCCAACTGAGGAGGTCTTAGGCAGGAGAGCAAAGGATTGGAAGTGGGAACTGTAAAGAGCATAAGAATTGGGGCTGGGAGGAGAGGTAGGAAGGAGGAGGAGCCAAACCAGAATTTGACAATAAAAGAGGACCAGCTGGTAAATGTTAATGGAATAAATAGTTATTAAACAATCTTTTTAAAATACTTTAATGAGTTTTTATCTTATGTTTTAATATTTTTTGCAAATTATGATAGAGTGATGTGACTATTAGAAGTAAAAATATGTTGCTAGATGTGTTATAATTAGCTGAATAGACTTGTAACTTTAAACTAAAATGGTGTCATACTCTGACGTCATACTCTTGGACTAAAATGTGAGTCGCAGTATGGGCCAAGTCATCTTGAAAAAGTGTCAGTGTAACATGAAACATTGACGTTTGTGGGGGGTGCTAATGTGTGTTTTAAACCCATGGTGGATAGAAGTGTTTTTTTATCTAACAAATGCATTTTTATCGTGCCCCAACAGTGGTCTTTTGTGTGTTTCTTGGATGTAGAGCCGAGTACAACCCTGTTCTTGCAATAAAAGAGGAGCAGTGTGCCAGGCGTCTGGCTTCATGGGAGGGAAAGGAGATGGAGGTGTAAAGAGTGCAATGGAACAGTGGAGTTAAAAGAACAGTTTGTGGGAAGGTATAAGTCCTTGTCACCTGACGCTTGCTTGTTTCCTACCCTGTCTTTGAGGAATAGTGTCAGAGCCTCTTTGAAGAGGAAACTATCTTTGAACAGTACCTTTATTAGAGTTGTCTTTGATGCATTGTCAGCCTGCCACAATTTTAACCACAATGTCCTCCTGGCCATATTTGTCAACTCAGTGACCCTGGTTCCAAATCTGAGAGCTTCCAAAGAAGCATCTGTGAGATACCTTTCTGCTTTTAGAGTTCAGTCTCTTGCATCCTCTAAGTTTGAGCCATCTACAATGTCCTGTGCAATGGCCTCTACTCATCTGTGCGGGGTTCTGCTGGTAAACCACATTTCTGTGTTGGTGAAGACAAGCAAGATTGAGGCCTTATGAATAGTTTTTAAATGCTTTTCAATTTTCTTGTCCATTGGATCCTTCAGTGCTGCCGTGCTCTCACTGGGAATAGTAGTGCACATAGAGAGGGCCGAGACTTGGTGGGGGACTGCTTTTTTTCATTTAATTATTTGTTTTTTGGTGGATGGTTAAGTCCACTAGACAAATGAATGCCTATTTTCATGTGTGACATGGGAGAGTGCAAGACAGGTAATCAACAACTGTCAGTAACTGAGTAAGTCAAGGTACACAGCTACAGGATCATCAAAGGCATATAACCATGAACATTATAGTGTGACAGCAAGGAAAAAATGATACAGTAATGTAGTCCTGCTGATACTCAGGATTGCCATAGTGTCAGAGATGCCAGGCAGAATTTCAAGTAGAGGCCAGTGCTTTGTGCATCTTCCCCACAACCTGATTAGCTGAAGCAGGGGAAGGTGCCAGAATTCAAAAGATGCAGTCCTTTGGCTTGCTTGGTGGGAGGGCTCTGGTGCCCTCATGGACCTTTTTGGAGAGTGCTACTAGGTCAGCGTTGCTAGTGGCCTCTGTGACAGAGTGTTGCTGTGGTGTTCAGTCACTTTCTATCAGGTGGATGGAAAAATATTACATTTTAAAAGTTGGTATGTTCTTCAATTCATATTGGTAGCCTAAAATCATCAAACCTGATGGTAACAATACCTACGAGCTGTCATGGAGACAGCAGGCACCCCTGCTGGGTGCCCATCACTCACCATCATGCCCACTGTCTCCACGACACCTCCTAGGTATAGTTGCCATTAAGTTTGATAATTTTAGGCTACTAATACTGATTGAAGAAAATAACAGCCGTTAAAATATAACATTTTTCCATCCACATGATAGAAATATATACCTATAATTCCTTCAGATTTACAGTACAAAGCAGTTTTCTATTCAGTATATATACACACACACACAGCATAACTGAATGTTAGCCAGCTTCTCAAACATTTGGTAGCCACAGTCCTAGGGCACCCCTGTGCCCCTTCTGCTCCCAGCCCACTTTTGGCATGCAGATACCCCCAACATCCTTGTGGCCCCTTCTACTGTTGTGCTGGGGGCCTGATCCCTGCAGAAATTCCCACAGGCATGCCAAAAGTCTGGTGCTAGCCTGTGGCTGTGGCAACTTCTGGGTTTTTGGAGCAGGGGCCCCCATTTTATAAAATTGGGCACAGGGTCCCTGGTGCACCTGCAGTTCGCTGTAGCCAGAGAACAACACAGCTTGCTTTGCTCTAAGGGCTCTTGGAAAATCGAGCCCTATATAAAAACTGGATTAATATAGGCATAAAAATGTCTGAAAATTCTTTTTTACATTATACATTTCCATCTTTAAGTTTTCCATATGTAGTTTGCTCCATCGTCCTTTTTTTTTTTTGATTACCATTACCATGTGCACAAATCTATGAACTCAGGTACATTCTCATCAAAGCAGACTTATTTGTCAGTTGTTACCTTTCTTTTTACAGTGCTTGTAATAATGTTATTTATTTTGCTCTCTGCGCAAGAACAGCAACTGCCTGACATAGACAAGTAAATCTTCTATGTGTGCTTGTTTTATATTTTACATTTCCCAGGTGTATGTATAGCATCTCTTCTCTTTTCTTTTCTTTATTTTATGTTCCAAAATGGATGTTTAATTGTTTTGTGGCAATGACCATAAAGAATTAATAAAGTATTCTGTATTTCTAGTTTTTTTCTTTTGTCTTTTAAAATGTGTTTCTCTACAGATGTGGTTGTGTCTTATGACCCAGAAGCAATATACTGTTCCTTTTTGTTTTGTCTTTGTTTCTTGTATTTCAAAGGCATGTTTTCATAAATAATATCTCTCAGTCTCTGTGGGAAAAGAAAAAAAAAACAGAAACATTATTAATCTCATTTGCAGAAGAAGATGTCTGTATTTAATACAGTATTTCATATTTATCCTCATATTGTAGAGATCTTTGCTACATGTCATTCCATGCAACAGTATGACCCATATTACAATGGCTGATACAACACAGTAATGTAGAAGTATATTAAACACCCCCAGTTTCTCATTTTACCTGCAGTATATATATAATGTTCATTCTAAATAACGTCAAGAATTAGTGAATAAATCAATCACAAGCTATTTTTATTCATTACTAAGGGCAACCCAGGAATAGTACAGGAAGATGCAGACCATTTTGACCCTTTCTGACTACCCCCTCCTTCTCAGTGGTAATTACTTGGAAGAGACCCCTTAAGAATTATATTGTCTATTCTTTATTTAAAGGTGTTAATAGTCTCACTCTCAATTACATGATGTGGTAATCTATTCCACAGATCAAATATTCTTTGGGTATAAAAGTACTTCCTCTTCACCACTTTAATATTATGCAGCTTGATTTGGGCACTCTTCCCTCATGTTTATTTAGTTATTTTTTATTTCAAATCCCACATTCTAGTGCCAGTATTTGCTCATGCTAGCCAGCTGTTCAATTCTCTTCAGGTAATGTAGTTTACTGCCCCTAGTTAACTGAGCCACTGTTTTGTTGACTCCTAGAAAAATCCTATCTGGGGGCATCCACATTCTGCAGTTTGTCTCTCATTAATTTTCATTTTAAAGGTAATGCACCATAATTTACTCATTAAGCTCTGTTAGTATCTATCTGCTAGCTGTCTCCAACCTACTTGCACTTATTTTAGTTAGTGATCTGTGGTGTACATCTGCATTGCAGCTCTCATTTGGTTGTTGCTTCCCTATTTTGTAGCTACAGCCCAGGTTTGTTACCAGCTGTTAGTGATTGCTGTTGATCACTTGTCTAGCACAACTAATTACTAAGCTGCCTAGCTGTTATTTGCCTGCTATTTTGCACTGTTTAAGTACTGTGGTTACTGATTACCATTTTGCTTTTGCTTCCCTCCTCCTGGCCACAATGTTCCTTGCAATCCTCTGCTTGCTCCATTTCCCCTCCAACCCTTCCCTCACCCTCCACCTGTCTCCCTCTCTCTCCCTACCCTTGTCCCCTTTTTCCTCCAAATTCACCCTGCTCTCCTACTATCCTCTTCCTTCAGCCTGAAGTTTTTCCACTGTGTTTTCCTCTCCCATCACTGCTCCTCTTCTCCCTTAGTGTGTTCTGTCCGAATACTAGGAGCCTTCTACTTAAATTCAATTCCCCTCTCTGTCTGGGTTCAACTACACTCTCCTGATGTCTTCTGTATCTCTGAATCTTGGCTCTCCTCCAGGCTTTCTGACTCTAGCCTGTCCCTTCCTGAGTACCATCTTTTCAGGAAGGGCAGGGGAAAATGTGGAGAAGGGGTTGTCATTCACGTTCCCCAGAGCCTCTAATGTACTATGGCTATAAGGGAGGCCATAGCCTCCTCCTAGAAACTTCTCCATTGCCATTTCCTCCTGAGCTGAACTTTCTCAAAATGTGGCAACTTTTGTGGATGTTTTCCTAGCTTCTGCTAGTGGCAGATCAGAAAACTCCAAATGTTTTGGGCAAAACATCAGCACGTTCCACCCAGCCCAGGGACACCTTCCCTTCTCATGGCTAATGGACCCTCCCCCAACCCAATGTAACCCCCCCAGTGGTGGCCCCTACTCCCACCCGATCACCCATCAGTGTCCTGCTCAGTATTATTAGGCTCCTGCCATATCAACTCCTCTTACTCACCTACTCAATCTTTCCTTTTTCCTCCATGCTGTTCTGTAGTCCTAGAAGATGACCAGTGTTATTCCACTTCACAAAGGGGGTGACCCCTCCTCCCCTCGAAAACGTCCATCCCATTTCCTTCCTCCCCTCCCTCTCTAAGCTAAGCTGCAATAGAAACTGGTCCACTCTAGACTCCTTGACTTTCTTTCATTCTCCAACTTCCCCTCACCCTTTTAGTCTGGTTTCTGGAAGCAACATTCCACTGTCTCCTCCCTTCTGTGTGTCACTGATTCTATCTTCTCTGAAATGGATGTGGGACACATTATGGCCATAGTATTAATCAATCTGGCCGAAGCCTATGATTCAATGTCCCATCCACTCCTCCTGGACAAGCTGAGCTCTACTGACCTATCAGCTCTAGATTTTTGCTTGGTTCTGTTCCTACCTAATGGAATGACAACTACTGGTGCAAGTTGGAGGCACCCTATCACCACCCCTTCCTATCCAGAATAGGGTCCCACAGGGCTCCTGCCTGCTTCCCATTCTCTTCTCCATTTTCCTGAATAACCTTCCCTATACCTGTGCCAACTCACATATCCACATGTCTGCAGATGACACAGTCATTTTCACCTCCAGTCCCTCCACTGCAGCTGTGGAAGATCTGCTCCAGATGGACGTTCTGCACTGGTTCCAATCCAATGAACTCAAGCATCAACAATGAAAAAAACAATAAAAAAAATTTAAAAAAATGATGCCCATGAACTTTGGTATCAGTCAGAAACTGGTCAGACACACTGCTGCCCCTGTTTTCACCACTCCAAATGGCACAGCTCTTGAAGCAGTTCAGTCATTCAAGCAATTTGGAGTGTGGCTAGACACAGTAAGCTTGCCTTCTCAGCCAATAACGATGCCATTAATTGGAAAACTCCATCCCAAGCTTGGTGCCCAGTTCCTCAATAAAGACTGTTTATATCCACATATCCTCATGGAGCTTGTTACCAAAATGGTGCTCCCTGTCTTCAACTACACAAATGTGGTTTATGGCATTGCCATTTCCTCTTCTCTTACCAGACTGAACACCATCTGCAACTCATTCTGCTGTTTTGCTACAAACTACCCCCCTCACACCCACCATTGATCTCTGTATTCATCTCTATCCACCCTTCCGCTGCCCTGTCATTTCCAGGCTCGCTGTACCTCCTTCATATCCAAATACTGGTTTGATTCCCTTTCCTCTTACCTTTCCTCTCTCTTCCCCCAACTCCCCTCTGATTCCTGTTCACTTCATTCCAAGGACCATCACACTTTTGCTACTCTTCACTCCTGCTTCTCTGCTGGGCAATCTGCTTTCTCCCATGAACTTCCCTCAGTCTGGAATCAACTCCCCTCCTCCCTCCACCTCTCCCCATCTCTTGGTTTCCTCAGGCACCAATTGACACTCCAACACTTCTCCACCTGTTCCTGTTACCCTTCCTCCTGTCACCTTCTCAGTTTAACCTTAACCATCAGGGTAAGCAGCCAGCTGGGCCCCTGCTCCTGCCATCATTTCATATCCACACCACTACATTAAGAGGTCTACTTTGATTGCAAGACTCCATTACAAGGCCAAGCAATAAATCACCCTTCTTGTCTATTGCTGTTGTCAATATTGTTCTTGCTCAGAGTTTATTTGCTGCCACTTCTGAATATGCACTTGGTAGGTGTCTTATTGCACTGTACAACACTTTGTTCTCTGCACATACATTTTGTTTGAAATATTCTAATTTTGTTCTAACTTTTTACCAAATGTTTTGTTGCTTATTTATTGTGCTGCTGTTATTCCACTGTTCCCCTCCCCCAGGTTGCTCTTGGAAATGAGTCTTGGCATAGTGTGTCTCTATCAGTTACCAATTTTCAGATAAATAAATAATAAATACTCTCATCATACCTCTCAACTGCTCCACATTTTCTGTGATATCCTGGATTTGAACCTTGCAAGTGAATCTGTACCAACCGACATTGCTGCCTTAATTTCTTCGCCACAGACGCCCAAATGCCAGAAACACGCACTACTTCTTCTTCTTCTTCTTCTTCTTCTTCTTCTTCTTCTTCTTCTTCTTCTTCTTCTTCTTCTTCTTCTCCTTCTCCTTCTTCTTCTTCTTCTTCATTCCCCATCTTCCTGTCTTCCACATTTAGTGCTGATGTCAGGGACATGCCAAATGCCCAGTTGCAACTCTGCTAAGTGCTTCTGGCTCCACCCTCCCCTAACCTGAAGCCCACCCCAAAATGATTAAAACCTTGATGACCAGTCCCCTTTCAGGTCTGCTGCCATGCTATAAAGTAGCTGGGTGACCAGAGGGGGAGCTATAGCTTTGTTGGAGTTTTTAGACCACTGCCATACTGTTGAAGGAAGAACATCTGCTGTATCACACAGGAGAAGCCTTCAAAAAGGAAGAACACCATAGGCACTAACTGGATTGAGGGATGCTGCCACTGTGCTGCCCTCTATCACTGCCATTGGTGTTTGGAATTTGGGGCTTGCTTTCTTTTTGCTCTCTGTCAGAGGAACAGGAGTCTTTGATAAGCAGCAGGGAGGGAGACAGGACCGATGATTGAGTGTGAGAGAGAGAGAGAAGGAGAGAGAGCAGTAAGATGGTAATGAAGTACTCAGCCAGCTTTATGCCATAAATTCCCTTCTTGGCTGTATGCGGTTGGTCTGAGACTGATGCTTAGGAGTGCAGTCTCTTTCAGGGTTGGGAAGGAGAGCTTGAAGAGCAACTAAGCAGTCCCAGTCCCATTGGCATCACTGCTTGGGTCAGCTGCTGGCTGATGGACTTTTGAGCTCTGAGTGAGGTGGTCCCATACTGCTTGCCTGCTCCAGTGCCAAAAACAGTGTCTCTCTGCTGGACTCTGGTAGTATGAGTGCTGCTGCCTCAGATTCAGCCTGCCTGCCTTGCACTAATAACCACAGCTCCAGGCTTAACTGCATTTCCTTGTTGTTATTTTCAGCCCAGTCAGATCTGCTACCCTGAGGGATTCTGCAGCCCACCCATGAAGGAGTCAGCTGTTGTGGGGTAGATCAGCCAGGAGTAGTGACCTGCTGCCATGAGAGGGAGCCAGCTAGCATATTGCCACCCCAAGAACTCAGTGTCTTTAACAACACTGACTGAAGAACCATCATCATGCAGGCATTCACCACCAACATAAGGAGGTGAGAGGAGGAGCAGCTGAACATAACCAGAGGTAGGTGCCTGGAGATATTTTGAACTGCTTTTTGGGATGTTTATTTACTAATAATTGTGTAGTTTCATTGCCTTTTCTTTTTTTTTGGGGGGGGGCTGGGTTGCTGCATCAGATGACATCTGATATGTTTTGTTTATTAGGATGTAAATGTATGCTTTTTTGGGGGGGCATGGGTGGATCCAGCTTGCAGCATCTGGCAACTTCTCATGTTTTATTAATATTCTAGTGATAATTCTATTGTTGTATTTGTATTAATGTAATTGTAGTGTTACTTTGCCTTAACTGGTGGTAGTAGAGGATGGTAGCTTGCTTCATCTGACAGCTTCTGATGTTTTATTAAATTCATATTAATAAAACACCAAGGGCCAGATTTTCAAAAAAGTGCAAAACAGAGCACAAACATTTGCACTCTATCTTGCCACAGCACTGGTGGGAAAAAATGCTACATTTAGAGGAATTGCACAGGGCGCAGACTGGCACAGCCCTCGGCTTACCACCATGGCCGACCTCCAACTGAGCTATCAATGAGCATTGATTGACAGCCCACTCTAAGCTGTCAATGAATGTCAATGAGCACATACTGTATACAGTATGCCCTCAGTCAGTGTCCAGCTGTGGTGGTGAGCGGAGGGTTGTACCGGTGACTGACTCAGGGATGGGATAGAGGGAGTGGGGTGGTGGGTCACTACCTGCCAGGATAGGGGGGTGTGGGGACCACTACACACCAGGGTACAGTTTTATTGCACTTTTAGGGGATCAGGGAGAGGGAGGGCGATCCACTAGCCCACCAGGGAAATGTTTGACTGTACTATACAGGGGATTGGGATGGGGGTTCAATGGATGCCAGGGTTACTTATTATGAGATTGGGCATGGGTGCAGGTGGGGGGGGAGGGCCACTGGATCCCGGTGATTTCATATATTCTTATTATCAGGTGGTGATTAGTGGGGGAGGACCATTGGCATCATGGAATAAACATGTTGTGGGTCGGCACTCAGCGAGAGGGAGAATACTAGACCACTAGGTATTATATATCATATTGGGCTGAAGACTGGGCCTGTGGGGTGGGGGGTTGACCACTAGCACCAGGGACATATACAGGAGTGTATTGTTTGGATTGGGACAGCAATCAGTCGGGGGAGAGGGACCACTAGCCGCTGGGGAAATTGAATGTCATTACTCGGGCAGGTTGTCAGTGAGGGGGGGTTACCACTAGCACCAGGAACATTGATTAGTGTCACTTGGGAAGGTGATTGGTGGGGGGAGGCAGGAACCCCCTAGCCACCAGGGACATTGCTTATCATTACTCAGAATGGCAATCAGCAAGGGGGGGCCACTCGTCACCAGAAAGTACTGTGTTGGGGTGGGGGATGCTGATGCACTACCTCCGGCAGCCACTAGGGTTGTGCTGGGTTAAGACCAGGGTTGGGACGGAGGTATTTTCTCCCCACAAGGGGACCATGCAAAGTGCCCTTGTGTGGAGCAAATACTCTGAATATTGGACTGCACTGATATTCAAGTTTCCCCCCCAATTTACATGGTTTTGCCATGCGCCCCTCCACTTTTTGCCCTAGGCACAAGTCCATTACACCAGCACAAAACAGGCTTTTCAATATGGGACCACGTTACAAAACCCGGTTTGCACATGCAAAATGGGTTTTGCACCGGGGCAATCTTTTGAATATCGGGCCCCAAGGATGATCAGATAACAACCCAAAAATGGCAATGTAACCTGCACAGACTGTTTTTGGCGGTGGGGGTTCTGGGTTGCTGCATTCAATAACTGATGTGTTTTTATTTATTAGAATATAAATGTGTTTTTTTTTTTTGGTGCATGGGGGGGTTCAGCTTGCTTTGTCCAATAACTTTTGATGTTGTATTAATATAATTGTAGTCATAATGTGTCACACTGTAATCATATTAATAAAGCAGTGATCGGACACAGCAAACCAGCCCCCTCACCCACCAAACAAAAGGCAGTGTACCTTGTAATCTGGCTGCATTTGACCAACTTTGATGGTTTATTAATATTGTAGTGTTAATTCTGTTGTGATTGTATTCATATTTGTAGTATTGTTCTGCCTTTATTGGTGGCTGTTAGGGCTGGCAATTCTATGTGATAACAGCAAAAACAAAGTTGCAAGGTACACATGGGCGAAAACAAAATGGCAATGACAAAGACAGCCCACACCAAAAACAGCAACCATCAAAACAGCGGGAGGCTCCCCCCCATCCTCCTTCATAATTATAACACACTCTGAGAATACACAACATTTTACCACAGTGTGCCACAGTACCCCAGCACACTGCACCCTCCAAACACTGTTTCTGCATTGTAGTTGGTTTCACTGGTGGCTGTTTTGTCACTGTCACTGTTTCTACAGCTGCTCAAATTGAGTCTCTCTTATTGAGTCACCCATTTCACAGAATACCAGGCTGGCAGCTTGCTGTGTACAGTCATTATTAGATTTAAATGTGTTGCACTGCCTTTTTTGGTGACTGAAGTGGGTTCTGCCATGCTGTGCTTAATCAGTTCTGATTTTTTTTTAATATCATTGCAGTGTTGCACTATAGCACTACAGTCATTAATAAAACATCATAAGTGATCAAACACAGCAAGCCAGAACCCCCAACCTGCAAAAAAGACACTGTAACTTACACTGCCTGATTTGGGTGTGGAGAGGGGGTGTCTAACTTGCTGCATCCAATGACTTCCGATGTTTTTTAAACAAGTTTTAAATGTGTTGCATTGCTTTTTGGGGTGGGTGGGGGTTCTGCTGTGCTGTGTCTGATCATTTCTGATGTTTTAGTAATATACTTGTAGTGTTACACTGTAACACTACAATCATATTACTAAAACATCAGAAGTGATCTCATGTCAGTGGCTCAGTAGGTAGCACACTCACCTCTGAGGCCGGGAGATCAGAGGGTGTGGGTTCAGTTCCCACATCTGGCACTTGGGTTAATATCCCAGTACTGACACTGTAGTGCAGCATGAGAGGGGTGCTGCACTTCTGAGGTGTCATCTTTCTGATGAGACATTAAACCGAGGTCCCATCTGCCTGGATTGGTGGTCGTTCAGGTGGATGTTAAAGATCCCATGGCACTTATTGAAAAGAGCAGGGGAATTTTATTATGCAAAGAAAACATAACATCAGACATAAATAAGCAAGGTGAACACAAAGAAAACATTAAAGAAAACCATACAGTATTCATATATACACTGTACATCATTCGTAAAAGAAAAAAAAGAAAAGAAATACAGTCAGTATAGTAGAGCAGTAGACACTGACTACTAATGCAAAAAATCAACATGTTTCCACAATGACTGAAAGCGTTGTAAATGAAGCTGTTGATGTTCTACTTCCATAATATTTAACAAAGCAGTTTCCATTTGCAATATAATAGCATGTGGTAAAGTTGGAAGTTGCTGTAAAACATATTGACATTGGGCTTGCCACATATAATATTTACACATGGCAAAAATCACCCATAAAGTACTATGATGGAATCTATTCCATGGGCCAGAGAAGTCACCTAGTATCAGTGTTTGATAGGTGATTCTATTGAGAAATGGCCATTGCCACTTGTTAGCTAACGTTTTACAAAATAAAAGAGCATCCGTGCATTCAAAAAAGAAATGAGACATAGTTTCTTCAATTTGATTAGAAGAAGGCTTAGGGCAGTACCGTTCTTGAGAGGATTTATGCTTCAAATTTCCTCGGACATACAATCTACCATGGCAACAAAGCCAGGTGACAGCCCACATATGCTGTGGGATTCGTTTATCACGAAGAAATAGTAAAGCACAGTCCATACGAGAAGGGGTACTGTACATACCGGAAACTGTAACACTGGTTTCATAATATTTACAAAGGTGTTATAGAACTGCTTTCTAGTGAGTGTCAGAATGGATGATTTGCTCAGTTTCCAGAAACATAGTTTACGGAAACTGTCTATGGCATAGGATGGGAAATGGGAAGTACGAGAATGTCTAGGTGGGAGAGTATCCCATTTGTCTACAACTGAGTGCATAGCACTGCTTATCCAAGTATCACAAATGTGGGATGTGTAACGTATGCTGTGAAAAAGGTGAAAAAGAAAGAAAGAAAGAAAGCCATGGGGTGAACCATACCAAGCCCCCCCTGTTGTACCGGTAAGTAGGTGATGTTTCTTTTTACAGGGTTGAGGTGACTGCCCCATATCATCTGGAAAAATATACTAAGGAGTCTTGTCTCTAAATGCTGGGGGGGCATAGACATAACTGAGAAATAAAAAAATAGGAAGTAAAAATTTCTTGACTACCAACACCTGTTTCTTCTTCCCCAACTTCCAAGTTTTCCAGAGGTGTACTTTAGACTCCCCAATACGAAGGTGCTTTTCCCAGTTATATGTCACTGCATCCGTAGCATTAAACCACACACCCAAAATTTGTTGTGGAGAGGTACAGGTCTGAATACCACCCACCTCTGAAACAAATGTAGAAACCGGATCCAAAGGAATGGAGACACTCTTCTGGAGATTAAGGGTCCTGCCTGAAACCAAAGTAAATTTCTGAAAGATCTGGACTGCTCTATCTCCAGACTCTTTATTATGAGCAAATAAAACAACATCATCTGCATATGTGGAGACCTTTACTGGGAGTAAAGTAGGACTGGGTGCTAAACCTACAATTTGTGAATCACATTTAATTTGCCTTACAATGGGGTCAAAAGCAAAAGCATATAATAAAGGGCTTAACAGACAACCCTGATGTATCCCAACCATCTGGAGCAAGGTATCTCCCAAAAATCCATTGATCAAAGGAGTAAAACAAGCTAGGGAGAATATGCGAGCAAGCCATATGAGAAAGACGTTTGGAATACCATACAGCTTCATGACCTGAAACAAGTATGAATGATGTACAGAATCAAATGCTTTCGCTTGATCCAGTGAGAGAACAAAGCCCAAAATGGTATTAGTCTGTTTAGCTTCAAAAACCTCCCGGAGCAGGAACAGATTAGTATGGATCAAGCATCCTGGAATAGCACAAGATTGTGAGAGGTCTATAAGATCAGGTGCCAGGCATTGCAATCGTGTACTAAGCAATTTAGCCAAAATGTTAAAGTCAGTATCAATAAGGTGAAGGGGTCTCCAATTCTGTAGAGAGCATTTATCCCCTTTTTTATAGATGAATTTCAAAAAGGACAATCCAAAGTCAGAAATCTCATCCCTGCCTTGTAAGACATAATTATATACTTGGGTCAGTATTTCTACTAAATCATCCCAAAATGTTTTATAAAATTCATGGGTAAGGCCATCCGGGCCAGGGGCTACTACCAACTTAAGTTGGGAAATGGCATGAGCCACTTCCTCTTGTGTAATAAGGGTTACTAGGTCATTTGTATGATATGCAGAAATCTGTGGGACCGGAGCCGAAAAAACTGCTGACAGGACAGGTGAACTACAGGGTGGGTTGCAAAACTGAGTCTTTAAATGGGAGGTAGCAGTGGAGAGCATGCCTGAAATAGAGTAAGCAATATTACCCACTGGGTCATAGAGCCCCTGCATAACCGTAGCATGCATTCTATCCTTATAGGCAAAACACGGATTTGCGGAGGGGGAACTGAAGTACCTACTCTCATTAAAAATTCCAAGGTGAGGGTGCTATTATATTGATGTGCAAACATGCAACGTTTGATGTTTGTGATTTGAGAGGAATAATCAATAGGGGAGGAAACAGAATTGGACAAGAGTTTATACAATTGATTCCTATAATCTAAGTATGTAAGATATTTATCCCCTAGCCATATGTTTTCCCACATTCTGAAAAAACATCCATAAGTCCAGTTTTGTGTCTTTCCACCATGTCCATACAGAGTCATAACAACAAAGGACTAAAATCTGGGCCTGAAAGACGGATCAGACTCGTGCTTGAACAGAAAGATGGGAAAACAGGGAATTGTTAAGTTTCCACTGGTTGATGCCGGGAAAAACCGGAGGGCTGATCCCAAAGAAAATGTACCAGTTAACAAGTGGTGGTCTGAAAGCTCCATGGGGTGAAATGAAACCTGATGCAGGGTACAATAGCAGGAGGAAAATAAATAATCAATTCAGGTATGATAAATGGATCTATAATAAGTGTATCCAGCATCAGATTTCAGAGTATGATATGCATCAGTTAAGTTAACATTTGTCACCAAAGTAGATAAGGCATGGGAGTCACAATATATTTTTTTCCACTGCTGTTCTGCATGAAACATCTATAGAGCAGTTGAAATCACCACCCCCAGATAATATGTTTATGGGTACATGAATAGGTTTAATGAAATCCAGTAAACTAATTCTAGCAGCTTTGGTTTGAGGGGCATAGAGATTGATAAGATGAAGGAATGTCCTTGAAAGATACAGTCAATAATAAAAGCCTTGCCAGGAAAAAATATCTATAATATGTGAGATGGAAAGGCTGTTGAT
Organism: Neoceratodus forsteri; assembly: GCA_016271365.2. NCBI lineage: Eukaryota > Metazoa > Chordata > Ceratodontiformes > Ceratodontidae > Neoceratodus > Neoceratodus forsteri. The sequence continues at coordinate 639,992,358 of CM028132.1, read as the reverse complement.
GTAAACAAGATAGCCACACCATCTGCCAGATCCTCTCCAAAGTCCAATACAAGGACCCCAGACCCAGACCCTTTTAAGTTGCTGAATATCAAAAAGAGATGTCAGTTGGGTTTCTTGTAGCAGGATAACATCAGTGTGGAGGGAGGCAGCAAAATGGAAAAAAGCTATCCATCTTTTGTAGTTTTTCAAACTACAAACATTAAATGAGGCAAGCCGGACGGTAGTCAGAGTTACAAATTAATCAGCCACTCCCATCTGTGACAGCCATGTTTTTACACTTTTTATTCCCCTTCTTAGTTCTATTAAGTTTTTCATGGGTAACATCTGGAGGTCTAGAACCAGTGACTTCCATGTCTGATGGTAGAACAGAGGCTTCTGAATCACCATCAGAGTCCTCCCCACCTCCTTTTAAACAATCAAAAGTGTTGGAGAGGGGTACCTCACTAACTTTTAGTGATTTGCTAGTGGTCACCCTAGTAACCCATCTGCTTTGTGTGAAACCATCCAAATCCACAAGGGGTGGGTCAATAGTCTGTGTGGGAGTAGGGTGTGGGGCGGTGTCCACCACATCCTGAGTATGGAGAGAGGCATCCATGGCAGTAGGTGTTTCCAACTCCACCTGGGGCACTACTGTCACAATGGGAGGAGTTTGGGGGGGCCAAAGAAGCTTCCGTGGAGTCTAAAACAGTGACAGGGGCAGCAATCTATTCCTGGGCCTTATCTTGTGCTTTCTGTACTAATATGTCAGGATTCCAACCCTCGCTACAGTTCTTGCTGGCCCAGGGGCATTGATGGTAGGCATGTCCCTTCTCATGACATAAATTGCATTGAAAAACATTGTCACGGGATAAAAACAAATGCCTCTATCCTTGCCCAAGAAAAAAACTGTTAGGGAGATGTATCATCTCCGAGTTAACTTGAAAAAGTTTGATCTGAAACTTCCATCACAGTCCAGAGCCCCTCCTCATCAATAATAGCTTCGGGGGACAAGACTGTATGCCTATTTTGTAACCATTGTATATATCGCCACACTCACACCCTCATTTCCAAAACATAACAGTGACAGTGCAGACTGCTGGCTTAGTCAAAGGGATAACATAAAAGGGTGTCCATAAAGGAGTGTGTTTCAAAGTGGCATATTTATGCAAAAATCTGTCTAAACCAACAGTAGTTTTGAAACTAATATCAAAGGTTTCTTCACCTGATATGTGAATCAATGCATAGACGTCTAAGGCCTGGAAATGCATAGAACCTTTCAAGAGGGTCCTAGCAACATAATAACGGTCTGGGAAGTCAGTAAGCCCCCCCTTATATCAAAGACAGACAGCATTACATCTAGGGGCCTGCTCCAATTTGTTCTTAAATAGATATGAAAAGACAGGACCCCTGCCAGAAGATGGAGGTAGAGCTAAGGGGGAGGGTAGGGTTGGAGGCAGAGGTAAACCTGAGGGGCTTTCCTCAGGGTCATCCAGTATAGGCAAGGATGTCTGAACAGTTGCTAGAAGGGGTGTATGTATATTGGAGCTGGAAGCAGAAGTCTGCTCATGCGCAGCTGGGGGAACAGTAATCTGTACGGGGGGAGCCATAGGAGAAGGAGACGAAACTGAACAAGAGACAGGCAACTCCTTAAGAGGCACAGATGTTTGAGGTGGTTGGTCAGAAGGGGGAAAAATTGTTGAAACCACAGGTTCCCTAGGCATTGGCTGACACGCCTCTCCATGTGAAACCACAATTCCTCCATAGAGGAGACATGTACATTAGTACCTAAGTCAGCATTATCAACAATATCCCCCAGCTAGTCCCAGAAACAACAGAATTGGTGGCAATAACTGAGTCTGTAGAGTGATAAAGGGTCCCAAGGATTAGGTACCTCAGTGAAGCTCTTACTGGTCATTGCAGGCCTGTTTGGTGAAAATAGCACAATCGTGTTGTCCTTATCCCAGGACAAATCTGGAGTCCAGGTGCCCGATGCAGTTCTTGTCCAACCTGCATGAGATAGCACCTCCGTGGCAGTCCAGGAAGATTCTGAAAACTCTGGGGCATCTTGCAAACCAAAGCACGAGCTAAGAAGTGCAGCAGTAGTCATTGTAGCCGGGGAACTCCTCGGTTTAGGCACCCAATGGAAGGCAGGTCAGTGTCTCCCAAATGCGACTCTACAGCCGCGTTAACTATCCTGAACCCTGCGCCAGATGTAGCAGGGGGAAGAATAACTGGTGCACGTGATGTTCCCTTCACACTCAGTTCCACAGTAGGAGAAAAAAATCACTGTAGAAGGCACAAAAGAAGGCTAAGTATCAGGCAAGGTAGGAGCATCGTGAGTTTACATACTGAGGAAGCAAATGATCTTCCACAACTGGTACAGTGTAAGACTTCTCCATCTCCATTAGCAAAGCAGGAGCTGCAGCAGTCGGCAGCACAGAGCACAGTCTATGACCTTCTGTGCAAGGCTGAACACCAACTGAGGTCTCCATGTCCATGACCAGAGATCCCCCTACTGGCAAGAGTAGGGGAAGTTTATTAAAAAGAAATCATAACATCACAAAAGAAACAATAAAGCATCAGAATTATTCAGATATACAAAAGAAAATAAATCCATAAGGAACAAAAACAGTCAATATAACATATTTCAAAAGAAAAAATGTTTCCATAAAGTATCTACTTTATCTTTAGAGAATCTACAAACATCATTGTCTTTAACAGATAATAAACCATCTTTGATCTGTGAAAAAATGGTACTGTTTAAAACTAACTGTTGCTGTAATACAAAGTGACAACAAGCCTGCCATAAAAAATATTGAACAAAGGAAAAAAAAAACATTCAGAGTATTTTTATGATAAGACCTCCAAATCCCCATATAATCCCTAAAACAATGGTGAGATAAGAACGATTAGAAAAGGTAATGCCAATGTGTAGCAGCGTCTGCCAAAAATTGACTATGGGGCAATTAATAAAAATGCACCATAGTTTCTTCACTATTAATACGGTAGGTCTCAGACAGAATCTTTCAGTCAGGGTTTTATTTTAAATTACCCTAACTCCCAGTCTCCCCTGAATAGAGATCCATACAACATCCCAAATATGAGGAGGAATCCTAAAATCCATCAATTTGTGTAAAGAAAACATCATTTTAGTGGGTACACATTCCTGGAAACAATAAAACAATTTTTTGTACATCATACACAATAAAGTTATAAAATGATTTTCTATGTAAAGTCAGTAAAGTAGGAAAAGAAACCTTCCATTGTTGCATTTTTTTTGAGAGTGGACAGACCATAAGCTGGTAAAAATCCGAGGATAGAATTTTAGGAGGTAATAACGCCCATTTATCAAAATAACGTGGCCAAAGAAATCATGATTATAACTGCCAAGAAAGGATAGCAGGAGCCCATAAATAAGTAAATGAACCAAAAAAAAACAGGGAATGATGAAAAACAATAGGGTTAATCATAGCTAAACCTCCTTTATTAATAGGCAAATAGGTAATATCCCTTCTCACAGGATTTAATCTATTGCCCCAAAGCATCTGAAAAAAGAGACTAAGAATTCTAGTTTCCAGATGCAATGGAGGGGGGAAACATAGCGTAAAAATAAAAAAAAAACGCGAGTAAAAACTGTTTAATGATCATAATTCATTTCTTTTTCCCAAATTTACACCCTTTCCATCTGTGAATCGTATTCTCTCCTATATGTATCTGCTTTTCCTAATTGTAAGTAGCCAAATCACCCAGACCAAACCAAATACCCAAAATCTTGTGAGGGAAGAAACCACTGGAATCCTTAAGGTGTCTAAAGATGCTGGGCATATAGAATTCAAAGAAAAATTAAAACTTTATCCATGTTGAGCCTAGCTCCAGATAGAGATCCAAATGAGAAAAATCTGCAAAGCCTTGTCAAAGAAGACGTCCTGATCTAATAAAGTAATATCATCTGCATTGGTGTACTTTTCATGGCAAAAAGGGAGGAGCTACATCTATAATGTTAGTATCCCAAATTATCTGTTGGATCACAGGGTACAAAACAAAAGAGTATAAGAGAGGGCTTAAGGGGCAACCTTGTCTCACCCCAATAGTGAGAGGAATATCAGTGCCAAGAAGTCCATTAACCATAGGGATAATAGTTGCCCCAGCATAGAGCGAAGATATCCAAAACACAAAGGGTTTAGGAATACCATACTTAACCAAAAGGGGAAAAAGATAATCATGTTGTACTTTATCAAAGGCTTTAGCCTGGTCTAAGGCTACTACAAACCCAGGGAGATGATATCTATGACTGGCTTCAAATAAATCCTGTAAAGTATATAAATTGTGTTGTATACATCTATTGGGGATAGCACAAGTCTGAGCCAGGTGTATAAGAAGATCAGCAACCATCAATAATCTATTATTAAGAATTTTAGCTAGAATCTTATAATCGCTATTTAGTAGACTTACCAGCCTCCAATTAGCCAACAGAGTCTTATCCCTCGATTTATATAAAAAATATAACAGAGAGGTATTGAACCAAAATAGGAAGAAGAGAAGTCAACATAAAGTTGAAAACCAAGGCAAAAATAGGTCATATGGGACAAAACCTTTATAAAAGTCATTGAGATACCATCCAGTCCGGTGAGGTACCCATACTTAATTGAGATATAGCGCCTCAACCTCCTTAGGTAATATAGGTTGTACTAGAGATTGTACCATGGCCATAGGAACCTGGGGTAATGGTGTAGTAAATCCAGACAGTAGGGAAGAAGAAGTACCAGGAATGGGATAAAATGTGTACTAACAAACTGTTGCACTACTGCTAGCATTTTAAATCCATGGTTACCACAGTACCATTTGTAGTGGTAAGATGAGTCATCAAAGTATTATCTCAACCGCTGTTTGCATGCCATATGGATCTGATGCAGTTGTCTTCTGTGTGCTAATCTAAATTCCATCTCCAAAGATTTAGCCCTATCATATTGATAGTTCTTCATCTGTTTCTTAATTTCAAAAATTTGAGAAGCAAATCCTTTCTTATCAAGCGGGGGAAAAGACATTAACTTATATAATTGATTTCTTAAAAGGATATAGTTTAAATAATTAGTTAGCCCAGTGTCTACTAAAGGAGAGCATAAGTTGTTTAAGCTCCATTTTGGTATCCAGCCACCAATTCATCAAAGAGTCATAGGAGCACATAATAGAGTCCCGACTTGCAAAAAAAAAAAACCTCAATACAAGAGAAAAGAGAAGGGGAGTCCAAAAGAGACATATTAAACTGCCAGTGATTATGTGGGGAAAATATTTTAAGAGGAATAGTAGATAAACTTAAAGTACAAAATAAAATATTATGATCTGAAAATTCTGAGGGCTGAGATATACACCAAATAGGAATCAAATACTTAGAAACAAAAAACGTATCAATACGGGTAGCATATATGGGCCTATGGTAAGTAGCTCCAGTACCTGTGGTATGTAAACTTCGGAAAGCATCCCTATACTGGCTCCAGAAATAATATGTAGTAGGCATTGGAATCACAATACATCTTCTTCTGTGTGACCCTGTAAGCTTAGTGTCCAAGGTACAATTAAGTCTCCTCCCAAATAATATGTTTTTGTATATAAGAAGGGCTTAATTTCATCAAATAGCTCAATTCTAGCTGTTTTAAGCTGAGGGCATAAGATTAATAAAACAAAATGAGAAGTCCCCAAGGAGCAGTCAAGCACCAATGCTCTCCTGGCTTAACATCAATAAGCCTGGTAACATGAAATTTAGTGGATTTAAAGAGAATGCCAATCCCATCTGCAGCTTCTAAACCAAAAGTCCAAAAGGAAGGACCCCAATGCCACCGTTTTTTTTATTTGTTCTACCTCAGCGAGAGAGGAGAGATGTGTTTCTTGAACAAAAAAAATCAACATTAATGGAGTCAAAAAAGAAAACAGGGATATCTATTTTTATAGGTTTTTAGCTACAGACACTGAAAGACACCAGCTAAAGCAGCTTCATCTATTACATAGAAAATTTCAAGGCCTCCTTTAAACTGCTTACTAGCTTTTTTTTTCCTTTTTTTCCCTTTTTCTTTAGAAAGTTCAGTGGATCTGCTTTCTTCATCTTCAGTAGCCAGCTCAGATCTGTGCAAGGTGTCTGACTCCAAATCAAAGTCCCCCGGGTCATCCTGAAGGGGGAAAAATGTTTGTCATAGAAATAAGACAAGGAGAGGGATTTTTAAGAGAGGACCTAGTAAATCTACGTCCCTTAACAGTTTCAAATGGGGGGGCATGGCAGTCTCACTAGGTAAAGCAGGCACATTGACAGCAGGATCAGGGCCTAGGTTTGAAGTAGGAGCAGGGCCTTGTTCGGGTGATAGAGAAGGTCGAGGTCTAGGGGGGAGAGAATCAGAAGTGGGTACCAAAGGAGGGCCTCTAGAAGGGGTAGACTCAGAGCGTGAATTAGAAGGATCAGAAGGAGGAAAATCTTGACGTTTTTCTTGAGCCTTAAAAATGAAGTCATCATGATCCCAACCATCAGCCCTATTTCATTTGGCCCAAGGGCACTGATGAAAAGCTTGCCTCTTCTCATCGTACAGGTTACACTGAAAAATATTCTCACATAAAGCCACAGAGTGGCCATATCCCCCACACAGAGAGCATTTTAACATATCGCAAGAGCTGCTGATACGTGTCTGTGAGCCACATTTATAGCAGGCCCTGGGTTGCCCACTGTAAAAACAAACACCTCTGTCTTTACCCCCCAAAAAAACTATTGGGTAGATGAATAATATCACAGTTAACCTGAAATAACTTTACTTTAAATTTCCAACCCCCAGTCCAGATACCTTCTAAATCCAAAAGAGCCTCAGGAGGGCCGAGAATGTCACATCGGTTTTGTAACCAGTGATAAATATCACTGACATTCACCATTTCATTATGGAACATGACAGTTAAATACCGAATTTGTGGTCTAGTAAGGGGAATAGCAAAAATTGGGGTCCACAAAGGGGTACTCTTAAGGGTAGAATATTTTTCCCAGAATTTTTCTAAGCTACTGTTAAGTCGGAAACTGACATCAAAAGAATCCTCCCCAGATACATGTATTAAGGCATATAAGTCAGAGGGAAAAAAAATGCATAGAGCCTCTAAGCAAATGATTAGCAATATAATATCTGTCAGGATGAGAAGAAAGCCCACCCTTACAACACAGTCTCACGGCATTTCTCCTAGGAGCTTGTTCTAATTTATTTTTAAATAAATCAGCCATAGGAATAAGTTTGTTGTTGTCTGAAGTTCCTGTTTTTGTAAACTTTTGACCAGAGCCTCCCCCCCCCAGGATGTACTAGGGCCAGAAATGGCCTCAGAATCCTCTTGAATAAGGTGCACACCATTTGTATTATTAATAGAAACAGAAGTATGTCCAGAATGTGTAACTGAGCTCAGTTTGTTGGCATGCATAGGAGCAGACAATGTAGGCCCGCTGTCTACCCAGTCAGGGTCAGGTATCCATGTCCCTGAAGCTGTACGAAGCCATCCGGATCTAGAAAGTGAGGCATCAGCTGACCAGTCCCCAAAAAAGTCAGTGGAAGCTGTATGTAATCCAAATTGTCACCGAATGACTTGGGAGGTAGAAGGAGCTGTCTCTGCTGCCGAAATTCTGACTGGCCCCTCAACACGACCAGACTCCACATCCGGAAGTTCCACCGAAGAAAACGGGTCTGTGCTGACAACCAGTCCTGAACCAGATGAGGTGCTCAGGCTGCAAATTGCAGGCACAGGGATAACAGGGCAAGCCATAGAATTGGCACATTCATTTACAATCTCCCAAACTGGCGTTCTGCCAGTACCTTCTCCGTTGAAACCTGAAAGAGCGTAGTCAGACATCCCACTCATAGGGACAACGATCAATTCTGCTTGCAATAAAGCTGTATCACCGACAACAGGAGCCTTCAAGCAAACGTCCTGCTCCATGCAAGGCTGCACTTCATCTGCCATCCTGCAGACACAGCACAGCCCTCTACTGGCCACAGAGCACCAGCAGAGTAGGGGAATTTTTATTAAGAGGACTTACAGACAGAAAAGAAAACATACATCATATTTACAATATACATACATCATGATTCTTTACATATTTACAGTCAACCAGCACCTTTAGTTATGCCATAAATTTAAACGATATTAATGCTAGATATAACCATTAACCTTTCTTGTTCAGTCTTTTAAGGTGTTCACAGTTGATCCAAAATAATTTCCTTTTTTTCCTCCATATATTTTTTAGTGTCTAACCCCTTTAGTTTCTGCAGTGAGATGCCAATATTCCTACCCATCTCAATATATGACACTGTTCTCTGCTGAGTTGCCCACAAACATCGGAATTGCCATATATAATATTTTACAATTGCCAATACTATATACAGTGTTTCAAAATAATATTTCCCCATGCCCTCTTCCTCCTGACCATATATCAATGCACATAAGATAACTTGGTAAAACATGGCTCATTCCATTCTTTAGCTAGATATACCCAAAAATGTTTTACATAATCACATTCTACAAATAGATGTTTTTGTGTTTCCCACTGTTGAACACGATTGTCTTAAGCAATACCTATCCTGAACCTGTTTGTGTTTGTTATTGTTTGGAACGCCCAATTTCCCATGTAGACTGAGCCATACTGTGTCCCATACAAACTCTGGCATATGCTTAGATTTTAACATGTCAATGTTTAATTGTAAATTATTATCTGGACATTCCCCCAAGGACAGTTTGTCTCTATCTTTCTCATTTAATATGTGGGAGTATAGTTCTTTCCTATTCTTGAGTTGAATCATTTCTTTTGTAATATTCCATTTTATTACATATTTCAACATTTCCACCCCATATTTTGTAAGTCCTGGTACTCTGTGTAAAGCCACAGTTTTCTTTAAGGACCAAGCTGTAGAACCTAATTCAATTTCATGCATAACTTTTTCTTTGCAAATCTTAAATCCAGGACGCAATGCCTTCCCCCGAAATTGTATGACAAAAATATACTATAGAAAAAGGCGATAAGATTAACCATTCCTAGGCCTCCTTCTTCTGTTTTTCTGTAAGTCACTAACCTCTTTACAGGGTTAAGCCTGCTCCCCCACAATGCTTGAAAGAACACACTGTATACTGTTACCCATAATGACTGTGGAGGGGGAAAAACATAATTTATGTACAAAAAGATCGGGATTAACAAGGTTTTTATCAAAATTATTCTCTTTTTTTTTTCTATAGCCTGACCCTTCCACCAGTTAACTAAATGTTGTGCTCTCTGTAATTTTGTGTTCCAATTTAGCCTAGCCATGTCTGCACCTCCATATACTATACCTAATACTGGAATGGTGCCCTTGTCAATTTTAATCCCAGAAAAGGACATATGCTATGGGACAGGAGTAACACCTAATGCTATTCCTGCACTTTTATGAAAGTTTATTTTTGAGCCTGACAAATCAGAAAAAGTCTGGTAATGCTCTAGTAGAATATTTTCATTTGTTGAAGGGTCTGTACATAAAATTAAATCACCTATATAAGCTAAGTTCTTAATTCTGGGTGAAGAAGAACATAGTTCCAACCCTTTAACTCTATCATCTTGTTCTAGTTTCCTTAAAATCACATCAATACAAAACACATATAATAAGGGACTTAGTGGGCACCCCTGTCTTACACCTCTTGTTACTTTAATATCTTTACCTATCCATCCATTTATGTTAGGTGTTAAAGTAGCTTGCTTGTATAAGACCTCCACCCATCTAATAAATTCTTCAGGTATGCCGTATGCTTTAAGAACTTTGTACATGTATTGCTGTGATATTTTATCAAAAGCTTTTTCTTGGTCAATTTTTATTATATATCCTTGCAAATTTTGTTTCTCAGCTTTATAGAATATCTCTCTTAGTACAATTAAATTATCTGCTTGTTTCCTGTTAGGAATTGCACATGTCTGACAGGGACTGATCAATTTGTCTGCAACTGACACTAGTCTATTCATTAATAGTTTGCTTAATATTGTAAAGTCCACATTTAATAGGCTAAGTGGCCTCCAGTTTTTTTAAATCTTCTCTTTCACCTTTTTTAAAGAGTAGAATTAGTGATGCTTCATACATGGGTCTTGCTAACATACCTTCTTGTAGCATACTGTTATATACTATCACTAATGCTGGAATTAAATCTTCACAAAAATGTTATAGAATTCTGCCCTATTCCATCTGGCCCAGGGCAGAATCACTCTTAAGTCCTTTTATAGCACTCCTTATTTCCTCTCCCAGTATAGGGGCTATCAACTGGATACTGTCCTTTTTATCAAGTTTAGGTATATCCCGCAGTACGTCCTCTCCCCCCACTGTCTGTGGTGCTGTTCCAAAAGTGTCTATAAAATGAGTATTCACCTGCTTTAATATTTCTTCTGGTGAGGAAGTTATCTGTCCAGATTCTAACTTTAATTTATGTAGAAATCTGTGTTCTACTCTATCTTTGGAATCTTTAAAAGGATCCATTGATCCTTTTTTTATGTTGGTACCAAATCTTAATTCTTGCTCCAGGCTTTTGGCTCTATCATATTGTAATATGCACATTTGTTTTTTGATTTCATGAATTAGGTTATCTAAGTTCAATTTTAATGTCTCTGATTTTGAAATCAAGGCCTGCAGTTGAGCCCTTAACTGTAAATATTTCAAATATTTATCATTCATCTTCTCTCTTGTAAGTTTCTGAAACCAGTGTTTCCAGGATGCTTTTGTGTCCTCCCACCAGAAGGCAGCACTATCATACATTATAGCCACTGATAACCTAGCCTGCCATTCTTGTTTCCACAGTTTTTGCACTTGTTTGTCTGTTAAGACTGAGCTATTCAGTCTCCATAGGTTTTTCTTGGATCTAGGAGTATCTTTCCAAGTAACTTTTAAAGTTATTGACTTATGGTCTGAAAATTCTCTTCCTAACAATGTAACATTTAAAATAACTAAAATTTCAGCAACAAAAACAAAATAGATCCTTAAAAATAGTGTTTCCACCTGTTTTATATGTTGCTCTATAAGATTCCTTTAATTTTGCATTATCAACTATTTTATTTAAGGCTGTGGAGTCACAGAACATGTTTTCTGTTTTAAGCCCTCTATCCAGTTTCCCCAATCCACAATTAAAATCTCCAGCCCATAACAGTAATCTGGATGTATGCAAGTACGGTTGTACCTTTTGAAATAAAGCAACTCTGAGAGCTTTTTGGGGTCAAGAGATATTTATTATCCGAAATCTTTCAGAATATAAGGAAATATCTATCATTAAATCTCTCCCTGGATCAATGTCTACTAATTTAGCTACCCTGATACTAGAGTTGTTTATTAAAATTCCTACCCCATCACATCTTTCCTGACCTACTGACCAAAAGGATGATCCCTTTGTCCAATATTTAGAAGCTTGCTGTAGTTCTGTATTTGTCTTAAGTCGGGTATCTTGAAGACAAATTATGTCATTTTTTTCTGTGGCTAAAGCACTTAGAACCATAATCATTTTAGCATTGCTTTTAATGCTATTTACTTTTACTGTTGTTAAAGTAAGGGATTCCATGTGTTAAAGGGTCCCTGAAAAAAAAATACTCCAGAAACTCAACTACATCAAGGAGTTTTACTACATCTCCGTCTCCGTGTCCTCTGGGCAATATGTGTATCCCCCCCCCCTTCTTCTATTTCAGAGGTTACTTCTGTGGTGCCTGTGTTTGTAGATGAAGTGTCTGACATTTCTTCCTCAGTATCCTCGTCAGATTTTTCTGAAACCAGAGCCTCATATCTATTCCCTTTCCTCCATATTTTTTTCATGGCTTCTTTCCCTACTTCCTCTTCCAGGTTTTTATTTTTGAGTGTATTACCTGACCTATTTAGTTTGGCAGCTGCTTTCCTATGTTTTGTCTCCTGGCTGAGTGGTGGGGTTGGGGGCATGCTCTTCACCTCTATTTCTCCTATTCCCTCAGGACTTTCAGTTTCTGCAGCAGCCTGCATCTCAGAGTGATTATCAGTGTCAGGGGTAGGATTTTTAACTGTTTTATGAGATTCCCCCACTATCCCTGGTTGGGAGTTAACACTAGGAAGTGAGGGGTCTTGCGCTATGGATTCTTTATTTGCTGCAGTGGCAATTTTTTGGGCTTGTAACTGCTGTGCTCTGCTAATGAGGCCATCTTGCAAGGGACAGTCTTCATGATTATGGGAGGCACAAGGACACTTCCCATAACCATGTCCTGTGTTTTCACATAAATTACACTTAAAAAGGTTAATGCATGTGGATAAAGTATGCCCATAGTCTAGACAATGACTACATCTGGGGGTATCACAGGCTGTACTTAAATGGGTACAGGAACTGCATTTAAAGCATGATTTGGGTTGCCCCATATAAAATAGAACTCCTCTGTCTCTCCCCAAATAAAAAGTACTTGGCAAGTGTACTGGTCCATTATTCATAGAGTATAATTTAACCTTTATTTTCCAGCCCCCATTCCATATTTGCTCACTGTCTAAAATGGGGGCTGGCTTCTCTAACACCTCACATCTTTGTCTTAACCAAAAAAGTATGTCCTCTGCATGGAGTCTCTCATTACGAAACATAATAGTGATGTACTTTACAGCTGGTTTTGTAAGAGGGACGGCCATGTAGGGGATCCACAAAGAATTATTCTTCGGTGTCTGGTATTGAAACCAGAATCTGTTTAGACTAGAGAAAGTTTTGAAACTAACATCAAAGTTCCCATTTCCTAGGTGAATTAATGCAAAAATTTCTGATGAAAAAAAGACATTGTTCCCTTCAGTAATTGGTTAGCAACATAGATCCTATCAGGAGGATCTTCCAGGCCTCCCTTGAAAATTAGCCTGACAGCATTTTTTCTTGGGGCTGGCTCCCCTTTGTTTTGGAAACAAGTCAGACAGTTTAAACATGGGTCCAACCAAACCCTTTATTAGATCCTGTAGAATATGCTCTGCTGGCCCCAATCTAGGTGAAGGTTCATTTGTCTGAACTGTAGCGTTAGTCACTTGTGCTGTAAAATTTTCATTTTTTTCAATGTTGGGGCCCATATCCTTTGCAGAGGTATCCATTTTCATGTTTAAAGGTGTGCTAGCATTATTCTGGTCATTAAAAGTAGAAGCTTAACATTGTAAAGTCTCAGCATGATATTTCTGCACTGTTTTATCTTCAGAATCTGTTTTCCAGACTCCTGATGAACTTTGCAACCACCATGCACCTTCTAGCACACCGGCAGGAGACCAATTTTGCTGTAGTGTTATTAATTCCTCATTTCTTACATTTTTCTGCAGTGGTGAATGTGTCTTGTTTACAGCACTTGCATCCAACAGTTCTGAACACATTGGGGCTTCCTTCACTGAAGCGGTTTTATTTTTGAATGCTCCTTGAATATTTGAAAGTCCCAACCTATGTCTTGCTGGAAGAGAAGGCTTTATTGGCTCTTGGCACACAGTACTTTGTTGTTGTTTGCAACTGCCAGCCAGAGAGGTTTCCTGTTTTTTGGGGATAGCTTCTGTTACCATAGTACTAGCACTTTTTGCCATGTTACCGCTCAGCTGAGATGCTGGTGAGTCACTGAGTGTTCCTGTCAGAGAGCTGTCTTGCAAGTTTGACAGCTCTCTCTGTAGTGCTTCTCTTTTTACTTTACTTTACATTACTCCTCTGTTATTAATAGCGCTTTTACCAGTCTTTCTTTGTCAGTTACATTCATACTATTAACAGATAAAGGAGACAATACCTGAGCTTTGCTCTCAGCATTTTCCATGATTTGGGACCAGTCCATATCTTCATTGAAAAAGCATACTGGTGCATCATCTTCTTTTTCAGGCAGCACATTCACATCTTTGTGTTCCTCTGGAGATGCAGACACAAAAACAACCTCTACCTCTCCTGTTTGCAGTCCTCCTCCTCCTCCTGGATCCATCTGGGCGGCCATCTTGTCAGCTATGTTTCCCCACTGCCACATCAGCACTTCCTCCTCCTCCTCCTCTGCAGTCCAGCTCCAAACTGAGCTCCTCCACTCTGCAGGAAGTCAAGCCCCCTACAGGCAGAGTAGGAGAATTTCCCCGGTGTCCTGGCCAAATTTCCCTCATTCACTAAAAATACCACCAACAGCTTAATCTGTTTCAAGGTCAGTTGGCATTCATCTGTATCCCCCTCCTCTGGGTTGTGCCTGAAAATAGGCAGGATTTGTCTAGTGCACTTATCCGGTCAACAAAAACTAAATAAATAAATAAAAAATAAAAAAAATACAGGAAGCTTGAACCTACCCATGAGAAAAAGGCAGCATATCTTACACTGCCTGTTACTGGTGTTGTGGGTGTCTGACTAGTTGCATCTGATCACATTGACTGCTCTGATTTCATTTACAGTATTAGTTAAGGTAATGGCTGTGTGGTGATGTGTTATCTTTGGTAAGAGAGAGCAGCAGAGAGAAAAAATAGTAAAATAGTAAAAATAGTATTTCACTTATTTTTCTCTGCTGCCATCACTTTCCAAGTTGCAGCATACAAGTGTGTTTCTCCAACTGATTTTCTTCATCATGTTTATGTGAATGATCCCTGGGTCATGCTGAGTGATTTATTGGAGAGGTGTAGCCGGGTGGGCATTTTCTCTCTGCCACCTTCTCTTGTAGAAAAGAATCCTGACACTGGACCTAAACACTCTGAACTCACTGCTAACTATTAAGATAAATAAAGAGAATGGTTGCATTGAGGTTAGGCAGCCAAAGGATGTTCTAAATGCTGCAAATAAAGCTATTTCAGCATACAACAGGGATCATAGATCTTCTCACTAATGTACAGCAGTCTATGCTATGGACTCAGTGCAACTATCCTACTTTGTATAACTTGAAAAATAATTTTGCACTACACTGGCCACCTGAAAACTCAGTCTTTTGAACCTTTGCTTGCTCATACCTTTTGTTTTTGCTTTGTATTGGTTACTGTGATTCCACAGTATGATATACATAATTTGCATTTCTGCACTGCTTTGATATTGTGATTGCACAGTACGATATACGAAGCTTTTAACTTGATTTTCATTGTGTTGGATTGTGGTTACTCTAACAAATTAAAGGTATATGTACATTTGGCATCTGCATTTTTTGCAGTTTTACAAGACTGAATGTAACGTGTTGTACTGTATTTGCATAATGGTGTGTTTGCATGCTTTTGTTATTTTGTGCAAAATAAAGTACATTTGTTTATCTTGAAATGTGTTTTTGTGTTTTGAGTGCAGAACTAAAATAAGGTCCAGACTACAGTATAACAAGTTTATTAGAAAAACACAAAAGAAAACACATAGTTGGATAAAAATAACTTCATTAATGCATTATCCAAAGACTGCACTACTCTTGCATTACAAAAATCAGGTGTTTCACATCTGGGTCAGTTGTTACACATTGGTATGGTCTATGTTCCACATTGCCAGGTTTATAGGTTGAAAAGTATGCATGCTATCCCTTAATTCATTGTCCCTTTTGATGTTGTACTACAATAATAAATCCCTCCTATGTGACACCTTTCCAGGTTCATTAGACCAGTTGCCTTCAACTTAACTGAGTAGTCCGAAGGTTTTACTTTTCTAATACATAGCTGTCCTTCTTTGAATTCATTTTAGATTAGTGATATATTTCTCTATGTGTGGAGTGCCTAGAACTGGGAATCATATTTCAGATGGGGTCGGATATGATTCCTATACAGGGCGACTTATTACATCATTATAATGACTAGGGTCCATTTTAAATATCTGGATAACAGGTTCTTAAATTTGTGTTACAACTGTCTGGTTGTAATTTTGCATTATAACTGAGTGGTTGCAATCAGTGCCTATCAATCAAGCTTGCACTGAAATCAACAGAAATAAACACACTACTGCTGCCAGTAAAAGAGTACCATCTCATTAGGAATGCTTGACAAGTAATTATAAATAACAAAACATGGCTAGGTGTGTAACTCAAAATTTTGCACACACACACATCAGGTGTTAGATGCTTTTATAAACCCCCTCAAGCTTGGTTCTCAGGATTTGTGTAGCATCCCATACCTCAGGCGTGTGTAAAATTCTGGTTACACACAGCCACCCATGTATTATTCACTATATTATGGGTGACAAAATTATGTTTAATACATCCTAACAATTTATTGGCTTTGCTAACCAGTTCTTCACAGTGGTCAGTCCTGCTCAGGTTTTTTTTATGTTAAGTCCTATATTATCCTCCAAGATTACCACTGTAATTTTATTCCCATTTGTATAGTAATCATACCCTTTTTGTTTTGCCCAAAGGCTCCCATATTCAAAGCTGTCTGATAGTGCATGCAAGCTGGTAGCGTTGTGCAGCACATAGAAATTGTACACTAGATCATGTTCTGTGACTGTCAGATGGTGGCCAGCCAAGAACATGAACAGAGGGCTGTGCCAGTCCCTGTCATTTAGTACAGAACCAGTGACTGGAGTGAGTGGGGGTGCAAGGCGGGAGTCCTTGGCAGGTGGCCAGGTAGGGGGTTGTTGACACTCAGTTGGAGGGCTGGAACTCAGAGGAGGGGATGCTAGAAACCAGGGATGTCTTTTTATTTGTGAATCAGGAGCGATCATGGGACAGGGACTATTGGACTACCAGAGATCTGGGCTTGTATTCAAAGATAAGTGAACAGGGGGAGGGGGAACCACTGGATTACCAGGGATCTGTGCTTATATTCCACCATGGATAAACTGAGGGAGAGAGGATCACTGAACACCTGGGTTTTACCTGCAGTACACCCACCCAACATTCGGGGGTGAAGACGCAGGCTTCGTGCGTGATTAAGGCCGGGTTTTAGTGACAGCAACAGCACTGCACTGGTAGCTGTTTTGCACCACCAAACCTATGAATAGAAATGTGGTGAAGTAAAACTTCACCTGTGAAGTTCATGTGAAGTGACAAAATTCACCACTTCACAGAGCTTCGCAAAGCTTCCCCAGGTCTGAAAAACTTTGACTTCACCTGAATTGTGAAGTTTGTGTCATGAAGTGCAGAATTTCGCCTGTGAATTTCCATACTTTGTGATAAAACATTCACACTTCATTATCTGCGAATTGTGCAAATTTTGTGAAATGCCACTTTGCGACTTGAGCGAAATTTGTGAATTGATTCGCAGAGCGAAGTTTGCTGACTTCACCCAACTCTACCTATGAATATACAACTGTACCATTTATGTACAGTATGCAGGATCCCTCATTTAGGTAAGTGCAGCAGTATATTTTGCATGATCATGCTACTGCATTTGGGCAGTGCTACAGTTGCCTCTGCTGAAAATACCCCTGCCCAGAGTGCTGCACTTACCTTTTAAATATGGAGGCCAAGTGCATAGCTTTGCATTTTTTGTCGTTCAATTCCATGCCCCATTTGAATGTCCAAATTGCCAGTTTATTGGTGTTATTCTGAAGGTTTCTATGTCTTACATCTACATCTGCTGTATTTCTGATTTTGGCATACTTGGCAAATATTGTCAGCCAACAGTGGATGCCCATCCCCATATTATCTTGATATGTTTTTATTCATTCATGAGTAATTTATTTTTCTGTAGGTTCTATTTATGCACCCTACCTTCAGGGCAACTCTCAGGGTCCCATCTGCAGCCTCCATACTCAACTACCCACCTGAACCAAACTCTCCAGAAGCTACATTGGGTATGCGAGGTCCGGGCTCTCCCAGCCCCCATGGAGAGGTCCCAGACCCCAAGGAGAACCGAAGAATCAGCTGACATTGGGTGAGTGGTTGGTCAGCCTGCCTATGTTCACCGTCACCTCACCTGACAGTAGGGAGATTTTCTTTTTATTTCCACCCTAGAGCATGGACGTGCAATGACATCCCGCCTGGCGTGCGCATGCTCCTGCATGCACCCGGAAGACATCCACCCAGCTCCAATCCCCATGCTTCTGCTGCCATACACTGCAGTAGCCCCAGCCTCTGCCAGGGGCACCAGTGTAATGGAGGTTCCCCAGCCCTCCCCAGCCCTCCCCAGGACTAGGAGAGCTGTCTATGGATGCTCAATCCTAGTCCTCCCCTGCCGACCCCTAACAACACAAGCTCATTCCTGAACCTGGGTCGCCTGTGTGGTGCGAGGTGTGGTGGCCAGCACCTCAACCCTCAGTGCCACTGGACCTGCCATTCATTCATAATTTAATTTAAAAAAAGTCTCAAATTAAAGGACATACAAGTGATGTTGTTCTCTCCCAACTGATTTAAGTAATGCACAGTATTGTTTTTTATTTACATATTAAGTCACAAAGTAAATTGCAACAGACAGTATTTATTTGCAAGTGATTTTATTCTTTTGAAATGCTTTTCCCAAAAAAATATAGAGAGTTAGTCACTGGCTGAAATGATACTGGATCTAGACAGGTATGATGTCATGTTTCTAATATATAATAAAATATGAGCAATTGTAATAATTTGTGATTCATTTCATTAATTCAGGAAGTTATTTAATATATTGAGAGTTACTGAGTAACTAAAATGTAAATAATTTTATTTTCATTACATTATTTTTGTATTATGTATCTAGGATTACGAAGAAGTAAAATATGAATGATTTTTTTTTACTCATGAATCCTATGCATTTACAATGTTATTTTTACACAATATATAAAGTTATTTAGTGACTAAAATATGAATTATTTTATTCATTCATAAATCATTTTTGATTCACAATATTGGTTTTACACAATATATTGAGAGGTACAGAGTAACTAAAAAGCAAATAATGTTATTGATTTGCAAATGATTTTATTATTTCATTATATTATTTTTGCATACTATATCTAGAATTACTGAGTAACTGAAATATGAGTTTTTCAACTCATGAATCATTGTATACTTTTACAATGTTATTTTGACATAATATATTGAGTTACTTGGTAATTAAAATATGATTTTTTTATTATATTCATAAATCATTTTGTTCATTCAATGTTATTTTTACATACTATATTGCAAATTATGTTATTCATTTATGAATCATTTTATGCATTCACAATGTTATTTTACATGCTGTATAGTATCAAGAGTTACTGTACTTAGTAATTAAAATACAAAAATGTTCATCATTTGTGAACAATTTTGTGCTTTCATGATGATATTGTTGCAAATATAGTAAGAATTATGAAGTAAGTAAAATACTAAGAATTTTATTTCAAAATTATTGTGTGTATTCACAATGCTAGCTTTCAAATATTATATCAACACATACAGTACTTAAAAAGTGAAATACAAGAGATTATGAGCCAGATATTCAAAACTTTGCCCTGGGGCTAAATTAGCCTTCCCAGCATGCTAGATTAGCTCTGAAACAATAGCCTGCTGTCAGCTTGGTGGCACTGAGGGTTGAGGTGCTGGATGCAACACCTCACACCACCATGGTGACCCAGGTTTGGGAATGAGCCAGGGCTGTAGGGGGTCAGTAGGGGAGAGAGAGGATCGAGCATCTGTAGGACAGCTCTCCTCTTTCGGGGAGGGATCCAGGGTCATCCCAGCATCACAATGGCCCCTGGTGGAAGCCGGAGGCACTGCTACATACAGGGTTCAGGTAGTGAACATCTGAGCTGTGGTGGACATCTCTAGACATCATTGCACATACGGGCTCAGGGGAGAGGGCCCAACAAAGAAAAATCCCCACTGATGGGGATAGGCGAAGGAACCATGGACCCTGGAAAGCCACACTCCAAGGCCTGGCACCTCTCCTCATGTCCCTCCCTCAACCACCTGGCAAATTAGATTGTAGATAGAGCACTCTGGAAGGATAGGGTGGCCCTACCTCAGAGGGTACAGAGCCGGTGGTCTGCCAGGATGGCTCAGGGAGAGGAGAAGAGTGCTTCAGGCAGGAGGTAGAGCTCCGGTGGTAAGTGGATGCCAGAGAGAGTTCCTCATTGGCGGAGCACAAACAGAGTTAAAAAAAAAACAGTAGCCTGCTATATTCAAAAGGGATAGCCCCGGTGCAAACCCTGCTGAATATAGTGTGCTAATTATACTGGGCAAACTGGTCTGCAGGTGCAGTGCTATATAGCATTTGCCTGGTGCAGTCCCATTTGCCCGGCACTAAAGTTTTCCATATTCAAAACTTTTATGCAAATGACCCTACTCGGGCAATCCAAGGGCAAACAGCCTCATTAGCATCTCATTACAGCCTGCCTAGCATGTGGCTTGCCTGGTGCTATAACATGGTGCACACAGCTCCACTTGTAGGTCCAACTGGAATTACAGGATGGCAGACACATTCCTGTCTGTGCTTACAGTTCCACCTGTAGGTCCAACTGGTATTACAGTCCAGTAGCCACATTCCATGTGTGCTCACAGCTCACAGAACAATAGCTGCAGACTTGGTTTGGACACAGATGCAAAGACTAATGTGGCCCAGGGGAGTAGCACTACAGTAATGGATGGTAGTGCTGCATGCTGCATACCTGAGGCACATCATTCTTCCTGCCACTGTGTTTATCAGCCGGTACAGTACCACAGTAGGTGATACCACGAGGTACACAGCAATGCCTACTGTGTTTCAGGGAACAATGACTGGTGCTAGCCACACAGTGACATGCTCAGCTGGACAGTGTGGTCCAACAGTGAACACCACAGTCATACTATCCTGTGACCCTCATGTGCTGCACCAGTGGCATGGGATTCCCACACTACTATACACATGAGTGTCCATGTGTGTGGGAAGCCTGTACAGGTGTAGGATATCTGCCCTGGGGGGCCCACATACCAATATACTGGCACACTGCTGTTAGGGGCATTACCATCAGTGAATGTTTGCACTGTGTGGATGGCCCCTGCTGTGTGGCAGTATCCACTATGTGGTGTGGCCTGGCCACCTGTACACTCTCCATTCCCCCAGTGCTGCATGTGTCCACTGGATTGTGTTGGTGTACACCAGTGGGGGACATGGAGATGTGTGCTGCATGGACGCACTGCCATGGTGTCCACTGGGTGCTGGGGCAACCACTAATGCCTGGCAGGGTTAGGACCAGTGCCTGATGATGGTGACATGGGTGGTGCCATCTGCGTGCAGCATGTCTCAGCCATGTATGTGTTCTGTACATTTTTCTGTCTCACCATGTTCACTGGGTGGGCACTCAGGAGTGACCCGGAGATACCAACTGTGCAGCTATGATGCAACGGTGTATGATACAGACATACAATGCACAACAGCACACAATACACACATGTCATATTCGGTACACATTACAGTACATTACATGACATTACATAATGAATAATGCAGAGGAATGTGTGGTTAACTCAGGCATTATGCAGATCCGAGGTGTAAGATGCCTCATAAACCCCGAGGGCAATGCCCAAGGGGTTTATCTCTGGGTATCACACACCAAGAGTGTGTATAGCATCCAAGTTCCAAGACTTCCCCATGTATACTATGTAATATATACTGTTGGTTAGCGCTGCGCAATAGTGACATTGTGTGAACTTGTGTGACTGTGCTGCTGTGTCCACGCCCCCTGTCTTGGGTTTGCCTGGACTTAAGACTACTTTTTCACAGGCGGTAACTAGCACTGTGCTCAGTGCTGCACTGTTGTGCCTTGCACCACGGTAAATGCTTGAATATCATGTTGCACCTGTATGTATGGTCCTGCCCCTCACTTTGCCCCATGCATACGTTATCTTTTTGCACTGGTGCTGATACATTGTGCTGGAGCTATTACCAGTTTTGAATATTGTAGTCTGGCACTAACCCGGCCCTAACCTGGCGCAAACTGCTTGTGGGCAGTGCAAAGCTGTGAATATCCAGGCCTTTATGTATTATCAACTGACTTTATTCATTTAAAATATGTCTTATTAGAAAATATAGTAAAAGTTACTAACTATGGTATATACAAGCAATTTCACTGATTCATGAATTATTTTATACATTCACAACGTAATTTAAAAAAATATATATATATTTATATAGCCATTAATTAATATATGAGTGCTTGTATTAATTTCCCAAGTGATTTTATTCATTCATTATATTTTTAATCAGGACATTGAGAACATTGAAACAAATGCATTTTCAATCATAATATTATTCATAGTAAGAATTAAGGGGGACATATTCAGAGCCGGCTGGTTGCTCAAGCATAACAATACAGATTGCAAAACAGATGCAGATGCCAGCTCTTGTGCCATATTCACCCAGAATGCATGATCGGCACAGATCACACAACCTGTGTGACTATGGGACCCTGGATGCATGGCACAAAGAGGGCAGCTGCCATGTGTGGGCAGTGCATACAGAGGTCAGGCTGCACACCACCAGTGGGGGAATGGGTGGTGCATACCTGGACGTACCATTACTCCCAATTGCGATATTCAGCCACAATATGCTAATGAGCCCATTAGGCATGCATGGTGCAAAGGGGCCCCATGCATGCCCATTATGGGCTCATTAGCATGGCTGCACCCGGCTGGATGTGCTGGGCCAACCTTGACCTACATCATGGAAGCACAATGTAGCACCCTCCCCATCCAGCCTTGATCCTGTTCCATAGCGCAGGGACTCTCCCTCCCAGCCCCAAACATAGCTGACCTCATCCCTGAATCTGCATCCCCATTCACAACAGCAATCACCTCGAACAGTCCCCATAGTGTAGGATTCCCCCCTCCCAACTCTGATCCCCATTCAAATGTGAATCCCACCCCACCCCATCCCGACCCACGACTGTGGTACTGATGGACCCTGAACAATATTCCGTAGTGTAGTGGACCCCCCTCCCATCACGATCCTCGAATGGAGTAGGAACACACGCTGAACCATGTTCCATAGAGAAGTGGACCCCCAGCCCAGCCCCAGTTCCTGTTTGAATCAAATACATACCCCCACCAAGCCCAGATCCCGGTTAGAAGCAAAAAATGGGACCCCCCCGCCCCAGTCCCCAGGTATATATCCTATGCACACTAGCCAGGTATTTCCATAGTGTAGCAGCCCCCCACTCCATCAGGATTAGGGGTGGGCAAAAGTTGAAAATTCCGCTTTTGTGGAATTTCCACAAAAATTCAGAAATTTTGTGGAATTTTCTGAATTTCTGCCATTGGCGAGATCGGAATCTTCTGAATGTGTTTGGCAGATTTTAGCTGTGTTTCACAAAATTTTGGGGCTGAACTGCAGAAAAATACAGATGAACTGCTGAATAACCGTTCTGAGGAATTTTTTTCTGCAGTTTGATGAGTTATTCTGCAATTCACGTACTTAATCAGCAGTTAAGTAATCATTTCTGTGGACTTTTTTCTCAGCAGTTTAATAGAATAATATGCAGTTTATACATTTTTTCTTCCATTCTAAGTTGGAATTTCTGCAAAAGTTGCTAATTTGATTTCTTTACCATTGTAGAAGTGAAAATCTGCATTTCATGAAAATCCCACTGGCGGAAGTTGTTTTTCACACATCTCTAATCAGGATGGGATCCCCCCCAACCCAACTGGATACAGTGACTGGCTCAGCCCTCTGCACACCACCATGGCCAGCCACTAACTGAACTGTCATTGAATAGTACTGTACATAGTACATGCTCAACCACTGTGCACGTACTATGTACAGTACCATTCAATGACAGTTCAGTCAGTGGCTGGCCATGATGGTGTGTGAAGGGCTGAGCCAGTCGCTGGCTCTGGTTGTGAGGGAGCGGGGTTGGGGGGTCCTGTCCTGATGGGGTGGGGGCCACTACACTATAGAAAGGCCTGGTGAGTGTGTATAGGATAATGGACATAAGGGACTGGGGTAGGGAAGGGGTACATTTCTGCTGTGAACAGGGAACGGGGCTTGATGGAGGTCTGTATTTGATTTGAATAGGGATTGTGGCTTGATAGGGGTATGTATTTGACTCAAACAGGGATTGGGGCAGGTGGGTTGTATGATTGTAATATCAATTGGGAGTGGGTATGGGGGGGTAACTACACTATGGGCATGGGTTAGGGAGGGCACTTTGGTATGAACAGGTTTGGGGTGGGGAGGGGGTTACCACTAGACCACTGAGCTGGTAGGCTGCTGTGCACCTGACTGCACTTCCGCAGTCTACCTGAGGGTGACCAGCTGATTTAGGTCAGCTTTTTATGACCTATCTTTGCACGGCACAGTTCTGGACCCTACAGGGCCTGCTCCAACTGAATATGCCCATGCTCGGCACATTCATGGGAATGCCCCCTCTACATGTCTCCCCCAAGTATTATTTGTGGGACATGGCCCATTCTTCTTTGGGTGGCACATCACACCCATTTGCATAGTGCACTTCGGTGCATTGTTAGGGATGTGTGGCTCATCTCCATTTTGTGCTGGGGTGTGCGGCACATCTCCTTTGAAAATGGGGGCCTAAGTGATTTTTATGTAAAATTTTAAATGACTATATATTTTTATTTTATATGTTAAGTATAACTAATTAGTAACAAATACATTAAATAAATGTCAAAAAGTACATAAAATGATATCACACCATGTAAACAGCAGCAAAACACATACTCTAACTGAGCTTAAACTAAACATTTACTGTAAATACATCAAACTATTACTAATTAAAGCATAACAAGTAATTTGTGAATCTAGCATTATACTAATACTTAAGGCTGTCCCCATTCACTCAGGGCTGGAAGAAGAGCTAAACAGAGAGCTGCACACTGAGCCACTATGAAGTAGTGGACAAAAGCAGGAGACTGAGAAGGTGTTAACTACTGTAATTAAGGTACATCACTATTGCCTCAATACAAGAGTTTTATGTCAGTCTCTCTCAAGTCTAACTTGTGTTCTCAGATTCCTCAGTGTTTTCTTTGATTCACTGCTTTGTTTTTGCTGTTGCACAGAGATATGAGTCCCAATTGTGGGGTGAGCCCACCCCCCGAAGCGGCGAAGATGGTGGACCTGTGGAGGCCCTTCTGCTTGGGAGCAAAAACACTGCTGATATTTTAATGTTCCAATCATAGCCCACTTTCAGCCAGCTTGCACCAAACTAAGGAATTAATATGCTTGTTGTGAACTGCTAACAGCTGCTAACGGAACAGAAATAGGGAGTCAAAGAATGGACAAGACTGCTGAAATAAAATGTCCTCTTGCCCGACAGTCCTCCTGCCCAATAACCGAGAACACCATCCCTAAAGTTGCTCAAGACACTAAAGACGTTTTTACTGGGTGCACAGTTCACAGTATTTTCCCAGTCTTCTAAAGGGCAGCATTGCAAGGAAGCAGAGTTCTCTTCTTTTCAATCAATCAAACTTTATTTAACCAGGCAGTTACATCATTGAGAAAGCTCATTTTCTTTCTCACATAACATCTGATTACTGAAGCTTGTAATTTTCATAATTTTTATAAGATTCCACAGGGTTATATATGTTTTATATGCTTTATGCACATTAGAGCTTTTAAATGTTTTATGTTTTATACATTTTGTTTCTTTTAATCTGGTTAGTTTTCAGTGGTGGGGTAGATTGACAGGACTTTGAGCACTTAAACACTTATGGTTAGAAATACTCTTTCTGACATTTAACTTGTTTAAAAGAATTTAAAAGTTGGTCCAAAAAAATTCAAAATTTCATACTAGCTAGCCACATGACCTGATACCTTATAGTGCAGGTGTTGGTGTCTCAGCTGGCGTCACAACTCATAATTGCCAGTTTACTTAAGAGACATAACAGGCTGGTTTATTTTGTCTATATTCAGAAAAGAATATTCTATTTTTTTTATCTAGAGATATGGAATAATTGCAGAGATTCTATTGTGCAATGGCAAATAATTGCAAGAGCTGCATAAAACCAGGGAGTGTGAAATTTGGCCCATGTTAATGAAAGACCTATAAAGCCACTTCTAAAGTGACCTAATAAATCCAGATTCTTTAAGTAAGTTGTTTATTTCCTAAATTTAATTCCAGCCAGTCATTGTTGACAGGGAGACAGGGAATTGTAACATTATAAAATAGCTACTTCAACCATAAATTAAATCAAAGGAAACAGATTTTTCTGAAACCAGTGTAGACTAACAGCAAAGAAATGAATACGCTAATTAAGCCTCCTGTGTATATGTAAGAGCACCCCTTCGAATCCTGTAAGAACCTACACACTTCTTGTGCTCTCTCTTTCTGTTTATAAGTGTTTTAAGTGTGCTGTGCTTTGAGAATCATTTGGACTTGGTGACTTCTATTGCATTTAAAACAACATTTAAGTTTTGAAAATTTGAAGCACTTTATCAAATTCACACCTTAACTACTACAGTATTTGAAGTGCTCTGGTCATAATGACTATCACAAGGGGAGAAGCAAAAAACAAAAACCTAAAGGAGGTAAGGACTAAAATGACAGCTGCAAATAAACCAAAGAGGAAAAAAGGCCAGTAAAAGTAAGAAAAACAATAATGTAGCAGACATTGTTAAGTCTCAGTTAAAAATCTCTGATATGTTAAAACCGTTACTCACTAAAGAATGCTATAAAAAGGGTAAGCTATCAATAGGCTTCTTGAGAGAAGCATCCTCCGATACCTAGGTCACAATTTCTACCAGTTACAGATTACGTGGCCATTACTAGAAGGGAAACAGTGGTTTAACAGTAATGTGGGCAACGTAATTAAGGAGAATAAAATGAACAATAGAACTAACAATATAAATGATACAAAGGGCATTATGCAATGCTCCCAAAAGTTAACTTTAGAAATAAAGGACTTGAAGGACGAAAACCCAAGTAAGATATCAGCAGAGGCTTGGCAAATGTAATGTAACCTTTTCAGAAGATAATGAAGGGATTTTAGTGACCTCTCTCCTCCTATCTTAGTGTGATAATTCCCAGAGTAGGTTAACTGAAAAGGATCTTGAGACCAATTACTGCAAAAAATTGGAGGTAAAGGAAGTACTTGGGGCCTTGCAAAATACATTTGTAGGTCTAAAAGAATTAAACAAACATTCATAGATTCATAGATGCTGTCAGCAGATAAGAATCGCTTGGCCCACCTATTCTGTCCATAAAATCATCCTAATAGTGCTCCCCAGGCCCCTACTGGGGGGGGGGGGTTGTCATCCACACCCCTCCCTTATCTATTTTACCCATGTGTTTATCCCATGCATTCTTAAAACCTGTGATCTAATTCTACACAAGAAAATGAATATGCTGATTTTGTTTATATATTTTGTGAGACCTACTGTAGGCATACTAACTACATATGAATTAATAACCACAGACTTGGGCAAATTAAATTAAAGTCTGTCGTATTTACCAGTCAGAAGGTGACCTCTGTACAGGTGAATATGAGTGAGGAGGTTAACCCCCACACTTAGTTTGTTTGGCTTTGCAAAAATACACAAAGAAAATGACTTTAAACTTACTCATGTATTATGTAATTTATTATGTCATGTGTTAAAGATCCAATTGGGAAGAAATAGAATATTAAAAGTCTATAGGCAGAAATGTCTGATAGGAGAAGGCCACATTGACATAATTGTTAAAAATCAGGAAATTGCAGAGATAATCTTAATGAAAGTTAGAATCTTAGATAATATGGTTCCCTACTTAATGGAGGAAAAGGTTTGAGACCACAACAAAAGAAATCAGAATGAAAATGGATGGAGCCCTATCCCAAACAAGAGTGAATCATTCATTACTAATAAGATGACTCATCAAGTTTCTATTGCAAATAGATTCCACAGTTTAGCAGGATATAATAATTGACCAAACTCTACTGAAGAATCTGATTCCTTATTGTTAAATAATACGGGTTGGGGGGTTAGGAATGTATTTGTTTGAATGACAGGTATCAGGGTACTGAATGAGCCATTATATCATGGAATATATCTGGCATAAATACTAACATTTTGGATAGAGTGGTCTCTTGTTTCTAAATTTGTCAATATTTCCCTTCAGGAGACTTGGCATAATCCTCAATAAATTCATGTATTGAATGGTTACTAACTCTTCCACAGACCAGGGGAAAAAAGACTCAAGGTTGGACAGAAGTGCAGGTGGCCTGTTGACATTTGTTTAGGCCAGGGCTTTTGGTTTCTTAGAAAAACTCAGTGAAGAAGATAACTTTGTGGCTCTAGAATAAAAAAGAATGAGAGATCAGTAATTTTATTTAACATTTACATACCTCCTTACAGAACCAAGATTTACACAAAAACTAGTTGGGAGAGATTAAAAAACAAAATCACAGAATTTCAGTTAAATTACCCTGATTTGTATGTCCTCTTACTTAATGATTTAAATGCTAGAATTGGAACCTATGATGGTCTACATAATGAAACTATCTTAAATTGATCTTTCCAGAAGCATGGACATTTCCACAAGTCTACTGACACCAAGGTAAATCTAAATGGACAATGTTTGATTAAAATAATGAAATATAATCACTTGTACCCTCTGAATAGTAGAATAAGTGGAGATGCAAAGGGTTCCCCAATGTGTTTCTCACTTCAGGGTTCCTCAGTCATAGACTTGGCTCTTTGGAATGGACCTTGTGAATTCTGGTCAGAAAGAACTTTTTTGACCAGACCAGAGAGTGATCACTTCCCATTAATTTTGAGAAGTGATTTATTTTATAAGGAGAGCAGTCTTTTAAAATTAAGGCTCAAAAGTAGAATAAGTGTATCAAAACTTAGAAATAAGATACAGTAAATGCCTCAGATGGACCAAGGTAATTAAGAAACATGTTGAAAGGTAAATTCAGAATTTCCTGGCTCACTGATCAAAATAACTGGAAACAAATGACACCCATTCTGAAATCTTATGGGATCTTGACACTTTTTTCTTACAATTAAATTTTCATTATATGAAGAAAGAGATTACAAGAATAAAATTCACAGGCAAAAGGGCTGGTTTGATTATGAGTATAGGATGAGGACAAAGAGATATGTTCGTTATAAGAGCTAGCAAAAAGAATTCAAATAGAAAGAAATGTTAGGACTTCAAAAATGAAACAAAATGATATAAGATCATTCTGGGGAAAAACAACAACAAAAAAAAGAATACTATAGATCTCAAAGGGCCAACATGTTAGCTGTCGCGGATAAAAAACAGCAAGATTTTTGGTCCCTAGTAGCAAGAGGCTATGACCAGCATAGTAGAGAGATGGATGACTACTGTACATAGCCAAATAAGTATGGATCCAGCATTTTTTTTAGAAATTGTTTCCAACCCAATGGCTGAGAGAGAGTTCAGGTATCAAAAGAATCAAAGCACAAAATATTACCATCCATGAGAACAGAATATATTGTTTACTACAGAAGATGAGTACATTATAATGAGAGTAGCCCATTACCTGGTTACCATACAGAAAATTAGGAAGAAGATGGGTACGGAAAATGTGACAAATGGTAATAATGAACATGTCTCTTAAATCAAACAAAACCCTGTGACTGGCACATTATACTAGCGGAATCTATATTCTGCCATGTTTTGTCTGATGAATTGATTTTAGTTATTTATCTGTATTTAGGTATTTTTTAAATATATTCATTTTGTATTTACCATGTTTTGTATGTATGAATGATGAACATTTGCAATGATTGTTTTAGTAATGATTTAACAATAAACTTTACTACTACTAATATTTGCTCATTCATGGGTGTTTCTCTCCAGGACACCACAGCCCTTGACCAGGCACTTCAAGGCTGCAGCCCAGGCTGAACTCTGGCCGTGCTCCCAGTCCTGCCATTGACCCTGAACCAGGCACTCCTGCATTCTCCACTGGGAATCCTGGCTCCATAGGCAGTACAAGCTAATTGGCTACCTCGCCTGACCCTGGCTCCTTATTGGCTGACGGCTCTAGTGGCACAGCTCCCATTGGAACTGTTCTGTTTTCTCTGCCTTGGTGCTCATTTTAAAGTGTTTGAACTGTATTTGCAGCACAATTTATTTTCCTACTGAGTATTTTGTCCCACCCACCCTCTGGCCCTGACCTCTATTAAATACACTTCCTCCCTCCCCAGCACCCACTCCTCTCTCTCTCTCTCTCTCTCTCTCTCTCTCTCTCTCCTCCTATTGCCCACCACCTTACTCCACCCCTTAAAGTGTAGTGTGGAATTATAATCTACTTCCCGGATACCACCATCTTTGGGCAAGTACCCTGCGTAGCGCATCCATACCTGCCTCTCCTGCTACTATTATATTCCTCTCCCAAGGTCTAGTCAGAAGCCTTCTACCCTGCCTCAGTCACATCCAACAGCAACCTCAGTTAAACCAATTTTATCCAATCTCTTCCAACTGTAACATAGACTGATTGGAGCCCAGTGCTTACCCACATCCTAAAATGGCTCTGCACAAGCCTACCCTATATTTCCTCTTCTCCTCTTACCTACTCACATCGGCCCTTCCTGCCCTCTTCCCCAACTGTAATTCCCAAACCCCTTCATCCCCACACATCACTCTCACAAGCTCCTTCTGTCCTCAGCCAAGCCTGCATTCTGTATCTCATCCTCTCACCTCTCCATTTGCCAGTTCTGGTATCCTACCTCCTCAAATGCTTACCTTTGTCTCACTTATCAGGGCTGTCAGACCAGCCCTCAAAGCCAGGAGATTTAAGCTCCCTGCTACTTATTCATTCCTCCTCCTCATCCTACTCCTCTCTGGTGACATTGAATCAAACCCTGGCCCCCAGGCCAGTCCCCAACCACTAAGCTTCCACAAAGACCTCTCCATCACCCACATTAACATCAGAAGCCTCCTGCCTAAAATCGACAAACTGACTGCTGGATGGCTGAGCACTCTCCAGACATCCTATGCCTGACTGAACCTGGCTCTCTACAAGGATCCCTGAATCCTCCCTCAACCTCCCAAACTATACTCTACTAAGACAGGACCATGGCAAGAGAGGCGGAGGTGTAGCCATTTACACAAAACAACCCCTCTCATGCTCGGTCACTTTTAAGGAATCACACTAAAGCTCTCTTGAAATCCTCCTGGCTCAACTCTCCCTACCTACCTCTCTCTCTCTCCCTTTATTCATTGGGGTGCTTTATGCTTCACCCCTCCTCACACGTGACTCTCTAATCTTCATCCTAGCTACCTACCTGATCTGACCTCCAAAGGGGAACTGATCCTGCTAGATGACTTCAACCTAGGTTGGCTAGCTGCCTCCTCCTCAAAGGCCCACATCTCTAAAATAGAATCCCTAAATGTTTCCAACTGCTCAATGAACTGACTTGCTACAACCCTCACTCCCAAAACCATTTTCTAAATGACTGGATCCTCACCTCCCATCCCCACAGAGTTACCTCTTCTGACATTCTTGCAAATGCTCTAAGTGATCACTGCATCACATGCTGCATCAGAAAAACTCGCATGCCCCAGTCAGCTCCCAAATACATTAACACACGCTTCCTAAATGCCCTTGACACTGACTCCCTGCTAAATAGCCTTAGTACCACTGAGTGGTGCCATGTGTATTCTGCCCCAAACGTTGATGCTGCCCTCTCTAACTTTCTGTTCCTTTTCACTAAAACCTGGCACTCCCATGCCCCACAGAAAAAGTTCAGGGTAAAGAAGCACCACCATCAATGGATCTCTGCTCCCATCCTTGCCAAATGCAAGGCCAGGGACAAAGTCTGGACTGTTTACAAATCCCACCCAAACCCTACAAACAGGCAGGCCTACAACACCCTCTGCAATGCATGAACCAAGGCCATAAGACAGGCAAAAGCAGACTACTTCAAGTCTCAAGTGGCTCATGCACATCCCTCCAAACTCAGGAAGGTCATACACACACTTCTTGATCCACCCTCCCTACCCAGTTCCCCTGCATTCATGCAACATGGCCAGCCTATTACTGACCCCATCAGCATAGCTGACACCCTCAACAAATTTTTCACATCTTGCGCCATGCCACACAGTCCCCCCCTCAATCCTCTGTCCCCTCTCCACCCCCAGTAACAGTAATTTCAATTTCCCACCCATCTCTGAACAAGAGGTTCTCATAGCCCTCCGCTCATTAAATACCAACAAATCCAGCCCAGATGAGATCCACCCTAAGTTCCTGCTGATCTCAGCTCCTCCTATGGTTAAGTCTCTCACCCATCTACTTAACCTCTCCTTCTCCTCGGGTGCAGTTCCTCAGGCCTGGAAATCTGCCCTCGTCATTCCTGTCCACAAAAGCCATGACCCCCCTCTGTGCCTGGTAATTATTGGCTGATCTCCCTCCTCCCTGCCCTAGCTAAGCTGCAGAAATCTCTTGTCCATTCCAGACATGTCAGAATAACTCGTTACAAACAATCTCTTATCTCCACACCAGTCAGGCTTTAGCAAACAGCACTTCACTATCTCCTCACTCCTGCATGTCACAAATCACATTCTCGCCATCTCTCACCAAGGCCTCCTAACTACTGCTGTGTTTGTCAACTTGGCCAAGGCATTTGACTCCATCTCCGACCCTCTCCTCCTATCAAAACTTGAAACATCAGGCCTAGCTCCTATTACTGTACAGTAGCTCAATTCCTACCTCTCCAACAGGCTACAATCAGTTAGAATTGTTGACATCTCACCCACCCCACCCTAGCCGGTGTACCACAGGGTTCTGGCCTCAGCCCCATCCTCTTCTCCCTTTTCAGACTGAGGTGTTGGTGGTGTATCCAGATCGCAGGATAGAGAGAACAGGAGAACGGCTTGACTCCGAGCTTTGGCTCGGGGTTAGCTGGCTTGTGTCCTCTGTTCAGGTGTAGAATCTGGGTGTAATATTTGACAAAGGGCTGACACTTCATTCGCAGTGTCAGTTGTAGTCAAATCCTCTTTTTACCATCTGAGGAATATCGCCCGGATTAAGAACCTTGTTCCATCTCACAACCTTCCAACACTGATCCATGCCTTCATGACCTCCCGCCTTGACTACTGCAACTCCCTATACCTAGGGCTTCAGGGGGTTGATATCCACCACCTGCAGCTGGTGCAGAACACTGCAGCCAGGTTACTAGTTGGGGTTTCCCGGACTAGTCATATCACCCCTGTGCTGCATGAACTGCACTGGCTGTCTGTTCAGTGGTGGATCACCTTCAGGGTCGGTTTTCTGACCTTTAAGGCCCTGCATGGACTGGGTCCTGGCTACCTGCAAGAGCTCCTGGTTCCTTACTGCCCACTCCAACCCCTCTGCTCAGCCGATGAGAGATTGCTAGAGGTTCCCAGGTTTCGATTGAAAACTTCTGGTGTGACAGCATTTATGTATGCAGCCCCTACCTTGTGGAATTCTCTACCTCGCCGGAATAGAGATTGCCTGACCATGGAGAGCTTTAAGATGGCTTTAAAAACATATTTATTTAGCCATGCCTTTGGGGATTGTTGAAGTTGCAATACTGTATTTTATTGATCTATTTAGATATTTTATTGTTTATTTTGGTTTTAATCCCTGTACAGCACTTTGATACTTGTTGAATTGTGCTTTATAAAGAAATTTTATTATTATTATATTACTATTCGTAAACAACCTTCCCTCCTCCTGCACACAATCCAGCATACACATGTATGCCGATGACACTGTCCTTTTTACCTCAGGCCCTTCTATATGCAATGTTCAAACCACCCTCCAATACAATTTCAACAACAGCCAGCACTGCTTCAAACAAAACCAATTAAACAGTGCCAAAACTGTTTCAATGGTTTTCGGCACAGTGTGAGAACTCAGCAGAACCTTCCTCCTCCCCCATCACTTCCCTGGATGGTACCCCGCCAGACCAGGTCACAAAATACAAATACCTGGGTGTTTGGCTAGACCCCCACCTATCCTTCTCATTTCACATAGATACAACCATCTCTAAATTTCGCTCCAAACTTTGGATGCTATACTGGCACAGAGACTCCTTCCCGTCTTCTGCTGGGTGACAGATCTTAACCAAAATGATGCTTTCCATTTTTGATTATGCAGATGTGGTTTACAGCCCTGCAACCACAGTCATGCTATCCAAGCTTGATTCCCTCCTTAACTCTTTCTGCCGCTTTGCTACAACTCGCCCCTTTGCATTCACCAGTGTGATCTTTACTCTCTTCTTGGACTAACCCCTACGTCCCACAGAAGTTACATCCACTCCCTCAACCTTATATCTAAATTCTGGTTCAACATTCTACCCTCATACCTGTTGGATAATCTCTCCTTGCCTCTGGCACTGTCTATGGCCTGAGACACCGAAATGAAAGATCCTTTAGCATACCACGACCATCCTCCTCATCTGGCAAAGCCGCTTTCTTCTACTGGCTCCCCAGCTTATGGAACAAACTAGCCCCCTCCATTAGGAACTCCTCCTCATACTTTTCTTGCAAGCTTCAATTTCACTTCTTACCACCTCCCCCTGCCTCTGTCCAAGGTGACACAACTCCACTCCTCAATCTTTCCTGACTACTGCCTCCCAAGCACTTACTCTACTAATGTTCACAATGAATGCACTTGCTTTTGTAAACTCGTGTTTGCATTGTCTCAGGTCCTGTATTGCTTAGATTGCCATAAACTGTTTGTCTAAGTCTTATTGCTGTAATCTGATGTCTACTTGGTCCAATGACATATACTTGACCTATACTGCTGTATCCACTGTTTTGGGTATCCATTGCTGTAACTGGTGGTTTGGGTTTTTTTTGTTGACTTTATTTATGCTCCTCCTAGGCGGGGCATTCTTCCGGGATACACACATGGCAAGAACTGCTACTCCCTGCCTGAACCCTGGTCTCAAAGGTACTGCCCTGACACCCCAGGCAGACCTAGCCTCCCGGATCACCCCCCCCCAACTGGGATGGGTTTATTCTCCCTTAACAGCCTTTCTGATATTAGAGGTCTTACTGGGTGTGTTGGGTTGGCCAGGAGTCCCCCAAGCAGATGGGCTAGTAGTGGCATGTGAGTCCTGCCTCTGGAGCCCCCATCATCTTCATAATCCTTGAAGGGGATTTTTCTTGTTATTTTTCCCCGTGGGAGTGCAGCATGCAATGGTATCCATGCATGGCTATCCTGCTGATGCCTGCCGCACTCCTCCCCCTCTTACGCTGACTGGCATGCCTGTGCTGCCTCTGATCTCCATCGGGGGTTGCTAGAATGCCGAGCAGACCCCAGAACCCTCCTTAGAGAGAGGAAAGCAGTCCTCCGGACACTCAATCCTCTCTCTCCCCAGCCGACCCCCGACATTCCGGGCTCGTTCCCGAACCCAAGTCACCGGCGTGGCATGAGATGTGCATCCAGCGCCTCAACCCTCAGTGCTACCGGGCCAGCTATAACTGGTGTTTATTTGTGTAAATTGTATTCCGCTGTATCTACTGATTTATGAATCTACTGCTGTAACTGTTATCTATTTGTGTACATTGTATGTACTCCTATCCTCCCTCCCCCCGGATCGCACCTGGAATTGAGTCTTGGCTCAGTGTGCCTTTTCTGGTTACCAAATCTTTAAATGAGAAAAATAAATAAATAAATAAATAATATAATCCATCTGCATTAATTTTCTATCAATAGAGTAATAATTAAATGATTGATTATTTATTTGTCTTCACCCAGCTCACACATAAACGTGAAATTTATGAATCTATTCATAAATCACAATGCATCTTCAACAATTTTGTATGAAAAGAAAGATCACTTCAAATACTAAGCACTATAGCACTTAAAATTAATTCTTACTCAGTGAAGCTACAGTGCTCTACCTGTGAAATTAAATTAGAACATATAAGTACCAATACAACACAGTGTTAAGCATCGTGAATCAAACATTTATTTACAATTAATTTTAATTAAACCATGATATTTTACTTAGCAGAAATCTAGTATACTTATTATTTTCCATAGCATACATCTATATAGAGAATACTGGATGGGCACCTATGCAGAACCAGTGTGTTCTGCCACAGAGGAGTTCTAATTCCCTCTGACCTGGAGAGCGAAGCTCAAGAGGTCCATGGGAATCAGAACCCAGAGGTGGCAAAACACACTGGTTGTACATAGAGTTACTCATCCTGTATTTTTATAGTGTATAGTACTGTGTGAAAAATGTGTTTGGGAGTTCTTTTGCTTTCAAATTGAAACTGACTCATGCAGTTTCTAGAGGTTCCAGAATGCTGTTCTACTACAATAGGGTAGAACAGCATTCCATGACCTTGGAACTGTGGTAGAATAGCATTTTGAAAGGGATG
Source organism: Neoceratodus forsteri (assembly GCA_016271365.2). Taxonomy (NCBI): domain Eukaryota; kingdom Metazoa; phylum Chordata; order Ceratodontiformes; family Ceratodontidae; genus Neoceratodus; species Neoceratodus forsteri. The sequence goes on along the minus strand of CM028132.1, from coordinate 639,956,292 downwards.
GAATTCTTTACAGAACAACACTCCACTATACACTATGCATGCAATAATACCTGACAGGGTGAGTGGTATTGAGCAATATCGGACTGCCCAGGGGCGTAATGAGGCCCGATGCTGCAGGTGGAGGGCCTTATAGCCCCTGGAAGGTCTGGTATTGCCCATACCGCCCACCCTGGAGGGCATTATTGTGCTTAGAAAATGGGATTTCATTTTTTATAAAAGTGATTTGATGAGGAAAAATAGGGTAAAATATTTATAAACATGATCATACACAGTAGCTTGTGTAAAATAGTCCCTTTACTGAATTTCCAGTAGAGGGTACTGCTGGTTATGGGAGCTTCTTATTGCATTGGATTTAGTGCCTTTATTGTTTTGACTGCTTTTTTGTGTGCCCCCAACACACACACACACACACACACACACACAGACACCTTGTCTTTCTTTAGATTCTATTCTTTCTTCGTAGAACAGTATAAGCCGGGAGCGACTGGCTGAGCGGGCAGATGCGCGATTGAACAGGGACCTTGAAGACGGCAATTGAGTAAGCTGGTAGAGGAAAATTAAAATAAGTTAACCTGTAACAACAGGTACATTTCTGTGTTTTTCACACTGGCTTTTCTGTGCTGTTAGGGACAGGCGCTATTCGGCACGGCTAATTATGGGTCTGAGAGAATGAAGCCGAGGATCAGAGTGGTGGTTTTGAGAGTTGAACCTGCCATAGATGGTGAGATGCTGCTGGCTTACAGTAGCTACTTGATCGGCCAGCATTTGGGGTACTGTGGGTCATGCTAAGCTGGATCAGATTTCAACAGTTTTTATCAGTTTATTCAGTAATGGAAGGCTCTGTGAGACAGTGGGGGTAGGTAGAGGGACATTGCCCGATCTCTGTTCTGCTGTAAATGTTAGTTACTGTGGGTAAAACATGCAGGGAGCTGGGTACAAGAGGACATATAAGCGGTGGTGCTTAGTCAATTGATTTCATCAGCCAGTCATTTTGATCAGAGGAATACAACGCTGCTTGCGAGGAATCAACTCAGCTGGTGGGACAGTGAGTTACAGAAACTTTCTTTGCCTTTTGTATGGGGTCAGTGGCACAGACAACAATATTGACACCAGTTGTAAGGTCATGATGGCTTCGTACAGCAAGCGTGTCGACTGCATGGTAGATGATTTCCCGTAGGAGAGTACTGTGTGTTGTTACTTTGGCTGCAATACGATTACCACGTATCTCGCCATTTTACATTGTTTCTGCTTTTTTACTGTAAGCTGCCACTCATTTTATCTGTTAAGCCTCAGTATGGCAGGCTGTATCTTTCGCTAACCAAGAGAAAACATGGGTCAGCTGCTCAGTTAGTCACCCGCTAAGCGGCAGATTCAAATGGCTGACACTTGGAATTCAGCTGAGGGGTTTTGGCCAATTGGAGAGCATGCTGGGCACCAACATACTGGTGATGGGGCAGAGTAGGCTTGCACTTTTAATAGGTGGGTGTCTATTGTCTGATAGATGCCTAGCTAGAAAAGAGTCTAAGCCAATCAGATGATTCAAATAACTTTACACATTTTCTAAGTAATTTTTTATCCGCACAGTACAAATTACTGTCTTCCTCTCCATCTCAGACATAAATAGAATATCTGTAAAAGTATGAAAACTACAACACACCCTCATCAATGCTATATTAAAACCAAGACACGATAAATGCTTGAGTACTTCACTGCCACAAACTGCAGATTATAGGTAAGTGTTCTTATCCATACCTCTTATTAATAAGTTTTAAAATATAGTATGAGCTAATCACAAATAACTAAAACTTCTTGTCAAGCAGAATTCCTGCATGCACATGGTTTAATGGTATTATGTAATTATTATGATGCTGCTGCCTATAGTGAGTCAAATGTATGTAACCCCCTTGTTCCCAGGGGTTACTAGAATCCCACTTAGAATCAGTGGCAGGCAGGGAGAGGCAGCTTATGAGATACCAGTTATATGGGTTTCTCACTGTCACACTCTGTTTTCAGTTTCTGCTGAGCTGGAGTGATGATGTCACCTTAGAATTCTCGCAGCAGCATAAGCCAGAATGGAATGCTAGCTGCAGGGGTTAGCAGTAGAATGTTGGGAGATTCAAGTTAGTCTGTGTGGAGACTCAGGAGAGTGAAGAGTGCTACAGTGTGCAGCTCCTCAGAGCCTAGCTCTGATATACAGCTACCTCAGAATAAGGGGTTGTGTATTCTTACCCTAGAGAGGAACACAGAACCTGTAGAAGGAAGTGGTAGAGACCATTCCTAGAAGTTGTTCCAGTGCCCCATCCCTGGAGGGATGAGGGGGAATTCCAGGAATTCAAGGGCAATCTCCTGGTCCAGCCTGGAGAGGGAGAAGCTGCCTGAGAGTCATTTTGTTCTGTGAGTACCAGAGATTGTGTTGTGAGAAAAAGCCCTGGGGCACCTGCATACCATGGTGAGTTCTTCTCTGATAAAGAGACTTTGTTCACTGAGACAGTGTTTTAAGTAAAAGTGTCTGCCTACTGTGGGCTCAAAGAGACTTGCCAAGTACAGAACATTTAAACTGTGTATGACTTGAAAGCATCTACAGCAGTGCGGGTCTAGGGTAAAGACATAGCGACATACAGAACTTTTAAAGTCAGGACACCTCCAGTGAAAAGTGGAATGTTAAATGTGAAAAACATTTTGAGAGAGCATCTACAAACAGTGTTTCAGAGAAAGGTGTTGTAGCCAAATGAATGGCCGAGTATAGATTTGGGAACAAAAGGTGGGAGACCCCCCCTCCATCTGGAGTAACCAGGTTTACCTCTCCAGGTTCAGTTTGGGCACCTATGTTGTCTCTCGGCACATTTGGCCAATGCCTGAGGAAAGCACCCAGATGTGGGACTTTGGATTTTCCCTGACAGCCGGAATGTGTTTGTGGGTGGTTTAGGGAGCCACCATCAACCTCCATGCAATATGGAAAAGTGTCCTAGTACTGGACAGGGTGCCAAGTCAAGGAAAAGAAGAGAAGTGTACCAGTTTGGGCTGTGTGTGCCCAGATCCGTTCAGACCCTGAGGGTTTGTAGTGAGAAAGTGTGCTCTGTACCTCAGTAATCTGCATTACCAGTGAGAGTAGGCCTGTGGGGGTCCGTCTTTGCTTTGTTATTCTCTGTGTTATGTGAATAAAAGCCACACTCTAGAATCCCAACCTGGTTTGGATATTACAGTTATTGCTTCCAGTTCTGGATTTACTTGGGTGCCCCTGACCAGAAGTACAAACCTAGCATAATGCTGAGCAAATGTTTTCTCCCAGGGACCCAGGTTGATGGCCATGCTAAATGGTCCCCCCAGGTGTGAGCCAGGTAGTTGCCACACTTGGTTTGCCTGTCTAAGAATGGCAGGCTCCGTAGTAGAAGTAATGGGTCCACAGAGCTTTGTGAGATATTTGTAGTGTCTCCCCCAGTGGCGCATAGATGTGAGAGGAGCAGCTCTGCTGCTAGAAACAAGGGGGTCCGGTGGGGGGACGCTACATGTACATTAGCAAACAAATCATTAAAGAGCTAATATATTGAAATTGAATTTGCAACATATTTTCATGTTCACTGGCTTTAGAGTCACTACATGTAAGCTGTTGTTTAATTGTTGTCTATGTTTATGAACTCCTAAGGCTTGCTTTTTCACCTTCTACTTTTGCAAGGTGGTGGTTGCTGCACCAGATGCTATTCATTGCTGAGAGCATGGGAAGTGATGTTGTGAGGGGAACATCGATCAGCTAAAGTGGTGTAGCTGGTTTGAAGAGCGTGCAACTTTCTGCTCTTTTCTGTCAGTGAAACATTTTGCAAGTTTAGTCAGTCAGGGTTGTTCTTCTCATTTTGTAGTAGAACAGAAGCTTTCTGTCATTTTGAAAGCCTACCTCATGACATTAGTGTGCAATGTGAATATCCGTCATGTGGTAAATGGGGGTCTCTTCAAGTAACAAGCTGCTCCCCTCGCCTGTGCTCCCCAAATCTTTTTTTGACAGCAGATATACTGGCTTCAAGTAGAGGGGATGATTTAATTTCACAGTATGCAGCTTTTCTCTGTCTCTGCCACCCTGCTCTCAGTGCTAAAATAATTTCTGACGCCTTCCTGCCTCGTTCTCAGTGCTGACATTTTTTTTCTCTCCCTGCCACACTCTCAGTACTGAAATAATTTTTCATTTTCTCTCTACCTCCAACCTGAAGCCCTTATCTCAGTGCCAAAATAGTTTCTCAGTTTTTAACTCCTTCCTGACCCACTCTCATTGCTGAAATCTATACTGAACTCTAAGAAAAGGCCAACTAGGGCTCTTCAAACAACACCTTAGAAACTGCGACTGGTCACCTCTAGATACTACCGTTGATGTTAATCAGGCCCTAAAATACTTCACCTTAACCTTCAACAATGCCTGTGACCTATTTGCACTCATCCCACCCCCTACCACAACCTATTGCGCCATTTCGACACTCTACTGCCATCCACAAGATACTGTGCTATTTCGACACTGTATGGCTGTCCTTCTCCCCCACAACCCCCTCTTCCCCATACTGATGTTCTCCACTTTTTCCATTCCTAGATTACCCCTATTTTGTCCAGCCTCCCTATTCCTCATCCCTCTTCTCCCCTCCGGTCACCTGCCACACTCCACTTCTCCTCTCTGCCCCCCTTCTCTCCACTCCTTTTCTGCCTTGTCCTGTCCCCCTTGTAGGATTCTCTGTCATCCTGAAGGGGTATAGATGTTGACTCCCTGTCTTCTACCCCTGTTTCCCCCCCACTTTCTAATTCTGACCCCCTGGCAAGGTTCTCTGCATCCTGAAGGGGTAGGGTATAGTAGGGTATAGATTGGCTCTCTTTCTTTTCCCCCTCTCCCTTTCACCCCACTTTCAAATCCATTGCCTGCCCACCTCCCTTCTTCCTTATCCCTTTCCTCCCCTCCTTTTCTCCTGCCCCTCTCTTCTCTACCTCCCCACTCCATTTCTCTCCCCTCCCTTTCTGCCTGGTCCTAACCCCCATGCAGGGTTCTCAGCAATCTGGATGGGTATAGATCTTGGCTGTCCCTCTCTCTCTCTCTCTCTCTCTCTTTCATCCCCCATCCTCTACCCCTCACCCATCCACTTCCCCACTTGTCTTATAACTGCCCTCCCTTACGTACACAATAACACTTCAAGTCTTGTGCTCTGCCTACTACTTCTAACACTTCAAATGTGTTATCCATCCTCTGACTTTTACCCTTCTGGATCACCTGCTCTTGGGTTGTTGTAATGTATGCTATATCTGAATAATGGTTTTGTTTACCCTGGTCGGTTGGTCTGGGTTATTTTATTTAATTATTTTTTTTATTCTCTTTTTTCTTGGCAGGTCCTCCATCAGGCTCTGCTCTGGTCATGGCCTCTGGGCTCCCACCAACCGTCAATTCCCCGCATTCTCCCAGTCACCCCCAGCTTGCCCCTTGGAGGACGGTGCCACAGCAATGGTTCCTCTAATTCCAGTGCTGTAAACCAGTAACTAGTTGGGAGTGCGGTGATGGTGGCTAACTGAAGCCTGGGGAGGGCTTCATTTAGACGGAGGATCCACCCCTCTTTTTTCTGTTTTTTTCCTCCAGGAGGCGGGGACGTGCAATGACATCCAGTGTCCGCCCCGCCTCCATTATGGATGCGTGCCGGTAGCTGTGTGACTCCCAGCCTCTGCCAGGGGTCCATCTTACGCCGGGCACTTCCCCACCCTCCCCAGAGAAGGAGAACAGTCCATAGGATGCTGTATCCTTCTCCCCCCAGCCAGCCCTTAAGTGACCCGGGTCCATTCCCAAACCCAGGTCACCGACGTCGCAAGCGGAAATCCAACCCCTGTGCCGGCCGGCCAGCTGGTCTGGATTATTTCTGCTCTGTAATTGTACTGCACTATTTTGTTTTAGAAATTGTACTTGTATTCCTATGTGTTTACTTGTTCTCCCAACTCTTGCCCCCCCCCCCGGACGCTTCTGGAAATTAGCTGTTTACAACTCATGTTGTCTTTCCTGGTGAAACATTTTCCAAATAAATAAATAAAATTTGCACCCTACAAAAAGTCAAACATTAGAGGCATCACAAACCCTTGGCTCTTGGGCCCCATTAAAGAGCAGTTGAATCTAAGGGATAACCTCAGGCATAAGACTAGGGCAACTGGCAAACAATCTGACTTTATCGCATATAGAGCTGCCAGAAATCACTGCACCAGGCTAGTGAGGAATGAGAAGGCTAGTTACTTTAACAAGCAATTGGAGAAAAGCTGGGGAAATGGTAAATCATTTTGGAACAACATTAAAACTCTGACTGGTAGGGATTTCAGGACCCCACCAGACCTAATAGTCACTGCAGCAGGCCACCTACAAGAACCTAAAGACAAAGAAAATGCCTTTAGCAAAGCATTTACAGACCAAAGTTTGGTCCTGGCCCCTGAATACTGGTGTAACCCCCCTACAAATGGGGGTTCCTAAAAATCTTCCTTGGGTGTGCCTAAATGCCCTCTGCTAGGCTGGTGTCCTGTGTTTTAGCTTTTTAAAAAGAAACTGCATGAAAGTACCTAATCACCTCTGCGCCTGTCTCTTTAATAGTTGCCTATTTTGCAGTGTATAATTATTCTGGGTAGTGGCCGAGTGTGTCTAGGCTCGAGTCCTGCCTGGGCTGCAGTGCTCTTGCTCCATTCTGTCATCGCTAATTGCTCAGCGGGAGCCCTATTGAGAGCTATGAGTGTTTGCTGAGTATTTTCTGTAGTAGTGATAATATTGTAGTTTGTTTAAACTGCTTTCCTTTGCAGCATGGACTTTCTGTATCGCACCACCATTTTGGTTTTGGACTGCCAGTCAGCACCAATCGGTACCTTTGGGGACTCTAAAATGGAGCCTGTCCCCAGGGGTCTTGTGGGAGCAAATTTATATAGGAACTGTAGTTTTTACATTTTGGTGCCAAAACAGACCTGGAGGGGGAGCCCTTGCTTTGACAGACAGATGGATCAACCAACCAAACCTTTTGGATCAGAGGGAAATCCCCAAGCTGTCTGCAGCAGAGAGGGAGAAGTGAGTTGGAGTTGGAGGAGTGCGCAGCTCATGCTGCTTGAGGCACTGCTCTACGGGATAGCATGGGGACTTGGCGGGAAGGCTGAGACTGGCCTGCCTGCCTTCAGCACTTCCGCATGGAGAGATAAGAGAAAGTCTCATTTCAGACTCCGTCTCCGAGCCATTTCGTTGTACCCTGATTAACAGGCACGGTGAGCAGAGTGCCAGTTTGAAGTTAGAGTTTGGAGAGTAAACAGCTCGAGTGATTTGAGCAGCAGCTCCTGCATAGTTCGTACGGGAGAATGGTGGAAAGGCTGAGTTTGGCCTATCTGCCTGCTGTCCCTCGAGAGGGAATCCTTTGAAAGGCTTAGCAATCAGACTGTATCTGAATTGGAGTGTGATAAAGCCACTGAAGAGTGACCAGATTTAAATCTGAAGAAGATTGAAGATTTGCTGTATGCAATCGGCCTGTCAGGACATCCATTTACCACAGAATTCCCGGTTTTGCTCAGAGACACTGATATTGCAGCTGGACTGCCATCCACATTGTGGTATGGTGATTGCTTTACTAGAAATGTGCTGTGTGCTGTTAGTGGGTCGCAATTTGGTTCCCCATTATGTAAATGTGCCACGCTCACTGGAAGCTTCATCCAGCACTACCGGACTTGAAATCCAAACTGTTCCACCTGGCCAGCCAGCGACTTCAGGCACAGAAACCATCATCGACGAGAAACTCGCCCAGTGATCAGCCCCCTGCCCAACCATCTCAAATTGGAATGACATCTCAGTGATTCGTGTGGGCCCTGTTTCTCCTAGCAAACCAGCCATCAACCTGCAGCCTCCATTTCATCTAGCCTGTGTCTCGTATTGGGTAGTGTGAGTAACAATCAGGGTAGCTCCCTGCAACAACAGCTAAATCTCAAGTGTTGTCATCTGATTGCATTGTTGTTTTCCCTTTCACAAACTGAGCCTTCAGGCTCTGGATTACAAACTGTGTGTGGTTGTGCATGCCTTTTCTTTTCATCACAGGGCCCCAACCAACTGTGATGCTGGCCTACCCCAGGCAGCATTCCAGGCTAGCCCACCTTATTTCCATCTGGGTACCCAGAGTGTGTGACTGTGTAGGGACTAAAAGTGCATGCATAATTGCCTGACTAGATCAGTTTTCGAATCAATCAACCTGATTACACCCCTCCCTTGTTCAATTCCCCTGAATAAATCAGATCTAACTCTTTTTGCATTTAATCTGACTGTGGTTCCAGTTTGTACCAAAAGCACTGTACTGTTGTTATTTGCTGTGCCTAACCTTGTTTTACAGGGGGGTTTCCAGGGTTGAACTGGTGGAACCAGCCCTGGTGTTAAGTGCAAACAGTGTTGGGATTTGTATGATGAATAGGGGCTTCTGTGAAAGTGTTTGTTGCATATCTAGGCCACTAGAGGGGAAAGAGGGGGGTTACAGCGTCCCGCAGGGCAATACCCAGGTTAGCCTTGTTACTAACAACCCTGTCCTCCAGGTGGAGGCACCCATTTCAGTACCCAGGTCCCTTAACCTGCAACTAGCCACGCAGGCAGGGGTAGTAGCCCTTGGGATAATGCCACCTAGGGGTTACACTTAAAAACCTCTCCCCACAGTTCGACCTTCCCATCAAACTGTACCAGACACTTAACACTGAGACCCCACTCTTCTACTTCAGAGAAGTAACTACTGCCTAGACGATTAAATATGTAAGGAGGGTTCTCGGCAAAACTAGGATGGTGGCTAACATGACTGATATGAAGATCTTGGCCCTCACCCTTGATGAACTGGCCCACCCCCTCACAAGGCTCTTCAACATCTCTCTAAGATCTGGAGTCTTTCATTATAGATGGAAACCAGCTCTAGTTACCCCGTGTATAAAAGTGGGGACAAAACCAACTTAGGCAATTACTGCCCAATATCTATACTTCCACCTCTCTCCAAAGCCCTAGAAAGGATTGTATCCAATCAACTCACTGAGCAGCTTAACAAGTGCAACCTACTCTGCCCCCAGCAACATGGCTTTAACAAGTGCCATAGCACCATAACAGCACTCACTGCTTTCACTTCTCAACTGCATAATGGCTTAGACACAGGTAAATTGGTGAAGTCAATCCTCATTGATCTCTCCAAGGTATTTGATACCATAAATCATCAAATACTTATAAATAACCTAATAACCCTGGGCATCTCCCAAGATACCGTATCCTGGTTCCTTAGCTATCTATCAAACAGGTCACAGAAGGTAAAAATAAGTACGGAACTGTCTGAGCCCAGAGATGTATCCCTAGGGGTCCGACAAGGATCTATCCTTGGCCCCTTGTTATTCAGCCTATTTATTAATATCCTTCCATCAGCTTGTCCAGCAGAAATGATACTTTATGCAGATGCTGCCACAATCTTTATCCCAAGAAACACTCCTCTGACATTGCTGCTGCACTGCAGAATAGCTTCCTGCAACTCAAGAACAGGTTCTCATCTCATAAACTACTTTTAACTATAAAAAGACAAAGGTAATGAATTTCACAATGCCCCATAATAAAAAGAAATCAAGCCCGCTATCTATATACTCCCTATTAGTTCCCCGCTGTAGGACATTCCTTGGGCAACAAGCCTTCTTCAACAGGGCACCCCATTGGTGGAATGATCTGCCTGCTCCCGTCTCTTCGGAATTGAAATTAGGCTCCTTCAAATCTAACCTAAGAAAGTTTTTCCTCCCCTCCTGTGCCTGTGACTGTGCCTAACTCTATAGCATTGCCCTCCATTCCATTGTACAAGGTCAACTCCGACTGGACAAGCTAATAACAATTCCTGGTTTTACCAATATCGTTTTACTCTCAGTGCTACATTGTATATTATTGCCATTATTGTTTTATTCTCAGTACTACACTGTATATTATAACTCTGTATATCTGTGTTTTCCATGGTAGACCCGGGGTACTTCCACTATCCTCAGACTTTGTTGTATCCAGTAGTGTTCATCCTGTTGTACAAGATTTTCTACTCTTTGTTTTATTGTTATATTGATGTAGAGCCTTTTCAAAGGAGTCTCTGACTCAAAGGTTTGTAATTCCGATTCTTCAATAAATAAAAAAATAAAATAAATACAGTATATCCAGTCTGAAAGGAGGCACCCTTAAACAAGTAACCTTGTGCAAATACCTTGACATCCTTTTACAGACACCTTGTCTTATGCCTACCGGGTCAATATGTTGTATGCTTAATAGAGTACAACATTAGCGCTAACCCAAAATAGCTCTGTAGGGAAGAGCAAGAGGTGCAATGCCATGAATACTGCTGTACTCGGAATTGCACCCTCTCACTATCCCAGGCAGAGGATAAGACCTCTGCTGGGATGAAGTTCTGCAGAGCAGCTGCCGTGGCTCAATGGAGTAAGCCACTGGCAGCAGGAAAACCAAGCACTGCGTTTGAGATCGGATTTAATTCCCAGTCCCAGACGCAAGAGAATTTTTTTATTTTTTACACTTTTGTGTGATTTCAATGCTAACCCCCCCCAGAGTTGAGAATCCTTATTACGGGGTCCGGGGATGCAGCTCACCATAACTTAAAAAAAAAGGACTTATGCCGCATGCAAGAAATCGTGCTGTATTGGCAGCATGAGTTTTGCATGTGGCATAATGTCTTGCGACATTTTGACCCCATGCCTGTCTTATGCACCTCACATTGACAATGTAGTAGAAACTGTGAATGCCAAGCTAGGTATACTGTACCAGCACAGGCACACAATGCCTCCAACTGCCCTGAGACTAGTCACTTGAAGTTCAGTGCTATCTACTGTAGACTACGGGTTAGTGATCTACTCTGCTGACTCAAACACCACCCTGAAAAGAATCAAGGTCCTTATTAACAAAGCCTGTAGGTTCATTATGGGGGCGCCCACAGACTCACTCATACCTGTAGCCTATATTCAGAAACAGGTTGGCTCCCAATACACCTAAGGGTCAAGTACCAGGCCTGCCTATTAGGGAAAAAGGCTTTACTTGGTTTAACACCGGTTTCAACTGCTGTACTCTTCCAGTGGTCCACTTCAGCAAAGGTGACTCAGCGCACTACTAAAGGTGATCTCACAACCTCCTTCAAACACATCACCTTTGCCCAGAGAACCATCTCATACCAAAGGCCTCTATGGTTCAATGAACTCCCAGCCCAGCTTATCAAGTGTTAAAAGACAGGTGCCTTAAAAAGGGGTCTACGCCTACACCTGGACAGCACAAACCTCTGTGACTGCCCATCCTGACCTTGCCACACCTACCTCTGGCACCCTTCTCCTTTCTCAACCAAAGATTCTCTGTCCCCTCTCTCTCTCTCACCCCATCCTATCCTATAGTGACTGCCCGGTAGGCACCAACACTGGACTAGAATTCCCTACCATGTCTGTACACACACTGCCACTCCCCAATCTTCCAGCACTTTGCATGTTTTCCCTCTTCTCCCTTTTCTAAGCCCTTATTAAGTTGTATCTCTGCTGACTACTAGCTAATGACCATCCTCTTTTCAGCATTCTCAGTCCCCTCCCACCAGCTCCCCCATCCTGCAGCATGCCCCTTTCCCTGCCCCCACACCTTGCACCTAACACAGCCTACAGTACTTAGGCAGCTACCTCCTCCACATGTCTACACTCCTACTCCCTACCTCAACAGCCTGCACCATCACTCACCCCCCTCCCCCTCCTGTTGGACAACACCCTCATGGGTGGCTACTGCAACCTTCTATGGCACCTACTACTATTGAAGCTACTAAATAACTGCATAAATTCTGCAAATATTGTAACTTCTAACAGCATATTTGTTTTATGTTTACTGTACCTGTAATACCTGAGCATTGTTTTCACATTGTCTTTTGTCTTTTGCACCTGTACTTTGTCTACAACTGACTTGGAGCCTTTGTAAAGGAACCCCACAGCTCAAAGAATGTAATCTGAAACTGAAATAAATAAAATAAAATTAAAAAATAATTTCTCAATGTTCTCTGTCTACCACCCTCAACCCCCTACTACATTGGCAATTAGTATGCAGGAGGATTTCTCTGCTTCAATTGAAAAAGTGCAGTTTCCAATCCATACTCAACCTCTATGCCTCCATCAAGGATCTTTCTTCAATCACTGCTGCAGCATGCCAAATGGGTGCAAGCATTCCTCCTCTCTCCCTCTCACCATGCTCACATCACTAGTAACAGGCAGCATTTATCTCTTTTCTCTCTTGCATTGCTGAAAATTGTAGATCTGCCTGCATATTATAATGCAATTCATGTAGAGTTGACAGTACATTTTTTTGAATAAGTACAATATATGCTCTTTTCAAGGATTATTTTGAAACAGCAATAGGGGGTCATTATTTCAAACAATGGAGAGAGACAGAAGGCAGGCACTGGCAATTGTGTGTATGTGCGTGTGTGGGGGGGGGGATGAATGCTAGGGAGTGGACAAGTGAGGGTTTGTACATTTTCAAGTAACAAATAACCTGTTTATCCAGAGACATCCCCATGAACCATACTGTAATATTTTGCAGAACTGCACGAAAAGTAAACATTTACTGCCACAGTCAACACGGTCCACAGTAATGTGTCATTTCTAGTCAACTCCCTATTCATCCTTAATGGGAAATTTAAAAAAGTCTAACTATCCAATATTTTCTTCTTACAAAAAATGATAAGTCTGACACAATGATTACTTTATTGCTGACACCACACAAAGAAAGATAAATGCAAAAAAAGTGATGTCAATGTACCCTTTTTCATTCTTTTTCTTCTAAAATTTGGGAATCTTCACATTTAATAACCTTAAGGTTTAGCAATCTCTCCAAAACAAAAAGAGAGAGAAAGATGATCATTTTCATTATACATGAAAATATTCATGACAACTTTTCCAAACATGTTGTCTTACTAATCATACAATAAGACTACTGTACCTTGCATTCACCGGTCCTGTCAGAGAGCAGATGGCAAACAATGCATTGCAGATTCTCCCCACAATGTCACTTTACAGTGGGGCTGTGTACATGAGGATCAGACTGTTACAGTTTCAGTCCAGAGATACATCACAGTCGATTGTTGAGCTTTTTAACAGTTCCAGTCCAGAGTTACATCACAGTCATTTGTTGAGCTGTGTGATTAAAAAAGATTAGGAGTTTAAACTTGTTGGGCAGGATTCACAAAGTAGATGCGCTGGGCACAAATGAGATGTGCTGTCCCCAAACAGTGGGATTCACGGAAGGATGCGCCGCAAGGTGCACTGTGCGCATCCACGCTGTGAATCGCACTGAAGCACCATGGCACATCCTGAGATGCCCCAGTGGAACAGGAATGCACAGAAGCACCCTGGACAGCACAACACTGAATACAGAGCAAGTAAGCAAGAGACACAGGAACAACAGTGGGAGACTGCAGTGGCACAAGGGATGGAATGGAATAGACTGGCAGGAACTGGACAGAGTGCCAAAGGGTTAAAGAGTGGCCACAGCAAATGAGGTGCACAGACAGAGCACACACTAAAACACTTGGAAGCACCAGACCCCCCCCACACAGGGGCCCAACAGGCACAGATGCCATGCACAGGAGTGCCTGGTAAGGTTGGCCACAGCATCAGAGGTGTGCTGTGCAGCTTGGCAGAGGGGGCTGTACATGGCCTGGTGCACAGGAAATCAGCAGTGTGAACAAGGGAGATGCCACACATGAGCACACAGGTGGACAAGCACAATGGCAGACAGGCTGAAGGCCATGCCCTGCACAGGTGGAACATGCCCACAGGCAATGTGGACTGCAAGAAGAGCAGCACAACAATAGGGGACCAGCACAACAGATGAAGCCATCACACACCACACACACAGAATAGGGGTACTCTGAAAGGCAGCATGTCACAATGCTCACCAACATGACAGAGCTAACAAGGAGGGAACACACTGAAGTGGGCATGCAAGGGGGACAGGATGCATGTATGCGCAGTACCAGAGGTGCACACGTGTGAATGGGAACAAAGGTACAGTGGAAACCAATAAGCATAACAGAGCTTGCACAAGGTACAGTGAATGACCACAGACACCAGTAGCACTAAAAATCACTTTAGTAACAAAAGACTGAAATAGCTGAAGCTATGTACAATAACAGCCAGCATTAGGAACAGGGAAGGTGTGGTGTGGGAATCTGAACAGGAACAATATTAACAGTACACAGGGGGTGATGGTATGGAGGTGGGGGAACAGGGGACAGCTATAGACAATGGGGATGGGCAAGGAGTGCAGGGTTAGAACAACAAACGGGCTATACAGAGGTGTCCAGGGCCCTATTGTGCCAGAAGAGCCACAGCACAGCGGCCACCTCTCTGTCCCCCAGTACTCATCATCCAGACCAGCAGAAGAGGTGCCTGCAGGAACTGTCCCTGTTGCCTGTACAGTGGTCAAATGATCCTCCTCAGTGCCCTCTAGAGCTGCAACCCTGCCAACCGCACAACACCTTGTCTCCGCCAATGTCCTGGCACACCCAGCCATACTCTCTGTGGACGTACAGTGGGAAAACAGACAACAGGTACTAAGTGCCATGTTGCTCACCAGCCCCCCCCATCCACCATGTGAGTGTGCAGGAGGCATCCACCACGGCAATGGCTGACAGCCCACCAGGCACACTGCACGCCAGCAACAGGCTGGCATACAATGCCACACTGTGACTGTGCAATGGCACTCAGGAAGCACAAGGCCCACATGTGCATGAAGAAGTAGGCACAGAGGGTCATGCAGCCATGTCCCACACAGCATGTGCAGATGACAGAAGGCTACACAAGTGTGCAGGCCCCATCGGGACACCACTGGAGCACCACACTGTGCCCATGATCCGCGACAGACACACACAAGGTGGACGGACACACAGGGGCTAAGTGCACTGTTGCAGCACATGCCACCATGGCCACACCTCATGCGTGTGCACAACAGGTATCACACAGACATGCACAGGGGACCAGCAACGGCCTGCAGAGGGCACCGCCTCCCCAAACACACAGAGGATACACAAGAAGGACACTCACCTGCACCAACATGACCTTGTCCCTGGTCTCCAGCACTGGCCCTAGCAAGCCTGGCCTCCACCGCCACCATGGCCCTCTGCCTGTCTGCCGGCCCTGTGAGGGGAACACAAGCATAGAGCACCACGAAGTGATGGTAGGTGTGTACCCCCCCCATGGCCCACAGCAGCAACACTGATGCCAGCATGCAGTAATGGAACCACCCTCACAGTGCCCCAGTGAAGGCGCCCCGGTCAGCATGCAACAACACACAGCACTCCAGCTCATGCCCACCATGTGTGTGTGCAGCTGGATGCATGCCAAGCTAATGGCTGTATCACACTGTGTCCATCACAGTGGCCATGCACCCCCCCAATGTGCACCATGATGCACACAGCTACACACAGTGGCCATGCCTGTACCCCACATGCCAAAGGGGCATAGCATGCCACATGGGTGTGTGTGTGTGTGATGTGTGTGTAGTGGTGATGAGTGCTGCAGCCCTCCCTGGACACAAACCCCTGCCTGCCTGTGTATCTGTAGGGTGATGTGACTTACCTAGGCATGGCACTGCACTCCTGCGTGCATGATCTCGGATGCTCCATAGCCTGTCCAGATCCTTGCACTGCAGATCCACCTACTGGTGCCTGCATTGCTCCCCTGCATGCTTCACCCTGGTCCTTCTCATCAGACACTCCACAACCCTTGCCCACACTGTTGAGTGTGGCTCTGTGAGGTTGTCAAAAGCCAAACAACTGTCCCTCCACATGCAGCACCAGTGCCACAAGGTTAACAAGCTCAACCTCCCCCCAGTTCATGGACCTGGGCCCCTGCTGCCTGAGCACGTGGCATGTGTCCACTCTGTGTCTGTCTCCTGGGTAAGTGTGCACAGATCAGGTTGCTGGTGTGCAATGGCCCAGTCATGCCACATGCACAATTGGCCATCGTGCACCACACTATGCAACATGGTACTGCGGCATGGCAATGCATGATTGCCATCTATTGCGCATCACTGTGCATGCGCACTGTGCATTGCACAGGTGGGAGGACCAGGGTCAGGGGTCAAGACTGGGCTGCGCATGTGCGGTCTGTGCATATCCGCTATATTGTGAATGGAAGACAATGCCACCCACAGCACACTGTTGCCGTGCACACTGCCAGTAATGTGCCGTGCGCTGCAGGTGCACATTGATGCCATGTCATGCGGATGCACAACACACGCACACAACAAAACATGCAGCACAGCACCAGTCACACATGGGGACCTGGATGCGCTGTCGTACTCGATTGCTCAGGCAGAAACACCAAAATGGTTGTGCTACGCCTGTCATGCCACTGATCCTGCATGATGCATGCATGAAAATGCACCATGACACTTGTACTGCATTTAGGAAATGCCCCAGGTTGACCACGCACGTGTAGGGAATGCACCATAGGGGGATGCCTTCAACACATCAGTTGAGCATTGATGAATGAGATGAGCTAGGGGCAATTATGCAAGTCACAGACAATGCTCCAAAATCAACTAATTGCCAAATTCAGGGGCATCTCACCTGTTTAGCATCTCATGACAATTGTTCCCACTCTCATTTGCATGCCATGAGCTATAAACGCACCTGAATGCACCTCCACAGAGCTCAGGTGACCAACAGGAATTGCATCCTTGAAGGTAGGTCTGTTTACATTCTATTATATTCAGTGTGTCAGCACAATAAGACAGTGGGGAACTTAGGGCATACAGGCATACCTCTCAACTGCTCCTGTTCTTCAGGCATGTCCCTGAGTGTGCCCCACAGTGTTCCACTGTTCCAGCTACAGTAGGGAGGTCTGTTTATGAAGAGTAGGGAAGCATAGTACAACAGACTGCAAGACCTGTGTGTTACAGTCAAGCTCCCCTTCAGATAGTACCTGGCAAACAAAGCCAGACACTTTTGCATGATGTTAGCTACTATTACCATAGATACCATTGTGTCCCTGACATTAGCCGCCTGTCCCTGACTGTCCTAAGTCTTTTCCCTGATATGCAATGCAGGCAGTTGAGAGGTATGCATACAAGTTGCTGTGATCCTGCAGCAGCCAGCCACTGTACACGCACACATACATAGTTGACTGTACTGTGCTAATATCTGCATATTGTCAACCATAGAAACCACTATGTCTGGACAGGATGCAGCTGCAGGATGAAGACATCCAAATTTCACAGCAGATGAGGACAGGGCACTGATAGAGGCCTATCTCCTATGGAAGGACATCCTTGCTGGCAGGGGTGGCAGCCACCAGCAGAGGGATGAGGGATGGGAGGCAGTGGCAAGGCATGTCAATGCCCATGAGAAGTGTAACAGAACACCACAGGAATGCAGAAAGCACTTCAACGATGAGAAGAGGAGAGTGAAGGAGAAGATGGCACACATTGAGGCCTCCCTGGGTGGGACAGGGGGTGGGTCGTAGACAGGTGTGTGTTTCACACCCACTGAGGAGCTGCTGGTGGTCAGCGTGGGCCAAACAGCTGTGCAGGGAGTCCCAGAAGGGGGCTTCTAGACATGTGGCAGCCTATCGCAGCACTGTGAGTACACAAGTCCCAGGAACTGTGCCTGTCCCTGTGTGTGTGCCATGGGTCCCCTGACCAGCCCCACTGTGAGACACTAGGCGACCTTGTGTCTGTGTGCACTGACCATGTAGTTGTATGCCCCAGGCATCTACTGTAAGTCACAGATGCACAACAAGCCACCCATGTGCAGCCCGGGGGGGGCTGACCATGGTATGTGGTGCTGGTGCACATTTGGGATGTCATCACTGTGGGTGGTGTCCAGGGTGTTGTGCCAGTAACACACATGTCCAAGGGCACATGTACAGGCACCAGTGCATGCCTGCATTCGCTGGTGCTTCGCCACATCAGTGACCCCAAGGTCAACTGTCACCTGCATGGTATCTCAGATGCACCCATGGCACACGTGCATGTCCCCCTATAATGCCTGTCTGATCACAGCAATCACACATGTCAATTATCATGCATCCCTTCTTTCTTTTACAGTTCCATCACACCTCATGGGTGCTGCCATGGTGGGCAGTCTGCAAGATGGCTTTGTGGGGGAGGATGCCAGGCCATCACACTGAGCTATAGCCAGGACTGTGGATGATGCCATGCTGGGCCCTTGTAATGCCACCACAGCCCTGGCCACAGTGCCAGTAGTAGCAGGGCCATCCAACCCCTCTGCGACCGGTGCCATGGCTGGAGTGCAGGACCGTTCATGGCTGGTCAGCATTCTGGGTTTGGCTGACGATCACCCAGTGGACAGGGTAGACATCACAGACACCCTGCTGGTGCTGGCATCTGCCACACAAGTAGCAGATGATGATGATGATCCAGATGCCACACAAATCTGGGGGAACATGGTTGACAGCGGACTGGCTGAGGCACAGGTGCAAGCTTGGGTAACACCATGCAGTGTCAGTGGTCCTGTGGCCCCCAGTGCACCCACAGGGCCTGCACACCTGCCCATGGTGGCGATTGATGGGGGCTCTGTGTCTGGTGCTGTTGTGGGGCCAGGGACTGCCAGAACAGTTCAACAGGGTGCTGTGGTGCAGCAGCGGGTGGAGGGGGACCATGATGTGGCCATCCCTGGATGCGCAGTGGTTGACCGAGCCCAGTCCCCTTCCATTCAGTGGCCTGCTGTGGTAGGTGGATGCAGCACAGCAAGCAGGCACCCCACCTGCCCATCAGTGCCGTCCCTGTGATGCATACCCTGCTACCGAGGTTGAGGGCTGTGCACACCTCCTATGGGACACTGTTGAGGGGCAGGCATCCCTAAGGACATTTGGATGCAGCTGGCCCTGGAACATGAGTCATCAGCTGTGTGGCATGCCCAGATGTTGGCAGAGGCTCACCTTCTGTGGGTGGGTACAACCACAGCTCTGGAGCATATTGCACTCACTGCCTAGGTGGCAAGTCCAAACAGTGCACCACGTGGCTGCCAGATGCACTCCCTGGAGTGCCTCACGCACCCCTAGATCACAGTATCAGGTGAAGCTATTGCTGCTGATGCCATCACCATGCATGGCCATCCCCAGCAACCCCTGATCCCACATGGATCTCGAGGATAACACACCAGTGAGCACCCATTCATGGTCTCACTGGAGTACCCCTCCAGGGGTGGTGGCCACCTCCCCTGCAGCCAGTGGTGCTGACACAGCATCCACCAGATGTGGGCGTGGCCACCCATGTGTCTGTGGCCGCCGAGGTGCCTCCTACTGGCATCTTGGTTGACAGCCCACATGGCCCATGTCATCTGCACCTGATGCGGCCCACAAACTAGACTGACTCTGCCTGGGGCTGTGCTGGTGGCACACATCTGCCCCAGTATGACACCTGTGTGGGGCACCTGTGCGTTGCACCATGCATGGCCGGGGGCACCGTTGTTGTGCTGTGTGGCATGGGCATGATGAGTGTGGACCTGTGTCTGCTGTGCACATGTGCTGGCAGGTGTACACTGATTCATGCCTTCCCCAGCACATACACCTTGACCCCCCCTTGCCATGTGTGTCCTGCTGTGCATGTGTGTGTGCAGCACTGTCACCCCTCATGAGTGTGCTGTACGGCATCTGTGTTGCTGTCATCTGCCTTGTGGCATGGTTGTGAGTGTATGGGTATGTGTGGGTTTGGGGGGGGGCTGCCGTGTTTGTCCCACCTGTGTTACTCACCTGCAGTCCCGAACTAGTCTTCCACAATGGTGTCCCTGTACCTTTGGGACCGGGTGACCAGGTGTGGGTCCCTGCATGCCATTGGTGGTCCACCATGGGGCCCCTGCTGTACTGCATCCTCCTCCTCCTCCTTCCCAGAACTGTTTCCCTCCTCAGCCTGGACAGCTATTCCATGATCAATGGCTATGTTGTGTAGCATCCAATAGGCCAGAATATGTCACAGGCCTTCTCTGGGCTATATTGTAGGGTACCACCTGACCTATCCAGGCACCTAAAGTGCACCTTCAGCATGCCAAAGACATGCTTGATGATGGCGTGTGTAGCAATGTGTGCCTCACTGTAGCGTTCTTCTGCCTCTGTGCCAGGTTAGCAGAAGGGAGTGAGGAGCCAGGGTCAGAGGGGTACACCACATCACCTGCCAGGGGACAAGGGCAGTCTGTTACAACCCTGCATACATGTGCATTGTGTCCCACAACCCCCCTTACACCATGGCGCACTGCTGCAGCTGCTGATGGTCCACCGCTCTCCCTGTGGTGCCCCTCCCAGTGTGTCTCCATCCTGCACACACCAGTGACAGCATGCCCTGGCTGCACTCAGCTGCCCTGTACCTGCCCATACACACTGCCATGGCTGCCCACACCCATACCATCCGGCACTGCCTGCCCTCCACTGCCCAGTGGTCACCCATGCATGGTTGTGTGTGGTGCATTCTGCCCTGCCATTCATGCCTGCTGTTGTGCATCACCTCACCTCCCATGCTGTGCTGTTATGTTGCACTATCACCCATGTTGCATGTGCAATTATCTCAGTGTGCCCACCTCCAATGTCCCACCTGTGAAACTCCCCCTGCACAGACCGTGCTGTTGCCCACACACACCTGCCCACCCTCCCATCATTTGTTGCAGCATGGTGTCCTAATAGTGGGCATGTATGCATGCCTCACTCACCCACCAGGTGGCTACTGGGTATATCCCTGGTCTCAAACTGGCACCACAGGGTGGATTGGTGCCATATGAAGGCATCATGTGTACTACCAGGGTGTGTGTTGCAGACATTGCTGATGCATCGTATGGCATTGCTCACCACCTAGCAGTTGATGGAGTGGAAGCCCTTGTGTTTCATGTACATCATGGCCTCTTCGCCAGGTGGCACATGGATTGCCACATGGGTACAGTCAATGGCCCCTATAATGCCTGGCATGCATGCCACCCTATGGAACTGCTGCATGGCTTCTGTCTGCTCTGCCTGTGTGTTTAGGAAGCGGATGACTTCTGAAGTGTGTGGGAGCAGTGTGGTGTGAGGAGATGGGATGTGGTTGGCTGGGATATGTCAGTGGTGTTTCCAGCTAGCCTCTGAAAGGTTCCCACAGTGAGCAAGCACATTGCTGTTGTCATCTTGGTCTCCACTGATATGGCATGACCTCTTCCAATGGGTGCCTGCATTTCATCATGGCACAGCTCACAGAGCTGCCTCAGAATAGCCCTGTTCAGGTGGTGCCAGCCAACTGTTTCTGTGTCTGTCAGTTGTTCAAACATTAGTCTTGCATGATGCCGCTATAGGGCAGGCCTCCTATGGTGCTTTCTGCAGCCATGTTGCTAGTTTGCACATCTCCCCATCCCCCATTATCATTCCCACCATCAGGAACAGTGCACCATCCAGCTCTGTGGCCTCAGGTCTGCTATTGCTGTTCTGCCTGTTGCTGCTGCTATCCTGCAGTCTGCCTGCTGGGGGCTTGCACTAAAATCTACTTCTTTTATGCTTATCTCCTTATGGTGCATTTGGTACTTGTGCTGTGAATGTGCCATGTTTGTCCATTCATTTTGCTCTGTGAGTGGCTCTGCACTGTGTATGCAGCTACACGCCCCCCCTCCAGATGGGCCGCATATCATTATTTTCACCCTCCAGCAGATCCAGTGTGGTGCAGTGCATCTGGGATGCACCAGTGCATCACTACCCTTTCTGAATGGCACCATGGTGCATTTTCATGTTGCACTTGTGCATCTCATTTGCACCCAGCACATCTGCCTTGTGAATCCTGCCCATTATATTTAGTGGCAATGGTCACTAACTTATTACTCCTGTCAGCATATTGGAGTTAAAAAGTCTCATTACACTAGCTCTTTAATCTATATTCATTAACCATGTAGTTTACAGTATTTCAATCTTTGACAAAGTACTGTATAAAAGCCCTTCCTTTTCTGTTCTAAGTACATGTGACTGCACTGGTTGACAGAACATTCCTACTGTATGTCACAGCAGAATTCTTCAAGCAGTAGGAGCCAGAAACAAATTACATAGGTTGTGGGTATCTCCAGGATCAGAAAAGTGGAAGCTGACCTCTCCGCTGCAGAGACTGATATCCCAATTTTTCTAGGAGGAGACCATAACTTGGTGCAGGACATCTTCCTGGATAAATCCATCCCCACACCCCAATGTCATCCAAAGGTCCTAGATACTTTAAATACTTTAATGTCAGAATGGGGGTTAGGTGACCCATGAAGGCTCACCCATCCGGAAGGACGGGACTGTACCTTCTTCTCTAGTGTCCATAGGACACATAGCAGGCTCGACTTCTGGCTAGCTAACTATGCCGCTATGCCTGGGGTGGGCTCCCCCAACATTGGTAGCATACTTGTATCAGACCATGCCCCAGTAATGATTACATTTCTTCCTCGGGGGCAAAGCTCACCCTCTACAAGGTGGAGATGCAATCCGCTATTGTTGCAGGTCGCAACGTTTTGAGATTATCTGAAGAAGGAGGCCCACTCATATTTCCCTATCAATAACCCCAGGGAAACTTGCACGACCACAGTCTGGGAAGCTTTTAAGGCCATTCTTTGAGGGTGAATTATCTCTTTCACAGCTGCCAAAAACAAAGAAAGGGTGAGACAAATAAGAGAGATGCAGGATGAGCCTACCCACTTGGAAAAATGGTTTAAGCTGTCTACCTCAACCCACTTAACTCCCCTCTTTTGGCTGACATCACAGGCCTAAAATATAAAATTAACGACTTGCTAAACAGAAAAGCAGAGTGGCAGTTAACTAGGACTAAGCATAAGTCATGGGAGGGAGGACATAAGGGGGGAAGCTGTTAGCATATTCCTTGCGAAACAACAAGCCTCCTCCAGAATTCTCACCCTCAAAAACAAACTGGGTAAGGTGGCAATGGCGCCTAAGACTATTAATAAGGTTATGAAAAAGTACTACCAAGAACTCTATCAGTCTCAGAACCTTCTATCAGAGGATGAGCTTGCCCAGCGGCTGCAGCTTTTTTCCCAAGGGGTGCAACTTCCTCGACTCTCAGAGGAGCAAGCCCATTCCATGGACACCCTAATTAGTCAAGATGAATTTCACCTAGCCCTATCTCGAATGTCTAAAGGTAAAGCCCAGGGCCCTGACAGGATATCAGCTGAGTTATACCATCTGTTGCAAGATGAGATCACCACTCCTCTCCTGAGTGCTCTTCAGGAGGCACAGAGTAATGGTATATTCCCCCCCACCATGCGTGAAGCCCTTATCACGCTAATCCCTAAAAAGTCCTCGGACAGCTTGATGTGTTCAAACTACAGGCCCATATCACTTCTCCCGGTAGACACCAAGTTACTGGCCAAAGTTTTGGCATCTAAATTGTCCCCAGTCCTTTTGAATCTGGTTCACCCCTCGCAAACAGGGTTTTCAAAGGGGAAATCGAGTGCTGATAATCTACATCTCATTCTAAACCTTAAATGGTTAGTACTACAATCTGAAACACCAATGGCTGCCCTGGCAGTACATTTTGCCAAGGCATTTGACTCCCTGGAATGGGCCAACCTCCACCAGGTTTTCCGACTGTATGATTTTTGACCCTCCTTTTGCTCCTGGGTATCCACTTTGTATTATTCACCCATGGCCAAGATTCTTAGCAACAGAGATATTTTCCTCCCTTTTGCCTTGCATGGGGTACCAGGCAGGGCTGTCCTCTTTCCCCCCCTTCTCTTTCTTATAGCTTTAGGCCCACTGGTCAGAAAGTTTACCCATACCCCAAGTATCACTGGGATCCCAGTGGGAAAATCATCTTACTTAGTTAATGCCTATGCAGATGATATGCTGCTCACCCTCTCCAATCTGCAGTCCTCCCTCCCCACTATTTTGTTAATCCTGCAGGAATTCACCTCATTGTCAGGGCTAACAGTAAATCAAAAGAAAACTACGCTTTCTCCCCGAATAGACAATGTATTAGACACTGCCTCACAGGAACTGATATTGCCTGGGCTCCACAAAGCTTCCAATATCTGGGCGTCTTTATTACGATGGCCTGGAAAGATCTGGAAACTGCTAATTTCTACCCTCTTCTGGCATTCCTTGCAGCCGATGTGCAACAATGGAGAAAGCTGTGCCTAACCTTGAAAGGAAAGGTAGAAGCTGTGAGAATGTTTATTTTCTCCAGGGTTTCATACATGCTCAATAACCTTCCCATCCCTCTCTCTCAAAAGACATTTCAGGCCCTAGACAGCATTGTTTTTATGGGAGGGTAAAGCCCCTAGATGGGGGCGTATGAAGCTTCATGCTCATTGGACTAGAGGGGGCCTTGGCCTCCCTTGGTTTATGGGCTATCAGTTAGCCTTTTGAATGGCCCAAGCAGTAGCCTGGTTTGCCCCTCATTCCACCTCCCCAGTGGGTAGAGTTAGAAACCTTCCTGTCGAAGGACATCCCTCTCTTCTCCTTGCTATCTAGAAAGAAACCCTCTGGACCTCATCTAACCCCCCCATGATAGAAACATGCAGTTCCTGGCATTGAGTGATGGCACTAGCTGGTGTCCCTAGCACAAACTACCTCCCGCCTTTATGCTATGCTCCGATCTGGCACAACCCACTTATCAAGATAGACCACAAACCACTTAATTGGTCCCCATGGGCCACCAGGCATGTTAGTGTGGTGGGTGATCTTCTCCTCCCCAATACCCTGACACTAATGTCATTTGAACAGATCAGGGAAACATATGGACTGCCCTCATAAGACTTTTGGAAATGTCTTAAGCTAAGGAGTGCCCTAATCCCTCTCCTTAAATTCTGGCCAACCCAGAATGTTTGGAGTTGCCTGAAGAACCTCCAACACCCCAACAAGCATAGGAGCCTGATAGGCACCCTCTATAAAACCCTTAGGGATGCCCTGCCAAATGTCAATGCTTCCAGTAAATCTGCATGGGAACGTGACCTTCCCCACCCCTTGTCCCAACAGCAGTGGTTGGAGTGCCTCAGATTGGCCCATACAGCCTATGAGGCCTGAAAGAGTCAGTTAATCCAGTTTAAAATTCTCCTCAGATGGTATAGAACCCCCACAGTTCTTTATAATCTTAAGATAATGCCACAAGATAACTGCTGGAGGTGCCAATCCTCTTCTGCCCATCTTTTTCACATTCTACAGACATGCCCAACCATTTCGCACTTTTTGGGCCCAAGTTTTGAATGACTGCTCTGCCATAACAGGCATACCAATATCCCCTCAGCATTATCTCCTTGTGTTGGGTGACACCTCCACACTGAGCCCCTTCCCCTCTCCCAGTAAGGCATGGGTTCTTCTAGCAATTATGGAAGCAAAAAGAGCTATCCTGGCAAAGTGGTGGCAGGTCACCCCCCCACACCTCTGCAATGGCGGGCAGCTATGGCCAGACTGGCCGTTTTCAAGTGGCTTACTGCGGTAGCTAAAGGTAAGCTTGCTGACTACTGCCTGAAATGGAATGCCTATCTTCATTCTCACATTTTTAGGGTAGCTCCTCCTCCACTGCAGAACTCCCCCCTTTTACTGGTCTGATTTGAGTCTGAAATAGTAGAGATGATGTTCTCTCCCTCGTAGCCTTTGACTTGCTCTCCACCACCCTAGTCTATGTCTCATACTTTCCTTATTTCATCTTCTTTGTCCCTATGGTAATCTAAATATCAGTACAATAGACTACCTGGGACACATTACCTAAGAGAACCTGATTGATCCTCCCAAATATAGAGCTGAGCCAGCTGTCTTTTCTGAGTTTTTGCTAAATGTATTGGAATTGGTGTAATTGAAGAATAAGACTTGTTTTGGTGTAACTGAATGTTTTCTATGGTGTTATCACTGTAATATGCCTGGGTTGAACCAACCAACAGGTTTCTTGCTCTGTACCTCATAAGTAGTTTGTCAAAATTAAAAATTTAATAAAATATTAAATGTTAAAAAAAAGTGGAAGCTTTGCTGAAAGAGACAAACCATCCAATTGATTTAGAGCTGTAAACTGGATGGGTATAGGTAAAATGTACTGAGCTCCATCTGATATCAACTTTGAAGAGAGCTGTGAAAAGGATGGCATCACTGGTTATTCTCGTGCATGTAGGAGGTAATGACCTCAGCTACATTTCTGTGAGGTTGCTGATCATGACTTCCAAAGTAGATTTTGACTGATTTGCTACATTATGCCACAAAGTAAATTTTGTTTTCTGAGATACCACAGTTGCAGATGTGGTTAAGGTAGGCAAGCATAGTGGAAAGTGTGAATGCCCAGTGTAAAGTTAATTTTCAAGCCTCTGCTTTCTCATGAGATTAAGGAATGGGAGAAATTTGACACAAAAATATTAGGGATGTGCGAAAATTAATTTCCGCTGGCAGAATTTTGGTGAAAGTGCGAGTTTCGCTTCTACGAAAGTTCAGAAATAATTTTCAGAACTTTTGTGGAAATTCCGCCTTAAAACTGTGGAAAAAATATAAAAAACTGCAGGATAATTTATTAAACTATGGAAAAAAAAATCCGCAGAAACGATCACTGCTAGTGGTCATTTTTATGGCTTTTTTTAACTGCAGTTTAACTGATTAATCCACCCCCCACTGATCAGGGATCCCAGTAAATACCTCCAATCCCTTCCTTGGACCATCATGGTTTCTAATGGCCCCCCACCCACCAATCATGGCTCCCAAAACATTTTATTTCTCTGATGTCTAGCAGACCCCCCTCCCTATCCTGGATTCCTTAGTCCACAACTAAACAGCCGGCGGTCCAGCAACTCATCCCCCTCTATTTCCAGTATTCCCTGGTGTCTAGTGGACCTCCCCATCCCAGATCCCTTTTAAAGAAAATAATCTCAATTCCTTGGTGTGTACTAGACCCCCAAAACACCACCCCGGCAGTTCATCTGCCACCACCCAACTCCCCTCCCCACCCTGCCCCTGAGCAGGCCACCAGCACAGCACTCCTCTCTCCTCCACTACTAGTTGCCCACTGAATTTTCAGTGAATAACTGTGTGGTTGTACAAGCAGAAGCTCATTCACTGACAGGTCATTAAACTGTGGAAAGAATACATTACACAGTTTTAATGCATTTTTCCGCAGTTCACAAAAAAAGTCCACAGAACTCAACTAAAATCCACAGAAAATTCTACTTTCGCTAATGGAAAAAGTTCTGCAATTTCTGCAAATTTAAATTTCATAGTTCACGAAAGCTGATTTAACCGCCTACCCTAAAAATATTATTAAGTTCACATACAGTCTGATATATTTAAACATGGGGTACATTTAAACTGACATGGAAATACCATTTTCTTTGAGGATCTTAGCATTGAGATCCATAAGCTTCTGTACCAATATCCCTCCTTACACAAGCAGAAGGAAACCAAACACTCTTTTAAAAGCCACCAAAATAATTACAAAAAGTGTCAATAAGGAATATAATAAAATAAAATACCATTCACACAGTTTTTGTACATCAACCCTAAAAGAGGTGCTACAATGCCACTAAAATACTGTTTAATATATTCACAGAATGAAAGTACCAGCAAATGCACATATTAACTTTTGGTACGTGTGTATTGCTACTGTATAGGAAATGAAATAATTGTAAATTAAGTTTAACACATTTATTATTGTAGAACTAAACCCTCTTAATCAATCATATAAATTACATTAAAACACACATTTGTAAAAAAATAACTTTAATACTATCAATTGATAAAACAATTAAAAAAGGGAAGAGAACATTTTTTTGGAACCCAAAACAAACAAGATCTTCAATATCATCTTACACAATGAAACTCAGCATTTTTCATAAATCAATCACAAGTTAGTTACAATAAAATGATTACATCAAATGAAATAATTGTGACATAAGTTTAAAGAATTTAATATTGGACAACCAAGCCCTCTTAATAATATAAATCACCTTAAAATACACATTTATCAAGAAATAACTTAATAGTATCAATTGAAAAATCATTTTAGAAAAGGAAGAGAAAATGTTTTTGGAACACAAAGAAAAATCCCTATGAACATCATACACAGTAAAACTCAGCATTAAAAAAAGGAACAACACAATCAATTGGCAAAACATGAGCAAAACAGAAATAAAGAAATCCCTGCAAATATTTTTTTTCACAAAAAAGCAACTGTCTAAAAAATGTTCATGCCAAACTCAAGCAAAATATAAATATGAATGATTTGCTTTCAAAATAAAATAGTTACGATATCAAATATAACCAGAGGTAAGCAAACATAAATTGTCACACTGCGGTCTATGTAACTTAAAAAACCAAATAGTTGTTTACAGTCTCTTTTTGTCAAAAATCATGTCTACTAGACTCATTTTTTTTAACAACACCAAAAAAGCTTGTAATTGCACAGAATGACACCCGAGTACCAATGCCCGTAGTCTGGGTAACAAGCTTCCTGAATTAGTGGTTGATGCAGAAGGAACATCTGAATATCATGGCAGTCACAGAAACAAGGTACACGCAGAACCACGACTGGGATGTAAACATACCAGGATACACTATCTACAGGAGGGATAGGGAGGGTAAAAGAGGAGGAGGAGGAGGAGTAGCTCTCTACATAAGGGAAGAAATCAAAGCAACAGAACAAAAGGGTAAACAGGGAGGAGAAGAAGCACTGTGGGTCAATTTGGAGGCAGGCAATGGCACCACAATCCGCACAGGGGTTGTATACAGACCCCTCTCGGGGGAGGAAATGGACAAGGAAATGATAGAAAGTATACTTAGAATGGCAGATAAAGGGGAGATATTGCTGATGGGTGATCTGAATATGCCAGATGTTAACTGGAGTGCAGTTGTAGCAGCCACTTCTAAGAGTGGGGTTATTCTAGATGCCCTACAGGGGGCATGCCTTAGACAACTAGTGTTGGAACCCACTCAAGAGGGAGCAATCTTAGACCTGGTCCTCTCAAATGGAGATGGAGAGGATCACGGATGTAGAAGTGGGTAGCCATCTGGGAACTAGCGACCATCGAACAGTATGGTTCACAATAAACACAGCAATAGAGTCAAGCCATACAAAGGCAAAAGTACTGGACTTCAGGAGGGCTGACTTTGCCAGAATGGGTGAGTGCCTAAGGAATGCACTAGCAAATAGGCAGGAAGGAGGGTGAAGAACAATGGGGAATAATAAAAACTGCCATCACAGAGGTAACAAGCCTTGTGTGAAGCAAATAAACAAAACAAAATGATGTAAGAAACCACTATGGTTCTCAAAGGAGGTGGCAGTGAAGGTTCAAGAGAAAAAGAAAGCATTCAGAAAATACAAGGAATCACAGAAGGAGCAGGACAGAGAATTGTATCAGTTAAAGCAAAAGGAAGCTGGGAAGGCAGTCAGAACAGCAAAGGCCTGAACCGAGGAAAAGATAGCCAACTCAGTTAAGAAGGGGGATAAAACCTTTTTTAGGTACATCAGGGAGCGAAGGAAGACTAAGGGAGGGATAGTGAGGCTTAATAAAGGGAAGGGGGTGGGCAGAGGGTGACTGTGAAAAGGCAGAGATACTAAACAAATATTTTTGCTCAGTATTTACAAATGAAGAGGGGGAGGTACCTAAAACAAACAATAGAAACACTGTGGATACAGAAGTTGATACCAGCCCTTTTACAGAAGAAAGGGTTCCGAAAGAACTCTTAAAACTGAAGGTGGACAAAGCAAAGGGGTCTGATGGGATTCATCCCAGAATTCTAAAAGAACTAAGGGTAGATAGAACTAGTGACAACACTGACTGCCTTCTTTAACAAATCATGGGAGGATGGGGTGGTACCTGAGGACTGGAGGAGGGCAGATGTGATTCCCCTTCACAAAAGTGGGAGCAGGGCAGAAGCAGGAAACTACAGACCTGTTAGTTAACCTCAGTGATAGGGAAAATGATGAAATCACTTCTGAAGGAAAGAATTGTCGAGTACCTAGAGGCCAGAGGGGCACAGGACCCAAGACAGCATGAATTCACAGTGGGATGGTCATGCCAGATGAATCTAATAGATTTCTTTGACTGGGTGACCAAAGTAGTAGATCAGGGAGGGGCTGTGGACATGGCCTACCTAGATTTTAGCAAGGCATTTGACTCAGTCCCACACAAAAGATTAATATACAAGTTAGCCAGCCTGGGAGTCGATCCCAAGATGATAGCCTGGGTAAAGAATTGGCTGGAGAATAGGACACAGAGGGTAATAGTAAATGGAGTCCACTCTGAAGAAAGGGGGGTTATTAGTGGGGTACAGCAGGGTTCAGTATTAGGACCAGTCCTCTTCAATGTCTTTATAAGCAACATTGCAGAGTGACTGGAAGGAAAAGTACGTCTCTTTGCAGATGACACAAAGATCTGCAACAGAGTTGATGCACAAGGCGGGGTGGAAAGGATGAAAAGGGACTTGGCAAGGTTAGAGGAATGGTCAAATGCATGGCAACTTAGATTCAATGCTAAGAAGTGCAAGGTAATGCACCTGGGAAACAAAAACCAAGGGGAAGAGTACACAATGGGGGGTGAGATACTAACAACAACAAAAATGGAAAGGGACCTGGGGTAGTCATATCAGATGACTTAAAGGTGGGCAAGCAATGTGAGATGGCAGTAATGAGGGCTGGGGGGGATACTGGGATGCATAGGGAGAGGCATCACCAGTAGAAAACAGGAAGTTATTATCCCTCTGTACAGACAGCTGGTGAGATCCCCTCTGGAGTACTGTGTGCAGTTCTGGAGACCCATTCTCCACAAGGACATAGACAAGATGGAAACTGTCCAGACGAGGGCAACTAAAATGGTGCAGGGTCTGCACCAGAAGACATGTGAAGAGAGACTAAAGGTGCTTAATATGTATAGCCTCGAGGAAAGGAGGGAGCAGGGGGACATGATAGAAACTTTCAAGTACCTCAAGGGAATCAACAAAGTCCAAGAGGGTAGCATCTTTCAAAAAAAGAGGGTGTAAGAACAAGGGGGCACAATTTGAAGATTGGGGGGGTGGCTCAGAGGTAATGTAAGGAAGTATTTATTCACAGAGAGGGTTGTGGATGCATGGAACTGCCTTCTGGAGGAGGTTGTG
The DNA here is from genome assembly GCA_016271365.2 of Neoceratodus forsteri. Lineage (NCBI taxonomy): Eukaryota > Metazoa > Chordata > Ceratodontiformes > Ceratodontidae > Neoceratodus > Neoceratodus forsteri. The sequence continues at coordinate 639,925,242 of CM028132.1, read as the reverse complement.
GAGTCAAAAACAGTGGTTGAATTCAAGCATGCATGGGACAGTCATAAGGCAATTATAGGGGTTGGGGGTAGAAAGAAGTAGGCTTCTGGTTGACTAGGATCTGCATCTTATCCATCAGTTAGGGAAATGGGCAGACTAGGTGGGCCAAGCGGTCCTTATCTGCCGTCAAATTCAATGTTTCTATGTGCCACTTAAAACATCTGCATTTAAGCTAAATGGCCATTTATATCGGACAATTCCTGTTTGCCAAAGGCCTTTTCCATAGCATTGTGCATTAAGATCAAATGCTATACTGTACTGTGACAGTCATCTACAGCAGCTGCCACTAATCCTGCTAATCCCCTACTAATTCTGTTGAGTAGTTGTAATCAGGTGTTAATCACATGCAATCAGTTGATGATTAGAATACAATGGCATGTCACTATAGGAAAGAGAATGGGAATGTGTTTCTATTGCCCCAAAGGAACACTTAATTTTCTTTTTGCTGCAGTGGATTCTAAATCCCAAAAGGAAAACATTGTATTTTTTTCTTAACTCTGCTGCATACCTCCCTATTTGGTAGGTCCTGAAGCCTGAAATGAAAATCAGCAACAGTGCGTCATTCTAGTCCAATCACCTGTGTCCCAAAGCCAGACATATTCATCTTCTTTGCTGCAGCAGGTACTAAAGCCCAAAAGGAAAACTTTTTTTTATTTACCTCCCACTATAAACTTTCAACTTCAGTGGGTCCTGAATCCTGAAATGAACAGTGTGTCACTCTAGCTGTAAACCTCCCACTTCCGCTTTTCCTGAAGCCTAAAATTCAAATGTTTTTGCTGCAGTGGGTTGTACAGCCCACTTAACTCTTTTTTAACCTCCCATTTTTGGCATGCCCTAATCCCTTTCACAAAGTAGAGAAGTAGCAGAGCAATTTCATGTTGTTATGGTCCTGAAATGTTTGGCTGCAGCATGTCCCTTATACTAAGTGGAGCCCTTCCACTTTTGGTGTGTCCTAAAGCAAGGAAGTTGAACATAGCAACAAATGTAGGTAAGAAAGAAAAAAGACCAAAACTTGGTTGTGAAATCATTTATCAGTAACTGCTGGCAAACTGCAAGGTTATTGATAGCACTGTAATCAATTTTTTGTTAGGTCAGAAGCTGCTCATGAGGAACATAAGGGAGATACATATTTTATTTATTTATCACTTGGATTAACAAGCTCATTTCATAGGTTCCACACCAGAGGTTATGCAAAGTGATAATAAAAGGAAAAAAAAAAATAAAGTTCAATGAGTACATCAAATACATTAAATAAGTAGATTAAGAGAATACCAGGATTCACAGAGTTAGATCATTGTTTGAGTAGGAGCAAGTGCATAAAGGAGTACGCCATGAATAATCAACTAGTGCAGAGGTACACAAGTGTTTACAACACTTAGGAATTGAGTGTAAGCAGGAGCAAGAAGTCAGAACAGGGGGTGGAAAACATCAGCCCAGGAGGCATCATCAGTAGGACAGGAGAAAGAAGTAGGGAGAGAGAGGTTGTGGGTGAGTTGGGCATGAGTGGAACATGGACTAAGGATATTGAGAGAGAGAGGGTAAGGTAGCAAGAAGGGGGGTAGGTGACCAGGATGGTGAGCTAAGGAAAATAGTAGGTGAAGGCTGCATGTAGGTACATTGTAGTCCATTATAAGCAGCATGTACTATATGAGCAAAAAATGGAAATGCAGTTAAACCTTAAAAAAAATTGAGTTAATCTTAACACATCTTCAATAGTACTAACTGTATTAGCCACTTAATCAGTCTTTTACATCACCGTTAAAATACAGATTTCCCAAGAAAAAGCTAAAAACAACATTTCAGTATGAAAGTCTTTAAATAACGTAAGATAATTTTTTTGAAACCATAAGCTAATTGCAACAAATTGCATATATTTTAAATAAAAAACAACTGCAATCAACTTACTTAACAAGAAAAAAATCAAAATAAATGCTACAAGTCTCCTAGACAAAAACTCTTGACTTTTTTGCAAAAATGTTTTTACAAACGCAGTCAAAATACAGACATACTGTAAATGATTTACGTTCAAATTCAAATAGCTTAGAAATCAAATAGAAACAAAGGTAAGTAAACATAAATTATTATTGTGTTCTATATAACTTAAAAACAGAACACTTGTATAGAGTCTGTTTTAGTCAAATATCATGACTTCTAGGCTCAGCTGTTTTAACAGCACCAAAAAAACTGTAACTGCACAATGGACTGATTCCCAAGAACAATCAAAAGATATAAATGTGCTGTAATTAAACCTTAAAGACTTGAGTTAATCTTAGAACATCTTTTACAGTACTAACCCTAACTCCCTCTCAATCAATCTTTTAAATCACCTTAAAATACACATTTCCCAAGAAATAGCATATCAACCTTAAGCAGATCACCACAAACATCTTAGACAAAATATTCTCAGCATATTTTTAAATAAAAAAAATTGCAATCAGCTTACTTAAGAACAAAATAGAAACAAATGCTGCAAGCCTACAAAACAAAAACTCTTCACATTTTTTGCAAAAATGTTTGTTCCAAACACGATCAACATATAAACATTAATGATTTACTTTTAACTTACAATAGATTAGAAGCAACTATAAACAAAGGTAAGTAAACAATAAATGGTTATATTGTGTGCTATGTAACTTACAAAACTCAATCTGTTGTCTACAGTCTGATTTTTTAAAGTTGTGCCTATAGGCTTACAGAAACACAAACAGCTCTTGATTGTATTCTCTGATTTGTAGCTATGAGCAACATAAATGTAATCATTTCACATTAAAAGGTTTTTTTTTTCTCTTAGAGCATATACTTCAGTACTACTAAAAATACAACATATCATTGTTTTTTTTACTTTAAAAAAGCAGACCCAGGGCCCTATATTCAAAACTTTGTGCTGGGTGCAAATAGAGGTGGGCGAAGTGGCCACAATTCACTCCACGAAGTGATTCGTGGAGTAATGTGGAATTCACGAAGTAATCCACAATGTGAAGTGGGTGCTTCGTGTCATAATGAGGAACGCAAAGTCAATTGAAACCAATGACTTTGCATTACTCCACCTTCCCCCCATCACTTCTGCACCAATTTTAATGTGAAGTACATAGAAATCAATGTACTTTGCATCACTTTGCCTTGTAATTGAGCTCTAAGTTGAATTTTGCAGTGATTCATGGGATTGCAGGTCACATGGGATCTAGATTGTTCTGCACAGCCTCAGTTCTGGGTAGTGTGTGTGTAGTGGTAGCTGGAGACAGTTTGCTCTCATAGCTCTACGATTCAAAACCTCTAAAAATTGTTAAAAAAGCCTTTTTGAGTCATTTTCTTTCCTCAAAATTTAGTACATTGATTGTAGGAAACCCTCCTGTGCTTACATCATCGAGTGTTTATTGTTTGTGTGTGGATTTTGAATGTTAATTTAGAACATTCAGTCTGTGAACTGACAGACACTTATAGTGTGCTTTGGGGAAGGGGCGTATCTGTGGTGTAGGTAGATCAATAGTTCTCAGACTTTGTCACAGTCAGCCTCCCCAAATCCATGGAAAAGATTTTGAGCCTCCCTCGAAAAATGAAATAATCTTGGGCCTCCCCAAAGAAAAATAACACACTGTACTTTGCGCAGTACACCATGAATAAATTGAAACCCCTTTGAGTACTTGGCTCACATTCAGTTCTTTGTCTTATACTGACTTGGAACTTTGGAAAAAGAACTCCTGTGCTCAAAGGTATTATCTGAATAACAAATAAATAAAATAAATATTATTAGTATTCATCTTATTGTAACCCCCCCAGACCAACCTACTTGCTCTGCTATTTTCATTCTTGAACCATTGTTACCCCTTGTTGCAGTACCTTCATGGGTCAGACTACTTTCTCTGTTTCCTCTCTATATGAAATAACCTTCCTACATACTTTGCCTCTCACGCTCCTTCCCTACTCCTAATCAACTTCTCTGGCATTACTTTGCTCCTTCCTGCAGTTGCTCTTAGCATTTCTGTGCTCAACCCTTGTATTTTGGCTGTTGTGCCATCAGTCTAGAAATTTGTCAATTACCACCACTCATTATTAGTTTATTGTTCATATTTATTTGCACTTTTGCTCATGGTATATTTCTTGATTGTTTTGCAGTTACCTTTTGAAATGTATTCACTCCCTACCCTTCCAGCTTCCTTGGCTCAGTCACCTTTCCTTGTCACCTATTAGTAAATTAATACATAAAATTCACCTACTGTTGTTATCCTTTTTCAATTTGCTTCATCTCTTCACACAAAATACATAAAACCCAAAATTTAAATACAGTACTTTTTTAGACTTGTTTGAGCCTCCCTTGGAACAGGTTGGGGTCTCCCAAGGGAGGCTGGCCTCACCATTTGAGAACCCCTGAGGTAGATTAACTGGGAGAAAAAGGCAGTCTTTCTGTTTTGGTTATATTTTTCTTGTATAACTGTGTTAATGTACACACAGTGATATTTTCAGTAATTCTTGACTTTTTTTGTTGACTGTTGTGGTGACGCAGTGCATAATTTTAGTTTGTTTAAAAGATTTGGTTATATTACTGAAGTTTTCAATTTACTACGCATTACTTGAATTGTGTGTGTGAGTGTGTGTGTGCGTGTGATGCGTGCCATCAAATCAGACACCTTTTATTGTGCCACAGAGTAATCTGACTTTGCGTCTGCATCTCATCTTGATTACGCAGTGTAATCTTAATTTGTCTGTGCTTTTGCATCTGTTTAGTGCCTAATCTCCTTCTACAAACCACAGTTGTTTTTTTTGGCTTCACATCCACCGGCCCAGACTGAAAGTTCATAAATCTAAATTTGTTTAGAATTTTCTTGGTGATCCCCTAAAGTGCCTGCAGAGACATGCAAGAAAAGCTGTTTCTGGCCGTGGCACACTGCTAGTGGCAAGATTGTCTGTGGGTGTGGTAAGTAAGTAAGTAAGTAAAATTTATTTTTAAAGCGCTTTTCAAAACCAAAGCGCTGTACAGATAAAATAATTAAAATACATACATATAACATACAACAACAACAAACAATATAATTACAATAAAATCACTCTCCATATGCCTGTTTAAATAAATAAGTTTTTAATCCTAACTTAAAACTCTCAACGGTCAGGCAGCCTCGTATCCGACGAGGTAGAGAATTCCACAGGGTAGAAGCAGCATAAGAAAATGCCCGAGCTCCAGAGGTTTTTAAACGGACCCTGGGAACCTCTAGCAATCCCTCATCGGCGGAGCGGAGCGAGTGACAGGGACAGTAGGGAACAAGGAGATCTTGAAGATACCGCGGTCCCTGTTCGTGTAGGGCTTTATAGGTCAGTAACCCGACCTTAAAGGTGATCCGCCACTGAACCGGCAGCCAGTGCAGTTCGCGCAGCACAGGCGTAATATGACTTCTCATAGATGTCCCAGTCAAAAGCCTGGTTGCTGCATTCTGCACCAGCTGCAAGCGGTGGATATCAGCCCCTGGTAGCCCTAGGTACAGGGCATTGCAGTAATCAAGGCGAGAGGTAACAAAGGCATGGACCAATACCAGAAGGTCAGCCGGAGGAACCAGGTGTTTCACCCGAGCGATATTTCTAAGATGATAAAAGGAAGATTTGACAATGGATGACACCTGAAACTTCAGGGTCAAACCATCGCCAATAATAGCCCAGGTTACGCACCCGGTCTGAGGTTGGGAGCTGGGCACCCGATCCATATGCTGGCAAAGCCCGCCCACAACCCATACTCATCCACCACCAACACCTCAGTCTTATCTGCTTAACCTTAGCCAGCTGGCACTCATCCAATCCTTGATCTCGGATAGACAGCTGTTAAGTATAGATACTGCATCTTCCTGTCCGGGACTAAAAGACAAATACAGCTGGATATCATCTGCATAGCAGTGAAAACCGAAGTTTTAGTAGTTTGGTAGTACACAGAAGTGCATAGCTGATGCCAGTAAAGGGATTTCTCCATCAATGTTTTCTTAACAGCACAATCTGTAGCTTCACTCATAGTTGGAGGAGATGATTTTGTACCAGCTGGTGGTGTTAGTGCAGTTTCTGCTGGCATGAGTATTGCTGCCTCAAGTTCCACTTCTGACCAGTTAACCATTTAAAAAATATAGTTGAGTCTAAAGCTGTGACTGACTGACACTGTAGATGATGTCATACTCCCCATTAACATCCTCATGGTAGCGGAACATGATTCTGATCCTGGCGACAATAACTCGCAATGTCACATTTCTTCCATCACTGTTGAGGTTATGCCTTTGCCATCCAATGATTCTAAGTGTGGCGCAAAAATATTGGGTGATGATGATGATGATGCTTTGGTTGGAACATGTTCTCTACATGACAGCATCCAAGCTGAAAATGTGGATGCGGATGATGTTGATAAATATGATGATGATGTCAGTGACCCCTGTTGGGAACCGGAGAAAAAGAAAGTCTGTGGCTGTGTCTGGGTCTGTTGGCATTAAACTCCCTCCTCAAAAACGTTGTGATTTAGCGGTTCCTGTTGATGATAATGATGATGACCCAGTAATAATCATAGGTAGTCGTGGTGGTCAGTCGGACTCCAAGAGTGTCCAGCCTGAAAAATCATGTAGCACACCCCCCCATTTCAGGGTTAAAAAATTGGAGACTAATAAGCAGCATCAGGGACATGTTATTTATTATTTATTTATTGAATTTTGATGACCGGGTAGGCCCACTGGGCCCCGGAGGTCCCTTTTTCAGGGGGGACCCGGGAGTTACAATTTTTACAGGTAACAGATGCAGTACACACTGGTGCAGTTCATGTTGTAGGCAAAACAGTCCTCATAGGCTTAAAACAGTAGGATTGTGGAAGACATACAAGCAGGGGGAACATATTAGTTACACATAGAGGAAACATTATGCTTATAAATTTCAAGTTGTATTACAGTGTGCACAGGGTTGGGGGCAAGGAATTTGGCTTGGGTCCTGTGGTTCCTTGCCTATGGGCAAAAGGGGAGGGGACATGCTGATGCGTAAGTGCTCCACGTCTGGCGTATGTTAATTCCTTGAGGTAGGTGCATTGTCCTACCGGAGTAGTGCTATGTGGGTCAGGTGCTGTAACATAGGCATTTGCTCCTTTCTAGCAAGTGAGACTTGAGTCTAGTTCGGAAGCAGGTGATCGACTCAGCTTCCCGCACCTCCAGGGGGAGGTTGTTCCAGTTGGAGGGGGCCGCATGAGCGAAGGACATGGATCCGGCTTTTGTCCTCACCTTTGGGACCATGTGGAAAGTTTGGCCTGAGGTCCATAGATTCTGTGGGCTTCGTTTTACCCTTATGAGACCATTAAGTCTAGGGGGAGGTGTAGGCCTAATTAGCTTAAAAGTAAGGCAGAGGGTTGGGTACATGAGGCAAGCTTCAAAAGACGGCCATCTGAGTTTTGTTAGAAGACTACATGTTAAAAGTAGGAGATCGCAATCCTTTGCTTGGGATTTTTTTGTCCAAGATTCAAATGATGAAATCTGTCAGCTTTGCCATGCATTTGTGAATTGAGGTAAAAAGGGGCGTCATCTGGGCATGGGGGGCCAGCATACACATCTTAAGAACAGACACATGGCACTGTGGACCTGACACCAGATGGCAGCTTAAGCTGTAGTGGGACATTCACCCTCATCATCAACCTTACTGAGCATGTTATCCCCTTTGATGAGTGTAAGACCAAGTAGGAATGTTTGCAGTAGCAATGAAATAACACCAGAGGATTACTACAGGCATAATGAGGGGGAGGATTATGATTTAGAAGTCTTGTCAAGTGATGGTCAGAGTAGCAGTGGTGGTGGTGGTGGTCAGTGCTATATGTCAAGTGCAAGTGGTACATCAACCCCTGTACCTAAAACAATGAAAATAACTTAATTTGGGGACTTGTCACTTGTGCACCCCTCTTCATCACACGTCCACACTCCACCCCCAGCCATTTGCAGAGCAGAGCCATTTGTCACACCCTGTGCAAAATGTGTAAGTCAGCCCACACTGGAGAGTGTGTTTGCCCGTAACTAGTGGCGGAGCTAGAGGGGAGTCTGGGTAAGTGGTCGCCCCCCCCTGGCTGCCCCAGTGTGAGTAGTGGTGCTCCACCATGATCTTTATTCACTGTTTAGTGCAATTGTGGAGCCCACAATTATCTGAATGGCCCCTCAGCTCCCAAATGCTCCCAAACCTGGATCCTCCACTGCCCGTAACCTCCTGCTTGCCTGAAGCATGTGACCTACACTGTGTAAGCCATGTGATATGTGTGAGCTGCCTGTGAATTCTCACTCCACCTAAATGAGGAATAAGGAGGACTGCACATTGCAGTCATAATTACAATGTGAAGTGGTGAAGTGAGGGTTTAAAATGGGCACTTCGTGTAGCGGAACACTAACATGAAGTGGCCACTTCGCATCCACTTTGCGGGCAGCATTTTACTTTGCTGCATCTCTAGGCACAAACCATTTGTGCAGGTTTAGTGCTGGGTTAGCATGGGTCCACTATATTCAAAAGGCTAAATAGCGCACCCAAACTGCATTAGCGCAGGGCAAAATTATAATGTGTGCAAGGGGCAAACTAAGGGTGTGTGTCAGCTCAATGCTATATTCAGCAAATAGCACCATGCAAAGTGGTGTTTCAAGACTTAGCGCAACACTTTGTGTGGTGCAAATTACTACCCAGGAAAAGGTAGTCTTGACCCTGGGCAAACCAGCATTGTGCAACTTTGAGGATTTGCACGGTTTTGCATGATGTTTGCGTAGCTTTGTGTGACCCTAATCAATAAGTATGACACATAGAAATAAGCCAGACATAAAGGGCACATGCTACTCACTGATGGCATCACTATGATGCCATCATCTGCCACCAGTCCCAGCCATGTTGGGCAGTAAGTGGTGACCCTGCTCCAAGTGGACACTATGGCAGTGCAACCATACAGCACACACCTGCAGACCACCCTTCTGTGGACACCAACAGATGCCAGCATACACATGCAGTACTATGGGCATGGAGGGTGTTGAGGGAAGGGTGTGCAAGGGGCCAGGCTGCACCACAGACTGGGTGTGGCCACAGGGCTGGGACATGCCACACAGTGCACATGGGCCAGAGCTGGGAATACCCCAACACCAGTGTGCCTTTCTGATCATATGTACCCCCCCAAAACCACATACCCCACATCTATACAGACACAATAGCACATGCACCCAGCAACAGGGGTGTAGCCAGGAACTGTAAACATGTACTCAACACTGATGCACTGTTGCCCCCACGTTATGTAAACATAAGCCAAACTATGTGCTGCCATGCCACACCAAGAATAGCCCCCGCGTTTGCCATGTCTGAGTTCAAGTAATTGGATTCTTCCTCTAATCCTCCTTCCTTTGTGTTTCTGCCTGTGTGGTACGTTGTTCTTGTTTGTGTATTTGGCTAGTGGCATCAGTGCCCCATAGTGAACAACAAAAGCAAAAGTGTTCAGCGCAACACAGAGTGACTCACACTGTCCTTGCTTTCCTCTGTTTGATGCCCCTGCCTGATGTTTGCACTGTATTCTGCTGAGTACAGTGCACAGGCCTGCTGACATCCCTGCCCAGCAATGTATATGTCACCATGAGCATCCCATGCCAGTAGTGCAGCGTTTGTGAGTCACACAACAGCAGTACAGTTCTGTCCACTGTCGGTACACACCTGCAAGATGGGGCTGTCACTGTATATGGTGCTGCAGTCATTGCTGCCCAACACACCATAGGCAGTGCTGTGTCTCACACACCACTGGCCCCCTGTCACTGTACTGTCTGCTGTGCAATGTATAGCAGGAACTGCAGTTGGACTATTGCATCCAGCAACACCACCAGTGTCTGTGCTGTGCAGTCCCCTGGAGCACATTATTCTACACAGTTCTGTACATATGTAGCCTGCAGCTACGACCATGCTATTCCTGACTGACCTACAGATGAAGCTGTGGGCAGACCCAGCCAGCCCCTGTACTTCCAGACTGACCTACAGATGGAGCTGTGGGATCCTGCAATAGCGTTGGGCAAACTGCATGCAAATCAGGGCATAATGAGATGCTAGTCTGGATGTTTGCCCACTGACTGCCTAAGTAGGCTCATTTGCATGTCACTTTTCAATATAACAGATTTTTCCCCCTGGCAAATGTGATAGCACTGGGCAAATGGCTTAATGCCACACAACACCTGCACAAATGTATGTGCACTGTGCAAACGTTACAGAAACATTTTTCATTTCTGCGCACTGTACATTCACATGTGCTGATGCTTGCAGCTCTACTGACTCCACTCCTTTGCTAGCACACATATTAGTCACATGGTTCACCTCTACAGTCCTTCCAGTCACTGCGAACTGGGATGCTGTTATGGTTTGCACTTCCTGGTTGCTATATTCAGAGCTGTCTTATTCCCGGGCTATTGTTGCACTGCACTCCCAGCCCAATTTGTCCGTCTTCCTTAGCATGCTATATTCAGCTGGTTTAGAACCAGGGCTATCCCTTATGAATATAGCGGGCTATTGATTCAGGGCTAATTTAGCACACTGGGCAGTGCTAATTTAGCCCCAGTACAAAGTTTTGAATATAGGGCCACTAATGTGCTATAATAATAAAAGTGTAGTTACACATTTTTCAACTGCATTTTGTAAAACATTTCAATTCCTGTTTCAAAACTATAAGACAAAAGGTATTGCTGTGTTCTTTACATGTTATTATATGTTTTTTTATGTTCTAAATCTGTGATGCACTGCATACATCAAAATGTGTTACTGATAACACCAAGTTTACCAGTGGTTTTTATGTTTGCTTGTACGCAGGTGTGTCACCTCCTCTTCCAATTCAGTCAGTGTGTTGGCAGGCGCGGCCCCTGTAAGCCAATGCATGCTGGAGCTGTCTATTGCAAGCTCCAAAATGCAGTGGCATACAGTTGAAAGGGGGAGCTACACTTCAGTGAGCAACGATAAGATATCGCCTGCTCATGCGCAGCTCCCCTACACACACACAGAGAAATGCCGCATACTGCATGCTTCCCTCCCCGCACACGTGATAGCGATGGAGTTGCCCAATCCCCGTCGGCTGTGCTGCGCCTCTAAGTTTTCAAATGCCACGCTGGGTGCTCACCCCAGCGTGGCAAGTCGATGGTATAGCCGATGGCGGTGCCCAACCTCATAGGCTTCACTGTCTCTCCCCCTGTTATCGCTGATGGGGTGCCCAATCTTCGCCGGCTTCACTCTCCCCGAGTACAAGATGCCACGCTGGGAGCCCACCCAGCATGGCAACAAATGCCATGGCTGACAGGGGTGCCCAATCCCCGTTGGCTCCCTCCCCCAGCCATCCTTCTGCCACGCTGGAGGCCACCTCAGTGTGGAAAGCGTCCAGCGTTGTCTTTTTTACCTGTAAAGCAAAAACAGTCCCACGCGGTCTTCCTGCCCCTCCCACAACCGCACCCACCTACTGCACACCTGCCTCCCCACCCCCCACCCCTTACTATCTCCGAGCTCGGCTGACGATCTGCGTGGACCGGGAACAAGTCTGCACTCTTCAAAGCCGACCGCGAACTGAGGAAATGCCGGTAAGCTGTATAATGGGCTAGATAGGGTTTTTTCAACTTTGTTGCATATCTCAGGCATTTTTTGGAATTTTTGCACCAAATTTTCAACATGGGGTTTTTGGGACCCCTTCTCATGAATGATGTCACTGTCATGGCGTTATTTGGGCCTGAAGGGTGATTTCGCAGTCACTGCGTGGTCACTGTGCGACATCACCTTTTGGGACTGATTAATGAAATGACACTGCCAGTGTTCATAAGGTGGGCTCTCACGAAGCCAATTTTCCAAAATTTGGTGGAGAAATTCCAAAAAACGACTGTTTTACGAGCATGCATTGTGCAGTTCCTATGTACGCTCGTAAGTTCGCGAATTTTCAATATTTTCACTCCAGATTTTCAACATTGCCATTTTACCACACCTTCTTATGAGTAGTATAGCTGTCATTTTTCACATCTCACCCAAAATGTGTTTTCGCCCATGTAGCGCACAATGGCGCAGTCGGTGTGCGAAATCAATGTACGGGACAAATTAAGAAAATCACAGTGACACTGTTCATGAGCAGAGGTCTTAGAATGACTATGTTGAAAATTTGGTGAAAAAATTCCTAACAATGACTGTTTTTCGAGCGTGCGTTGCGCAGTTCCTACACACGCTCATAAGTTCGCGAATTTTCAATATTTTCACTCCAGATTTTCAACATTGCCATTTTACCACACCTTCTTATGAGTAGTACAGCTGTCATTTTTCACATCTCACCCAAAATGTGTTTCCGCCCATGTAGCGCACAATGGCGCAGTCTATGTGCGAAATCAATGTATGGGACAAATTAAGAAAATCAAAGTGACACTGTTTATGAACAGAGGTCTTAAAATGGCTATGTTGAAAATCTGGTGAAAAAATTCCTAAAAATGACTGTTTTACGAGCATGCATTGCTCAGTTCCTATGCATGCTCATAAGTTTGCGAATTTAATATTTTCACTCCTGATTTTCAACATTGCCATTTTATTACACTTGCTTATGAACAGCACAGCTGCCATTTTTCATATGCCACCCAAAATGTAAGTCTGCATATGTAGCTGCATGGTGTTGTTGTGAAAAGCAATGTTTGGGACAGATTAAGAAAATCACAGTTACACTGTTCATGAGCAGAGGTCTTAAAATGGCTATGTTGAAAATCTGGTGACAAAACTCCATAAAATGACTGTGTTATGAGTGAGCATTGCGCAGTTTACACGGACCCTCGTAAGTTCATGACTGTAGTATTTTAAGTCCAGATTTTCACCAGTGGCATTTTTCCACACTTCCTTATTTACAGTACAGCTGTCATTTTTCACAACATGGCCGAAGTGTGTTTTCACACTTTCAGCGCAGAGATGCGTGATCGTCGCTGGGAAATCATTGTTCGGGACAGATAAAGAAAACCACAGTGACACTGTTCATGATCGGAGGCACCAAAATGCCTGAGTTGACAATCTGCTGTAAAAAAAAATCCCCAACCTAATCATATTACGGGTGTGCGTTGCCCAGTTTCTATGTACGCTCGTGACTTCACCATTTTTTTAAATATTTTTATTGCTGATTTGCAACATTGCCATTTTTTACACCTCCCCATGAACAGTACAGCTGTCATTTTTTACATCCTGTTCGGAATGTTTTTGCACCTGTGGTGCTAAATGCCATAGTCGCTGTGCATAAGCAGCTTTTGGCTAACAAACTGATATTCCCCCTGTTCATGAGGTGGGGTCACAAAAAAACCATGTTGAACATTTGGAGTGAAAATACCAATGAATGCCTGAGGTATTAGGGTTTCCAACCATAACGCCCAACCCTGTAGAGAATGACAGGCATCAGCAGTGTGACTTGGGATTCTTGCCTGTAATGCTCATACCATTCCACACCCTGCAGCCAGTGACAGGCATCGAGGTATGCCTTGGACTCTTCATCCCCAATGTTCACCCCATTCTCCTATATCGCACCCATCTCACCGTATTTCCTAATGGAATGGGGTGCGCATAAGGGCCAAAGACCCCAAGGAACACCGTGACACTTGTCAGTGTCTGCAGGGTGGGGTGTGGTGAAATGGCGTGGTCGTTATGCCTGACGACCCAAAGGCACACCCCAATGCCTGTCACTGTCTGCAGGGTGGTGATGGGGTTGGCTTCAGTTCAATACTTCACTGCCATTCCTATTACGCAGCTCTGTAACTTCTACACTACCACTGTCAATGCCAGCAAGCAAACATTCGGCCTTGACAAATGCTTGTTTTTATGGGCTACAAAGGACATCAGCTTGCTAAATCATTCCAAGGCCATTCCACTTCCTCCAAGCCAAGCCTCAGCTCCTGCTCCAACTCCATTTCCTATTCTTCTGACAATGAATAGGAAAGTGCCAATGCAGCTACAGTAGATAGAAGATTACAGTTTACGAACCACACCACATGGAACTGGGCAATGACAGTAACTGTAACTAAAGTATTAAATGATAGTACAATATAAAAGTTAATTATTGCTTGTAAAAAATGCCACATACTATAGTGCTAGTGTAATGTAAATTCATTATGTGTAATACCTTTGCAAATCCACTACATGATGTCTGTCACCCATATACAGTACCAGCAGCATATTTATTTATTTATTTTAGATATTCAGAAATAACCTTTGAGCAATGTGTTCTTTTTCAAAGGTTCCACGCCAGCATAGGAGAGTGACAATACATTCAGAGAACACAATACACAGTAGACAATAACATAACATTGTTTGCATAGCAATATGTAGAAGGACTCAGTGTACATGGCATTTTCAAATAATTACAATGGTTACAGAAAGGTAGTGACAATGTGAAAATAAATGGAAAAGATGCAAGGTGTAGAGAGAAGATCTATCTTTATATCAAGGGGCTGCAGCCAAGACAGTAGACTTTGTCAGGTAATGAAAGGCAGTGAGGTAGGTCGAGGTGGCCAAAGAAGAGGGTGTGGAGTGCTAAGAATGGATTGGACAACCAAGTGTGGGGATAGCACAGGTAGAGTAAAGGGAGGGGAGTGGTGTGTGGAATGATTGTAATTGGATAAAAAGAATGCCTGGGGAGAGGGGCTGAGTAGTGGGACTGAGTGGAGGGGCTGGCTAGGGAATGAGGAGGATAAATCAACCAGGGTATAGGTGCATGTGTGGGACAGGGGAAGGGGAACAGGCTACCATAATTCGTAGCTAGCTTTGTTTAGGGTTTGTAGATGGGCAAGAGTTGATGGGGACAGAGTCATGTGATTACCCTACATACACACCTGCTACTGTCAGTGAGATGGAGCTTAAGTTCTTTTTTGAAGGAGGGGAGGCTCTCAATGTTAAGTACTGTATATGTGTGGGCATCTCGTTGAGCCAAAGCACGGCTCTGTAGGAAAAAGACCTTGGTCCAAGGTAAGTTCTTTTGAAAGGGATGGCCATTGAGGCTCAATTCATGCCCCTTGTCTGATAGCTGGACTGAACTGCTTGCATGAAATCCACAATACTGGGAGGAGCCTTACCCTGAAGTGACTTTTTTCCCAGCAGGCATGTTTGGAACTTTATTCTACAATTTAGGTTCAACCAATTAGTTTGATCGAAAAGGGAGCATGTGTGAGCTAGTTTATCTGCCCCGAGAGCCAGCTTACAAGCTTTATTAAGAGCAGTCGTGACATGTTTGAGAGCTGTTTCAGATGCTGCTCCATAGACAATCAGGCCATAGTCAGTGAGAGTCAGTATGGAGCTGGAGATTGAGAGTCAGAGGGCAGAAGGAGTAAGATATTGTTTGTGCCTATATAGGACACCCAGCCTGTTGTTGATCACTTTTACTACTAGGTCAATGTGTTGAGAGAATGAAAGTGTATCATCTATTGTGACCCCAAGTTACTTGAATGAGTGTACCGGTTTCTAGGGGATCGTCCTTATTGTTGAGGATGGCCAGGACCAGATTCAGTTTCTTGTGCTAGTGGCTGGAGATCAACATAGCTTTGGTCTTTTTATAGTTGAGGAGTAATGTATGTGAGCAGAACCACTCCTCTAGCTGGCAGAAGGTAGTCTGCAGTTCCTTTTGAAGCAGATTAGGCTGGATTTTACTGTCCAGGATTATGACATCGTCCACATATGGAATTATTTTGCTTTTACAGGCTTTAGGAAGGTAGTTCAAAAATAGACTAAAAAGGACGGGACCAAGAATGGATCCTTGCAGAACTCCAAGTGAGATGTGCTTGGCAGCTGAGATAGTGGACCCGATTTTCACACTCTGGGACTTGAGGGTAAACTAGTCCTTGAACCAAAGGGCCACTTCAGGGACAATCTCTAGGGACAGCATTTGCTGCAACAGTATTGTGTGGTTAATGGTGTCAAAGGCCTTTGTGAGATCTATGAAAATAGATCCCACATATTTGCCTTCATCCAGAGCCTTACACACGTATTCAGAGAACTCAACTAAGGTGGTAGCCATGCCATGGTTCCTGCAAAAGCTGTGCTGCTGAGCGCACTGCAAATCATATTTCTGCAGATGTTCAGAGATCTGATCCGCAACAATTTTGTCTAGTGACTTAGAGAGTGGTGATAAGATTGAAATTGGTCTGTAGTTGGCAGTGTTAGATCTGTCTCCACTTTTGGGGACAGGAGCTAACATAGCCTGCTTCCAAATGGATGGAAATTTGGCCAGGGCAAGAGATTTATTAAATATTTTGGTGATGGAGGCAATCACTTCATTAATTGCCAAGACAATTAGCTTCATATCAATGTTGTCACTGCCATGCCTTGTTTTGCCTAGGACCTTTAGAATATAGGTTTTTACCTCCCTGACTGTGACCCATCTAAAGTAGAATCTAGCTTGAGAGGAACTGAAGCCCAACACAGTCTGGGGCAGATCAGCAGTGGCTAGGTAATCCGGTGTGAGGACAGTACTTAAGTCTGTGAATACAGAGTTGAATGCTTCGGCAATGGATTGGGGTTCCGAGGTGGGGGTACCATTAATGTTAAGCATGGTGGGGTGTTTCTTAACTTCTCTACCCATCAGTTCCTTAATGTTATCCCAAAATAGTTTCCCATTGCCCCAGTTCTATTCAACTGGTCCTTGAATTATTTAGCTTTGGCTAATCAAGTGAAGTGGGTACACCTATTTCTAGCGGCTTTTTAATTTTGTAAGTCATTTGTGCTGCCAGAGTTCCTGGCCCAACACCACAGGTTATCCCTGGCCCTCACCTCATCTAATAGTTCCCATGTGATCAATTCATTTGTGGTTCCTCTAATTTTCCTTCTTCTCAATGATGCATAAATGTCATAGATCTCATTAAACTTGGCCACAAATTGTTTCATGGCAGGTCAATATCCTCTGTTTCATCTAAGATGATCCAATCAACCTGAGACAAGGCAGCCTTAAAAGCTTCTGCTTGTCCTCTTTTAAGTACTCTGCTCTGAATTGTGATTGGAGGATTTCTTTGCTCCTTATTTGCCCACCTACAAATAATTAGGGAGTGGTCACTTATGCAGTCAGGAAGTACTGCTACATCTTTGATCCTAGAGGGACAACTAGGTAAGATCCAGTTAAGCATAGTGCTTATATCCCTCTTGTAGTTTATTCTTGTGGGTTCAGAGATCATCTGGGTTAGGTAGGTGCTGTCAATGTGATCTTTGTACATGTTATTGTCCTTATTAAGCTAGTTGATGTTATAATCACCAGTGACTAATACCTCTGAGTTCCTTTTTGTATTTGAGAGAGCTTCCATGACTAAGCCAAGTCCCTGTTTAGCTTTGAGTGGAGGCAGGTAGACCGAGGCAGTTGTGAGTGTCTTGCCATGTCTGCCCAATAGGAGTTGGACTGCAAGCAGTTTGTAGTTGGCAGTGACTCGAGTTATTGGCAATATACTCCTCTGAATTGAGTCTTTGATATAGATGAGGCACCCACCACCCCTCTTAACAGTTCTATCCAGCCTGAATGAGTTTTATTTATTTATTGAATTGATTCACCAGGAAAGGCACACTGAGCAAAAAGATGCTTGTCTCCCATTGCAACCTGGCGGAAAGGGTTACAAGGGGAGGATAACACACAGGTTATCACAATAATAATTAATCAGATATACAGAGGAAAATGTAACAGTTTTGCCACATATGATAACAGTCAGCTAAAATCAGATATACAGAGGAAAATGTAACAATTTGCCACATAGGTTAACAGTCAGCTAAAAGTGTATACCAGAGGCATACATACATACTTACATACATACATACATAGAGTACAGCTTGCTGTGGCAGATAGCCACAGCTTATTTTATATAAGCCAGCTTATAAGAGTAGGGCATAGCCGTTGGTCAGGCAATGGGAATTTTGAGGGGTGGGTCAATCAGAGTTATTGCGTGCAGGTACAGTTTACCATGAGGTAGTTAGCCAGCACGTTTGATAGGGAATGGGTGGAGGAAGACTAGCGAATCTGAGGGGGGAGAGTATTCCAGGTTTTTGGGAATTGGTGTGAGAAGGCTGTCTGTCCAACAGAGGTCTTTCGTCTGGGGATATTTAGTAGTTGAGTGTCAAGGGACCGCAGGACATGGGGGTGGGTGGGAGCCAACAACAGTGTGGAGGAGAGGTTCAGACTGTACACAGAGGGCACCGTCCTATTCGTGTACTGGGAGGAGGGAGAGGGAAGGGCACTAAGCCAGAATTTTGAGACAAATTTGGAGCAGTGCAGTTGTCGGCGATTTTCGAGAGATGGGAAGGTGAGGGAGCAGTAGAGGTCACAGTGATGGGAAAGGGTGGGGCATCAAGAGCGAAATGGCAGAAGGCGTTGAAAAGGGGGTCTAGTTTAGATAAGGTGGATTTAGGTGCAGTGCTGTAGACTGTGTCACAGTAGTCTAAGGAGGGAAGGATCATCTTCTGCACTAGTTCCCGTCTAACCAGAAAGGGGAGACAAGAACGGTTCCTATACAAGACACCTAGCTTGGGGCACAGTTTTTTTATGATTGCATCAATGTGGTTAAAGAAGGTAAGGTGACGGTCGAGCCATAGAAACATAGAACTTGATGGCAGATAAGGACCGCTTGGCCCACCCAGTCTGCCCATTTCCCTACCTAATTGATAAGCTGCAGATCCTAGTTAACCAGCAGCCTACTTCTTCCTCCCCCAACCCCCTTGAATTGCCTTATGACTGTCCCATGGATGCTTGAATTCCACCACTGTTTTTGACACCACAACCTCCTCCGGAAGGCCATTCCATGCATCACACCCTCTCTGTGAAAAAATACTTCCTTAAATTACCTCTGAGCCGCCTCTCTATCTTCAAATTGTGCCCTTGTTCTTGCACACCTCTTTTTTGAAAGATGCTACCCTCTGGACTTTGTTGATTCCTTGAGGTACTTGAAAGTTTCTATCATGTCCCCTCTCCTCCTTTCCTCGAGGCTATACATATTAAGCTCCTTAAGTCTCTCTTCATATGTCTTCCAGTGCAGACCCTGCACCATTTTAGTTGCCCTCCTCTGGACAGCTTCCATCCTGTCTATGTCTTTGCTGAGACAGGGTCTCCAGAACTGCACGCAGTACTCCAGATGGGGTCTGACCAGCTGTCTGTACAGAGAGATAATAACTTCCTGTTTTCTACTGGGGATGCCTCTCCCTATGCATCCCAGTATCCCGCCAGCCCTCCTTGCTGCCCTCTCACATTGCTTGCCCACCTTTAGGTCATCTGATATGACTACCCCTAGGTCCCTTTCCATTTTTGTTGTTGTTAGTATCTCACCCCCCATTGTGTACTCTTCCCCTGGGTTTTTGTTTCCCAGGTGCATTACCTTGCACTTCTTAGCACTGAATCTAAGCTGCCATACATTTGACCATTCCTCTAACCTTGCCAAGTCCCTTCTCATCCATTTCACCTCGCCTTGTGCATCAACTCTGTTGCAGATCTTTGTGTCATCTACAAAGAGACATACTTTTCCTTCCAGTCCCTCTGCAATGTCACTTATAAAGACATTGAAGAGGACCGGTCCTAATACTGAACCCTGCTGTACCCCACTAGTAACCCCCCTTTCATCAGAGTGGACTTCATTTATTATTACTCTCTCTGTGTCCTATTCTACAGCCAATTCTTTACCCAGGCTGTCATCTTGGGACCCACTCCCAGGCTGGCTAACTTGTATATTAATCTTTTGTGTGGGACTGTGTCAAATGCCTTGCTAAAGTCTAGGTAGGCCATGTCCACGGTCCCTCCCTGATCCACTACTTTGGTCACCCAGTCAAAGAAATCTATCAGATCTGCTCTGGCATGACCTTCCGCCTGTGAATCCATGCTGCTTTGGGTCCCAGCCCCTCTGGCCTCTGGATACCGGCAATTCTTTCCTTCAGAAGTGATTCCATCATTTTCCTATCACTGAGGTTAAACTAACAGGTCTGTAGTTTCCTGCTTCTGCCTTGCACCCACTTTTGTGAAGGGGAATCACATCTGCTTTCCTCCAGTCCTCAGGTACCACCCCATCCTCCCATGATTTGTTAAAGATGGTAGTCAGTGGTGTCACTAGTTCTACCCTTAGTTATTTTAGAATTCTGGGATGAATCCAATCAGGCCCCATTGCTTTGTCCACTTTCAGTTTTAAGAGTTCTTTCAGAACCCTTTCTTTTGTAAATGGGCTGGTATCAACTTCTTTATTCATAGTGTTTCTGTTTGTTTTAGGTACACCCCCTTCATTTGTAAATACTAAGCAAAAATATTTGTTTAGTATCTCTGCCTTTTCACAGTCACCCTCTGCCCACCCTCCCTCCCTTTATTAAGCCTCACTATCCCTCCCTTGGTCTTCCTTTGCTCCCCGATGTACCTATAAAAGGTTTTATCCCCTTCTTAACTGAGTTGGCTATCTTTTCCTCGGTTTGGGCCTTTGCTGTTCTGACTGCCTTCCCAGCTTCCTTTTGCTTTAACTGATACAGTTCTCTGTCCTGCTCCTTCTGTGATTCCTTGTACTTCCTGAATGCTTTCTTTTTCTCTTGAACCTTCACTGCCACTTCCTTTGAGAACCATAGTGGTTTCTTACATCATTTTGTTTTGTTTATTTGCTTCACACAAAGGCTTGTTACCTCTGTGATGGCAGTTTATATTATTCCCATTGTTCTTCCACCCCTCCTTTCTGCCCATTTGCTAGTGCATTCCTTAGGCACTTACCCATTTTTGCAAAGTCAGCCCTCCTAAAGTCCAGTACTTTTGCCTTTGTATGGCTTGACTCTATTGCTGTGTTTATTGTGAACCATACTGTTTGATGGTTGCTAGTTCCCAGATGGCTACCCACTTCTATATCTGTGATCCTCTCTCCATCTCCATTTGAAAGAACCAGGTCTAAGATTTTTCCCTCTTGAGTGGGCTCCAATACTAGTTGTCTAAGGCATGCCCCCTGTAGGGCATCTAGAATAACCCCACTCTTTGAAGTGGCTGCTGCAATTGCACTCCAGTTAACATCTGGCATATTCAGATCACCCTTCAGCAATATCTCCCCTTTTTCTGCCATTCTAAGTATACTTTCTGTCATTTCCTTGTCCATGTCCTCCCCCTGAGAAGGGGGTCTGTATACAACCCTTGTGCAGATTGTGGTGCCATTGCCTGTCTCCAAATTTACCCACAGTGCTTCTTCTCCTCCCTGTTTACCCTTATGTTCTGTTGCTTTGATTCCTTCCCTTATGTAAAGAGCTACTCCTCCTCCTCTTTTACCCTCCCTATCCCTCCTATAGATAGTGTATCCTGGTAAGTTTACGTCCCAGTCATGGTTTTGTGTGTACCATGTTTCTGTGGCTGCCACAATATCCAGATGTTCCTCCTTCATCAAGGCCACTAATTCAGGAAGCTTGTTACTCAGACTATGGGCATTGGTACTCATTGCTCTCCATTTTTTGATGGCTTTACCTTCTGTTGCAGCATCCCCCATTGACCTTTGTACCTCGGTATTTTTCTCATTTAGTACCCTGTTTTGTAGTGAGAGGCTGAGATTTTCCTGCTGCTTATCAGTGCCCCCCTTGACTAGTTTAAAAGCTTGCCAATGATGCATTTAAACCGATTGCTCAAAAGACTTGTTCCCTTCCTGGACAGATGCAGACCATCCTTCCAGTATAGGCTGGTGTCCTTCCAGGTGGAACCCGAGTCCCCAATGAAGCCAAACCCCTGTGCTCCACACCATTTTTTCAACCATTCATTAAACTGCATGGTGCAAAGTACCTTCGCCTCACCCATGCCATTGACAGGCACCACCTCTGAGAAGGATACTACCCCTAGATAGCGGAAGTAAGTGATGTCCTCCAGAGTTGTCCCATCCAGAGTGTGGAAGGAGGGGATGGAGGGAGTCTGGATAGCCGCTATCTCATACTCAACATCATGGTGACAGTTTTGTTAGCGTTGAGAGAGAGCAGGTGAGAACTGAACCAGAGATGAACTTTATTGAAATCAGACTTGAGATTAGATGCTACTTCTTATGGTGAGGAGCTGGAGGTGACTAGGACGGTGCCGTCTGTGTACATGTGTATAGATGTGGTTGTGCAGATTTGTGGCAGGTTGTTGAGGAAAATGGAGAACAGGATGGGGCCAAGCACCGACCCTTGGGGAACACCAGTAGTCACAGGGAGGGGGGAGAAAATGGCATCTGCAATTTTTGCTGACTGTGTTCTTCCTGAGAGGTAGGCACTGAACCAGTTAGTGGCTGAGATAGTGAGGCCTGCATCCGAGAGGCTTGTTAACAGCAAGGAGTGGGAGGCAGCGTTTAATGCTATAGCAAGGTCAACAAATATTGCAGATGAGATCTGCCCACTATCCATTCCGGAGAGGATAGTGTCAGTGAGTTTTAACAAGGAAGATGCAGTAGAGTGGTTCTTTCTGAACCCAGACTGAAATGGCGTGAAGAAGTTAGAGTCAGAGAGAAAGGAGGTAAGTTGGGTGAGCACCAGGTGCTCTTGTAGTTTTGCAAGGACTCGGATGAGAGAGATAGGGCAGTAGTTTTAAGTGGAGGAGGGGGGCCCCCTTTATGGAGGCGAGAGGAGGGAGTGGACGACCTTCCAGAATTTGGATGGGCTATTTAAGTTTGACTGGAGGGAGGAGCTGAAGTATTCCACTTTAGCGAGCCGAGTTGCTCTGGTGCACTTGTTACGCAGCATACAGTACATGGTGAAGTGTTGTGGGAGGAGTGAAGATTTAAGTGCTTGCCATGCTTTGTCACAGGCATGTTGGCAGGCAATAAGTTCTTGGGTAATCCAAAGCAGGTGGTTACCACATACCCTTGAGCGACGCAATTGGGCATGTATATTCCAGACATTGAGGAACGTGTCTTGGAAATGTATGAGGGCATCGTCTATGGAGCAGACAGTAGATGGTATGGTCCAGTTAGCGAGGGCTAGGTCTTCGAGCAGGGTGGCTAGGTTGAGGGATTTATAGGACTGTTGGATGACAAACTTTGGGGCAGATGTGAGGCGGTGGATTTTTCTGACTAGGTATATAATGTGGTGGTCACTCAGGGAGTCAGGAAGCAGACCAGCTTGGATGACCCGGTGAGCGTGGGTGGTGAGTACCCAGTCTATTAGTGAGTGGTTCCCTGATCTGAGATTTAAGCAGGTGGGCTCAGTGATGGATTGTGACAGGTTTATTGCTGAAATGTCAGCATAGATTTTGCTGAGAGAAGGAGATAGCCAGTTGTGGTTAAATTCCCCCCAAATATGCAACTCCCCAGCCCCATTGAGGTTAGGGAGGAAATTTGCGTGAGTAGGTCAGTGACAGATGATGTTGGAGTGCCCGGCTGGCAGAATACCCTGGAGAGGTAAATAGGGAGTGAGAAGGGTAGTTCCAGTTGAACCAGTATAAGTTCATGGGCTTTAGATTTGGACTTGCCTATGACTACAGAGTGGTGTAGTTTGGAATTTATATAAATGGCCACACCGCTGCCTCTGGTAGCCCTGTCCTGGTGAGTCATGGCGTAACCTGGGATGGAGACTGAGGGCCCAGAGATATTTTTTGTTTAGCCAAGTGTCGGACAGGACAATGATGTCGGGGGCATAGTGGGTCGCAAGTGCCTCTAGGGAGTGGCGTTTTGGACCAGGCTTCTTATGTTTAGGTGCAAGATGTGCAGGCCACATGGGAGGGGGCCACCTCTGTTTTTTTTTTTTTTTTTGTCAACACAATTTTTATTAAGACTTGAGAAAAGGGGGGTACAGGATATACATTGATACAGGACATCAAAAGTATAAGTCCATTGTAGTATGGACATGACATACAGCAATGCATCATGAGGCTAAAATCTAAATTAAATTAGAACATCAATGGTAAGGTACAGAGACATGAAAAAGAAAAGAGTAATAAGACTATGGTCTGTACCGGAATAAAGATGTACTATCATCTATAGACTCATTACTTATAGGTCAGACATGAATAAAGGCTGAATCATCAAAGGAGGAATATGTCAGCTTCAATAGCTGTCACAAGGGGACCCCACAGTCTCAAGAAAGACTCCTGTGTACCCGTCGCAGTGAGCTGTGCTCTCTCAATTGACATACACAGCTTCAGGTTGTTAGCCCAAGCCCATTGTTGACTGATAGGAGCGGAGGCTGCCATCCAAGACTGTGCAATCTTCTTTCTGGCATTTACGAATGCCAAAGACCAGAGTGCCCCAGGACCCATCCCCCTAGGGTGATCAGGATCAGCCCCCAGTAGAAAATCAGGGGGAGTGGTTGGGGAAGGGAAGCCCAAAACACGGGTCATGATAGCATGAACTCAACACCAGAAGGGGACGACCTTAGGACATAATAGAGCTAAATGCAGAAAGTCCGCTTTGGACAGCATTACATTTAGGACAAATATCAGATTTTAAAGGGTCCATTTGATGCAGTTTGACTGGGGTAAAATAAGCCTGATGTAAAAAGTTAAATTGCACTTGCCGTAGCTTATTATTCCTAGAGCAGACTGCCAGATGTTTACATGCACGGTTCCAGAAATGTACATCAACTATGCACCCAAGGTCCGCTCCCCATTTTGAAGTTATTTTTGAAAGGACAGCCTACTCCCTTCCCCTAAAAGAGTGATAAAAAGTAGACATCAGCCTGACTCCAGGCTGGGGATAGAAGAGACCCTCCTCAAAAGGTGTAAGTGGGGCCCAGCCATCCTCCAGGCCCAAGATAATGCCAAATAGATTTCTCAATCTAAGAAAAATGAAAAAGTCTCCTTTGGGAATTTTTCATTTTATGTTTAGGTGATTAAAACTCACTAGCTGCTCCCCCTCATATAATTGACCTACCCACCCGAGACCTCTACGTTCCCAGTCTTTCAATCTCTGTACCATAGCTACGTTGGGGGACGATTTAAGTTTGACCACCTCTAGTATGAGAGTCAACCCGGTAGGGGCAGACAATTTCCCAGTAAGGCAGTGTACAGTGTACCATGCATTAATAGTCGATGACATAAAAGGGTTGGGATGTTCTGTCACAACTCCTGTCCATAGCTCTTCAGCAAGAAGCCCCCCTTTAACTCTCCAATCACAGCTCAATTCCTCAATTTCAAACCACCCCAGGCCCTCATTTTCTGACCCGGTGGGGAGAGCAGCAAGCTGAGCCACAAGGTGGTATGACATAAAATTAAGGAGACCCAAACTGTCCCAGTTCTGAGGTATTTGAAGAATTGCTTTTTGGACCTTGGCTGATCTACCCTGCCAGATGAATCAATGTATAATAGCGTCAATCTTTTTAACGTGATTTTTTGGGAAGTCTGATTGTAAGGGACTGATACAAATATACAAGTTTAGGCAAAACCATCATGTTAACTACCCCTACTCTTCCCATTAACGACAAAGGCAGGGCTGTCCACCTCTCACAGTCAGCTGATATTGTCCTAAGAAGGGGTCTGAAATTCAGATCATAAATGGCACTTAATTTTGGGGACCAGCTGTAACCCATTCAGGTGGTGAATTAAAAGCTGCCAGTTCAGAGTGCCAATCGGTAAGACCTCACTTTTAAACCAATTGACCTTATGGCCCGATAGAGAACCATATTCCTGCAGGACCTCATGCACCCTAGGAAGGTCTTCAGCCAGATTCTGAAGATACAAAAGGAGGTCATCAGCATACATTGCTAATTTATGCTCATGTTCATTCATTCGAAACCCCCTAATGTCTGTACTCTCTTGGATGACCCCTGCTAGTGGTTCTAAAGATAAGATGTACAGCAAGGGGAAAGGGGACAACCCTGTCTCGTGCCTCAACCTAGAGCAAACCTAGGAGATAAATGACCATTCACTATTACCTGAGCTGTGGGTTCCGTAAAGGGTTTTGATCCAGGAGATGAAATGAGGACCAAACCCCAGTCTCTCCAGGGTAATACAAAGATACCCCCACTGCACCCGATCAAAGGCCTTCTCTGCATCTAGTGCTAAAATAGCCACACCATGTTTATTTTTAATAATAATTTTATTTAGTATAGCGCCTTTCAGATCATCAAGGCACTTCACAAATACGAACAAACACAGTTAAACAATAAATAAGAATAAAATCATTGAAAATCAGAAAATGCTTTGACCCAAAGAAAGGTCTTCAGTGCCT
This sequence comes from Neoceratodus forsteri, assembly GCA_016271365.2. Lineage (NCBI taxonomy): Eukaryota > Metazoa > Chordata > Ceratodontiformes > Ceratodontidae > Neoceratodus > Neoceratodus forsteri. The sequence goes on along the minus strand of CM028132.1, from coordinate 639,899,143 downwards.
GCTTAAAGGGGACAGGAAATGCTTTCTAACTGGCAGCTGTTTATTAAGATCTTATTTTCAGAAATGATTTGCATTCCCCAAAATTATCCATATGTATCGGAACCTGGAAAGTGATACAAAACTATTTTACATTGTTTGTTTGCCAGCAGCAGTCCTTGTTATACTTCACAGAACTCATCTGAGTTTTAACTATGTCACGATTTGTGCACAGAATAATAATTATGAGCAGTTGCCCTATCAGAACTATGTTTAGAGTTCTGTGCACAAACAGTGACATAGTTAACACTCCAAATTACTGGTTCCATGAAGAGAACTGTAACAGAATGCTGCCCATAAAAACAAAACAATGCAAAATACAGTTTTTGTATCACTTTTTATTCAGCTATAGTTAAATATAGAAAATGTAGGGGAAAACATATCATTTCGGAGAATAACAACTCCCCACCGTCCTGCACTCCCGTAGCTGATGAGGTAGAGAATTCCAGAGGGATGGGGCAGCGAACATAAAAGCCCGAGCCCCAGATGACTTCAATCTAACCCTCGGAATCTCTAACAACCCCTCATCAGCCAAGCAGAGTTCTTGCACAGGGGTGTAAGGAATCAGAAGTTCTTTCAGGTAGTCAGGATCCAGTCCGTGTAGGGCCTTGTAGTTTAACAAACCTACCTTAAAGGTGATCCGCCACTGAACTGGCAGCCAGTGCAGATCGTGCAGCACTGGGGCTATATGAGATCTTCTTGATGCCCCAGTCAATAAACGTGCAACAGCGTTCTGCACTAGCTGCAAGCGGTGGATATCAACCCCAGGAAGCTCTAGGTAGAGGGAGTTACAGTAGTCAAGGTGCGAGGTCACAAAGGCGTGGACCAAAACTGGCAGGTCGCTGGACAGAACAAGGTGCTTGATCCTGGCAATGTTCCTAAGATGGTAAAAGGCTAACTTGATGACAGCAGACACCTGATGACGGAGGGTCAAACCATCATCAAGTATCACTCCCAGGTCACGCACCCTTTTAGAGGTAGGGATCTGCTCGCGTCCCAGGAATAAACCAGAGGGCAAATCCATCCCTAACCCCTCTATCCTGCGACCAGGGTCCACCACCAAAACCTCAGTCTTTCCCGTGTTCAACTTTAACCCGCTGGAACTTTTAGATTTCTCCCAATGATGGACAATATTTAGGGTTCTCCAGATACTGTATTTCTCCTGCCAGCCCTTCACAAAGCCAGACTGGTCATGATGGACTATCTCAGGGAGCAGAGGGTCCAGCCTGGAAGCCAAAGCCTTAGCCTTAGCCAACACCTTATAATCAGCTGCTGAGAGTGAGATAGGCCTCTAAGAGGCACACCAGGCCGCATCCTTGCCAGGCTTTGGGAGGACAGTTATAGTGGCAGATCGGGGTGAGGTGGGCAATTCTCCAAAGGCCAAGCTCTCGAGCAACATATCACCCAGTGGATCAAGCAATAGATCATGAAAGCATTTGAAAAAGTCCACTGGAATACTGTCGGTCCGGGCACTCTCCCACCCCTCAGGGCTTTAATAGCCAGACTGACTTCGGCTTTAGATAATGGAGATTCAAGACCAACAGCTTGTTGCTCAGTAAGTGAGCGCATGGTGGCCTTATCCAAAAATGCATGTATTTGTTCAGGAGATGGAAAAACCTCCGAAGCATAAAGCTGTTTATAGTAGTCCCCAAAAGCCTGCCCCACCTTTTTGGGTTCATCCACCAATATTCCAGCTGAATCATGTATCCAGTACACTATCCTTTCCCCGTCTTTCCTACGAAGTTGCCAAGCCTTTAATTTCCCAATGTGATCACCGTCAAAATACTGACCTGCCTGGGAAAGCAAAATAGCCCTTTCCAGTCGAGCTCCACATAGAGCATTATATTGCCATTTCAACTTCTGTACTGTATTGTATAGTGCCTGAGTGGGGTTCGCCCTATGTGCCTGTTCACAAGCCTCAATCCACGATCTTAAAGCCTCAACTTCTTTGGTGATAATCCGGTCTCTGTATGCAATAAACAAGATGGTCTGGCCTTGAATATAGGCCTTCAATACTTCCCATCTGATTGTATGGGAGGTGTCCTCTTTGTTATTAAAAGTCAAAAACTCTAATACAGTTCTTCATATGATCCACATATGTCTGGTCCTTCAGTAATAACGGATCCAACCTTCATGGTCTATTCCCAGGAGCGACCCCTCCAAGGGACAGATCCACAGTTAGTGAGGCATGATCTGAGACCAAATTGGGGGAATAACTCACCTCTTTAAGGGCTGGTATGAGAGCTGGACTAATTAAAATTCGGTCTATTCTAGCATAAGATTTATGGGCGTGGGAATAAAAGCTGTAGTCCCTGCCAGAGGGGATGCATGGGAGTAAGTTGGGGTTTGAATCGGTAGTATGTGCGCCACGCAAGGGGACCATGCAAAACGGCCTTGCATGGTGCACATACTCTGTATATAGGAGTGCACCAACATTCAAGTCCCGCCCCTTCATTTACATAGCGCTCCCCTCTTTCCTTTGCCCAGGTGCAAACTGAGTTTTCCCACACTAACCGGGCTTTTCAATATTGTGCATCAGCACAAAGCCTGGTTTGCGCAGGAAAACTCAGTTTTGTGCCTGGGCAATGTTTTGAATATCGGGCCCTAGGTCATCGATAAAAATATACAATAGTGGGGGGTTTCAGTAGCAACACTTGGGGAACCCCACTAGGGACTTCTTCCCTGTTTATTGTTATCCTCTGTAATACTCTATCTTAACCAGCACAGTTACACATTATTAAAAATAAAAGCATAAGTTGTTTCCAATAACCAGTGGTGTAGGTGGCAATGATTCTGCAGTAAAAAATAATATAGAGAGGTCTAAGGTGTTAGTGTGGCTCAGTTGGTAGCACATCTGCCTCTGGACCAGAAGGTCATGGGTTCTCGTCCCACACTGGGATTGGACTAATACCTAAAATGCTGGCATCCGAGTGCAGTATTAGGGGGTGCTGTACTGTTGGGGTGCGCCGTCCTTCGGAAGAGACGTTAAACTGAAGTCCCCAATACCCATCCTGGTACTGTCCTGGTGGGTGTCCAGTTGGAAGTAAAAGAACCTACGGCACTCTACGCAAAACAGTAGGGGACATTCCCCTTCCCATAATCCGGTTCATGCAATTGTTCAGGCTGTGTGTGGGTGCTGATGTGCAATATGGCCACCACCACACATTCAGTCACTTCACTACCAGTCTAGCATTGCTTGTAAAGTGCTTTGGGATACACTGTGTAAAAAAAGTGCTATATAAGAACAGGTTACTCACCTGTAACAGTAGCTCAAGGAGTGGTAAATGTTGGTCATCCACATTCTTTGGCATGTCCCCTTCCGCTTTAAATCTCACTGGAAGTCTTCTAGCTGGCTCCTCCCACCCACCCACATGGTATATACCTCGGCTCTGCCCCATGACACCAGATCTTAGCCTGCTGGAAGCCAGGTGTTGTGCATCCGCAGCGGGAGGTCAGGTGGGTCCGTGTGATGAAACATATACCACCCTACAACTACTGTTACAGGTGAGTAACCTGTCTCTAGGAGTGTGGATATAGTTGTTCATCCACACTCATTGGCAGACTCCTAGCAGTTCTCCGGGAGGAGGGAGGAGGCAAGGTGCACATCCCCTACTTAGGGAACAGAGATTGAAGAACTGAGACCCCAAAACCAGCATCCCGGCGTGGCTCAAGGTTGATGTGGTAATGCGTGATGAAGATGTTTGCTGACTTCCAGGTAGCAGGCCGGCAGATTTCCTGGATAGGGATGTCCCTGGAAGCAGCCAATGATGCAGCAGTATGGCAGGTAGAATGAGCTCTTATCCCTCTGGGAGGCTCCTTGCCCGAAAACTCATAGTACAGACCTATGCATGATGTAATCCACTGTGCAATGGTCCATTTTGCTGCAAGTCTGCCAGAAGTGGCTTCGGCGTAGGTGATAAACAGCTGGCGAACCTCCCCCCGAATTTCCACCATCCTCTCCTTATAGTAGGACAGAGCACGTCTCAGTTCCAAAGTATGGAGCCTGTATTCGGTCTCCGAGGTGTAATTAGGGTAGTATATCGGCAGAGTGAACACCTGGTTAAGGTGAAACTCTGACATCACCTTCGGAAGGAATTTCGGGTGGGGGCGCAGGACAACCTTACCCCTGTGGAAGACCAGATAAGGGAAGTCAACCGAAAGTGCCTGAAGCTACCCTGTCCTTCTGCCAGAAGTGACAGCCACCGGGATGGCAGTCTTCCATGACAAGTGTGACAAGGCACACTTGTGCATTGGTTCGAATGGCTTGCTCATGAGCTTTGCCAGTATCAGCAGTAGATCCCATGGAGGTGGAGGTTCACGCACTGGAGAGGATATGTGATCCAGGCCTTTGAAAAAGCACCCGACCACTGTCTCCCTGCGCCAACGTCGGCTGATTGGCCTGTGCCCGTAAGCAGAAATGGCTGCCAGGTGCACCCTAAGGGTTGATGACCGCGACCCCTTTGGAGAGAGACCAAAGGTAGTCGAGAATGTTAGCCATTGACAGGACAAAGGGTCCAGGCCTCATTTCGACACCAAATGGAAAACCTTTTCCATTTGAAGGCATAACATTTCCTGATCGATTTCTTTCTGGATGCCTACACCACAGTGTAGACATCTTCGAAGACCCAAAGCCTGGAACTCTAGCTGCTCAGGTACCAGGCTGTGAGGTGCAGGGATTGAAGGTCCAGATGGAATACCTTCCCCTGATTGAGAGAGATCAGGTCTGGGCATGTGCAAAGCCACTCTGGGGGCCTGCTGCTGAGGCTGAGGAGATCTGGATACCAGAACTGGCATGGCCAGTCTGGGGCTACCAGGATCACCTTTGACTTGTCCCCCTCACCTTGAGGAGCACCATGTGGATCAAAGGAAAAGGAGGGAAGGTGTAGAGGAGGCCTGGGGTCCATGGCTTCAAGAAGGCATCCCCCTGCAGCGAGCCCTGCTGAGGGGGGCGGGCATGAAACAGCCTCAGCTTGGTGTTTTCCCTGGAGGCAAACAGGTCCACCATCGGTTTGCCCCAATGGGAAAACAGGCTGTAAGCTACCTCTGGATGGAGAGACCACTTGTGGGATGTCTAGCCTAAGCGACTGAGAGCATCCGCCAGATGATTTGAGGGTCTTCCCACATGGATGGCTAGGACAGCTGCCTCCAATCGGCTCACGAGAGTCCAGATGCAGATCGCCTCCTTGTACAGCAGACGGGAGTGCATGCTGCCCTGTTTGCTGAGGTAGTACATGGTCGTGGTATTGTCCATCTGGACTTGAACCACTTGACCTCAGAGCTGAGGAGCGAAAGCTGACAGTGCCAGTCTGACTGCTCTGAGGTCCAACAGATTGATGCGGCATCGGGATTCCTTGGGGTCCAGAGCCCATAGGCCCTTTTATCCCCCATGTGGGCTCCTCAGCCCATAAGAGAGGCATCGGTTGTGAGGACGACCATCGGCTCAGGGCAGACAAACGGGATCCCTTCCTGCAACCGGTCTGGGGCGGTCCACCACTGAAAAGCGTCCCACATCTTCTGGGTCCCAGTGATCAGCTGGTTGAAATGACCGTGGCGCTGAGTCCACTGAGCGACGCATGTGCAACTGAGCTCAACGGACCACTTATGTGCACGCCACCATGTAACCCAGAAGGCGCAGAAAGTCCCGGGCAGGGCGCAACTGCCCAACCAGAAATGATTGGGTAAAGGAGAAAAGAACCTCTGCCCTGTCTGCCGGAAGCCGAGCTCTGGCTTGACAAGAGTCAAGCTCTGCCCTGATGAAGCCCATCACCTGAGAAGGAATGAGTTCCGACTTGGCCTCATTGATCAGGAGGCCGAGTTGGGAGCAGGTCTGGTGGGCCAGGTCCCTGGACCTCTCCAGCTCAAGTTGGGTGGAACCCGCTTGAAGCCAGTCATTGCGGTAAGGATAAATCCTGACTCCCCCCCCCCGACGCCTGAGATGGGCTGCCACCACTGCAATGCATTTGGTGAAGACCTGTGGGGCCGATGACAGACCGAATGGCATGGCTCGGAACTCATACAGGGTCCCTTTGACCCTGAAGCGGAGGAACCTTTGATGGGACGGACGGATTGGGACGTGAAAGAACGCGTCCTGCAGATCCAGTGAACAGAAATGGAAATTATGTACCTACTGTAATTCTGATCTTTCTGTGTATCTTCACCATTCATCACCTTTGGGGTACTTGGCTGGAGGTCATGACCCCGCTGGAGTTTTTATTTTGATGGGCGGAGTCGATGCACCATCAGCACCGCCTCGAGGCCTCAATGACCGCGTGGCGCCACAGGTTGGCCATTAGGGTTGTCGACCCGCCTCCTGCCAGTTCTGAGTCACCACAGAGGTGATGGACAAGGAATCCAGGACGGGAGGCACCACAAGGGTGTCCTCACTGAAATTGCTGAGAAAGGCGTGCGCAGAGTGCTCCGGATTGTGTTGAGTGGGAGGGGTGATGTGCAGGTCCTCTAACATCCTCATGAGGATTCGCTGATACTCAGTGAGATCAGCAGCTGGAGAGATGTGGACAGATGGCTCCTCTCCCCCAGAAGACAGGGATGAAGAGTCAGAGGACCTCGAAGGTTCAGAAGCTGGCTGCTCAGGGGGAGGTTGACAAACCTGTCTGTCCAAAGCCCTAACGTAAGAGGGAATCTGAGCAGCCTGTGCTCTGAACTGCTCCCAGGAGACAGGCTCACTAGGACCAAGAATGCCTGGGAGCACAGGAGAATGTGGCAGAGGAATGGGGGCAGAGCCGACAACAGGAATTGGCTGACCTCCGCCTGGGCTATGGAGCGCACCAGGAGCCCTAGGGAAGGAAGGAGCTCCAGAAAACTCCACAGCCGACAGCTGATCGACCAAACTGGAACTGCCTAGGCTGTGCCCTGAAGAATCCCCTGTGAGGTGACTGGGGCCATGTAGGTCCAGAAGGATGGTCCCCTAACACCAAAGAACGAGGCCCTCAGGAGGAAACTGAAAGGGAAGGGCAGAGATCCGCACTATGGCTTCTCCCAGAGCCCGGGTGGGTTCCGGAAAAAGGCCGCCGTACAGACCCCATGCCCCTCAACCCCTTGGAATCCGAGAGTACCTTCCTCCTTGAGAGAGCCAGCCTAAGCAGTTGGCAGCCCTGGTCGGCCCCCAAAGGGGCTATCCAGGGAGCAGCACCCTCCCCTCTCATGGGTGCTCCGATCGGCCCCAAAGTTGGGCGATCCAGGCACACCACATGAGGGGGTACCACCACTGAGGGGTCAGAGAACCCTCCGAGGCCAGGTTGCAGAGCAGTGGTGGCCTGCACCACTGCCTGCCGGTCAGCACCCCTGACCCTGGCCCCGGCAGTGACTGTCCGCCTCTCAGAGGGAGGCTGGCTCCAAGGTGTCCACGTGAGCAGCCAACTCCAGAGAGCCAGACTGCCTGTCTGACTCAGAGTCCGACTCCTCCTCTGAAGAGGTGGAGACCGAAGTCCTGTGCCAAACAGTATGTGGACCCTGTTGCCATCCCGACTGGAAAGGGCACCAGAGCCAGAGACTGCACCAGAGTCGGTGCTGAGGTCCCCCACTGTACCGCGAATGGTGCCAGAAGTGGACATGGCTCCAACAAGGGCAGCAGCCTCGGAGCTGGAGCCTGTCATGGCACCATCCATTTCCACACCGCTACAAGCGGTGCCAAGACCAGAAACAGCACCAACGACGGCTCTGACCGCACTCTTGGCACCGAGGCCAGAGACCCCCATGGTGCCGACCGGCCCCGGCGACGGCCCCGACGCCGTGAATGGCACTGAGCTCTGAAACCCCCACGGCACCATGCCCATGCTGAGCGCCACGAATGGCTCCAGAACTGGACACAGCGCCATGCTCGACAACGGAACTGCGAACAGCGCCAGGGCAAGAAACAGTCAGGGATGGTGCCGTACAGCCTCCCACTGCACCGCTAGCACTATCGGCGCCGACAGCAGCAACGACACAGAGTGACTGACCAGAGACGATGGTGCCATCAGGGCCCACGGTGTCGCGCCCAAGATGGCGCCGACTGACTGTGTGTCGAGGACATCACCAACCCAGGCCTTCCCGAGCCGTGGTACGACACCGGGGAGCCTCGCCTAAAGGGCGATGGCTGCTAAACAGTGCCTCCGCCTGTCCCCTGGGAGAACAGACTGGGCCTCCTGCACTGTGGAAGGGCCTGCCACGGCTAGGTTACAAGAGGCAGAGACTCCTCCTCGGTCCGGAGTAGAACCAGGAGGGGACCCAGAGGAAAGGCCGAGAGAATGCGGCTTGGCCAGATGAGTGTGCGTCTGCCATCTGAAAGTCGGCGTGCTCGCCCACTTTCCACATCGCGCGTTGTCGATGACCGACGGTCCATGGAGAAGTAGGCGTCAGCATGAATCTTGTCGCGAATCAGCCAAACACGCGAGGCAACGGCCGCTGGTCGATGACGGAGTACTTACGGGCCGCATGGGCACCGCCACATGGGGGCCGCCCCTGCCTAGTTCTTGCCCTCTGACTGAGACATGACCTACGAGAAAAAGAACACCAAAACAAGACCCGACTTCGCAAAATAAAATAAGGAACAGTCTTACCAGGCGACGTCGAGTGGAGCGAACAGAACCAGCAGGATACTCAGAGTCGACGGAGTATGAAGTGACATGGGATCGACGAAATGCGTAGCTTCAACGGTAGAAGTAGGCCTTTGAAATTCTTCTGAAAGCTTCCCATGAGGTGATCTCGATGGCGGGAGACGAAGAACTGGAGGGAGAGCAGAGTCAATAACACCTAGTGGCCAACCCGCGAGCACCACGCAGTGCATTGACCTCGAAGGTGGCACTGATGGTGCGTTGACTCCGCCCATCAAAAAATACAATAGCTCCCACGGGGTCATGACCTCCGGCCAAGTACCCCAAAGGTGATGAATGGTGAAGATCGACAGATAAGATTCACATATTTCGCCCCAAGGATGGTATGATCTGGGACAGAGTAACCATCTGAAAGGTGCATGACCTGAGATATTGATTCAGGTCATGCAGATCTAGAATGGTGTGCCAGCCCCCCATCCACTTGGGCACCAGAAAGTAGATGGAGACAAAGCCTGGGTCTGCTGGAGGATCTGCCACTGCAGCAACTGCCTCCCTGAGGAGGAGCTGAGCGATGTTGTCTCAGAGAGCCGACTGGGTCTGAGCGGATACTCTTCCCTTCCGAGGGGCACGGGTTCGGCTTGGGTGGTACTGCTTAAATTCCAGAGGCAGTCCCCGAACAACCACTTTGAGGACCCACCTGTCCAAAGTGACAATGGACCAGGTGGAAAGGAAGTGGCAGAGCCGGCCCCCCACGGCTGAGGTGACAGGAGAGGGGTTGGCAGCCCCTGCCCAGTCACTGAGTAGGCTTGGAGGTTAGAGGCTCCAGGACCTGAATCTCGGCCTCCTTTACGGGCTCGTAGGGGTCTAGGCTTAGGCCAGGGGTGCCAAGCCTGAGCCTGCTGCTGTTGCTGGTGCCCACCTTGAAAGGAGGACTGCCGAGCCACAGGAGAAGAATGCCAAAAAGACTTCTTCTTTTTCTTCTGCTGGTTCTTGCCGGAGAACCCTAGGTAGAAGTGGCATCCAAGGTGGCACTGGACTGCTCAATGCACTGAAGGTGACCGGCCACTCCTGGGCCAAACAAGTTGGTCTAGAGGAAGGGCACATCAGCTAGTTTATGCTGGGTATCCGCCGGAAAGGAGGAAAGCCTCAACCAAGCCCTGTGACAAGAGGCAACTGTGGCGGCCATTGAGCAGGCACAAGAATCCCCAATGTCCAGGGCCATCTGAAGCTGCTGTTTGGCAACAGCTTGGCCCTGGTCCCGGACCTGTTTGACCGTGGTCTGCATATCCATGGGGAGATGTGGGAGGACTTCATCCAGCAACCCTAAAAGGGCGTGAGAGTAGTGTGCCATGATGACAGCTGAACTTGCCTGACTAAGACCCAAGGAGGAAGCAACACAGACCTTCCTGGCTGAATGATCCAAAAGCTTGGACTCTTTATCAGGAGGTGCGTCAGTGTCGGAAGAACTGCAAGTATGCCTGAACACAGAGGCGGTCACCAGGCTCTTGGCCAAAGGGTGCTCTGTGAATCCCTCAAGGGACCCCATAGGCACCGTATACTTGGGGGCCGATGGAGCCGGACAAGAGACAGGGCACTGCCAAAGTTCTAGAGCCGGGCCAACAATAGCATCGGCCACAGGAAAGGCCTCCGTCGGGGTATCCCCTCTCTTAAGGATGTCCGTAAGAGGGTACTCTGCATTTTTCTGGATGGGCTCCAGGAGCATCCCTGTAGATTCAGAGATGAGGCGAAGAATCCCTTGGAAGGATGAGGGTCCCTCCTCCATCTCTAAGCCAATGGTTGATTCGTCATCCCCTGAATGAGAATGCAAGCAAGTGACGTTCGAATCCAAGTAATCTGGGTATAATGGCCGACCACCCAGATCACATTCGACCCGCTGAGGGCGGTCTGGGGTGACCATGACCGACAACCGCCGGGGAAGCCCGGTGTCTAGTCTATCTTCCTTTGAAGGAGCCCCTCTCACAGGCTGTTTGGGCGGTGGTTCCACCACAATCGGTGGGGAGATTGTTTTAGGCTGAACTGGTGGTACTGCCGGCTCCACGGGCGGAGGAACCGATTTAATCAGCTCCGCAGGAGTCGGCTCCGGCCTAGGAGGCGAAAGCCAGGTAATGGCCGGGGTAGAGGCTGGAGTCAGTTTGTGCCCGGTCAAAATTGTCTGTTGCCACATGAGGTCCTCGTAGCGCTGATGGAGTTTTCGCTGGAACCTCTGCTCATCCGAGGAGGAAGAGGATGACCGATGGCATCACCTCTTTTTACAGTGCTTATGGCTCTTCCTCGGCCTGTCGGTCGAGGGGGTCCGAGACATCGATCGAGATCAGACGGGCCGACTCGGTCGCTCAGGAGACACCAGCGGGACTGGTGATTTCCTGGGATCAGGGACCACTTCTTCAAAAGAAGTCCCAGCAGGCTGGGTCTCATCATCTGGAAAGACCAGATTAGAGGTTCAATCAAGAGATTCGTCGACCGGAGTCCGCAAAATCGGATCGATCGGATCGATCATGATCTCAACATCATCGATCAATAATTCAGTCGACTGACCTGATGGCAAGGCCGAAATGCCAGCGGCTGAAGAAGCGATCTCGACTGAGGTCGAGACCGCATGTTCCTGGGATTGAGATCTCTCCCACTTCCAAGAACGTCTCCATCAAGACGAAGATGATCCCGGATCTTTCTCCGCCACGGGATCGAGAGGAGTGCAAGCCCGCAGGCACCTCTCCCTTGGTCAGAGAGACTGGCACAGCTCTCAGAAGGAACCTGAAAAGGTGGAGTCCAGCTTGAGCGGAACGAAGAAGCTCAGAGAAGTCTCCGCAGCACGAGCCGCTTCCTCCTCGAACGCTTGCATGTGTTCCAATTGCTCGGCGGATCCCGCAGCCGCGGAAATCGCCCACCAAGCCTCCTTGGATTTCACCAGAGAGTTCCTCTTCTCTGGCCTCCCCAGTTTCAGGCATGCAAGACCATCGTCGAGGACGTTGGGATGAAAGGCGAGACAAATAATACATTTTGAGGTATCATGGTCGACATCGAGGCAATAGATGCACATGGTGTGGGGATCAGTACATGACATTTTCCGGCCACAAGGGCATCGATGTAATCCAGGGGAAGACTTGTCTTCCATAATTGAAGCAACAAAATTGCAATCGCTAACGTGAACCAAATGTGAATTTTCAGAATAACTGAAGGTTTGAAAGCCAGGGCCTACAAGATGCGTGAGCATGAGGGAGGCAACCTGAATCTTCCAGTGGAAAGGAAGATCTGGCGTCATGGGGTGGAGCCGAGGTATATAACACTCGGGTGGGTGGGAGGAGCCTGCTTGAAGACTTCCGGTGAGATTTAAAGCGGAAGGGGACATGTCAATGGCGTGGATGAACAACATATCCATGCTCCTAGAAATGCTGATTATTCTTCTTCTCTTCTTCTAATCCAAATTAACCTGTCTAATCAGTAGTATGGAACTTTCAAGCCTCGCTCAAACAAAAAAATAATATGTTCCCTTTTCAATATTTATTATTATTTTTCACATTCACCAGCCACCTGTTTCTACCCACCACCATTTTGTGACTTATACCACTTCTACTTTTTTTCAGGTAGGTGGGTCATGCAGTTCCTCTTAATTCACCGTTTTCCTCCAGTTTAGTCACATTCTCTCATTTCTCCAATGGCCTTAAGTTACAGCTTCTTGTTTCTGTTTTAGGTCATCAATGTCAGTGGCCAGAAACAGCTGGCAGGTGAATTTGAAAAATGAAAACTGAATAGAGAAAATATTGTGTGGGGGTCGGTGTGTGTGTTGAGTCTTACCAATTCCATACCACAGATTTGACATTACGTTGAAACAGAAACCTGCTGATTTTACTCTGACATTCTTCTATTTTCTGTCCAATTTAGATACAGTACTTGGCATGATGTATTGGGAAGATTTTTAACCATTGCATGATACTCTGTGACCTCTAAGGCTCTATGTTTGTGATCTGCAATACACTGCCATAGTTACGATAAAGTCACAAGTTAAATCACTGCCATCAAAGGAGGTTGTGGATCCCAAAATAATAATAGCTTCTCTGCCTACCGACATACCTACCTTTCTCTCACCTTCCCCTCTCCCCCTTATGTAGCCCTAGCTATGGCTGACTCCTAATCTCTGCTGCACTTCTAGTTAACTTGCACTTCTGTTATACCTTAGCCAACCTGTTCTGCCTGTGTTTACTCCTCACTAACTTCCCTAGATCAAACTACAATAATTCTATTCAGCCATTTTCTAGCAACACAGTTATGTGTCATTTAGTGTATGCCTAAATGTTATTTTGTGTTGTTGTATCTATCTAGCCCAAAAGCATCGGTGTAGTATCTATCTAGTTCAAAACTGTTAGCATCCCACTATTTCATTACTCCTGTACAGTCTGCTCAAATTATTTGAACGTAATCTACTGTAAATTTATATTGTGTACCAAATATCTGTAAACTATCCTCATGTTCCCCTACCCCCCAGGTCGCACTGGGAGACGAGCAACTTGCTGATCAGCGTGCTTTCCTGGTGAAACATTTCAATAAATAAATAAAAATATATAAACAAAAGGGAGAAAAAGAAAAAATCATGTCTTCTGTATTTCTTATGTATGTCTGATGTTTAGTGGCAAGCACAAAGAGTACAAGCAGTTATTAGTATCAGTCCTTGCCCTTCAATTGTTTTACAATATGCACAATTTTCCATTAAGATTAATAGCACACATAAACATTCTGCCCAATGCAGTGTCACAACTCACCATGCTGTACATGGGCATTGGCAATGCTCTTGAGATGGTCCACAGCCCGAATTAAACAATAGCTTTCCTATGGATTATACATACGAGTCAAATTAACAAACATTCTCTCATGTTAGAGTTCATTTTTACTACAGATATGTCTTTTTTAAAAAGAAACTTTTCTGTAAACCCATATGTTGTGAAAAATTCAAAATGTAAACTGCAGAACTCTGATATCCGCTTATCAGATAAGCATTCAGCATTATTGTGTACACAAAATTTAGCAAGACATATAATTAACATGCACAGTTATAAATAATTACAAATGTAAATTAGAAAAAAATACATGACAGGGTGTGGTATATCATGAGATATCATCCATCACGCCTTGGGTACATTGTGAGGCATGAGGCAAGGCTGCATGCCTTCAACCACCCAAGAAACATACAAACAGAATTTGTTGGCGGAAAAGGACCCCTTGGCCAACCCACTCTGCCCAGATGTTCCCTGTCTAATCTGTCTCCTCAGATCCAAACTGGTCTCCAGCAACCAACCCTCCCTCATCTCTGCTTATTTATTAATATACCCCTATGTCTATCTCATGCATACTTGAAGAAGCCCCCTCTGTTTTCACCTCCATCACTTCCGCTGGCAGTCTGTTCCAGATGGCTACCACACTTTCAGTGAAGCAGTACTTCCTCACATCCATCTTAAACCCACACCCCCTTTATCACATGTTCCCTGCTCCTGGTGCTCTTTCTCATTTGAAAGAGATGCCCCTGCTGCACCCTGCTTACCCGTGAGGTACTTGTAGGTCTCTTATCATGCCATCTGTCACTATCATCTCTTCCAGGGTGTACATGTTGAGATTCCTCAGTCTCTCCTCATAGGGCTCACAGTTTTAGTTGCTCTCCTGTGGACAGCCTTCACTTTATGTCTTTTCTGAAGTGTGGCCCTTAAAATTTGACACAGTATTTCAGATAGGGTCTCACCACTTCCCTCCTGCTGGAGAAACCCCTCCCTGTGCACCCTAGCAACCCACTAGCCTTCCCCACTGCTTTGTCACACTGCCCTGACACTTTGAGGTCATCAGTTATGATAACCCCAAGGCCACTTTCCTGCTTAGTGACTGTCAGCACCTCCCCCACACTATACTCATCTCCTGGGTTCTTATGCCTTAGCTGCATGATTTGCACTTTTTCTGGCATTGAACCCAAACTGCCGCGCCCTTGACCACGCCTCCAGTTTTCCAAGATCCATGCACATTCTCTCCACCCACTCGTGTGTGTCCACCCTATTACAGATTTTGGTATCATCTGCAAAAAGTCATACCTTCCCTTCCAGTTCTTCTGCAATGTCACTCATGAAGACACTGAAGAGGACCAGTCCCAGTACTGAGGCCTGTGGCACCTCACTGGTCACTCTCCCATCATAAAAGTGAGTGCCATGGACCACCACCCTCTGTCGCCTATCTGTTAACCAGTTTCTTACCCAGTTTTTCACTTTGGATCCCACCCTTAGGCTGCTCAACTTTCTTATCAGTCTCCTGTGCAGCACAGTGTCGAAGGCCTTGCTAAAGTCCAGATAGGTCACATCCACTGTCCTCCCCTGATCTATTTCCCTGGTGACCCAATCAAAGGAGTCAATCAGATTCATCTGGCAAACTCCCCACCTCCCACCCCATGAATCCATGCTGCATATAGTCTTGCAGCTCATTGGATTCAAGATAGTCTACCAATCTTTCCTTTAGCAGGGTTTCAGGGATTCCATTAATTTCCCCACCACTGAAGTACGACTGACTATCCTCCCTGCTGCTGCTGTTATGTAGAGGGACCACATCAGCTCTTCTTCACTCCTCCAGAACCACGTCTGTTTCCAGTCAGCTGTTGAATAAGGCTGTCAGAGGGGCAGCTAACACCTCCATGAGTTCCTTTAGTACTCTTGGGTGTACCCAGTCCGGTCCCATAACCTTGTCCACCTTCAGGAGTCTATCTTCTGAAAATGTACTTATGTCCACCCCTCCCCCCACTCCTGCTACTCCCTGGTGGTATGTACCCCCCCAATTACAAAGACTGAGCAGAAGTACCTGTTCGGGATGGCAGCTTTTTCATGGTCCTCTTATGTGAAGTCTCCAACTTCCGCTCTTCTAATCCTCACTATCCTTCCCCTTGCCTTCCTCTTCTCACTTATGTTTCTGAAGAATGTCTCATCCCCTTTAGCTACCCTTTCCTCTGTCTGTACTGTTGCTCCCTTCACCGCCTTACCTGTTTCTGTCTGTTTTACTTGGTATAGCTCCCTGTCCTCCTTCATCTGGGTTTCCTTATACCTCCTGAATGCCACCCTTTTTTTCTTCACCACCATGGCCACTTCCATAGAGAACCATATGTGTCTTTTTCCTTCTGGTTTTACTCACTTCCTTCATGCAGAGGCTGACTGCCTTAATTACATCCTCCCTTAGTCTCCCATTTCTTTAAAAATCCACCCTCCTAAAGTCCAGGACCCTCGTCCTCGTGTGGTTCACCTCCACTCCAGTCTTTTTGTTAAACCACTGTACGGTAATGACTAGTACCTAGGGCACTGCCCACTATGATGACTGCAATGCTGCCTCTCTTAGTAAGCATCGGGTCCAGCACTGCCCCATTCCTAGTGGCTGCTTTCTCCAAGTTGCCTGAGAAAAGCCCCGAATAAAAGTGACAATATCCCATGACATACCACACACAGCAGCGCATTCCTGCAATTATAGAATGGACTTAAAGTGTTAGGAAATGGCCATGGTAACACATTTTGTACTTTGATGACACACACTGAGAAATCGTCATGGGTCGACTGCTTCAGTCAATTAGCTTCCAGGATTTCTCCTATTTTACAATATAAAATAACGTACTACACAATCATTCCAAAGAGAAAGTTAAACTATTGTTAATAGGTTAGTTAGTATTTGTATTTTTATGAATACAATCACACAACATTGAGTGGAACCTCATTTTCAATGGCTTCCAACATCACCAAATAAAAAGACAGTTCAACTGCAGCTCGTTTTTACCTCTGGGTCTTTGTTCCACTGTACAACATATTCCCAACAGCAATGTGCTTGCAAGACATCCGGTTCCAAGCTACATGGAAATCGTTCCTGTGCTAATCGCAGCATTTCTGTAGATAATAAAGGGCAACAAAACAACATATTACATGCATAGAAAGAAGGCTAAACACATTTTATAAACAGGCATTTTTGCAGGACCTTGCAACGCTGAGCTAGTCATATATAAATGCAATTCCATCAATTAACAAAGATGTTTGCTTTTTAATGTCCTGTTTCTGTCAGTAGTTAGCAAGTATACCCCTATGGTAAAACTCAGAGTTAAAAAAACAGATACAGCTCATGGTTTATTTGCGACATAAAAATGGCATTATGGGTAAGGGGTGCATTGTGGGCTACCACTAGACTACCAAAGTAAGAAGCAGACCGGTTGGCATTTAGATGGCAGTGACAATAGGCATCACTCAGTGCTATAAAATGGGTAGGTATAAGTCAAAACAAACAAAAAGGTAGCTAAGGAGCCAAGCCCCAGGAGCCACTTCGTAAATATAGGCCACACAACAGAAAGCAGGGATAACTGGTAAAAATGCTAATAACCACTATGGTACAGGCTATAAAAAACAAAATTATAGAAATACATATCACAGTAGCAGAGATCCCTACTCGCCAACGTTTCATGCCAATACTTGCACTTTATCAAGTCCTTGATAAAACGCAAGTATTGGCACAAAACATCAGTTGGTAGGAATCTCTGCTACTGTGGTATGTATTCCTATAATAACGTTTTTTGTAACTTGTACCATTGTGGTTATTAGCATTTTTACCTGTTAGCCCTGCTTTCTGTTGTTAGAGGTGTAAGCCAAATTAGAACCCGCTAACATCACTAAGAGTTACAGTTACATGTTATAGACTCTATCTTCTGAAAATGTACTTATGTCGGCCCCTCCACCTGTTCCTGCTACTCCCTTAGTGGTCTGTCCCCCCTTCCCCATTATAAAGCCTGTGAGTTCAGGACTGCTTTACCATTTTTGCATGAATAAGTTCGCCCCACACTGCACATTTATATGCACTCTTTATAACATCAAGTCTATCTACAGACCCTTGATTCTCTTGAAAGAATCATTCTATAAAAGTGTTTACGTGTGACACTACCAATTTGGAATGACGAAGGTTGCTATTTAAATGCCCTAGCCTGTCTACGTCTTTGTGATCATCTAGGAGAAGATCCAGCTTCACCGGGGCATGATCTGAAATAACCAAGGGAAGAATATCCACCGAACAAAGCCCGGAACGAAGAGGAGAACTAATCAGAAAATAATCCAATCTGGAACTAGTACCATGGGGAGTCGAATAAAAGATATAATCTCGGGAACTAGGATTTAAAGTCCACCATGGATCAACTACATTTAATGAGTCTAGAGTCTCCCTAATAACACACTGATTAGCTGTAGGGCACATCCTATAGTGGCTAGAACGATCTAAATCCAGATCTAAAGGTGTATTCCAATCCCCAGCTAAACTCACACGTAGTTCCAAAGTGACCAGCACTCATACGTTTATCACTCAGATGAAATAATGTTCGAAGGCTTATAGCATCCATTTATTGCAATTCATCCAGGGTGCAATGTGAACAGTTCAAATACAGGCACTACTCCATAACCCCAGGGCTTCAAACTGGGAGTCTGTCAGCTGTGGGAGTGTGACGGAGTCTGGAAAATCACAGGTAGCTGGGGCATTTGTGATAACTGAAAAAGAATATAGGCAAAAAAAAAAAAAACAGGTTACTCAACTGTAACAGTAGTTCTAGGAGTGGTATATGTTGTTCATCCACACTGTTTAGCATGTCCTTTCCCTTTAAGAATCTTGCCGGAGGGTCTTGAAGCTGGCTCCTCCCACCCACCCGGGTGGTATAACCCTCGGCTCTGCCCCATGATGCCAGATCTTTACACGCTGGAAGTTCAGGATGTGCATCTAAGCCGGGGAGGTCGGGTGGGTTTGTGTGGATAAACAACATATACCACTCCTAGAACTGCTGTTGAAGGCGAGTAACCTGTTTTCCTAGGATTGTGGATACGTTGTTCTATCCACACTGTTTGGCAGATTCCAAGTAGTTCTCTGGGAGAAGAGAGGCAAGGCGCACACCCCCTCTGATATACTTACTTGGGGAACAGAGACTGGAGAACTGAGGCCCCAAAACCAGCATCCCAGCGTGACTCTAGGTCGACGTAGTAATGAGTAATGAAGGTGTTTGCTGTCTTCCAGGTAGCAGCCCTGCAGATTTCTTGGATAGGGATGTCCCTGGAAGTAGCCACCAATGCAGCAGTATGGTGGGTGGAATGAGCTCTTATCCTTCTGGGAGGCTCCTTGCACACCAACCTACAGCAGAGATCAATGCAGGATGTAATCAATCTGCCAATCATCCGCTTTGCTGCAGGTCTGCCAGGTGCAGCTTCAGCGTAGGTGACAAACAGCTGGCGAACCTCTCTCTCTGAACTTCTGCCGTCTACTCCTTATAATAAGAGAGAGATCATCTCAGGTCCAGAGTATGGAGCCTGTACTCGGCATCCGAGGTGTAGTTCAGGTGGAACACAAGCAGAGTCAACACCTGGTTAAGGTGAAAATCCGACACCACCTCTGGAAGGTATTGCTGGTGGGGGTGCAGGACCACCATGTCCCTGTGGAAGACCAGGTAAGAAGACTCCATTGAGAGCGCCTGGAGCTCCTAAGTCCTTCTGGCTGACGGAATGGCCAGCAGGAAGGTGGTCTTCCATGACAAATGTGACATCTCACACTTGTGCATCGGTTCAAATGGCTTGCCCATGAGCTTTGCCAAAACCAATAGTAAATCCCACAGAGGTGAAGGTTCACACACTGGAGGGGATATGTGATCGAGATCTTTGAAGACACGCCAGACCACCTTCTCCTCTGCCACCGTCTGCTGACCGGCCCACGCCTGGTAGGCAGAGATGGCTGCCAGGTGCACCTTAAAGGTTGTAGACCGAAGACCCCCTTTGGACAGAGACCAAAGGTAGTCTAGGATGCTAACCACTGGACAGGACAAAGGGTCCAGGCCTTTACCCTTACACCAAATGGAAAACCTTTTCCATTTGAAGGCATAGCACCTCCTGGTCGACTCCTTTCTGGATGCTTCCACAACTGTGAGCACATCCTCAGAGAGACTCAGGGCCTGGAACTCTAGCTGCTCAGTAACCAGGCTGTCAGGTGGAAGGGATTGAAGGTCCAGATGGAATACCTTTCCCTGATTGACAGATAACAGGTCTAGGTGTACTGGAAGATGTCTCAGAGGCCTGGAGCTGAGGCTGAGGGTATCTGGATACCAGAACTGGCGAAGCCAGTCTGGGGCTACCAGGATCACCTGTGCCTTGTCCCTCCTGACCTTGAGGATACCTTGTGAAGCAAGGGAAGTGGAGAGAAGGCACAGAAGAGGCCTGGGATACACGTCCTTGAGAAGGCATCCCCCTGCAGTGAGCCCTGCTGAGGGGGGCGGGTATGAAGCAGCCTCAACTTGGTGTTCTCTCTGGAGGTGAACAGATCCACCTGAGGTTTTCCCCAGTGGGAGAACAGGCTGTGTACTACCTCTGGATGGGAGAGACCACTCATATGATGTCTCACCCACACGGCTGAGAGCATCCGCCACTTAATTTGAGGCTCCTGCCACATGGCTGGCTAAGAGATCTGCCTCCAGTCAGCTTATGAGGGTCCAGATGTGGAGCGATTGACTGCACAGCAGCCAGGAGTACGTGCCACCCTGTTTGTTGAGATACTACATGGTTGTGGTATTGTCTGTCTAGACTTGCACTACTTGACCCCGAAGGAGCAGAGCGAATGCTGACAGTGCCAGTCTGACTGCTCTGAGCTCCAGCAGGTTGCTATGGAATCGGTATTCCTCGGGGGTCCAGAACCCGTGGGCTCTGTGGTTCCCCGTGTGGGCTCCCCTGCCCATGAGGGAGGAACTGGTCGTGAGAACGACTGTTGGCTCGGGACGGACAAACGGGATCCCTTCCTGCAAGTGATCCAAGACGGTTCACCACTGGACAGCATCCCACATCTTCTGGGTCACACTGACCAGGTGGTCGAAATGACCGTGATGCTGAGTCCACTGGCTGGCCAACTCCCATTGAAGGGGGTGCATACGCCACCGGGCCCATTGGACCATGGTGGTGCAGGCCGCCATGTACCCCAGAAGGTGCAGAAAGTCCCAGGTTGGGCGCAAGTGCCCAACCAGAAATGATTGGGCAAAGGAGGAGAGAACCTAAGCCCTGTCCGTTAGGAGCTGGGCTCTGGCTCGGCAAGAGTCGAGTTCTGTCCCAATGAAGCATATCACCTGCAAAGGTATGAGTTCTAACTTGGCCTCCTTGATCAGGAGACCAAGGTTGGTGCAGGTCTGGAGGGCCAGATCTTCGGACCTCTCCACCTCTTGCTGGGTGGAACCTGCCAAGAGCCAATCATCGAGATAAGGGTAAACCCTTACCCCTCAATGCCAAAGATGGGCCGCCACCACTGCAACATTTGGTGAAGACCCATGGGGCCAATGATAGGCTGAACGGCATGGCTCAGAACTCGAACAGGGCTCCTTCCACTCAGAAGCGAAGGAACCTTTGGTGACATGGATGGATCAGGACATGAAAGAACGTGTCCTGGAGATCCAAAAAGCAAAACCACATGTTTTACTCTAAAGATGGTATGATCTGGGACCAGTTCCCCGTCCGCTTTGGAACCAGGAAGTACCTGGATACGAACCCTGGGTTGACTGGCGAGTCCGTGACTCTGACCACATCCTCCTGGCGGAGGAGTTGGGCAATGTTGTCTTGAAGAGCCAACTGAGTGTGTACGGACACCATATCCTCCCGTGGGATGCGGGCTCGGCCTGGAGGGTACTGCCCGAATTCCAGAGGCAGTCCCTGGCCCACCACTTCTAGAACCCACCTGTCTGTGGTAACAGCAGCCAGGCAGAAAGAAAGTGGTGGAGCCAGCCCCCCACGGGAGGACCCAGAGCTTGCATGACAGGTATGGGGGTGGCCACCGCCATCCTGTCAATGGGCAGGCTTAGAGGAAGAGGGTCCAGAGTGAGGACCACCGGAGCCTCGACCTCCAGGCTTATGGGCTGCCGGAGGCCCGGACTTGGGCCAAGGGCGCCAAGATTATGCCTGCTGTTGCTGTCCTGCTTGGAAGTGGGGCTGCTTGGCCGCAGGGGCAGGGTGCCAAAATGGCTTTTTCTTCTGCTTTTTGGAACCCTGAGATTCCTTCTGTGCAGAAGCTACGTAGTCCAAGGTGGCATTGGACTTCTTGATATGCTGGAGATGACCGTCCACACCTGGGCCGAAGAGGTCGGTACCCAGGAAAGGAACATCCGTTAGTTTGTGTTGAGTGTCTGCCGTGAAGGTGGAGACCCTCAATCAAGCCCTGTGGCGCATGGCAACCACTACTGCCACTGAACAGGCGCATGAATACCCGAGGTCCAGAGTCATCTGAAGTTGCTGTTTCGCAACTGCTCGACCCTGATCCTGGACCTGCTTGACTGTGGCCTGGAGGTCTGCAGGGAGGTGAGTTAGAACTTCATCAAGGGAGCCCAGAAGGGCGTGAGAGAAATGCGCCATGATGCTGGCCGAGCTTGCCTGACAGAGGCCTAGCGAAGAGGAGGCATAGACTTTACAGGTAGAATGGTCCAGTTTTTTGGACTCTTTGTCCGGAGGTCTATAAGTATTTGCCAAACTACCTGAGCGTCTGAACACAGCTTTGGTCACCAAATCCTCGGCCGAGGGATGCTATGTGAACACCAAAAGGGACCCTATAGGCACCACATATTTTCAGGCCATGAAGACAGAAGGCGCAGGGTAGGAGGCAGGATGCTGCCATAGTTACAAAGCCGCGTCAACAATGGCTTTGGCCACTGGAAAGGCTTCCGTCGGAGAATTCCCTCATTTAAGGATATCCGTAAGGGGATATTCGATCCGTTTCTGTACGGGCTCGAGGGGCATCTCTGTGGATTCGGAGATAAGCCAGAGAATGCCCACAAAGGAAGAGGACCTTCCTCTGTCGAGACTACCGACAATTCTTTGTCAAGGATGGAAATTAAGGTCCGAGATTCTGGATAATCAGCCAGTCACGAGTCTCCTCTACCCGCCTCATGGTCAGGAGTGACGGTGACAGAGAGCCTACACAGGAGGCCTGGAACAGGCCAAGACTGTTTGGTAGGCACCCCCGTTGGGGGCTGTTTAGGTGGCGGCTCCATCAAGATTGGTGGAGAGATTGATTTTGGCTGAAACATTTTGACTGGCTCCAAAGGAGGAACAGTGCAAGCTGGCTCCAGAGGTGTCAGCTTCAGCCATGGAGGTGATAGCCAAGTAATGGCTGGGGAGGAAGTCAGAGTCGGCTTTTGACCAGACAAAATTAGCTGCTGCCACATTAGGTCTTCACAGAGTCGACAGAGTTTCCATTGAATCCTCCCCTCGTCCAAGGAGGAGGAAGAAGAAGAAGAATGTTGGCGATGTCTCTTTTTAGAGCGCTTATGCAACTTCCTCGACCAATCGGTCCGAAGGTCAGACCTCGACCTCAATTGTTTGGGGGGTCGACTGGAAGAGCACAGGGCAGACGGTGGATCTTCTTGGTCAGGACCAGGTCCTCGATGGGTTTCCCAGCGAACTCGTCTCCTCATCGGGGAGAGGCAGGACGAGGGTCCTGACTAAGGAGTTCTTGGCCTCTTCGGGCAACAAAGGGTCGACTCGGTCGAGAATTGTCTCAATCAGATCGTCGTCCAGTGCCTGAACCGGCTGGCCTGACGGGGGGACCATGAAACCAGCGGCTGAGGCCGCAACCTCGACTGAAGTCAAGACAGGTGATTCCTGGGAACGAGATCTCTCATGATCCCAGGAACATCGTCGGTGAGACAAAGTTTCTCTTGGTTCCTTGTCCTTTTTATGGGACCGAGAGACATGTGAGCCCGAAGGCCCCTTGCCCTTCATGAGAAGGGAGAGGCACAACTCCGGAAAGGAACCAGAGGAAGTGGAGACCAAGTTGAGCAGAACAAAAAAGGACTTTGAGGAGCGATCTGCAGCCCGAGCCACCTCTTCCTCAAAAGCCTGCATTTGTTCGAGTTGCTCGGCGGACCCCGCAGCCGTGGAGACCACCCATCGGGCCTCTTTGGATTTGACCAGTGGGTTCCGTTTCTCCGGCCTGCCCAACTTCAGCCAGAGGTGATCATCCAAGACATTCGGGTGAAACATGAGACACATTTCACAGGCCTCAGTGTCATGGCTGACACTCAGGCAATATACACATGTGGCATGCAGGTCTGTGCGAGACATCTTTTGCCCGCATGGGTAGCGGTGAAAACCAGGAGAAGATTTATCTTCCATGATGGACAAAATCGCTAAGCGATGGTTAACTCTTATGAGTTTAATTTGCGCAAATCCAAGGATTTTGAAGCCAGGGCCTACTGAACATGAGAGCGGCAAGGAGGGAACCTGAATCTTCCAGCAGAAAGAAAGATCTGGCATCATGGGGCGGAGCCGAGGATTATACCTCCCGGGTGGGTGGGAGGAGCCAGCTTCAAGACCTTCCAGCAAGATTCTTATAGGGAAAGAACATGCCAAACAGTGTGGCTACAACGAAATATCCACAATCCTAGAAAGTGGGGTCTTCTTTGAGTGGGCCATATGGAGAGACAAGTATCATCTCAGTTCTGCCTACTATCCCATGTAAAATAATAAAACTCCCTTCCGTATCTTTAACTTCAAGAAGCAGAGTAAAGAAAAGGGAACGAGTGATCACAACTGCTACCCCTGCCCGTCTAGAGCTAATCCCTGTTCCATATACCTGACTCACACAGTTACCGCTTAAGAGATAACTATACCAATCAAGGAAGTGAGTCTCCTGTAAAATACAAATATTTGGTGCACATTTCTTAAGATAAGTAAGCACCTGGGACCTCTTTTGAGGTGAATTCACTACTTTAATATTACAGGTAATAAAAGTTAGATAGTCCTTAACCATAAAAGAAAAAAAGTAGAGAAACAAATGGCTGACTTCTTAAAAGAACTCAAAAGTATAGCATAACATTTTCTGGTTTGCAAACAGAGAAATAAATATCCCAGATACATACATAGAAACAGAATTTGATGGCAGATAAGGACCGCTTGGCCCACCTAGTCTGCCCATTTTCCTAGCTAACGGATAAGCTGCAGATCCTAGTTAACCAACAGCCTACTTTCTCCTAACCCCCCCACCCCACGAGGACTGCCTTATGTCTGTGCCCTGCATTCTTGAATTCACTGTTCCTGACTCCACAACCTCCTCAGGAAGGTCGCTCCATGCATCCACAACCCTCTCGCGGAAAAATACTTCCTCACATTACCTCTGAGCCGTCCCCCCACTATCTTCAAATTGTGCCCTCTTGTTCTTGCACATCTCTTTTTCTGAAAGATGCTACCCTCTTGGACTTTGTTGATTCCCTTGAGGTACTTGAAAGTTTACTATCATATCCCCACTCTTCCTTCTTTCCTCAAGGGTATACATATTAAGCTCCTTTAGTCTCTTCGTATGTCTTCTGGTGCAGACCCTGCACCATTCTGGTTGCCCTCCTCTGGACAGCCTCCACTCTGTCTACGTCTTTGCGGAGATGGGGTCTCCAGAACTGCACGCAGTACTCCAGATGGGGTCTCACCAACTGTCTGTACAGAGGGAGAAGAACTTCCTGTTTTCTACTGTTGATGCCTCTCCCTATGCATCCCAGTATCCCCCCCAGCCTTCCTAACTGCCTTCTCACATTGCTTGCCCACCTTTAGGTCATCTGATATAATTACCCTGGGTCCCTTTTCATTTTTATTGTTGACAGTATCTCACCCCCCATTGTGTACTCTTCCCCTGAGTTTTTGTTTCCCAGGTGCATTACCTTGCACTTCTTTGCGTTGAATCTAAGCTGCCATACATTTGACCATTCCTCCAACCTCACCAAGTCCTTCTCATCCTTTCCACTCCATCTTCTGTATCAACCCTGCGTCTGCAAAGAGACATACTTTTCCTTCCAGTTCCTCTGCAATGTTACTTATAAAGACATTGAAAAGGACCGGTCCCAGTACCAAACCCTGCGGTACACTGCTAGTAACCCTCCTTTCTTCACTGTGGACTCTGTTTACTACTACCCTTTGCGTCCTGTTGTCCAGCCAATTTTTTTATCCATGCTACCACCTTGGGACCCACTCCAAGGCTGGCTAACTTGTTTATTAATCTTTTGTGCAGGACTGTATCAAATGCCTTGCTAAAATCTAGGTAGGCCATGTCCACAGCCCCTCCCTGGTCTACTACTTTGGTCACCTAGACAAAGAAATCTATTAGATTCGTCTGACATGACCTTCCCGCTGTGAATCCATGCTGCCTTGGGTCCTGTGCTCCACTGGCCTCCAGGTACTCAACAATTCTTTCCTTCAGAAAGTGATTCCATCATTTTCCCTACCACTGAGGTCAAACTAACTAGTCTGTAGTTTTCTGCCTCTGCCCTGCTCCCACTTTTGTGAAGAGGAATCACATCCGCACTCCTCCAGTCCTCAGGTACCACCCCATCCTCCCATGATTTGTTAAAGAGAGTAGTCAGCGGTGTCACTAGTTCTACCCTTAGTTCTTTTAGAATTCTTGGGTGAATCCCATCAGGCCCCATTGCTTTGTCCACCCATCTTCAATTTTACTAGTTCTTTCAGAACCCTTTCTTCTGTAAATGGACTGGCATCGACCCCCCATCTCCAGAGTATTTCTCTTGTTTGGTTTAGGTACCACTTGCACCTGTGAACCCTTTGCCTGAAAACATAACCCCTTTACTATAAGATAAACCCTTTTAAATACACCACTGCAAAGCTGAAGCCTCTCCAAAGTGGCATATAATACCACTTGCAAAAAGGAAAAGTAGGGAAAAAATCCAAATTAAACACACAAAGAAACCATTATCCCCTTCCCTTTTCCCTCAGCTGGGATCTCCCAAAACAGACCTAATTATAATTCCATAAAACAGTAACAAAAAACATAGTCCCAGCAACCCATGACCCAGATATCCCCATCTGTGGCCAAAAATGTGACCAGGGAAGACTGTCTAAGGTAGGAACACGTCCTCAGTATCCGGTCACTTTATAGATTTTTTTTTTCATTGGGTGACCAGAGAAATAGACCTGGGGAGGGCAGTGGATGTAACCTACCTAGACTTCAGCAAGACCTTCGACACTGTGCGCACAGATGTCTGATTAGGAATCTGACCAATTTTTTTTTTTTGGGGGGGCAAATAGTTAAGTGGGTTTTACAACTGGCTAATGGATAGGAGGCAGAGGGTAGGGGTAAACAGCGCACACTCTAAAGGTAACCAGCTGAGTACCACAGGGTTCAGTGCTGGCACAAATCCTCTACAATATCTTCATATGGGATATTGCAGGGGAAGATCTATCTTTCTGTAGATGACATCAAGATCTGCAATAGTGTGGACACCCATAAGGGAGTGGAGACAATGTGCAGTATTCTAGGGAAACTAGAGGAGTGGTTGAATGCATGGTAGTTGGAGTTCAATGTCAAAAAGAGCAAATCATGCACCTAGGGCTCAGGAACACAGACGCTGAGTACAGGATGAAGGGGGTGTTGGCAGCCACTAGGCAAGAAAGGGACAGTACAGTTACATAAGAACTTACTGTAACTAGATCTTCAAGAGAGGCTCTTGCAGTAGGTAATCACCTTGAGGCTTGAACCCCCTGGCATCAGGGTCACATGGAAAACTTTAGTCAGCAGTGTCTGATGGGGGACCACCCACCCGATGTCACATGACCAATGTCAGCGTGATCCTATATAGTAGGTGGTCCCCACGCCTGCCTTCCAGTTCTCCCGCTGGAGACCTCTGAGGAAGAGCGATAGGTGAAAAGGAAACAGAGGCTCCTGGAGCCCAGAATGAGCTCATAAAGAAAGAGCAAGAAACCAAATAAATTTGGGGGATGGACGGAGGGAAAGATCTACTGTTACAGTAAGTTCTTATGTAACTGTACTATCTTTCTTCAAGAGGGCTCTTGCAGTAGGTAATCACCTTGAGGACTAAGTCCCAAGCACTGTGAATCAGAAGGAGCTGAAACATGGGAGGCAGGAAAAAACTGCTAAATGCAGACAGATCAGGACAGGAGTCCCTGAAGCACAGCTTGGCCAAAACCTGCTCTGCACCTAGAAGCAATGTCCAGCCTGTAATGCTTTGTGAAAGTGTGGATTAAACTCCAGGTAGCCGCAGGACAAACGTCAGTGGCTGACACATTCCTGAAACAAGCAGGAGAGGCAGCCACACTCCTGGTGGAATGCCCCTTGACCTCCCCTGGAAGAGTTTTACCATACTTCTGGTAACAGAAAACAATGCAGTTTGCCAACCATTTGGATAAACACAGTTTGGAAACTGCAGCTCCTACTCTCTTGGGTGCAAAAGAAACGAAAAGCTGATCCACTTTCCGGAGAGACTTTGTCCTGTTAGTGTAATAGCGTAAGATTCTGTGTACATCTAAAGTATGAAGAATCGCTTCTCCCCGATTAGAATGCTCAGGGTAATACACTGGAAGTTGAATCGACTGGTTTAACGTACACTCAGAAACCACCTTGGGTAAGAACTTATGGTTGGTACGAAGAGCCACCCGGTCTCTATGAAAAATCAAATAAGGCTCCTTACAAATCAGGGCCTGAAGCTCTGAAATCCTTTGAGCTGAAGTAACTGCCACTAACAAAAAGCGCTCTCCAGGACAAGTAGTGCATATCACAGAAACCAGCAGGTTCAAAGGGAGGCGCAGTCAATTTTTCTAAAACAAAATTAAGATCCCAAGGTGGTGCAGGACTGCGCACTGGGGGTCTGAGATGCAGAATTCCCTTCAAAAACATTTTAGAAACTTCCAGTTGAGCCACTGTCATACCATCTACCAACGAATGACAGACAGAGACAGCCAACAGATGGACCTTTAAAGACGAGTAACTCAGGCCCAAATTATACAGGTGCAAGAGATACTCCATGACAGACGGAAAAGGGCATGAAAAGGGGTCCCAATCCTTTGAGGTGGCCCAAATGGAAAAACGTTTCCACTTCATAGCATATGCCGTTCTCGTAGAAGGTTTTCTAGTCTCTACGAGGACTTGCGCCACCCTGGAGGAAACTCCAAAGCACAAAACTGCTACATCTTGAGGTGCCACGCGTGAAGGTGAAGGGGTTTCAATCCCGGATGGACCAGCATGCCCTCCTCCAGAGTCAGGAGATCTGTGCAGAGGGGCAGGGGAACCAGAGGTTCCACTGCTAGCTGCTGAAGGAACGGAAACCAAACTTAGCGGCCAAAATGGGGCAATCAGAATCATATGGGCCCATTACACCTGAAGCTTAAGCAGAACCCTCTGCAGAACTGGAAAGGGAGGGAAGGCGTACAAACCCCCCTGCCCCCGCCGTCCAGCAAAGAGATAGCATGTCTCACCAGAAAACACCATGCCCTGGAGTGAGCAAGCAAAACTTGGGTAGTTTTGTGTTGTATGGGGAGGCAAACAGATCCAGTTCTGGCTGACCCCACAGGTTGAAAATGTGATCGACCACTCCTTGCTTGAGCTCCCATTCATTGGCTCTTACTCTGGTGCGGCTGAGACTGTCTACTAGGACGTTCTGCACACCCGGCACGTGAACAGCTGTGAGGTGAATTCGGTGCAGAACAGCCCAGCTTCACACCTACATCACTTCCCTGCATAGGGGATACGAGCGAGTGCCTCCTTGCTTGTTGAGATACTAGACTACGCACATGTTGCCTGACTTGACTAAAAGTGTGCCCTGGTGAAGCAGGTGCTGAAAGGCCTGAACAGCGTACCACAAGAGATCTCTCTGCATTGAATCGGAGACCATGACCATCTGGTACAGGTCGTCCAGTCTCTGATCCCACTGTGCCCTGAGCGTCCACTGAGAATTTTTTTTTTTTTATTTATTTCATAATTCAGATTTACAACCTTTGAGTCAAAGACTCATTTACAAAGGCACCTCATCGCAGGGAGGGTAGACAACAATTGGTGGTGGAGTACAACAATGGAGAACATTACAGGTGAGATACAATAAAAGAACACACAAAGCAGTTCCAGTAATACAAAGGTGTACAAAGATTCAATTAGTTACAATTAGTCTAATATATAAATAATAAGGTACCACTAGGGTTCTAGAGAGTGTTTCTTGGGGAGGGTGGTTGCTGGGGAGCAGGCAGTCCGGAAGGACGCTGTCTGTAAATTGGGGCCAGGCGGAGCTCTAGGTATGGGCCAGTCAGGGGCATTTACAGCTCCGAAAGTGTCAGTGAGTGTCAAATTCACATGTGGAGCCTGGCTAAAGGCACTGTGGGGATGGCTTCTGCCATACGGCCCAGCAGTTGAAGAATCACCTTGGCCAAGACCTTCCTGCTCGAGGCCACTACACGGGCCTGTTTCTGCAAGGTGTCCGCCCTGTCTAGAGGGAGGAAAACCATACATTGTACAGTATCCATCACTGCTCCAATAAATTGGGAGACATTGTGATGGGGCAAGTTGGCATTTTGGGAAATTCATAGTGACCCCAACTTGTGTGAAGAGATCCAGATAAGAATAGTTCCAGTTGCTCCCTCGATGGGGCTGACAGAAGCCAGTCATCAAGGTAGGGGGACACACAGTGGCCCCGACGCCTCAGGGCTGCCGCCATTACTGCCAAGCACTTGGTGAAAACCTGAGGTGCCGAGAACAGACCAAAGGGAAGGGCCTTGAATTGGTAATGTTCCCTCTGAAAGGAGAACCAGAGGTAGAGATGATGGGCCTGAAAGATTGGAATATGCAGGTAGGCATCCTGCATATCCAGAGCACAGAGTCACTGTCCCTTGTGCAGAAGGGGCAGCAGGCCTGTGAGGGTCAGCATTTGAAACCTTTTGTACTCTATGTACAGGTTTACAGTACTGAGATCCAGAATGGGACGCAGATCTCCCATCTTTTTGGGGACCAGAAAAAAGTGGGAGTAATACCCCTTTCCTTCCTGGTGGTATGGGATGGGCTCTATTGCTTCTTTTTGTAACAGAGCCTGGATTTCCTCTTGAAGAAGAGGGATGTGCACCTTTGGGTAATGTGACTGCACCAGAGGCCTGTCTGGGGGTTTTCCTAGAAACTCCAGAGTGTGGCCTTGCTCTATGAGCTGAAGGACCCATAGGTCGGTTGTCACTGCTCCCCACCCTGGCAGGTGACAGGTGAATCTTCCACCCACCAGCTCTTCCAATGGACCCTAAGGAGGAAGGGCGGACCTAGAGTCAAGCGAGGGAGGGGGTTTGGGAGAGCTGTACCTGAAGCTCTCTGAGCTTTCACTGGTGAGGTAGCTGCAGCCAACAGAGCCCGACATTGGGGTTGATGTCTGGCCATCTGTTGCTGTTTCATCTGCCTCTTTCCTCGTTGACGAAAAGGCTTCTTTGCCTGGAACTTGGGTCGGTACCTGGTATGCACTGACCTGAGAGCCTGGCCCTTGTCTTGCAAGTCCGTGATGATATCCTGAGTGTCTCCTTCAAACAGGATGGAACCTCTAAAAGGAGCATCCTGGATGGTCGTTTAGACACCTTGAGTTAGACCCGACACCCTCAGCCATGAGAAACGCCAAAGGCTAACAGCCGTAGCGGCTGCCCTCACTGAGGAGTCCACTGTGTCATTTGTGGCTCTGAGGGAGTGCCTACAAGCCACTTTGGTGAATCGGATGGAGTCTGCTAAGATGGACTTTGAATCCGAGCCTGGTAGAGCCTCTATGGTGGGTTCTAGCTGGGCGAACAGTGATTTCTGATAGACCAGCATGTGACCCACATAATTCGGTGCCCTCATGGCCAGTGTGGAAGAAGAGTAAAATTTTCTTCAAAATTGGTCGAGCTGCCTCGACTCCTTGTCAGGAGGGGAGGTGCTCATGTGCTGTGGCTTGGAAGACCGTTCACGGGCTGCAGCAATAATCACAGGGTCCGCCTTTGGGTGGGCACTTAGGCGGTCTTTCCCCTCTGGCATCCAGTAAGTGCGGTCTGCCTTCTTGGCCACCACTGGGATTGAGGAGGGCATCACCCATATGTTGGATGCCAGGTCATCATGCGGCTCCAACCCGTGGGGGTAAGAAAAGGAGCTGCCTCCTGCATGTGCAGATGTTCAGCCGATCTTTGGTGTTTTGGATCCTGGGAATCCGTTTTCCAGTCGTAGACTTCTGCTATTTTGCGGAGCAGGTTTGCGAATGAAGGGTCCTCTGGGGGGGACTTGGGGGATTCCTTTGGCTGAGGTTCTCCAATGGGTGGGGTTTGAAATCCTGAGTCCCCCATTAAGGAGTCATCGGAGTAAGAATCCTGGTCCTAATCAGATGAGTGGATGTCAAGACGACTTGGTTCACCGCATACAGGTGGCAGCCTCTCTAGCGTCTGGCCTGACTACGGCTCCTTCGGAAGGGCCGGTGTCAGTGCTGGCCTAACTGGTTGGACCCCTGGGCTCCTGGGGACCTCCTGGGAGGTTGACAGCTGTCCAGCTCTGAAATGAGCTGCACCTTGGTTTCAGACCACTAGGACTGGAGAATAGCTTTAAAGTCCGTTGGGGTCTGAGGAGGAGGCTGTGGGGGCTGGTAGGCTGGTGTATACCTAAGGCAAACCCTGGCGTACGATAATGAGACATCGGGTACCCTGGCGAAGGGTAGGCAGGCGCATACCCTGGTACGTAAAACCCTTACGGGGGGTAGCCCAAAGAGTTATGTGTGTGGAAATGAGGTGTCAGGTACCCCGACGGCGGGAACCCTGACAGAGGGTAACCCAACGGACGGCCCTGATGGGAGAACCCTATGGACCTCCCAAGCCTGGGCCTGAGGGGCCCAAAAGAACCGGGTCTGACGTTAGGCTGGCAGGTGGCACACATGGTGGAGGCAGGGGAGTCCCTGACAGGGGAGTATATGACTGGGTTCCGTTAGGATTGCCAGAGGCTCCAGACCCCAGGTCTGGAGGCGAACTGGGCAGTAAACTGCCTCCCGCTCTCTCATCCTCTGACCCTTTGTGAATAGGGTGGGCAGAGGAACCACTTCCAGTGGTGAGGAGGGGGGAGATCCATATGGGAGAACCCTCCAGGGAAGCTGAGAAAGGTCAAAGCAACTGGGATTCGTTGGGGCTCTCCGGGCGACCCAAACACCAGTTCGGTGAGCTGACACGTAGAGCCAACGCCAGACTTATCAGCCATAATGACTGTAACGGACGTCGGACAAGCTGACGCCCGACTTATCAGTTGAAGCTGGGCGGGCTCCAGAATCTCCAGAGCCAGACAGGACAGCCTGGGCTAGGCGGTCATCGGGAGGCCCAATGAGCGACTTATCAGCCCTTTTCGGCATGACAGACCCAACAGAAGAAATGGTTCTAAACGTGGCCGAGCTTTCAGCTGAGGGGCCCGAAGGTCACTAAAATTAGTGGTGGTGGTGGGATGCCTGAGGATTGCTCCTTAGGCGGGGCAGGCTGGGCCGTGGCAGCTGACTTCCTGGAGGTGCTTTTCTACCAATAAATTCTATGTTTCTAGATGGACTGCCGAATAAGAACTTTGCAAAGCTCTGAGACGCACTGGGTGTTAACAGAATTTCCCATAAGTGACCCCCGTTGCAGACGACAGCAACTGAGGACTCTGGGAAGCCACCACGGTGTCTCTAATTACAAAATATTGGGGTAGGGGAATGGTAGAATTTACAAGAATGCAGCAAGTAGTCATTTTTATTGTGCACTGAAAGTGTGAATCGAGGACAGACCCACACATACGGTATGGGGTTTAGTGAGAGATGTTCCCCTTTAAGGAGAATTATCTTGGTACATAGTATTTTTTATTTTTTTTTTTAATTCATGTTCATTGGTTAACTTGGGTACATACTACATCATATATCACTTTACGGCCTTCAGAAAGTCAGCGGTCTACACAACAAAAGGTTAATTAATTTACTAGTCATTGACAGGTACAGAGTTCTTTTGATACCCATAGCTGATTTTAC
Organism: Neoceratodus forsteri; assembly: GCA_016271365.2. Lineage (NCBI taxonomy): Eukaryota > Metazoa > Chordata > Ceratodontiformes > Ceratodontidae > Neoceratodus > Neoceratodus forsteri. The sequence continues at coordinate 639,865,753 of CM028132.1, read as the reverse complement.
AGATTATTGTTCTTATTTTATTTACCCTGCACTTTGGCAGTTACTATTCATCTAGGTAACCACCGCACTGCAGGTTTTAAGCTCAATATTCAGAAGTACTGTACATGAAATGTGATGAATGAGCTTACTGTCTTATAGCAATAACAAGCAGTTTGTAACTCTGCTAACTATTAAATACATTGTGTAGAGGAAGACAAACAAACAAGCACACAATAAAATAAACCATGAACAGATTATGTTTGGCTACATATATCATGTTGGTTTTGTGAAACATTTCTGATAAGGGCGGTTCTAACAGATAATTACATTTGTTAGAGACAAATTTCATAACAAACCACTACTGGTTAACAGAGGACCAAGCAGAAGTTAAAATTAAACCACAGATACCAAACATCTTTGCCTTGAAATGAAAGTATTTAACCGGGATAATTCACCCATAGAGATACAGTACACACCGCTTATAACTGAAGCATTGGTGATAAGTACTTTTGTCCGTTATAGGCAGTGTCTGTAACAGCAGAGAACTGTATTAGACTTTGGGGTGGTTTTTTGTTTGTTTTTTGTTGCAAGTGTTCATAGTGTCTTTGCTCCGTGTTAGGTGGTAATGGCAGGATGGGATGGTGCAGACTTGCTTGTGTAACAAACACATTTAACTTTGTATTTTTTTTTTTAAATGAGTCGGTTGTAGTTTGCTTTGTTTGTACTGTGCAGTATTCCTTCCACATCTTCTCAGTGTCTGACAATGTCACCCAGTCAGGCATGATGTCAGGACACTGTTCCATTATGCGTCTCAGAGTCAAGAGGGCATTTCTTACATCTGCGGCAGTCACCCTGGTTGCAGTCCATCTGAAGAGTCACTGGACATTTCCTCCTCCATATCTTTGCCCTCAGTTGCTGCTGCTGACATTGCTCTCACAATCTTGGCGATGTCACTGGCGACACAGGTCCCCCTCCTCTCATTCACCCAGGCAGCACATGGCATCAAATTCTCTTCTGTAAGCCCAGAAGGAGGGATCACCGATCTTCTGTATCATCCAACATAACAGCTGCAGCATTCTCATGCACAAAGCCACCCTTTCAGAACAGTTACAGATAGTGTCCTGACTCACACTATCCCATGCCTATTTCATTAGATGCAGAGTGTCTAACAGACTAATCTTTTCCCGTAGGCAGCAGCAGTATGTTCTCCTGCTCAGTCAAGGGCTTCAGGACTCTCATGCACATGGAATGAACACAGTGTCTTTTAAAAGTCATTATGACACTCGTATATCTAGCGGCTATATTATGTATCTTGATTTGGGAGGGAGGAAGATGGATGGCCACTGAAATTGTCTATAATGAGGGCAAATCTTTCTAGAACATAGTTTTTTATCCCACTCCTTCAGTCATGCAGTGAAGATGTCACCAGTCAACCACTTAGTCCTGTTGTTCTGTAAACAACATGAAGGAGGTGTATGCCCCTGAAACACTGTGGCTGTGCTGATTTCCCACCATCAGAAGGTCCTTCTTCTCCTTTCCACTCATGTTACAACAGCATATAATAGAGGCTTTTCTTTGGCATGCTTCATACCACTGACACCTTTGCTCTGAAGTTCAGAGTGCTGTACCTAATGCAGTAAAAACACGCCTGTTTCATCTGGCGTTAAAAATGTAATTCAGCTCCATAACCCTGCAGCATCCAGGAAGCACATCAGTGACCCACTTCTGTGCACTGTCATGATCAGCACTTAGCTTCTCCACGGTTCAGTTTAAACCCGATGCTGTGTCTCAACTTCCATCCTTGTAGTCAACCTTCAGTTGGGCAGAAGTCAGGCTTTCCGAAAGCGATAGCAAGCTCTTGTGCTTTCTGTGTTAGCAAAGGTACCGAAAGCATTGCCTCCCTTCCTTGTGCATTGGCAAGCCAACGCAGTAAAGCCTCTTCAACATCGCTGTCCTTTCCTTCTCTCTTCCTTTTGCATTGGGGATTCTGATTACTGTACTACTCAGTGAGGATATCCTCCCTTGCCTGAATCAGATTCCCCAGAGTAGACGTTGCTAGCCTGTAATGAAGTGCCATGTCACAGACACTCATTTTTGGTAGCAAATCTATTTCTATGGCTTCCAGCTTTTCTTTTTTTTTTTTGTTAAGTGAGAGGGTGATTCACTTTGTGCCCGTATGGACTTCTTGTTGCCATCTCTACCAGTTGCAAGGAACAGCTGACTGCCTTATGTCAATCAGCCTTTTGAAGAGAGTGCACAACCTCCGATTGGCTGACTGTCATCTGTATCACCTCCAACTGGATGACTGGTATTTGACTTGGTTACTGTAGTGATGTCACGATACATCGGCAAACATGGAAGTACAGTACTGAATGAGAAAAATGTTGGAAGTTTTAGGAAGGACAGTCATGCATTTATTAATGAAAGATACTAAACTCAGCTAAATTCAGCAACATATGCTGTTCCATGCCTGTAGTACACTTGGTTGTAACTTAAGAGTTACACGGAGTGGAGAACTCAGCTGTCTGCTATTGCCAGAGCTGCAAGTACACAATACAGCATATTTTTAACATTATGGGCACAGGAAATGACATCTGGAAAAGGAAGAATGTCTGCAGAAACCGACTGGACAATCGGTGTCTGTACTAAGTGGTGACTACCGTATGTGTATGTGTGTATATATATATATAGATATACATATATACACCTTAGTTGCAAGAGGGTCAGAGCAAGTTAGCAGCAGGTACCAGATCTAAAAGCTCTAGTCCTGCAACATGAACTACACCTTCAGTAGCACTGAGCCACCTACTATGCCCTGTACGCACTACAGAACTGTTTCTGAAACCCGTTTTTAAAACCAGTTTAGCCAAACCATATCAGTGCATCCACACTATTCAGCAACCATTTTTGATAACGGTTTAGTGTATCCACACTGCTGGTGTTTAACTTCTCTCAGTAGCTACTTCATGTTAATTCAGCACAGAGAACTGTGCTTGCCTATACACACTGCAGCTACAAAGGTTTTAGTTAAACTGTTGCAGCTTAAAAGTTTTACTCCTATTCAGACATGTCAGTAAAACATGCTAGCTCACGTTTTTAAAACGGTTTTAAGACTTGATATTTAGTAGGGTTTAAAACGTTTTCTTAAACGTTTTAAGGGGCTTGCAGTCTGGATGCAAACAGTGCAAGGGTGACTGAAAATGTTTTAAGATCCACAATGTGTACAGGCCATAGAGTCCTAATTTTTTTACTGTGTGTGTTCCTTTTCAAAATGCCACCTAATGTTAAGTAAAGCATCTGGCAAAGACCTTTTGTGAAGTATACCGACTGGGACGAATGTAGTTGTCACTTCAGAGGGGAGACTAACCATCATTTTTTTGTACAGTTCTCTTCATTCTCCTACTATGGAACTTGCAGCAGTCCTTTACCTATTATCCACCATCACCTCTCTGAAGAGGTCTTGACTCAGACTCTTCATGTCCCCTCAGCTCCCAATTTCTTGTGGGAGATCTGCTAGACTCAGTGGGAAATGAACAATTGCTTCTGTCCAATGTTAGCAGGCTGCTTTTGCAAATTTGGTGTGCAAGTATTGGCTTTTGTTTAATGTAAAATAAAGTGTAACAAGAGATCTTCAGAAGAAAAATTACTCACCTGTAGTAATGTTGTTTCTTCTGAAGGATCCTCATATGTTTAACAACTGCAATCAGTCCCTGGATTGAGCTATACTGGAGTATAGAATTTTATGTAAATTAGGGATCTTTTTTTTTTTTTTATATATATACTTTCTTTTTATGCCCCCTTCTCACCCTGGTGCTTCCTCACCTTCAGGAGTCTCCTACGGCCTTGTGCGTCCCTGCTCGTCTGTCGGCATCAGATGCAGTCATCCCCCCACGCTGCCTTGGTTTGACCCCCAGGCAGGTACGAAGCGGGGTTCCCCTTTCCACCGCCCTGAGCAACTGAGTTTCGCCGGGGATCCGTCATCCATGCCGGCAGGGGCCCTGGGATCGGGGCCTGAAGCTCCGTCTACAGGGAGCACCGGAGGGTATTTTCCTTTTTCCGCCCATCCCCATAGGACGTCTGCACCCTAGGAGCGATGCACATCACAGCGTGCTAATGCTCCGGCTCCCGGCGGACGTCCTCCTTCCCTGCTACATGCAGTCCTCGCTGCACCACCACCCGTGGTCACCCAGGTGGTGGTATCGCAGCAGGACTCGCATCCCACCCCACCCGGAGGAGAAGAGCAGTCTCTGGCGCCGATCTCCTCCCCCGCCCCCCCTCCAGTTCCCAGAGTCCGTTCTCAACCCAGATCGTTGGCGCCATGAAGGTAACTTACTCACCATGGCTGGCAAAATTAGGGAATCTTAAATGAAATTCAAAACTCTGCTGAGTGGTCATGCTCACCTCTGCCCTCTAATGGCAGATTTTGGGGTTTTATTTTTTGGGGTATAATTTAGGTTGTGTTAAATTAGTAGCTTGGTAATTTTAGCTATTTAGTTGAATTGAACCTCATAAGGGATTGATTTTTAGGCATACGATATTTTATTTTTAAATTGCTTAGTTCTGAGTGCTGGGAGGTTGTGGATTTATGTGATGTGTTTGCCTGTTACCCCACCCCCAGTCGTGGCGCTACTCAGTTTCGTTCCTCCACTCCTCCGCTTTTTCCATACCCCTCCAGTTTTTCTATCTACCAACGCTGTCGGGCTCCCCAGGTATTGCCTGTGGGTGGTGAGGTGAACAGTGAGGTGAGTGGAGCGGGCGCCTCATTAGGGTGATTAAGCCCAAGAGACGCCCTGGGGTGAACTGGAGCTTGGAGCTGACCACCTTGTTTGGTCCCCATACCCAAGGCACCATCATTAGTGATGGGCAGGTAGTCAGGGCAGCCCAGGAGCTTTGTCCAACCCGGCGACGCAGCAATGCCAGATCTGTCCAGAACAAGACTGTTGTGATTTCAGATCTTGTTGGCTCGACAGATCTGGCTTGCATCACCAAGACCTGGCTGGATGATAATGCGGGACCAATATTGAGGCAGCAATTCCAGCCGGGTATACAGTGATACATCGATCGAGGTTGGACCGCTGGGGTTGCGTGTCTGTTTTAAGACCGAATTGGCACTCACTAGTGTTCCAGTTGAGGAGGCCATCTCTTTTGAATGTGCTGTTGTAGCAGGTGGTTATCGTAATTGTTCTCATCTACCATCCACCTGGAGATGAGAAGTACCTTAAGGAAGTAGCAGACTTCGCTGGTCGACATGGTTTTTTGAGTCTCCCATGCTGATGGTCCTGGGTGACTTTAATGCATGGATCGATTTACGAACTCTTAATTTGGACAACACTTCCTCCAGTTAATGGATTCACTGGCCTAAACAGGTGGTTACCACTGCTACACACAAAGGTGGTCACTCTCTTAATTTGGTCTTCTCCTGGGGATCGAGGCTTCTGACTTGGGGTAGAACCAGTTGGTTGGTCAGATCACTACACTGTGAGATTCAATTTTGCATCCCACCTTCTAGGCCGACCCTGTGGAGATGGCCAAGTACCGCCCTTTGTGGAATATTTCTTCCAATGGCCTTGCAGCGGTTCTTGACCTATCACAATTTCCTGTGTATTGCAGTGATCCAGAGGCATTGGTTGTGGCCTATAATACTGCCATCACCTCTGCCCTGGATTCCATTGCTCCAGTTTGTGTGCGTCCTCGCTCCCTTTGACCTCGGGCTCCATGGTTTGATAGGGCCTTGAGGTAGCTGCGGCGACTTGGACGCAGGTTAGAACATTGTTGGCAGAAATCTGGCCTGGATGCCGACCACCTTAGACTGTTAGAACATTACCAATTCTATCAGTCAGAAATCTCTCGTAAGAAGGCAGCGTTCCTGTCCGGGGAAATTTCTGCCGCCTAGAACCGACTAGCTCAGCTGTTCAGAACTGTGGACAGATTATGCAACCCAACCTGTCTACAGCTCCGTAGAGCGTTTTCACAATTACAGTGTGATGAGCTTGCTCAGTTCTTTGCTGATAAGGTGGCTGACATTAGGTCAGAGATCCGTTTGACACATTCTATGTGGGTTGCTATTGGTCAGAACCTGGTCACCACCCCTTCGTTTTCCTGGAGTACCTTCGACTGCCTGGAAATCGTAGATGTTATGTGGATTGTCCAAGGGTTGCGCCCTACCTGCTGTAGTTTAGATCCAGGCCCTACTTCCCTAATTTTAGGGTGGGGAGTCCATTTTCTGGTTTTAGCACAGATAGTCTGGTGTTCCCTTGACTCGGTGAGTATCCCTGTTCCTTGAAAGAGGCAGTGGTGACACCCTTGTTGAAGACAGCATCTTTGGACCCAGACTGTCTTGCCAACTACAGGCCTATCTCGAACCTCCCCTTTGTGGGGAAGGTGATCGAGAAAGTAGTGTCGGCCCAGCTGGAGAACCATTTGACCATCCACAGCATCTACGAACCTCTCCAATCAGGTTTTCAAAAGAGGCACAGTACCGAGACTGCGCTGGTTCGGGTGCTCAATGATCTCCTGATGGCGAGAGACCAGACAAAATGGTCCATTTTGGTACTATTAGATCTGCCATCAGCATTTGACACCGTTGACCATGGGGTCCTACTTGAGCGCCTGAGATGTATTTGTGGGCTCTCTGGGATTGTTCTCAGATGGTTCACTTCATACCTCACCGGAAGAACCCAGAGGGTGGTGTCAAGGTTTTTTTCTTCTGAGCCCATCTCCCTACTTTGTGGGGTTCCTCAGGGCTCTATATTGTCCCCCATGTTGTTTGCGGTGTACATGCTTCCCCTTGGAGACATTGTGAGACGGAATGGGCTGAAGTTTCATTGTTATGCCGATGATACCCAGTTATACCTATCCTTTGCACCCGACCTGGAAGGAGCAATCTCGGTATTTAACAGCTGCCTAAATGAAATCCAGGACTGGATGAGGTCCAGCTGGCTGAAGTTGAACTCTGGAAAGACGGAGGTGTTGGTATTGGATCCAGATCGCGGATAGGGGACTCAGTGCATCCCATCTGGATTGTTTTTGGGTTGCTTGAGCTACAGGTCTCTGAATGGGTGCTAGACCTGGGGTGACATTAGATGCGGGTCTGACTCTTCAGTCCCAGGTGTCAGCGTGGTTAAGTCATCCTTTACCATCTAAGAAACATCGCTAGGATCAAGCACCTTGTTCAGTCCGGTGATCTGCCAACTCTGATTCATGCCTTTGTGACCTCGTGCCTAGACCACTGCAACTCGCTTTACTTTGGGCTTCTGGGGTTGATATCTGCCGCTTGCAGCTGGTGCAGAATTCCGCAGCTCGGGTGTTGTTGGGTACCTCTAGATCTTCCCATATTACACCAGTGCTGCGGGAACTGCACTGGCTGCCAGTTCAGTGGCGGATCACCTTCAAAGTCGGATTATTGACTTTTAAAGCCCTGCACGATCTGGGCCCTGATTACCTGAAAGAACTCCTGATTCCTTATCGACCTGTGAGATCGCTCTGCTCAGCCGACAAGGGGTTGCTAGAGATTCCAAGGGTGATGTTAAATCTCGTGAGGCCTATGATTTTATGTTTGCAGCCCCTTCCCTTTGGAATTCTCCACCCCCTCGGACCAGGGAGTGCACAACTGTGGGGAGTTTTAAACAGGCTTTGAAATCCTTCCTGTGGGAAAAGGCTTATGGTTTTACTGTTCATTGATTTGTTTTTGTCTGTTTTTATAATATTGATTTCTGTATTTTTATCTTATTTATTTTATTGGAATGTGACTTGATATTTGAAAGGCGCAAAATAAATAAAAATATTATTATTTATTATTATTGATTTCTCAAGCTGTGATGAGCAGTGGCCACTAAAGCTAGCTAAATGACTATCAAGAGCCCGAGCAAGATGGCTGCCCATTGCTAGAGCTCTATAACTACTCGATTGAACTTTACATTATAAAATTTATTTTTTGTTGAAATATTGGCACTATGACCACTATTAGCTGTGTCGGAATCCCTCAGCTACAAAATGGGAAACCCACGCAAGGATCAGCAACAGGGATCAGGAGCAAGATCCAAGCAGGCTACGATGACCCCAGCCATGAGATCAACACAGGCCCACATCAAGGATACACCCAGGAAATCGGGTGAAGAAACTTTACAATCAGTCTGAAGCTTACCCACCTCATTAAGTCAGTCACAACACTATTGGTTAAATTCGATGGACTTTCTAATTGTGTGTCCAACCTGGAATCTAATGCTGAAACCATGCAGACAACACATGTGGAGATGGCCAAGCGGGCAGAGGAGGCAATGGGAGCGGCTTCTACTCTTGTAAAGGAGAGCGCTCACTGGAACTTTCGTCTGGAGATCCTGAAGAACCAGGTACGGGCTCCAAATATCAGAATCTTGGGGATGACTAAAGGATGCGAAGGTGACCACCTTCTATTGTTCCTCAGGGACTGGTTCAGACAGCAAATGGGTGATGAGGCAGCAGCAAGGCCCAATACTTCAAAAGGCCTCTAGAGTAACCCAGCGTGGTAGTCAGGATAATCCTGAAGAGCCTAGGACAACTGTAATAGTCACGAATGGTGCAGGCACCCACGATTACCTTCTCTCCTTGGAACACCGAAAGAGACCTCTTCGAGATGGCCAAAATGTCCGGCTATTTCCCAACATCAGCTACATGACCCGACAGAAGAGAAAACGGTTCAACGGCATTCGAGCTATGTTATGGGAGGCTTCTATATCCCATGGCAATATTTTTCTGGCCCAACTATGCATAGTGGAGGGAAGATCTATATATTTGCTGACCCTAAGGACGCCATGAAATGGAGCCAGACGCATGCAGCTTCCAGGGTCCGTGCTGTGGTGACCACTGATGCCTCATCGGATGAGGAGGACGCTTCAGCAATTCAGGACTTTATAGGGTGCTATTTTGTCTGGTAGGTCACTAGTTTTGCCCAGGTAAGACTGTTCTGTATTTAATAACTGAGAACACACTTAGCTCGCTTTTGACTCCTGGGCCAGACCCACCAGACGAAAGAATATGGGCCTGTACTATATAGAGCGTGACAACACTTTAAATCTGCTATAATTCCTTCTCATCTAATAATCTAAATTGGCCATTATAGGCTTTCAACCGGACCTGTGGGGAATAGTCCCCTTTTGTGAGTTATTTTATTAGAGATTTGCTTAACCTGCACAGTTCTTAACCATAAGTTATTACGTTATCCCTAAATACTGCCATACTTAACCCTTGCAGCATCACGGACTGACATATCAGTCCAAAATTTCCATACGTTCTAATTCTGTCGGGCGCCTAAGGGTTAAGTGTGTGTTTTTTTATGTTGTCTTGTGTGCGCAGCGCAGACAACATATTGGGGTTGCTTGAAGTGGAAGAGCGGAGGAGCGGTTGTGTTGTGGCCAGTGGTGCCAATGCTTTTTCGGGCTTGGCTGTGTGGCATGAATGAGACTGCATGCTGTCGACAGCAGCTGCAAAGCGTGCAACCAACTTGAAATGTTTTAGCCACTGCAATGAGGGAGTTCCACCTCATTGCAGGACATGCCTTCCCTGGTGTAACATTTCAATGAGACATGGTGGCGGCTGTGCTGTCCGCCTCTCACAGTCCCAGGAAAGCCGGCGTTGGGGTGCCCAATCCCCTGTCGGCATCATCATGCCCCCTCCCCAGTTCATTTGCCGGCCAGGGGCCCAATCCCGTTGCCATCTGTCCGTGCCCAGCTGTTTGCCATGGGGGTGCCCAATCCTCGGGATCTCACCCTCCTGCCAAACACCCTTTTATTTGCTGATGGGGTGCCCAATCCTAATCAGCTCCAGTCCCTCCCACCCCAAAACACGCAGGTGGCATGCTGGGAGCCCACCCTAGCACGCCAAATGTACCTGTCAAAAGAAGAAAACTTCCCGCAATGTTTATTTTATTTTTTAACCTGTAAAGAAGAAAATGGTCCCTCGCTGTCTGCGGCCCCCTCCTCCAACCCATGCCCACCCACTGCGTAGCCCACCTCCCAACACCCCTTCACCTCATACTTACCTCTGGAGCCCAGCGCGATGATCTTCAGTGGACCGGGAACACGTCTGCACTCTTCAAAGCCGACCGTGAACTGAAGAAATGCCAGTAAGCTGTATAATGGCATAAATAGGATTTTTTCAACTTTGGTGCATATCTCGGGCATTTTGGGGAATTTTGGCACCACATTTTCAAATGAATGGAGACACCTCTGGATGCTGCCACAGAGGCAGAGATGCCTCTCGTAAAATGGGCCCTGAGCCCTTCTGGCGGAAGCTTGCCAGCTTTGTTATAACAGAACTGAATACAGGCTACTATTCAGTGAGAAATGGTCCTCCTGGATGCTGGTTTAACTTGGCCTGCCTCACCACAGGTGACAAATAACAAGAGTCTGTGGACCTGACATACTTTGTGTGGTCCAAATAGTACCCCCAGAACTCTCTTTAACATCCACACTGTTGAACTTCTGTTCCCCTGGGTGAAAAGCTCTGTAAAACACTATAAGTGTTCAGCTGGTTCTGATGAAATTCAGACACCACCATGGGGAGGAATTTTGTACTAGTCCTCAGTTCTACCTTGTCTCTGTGTATTATGGTATAGTTGAGATCTATACAAAGGGCTTGGAGTTTGCTCACCCAAGGTAAGTGTCACCAGGAAAACTGTTTTCCAGGTGACATATTTCAGAGCAGCAGTTGCACAGGCTTGAATAGAGCCTCTACCAACTGTGCAATACACAGATGCAGGTCCCATGGAGGGACTGGGTCCCTATAAGGAGGGTTCAGGTGAATTAGACCCTTAAAGAACCTCTTAAAAATAGCATTTGAGGCTAGAGATCTATCCTTGCCAGCTGAAACATATGCTGACACTGCTGCCAAATGCACCTTCCGGGTTGAATGCCGGAGGCCCAGGGACTGCATGTGGACCAAACAGTCCAAAACAATAGACAAGCTCACCTGAAGGGGGCTGAACTGCTTGGATGAACACCACAAGGAAAATCTTTTCCACTTGGAAGCATAGGTTTTCCTAGTTGATGACTTCCCGGAAACCTTGAGCACATGTAAGACCTCTTCTGAGAGGTTTAGTCCACAGAAACTCAGAAAAAGTAAATATTTGTTCGTGCAATATTTCAATGTGGTGAAAGGAATGTTATTTTTTTTATTCTTTCCTTGTTTTAAAATTGTATAATTTTATGTTTTGGATCTGCTATATGTAAATGTTTATCTTTTTATGCTGTATAGAACTTCAACCTGTACCTTTGTGCCTGGTTCCAATATTAAGTAATAAAGTATTAACAGAACTCTAGCTCTTAAGTACAATGCTTTGAGGTGCAGGGTTCTTAGTTCTGGTAATGTTATCCTGCCCTGAGACAGAGTCAGCAGATTGTGACTCTGGGGAAAGAGGACTGGAAGTCTGAAAGAGAGGGACAGGAGTAGGGAGTAGCATGCCTGCCTGGCCCAGTCTGGTGCATTTAGAGTATAGTTGCTGGCTCCCTCCTGAGTTTCAGTAGCACTCTCAGCAGAAGTGGAAAGGAGGAATGTATAAAGAAATGTCCACGTCTTTGAGGGGACTACAGCATCGTCTGGGACAGTTCCTACTGAGGGAGACCTGCAACAAAAGTTTGGGAGCTGGTAGTTTTCCCAGGGTGCAAACAAATCCACCTCTAGTGTGCCCACCTTCTGAACACTGCAGCTAGCACTTGCCTGTTCAGTGCCCACTGTGGTTTCCTTGACTGACTCTGCTTAGAGAGCTTGCCAGGACATTGTCCTTGCCTGGCACGTGAACTGCAGATAACTGTACTACAGAGAATAAGTCAGACTCAGATCTTCATTGCTTCTGTGCACAGTTTAGAAGATCTTGTTCCTCCTGCTTGTTGATATAGTACATAGTGGTGGTACTGTCTGTCCTGATATGGACTGAGAGGCCCTTGATGTGGGAGGAAAAGGCTTTCATTGCAAAGTACACTGTTCTGAGTTCCAGATTTATACGCTCCTTAAACTCCAGTGTGGTCCACACCCCGCTTACAGTTTGATTCTCTAGATGGCCTCCCCACCACATAAGGGAGGCATCTGTAAGTGAGCATCACTGTGGGAGACTGCTGGAGGATGGGAACTCCTTCTCGAAGATTTTCCTCCTCCTTCACCATTTCAGTGCACTTAACAGGCACTTCGATACTAGTACTAACTTTGATAGAGGGTCCCACCTTTGAGACCAGTGGGCCCCCTAAGTGGTACTGGAGATCTCTAATCTGAAATTTGACCCCTGGCACCACTGCTGTGGAAGAGGCTGTGTGTTCTACTAACTGCAGGAAGTCCCTGGCAGGTCTTGGCTGTCCTGTGTTAAAGGACTTTGACAGTTTCTTCAGACTGGCCACCCTCTCCCTGGGGGAGGAATGCCTTTGCATGAGGAGTATCTAGTTCTGCTCCTATAAAGTCCAACAGCTGTACAGGGTCTAGTTGAGACTTCTGGAGGTTTATCAGGAAACCCAACTCTTCCAGGGTATGTTGGGTGAAAGAGAAAAGCCTTGGCCTCTTGGTAGGACTATCCTGAAACCAACAAGTCGTCCAGTTGGGGAAGACCACACTACCCTTGCCTCCTCAAATGTGCTACCACTACCGCCAGGCACTTTGTGAAAACTCCGGAGCTGAGGAAAGGCCAAGGAAGGGCTATAAACTGGCAGTGGCAGTCACCTACTCTGAATTTAAGGTATTTTCTGTGAGAGGGCCTTACTGGCATGTGGAAGAAGGTGTCTTTCAGATCCAATGACCTGAGTCAGTGTCCTTACTGCAAGGATGGAATTACTGTTCCCAGTGTTAACACCATAAACTTTTCCTTTTAAATGTTTGTTCAGATATCTGAGATCTAAAATGAGTTGCCACTCCCCATTTTTCTTGTCGGTCAGGAAGTATCTGGAATATAGCCCCCTCCTGATTTGGGGAGGGAAAACTGCTTCCACTGCATTTGCTAGTAGCATCTTTTTTATCTCCCACTCTAGCAGGAGCTTTTCTGCTGGGGTATGAGGAGGAAAGGCTCTGTGATTCTGCAGCTTGTAAAATCTCTTGAACTGCAGAGAGACCCTGATTCATTATTTCCAAGACCCACCTGTCTGTGGTAATAACTTCCCATTCCTGAAAATAGTGAGTTAGTCTTCCTCCCACTGGCAATGGCTGGACAAACTGGGTGCACGTCAGGGGTTTTGTTTTGTCTGGGCCTTGGGAGCTGGAGTGACATCTCATGTCTGAGCCCCCTTCTGACCCTACGCCTCAAAAATCCCTCTGGCACAGATGAAAATTGCACTGATGTGGCAGCACCCCCATTATACCTCCCACTGGAAAACGATGGAACTACAATAAACCCGTGGTCTGCCCCTGCAGGCCATACTTCATAATAGACGTTTACAACAACTAACTAACAGGCAGCTCTCCACAGGAGTCAATACAGTTCTAGAGGGTTGGAGAAAGGGTACCAGTAAGGGAGGAACAGCACAGCACTTGTGGAAATACAGGTGGTGGGCCTGGGAGGAACATTTCACCCCAACTTCCCAAGACCACTGGTTTAGAGACCAAGCGTGTAAAGGCTTCCACTCACCATGGCAAATCATAAATGGAGATTCTCCCATTTCATTCGAGGCAGCTGTGCCCCTATTTGATTTAAAACCAAACGATAGATTTAAATACTATCAGATCAGTAACTGGGTTCATGGCAACCTAAACAATCCAAAAGTAATACGGGGACAACACCTGCACTCTCCACCCTTCGAAAAATATGGACATCCCCCACTGGGAGAGAAGCAATCACAGAATTATACACTAATTTTATACTGGATCAGGGCCACGATTCACTTAGTCTCAAAGCAAGATGGGAGGAGGAGGAGATTGGAGAAATAATAGAGACAGACAAACGGGAGAAGAGTTGGGGTTTAATATGGAACACTACTTCCTCCCCGATGTGAAGGGAATTTGTTTGGAAGGCCAGGAGTCGGTACTTTTTGGTCCCTAGAATTCAGGCCAAGTTTAAGGAAGGGGGTAACGCAAGTTGTTGGAGGGCATGCGGGGAGACCATGGCAATGCCCTACAATAAGGGCTTACTGGGAAATGATTCAAGAGCATATGAAGGCCATTTTTGGGGGAGAATAAGGGTTGAGCCCCATACATATGATATTAGGTGTTGAACCGGTTCATCTAAAAGGTAAAGATAGTTAATACCTTTGGTGCACCCTTTGAGCAGCAGCTTTAAAGGCACTCCAAAGCGGTGGCTACAGAGAGACAGCCCTACAGTAAAAGATTGGGTCAAAATAATCATAACAATACAAGAGATGGAGAGACTGACCTTGCAATTCAACATAGGCGGGAACAATTTGCAAATAGGTGGACCAGGTGGTAACTTTATGTTAACAACATAGAAGTAGAATGAAAATTACAGATCCTTCTTTTCCATGTGTAATAAAGAACAAGGTCATGAGACAAATTACGAGTTAAGGAATTAAATTATTGGACAAATAGCAGGAAAATGTGTTGCACTTCACTCCAGATTATCCCAATCATTAAAAAGAGGACTTTGGGTAGGGAAGAATCAAAGAGCTACCTAAAGGTATTTGGGATGGGAATTAGAGATAAAGTAATAGCTTGGAAAGGTTAATGCACAAACTTAAAGTATAGCAGAAAGTCATACATGAGCCGTTGTATCAGGAAGGTAATGGTATTACCCAGGGAAGGAGTGATGGCAATGGAAGGCAGCTATATAGTTTTTAAGTTAGAGTTCATAGTACAATGTTTAAGCTTCTTTTAGTTTTATTTTTTTAAATTAAGTAACATTTACAAAATGCTTCACTTACTAAAATGAGCAAAAATTTATAGACTGTAGCAATCTGTAATGTATGCATGTAAGATTATGGAAGTTGGTATAATGAAATGTAATAATGTTAAAATGTCGAAGCAACTTTAATTGCCAGTAAAATAAAGTATATATATAAAAAAAAACTCTGAAAGGCAGGAAGTAGTAGCCTTGTGCCCCCTCTTCTAATACCTCTGGAAGTGGAGGCCTTTTTCCTCTCAGTGCTGCAACTGTTTTTGTCAGGTACCTCCTGGGTCTGTGTAGTGGCTGCTTGTGTTTGTCTGTGTCTGTAGCTTAGTTTGTGTGGATTTACATGGTTTTCTGCTTGGGTAACTAAACCATTCTTGCTCACTACATCCGTGAAAGTCTCCTGGACTGGATTTCTGCAAAACATCATCACCAGGTGTCTGCATTTTCATTTAAAAAGCAACTTTTGGAATCTATCCCAAGCAAAACATAAGTCAATCAACCAAGTCTGACAAACTCAGTGACTCTGGGTCCTGCCTGAATCCAAATTTTGTCTGACCTTCTCCTAACAGATCTGTGCATGGGCTTTTCAGCAACCTTTTAATGACAAAGGAAGCATGCAAACAAAAGGATTTGACATCCTGCATATGTGCAGGCACAGTTCATCACCTTCAGGAATTTTAACACATTCTGTGACTCTGGACCTCAGCAGTTGATCATTTCTTTTTGGCTTTTGACTTAACCACCAGGTATCAACATTTTCAATTGAAATCAACTTTTAATGTACTTGTCTCTAAGGGCTATCCAACTACCAAAGCTGACTTTCATAAAACATCTAATACTGCTGCTACTTCTTATGTCAGGAACGTACACCCTAACCCTGGCCCTCCCCACAAGTTGGTGCCGAAGAACAAGTCAAGACTGGGACACTCTCCTTGGCAAGTATCAACATCTGTAGCATCCTCAATAAACTCAACTCCCTCACAGCCTGGACAGTACACCACAACCCTGATATTCTGTCTGTAATTGAGACTTGGCTTTCCCCAAGGATCCCGGACTCAACAATATCGATCCCAGAGTATACAGTCTTCAGGCAAGACAGGCTGTCCAAAGAGAGGCGGAGGCTGTGCCCTTTACCTAAAAGAATCTCTTAAGGGTCATGTTTTCAGTGTGCCTCTCCCTGAGAATGACATCCAGGTCCTTGCCATGAAGATACTGCTTGGAGCAAAACTAAAATCTGACAGTGGCATCAATCTATACCTCCCCAAGCTGACCAACCAAGGCCTAAACCCCATACTAGACTTCATACACTCATTTAATCAAAACATGAAAAATCCTGCTTGGTGACTTCAATGTGAACTGGTCCTCCCAGTGCGAACAAATATAAGGACACACTGACTGCTGCTAACTTCTTGCAAATGGTACAATCACCCACAAGGGTGAACTATATAACAGGTATTACCACCCTTCTGGACTGGTTCTCACGAACCACCGGATCACATCACAAAACAATAGTTCTCTCCGACAGTTTAGCGACCACTCCCAATCCTTTGCTCCTGGTCGAACAAATACACTAAGCCTCCTCCCCAAACTATTAACAGCAGGAGACTTATTCCTGGTCATCTTGGGTCTCTAAAAACCCTCCTACGAGACCATGATTGGTCTCTGATAGACACAGCCTCCAACATTGACACTGCTCTTGAATATTTTATCCACAGCTTTAACAACGCTTGTGATGTCCATGCCCCGTTCAAAAAACGCAAGATTAAAGGCTTCAATACCCCTTGTATTAACTGTGATCTTCTGGAAACACTGAGGTCCCGGGATCATCTTTGGCATCTGGCCAATTTGACTGGCACCCAGGCTAATACCCAGGCTTGCAAAGCAGCAAGAAATGCCTGTACTAGAGCAATCTGAAACAAAAAGACAAGATACTACAGGAGCGCACTCGCTAACTCATGGAAAGAAGGGAAGAAGATTTGAGCAAATCTTTCTGAAGTTACAGGGCATATCGCTCAAAAAAACAAGCCCCCTTTGAAGGCACATTGTCGAGGCACTCGGGGCTTCCACAGTGGTGCTTAATAAATCAACTACTTGGTTAAGATATACAGGTTACTCACTTGTAACAGGAGTTCTAGGAATGGTATATGTTGTTCATCCACACTGTCTGCAGGTATCCTTGCGCTTTAATTCTTGCGGAAGGTCTTCAAGCTGGCTCCTCCCACCACCCGGTGGTAAAACTCGGCTCCGCCCCATGATGCCAGATCTGGCCGCTGGAAGCTCAGGTTGCGTCCGTTTGAACCAGGAAATACCTGGACACGAACCCCGGGTCTGAAGGGGGGTCCTCCACCTCTGTGATCACCTCCTTTTGGAGGAGGAGAGCGATGTCGGCTCGGCGAGCCGCCAGTGAGGCTGCGGACCCCGAGGCCCCCCGAGGTGCGACGGCTCTGAAGGGCGGGGCCTGCTCGAATTCCAGAGGTAGGCCTTTTCCCACCACCTCCAGTACCCACCTGTCCGTGGTAACAGTGGACCAGGCGGAAAGGAAGTGTCTGAGCCGTCCCCCCACGGGGGGAACCAGGGGTGAGGTGACAGGGATGGGGGCGACACCCCTCAGCCCGTCACTGGGCAGGCTTGGAGGAGGGACCGGCCGAGGAACCTCCTGGGCCTTTACCTCCCTGCTTCCTGTTGGAGGAAGCCGACGGCCTGGGCTTGGGATACCAAGGTCGAGCCTGCTGGCCCTGACGTTGCTGGGCCGGGCGCGCCGTGGGCGCAGAAGGACGAAAGGGCTTAGGCTGTGGCTTGCGGCCTTTGTCCTTCTGGCGGAAGAGACCGAGTCAAGGTAGCATTGGACTTCTCGATCCTCTGCAGGTGACCTTCCACCCCAGGGCCGAAGAGGTCAGTCCCCAAAAAGGGAACATCCGCCAACTTGTGCTGGGTATCCGAAGTAAAGGTGGATATCCTCAGCCAAGCCCGACGATGCATGGCCACTGCGGCCGCCACAGACCTGGCACATGAGTCCCCGATGTCTAACGCAGTCTGGAGCTGCTGTTTAGCCACTGCCCTGCCCTGGTCCCGCACCTGCCTGACGGTAGTCTGCAGATCTGCGGGAAGATGAGGGACAACCTCATCCAGGGAGCTCAACAGGGCGTGAGAAAAATGTGCCATGAGGGCGGCCGAACTGGCCTGATGAAGGCCGAGAAGACGCAGCATAGACTTTAGCCCGGCATAATCAATTTCTTGGATTCCTTGTCGGGAGGTTTGTCCACATCCTGGCGTTCCCGCACGCCAGATAACGCTGTCGGTAACCAACCCCTCCGCCCGAGGGTGTTCAAAAACGGACAGGGAACGGTAGGGACTGCATACTTCCTGGCCAACCTGGCCGGCGCAGGGGCAGGAAGCAGGGCGCTGCCAAAGTTCAAGGCGGACCCACTATGGCCGGCCACGGAAAGGCCTCCGTGGGAGAATCCCCTCGGTCCAGAATCTCCGTGAGGGGATACCTGGCCCGTTTAGAAACGGGTTCGAGCTTCATCCCGGTGGACTCCGAGATGAGTCGAAGCAACCCTAAGAAGGACGAAGGGCTATCGTCCATTGACTGTCCTCCCGAGGACTCCAAGTCTATGCGCTTGGAGAAGAGGGAGGAACCATCATCGGACTCAGAAGAGTCCTCAAAGAGCTGCCTCGGCCCTGAGCCACCCTCCACCTGCCGAGGTTTATCGGGAGTGAGGGTGACCGACAGCCTATGGGGCAAACCCAAAGCCGACCGAGAATTTTTGGTCGGAGCCCCAACTAATGGCTGTGGGGGCGGAGGTTCCACCAGAATCGGTGGGGCAGCTGGAATTGGCCGAACAACCGGCCTGAGAACAGGCTCTCGACTACAGCAGGGGTTGTTTGGCTGCTCGGTGACAGCCACTTAATGGTCGGGGAAGATGACTGGGTGGCTTATTCCCAGTCAAAAGGAGCTGTTGCCACATAAGTTCCTGATACCTCTGGCGCAACTTGCATGAAGCCTCCCTACGTCGAGGAAGAGGCGGCGGCGCCGCTTGCGCAGTGCCGAGACCGCCTATGACGCGGGATCGGTTGGACCGCTGGTGGATGTCCGAGACCGAGAGTCTCGACTAGGCCGAGGAAGGCAAGGAGAAGTGTCGAATCGGCACTCCCTCGGCTCGGGACGATCACACGAAGGCTCCGGAACCCGGAGGCACAGGACGACCGACGGGATCCTCAACTCCCACCAGGGAACCCGGGAGAGTTCTCAGCTTCTCCAACCGACAACCTGTCCAGCGGTCGAGAAAAATCTCGACAGCGTCGGCCAGGAGTCTCGGCCAACTGGCTGACAGGGACACTGTAAGCCAGTGGCGAAGCTGAGGTCGACCGAAGTCGACTGTCGACAAGGGGAAGCGGATCTTTCCCGCTCCCAAGAGCATCGACGGAGAGTCTTACTTTTGCTCTTTTTGGACCTGGAAGAAGGTCCCGAACAAGTCGGACCCTCACCTTTGGTCGAGAGGGTCAGACAAAGCTCCTTAAAAGAAGCCGAGTAAGAGGCACCGAGAGAGAGCGGGACAAATGCCGCAGCGAGGTAGAAGCGGCCCGCGCCGCCTCCTCTTTGAGGGCGATCATCTGCTCAAGCTGATCCGCCGAGCCCACCGCCGCGGACACCGCCAATCGGGCCTCTTTAGATTTCACCGGTGGAATTCTTTTCTCGGGGCGCCCCAGTTGTAATCGGGCAGTACGGTCTTCAAGGACGTAGGCCGAAAAGGAAGAGCACAAGTCGCAGGCCTGCGGGTCGTGCTCAAGGCCCAGGCAGTAGACGCACGTGGAGTGCGGATCCGTCCTAGACATCTTCTGCCCGCAAGGGCACCTCCGAAATCCGGGAGTCGATTTGTCCATCGCAGCCGCGAGGAGAAGAAGACCGAAGTCTTTTTGCAAAAACTTTTCAATTTCGAACTTTTCGAAGAATTAGGAACCAGTCTTAAGCGCAACGCGTTAAGGAGGGAACCTGAGCTTCCAAGCGGTAAGGAAGATCTGGCGTCATGGGGCGGAGCCGAGAGTTTTACCACCCGGGTGGGTGGGAGGAGCCAGCTTGAAGACCTTCCGGCAAGATTTAAAGCGGCAAGGAACCTGCCAATAAGTGTGGATGAACAACATATCCATGTCCCTAGAAATTTTATTTTACCTATTATCAGCTGAGCGTATATTTACAAACATATTCAGGGTACAAATCGCTTTTAATTCTTATGTAGGTAGAATGTACCAAATTCATTTACTAATAAAATCTAACAAATTGGTCTATATATTATTAATCTATCTGTACATTAACATAAAAAGCAAATTATTATGTACCCTTATTTGCCGTTTTCCATATCCATTGTACATTTTCAAAAGTCTGAGCTGTTTTAAAATGTGAGTCATATCTGAAAATTAGTAGTACTTGTTTCTATTCCATTTTGGGGAGTTTTGATTTACATTATCAGTCTTCCAATATTTAAATATGATAGAAACATAGAATTTGACGACAGATAAGGACAGCTTGGCCCACCCAGTCTGCCCATTTCCCTACCTAATGGATAAGCTACAGATCCTAGTTAACCAACAGCCTACTTCCTCCTACCCCCCACTAGAATTGCCTTATATTTGTCCCATGCATTCTTGAATCCCCCAGTTTTTGACTCCACAACCTCCTCAGGAAGGCCGTTCCATGTATCCACAACCCTCTCTGTGAAAAAATACTTCCTCAGATTACCTCTGAGCCATCCCCCCTCTATCTTCAAATTGTGCCCCCTTGTTCTTGCACATCTCTTTTTCTGAAAGATGCTACACTCCTGGACTTTGTTGATTCCCTTGAGGTACTTGAAAGTTTCTATCATGTCCCCCTTCCTCAGGTATAAATATTAAGCTACTTTAGTCTCTCTTTATAAGCTTCAGGTGCAGACCCTGCACCATTTTAGTTGCCCTCCTGGACTGCCTCCATCCTGTCTACGTCCTCGTGCAGATGGGTTCACCAAAACGGCATGCAGTACTCCAGATGGGGTCTCGCCAACTGTCTGTACAGAGGGATAACAACTTCCTGTTTTCTACTGGTGATACCTCTCCCTATGCATCCCAGTATCCCCCCAGCCCTCCTTACTGTCTTCTCACATTGCTTGCCCACCTTTTGGTCATCTGATATGACTACCCTCAGATCCTTTTCTATTTTTGTTGTTAGTATCTCACCCCCCATTGTGTACTCTTCCCCTGGGTTTTTGTTTCCCAGGTGCATTATTTTGCACTTCTTTGCACTGAATCTAAGCTGCCATACATTTAACCATTCCTCCAACCTTGCCAAGTCCCTTCTCATCCTTTCCACCCTACCTTGTGTATCAATCCTGTTGCAGATCTTTGAGTCATCTGCAAAGAGACATACTTTCCCTTCCAATCCCTCTGCAATGTCACTTATAAAGCTATTAAAGAGGACCGGTCCCGGTACTGAACCCTGTGGTACCCCGCTAGTAACCCCCCTTTCTTCAGAGTGGATTCTGGTTACTATTACCCGCTGCGTCCTGTTGTCTAGCCAATTTTTTACCCAGGCTATCACCCAGAGACCCACTCCCAGGCTGGCTAACTTGTATATTAATCTTTTGTGTGGGCCTATGTCAAATGCCTTGCTAAAGTCTAAGCAGGCCACATCCATAGCCCCTCCCTGGTCTACTACTTTGGTCACCCAGTCAAACAAATCTATTAGATTTGTCTGACAACCTTCCTGCTGTGAATCCATGCTGCCTTGGGTCCTGTGCCCCACTGGCTTCTAGGAACTCAACAATTCTTTTCTTCAGAAGTGATTCCATCATTTTCATGGCTATCATCTGCACTTATAATTATTCTTATTATCTTTTAGTTGTAATCTGATCCAAACCAACATCCATAAGAGTTTTGCATACCTGTTACTTCCAATCTTCCTAGATGTATTAAAGGAAATATTCCACCATTTCTTTATTGTTGCACCCAAATACTATACAGGGTTTTATTTAACTCTAAAAATTGATTAGTGTTTTGCTCATAAGTTCTAAAACATTGTGAAAATGCATAGCACTTGCCTCACTGTGTTTAACAAACGTAAGACTTCTAGAAAACCTATATAAATGCTTTCTGTACAGTTAGTATTGTCAATCAATTATTTAAAACCCTGCTGCAACATTCCAGCTTTAACTTCCTTGCACTTCCAGCATCATCTACTTTAGCCTTCATTTTCGTATGGCTAAAGAGACAAATCACCTCAGCACAAAGCACTGAGGCAAGTGTTACCCAAACAGGGCACTGGCAATAAAGCCAGGTTTACAAAGAATACAAAAATCCCATAATGCAAAGCATCATGGGATATATATATATATATATATATATATAGATATATATATATATCACGAATCAAATGAAAATTTAAGCGTGTTCTGCTTTAAGCAGGAATGTATGGTGTAAAAGGGCCTCTCGTATAATCTACAAAGGGGGAGACCAGAGGAGACAGACACGTGTTTCGGCCTATACAGGACTCATCGGAGTGCCTGATCTGTATCTCAGCTCAAGGGTTATGTGTGATTTTGTATTTATTGTAAACCTGGCTTTGTTGTCAATGCCCTTTTTGGGTAATCCTTGCCTCAGTGCTTATGTGCCGTGGTTCTTTGTCTTTTTAGCTTGGTTTCTTATTTTGGGCCGACCATGACCCAAACCCGCAAGATTACATTAGGGCTGGCTCATTTTCCCCTGGGATGAGATAAAGACGAGGCACGCTGATGAGTCCGGTGTAATATAAAATACATGTCTGTCTCTTCTGTTCTCACCCTTTGCAGATTGTATGAGAGGCCCTTTGACACCATAAATCTCTGCTTAAAGCAGAAGAGCCAAGATGTTCACGGTGACATATCTCCCATGACACACTGCATTATGGGGTTATGTGTGAGTTTGTATTACTTGTAAGTCAGGCTTTGTTGCCAATGCCACTTTTGAGTAACCCTTGCCTCAGTGCTTTTTTGCTGAGGTTTTTTGTCTTTTTAGCTTGCTTTGTTATTTTGGGTCCACCATGACCCAAACCTGTAAGACCATATAAGGGCTGGCTTGTATCCGCCTGGGGTCTGGTACAGATGAGGCATACTGATGAATCCAATGTAGGACAAAACATGCGTCTGAGTCTTCTGTTCTCATCCTTTGCAGATTGTAAGAGAGGCCCTTTGGCGCCATACATTCCTGCTTAAAGCAGAATGAGCCTAAACTATCATGGTGCTTTGCATGTATCCCATGATGCTTTGCATTATGTAAGTATGTGTGATTCTGTATTTATTTTGTCTAGCCTAGAAGGTGTACAGTATGCATTAGTAATTTTTACTTGTATAGATTTGCCCTTTGTTTTATAACTAATACAGAAAGTAAAATATTCATCCATTGTAAATCAATTATAGGGGTATCAAACTCCTTCTCCCAAAAGGCTCTTGTCTTACTGTATACTTTCAACCCTTTACAAATGATATTATTCTGTAATTGTGCAACACAACCTTTTTTCTCATTAACCAAGTCCTTACATATCTTGTATAAAGCAATTTGGTGCTCTCTCCCACATTTGACATCTTTTTCGAATGCACTCTGTAATTGCTTGAACTTATAAAGATCTTTGTAACTGAAATTACATTCTTTTGTACACACTTCCAATGATTTCCATTTATTATCTCTTAAGTAAATGCTTCCATCTTGCAATTATTCCTTTCTTTACCAGCTTATGAAACTACACGTTGGGTGTCTCCAAAGTTTATTAGATATAAATGTTCCCGTATAAATTCCTTTTTTGTTACACATTGCTGTGTGAGCGTTCCTAAATTGCTTAATATACTAGTACTATTCTTATAATCTATCGGGGAACACAGTGTTCCATTGCTATAACGTACCCCATTATGGTGAAAACTCAGCTATTACAAATGCAAGTTGTGGCTCCTGGGAGAAACCGCAATCTGTTCAGCTAGCCGTTCAGCGTGCTCACAGGAACTCACAACTTGAAGTTAAGCCACTCTTGGAGAACTGTCTCTTTAAGCAAGTTAAACTGTGAGGTTTGCTTTTTAGAAGTTACTTATAATTTGAATTCCTTTTAGAGTCTGTAATGCTTCACCTCCCCCTTAGAACTGCCAACTGCGCAAATTGCACTTCCACTTTACCAGCACCCGACACAAATCGTGGTTTGTTTGCAGCTGAGCTGGACCTACAAAATACTCCTCTAATCCACTAATTTCTAAGATATTTTTTATTTAAGCCTGTCAAGGAAGAGAAATAACTGCTTTACCCGACTGCTGTACATAGAAGCTGCTGTCAGATAAGGGCCTTCATCCCACCAAGTCTGTCCCATTACCTTTAACAACGGTGTTCTTTCATGCTCTTCTGGTAATAGGTTGTTCCCCTCCCCCGCCCACCTGCATGCCTCTATTCCTATCCCAAGCTTTCTTGAAACCTGTTATTTCTGCCTCCACCACCTCTACTGGCAGGCTGTTCCATTTGTCCACTACCCTCTCTGTGAAGAAGTACTTCCTCATGTTCCCCCTGAACCTCCCTTCCTCCAGTTTCATCTTCTGTCCCCTCATCCTTGATAATCTCCTTCTTCAAAAAAAAAAATTGTGTTCTACTGCACCTTAATCTTCCCTGTGAGGTATTTAAATGTTTCAATCATAGCCCCCAGACAGTACATATTTAATTCCTTCAGCCTATCCCTGTGGGGTTTGTGATGCAGTCACTGAACCATTTTGGTTGCCCTCTTCTGAACTGCATCTAGTCTATCAATGTCCTTACGTAGATGAGGCAGTCATAGTGAACAATTACGGCTAGTTGTGCAAGCAAACACGAAAGTTGTACAGTAACAGGCTTGCGGCTTAAGTGATGCCACTTAGTCACGACTCTTACGGTGCATGCCTGAGTTATAGACAGCAAAGAATAATGATTAATTACAAACAGTGATAATAGTGCAGCAACGTAGACATTGGAAATAATAAATAATAGTGCAAAGGATGTGGGGGTGCGGGTGTGCTAACAGATGACAGACACGTGTTTCGTCCTCACCCTTTGCAAACTGTGCGAGAGGCCTTTCGGCACCACGCAATTCTGCTTAAAGTTGAACCAGCATAACATTATGTGGTGATCTGCATATGCAGCCCATGATGCTTTGCATTGTGTGGGCATGGGTGATTTTGTATTTTCTTGAAACCTGGCTTCCCCAGCCAAATGCCCTTTGGGGTAACCCTTGCCTCAGTGTTTGCGCACAGAGGTTCTTTTTCTTTTAAATAGTTTTTTATTTTAATGGGTTCACCACAACATAAACCAGACAGACCGTCTTAGGGTAGCTGGTTCATTCCACTGGGGTGTCAAACAGACGAGGCATACTGATGAGTCCTGGTAGGACGAAACACGTGTCCATGTCATCTTTTAGCACCCTTTGCAAACTGTGTGAGAGGCCTTTCGGCACCATGCAATTCTGCTGAAAGTTGAACCAGCATAACATTATGTGGTGATCTGCATATGCAGTCCATGATGCTTTGTATTGTGTGGGCATGTGTGATTTTGAATTTTCTTGAAACTTGGCTTCCCCAGCCAAATGCCCTTTGGGGTAACCCTTGCCTCGGTGTTTGTGCACAGAGGTTCTTAGCCTTGTCTTACCCCTCTTCCTAGAATTATGTCCTCTGAAAGTGTATGTATCTACTTTTTGAAGATCTCTCCCCACTTTAGGAATCACGGATAAGTATACATTTTTAAAAGACAAAAGTACTATTCTGTTTTTGAATTTGTTGAAAGAGTTGCCAAAATATCTATAGAGTGAATATAATATTCTAGGGTAGAACCATCCTCTACAAGATACTTCCCTTTTTTTCCCAACTGTGTTATTACCTCTCTAATGTCCACTTTCTTCAATTTCAGTTGTTAACCTAGTTTTTTGCTCTTCTGTGAAAATTATTTCATTAATATATTTTGAATAATAATTTAGGTATGACTGTTGCGGAATGCATTCCGATATATATTACTTTCTGAAAAAACAAGTCATCTGCTATTTTATCATTCTCCAAGGATAAATTTCCATCCTCATCTAGAACTGCAACTATTTCTTTTATTTTTTCCCCTCCCTTGCTTGTAACCTTTTAGCTAGATTTTGACCTTGGATTTCGTTTCTAAGTGCCACTGTCTTGATGGTCTGTTTCAAGAATTTTTTTTTTTTTTTAATTTTCACAATCTTGTTTTTCTATATTCTTCCATTTCTTAGACGTAACACTAGTTATAGTATATGGATAGCCTTTGTCTATGGAAACCAGTGGCTTTCTAAATGTTGTTGTAGGGCAGTTCCAAGGTCAAAAAAGCTGTTGTACTATCGATGTGACATCAAAACGATAGTACAACAGCTTTTTAGCCTCATTCTCTCACCTGATTGGCTCATTCACTGAGGACCTACCAGAACAAAAAAAGAAAACATGGCAGCACGATTTACCGAGTGCCGAACAGTAGACGGTCCATTAAGTGACACCCATAGAACTGCAGACTGCTGTTTGTCAGAAAAGAAAATTACTTTTTTTTTTATTTTAAAATTAAACTGCTCAGCCACAGAAGAAGAAAACCAAAAGGAGGAGTTTGCTCAGACCGATATGGTCTGACTGTGAGGAGACGCAGCAAGCGGAAGCAGGAGAAGCCAGAGCGAGCGAGACAGGGAACGGCACCAGCAAAAAAGGTAAACATTCAAAAGGCCACTGGTTTCCATTTACAATAAAGGCTGTCCACATACTATATAAAACAGTGGATGATCGCCCAACCACAACAAGGCAGTTTCCCTGTCGGGAGTTGATGACATAAGTGAGACCTCTCAAGCTTTGCTCTCGAGGTCTCTATGATGTCATCAACTCCCTCAAGGGAAACACAGCCTTGTTGTGGATGGGCGATCATCCACTATTCTATATTTATAAGTTTTATTTCTATCGCGCTGGCTTTTTTTTTTTTTTTATTTCTATAAAATCTGATGAATCATGCCGTACTTCTTCCTCTTCTATAACAGCTCATAAATGAAGTCTTGCTTTATTTATATATTCTGGTCCTCAAACTTGAATCTTTTTTTTTTTTTAAATAAAAGCATTGATTACTCTAAATTTGTCTTCTGATTTAAGAAATGTTATCATAAGTGGTCTAGGTCCACCACCTTCTACAAATTTCCCAGTCCAATGATTATGGTCTATTTCTACTTGTTTACTTGCACCGCTTACCAGTATTGAAAAAGCTCTTCAGCAATTTGTAAAACTGTTGTATTTTTCCCCGGCTCTGCAGTACAATGAGCACTCGTGCTCTTACTCCCCAACCTATTCTCCCGATCTTCTAACTTTCTCTCGCAATTGTTTTGTTTCTTAATTTCTTTAAGTAAGGAGGTCAAGTTATCTTCCATATCAGATTGCCATGCCTCTAGCTCACTTAACCTGGCAGATCCTCTGGAAACTGCTTTCTCCAATGTTTCTATTTTACTTTCAAGTTATTGAATATTATCAGGTACCGATTTCAATTGGCCAATACTCTCCTGCATACAATTAGGCTATCGATAAGGACCACTGTGGAGGAGTCGATTTGTTACATTACAGTTTTATTTTCAATGCTCACTTCCTCTGAAAAGTCTCTGTTTAGGCTGTTCACCATCACCTGGGTTACATTATCAGTTTTATTTTCAATGCTCACTTCTTCTGAAAAGTCTCTGTTTAGGCTGTTCACCATCACCTGGGGTTACATTATCAGTTTTATTTTCAATGCTCACTTCTCCTGAAAAGTCTCTGTTTAGGCTGTTCACCATCACCTGGGGTTACATTATCAGTTTTATTTTCAATGCTCACTTCTTCTGAAAAGTCTCTGTTTAGGCTGTTCACCATCACCTGGGGTTACATTATCAGTTTTATTTTCAATGCTCACTTCTTCTGAAAAGTCTCTGTTTGGGCTGTTCACCATCACCTGGGGTTACATTATCAGTTTTATTTTCAATGCTCACTTCTCCTGAAAAGTCTCTGTTTGGGCTGTTCACCATCACCTGGGGTTACATTATCAGTTTTATTTTCAATGCTCACTTCTCCTGAAAAGTCTCTGTTTAGGCTGTTCACCATCACCTGGGGTTACATTATCAGTTTTATTTTCAATGCTCACTTCTCCTGAAAAGTCTCTGTTTGGGCTGTTCACCATCACCTGGGGTGTTGTTGTTTTTCTCCAATATTTCTAGGAGTTCTTCCTGTTCCCCTTAATCAACCTGTCAGCTTACTGTTCCATCCTGATGTTCTTTTATCTTCCGTTTCTCCTTTGCTCCTTTTCAGTGCCCGACTTCTCTAACTTCTCATAGAAACACAGAATTTGACGGCAGATAGGGACCGCTTGGCCCACCCAGTCTGCCCATTTCCCTACCTACTGGCTAAGCTGCAGATCCTAGTTAACCAGCAGCCTACTTCTTTCTACCCCCACCCCCTAGAATTGCCTTATGACTATCCCATGCATGCTTGAATTCCACCACTGATTTTGACTCCACAACCTCCTCCGGAAGGCCGTTCCATGCATCCACAACCCTCTCTGTGAAAAAATACTTCCTTAAATTACCTCTGAGCCGCCCCATCTTCAAATTGTGCCCTCTTGTTCTTGCACACCTCTTTTTTTGAAAGATGCTACCCTCTTGGACTTTGTTGATTCCCTTGAGGTACTTGAATGTTTCTATCATGTCCCCCCTCTCCCTCCTTTCCTCGAGGCTATACATATTAAGCTCCTTTCATCTCTCTTCATATGTCTTCCGGTGCAGACCCTGCACCATTTTAGTTGCCCTCCTCTGGACAGCTTCCATCCTGTCTATGTCTCTGCGGAGACTGGGTCTCCAGAACTGCACACAGTACTCCAGATGGGGTCTCACCAACTGTCTGTACAGAGGGATAATAACTTCCTGTTTTCTACTGGTGATGCCTCTCCCTATGCAACCCAGTATCCCCCCAGCCCTCCTTGCGGCCCTCTCACATTGCTTGCACACCTTTAGGTCATCTGATATGACTACCCCCAGGTCCCTTTCCATTTTTGTTGTTGTTAGTATCTCACCCCCATTACGTACTCTTCCCCTGGGTTTTTGTTTCCCAGGTGCATTACCTTGCACTTCTTAGCATTGAATCTAAGCTGCCATACATTTGACCATTCCTCTAACCTTGCCAAGTCCCTTCTCATCCTTTCCACCCCACCCTGTGCATCAACTCTGTTGCAGATCTTAGTGTCATCTGCAAAGAGACATACTTTTCCTTCCAGTCCCTCTGCAATGTCGCTTATAAAGACATTGAAGAGGACCGGTCCTAATACTGAACCCTGCAGTACCCCACTAGTAACCCTCCTTTCTTCTGAGTGGACTCCATTTACTATTACTCTCTGTGTCCTATTCTCCAGCCAATTCTTTACCCAGGCTGTCATCTTGGGACCCACTCCCAGGCTGGCTAACTTGTATATTAATCTTTTGTGTGGGACTGTGTCAAATGCCTTGCTAAAGTCTAGGTAGGCCAAAACTCTCCAAAACTATACTGGAACCACGTGCACCAGCATTACTTTCTCCGTTTGGCTCACAGCTGAGCATGCCTACTGTGG
Source organism: Neoceratodus forsteri (assembly GCA_016271365.2). Taxonomy (NCBI): domain Eukaryota; kingdom Metazoa; phylum Chordata; order Ceratodontiformes; family Ceratodontidae; genus Neoceratodus; species Neoceratodus forsteri. Next base: position 639,836,379 of record CM028132.1, on the reverse strand, counting down.
CCATTCTAGGCCAAATTGAGGGTTCTTACAATGGAAAGTTTAACTGAGTTTGCACAAAAGGGCCTATAACTAGATTTCAGTTTTTCTGCTTCATCCGCTTTTTTAGGCTCCTTGTTTTGTTGGAACACTACCTGCTGATAGTCTGCTTTTTTCCTGAGGTTCCAAACATTTTACCTAGCCTTTTCCCTTTGCTCTGTTCCATAATACTGTTAAAATTTTTGATTTTCTGTCTAGTACCAAGTTTGTTTTCGATTTCTGTTCTCTGCATGAGTTAACTAACTACACACATACTAGTCAGAGCACCAAGTAGATCAAAGTGAAGGGAAGTAAAGGGGGCTACTTGGATAAATCATTTTTACAAACGACCGTCTATCTATAAGCTGTAAGCTGGCATTCAAAACAACTGAGCTTCTGCTATTGTCACTGCATTGAAGAGAGAGAACCACATGCTTTTTAAATATTGTGCTCCTCAGGTATCAGTATAGCCGGAGAAGTACGTTTCTCCTTTTCATCAATCACCCTCTAGTTCTTGGTTTGCTTTCTAGTTCTTAGGACGCTCACTCTGGCTCCACGTCTTCGGATTTACCATCAACCGTCAGTTCCCTTGACAATGTCAGCTTTTAAGCAGCTTGCTCTTGCTCACACTTTGTAGCCTTTCTTAGTCTCATGTGTCTTTCTTTGCTATGGGCACGTTCTGAAGCCTTTAGTCTCTTTCAGAACATAATTCACAGCCTGTCGTTCTCTTTATTCTATTATGTACATTTCGGTGCTCAGTTTGCTCACCCTTTTGCATGTTTTACTTGTACATGCAGTGAGTCTTGCTGTATCTCAGTATATCTACATGCGGTATTTTATGTCGCCTTCTAGCTCTGTATTATGGAATCACTCAAGGTTGGCTATATTCTTCATAACTTGTTTGGCTTGCCCAGTTTTACATGTTTTATCTTGCTACTTTTATAAGCTTCAACCTTTAGATTTAAGAAACTCTAATTTTGGTGTTCCTAGTTTAGTATTTATCTTTCTCTGTGTTGATAAGAGGCGGCACCCGCACTGCCTAACATCCGCTCATGCTGTGTGTGTCCAACTTCCAACTCTCTCGTAGCCTCCTACCCAAGGTGTCTAACAGCTCACCTCTGCACCCCACTCTTTTCTCTGAACATCTCAACACAGAAGACCAAAACCCAAACCTGAACCAGTCTCCCAGGTTGCAGATGCCATCCCACAGTGCCAGCTAAGCACACCCTAATGTTAACAGTATGACCGAGTCCCTTCCAGACTTCCTTACAGGGATGGCTTTGATAAACAGCAGTACCTGCTAAATGTAAAGTGCTACAAGCAGTACCCAGTTAACGATTCCAATCAAATGCTTTCATCAGCCCTATTTTGACTACTGTTTAAGTAAACAATAACTAAAACAGAGTTAAAATGTAGTCAATGAAAATAAAGTTAAAGTTACTCACATAATTCAGAAAGAAGAAATTCTATCCAGCTCCCTGGCATTTTATTTCGGTTTGTTCCAACATTATCAATAAATTAAGTCGTAACTGCTAGGCAATTATATAATCCAACAAGGGAAACAGATAAACTCCGAAATCTGTGACATCACCACAGAACCCTGCCTACCCTAACATTCCATGACAGTTACGAGTGTGCAGTCTGCTACTTTGCCTAGGCCCCTCCTTGCAAACAGCAAGATTATGGCATCCTGAGAGTGAGTGGTGAGTATCGCCTGAAGAGGGGGACACCTAGTGAAGTTTATACATAAGAACTGAAAGTTTCAAACATGGCTTAAGTGAAAATGATGGCACTTTAGAATCAAACCATTTAAATATTTCAGCAACCTTTAGACAAGTGTGTAAAGAGAGAGGAACAGTTTTTAAAATGATGTACAGTGGAGCCCACTTATAACAGACACACTTACAGCGGACACTTGTTTATAATGAACCGATCTGCCTTTTCAAAAGCCATGTCAGTAATGTTAAAAATCCCATTTATACCATACTCTGCAACCCCTGTGTAGTGGACACACTGAGCTCTTCTGTACATGCTGCAAACTGTCTGCCAATTGTCACTTGATTATTCAGCTGGTTTGTCTGGCATTACAAAGAGATCACTCACCTCATTTGATGCCAGATACCTGACACCTTACTCCAGGGGATTACTCCTGATACACCAATCAGCATAGGTTCTGTACAGCAAAATCTTACCCATCACGTTTACTGCTCAGCCCCCTTATCCCAATGAGCACAGGTACTGCAGAGCAAAATCTTTCCAATTCTGTTTACTACTCGGTTCCCAATCAGCCACAAATAGTAGTTCCCCATACCTCTGGCTGGCAGAGGAGGGTGCATGTTCTCATTTTAACTCTTGTGATCGAGCTGTGGGGAAGGAGATTCATATTTTATGATTTTAGGATATAGCAGACACCCCTTATAAAGGACAAAACCAGCTTGCAGAAATGTGTCCGTTATAAGAGGGCTGAACTATATTTGATAAAATACACAACAGGCTTTTATAACAACCTTATTTACAATGGATATGCAACAAGCAGTTAGTAAACCGAATTGGTCACTATCATGTGAATTAAAATAAGCAGCAAACTTGGATGTTTTTAGACAAGGTTGCCCTGAAAAAGTTACGGGATAGTCACGAAACGTTGGCAGGAGATACTAAAAACTTACCTTGGGGAAGTGGGTCTGGTCATTACAAATCCTGGTATTTGTCATTTATTCTAGTGGAATGGACCCCTTCCAGCTGTCCCTTTTCTTTTGTAGGAGTGGAGGGCTATCCTGGCCAGTATTACTGACAAAGTTTTTGCAATTAATTTCTTTGCATTGTAAGAACTGGCACCTTCCGCTTAGATTCCTTTTACACCCTGTGATGCATACTGCATAGTGATGCTCACTGTGCAAGACCCGTGGCCTGCGTGGCACTTACAAAGCAGCTGCATAATCACACGTAGGGGTCACACCTGCAGCAGACTTCATTAGTGGGCCTGCAGACTGCTTACACAAGAGCTAGCCGCATTACCACACAAGCTGCCCCACATCTGTAACTTGCTTCGGACATGGCCCTGCAAAGCCATAAATATTTTGTTTAATTCTGAAACAAAGGGTAAGAAAATGGTATTTTATGAAAGCAGGTTTGTGAGGCTGGCCCAGCGGTGTGAAGGACTGAGGCATCACTGCCTTACCTCCTGCCATGCTGGCGACCCATGTCTGCGGTGCGAGCGGGGTCGCTGGGGGTCGGCCGGGGAAGGAGAGGATCAAGTGCCAAAGGACAGCTCTCCTCTCCCAGGGAGGGGTGCGATTGGAGACCAGTGCACGCCTGGCCCTTAGTGGCAGCTGGAGGCTGGCACACCTGCTCCAAGATAGGAGTGAAGATTGAGCAAACACCCAGCGTGCTGCGTGCTTAAGTGTGCGCAGCTCGGCCACTGGCATCACTGCATGCCAGAGCTCCACACTCGGGGAGGGGAAGAGACTGAGGTGAAAATTTCACCGACCAGTGGGATGATATCGGTCCCCTGCAGGCGCCGCACCCAGTCAGCTGGCACCTCAATGCCAGAGGCAAGTTCCAGTGGACGCCAGAGTGACAGGGAGCCGGAAGGGGGAACGGTCAGTGGCAGAGACAAATAAAGTAACACGATACACAAAAAAGGCAGGTCTGTGAGACTAAAAACAGGTTTTCAACTCACAAAAGCAGGCCCAGTTTTTCATGTGCAAGTTTTCCCTACTAGAGCATGTGTTTGTGATTCACGAAAAATGAAGACTTATTTCACTGTGGGTGGGTTCTTAGTATGGGGTAAAACCCTCATAAAACCTGTTATAAATCTCAGAACACTCCCGAGCTCAGCACCAATGACACCGTTGTCAAGGTGTAGTGGTCAAGACACTGCTTGCTGGACGTCTGGTATGAGTATGGCATCCAAAATGCCTCAGCATGTAATCAAGCCATTTAATAAGGAGGCAATGGCCACTATTAGGATAGACCCAGCTCCCTGAGGTCTCATAACACTTGCCCATTTACTGCCATAATCACTCAGAATACAAACCTAGTTACACAGTATTCTACAACCAACCATACAGTTCTCATTTTAATCAGTATCAGAATTAAGCATGACAATGTCCGGCTTTGTATTAGTCCCTCCATCAATTCAGCCATATCAGTCAGAGAAAAAGAGAAGCAACATATATGATATATGATTTTGCTTTTACCTCTCAACATGACTGGGATTTACCTAGTATTTCCCACTACAGTTGATTCCACTTACATGCACTTCAGATTAACCCCTGCTGTGCTGCGAACTGATATATCAGTCCAGAACCCCTATATGTTCTAATTCTGTTGGCAGCCTAAAGGTTAGCGCACAGTCTGGTTTAATGCACAACTTTCTTACAGTGTATGGTAGAACGCAGTTGAGCATGGAAATCCATGCTCCCAACAGCATTGTTGCGCTTGCCTCAGTGCGTCACTATCTTGTTGTACTGCACCGAGTACGTCACCGGTGCAGCACAAGATTGAATGCATTCGCGCATGCGTGACGGAGCAGCCCACGGCAATGAGTAAGTCAGCCGCTGCTACACATCCCGAAGTAAGCCTTATTATAAGCGGTAGACTTGTTTGGGGGATCATGGAGCACTGATTATGCTTGTCCATACACTATAAAATATTGTGTATGAGCAAGCATACACAAACAAGGCAGCTGTACGATCTCAAGGTTTCCGTGGTAACGGATCTCTCGAGCTATGCTAGAGGTCTCTGGTTACCACGGAAACCTCTCGATCACAACTGCCTTGTTGTGTATGCTTGCTCATACACAATTCTCTATGTTTCCCATTTTTTCCCCATATACCTAATGTTAAATAAGCCACTTAAATGCAACGCCAGATAAGAGCACATTTCAGCTAAGTACACAGCATCTCAATTCATTAACACATCTCTGCTAATGCAATTAGTACCTGTTAAATGCACAGGTTTTTTAATGAGGTCTTACAACTGTATTTAACACCCTTCCTACCTCCATTCAACACACTGCCAGAAAACATGGATCAAAAAAAAGTAACGCTTACACTCGGTCAGAAAGTCTCTGCGCTCCAGCGCTTGGAACTCCCAAATGTAAAACGAATCGATGTGGCTGCAGAGTTCGGTGCAGATGTGTACACTGTGGCAAGAATAGTGTTAAGCAAAGAAACGTTGTTAGCTGAGCACTCAGACAACCAGGATCACAAATGCAGATGTGGTGGAAAAAGTGAGGAGGTAGAAGCAGCACTCCCATGCTGGTCTACTGCTGCTTGGAGCATTGACGTACCTGTCAATAGCCCAATTTTAGTAAAAAAGAGGCACAGGACTTAGCTGCAACACTGGGAATTAATTTCACAGCAACCAGCAGCTGGCTGAGCCACTAGGGGCAGAACGGAATAATTTTCAAGCGCTGTCATGGCAAAAAAAAAAAAGATGCCAACAGGGAATCAGTGGAGAACTGGCAGACTACTGTGCTCCCCCAAATCATTAAGGACTATACCCCCGACTGTATATTTAACTGTGATGAAACAGGACTTTACTATACAGCAACACTTGAAGGGACATTATTATTATTGTTTAAATCTGATGCTGCTGCTGGAGGCAAGAAAGCAAGAGAGAACATCGGTCCTATTGTGCTGCAACCTTTCTGGAAATGAAAAAATAAGACCAGCGGTGGTGGTGGTGAAGTCTAAAAAACCAAGATGCTTCTCTGGCTTGTCAATGGAAGCATTACCTGTGGACTATGAAAACAACTCCAATGCCTGGATGACGGGCGCAATCTTCAGCAGCTAGCTAAAGAAACTCAATCATGTTATGCACAGCAAAAGAAAACTGATTGTCATGCTGCTGGATAATTGTTCAGCTCACTCCGATTTCCCTCCGAGTAATATTTGCCATATCCCCCCCCCCCCCCAAAACACCACTTCCTTAATTCAGCCCCTTGACATGGGGATCATAAAAAATGTTAAGCACCACTACTGGAGTCAGGTGAGTGCCATTATCAATCACTCACAATCCCTCACCCCCCACAACCCGTAGTGTGCTGCATTTCACTTACACTTGTGTTGCGTTTCTTTCTGCAGATGCCTGAGAAAATCATTCTCTGTATGGATAGAGTATACGCAACACTGTAAGCAAGCTTTCCAAAAAGGTTACCCTCCTCGATGCCATCAAAATGCTGGATCGGGCATGGCATCAGGTGAAACCAGAAACCATTCGGAACTGCTTCAAGAAGGCAAGCTTTGTAGATCAGTCCGTCCCGACTGAAGAGAAGGTTGTGGAGGAGGAGCCAGCACTGGCGCTTCTCCCAAACATGAAAAGGGCAGATTTCAACTCTTACCAGGACACTGATGAGACCCTGGCAACTACAGGTAAGATTTTAGATTCAGAGATCTGTGATTAAATAATCAGACGACCCTATGATGACAAGAAGAATGCAACTGACAGTGAGATTCCAGGGCAAGAGGTAACCATGTTTGAAGCCCTGCAATGTAAGGAAAAGATCAGTTTGTTTGTATGGGCTAGAGAAAAACAGGACCTCATTAGATTATTTGACTCTGAGCATTATGTGACAAAGCTTGCTCTAAAAAAAAAAAAAAAAAAAAAAAAAATTGCGAACAAAGAAAATAACTGCATTTTTTGAGACCGCAAATACAGGGGTTGGGGACACAGAACTGTAACGGAGGTATAAAACAGGTTTAAGACATTCCAGTACTGTATTTTTTAATTAGTGTTGCTGTACAAGCTGATTAACTTATGAAACGCACTGCCTTTTTACCAGTTTTTATGCAGAACAAAAAAAATGTCTATGCTATAAACGTATCCCGGCTCTTTAATCTAGCTGCAAATCGGCAATTTTAGGTAAATGCACATTCCACTTTAATGCAAATTTTCTCTGTGCAAAACGGGTGTGTGTTTAAGCAGATTCCACTGTACTAAAATGTGAAGAGGAGAGAGAGTCATTACACCCAGTAGGAAAGCAGGGAATGTACTTTAATTGTGGTAATTAGAAAGGTTCCATGGTCCGTGATGTTTTGAAAAGAATGATCCCCAAAAATAAAGAGTTTAGTTACAGTCTTGCTTAATGACGCAGTCAGATGGAGAACGTAGTTCCACAGAAGTCCTTAACATTTCAGTCAAGATGGGGAATGTAGTTACACGAAGTGCTTAATAACGCAGTCAGATGGGGAATGTAGATACACAGAAATGTTTAATAGTACAGTCCGATTGGAAACGTAGCTACACAGACGTGCTTAATAGTGCAGTCAGATGGGAAAATACAGGTTACTCACCTGTAACAGGAGTTCTAGGAATGGTATATGTTGTTCATCCACACTTATCGGCAGGTTCCTTGCCGCTTTAAATCTTGCCGGAAGGTCTTCAAGCTAGCTCCTCCCACCCACCGGGTGGTAAAACTCGGCTCCGCCCATGACGCCAGATCTGCCCGCTGGAAGCCTGTGGCTAAAGGCCGGCCGAGGTTTGAGGGATTGTAGATGAACAAACATATACCATTCCTAGAACTCCTGTTACAGGTGAGTAACCTGTATTTCTAGGACATGAATATGTTGTTCATCCACACTATTGGCGAACTCCTAGCAGTTCTCCGGGAGGAGGGGCAAAGCGCACACCCCACATACTTACTTGGGGACAAGATTGGAGAACCGAGGCCCCAAAACCAGCATCCCGGCGTGACTCAAGGTCGATGTGGTAATGGGTAATAAAGGTGTGTGCTGACTTCCAGGTAGCAGCCCTGCAGATTTCCTGGATAGGGACATCCCTGGAAGCAGCCACCGATGCAGCAGTATGGCGGGTAGAATGAGCTCTTATCCCTCTGGGAGGCTCCATGCCCGCCAGCTCATAGCAGAGATTTATGCAGGAGGTGACCCATCTGCCTATCGTCCGCTTGGCTGCAGGTCTGCCAGGTGCGGCTTCAGCGTAGGTGACAAACAGCTGGCGAACCTCTCCCCGAATTTCAGCCGTGCGCTCCTTATAATAAGCGGCGCTTCTAGGGGTCCAAGTATAGGGCTATATTCGACCCTCCGAGGTGTGATTGGGGTAGAACACCAGCAGAGTCAACACCTGATTGAGGTGAAACTCCGACACCACCTTGGAAGGAATTTGGGTGGGCGAGGGACAATCTTTGTCCCTGTGGAAGACCAGGCAAGGAGACCTCGATGCTAAGCGCCTGGAGTTCTCCCATCCTTCTGGCTGACGGATAGCCACCAAGAAGGCGGTCTTCCACGACAGGTGGGGAGACCACACCTGTGCATTGGTTCTAATGGCTTGCCCATGAGCTTTGCCAGTACCAGCAGTAAATCCCACGGAGGTGGGGGTTCCCGCACTGGAGGGAAATGTGATCAAGGCCTTTGAAAAGCGCCCGACCACTCTTTTCCCGCGCCACTGACTGCTGACCGCCCGCTGCCGGCAGAAATGGCTGCCAGGTGCACCTTAAGGGTCGCCGACCAAGCCCTTGACTAGATAGGGACCATAGATAGTCCAAAATGCTTGCCACAGGACACGAGAAAGGTCCAACCCTTTTCCCTCGACACCAAATGGAGAACCTCTTCCATTTGAAGGCATAGCATTTTCTGGTCGACTCCTTACGGGACGCCTCAACGACGTTGAGGACCTCGTCGGAAAGACCCAAGGCCTGGAACTCTAGCCGCTCAGGAACCAGGCCGTCAGGTGCAGGGATTGAAGGTCCGGATGGAACACCTTCCCCTGATTGACTGAGAGCAGGTCCGGGCGAGCTGGAAGCTGCCGCGAGTCCTGGAGCTGAGACTGAGGAGATCTGGTACCAGAACTGGCGAGGCCAGTCTGGGGCTATCAGAATCACCTGCGCCTTGTCCCTCCTCGCTTTCAGCAGGACCCTGTGAATCAGGGAACAGGGGAAAGGCGTAAAGAGGCCGGGTCCACTGCCCGAGAAGGCATCCCCTGCGAACCCTGCTGAGGGGGCGGGCATGAAACAGACTCAGCTTCACGCTCTCCTGGAGGCAAACAGATCCACCAGAGGTGTGCCCCAACGGAGAACAGGTCCTGTATCTCCGTCAGGAGAGACCACTCGTCGGATGCAGCCCCTATCCGCCCAGGGCATCGGCCAGGGTATTGGAGGCTCCTGCCACATGGATGGCCAGGAGATCCGCCTCCAGACTGCGCACTAGTGACCAAATGCGGAGAGCTTCCTTGCATAGGAGCATGGAGCGCGTCCCGCCCTGTCGGTTTAGATAGTACATAGTCGTGGTATTGTCCGTCTGGACCCGGACCACTTGACCCCGGAGAAACGGAGCAAAGGCGGTGAGAGCTAAACGGACCACATGGAGCTCCAGCAGGTTGATATGGCATCGGGACTCCCGCGGGGACCAGAGGCCGTGTGCTCGGTGTTCCCCCAGATGGGCACCCCAACCCATCAAAGAGGCGTCGGTCGTTAGAGAGACCGTCGGCTCGGGGCGGACAAACGGGATACCCTCCTGCAGATGGGACGGAACGGTCCACCACTGGAGAGCGTTCCACATCTCCTGGGTCGTCCACACGCGCTGGTCCAGAGGATCGCAACGCTGTGACCACTGGGCGGCCAGACCCCACTGGAAGGGGCGCATGTGCCAGCGTGCCCAACGGACTACGCTGGTACAGGCCGCCATAAGACCCAGAAGTCGCAGGAAGTCCCGGCAGGCGCATTGCCCAACCAGAAATGATTGGGCGAAGGAGGAAGAACCTCGGCCCTGTCCACTGGAGCCGTGCTCTGGCTCAAGAGTCGAGCTCTGCCCGATGAAGGATATCACCTGCTTCGGCTCGAGTTCCGACTTGGCCTCGTTGACCAGGAGGCCCAGTTGAGAGCAAACCCGGAGGGCCAGATTTCTGGACCGCTCCACCTCCAACCTGGAGGGGGCTGCTATCAGCCAATCGTCCAGGTAAGGGTACACCCGGAACCCTCGGCGCCGCAGGAAAGCTGTCACCGCTGCAATGCATTTGGTGAAGACCCTGGGAGCTGAAGAAAGGCCGAAGGGCATGGCCTGGAACTCGAAGAGGGATCCCTCCGCTCTGAAGCGGAGGAATCTCTGATGAGACGGACGGATAGGGACGTGAAAGAACGCGTCCTGGAAGTCCAGAGAACAGAACCACACGCCGTGTTCCAGAGATGGTATTATCTGAGCCAGAGTGACCATTCTGAAGGTTCGAGACCTTAGGAACTTGTTCAGGTCGTGTAGGTCTAAGATGGGGCGCCAGCCCCCCGTCCGTTTCGGGACCAGGAAGTACCTGGACACGAACCCTGGTTCTGATGGAGGGTCCTCTATCTCTTTTATCACCCCTTTCTGAAGGAGGAGGGCGATGTCGGCTCGACGAGCCTGTAGAGATTCTGGGGACCCCAAAGCCGAGGCGACAGCTCTGAAGGGTGGAGCTCTGCTCAGTCGAGAGGCAGGCCTCTTCCTACCACTTCAAAACCCACCTGTCCCGTGGTAACAGCGGACCAGGCGGAAAGGAAGTGTCGGAGCCGCTCCCCACGGGGAACCAGGGGCAGGTGGTGACGGGATGGGGTGACACCCTCAGCCTGTCACTTAGCAGGCTTGGAGGAAGGACCGCCTGGGGACGCCGGGCCTTTTCCTCCTTGCTTCCTATTAGAGGAAGCTGATGGCTTGGGCTTGGAATACCAAGGTCTAGCCTGGGCCCGGACGCTGTTGTTGGGTCAGCGTGCAGGTGGGAGTAGAGGGCCGAAAGGGCTTAGGCTGGGGCTTATGACCCTTGTCCCTCTCGCGTGGACGCAGACCGAATCCAAGGTGGCATTGGATTTTCGATCCTCTGGAGGTGGCCTTCCACTCCAGGGCCGAAGAGGTCTGTTCCCAGGAAAGGAACGTCCGCAAGCTTGTGCTGGGTATCCGCGGTAAAGGTGGATATTCGCAGCCATGCCCGCTGACACATGGCCACAGCGGCCGCCACTGACCGGGCACACGAGTCTCCTATATCCAGAGCAGTCTGGAGCTGCTGCTTGGCTACTGCCTGCCTGATCCCGCACCTCGCTTGACCGTAGTCTGCAGGTCGGCGGGGAAGATGAGGGACAACCTCATCCAGGGAACCCAACAGGCATGGGAGAAATGTGCCATGAGGACGGCCGAACTGGCCTGACGAAGGCCGAGAGAAGAGGCAGCATACACTTTCCGCCCGGAGTAGTCCAATTTCTTGGACTCTTTGTCGGGCGGTTTGTCCACGTCCCTGGCATTACCGGCACGCCGGAAAACACTGTCCGTGACCAGCCCTTCAGCCGAGGGGTGTTCAGAAAACCCGGACAGAGAGCCAGTAGGGACCGCATACTTCCTGGCCATCCTGGCCGAAGGCGCAGGACAGGAAGCCGGACGCTGCCAAAGTTCCAGGGCTGGCCCGACAATGGCTTCGGCCACTGGAAAGGCCTCCGTGGGAGAATCCCCTCGGTCCAGAATCTCGGTGAGGGGATATCTGGCCCGTTTGGATACGGGTTCAAGCTTCATCCCAGTGGATTCTGAGATGAGCCTAAGAAGTCCCAGGAAGGACGAAGGGCTATCGTCCACTGACTGCCCCCCAGAGGACTCCAAGTCAAACGCCTGGAGAACAGGGAGGAGTCATCCGACTCCGACGAGTTGTCGAATAGCTGCCTGGAGCCTGAACCACCCTCCACTTGTCGAGGCTTGTCAGGCGTGAGAGTGACCGACAGCCTACGGGGAAGGCCCTGGGCCAACCGCGACTCTTTCGTCGGTGCCCCAGCTGTCGGCTGAGGTGGAGGCGGTTCCACCACAATTGGTGGGGCAGCTGGAATAGGTCGGACAACTGGCCTGGGAACAGGCTCCTCGACCACTACCTGGTCCGGTGGCAACCACTTAATGGCCGGGGAAGAGGCCTGAGCCGGCTTATTGGCCAGAAAAATTGTTGCCACATGAGGTCCTCGTATTTTCGGCGCAGCTTACGCCGAAGCCTCCCCTCCTCGTCCGAGGAGGAAGAAGAAGAGGAAGAGCGGCGACGCCGCTTGCCGCGGTGCCGAGACCGAGACCGTCTATGTCGACGGGAGCGGCTGGACCGCGAAGATGTCCGAGACCGAGAATCTCGGCTAGGCCGAGGTCGGTGAGGCGGGGAGCCGAGGATCGGCAATCCCCTCGGTTCGGTCGACATAACCGACGGCTCCTGAGTCACAGGAACGGATGAGCCGACGATATCCTCAGTCCTCACCGGGGGAACCGGGGAGGAGGGATTCTCGGCTTCTCCAGCCGACAACCCGTCTAGCGGGTCGAGAAAAATCTCGACCACGTCGGCGGGAGTCTCAGTCACCTGGCCTGGCGGGGCACCGTGAAGCCAGTGGCAGGCAAAATTCGACCAAGTCGACACGACAAGGGGGGATCTTCCCGCCTCCCAAGAGCGCCGACGATGAGATCTTACCTTAGACTTCTTCGGCCAAGAAACGGATCAAGGAAGCAGGACCTCGCCTTTCGCTGAGAGGGTCAAGCAAAGCTCTAAAGGAAGCTGAATATGAGGTCCCAGCGATAGAGGAACGAAGGCGAGAAGAGGAAGTCATGCCTGGGTCACTATTCTTCTCGAGGCTACCAACCTTCTATTGTTCAGGCGGATCTCCGCAGTCAGCGGAAACCGCCAGTCGGGCCTCTTTGGATTTGACCGGAGGAAATCTTCTTTCGCGACGCCCCAGATGTAACGGGCAGCGCGGTCCTCGAGGACGTAGACCGAGAAGGAGGAACACAGGTCGCAAGCCTGCGGGTCGTGCTCCTGGCCAAGGCAATAAACGCACGTGGAGTGCGGGTCCGTCCGAGACATCTTCTGCCCACAGGGACATCTCCGAAATCCGGGAGTCGATTTGTCCATCGCAGCCGCGAAGGAAGAAGACCGAGAAGGTAAAGTTATAAAATTTTTAACCGAAGGATTTTAGGCCCAAAACTTAATCGCAGAGCGTTAAGGAGGGAACCTGAGCTTCCAAGCGGTAAGGAAGATCTGGCGTCATGGGGCGGAGCCGAGAGTTTTACCACCCGGGTGGGTGGGAGGAGCTAGCTTGAAGACCTTCCGGCAAGATTTAAAGCGGCAAGGAACCTGCCAATAAGTGTGGATGAACAACATATCCATGTCCCTAGAAGAACAGTTACATAAGAACTTACCATAACAGTAGATCTTTGAGGGGATCGCAGTCATCAGGTCACACCACAGAAAAGTCACCATCGGTGAAGCAGGATCCACAAGGAATACAACTGGGGCCACTCATGCTGATGTCACCTGCCGATGTCATCAGCCCTACAAGGGCATGAGCGGCCTCAGCCCCCCCTTCCCCGGAGACCAACGAAGCAAACTCCGGCTGTGAGGGGGCCAAGGAGAGAAAGAGAGGTGCCCAGGCCGAAATAAAAGGCTGCAGACACCAGACAGCCAGTCCGAAAAGAGGACCCTAAGTAAGAGGATGGTGGGAGGGAAGGCAGACCCGATAGCTTGAGATCCCCTCAAAAATCTACTGTTATGATCATATAACTGTTCTAGCCTCTGTCTGTTCTGTCTTCTTCGGGGGTATCTCAGTCATCAGGTCACACCACAGGAACCAGTCCCAAGCAGTTACAAGCACATCAGGATAGTCCGGGAGGCCGGCAGACCAAGGTCTAAGACAGAAGGCCAGGAAGTACAGCTCAGCCGAAGCCTGCAGGGGCTCTGGAGGCAATGTCCAGACTGTAGTGCTTGGTGAAAGTATGGACGGTATTCCAGGTGGCAGCAGCACAGATGTCAGCTGCAGAGACCCCCTTGAAACGAGCCACAGAGGCAGCCATGCCCCACGTGGAGTGAGCTTTCACTGCCCACGGAAACTCCTTTGCCATGTTTATTGTAACAAAACACAATACAACTGGCCAACCATTTGGACAAACATTGTTTGGAAACCTGAACACCCTTTATTCCTTGGACAAAAGAAACAAAAGGCTGCTTTGATTTTCTGCAGTCCTTAGTTTGCAGCAGATAACACTTTAGAATTCTGCGCACATCTAAAGTACAGAGTAGTGCTTCCCCTGGATTGACACGCTCCAGAAAATACACAGGGAGGTGGATAGACTGGTTCAGGGTACAGTCAGACACCACCTTGGGAAGAAACTTAGGATTCGTGTGCAAAGATACCTTGTATTCGTGAAAAATCTAGTAAGGTTTCTCAAAACAGAGAGCCTGAAGTTTGGAAATCCTTTGAGCAGAAGCAACAGCAACCAAAAACAGTTTCCATAAAATGAAGCATAGCTCGCAAGTCGTTGCTGGTTCAAACGGAAACAGGGTCAGTTTTTCCAAAACAAAATTGAAATCCCAAGCCGGGTCAGGGTTAAGGATTGGAGGCTTCAGATGCACAATGAATCTTGAGAAAAGTACAGGTCATATCCAGCTGAGTCACGATTCGACCATCAGTGTGCTCGTGGAAGGCAGAGATAGCCGAAAGATGCACCCTGAGGGAGGAATACTGGAGGCCTGAGTCCGACAGTGAATATCAGGAAGTCCAGGATTCGGCCTGCTAGACAGGTTAAAGGGTCCAGATGGTGCTTGGCAGCCCAGATGGCAAAGCTTTTCTACTTCATGGCATAGGTGGCCCTAGTGGAGGGCTTCCTAGCCACCACCAGGATGTTAGCCACCTTGTGGGAAACCCGAAACCAGGCACTGGCTATGTCTTCAGGAGCCAGGCATGCAGACAAAGGGACCTGAGGTGTGGATTGACCAGGGTACCCTAAGCCTGCATTAGCAGATCCCTGCAGAGAGGCAGAGCAATCGGAGGTTCTGCTGCTAACTGTTGCACTAATGGAAACTATATCTGCCATGGCCAGTAGGGCACTACCAGGATCATGCTGACCCCCTCAATCTGCAGCATGATTAACACTCTCTAAATCAGAGGAAATGGAGGGATGGTATAAAGGAACCTCCCGCTCCAGGAGAGCGACGTGTCTCACCAGAAATCTCCAGGCCCTGGATCTAGTGAGCAAAAAGTGGTCTGTTTTGCATTGAGTGGGGACGCAAAAATGTCCAACTCTGGATGACCCCATCTGCTGAACAGGTGTTCTGCGACGGACGATAGTAGCTCACATTCATTCATCCTGGACTGAATCTGGCTGAGGCTGTCCGCCAGGGTGTTCAGCACGCCAGGAACATGAACTGCCGAGACGTCCAGGCTGTGGTCCAGTGCCCAGTACCAGACCCTCATTGCTTCCTGGCAAAGGGGACATGAATGTGTCCCTCTCATTTGTTCATACAGTAGACCACACTGAGACTGTCTGACTGAATCCACAACTGGCCCGAAGAGAGGTGGTTCTGGAAGGCCTGCATGGCATACAGGACCACCCTCATCTCGAAGATGTTTATATGGAGGGACGCCTCGACCTGGGATCAGGTACCCAGAGTCTGGAAAGGACCCAGATGTGCCCCCCAGCCTAAGCAGGAGGCATCCGTAGTAAGAATCTTCTGGGCAGAAGAGATCAGGAATCAGACCCTCTTAAGAGATTTCGGGGTTCCATCCACCACTGGAGGACTTTGCGGACAGGTGAAGAGACCAGCACCAGTTGCTCCAGGTCATCGGTGCGTTGGTCCACCTGAAAGGTCCACTGAAACACCCGCATGTGCAGTCTGGCCATGGGGACAGTAGCAATGGCTGCGAGCAGCCTCAAGTAAACCCTCGTGGAAACATAGCAGCTATAAGCCACCACCCGAGCCTGTGATATAAGGCACTCCGCTCTGTCCGGTTGGCAGGAAGGCCTTGCCCTACACTGAGTCAAGGATCACCCCTATGTACTGCAGCCTTTGGGAAGGGATCAGAATGGATTTGGGCAAGATTACAGTAATGCCCAGGGAGTGGAACAACTGGAGGGTCCTCTCCAGAGTTCAGAGAAGCTGAGCCCTGAATGTAGCCTTGAGTAGCCAGTCAGTCAGGTAGGGGAAGACGTACAAGGCCTTCTCAACAAAGGGCGGCAGTTACCACTGTTAAGCATTTTGCAAAAACCCGCGGCACAGAGGACTAGCCAAGGGGCAAGACTCTGAATTGGTAGTGTTTGCCTTCAAAAAGAAATCTGAAGAACTGCCTGTGTGGTGGGCATACCGAAATATGTAGGTAGGTGTCCTGCATATCGAGGGAGCACAACCAGTCACCCTGCTTGAGCAGGGGGAGCAGGCCTGGCAGAGTAACCATGCAAAACGTTTTGTACTGGATGTAGACTTTGAGGTCCCCCGAGATTTAGAACATGCCTCAGATCTCTGGTTCTTTTGGGGACAAGGGAAAAACCTGCAATAAAACCCTCTGTTCTGCCTCCTGGCACTGGCTCGATTGCCTTTTTTTGCAGAAGGGAGTGCACCTCCTCCCGAAGGACTTCTGCGTAGTCTGGAGAGAGAGCAGAATGTACTGGAGGAGTCTCTGGGGACTGTTCTAAAAGCTACAGAGTGTGACTCCTCTCCATTATCTGAAGAATCCAAATATCTGATGTTATGGTTCTCCACTGACTGAGATGGAGGGAGACCCGACCCCCGACCACCACCTCTTGGTTGTGGACCAAAAGGGGGTGTCTGGCAAGGAGTCAGGCGGAGGTGGATCCAGCAGCAGGGGCTGGGCCGTTGCCTCTGGGCCATTTCGCGGTAGGGCCTGAGGTGGAGGAGGGGTAGGCAAGGTGGAACTGGTTTTCCCTTTATCTGGGAATCTACATCCCATTCTGGACTTTTACGACACCTTACGAAAGGGCGGCCTCTGTCTGCTCCAAGGCTGGGTATGGTAGAGCAAATTGACAGATTTAGGAGCCCTGCCAGAGGCCTGCAAATCATTGATTATGCCCTGGACATCAGGCCAGAGGAGTTTTGAACCACTGAATGGGGGTATTAAGTACCTTTCGCTGGAGATCAGCCGTAAAACCAGATACCCTCAACCAGGTGTGCTTTCAAAGGCAAATACCATGGCAGCAGCCCTGGCAACAGTGTCTGACTTATCATACGAAGTCCTGATGAGGTGTTTATTGACATCCCTGGCAGCCTGGACCTCCTGCTTCTGGGTACCCTCTGAGAGGGCCTAAGCAACTGCCCTGCCCTTCTTCCATATGGTATTTTGGTATTTGACCATATGGGACAAGTAATTTGCAATCCAGATTCCAAAAGTAGAGGAGGCATAAACCTTGTTACCCCAAAGGTCAATCCTTCTGGATTCCCTGTCAGGGGGGAGGGAGCTAAGGTGTTTTGGCACCCTGGACCTATCGTACAACCCTTTGATGAGCACGGAATCAATCTCAAGCTAGGCAGCATAATAGGGCAGGCCCTGGTGGGCATGACAGAGCTTATCTGCCCTCCTTGGCATGGCAGGGACCATGTCAGGGCAGTGCATACCTCAGAGCTGGCAAAATGGGAGGAATGACCCATGGCAGAGATTCTGGGATCTCCAAAAAGTCCACCAGGTCCCTTCTGGTGGCATCCTCTTCCTCAGTGTGGAACCCCATTGCAGCAGGCAGCTGTTTCATAATGTTGAAAAAGGTGGAGTCCTCAGGAGGGGACCTGGGAGTGTGTTTCACAGAGTTCTCACTCACTGAGGATGCTGTAGACCTGTCAGAGGAAAAAGCTTCCTCCTCCTCCTCCTCTTTCTCAGGGAGGATGAGAGCAGGATGGTACTCCTCAGCATCGACCTGTTCTAACTCAGGGTCTCATGAACAAGGGACCGATGGCTTCCTAAAGGGCGCAGCCCAAAAAAGGCTGTACAGGTGCCACTGCTTTCGGGGTGCCTGATGACACCGGGGATACCAGTCTATAAGCACCAAGTTGGTGGGCAAGGGCCATGGTCAGAGGAGTTGAAATAGTACTAAGGTCGACGGCAGGCCAAGGCTGCGTCGAAGGCAGAATATTGTTGGGTCAGGGAGCGAAAAACCATTCATCAGGAATTGGGAGCCCAAAAGCCCCAATGTCTAAGGGCCTGGAAAGGAGTCTGGCCTCGACAGATGGGCCGTGGTCGACAACCGAGCTGCTGACGATCCGAGGGCCGGCCTCCCTGTGAAGAGGGAGTAGGGTCTGTCTTTATGGGCCTGGTAGGAGCAGAGGTCGTTGTTCAGCAGCAGCTGACAAAGTGTACCCAGAAGAAGAGGAAGCGGCAGTCGGGGAACAGGAGCATCTCCAGGGAAGCAGTTCCAGTCACAGTCCTTATGACACCCCCCCCCCAGAGGACTTATTTTGGGCCTTCAAAGCCTGGGAGCTTGACATACCCGCCAGTGACTAGGAAGGAGAGACCCCAGAGGACCCCTGCCCAGAACTGGCTACCTGTTGTTCCATTAGGAATTTCTTCTGAGCTTTTTTCCGATGCCTTTGGGTTGTAAGATTTAATTTTTTGGCAGAGCTCACAGGCAGGAACGTTGTAGTCAGGACCAAAACACAGAGGTCATGGTCATCTGAAAATGCAATCTTCTTCCCCCAGTGGCAGCAATGGAACAGAGAAGCGGAGGGAGCGACTCTCAACATAAACTAGGTAAAATAATTTCTTTATTGAAAAGAGATTCTAAAACTAAAACTAAAGAAAAAAGCTCTAGGCAAACAAGGCGCGAACTGCGACACAGTTTCCATGGAGACCCATGCGAGAGGAGTCAATGGGGCCATTCACGCCTTTATAGGGTTGATGATGTCGGCAGGTGACGTCAGCGTGGGTGACCCCAGTTGTACTGCTGGAAAAGTCTTCCATGCAAATCATGCTTCACCAACAGTGATGTTGCTATGATGTGACCCGATGACAGATACCCCCGAAGAAGCTAGGCAGTTACACAGAAGTGCTCAGTATTGCAGTCAGATGGGGACTGTAGTTACACCAAAGTGCTTAATAGTTCAGTCAGATGGGGACTATAGCTATGAAGAACAAGAAGTGTTTAACTGTGGTCAGATGGGGAATGTAGCTAGATGTCTCTTACAGAGGCATATAACCTTTGTCTATTTCTTACATTTGAAGATCAGGGTGTACACAGTCAGCCTAGTTATTAGTGTGTATGAGGGGAGGGAAGTGAGATTACTTGCATTTTTCGTGAAGACTTCAATAATAAACAGTGTTTCCCCCATCAGCATGCTAATGCTTGTTCTATCCATTTTTCTTTCAATAAGTAAATTGGTGAAGCATGGAATGTCAATCTCTTCAAAACCTGTCCGTTGGTGCTGCTGCCCTTCCTTATCTACCATCCACACTGCAGTGTTACTCAGCTCCCGTCAAAGAACATCAGTTTTGTGGGGAAGGGGATTTCAATTCAATTTCTTCAGGGTTGGTGCAGTATATGGGAGAGTTGAATTCCTTTAAAGCATTTTCCATGAATATTTTAATATCAGCAGGTGCACTAATGAGGGACTCTGTCTTTCAGTGTTCTCTGCACTCCAAAAACTTGATGTACTTCTTGCTAAAGCTTATTACAGTAGTCTTGTTAAAATTACAGATGAATTCCTCTGTAGCACACTTTGCTCAAGCTTTGCGAAGGACTTTTTGCTAAATCAGGTACCTTAGGACTATAATGATGATGGAACTCGACCTGGCGGGTGACTCAGGAGCTAGGACTTTGTAAGCCCTCTCCACTTCCAACTCCTTGGACATGGATTTTAAGTAATTATGTTATGAAAGTTTGGCAGAATGCAATCATATTGCCAAATTCCAAGTGCTCTAAGAGTCCATGTAGTCTTGCATGATTTCTGTGGTCTCTAGTTTTCATATTTGCATGTTGTTGATACATTTTCCTCCCCCTAAGGTGCAGACAGAGAAGGGCCTGGCCATGAATTCTCACGGACTCTTGAGTTTCATTGAGGTGTTCCTCCACCCCGTCTCCAGTTCGCCAATTTATTTTTTAAAGCTCTGCAAAGCTGGAAACAACTTGCAGTTTTATCCATTTGGCAGTGGCAAAAGATCTGTTGTATGCTGGAGCTGTTTGCTTGGTCATGTGTAACACTCAGCCACGGGGCTGGGAGGTCTGCAAACTCGACAGACTATGGCTTCAGCTATATAGCATGAACTTCTGTCACCTTCATCTCTCTGAAAGGTCTGGGTTTTCTGCTTAGTCTAACAAATGGACATCACTTGTGGGTTTGGGTAGTGATTCACTAGTTTTTAGAATGTTCTAGATACCTGATAGCAAAAGATTCTTTACATGTATTTGCCGAGGTCTGCGACTATGCAGCTATCTTGAAGCAGTGCCAGGAGGAAGTCTCGTTCAACCTATTTATTAACGATCTGAATGCTTGCATTCCTAGTAGGCTGCTTAAGTTTACTGAGGATATTAAACTGGCTGGGTGGTGGACACTGCTTATGTTTGCTGACGACACAGAGCTGGCCAGGGTGGTGGACACTGCTTACACTAAGCTGGCCAGGGTGATGGTCACTGCTTACATTTGCTGCTTACACCAAGCTGTCCAGGGTGGTGGACACTGCTTATGTTTACTGCTTACACTGAGCTGTCCAGGGTGGTGGGCACTGCTTACGTTTACTGATGACACTGAGCTGGCCAGGTTGGTGGACACTGCTTATGTTTACTGCTTACACTGAGTTGTCCAGGGTGGCAAACACTGCTTACATTCATTGATGACACTGAGCTATCCAGGGTGGCGGATAGTGCTTACATTTACTGAGGACACTGAGCTGGCCAGGTTGGTGGACACTGCTTATGTTTACTGCTTACACTGAGCTGTCCAGGGTAGCAAACACTGCTTACGTTTACTGATGACATTGAGCTGTCCAGGGTGGTGGATAGTGCTTACATTTACTGAGGACACTGAGCTGTCCAGGGTGGTGGACAGTGTTTACATTTATTGATGGCACTAAGCTGGCCAGGGAGGTGAACACTGCTTACTTTTACTGATGACACTAAGTTGGTCAGCGTGGCGAACACTGCTTACAGAGGGTCATCTGGAAGGGTGCCGCCTCGGGTCCTCTACCCCTTACAGAGGGAGTACTGCAGGGCTCGATCCTCGGCCCACTCCTTTTCTCCATATTTACTAACGACCTAAGCCTCCACTGTGGGGGAAACTCGGTCGTTCAGTACGCGGATGACACAGTCATCTACCAATCCCTGGATAACATTGCCGCTCTAGGTCCCCTTCTCCAAGCCAACCCAGCATCTCTCGAGGCCTGCCTGAGAGCAAACAGAATGGTCCTAAATGCAGGCAAAACTAAGGCGATGCTATTCGGATGCAACGCCCTTGGACACGATGGGTCTAAATCTCTGCAACTCACTGCTGTCTCGGGAAACGACATCAAGGTTGTGCCCTCTTTAAAATACTTAGGTCTAACATTGGACCACTGCCTTACCTTCAAGTACCACACCCCGCAAACTTTGTACTCTGTACCGGCTAAAAGACCAGCTCATCCCTGAGGCCAGGACCTCAATCGCCACAAGTATCCTCCTCCCCACCCTGACTTACGCTGCCCCGATCTTACAGGGCATGGCCAAGCAGGAGGTCACCAAGATGCAAATCCTGTATAACAAAGTAGCCTGGTTTGCTGCCCAGGACCACTCGCGAAGGCACCATTGTGACACACTTGCCCAGCTACGCTGCCCCTCGCTGACCTCTCGTCTCCACTACCCCCTGCTCTGCTTGACCTTCAAGCTACTCAGCCCTTCAGCTCCACCCAGCATCGCTGGAACTACTGCACGCAAACATAATCCCAGGAGCCTACGGATATCTGGACGTACACTGCTTAAAGTTCTCAGAGTCAGGACTAATGCTGGCGGCAGGTAGTTCTCCTACTCAGCCCCCTACCTGTGGAACAAACTCCCACCCCTAGTGCAAGAAGCCTCATCACTGACGAACTTCCGCACCAGACTCAAAGCCTATATGTCTGATACTAGCACTTGTCATTGCCACGGTTCATGATCCCTCACCCCACCCACTTGCTTCTATCCTCCTAACATCCAGATCCTCCAAGCATCTTATCAGGTTCCATGGTGCTTCCCTCTAGGCATAGTACCACAACTAACTTTCCACTGAACCATGCCAGTAGTTAACAATGAGCTTACCATGTAAAATTACATTTCTTCTGCACCTTTTGTTAATTCTACTGTCAACATATTTGCAAGGACTGATGCATGATAACCATGGCTGTAACCTGCTCTCACACCTGAAACTACTCTGTAACCCAAGTCTTTCTCTGTATGAAAATATGTATTGTTATCCTGAGTCGCCCCTGAAAAAGGGACTTTCAGGGCTCAGTGGGCTTACCCAGTCACCAAATTTTAAATAAATAAAGAAATACATTTACTGATGACACTAAGCTGGTCAGGATGGTGGACTCCCATTAGGAAGGGGACAAACTACAGGAAGACATGAAGAGAAGTTGGGTGACTGGTCAGACTCCTGGAGTCTCAGATTCAGTGTAGCCAAATGTAAGGCGCTACACTTGGGGAGGAAGAACAGAGGTAGGATACAATGTATGAGGCTCCTCTTGCTGCAGCAGAGGACAAGGACCTAGGGATCACAACAGACATGGGGATGAAACATAACGAGAAGTGTGTTCCCGCTGTCAAGAGTGCCTGCAGAATGCTGGGGTGCATTAATAGGGGGGTGACCAACAAGGCAGGGGAAGTCAACTTGCCTCTTTACAAGGACCTGGTCAGGGGAAGCTATCCAGCCTCTCTACAAGGCCCTGGTCAGGGGACGTTATCCTGCCTCTTTGGCACTGTTCATGTTGGAGAAAGTTATCCTCCAACCTTCTATTTTTAGGAAAGGTTGTTGAGAAAACAGTGGCACAGCAGCTCGCGGAACATCTCATAACCGCAGATATCTATGGGCCATTTCAGTTGGGTTTCAGGGCAAGGCATAGCATCAAAACTGTTAGGCTGCAAAATTACCTCCTTAGGGCTAGAGATAGAGGAGACAGGTCAATTCTTGTACTCCTCGATCTCTTGACAGCATCTGACACTGTGGATCACGTTGTGCTTCTTGATTGCCTTAGAGAGTACTGTGGACTCACCAGTATTGTCATCAACTGGTTTGAGTCCTACGTGTCTAGCAGGAAGCAGTGGGTGGTGACAGGCATTTCTCCTCCTCCCCAAAGCTCCTGTCGTGTGGAGTGCCTCAGGGATCGATCTTGTTGCTGATGTTATTCGTGGTGTACATGCTGCCCCTGTGAGAGCTCATATTGTATAAGTCTTTTGCCTCTGGAACACAGGACACCATAGAAGTGCATAACAACTGCTTGGCTGAGATCAAAGACTGGATGTTCTCCAACTGGTTGCAACTTAATCCCAACAAAACGGAGTTCCTGGTGATTGAACTGGGTTGTGGGCATGATACCAATGCCTCTGGGAACGCTACAGGATTTTTCCTGGAATCCGCTCTGTTGAAGGCCTCCTCTAGGATGCGGGATATGAAAATTACGTACCTACCGTAATTCTGATCTTTCTGTGTATCTTCACCATTCATCACAGATGGGTACTGGCCGGAGATCAGGACCCCGGGGGAGCTTTTTTTTTTTTTTAAAGGGTAGGCGGAGCCGACACAGCATCAGCGCCGCCCTCGAGACCGACGTACTGCGTGGCGCTCGAGGGTTGGCCGTTAGGCTGTGTCGACTCCGCCTGCCTACCAGTTCTGAGTCGCCGGAGAGGTAAGAGGAAGGGATGGAGGGTGGGACAAGAGAGTCCAAGGGGACAGAAAAAGGAAAGGAAAACTGAACTAAAAGGAGAAATAACGACTGAGAAGACAGCAAAGAAGAGATGAGACTAAGGGGATTGGGTAGGGGCCCCAATCTCTGGAAGCGGAAGAAGGGAAGGGAGAAAATTTAGGAGAGAGTGAAAGGTAACAATGTATCCGAGACCCTTGTCCGTCACCAGATTGTATAGGAACTGCAAGGAGTAGCAAAGCTCTCTGCCAGAATTCAAGGCACAGAATAACTGGCAAATACCCCAGAAGCAGAGTCGGCTATTCTGGAAGAAGGACAGGGTACAGGGATTTAATACTCTCTCAGGAAAGATGTTTGGTGAAAAGAGATTTTTTTTTTTTTTTTTAAACAGTTGGATGGAAACCAGAAGGAGAACAGGAGGAGGGCAACCACCAACTCCCACCCTATCGGGGTGAAGACACGTAGTAGAGAAGGAGTGCCGCTCGAGCTGTACCCTTTGAAGGAGAATACCCCACTCCAAAAAAGGAGAGGGGAGCTGAGGAGGGGGACCCAGAGACTGAGGCCCAGGGGATGGTGGTGGGTTGTGATGAATGGTGAAGACACAGAAAGACTGGAATTACGGTAGGTAATGCATTTCATATCTTATCTGTGTCAATCTTCACCATTCATCAGAAATAGGTGAGTACCAAGCCCCGAAAGTTGTTTCTTACACCCTAAAGGACAGAGTCCCTTAGCCCTCAGTGGGTGACACACTAAGGGGAACCTTCCGGGCCTGGGGAGGCGAGACGGGTCCCCAGGAGAAGGAAGCTGCCCGACAATGCCGCCTCGCTCTCACGGGAGAGAGTAGGTTCCCTGGTGGGCAGAGCAAATCACCCTATGCCGGGCCAAGGGTGACAACTGGGAAAGACGTAGCCACGCCGATCTCCTGGTGCAGATCACTGTCCCTATGACCCTGGTAGCTACCTTGTTGGCGTCGTAAGATGCCCTCGCTTGGTGCCTTGCTAGCTCCAGGCCACATGCAGAGAGCGCAATGGCTTGTCTGGTTTGCTCCGAGTCAGGCAAAGCAGCTAGTATCTGACCTAGCGTGGACCACAAGAACCTGTTGTAGGCTGCATAGTGGGCCTGGTGAGCGGAAATAGAAAGGAGCAACCGTGCCGTGTAGAAGGTCCTCCTCCCCCAAAAATCAAAATCCGAGGAGTCTTGATCCGGGGCGGTCACAGTGGAGGCGCGAAGCCCATCAGGGGTGTCCAGATGCGTCAAGCCAGACTGCGGATGAGGCATAGAACCTGGAGACTCCGGGGGAGCACAATACCTCTGGCTGAGGTCCCTAGGGGCAGGAACTCCGGAGAAGGGCCTCTGCCAGAAATGCAAGGACGCCTCCCGAAAGGGAGCAGGCCAGGGCGGCACCACAAGGGTGGTCTCGCCATAATCCTAGAAAGGCGTGCGCCACATGCTCAGGATTGCTAACAGAAGAGGGAGAAAGGTGCAAGTCCTCCAACATCCTCACGAGGAAGCGCTGATACTCTGAGAGATCAGCAGCCGGAGAGATGTGGACAGAGGGTTCCTCTCCCCTAGAAGAGGGGGATGAGGAGCTGAAGGTCACCATACATTCCGAAGGTGGCTGCACGGGGGGGAGGTTGAAAAACCTGGCTGTCCATAGCCCTAACATAGGCAGGGAACCGAGCAGCAACCGCTCTGAACTGCTCCCAGGTGAGAGGGCCGCTAGGACCAAAAATGCTTGGGAGCGCTGGAGAATGTGGCAGAGGGATGGGGCAGAGCCGAGAAAAGAAGTCTGCTGACCTCCGCCAGGGCTAGGGAGCGGACCATGAGCACCCGAGGAGGGTGCCCCGGAAGACTCCACAGCAGACAGCTGTACAACCACGTTGGTACTGCCTTGGCTGTGCCCAGAAGAATCTCCCCAGTGAGGTGACTGGGGCCGTAAAAGTCCAGAAGGACGGTCCCCTGCCTCAAAAGAATGGGACTCCCTCAAGGAACCGACGCGACGACCCCACACCCCTCGACCCCTCAGAGTCCAAGAGAGTCCTCCTCCTCGAGAGGGCCAGCCTAGGTAGCTGGCATCTCTGGGCAGCCCCCAAAGGGGAGACCCAGGGAACAGCACCCTCCCCTCCTGTAGGTTTCTCGATGGGCCCCAAAGTTGGGCGATCAAGACACACCACTGGAAGGGTACCACCATCGAGGTCGATAGAACCCTCAAGGCCAGGTTGCAGAGCAATGGTGGCACGCACCACTGCCTGCTGGTCAGCACCACTGACCCTAGCCTCGGGGCCACCTGATCTCCTCAGTAGGGGCTGGCCTCGACTCGCCGGCGAACACGGGCCCCCTTCTCCGCGACAACCCGAAGGGTGTGACTGCCCGCCTGACTCGAGCTTGACTCGACTCAAGAGGTAGAGTCTGAGGCTCTGAGCCAAACAGTAGGAGGCGGGCGAAACCAACTTTGCCAGAGGGCCCGGCAGCCAGAGCTGTGTCTGAGATGACACCGCGCCCTCCGCAACCCTGGGACGGGACCTGCAGAAGGCACAGGGCAGCTTGGCCAAGGTCCAGAGCCAGGGCCAGAGCGTGGCGCCGTCAAATCCCACTAGCACAGGCGGGTACCAGGGACAGAGGCAGGCCGACAGCAGCCCAGCAGCAGCCTCGGCAAAGGCGACACTACCAGGCCCCTCGGCGCCGACCAAGCGGCCGACAGCGCTAGAGCAGACTCAGTGCGAGACATGGCACCGACCAGCCCCTCTGCGCGCGAGCAGCACCCCGAGCGTGGGCGGGCGCAGAGGACAGCACCGACAGCCAGCTGAAGGCCCTATGGCGCCAAGCCGCGGCAGGACGCGCGCCGTGCTCAACCTCGGCACCGAGGCGAGACATGGCGAAAGAGATGCGGATCTTGTCCCGGCACAGTGAGCAGCGTCGGGCGCGCGAATGGCGTTGACAGGGCCTGGCGCGAGCAATGAATCAGTGCCGACAGGCCACGGCACCCTGGCGGCGCCCGACCGGCGGCGTTGAGACAGTGCCAACCCGGGCCTTCTAAGCGCAGGAGCGACACCAGAAATTCACCTCCCGCAGAGGCGATTGCCGTGGCGGCGCCTCCCGCCTGCTCGGGAGAAGCGGGAAGGGCCTCCTGCGCGGGGAGGAGCCTCGGCAATGGCCAGGCTACAAGTAGCTGAGGCTCCCTCCTCCTCGGTCCGTCAGAACGGGAGGGGACCCGGAGGAAGGACCGAGAGGCCTGGCTAGCCCGACAAGTGCAAACCCTATCCCGAAAGTCGGCGGAGCTCGCCCACTTTCAGCTGTTCGAGGACGCGGCGGTCCATGGAGAAGCAGGCGCCGCCGCGAATCCATGTCGTGAAGCAGGCCAAGACACGCAAGACACGGTCGTGCTGGTCGGTGACTGAATATTTCGGGCCGCCACGGGCACCGACGCATGGGGGCCGACCGCCTTAAAGACTTTTGCCCTCTGACGAGACACATGACCTCGGAGGAAAAAACACCACAAACAGACTCGGCGTTGCAGAATTTCAAATAAAAGGAAAGATCTTAGCGGCGTCGAGTGGAGGCAGAACCAGAACGGTAGATGACCGGCGGACTGAGCGATCGATTTTTTGAACAGGCTGAAGGCCTAAATTGCAGAAAGCTTCCGAGGCGACCTTGGCGGTGGGAGCGAAGAACTGGTAGGCAGGCTAGTCGACACAGCTCATACGGCCAACCTCAGCGCCACGCAGCACGCCCGGCCTCGAGGGCGGCGCTTAATGCTGTGTCGGCCCGCCTACCCTTTAAAAAAAGCCCCCGCGGGGTCCTGATCTCCGGCCAGTACCCATCTGTGATGAATGGTGAAGATTGACACAGATAAGATCTTGGTGTTATCCTGGAGGGCAGATTTGACACTTGAGGCTCGGGTGTCATCTGTGGTCCAAAGTGGTTTTTACCACTTGAGGAATATCGCCAGGATTAAACCCCTAGTTCCGCCCGAAGATCTGCCAACACTGGTGCATGCCTTTGTTACATCCAACCTTGATTACTGCAATGCTCTATACTTCGAGGTCACTGGAGGGACCCTCCGCCGACTGCAGCTGGTGCAGAACGCAGCGACCAAGTTGCTGATGGGCCTGTCTAGGTCCAGCCATATGATCCTAGTCCTGTGAGCTCTGCACTGGCTACCTGTCAGGTGGAGGATCATCTTCAAGATGGGCTTGCTCACCTACAAGGCCCTATACGAACTAGGCCCTGGCTATCTGACTGATCTCCTCACACCTGCCACCTCAGTCCATTCCCTCCACTCCTCGACCAAGGGCCTCCTTGTTGTTCCTAGGGCCAGATTAAAAACTTCCGGTGACCGTGCCTTCGGTGTTGCCACACCATCCCTGTGGAGCTCTTTTCCACTCTGCGTTAGGGAGGCCCCAACGATCGAGAGGTTTAAAAAGAGTATAAAGGTTCACTTATTTTGTCTGGCCTTCCCCAATGAGGGTGATTGACCAGTATTAGTTTTTAATTTTAGATACTCTAGTATTTTATTAACTGTTTTAATATTTATGTATGCCGTATGTGTTGTTCATTTATTTGTGTTACCCTACCTGTTTTATGTAAGGCATCCAGAGCCTCAGGGATTGGGTGTCATATAAAAAAAAAATAATAATTTGCCTTGCCTCTTTAAAATGCCCTGGTCAGGGGAAGCAATCCTACCTCTGTACAAGGTCCTGATCAGAGGAAGTTGTCCTGCCTCTTTACAAAGCCCTGGTCAAGGGAAGTAATCCTACCTCTTTACAAGGCCCTGATCGGGGAAGTTATTCTGTCTCTCTCGAAAAGGCCCTGGTAAGGGTGAAATAATCCTACCACTGTACGAGCCCCTTGGTCAGGGGAAATAATCCTGCCACTTTACATGGCCTGGGTCAGAGGAAGTTATCCTGCGTCTTTACAAGCCCTGATCAGGGTAAGTTATCCTGCCTCTTTACAAGGCCCTGGTCAAGCTCCATCTGTAGTACTGCGTGCAGTTCTGGGCTCCCCAGTACAAAAAGGACACTGAGGCAGTCGAGAGGGTGCAATGCGCAGCCAAAAAAGCAATCACAGTTTGGTGGGACAAAAGCTAGGAGGAGAGGACGGTGGTCCTTAACATGTTCATGTTGGAAAAAAGGAGTTTGAGAGGGGACATCATCTCAGTTTTTGGCATACTCAAGGGTATCGACAAGACTAACCAGAGGTATTTGATCCTGCATCCTTTAAAAGGACACAGGGTAATACCCTGAAGCTCAGAGATGGAAAAGTTAGTGATGTCAGCAAGCATTTCTTCCAGTGGGAGGTAAACCTGTAGAACAGCCTACCAGCGGAGACAATAACCATGACACCACAGGCCTTCAAGTTGAGCAATAACAAATTTCTGCTTACCAAGGAATCTCTGGATAACCTGAGCAGCCAGGTGTAGGAACCCCTTTAGGTTAGTATATGTTTACACATCGTACTATTCATAGCTTCTTATGAAGTAATAGACAAGTTGGACCTACAGGCCCTTCTGACCATAAATTACTTTCTTCAGACTACTATGGTACTATGTAGGTTACTACAGAATATACTGTGTTCCATGAACACTAGACTCCATCACCAACACACTTTACCCTTGCTTCAGTTTAAGGTTCTTGCCCTTTTAGTATTCTAACATACCTAGCCCTGGCAGGGTCTCTGGATTAATCTCCTGTAGCTAGTCGTTAAGCAATAGGTACGTTCTTGTGCAATTACTACCCACAGAGTTTGCCCTCAGCAGGCCACCTCCCCTACATATTAACCACACAAAGCAAACAGATATCCCTTTAAAATTACAGCCACCCAACTTACTTTTACTCCTCATATAAGAAAAGCGTCCCTACGTGAAGCATCAGGGTAGTACAAAACAGATATGTGGTGATGCATGCTTCAGCAAGAATCTACCCAACATCTCCAGACGTCCAGGTTGAACCCATCGCTAGCATTTGAAAGAGTCAGGCTTGCAGAATGAGGCCAGGATTAGGGCCCAGGCTTTTGGAAGAATACACACTGACAGGGATATTTTCGGAGACCAAGTTTTCAGAAGAAACATCCAAAGGCTCTGAAGTACTGATAATCGATGCTGCTTTTGGGCAACCATTCGAGGTAGATTTGTTAGCATTTCCATCAAGGTACTTATTACTCTGTAGAGTACATTCGTTGCTTGGCCTGGGCTGGTTCACACTGCTATATAAGCTCTGCATTGTAACTGAGGTAGTTGGTTGTGCAGCTATTTCATGCCTACAGGAGTTCAACTCATTCTCTTGGCAAAAGTCTTCACTTTCCAAACTAGCAATACCATTGGTGAGGTTTTCAGTACACGTAACACCGTTAATTGCTACAGTCTCCTTTGAGATATCAGCGATGTGGAGCTTATTTGAGAAATCATTCCTCAATGCTTTGCAGTTCACAGAATTTAGGTCGTGACACTTTATAAGGGAACAGCTGGTATTAGCACCATGCCATGCAGCGTTATCAGGGGCCACAGTTGTGGCGTTGTGCTTACAGTAATTTTCATTCTCTTCTGTAGTGGAGCTGGAAGCCGAGATGAACGTTTTGCTATCTATGGATTTTTTCCACCCAAAATCCAAATTGGGGTACCTGCAATAAGACATAATGCATTAGGGTCCCATCTCAAAGACAACATTCTGGCTCACATCCCTGTAACTAGAAAACAAGCCTGCGGGACAATGTACATTTCTTCCATTTTTTTAATTTTTATTTCTTTTACTTCAAAGCAGCATTTCATGCTCTGGTGAAAATGTTCTTTGTTTCCTGATAGTATATGTTTATCCCAGTTATATTACCCTTTGTCTTTTGACAGTATACATTTTATTTCATGTACGTTACCTTTTGTCTCCTGACAGTATACGTCTTAATCCATGTATGTTATCCTTTGTCTCCTGATATTATACTTTTTATTCCATGTATGTTACCTTTTGTCTCCTGACAGTATACTTTTTATTCCATGTATGTTACCTTTTGTCTCCTGACAGTATACTTCTTAATCCATGTATGTTACCCTTTGTCTCCTGATATTATACTTTTTATTCCACATACGTAACCTTTTGTCTCTTGATAGTATACATTTTATTCCATTTGTTACCTTTTGTCTTCTGCCTGTATTAATTTTATCCCTTTTACTTTACCCTTTGTCTCCTGACAGCATATACTGAATCCCAAAGAAGAGCAGGGATGCTTCCAAATTGTCATGGTTGCCTCTCCCAGTGCAGTAAGCCAGGGAGGGATCACGACTGTGTCCTGACTCCACAACAGTAAAGGAGCCCAGCACGCGACATTGGGGCTTTGCCCTCAGGATAGGGCCATTCCAGTTGCCTCCTGCATCTCCCTTCCCAACTGCTGAAACAACACGTTTTCAATGGTACAGGTGAGATGTAGAGAGGATCAGTTATTCTTTATGAAGGATGGTGACGGAAAGGAGTCTGGAGCACCACTGGTGGGTGGTGTAGGGGAGATGTGAACAGCCATGGGATGGTATCTGTAAACCAACACGTCACATTTTCTACTTGTGAAACTGTTATGGAAACAACAGGCCTGGAGACATGAGTGTACATGCTACCTTTTCAAAATCTGACTGTGGTACATGAGGCAGAAACTTAAAGTAGGATATTGTTGGCCTATGACTCCACTGTATCAGTGCCCAGTTTAAGAGATCTACCAGGAGCCTTATTGAGATGATCAGAACACAGTTTGATGCTCCAGTACACGATCCACCTTGCAGTCAAAGTATACATTTAATTGTTTCCCTACCTCATTGCTCGTATTCCTGTACCTGCATGGGTGCAGCCAGCATGTTAGTACCGGGGTGTGGGACCACTGGGAGATCAGGCTGCAAATACAGCGATACACTGGCAATTTTGCACCTTCCTGTAGTGATGCCCATATGTCGGAGATTGAATAATCTCATATCTACCACACCCAACATTATTTTTTCAAAGTAGCCTAAATGCCATGTGTATGTCTGGCACACCCATGGGATTTAGGCTAATTTACAAACCACTGAGCATGGTAGATACAGAGATTATTCAATCTCCAGTACATATGGGCACACTACAGGAAGAGAGCAAACCGCATCAGTGTATCGCGGTATTGCAGTGTGAACTCCCAACATGCTGGCTGCACCCATACAGTTACAAGGATTTCACGAGCAATGAGGTAAGGAAACTATGAAATGTATACTTTGATTGCGGGGGGGGGGGGGGATTGGTGTACTAGAGCACCGAACTGTGTTCTGATCCTGTCATTAAGGCTCCCAGTAGATCTCCTTTAAGGACCCTGTGACCCACCTGGCGTTAGATACACAGAAACTCTGACTGGAGGCATATGCACAGTCAGGAGAGCGCACAAAGGTAACCTCCATTTTTCTTTAACAGATTAGGCATTTTCTTTACATATTCTTTTCTGTCCGATAGGTATACTGAAAAAAAAAAATAAAAAAATAAAGAGAACATCTGTTTTGGAAACCAGGAGGGAATAATCGAAGCAGAGTTGCACTGCACTGCACAGCACGCAGAGGAAGGAAATAAAATGAATGGCTATGTTTGGCTTGGAGACAGGAAAGCAAGGCTGAGTTGCACTAGGGAACAAATATTCAAATTTTCATACTACTTTATGTTCTTAATTTAAACATTTTTTAAATATTTTATTTTATATATTTTTTATTATTTTTTATGGAGACGAAACTGGACTCACCCTCTATGGAAATAATGAATGCTGCTCTGCAGGGTTATATCCAAGCCATTTATTCAGTGCGCACAACCATGACATACTAGTAACGTCTGACGCATTTCAGAAAGAACTCCCTTTTCAAAGGCTTCTTTGAGATTTATTTATTAAGATTGATATTTTTATTTTTCTATACTATCATTTTGCTCACTGTCTGGCCTGAAACTTAAGAGCATAGTAAGAAGTTAATTTTGTAAGCCAAGGGTCTGGATGTACCAAGGTAGGAGAAGTCACATTTCCAAAATATTATAAAAAAAAGAGAAAAACATTTTCAGTAATTTTACAAGACAGTGGTCATAAAGCCATAAAGTCAGTCAAAACTCTAAGTGGCAAGTGCAACACCACAAATGACATCGCTATTCCAGAATCTTTGCCAGTAAATTCAAGAGCAGAAATCAGAAAGCCATATGGTCGATTCAGTATTTAAAGCTAGCAGGCAGCCGGTTCCGTGGCGCCAAGCGAAGAGTTCACTCTGCACACTGGCGACCGGGTTCGCGCCCGAGCCCAGGGCGGAGACCAGCAAGGAGGATTCTATAAGTGTCCATTGGGCGCTTCCTTCCCAGTTGCCTAGGGACCTGTGGGCAGATTGGTGGCGAGCTTGGGGGCGTGTGGCGCTAAGCACGCCCCGCCCAGAATACCCTGCATGCTTATGCAAGGCCGAGAACTGCGATAGCCAGGGCACAAGCGGAAATTGCCCCAGCCGACCGGATGATTAACGCCTGGGCCCTGCCACCCAAAGCCTCGGAGCCAGCCCAGATCCAGCCCCGCAGCACCTGGGATGCAAAGGTCGGCACGAAGGCCATTCCTCTCGGAAGAGAGGACCCTCCATCATAGGGATATGCCGGGCTACCAAGGTAGGCAGTAACTGTGGCTGGGAGTAGGTGGCAGGAGGTTGGAGGGAAGCAGGAAGGCGCTCGGAGATGGCCAGTCAGGGGTGTGTGGGAGGCAGAGCTGCAGCTATGAATTTTGGGGCCCAGGACAAGTCAATTGAAATGGGCCCATTTCCCAAACTCAGCTAATGCCAGCTCCTCAGGGGACCCCTCCTGAGCTCGGGGCTAACGCCCCCATTACTGCAGCCCTGGTGGGGCGCATGAATAGATTAAAAATAAATAACTAAATAAAGCTAGCAGGCACTTGCACCACATTGTCAGACTGACTAGTACACCTTACCTTATTTACTTAAAGGAATCAAGCAGGTGCACATGGAGCTAAATAAAAGGAGCTGCTGCACATGTTCAGGCTGCAAATGGGAGCGATATGGCTGAACAATATCTCCTGCAGTGCTGAAGAAGTGCTCCAAGGGTGCACCTGTGTGTGTGGGGGCGGGGGGCACAAGATGTCCGCATGTTAGCTGGAACAAAGCAGGGCATGATTGCTTTGGTGTTCCAGTGCACAAGACAATTAAGTCCACAATCAGCTCATGCAAATAATTAATGAGCATCTGCTCAGCAGAATGTGGCAAAAACATGTCTCTGCGCTGCTTGTTCAGCAGAGAACTTGTGAGCAACCAGTCATAATGATGTGCTTTTGTAACCTAAAGCACAGTATCATCGAGCCTGTGTTGCTGACTCACCTGTCTTCCTGCAGTAGCAGGCAACCTCTTTGTCAGTGGCAAGCCACCACCTGCACCACTGGCACTTGGGCTGCCTGTGTCACTCACTCCAGTTGTTCCAGAACTGTTAGACCCTCCAGTATCTTCTGAATGGAACAGGTTAATCCCCCTCATGATTCCCTCAAATTCACTACACAGTTGCTGCTTCCATGGACAGACACAGTGCCTCCCATTTGAATCTTGGGTCTAGCATGGCTGTGAACACGTAGCTAATATGGTCACATATGGCTGCAAACTGTGATCTTAACTCTCTAGTAAACCCTTTAATAAGTTCTTTGATGGGTTCTGGAAGCACGTCCATAATGCTGTGCTTGTGAAACTCTCCATAGGTTGACATGAGGAGATGGGCAGCTGGAATAACCTGACTCAGTGAAGTTGTATTTGAGTTTAGGCCATGGGTATATTTCTCAAAGGATGCCCTCAATGATGCTCCAATACTGGTGGAGTAGTAACCCAGCAATACCCTGTTCGATGGATAACTTGTGTAGAACACTCTTTTGTTCAACCAAGTGCTACAGCATATAAAAGCGATGCTGTACCATCGTGTACTAACATCTTGGTTTAGTTGATGGTTTGCTAAACCAAGCTGACCCTAGAACAATCTGCATCTCTCTAGTTGCCTTAGCAGAACAATGAAAATAGCTACAGTTGTCTCTTGAGGTATCTACAATATGAGAAGCAACCACACTCTTCTGGGAGCACCAGTGATCACAATGTTCAATGTACGGTCAAAGCAGCAGATTCCCTGGAACTGGCTATTACGAACTGCTTTTATCATCTTCTTCAAATCATCTATAATAAAGAACCCAACATGCAAACCTGTTGTGCTAATTCAGGAGTCAAGCACTCCTTGCAAAGACGTAAGAATGTTAACACCATGTGTTCGACTGGAAGGACTGCAACACCAAGGAGAGCGGACATCCAGTGGGATAGGGTATTGCTACAGCCTAGGTCAGAGGAACAAGAGTAAACAGCAGCTTTGCTAACATGTGCAACTGGTGTAGCTGAACACCAGCATGCTGCCAGTGAGAGGTATGCATGTAGCGAGTCTGTACTGGTCCACACATCAGTTATACATTGGAAAACCCTGCCCACAGTCTGGTTTAGCAATTTCTCCACCTGACTGCGGCATGCCTCATAGACACTTGGCATGACTGTACAAGAAAAAGTAGTTTATGTTAGTATGTGGTATTGAGGTTGAAGAAAAGTAGAAGTCTACGGAATCTAGTGTCTTCAACAACAGAATAAGGTTGAAATTCATTGCAATCATCTCTCTTGTGAGCTGCGTGACCTGAACAGCTATGGGGTGAGTTGGCAAAAGAACTGTGTGGGCCTGAAATGCTTTCTCTATTGTGGAAATGCAGCTTTTGCAATGGCATAGCCTTGCTCCTATCTCTGGCTCAGAGTGGACAAATACAGGTGATTTAGGCTGGGGAAGTCATCACAAACTGCACATCTGCTGTCTTGCCATCTGAACCACTTTGGGAGGGACTTGGTGGTGTGCCTGTCAGAGTACTTTGCAAGGACTGGAAATGAGATTTTGCTGGTGTTTTGTCACTTGCTGATTGCCTCTGACAGCATCACCACCTGCAGCACCATCAACAGAATCAGAAACTGTTTTTTCCTTTTTGAAACACTGCATGCAGTGGCATGAAGAGAACTCCAGCAGAAACTTTATCCAAGTTAGCCACCTCAGGATGCTTTTTCAGAAGGTGGTTCCAAAGATATGTTGTGCTCAGTTTATCAACATTTCTACCATGGCTGAGACTCTAGCCACAGTGTGAACACAGAGTTCTCCATTTATTATACTCCTGCTCAGTAAAATATGTCCAGATATCACTGGAACTTGAACTTGTACCTGGCATCAACCCTTTTGTACACTGCTTGCATTCACGACTGGCAATTATGTAAGAACTTACCATAACAGTAGATCTTCGAGAGAGGTTCCTGCAGTAGGTCATCACAGAATAGGTCTGCACCTCCTGGCATCAGGACCGCATGGCAAACTTCTAGCTAGCAATCTATAGCGGGGGTCTCAGTGGCGGAGCTGGGGGGGCAGTCGCCTCTCCTGGCTGCCGCAGTGTGAGTAGTGGTGCCCCTTTACCATCTTTATTCATTGTTTAGTGCCCATTGTGGAGCCCTTGATTGACAGAATGGCACCTCCTGGCTCCGCCACTGGGCGGACTGCCCCCTGGCATCACATGATGGGACATCGGCGTGACTGTATACAGGGGCAGTCCCCATGCCCCGCCCTCCAGTTCTCTCGCTGGAGACCTCGGAAGAGGAAACAGGAGAAAGGCGTAGAAACTCCTGAAACTCTGAGCTGCTAAAACAAAGCCCCTAGGAAAGGAAAAGAGGAAAATGGAAAACACAGGAGCTGGGGAAGGCGGGAGGGAAATAGAGACCTACTGCAGGAACCTCTCTCGAAGATCCACTGTTACAGTAAGTTCTTACATAACTGCTATATCTTACTTCAAGAGGGTTCCTGCAGTAGGTCTTCACAGAATAGGACTGAATAGCAAACAGTCAAAGGAAGAAAGATGTCGGAGACCAAGTTCCGTGAGGAGGCGACTGTCAACTAGAGATCTGCTTAGGACAGGAGGCCTTGCAGAACTGCGAGGCAAAACCAGCTCTGCACTTAGAGGTGATGTCCAGACTGTAATGCTTGATGAAGATATGGATGGAAGACCAAGTGGCTGCTGCTGCAAATGTCTGCAGTGGACCGTTCCTCAGGAAGGCCGTTGAAGCAGCCATGGCCTGAGTAGAGTGGCCTTTCACGTCCCTGGAAGAGCTTCTTGTACTTCTGGTAAATGTAATGAGATGCAGTTAGCCAACCATTTAGACAAACCCTGTTTGGAAATGGCCTTTCCCTGACATTTGGGTGCAAAGGCCACAAACAACTGGTCAAAACTACAAACCTCTTTGGTCCTACAGATGCAATATCTCAGAATCCTGTGCACGTCTAAAGTGTGCAAGAGGTATTCCCCCCTGCTGGAATACTCCGGGTAATATATCGGCAGTTCAACATTCTGGTTGAAAGTAAATTCAGAGACTATTTTCGGAAGAAAGAAAGGGTTAGCCTGCAGAGCCACCTGGTCTCTGTGGAAAATCAAATATAGCTCCTTACACGTGAGGGCCTGAAGCGCTGAAATCCTTCGAGCTGAAGTAATAGCAATGAAAAAGAGCATTTTCCAGGATAAATAACATGTCGCAACTTGCTGCCAGTTCAAAAGGGGGAAAAGTAAGTTTCTCTAAAATAAAATTCAAATCCCAGGGCAGGAACCGGATTACGGACTGGAGGCTTAAGGTAGAGGAGATCCCCTTAAGGAAGGTTTTGGAAACCTCCAACTGAGCAAGGGTTTTGCCCTCCATTGGGAGGTGGACCTTCAGAAAGGAATAGCTGAGGCCCAAATCAGACAGGTGCAAGAGGTACTCGAGGACCTGGGGAGCTGAGCAAGAAAAAGGGTCCAAGCCTTTGGCCGTGGCCCAAACAGAAAATCTCTTACATTTCATAGCACACGTGGATCTGGAGGAGGGTTTTCTGGCCCCCACTAGGATCTGAGTGACTCTGGAAGAGACGCCAAAGCATGAGATAGCTATATCCAAAGTTGCCACGCATGCAGGTGGAGAGACTTGAGGTTCGGATGCACCAAGCTGCCCTCCTGAGACAGAAGGTCATGGGAGAGAGGAAGAGGTACCGGGGGTTCCAACATCAGCTGTTGCAGCAGAGGGAACCAAATCTGTCAAGGCCAAAGAGGGACTTTGAGAATCATGTGCGCCCCTTCTATCTGGAGCTTCAGCAGAATCTTCTGTAAGATAGGAAAGGGAGGGAAAGCATACAGAAACCTCCCTGTCCAAGATACAGACAGCACGTCTCGCCAAAACACACCACACCCGGGAATGGGCGAGCAAAAGCTGGGCAGTTTTGGTTGGATGAGAAGGCGAACAGATCTATTTCTAGCTGATCCCATTGGAGGAAGAGATCTTCCACTACTTCCTGCTTTAG
Organism: Neoceratodus forsteri; assembly: GCA_016271365.2. Taxonomy (NCBI): domain Eukaryota; kingdom Metazoa; phylum Chordata; order Ceratodontiformes; family Ceratodontidae; genus Neoceratodus; species Neoceratodus forsteri. Next base: position 639,798,417 of record CM028132.1, on the reverse strand, counting down.
CTCCCACTCGTAAGCCCGTGTGACAGTGCGTCGGAGACTGTCCGCCAGTACGTTGTGAACTCCTGGAACATGGACTGCTATCAATGTCAGGCCGTGCTGGACTGCCCAGTACCACACCTGCATCGCCTCCCTGCAGAGAGGGTACGATCAGGTGCCTCCCTGTTTGTTGATGTACCAGACCGCTGCCGTGTTGTTGGTCTGGATCCGAAGCATTTCCGGAAGCAAGAGGGATTGGAGGGCTTGGAGAGCGTAGAGCACAGCCCTCATCACCAGAATGTTTATATGCAGATGCTCCTCTAGGGGACACCACGTCCCGAGTCCGATGGTCTCCCAGGTGGGCTCCCCAACCATGACCAAAGGCGTCCATCGTGAGGGTCATGGAGGGTGGCGGGGGACAGAAGGGAACCCCCAGGGAAAGGTTGGATAGGTCCTGCTACCAGAGGAGATCCCTCTTCAAACTGCTGGAGACTAGGAACCTGTGGTCCAGGTTTTCCCTGTGTTGATCCCACTGGACCCTGAGGGACCACTGGGTCACCCTCATATGCAGTCTGGCCAAAGGGACTGTGGGTATGGCAGCTGCCAGGAGATCCAACAGGCGGAGGATACAGCGTGCTGTGGTCCACTGGGAGGAAGACACCAATGCAACTTGGTGAATCAGGGTTTCCACCTTGTCCGTAGGAGGAAAGGCCTTGCCCTGGACCATATCCAGCACCACTCCAATGAACTGAAGGCACTGGGAGGGTGAGAGTTGAGACTTGGGATAGTTCACAGCGATGCCAAGTCTGGAGAAAAGGTCCAGGGTGGTGGAAACAGAATCCATCACTGTCCTGAGATGGTGCTGACAGCAGCCAGTCGTTCAGGTAAGGGAAAGTACGGTTACGTAAGAACTTACCGTAACAGTAGATCTTCGAGAACAGCTCTTGCAGCAGGTTATGCCATTAGGACTAAAGCCGGCAGGCACCAGGACCCCACGGAAAAATTCTAGCTAGCAATATCCAGCAGGGGACCGCCCCCGATGTCGGCCCTCCCGATGTCAGGCCATGACATAAAAGAGCAGTCCCCAGCATCCCCAGTTCTTCTGCCCCAAGAATTACATCTGAAGAGGAGACCGAGGATCCACTTCAAAGGAAGATTGTAGAAGGTGTTGAAAGGCGCTGTAGTCAAAAACTAGGTCAGAAGACTCAACCTCAGAGGGAAGGTGGGAGGAAACTACCTGCTGCAAGAGCTGTTCTGAAGATCTGACTGTGACGGTAAGTTCTTACGTAACTGCTATCTTCTTCGAGCAACAGCTCTTGCAGCAAGGTACACCATTAGAACTGATTCCCAAGCAGTAAGGGACCAAGTGGTTATCGGGAGGAGGATAGGAGGAAAATCTCCAAGCTTCAGGACAAAAGTCCGTGAAGGACCGCCAAGCCGAAACCAACTCTGTGCCTAGAGGCAATATCCAAACTGTAGTGCCTGATGAATATATATAGTATCAGTGCTCAGGTGCTGCTGCACAGATGGCTGAAGTGGAAACATTTTTGGCGAGGCAAGGAGGTAGCCATCCCCTAGTAGAGCGACCCTTCACAGGGCCCAGTGAGGGTTTATTGCGCTTCTGATAACAGAATATAATGCACTTTACCAGCCATCTAGAAAGCGACCGTTTGGAAACAGAAGCACTGATCATCCTCTGTGCGTAGGAAACAAAGAGCTGGTCCGAAGTCCGATGGGCTTTCGTTCTGGTCAGATAATATCTGAGACACCTATGCACATCCAAAGTGGGCAATAGGGCTTCCCCTCGTTACTGTGATTCGGGTATACACCAGTAGATCGATATCATGGTTGAGTGTGACAGCCGAGACCACCTTGGGAAGGAACTTAGGATTTGTTCTTAAGGACACCCTGTCCTTGTGAAAAAACAAATAAGGATCCTTGCACATGAGTGCATGAAGCTCAGAAACTCTTCTGGCTGAAGTAACAGCAACTAAAAGGAGCGTCTTCCAAGAGAGGAGATGCAGCTCGCAATCCGCGGCTGGTTCAAAAGGGGGCAGCGTAAGCTGCTCTAGAGTAAAAGAAGATTCCAAGGTGGAACCGGGTCTTAGATGGGAGGTCTCAAATGCAGGATGCCGCGCAGAAAGACACAAGAAGCCTCTAGTTCAGCCAGAGACCTGTGAGCTATTGGAGAATGGTACGTTGAAATAGCGCATAGATGGACCTTAATGGAGGAACAGACAAGCCCTGCCTCGTAGAGGGATAGGACGTACTCCAAAACAGACCTTACAGAACACTCCAATGGAGTCAATACTCGAGCCTGAGCTCAAATACAAAATCAACACCACTTCATGACGTAAGTAGCGTGAGTAGAGGCTTTTCTGGCTGCCACCAGAATGTCTGCAACTTCCTAAGAGACCCCGTACCTCAGGACTTCTACGTCCTTAGGAGCCAGGCATGCAGGTTCAGTGACTGAAGATCCGAATGGACCAAGGAGCCTGTCTTCTGGGATAGAAGGTGAGAGCAAAATGGCAGAGGCACCAGAGGTTCCTGGGCCAGCCGACGGAAGAGAGGGAATCAAATCTGCCTGGGCCAAAAGGGTGCTACTAGAATAAGGCACGCTTACTCTTGATGGAGCTTCAATAGAACCCTCTGGATCAAAGGAAAGGGCAGGAAAGCATAGAGGAACCAGCCCATCCAAGAGAGGGACAATGCGTCTCGCCAGAAAACACCAGGCCCTGGATCTAGTGAGCAGAAATTGGGCAGTTTTGCATTGAATGGGGACGCGAAGCGGTCTAATTCTGGTGTCCCCCATCTGTGGAACAGGTCCTCTGTGGCTTCCTGAAGCAGTTCCCATTCGTGGACCCTGGCCTGTGATTGGCTTAGGCTGTCCACAAAAGTGCTGTCCACGCCGGGAACATGTACTGCAATGATGTGTGCGCCGTGCTGCAATACCCAATTCCAAATCCTTTGAGCCTCCCTGCAAAGGGGGTAGGAATGAGTGCCTCCTTGTTTGTTGAGATAGTACATCACTGCGGTATTGTCTGTCCGTACCAGAAAAGTACCCGGTGGAATCTCTGTCTGGAATGCCTGTAGGGCATACAGGACAGCTCTCATCTCCAGGATGTTTATGTGAAGTTGGGACTCTAGAGACGACCAGGAGCCTTGAGTCCTGACCCCACTGAGGTGAGCTCCCCATCCAGACCCCGAGGTGTCCATGGAGAGAGTCGCTGAAGGAGGTGGCGCAGTGAAGGGGACTCCCATAGAGAGGTGGTCCGGGATGAGCCACCAATGCCGGTCTCGGATGACTGCGTTCGTGATCCGGACTGAATGCTGCAGATGATCCTGCCTTTGGTCCCGCTGTGCTCTCAGCATCCACTGGGCAAACCGCATATGAAGTCGAGCTAGGGGAACCGTCACAATGGCAGCCACCATGTGACCCGAGCAGGCAAAGGGCGATGCGGGCTGGTATTCTCTTCTTTTCCTTCACGTCCCGTATGAGGGATATGATCGTTCCGCCCTGTCCTGGAAAGGAATGCCCTTCCTGAATTGTGTCCAGAACTGCTCCTACAAAATGCAAATTCTGAGACGGAACAAGGCACAGCTTCTCCTGATTGATGGTGATGCCCAGTGATAGGAAGAGGGAGCAGGTATCCTGTATTGCGGACATCAGTGCCTCCCATGAGGGTGCCAAGAGGAGCCAGCCGTCTAGATAAGTAAACACACAGTGGCCCCATCTCCTGAGAGCTGCTGCCATGACTGCCATAAACCGCGTGAATACTTGAGATGCTGAAGACAGACAGAAAGGGAGGGCTCGGAACTGGTAGTGGCGTCCCAGAAACTCGAAGCGCAGAAATCTGCAGCGCACCCGAGCGATCGGGAGGTGTAGATAAGCGTCTTGCATGTTCAGCAACGCTAGCCATGCGCTCTCTTTGAGCATGGGAATGAGACCCGGCAGAGTCACCATGCGGAAATGCTTCTATAGCACAAAGTTGAGACCGCTGAGATCCAAAATCGGGAGCAAGTCCCCTGATTTCTTTGGAACCAGGAAGAAGTAGGAATAGTAGCCGTTTCCTCTCTGGTTCAGAGGTACATGTCTATAGCCTCCTTGTGTGGGAGGGCCAAGATCTCTTGCTGAATAAGCAGAGCATGCTGACCCAAGTAGCAGGGAGAGCAGGGAGGTCTGGATGGTGGGTGATCAAGGAACTCTATAGGAGTAGCCTCGCTCGACCAACTGCAACACCCACCGGTCGGAGGTGATCCTCTGCCATCCTGAAAGGTGATGAGAGATGCGACCTCTGACCTTCTCGACCCTTTGATCCAGAGGAGGGGCGAGGAGGGCCGGGAAGGAGTCATGCTGTGGTGGTGTTGGCCCCAGCAGGCTGGGCTGCTTCACAGATATTTCGGCCCCTGGCCGAGGAAACCTGCCTGATTCTTACAGCCGAAGTTGCCTCTGGGTTGCTGGCTGGAACGTGGCTCTTGCCTTGTTGGCAGCCATGAAAGCAATTCTGGTTCCTACGAAAGGAACCGGATTTAGGTCTATACATAGCTGTACAGTCCTGACAGCCTTCCCAGCGTCCTGCAATTTGGTGATGACCTTCTCAGACTCTTCACCAAAGAGGACCGCTCCATTATAAGGGACATACAGGAGATTCTTCTGGATGTCCGGAGTAAATCCGGAGACCCTCAGCCATGAGTGTCTCTGGAGACAAACGCCTGTAGCTTCTCCCCTGGCTGCTGAATCCGCTGAGTCGTAAGCGGCTCGAAGAACCTGGGTCCCCATGTCAGACCCAGTTTGGAGGAGGTTTAACAGCTCCTCCTACTTTTCGCCATCCGGAAGATCTTTAAGAAGGTCTTGGTCCTGATCCCAAAGGGCGTTCTGAAATTGCACCATGTGCGTCAGATAGTTCAAAGACCTAATAGAGCATATAGCAGCCGCATACACACGTCTTCCCATGGAATACAATTGCTTAGATTCCTGGTCCAGAGGCTGGGTGCTCAAATGTTGAGGCCGCTGGGACCTATAATGAGATGCAGTAATGACCAGCGAGTCAGCCAGGGGTTGTTGCACCAAATACTGGTCCTCCGTAGAAGCCTATAAAGGTGGTCAGCCTTCTTTGTAACAGCCGGTGGAAATGCAGACATTTCCAAGTTGCCTTGTGACGCCCATAAAGGTGTCCACCAAAAGTGGGACCACCACAGGCTTCAGGTCTTTCTGCCTGAGGTAATGGGCAAGGCGTTGTCACTCGGGGTCTAGCTCTTCGGTCTCCCATCCCATATTGTCCTGGATGTGCCTCATGATTTCTGAGAAGGAGGGATCATCCGGGGGCGACCTTGGGAGGTCCCGTGGGTCTGGTGATGGGGGACTGAAAGGAGATGGAGACCTGGAAATGTCGGACATATCCGGTCTGGAGTCATCTCCCGATGACCACGCCCACCCCGGTCACTTCACGGGACCGTGAGGGGAAGAAAACGCCTGTCCTGATCTGCCCCAAGGAGCCAGAGTAGGCTCCTTGGGGTCGGGGGTCTGTCACCTGCAGCACCCTTAGGAGGAGTTGGAGGTGGTGTAGGAGGCTGAGGCTAAGGGGAAACCATGTCCTTCTTGATGGTATCCCACCAGAAGGTGAACAAATCCTTCACCTCCTGGATATTCATGCCAGACGATGAACCTGGCATCTCGTGCGCCTGTCGTCCAGGGTTGGGCATCGGTGTGGGCCTGTTGTCGGGCTCGGGTCCCAGGAAGCACTGGATCCGGCTCCTGGGCGGGCGTCCTTCGTGTCACCGTCTGGTCATCTGAAGTAGCGGTAGCCTCTAGCCTGAGGATCCCTGACATCCGTGTCCACCGCATCGTGTAGTGGTTAGTTGCCTTTCGTGTGCTGGGTCGGACGCCTTCTTAGCCTCAGTCGTCCACTTAACGGACGTCAGCTCAGAGGTCTACTTGGGAGGCTGGGAGATGGACCTGAAGTCAGTGTCCCGGCGTCGGTCAGACGCACCTCTAGATTTAGAGGAAGACTTGTTATGCCTGTCTGAAGAAGCAGGCTTAGAGGCATCCGTTGCCTGGGAGGTCATGAGCGGGTGCAGGGAGGTGGAGGAGCCCCCTAAAGACCTTACCTTTACTGGGGGAGGCTGGGAGCAGGCCGGGAAGAAGATCTGTCGGACCGGACATAGCTGGAGCTGGTCCTGGATTCTGAGGCCCTGCTTGGAGATTCTGCTCTGTCCGAGTCCCGAAGCTTCTCAGACTTACAAGAAGGTTCCCCTCTGGAGGAAGGTCTTTTCTCCATCTTTTTGAGTTTCTCCTTGAGAAGGAATCCCTGAAGGGCCTTTTGGCGGTGGAACCGGGTCCTGCTATTGTACTGCTGGCAAATAGAGCATGCATGGGTGTCATGCTCCGGGGCCCAGACACCGACACGGGCAGAGTGATGGTCTGCACAGGGATCACTTGCCGCAGGCGCACTTAGAGAAACATCAGTCAGGAGAAGGAGTGGAAGAAGCAGACATGGAGTAAAGTTTTGAAAATTGAGAAAATTAAAGATTTCACGTGTCGTAGAGTAGAGCAGGCTTCCGTGAGGCAGATGCTGGTGAGTTCACAACGGGAAAAGAACTGGGCATGCTGGGGGACCACCCCCTGTTATGTCATGCCTGACGTCGGGGAGGGGCCGACGTTGGGGGTGGTCCCCCGCTGGATACTGCTAGCTAGAATTTTTCTGTAGGGTCCTGGCGTTTGCTGGCTTCAGTCCTAATGGTGTAACCTGCTGCAAGAGCTGCTTCTCGAAGTAAGATCACAAATCCCCTTGCGGCGCAAGGCTGCGGCCACCACCGCCAGGCACTTGGTGAAAACCTGAGGTGCCGAAGAGAGGCCAAAAGGAAGGGCCTGAACTGATAATGGTTCTCTGAAAGGAGAATCTCAGAAACAGCGGGGCCAAGATGACTGGAATATACAGGTAAGCATCCTGCATGTCCAGGGAGCACAGCCACTGATTCTGTTGGAGCAGGGGTAAGAGTCCCTGGAGGGTTAGCATATCTGAACCTCTTGTATTCTATGAAGAGGTTCAGCAGACAGAGATCTAAAATGGGTCTCAGATCTCCCATCTTTTGGGGCACTAGGAAGAAGTGGGAGCAATATCCCTTCCTATTTGCCCTGGCTGAACCTGCTCTATAGCCAACTTTGTCAACAGAGCTTGATTTCCTGCTGAATAAGGCTCAGATGGCCTGACTGGTAGAGACCTTCCGGGATTGCCGGAGGTCTGTCCAGCAACTCGTGAGTGTCCCTGCAATAAGCTGGAGTACCCCAGCATCTGGCATCGCCTTCCCCACTGGCTCCTCTAGAAAATGGGAGAAGATGGAGGGATCCCTCGAGTCAGGATGCAGAGGGAGGGCCGCTTGCCACCGCCGCAGCCTTTGGGACTTCACCTGAGGAGTCTGAGTACTGGAACCGGAGGCACGATGCTTGCCCTATCATCTGCCCTAGTTCTGCCTATTCCACCTCTTCTGGGGCAGAAAAGTCTGCTTAGGTTTTGGCCGAGCAGTACATGGGCCGGACATCTTTAAGGGATCTCCCGCCTCCTGCAGCTCCGCTATTATATCATTAGCACGCCCCAAAAAGGACTGAACTCTGAAGGGGTCATCCAGCAGGGTGCTTTGGACGTCTTGCGCCAGTCTCGCAAGACGGAGCCAAGCCAGGCGCCTCAAGCAAACACCTGTAGCAGTGCAAAGGGCCACAGAATCAGTGTCATAAGTGGCCCCTAAGGTATGGTGGCAGGAAGACTTAAGTCTTACTTTCTCTAGAAGCCCGTTCCTGAGGTCCTCATCTGGAATGGTCTCGAGTTCCTTCTCCAAGTCGGATAAAGCTAACTTCTGAAAGGACACCATATGGGCCACATATTTCAAAGAACAAATGGCACAGGTAGACAAGGCGTAGCCCTTGAGACCATACTGGTCCATTTGTTTGGACTCTCTGTCCGGTGGGGAGGCACTCAGGTGTTTAGGCTGAGTTGACCTATTGTGGGCTGCTGTAATGACAATAAAGTCGGCCTTAGGCTGGGTTGTCAAATGACAAACCCCTTCCAGGGTGTGATAGGTCCCGTCAGCTTTTTTGGAAACCGCAGGAGTAGAGGACGGTTGTTGCCATATGGTAGAGGTTAAGTTTTCATGTGGCCCCGTCCATGGAGGGATGGGGAGGGGGTCAGCATTAGTGAGATCCAGATGTTCTGCCAACCTCTTTCTCTTGGGGTCCATTTCTTGGGATGCCCAGCCGCAGGCCTGTTGAATGGACCGGAGGAGTTCTGTGAAGGATGGATCCTCCAGTGGAGACTTTGGAGACTCCTTGGGCTAAGGCTCTATCAGGGAATGAGGCTCTGATTAGGCCGCAGAGTCTGAGTCCGAATCCAAGTTGGAAGACTCTGGTCTGCTGGGCAAAGAAGTTACATCTGGGACTGCCTCCTGATCCTAGCTCCTGAGGGAACCCCTGTCGACGCCTGCCCGAATCCCTATCAGACATCCGGTCCATAAGGGATGGGCTCTTGTTAGTGCCCTATGGGTCAGGGTGGCAGCCACAACCAGTTGTGGTTGTCCCAGCTTTGTAAAAGTTGGGACTCCAGCATCCTTCCACCAAGTCGGTATAGTCCCTTAGGGTTCCGCTGAGGCAGAGCAGGAGGCGGTGGAAGTTGGTAGCCTGGGTACCCGAGGATAAGGGGGAAGCCAGGTGTCTGGTACCAGTAATGGTATGGGTGGTAGCCTTGAACAGCGGCCCTGGCCCCAAGGCCGGGTACTCTGGATGAGCCGGCACCTGCAGCGGTAACCCTGCGAAGGCCCTCCCGGTGTCAGGTAACAAGGGAACTGAGGCGGTGGATAGCCGGGATAGTTGCCGGTGGGGCCCAATGGAGGAGAGGCGGATGGCACAGACAGCAGTGGTGCTGACGTACCACCGGGGGTTGTAGGCTCCATTGGCAGGCCTGGGGTCAGTAAGGGGACCCCTGAAGGACCAGAAAGGTGCTACGGCATAGGAGCGAATAGTTCCTGGTCCATGTCCAAATCTTTGGGAATGTGAACCAGGGACTGGCCCTGCATTGGGCGTCTAAAGGTGCCAGATGCTAGATCTGAGAAAGGCGACAGGGGTAAGGGAATAGAAACTCCCATCAACAGGTCTACCGGGAGGCAGGAGTCTCAGAACGAGGCCCGACGCAGAAGAGGTCTTGCAGCAACACTGATTCCCCGGGCTCCAGGAAGAACGATGTTGGCTGGATCAGTGAGGCCCGAAGGAGAACCCTCACGGGACCGAGAGAGCTTGGAGGATCGCCTTGTGCAATGTCGGAAATCACAGGAGTATCCGATGGACAGCAACCACCAAGTGGACGCCAGGCATGCCGACGATCGACTTAACGGTGTCAACTTGGCGGTGTCAGAGAAGCCATGTCCAACTTACAGGTCACAGTCAGGCTGACAACAACTGGGAGTATGGCTGGTTGAACGAGGCAGGCACCCAGCAGCAGAGCCAGAGGGAGACTTATCAGCCGAGGTTACAACAGGCCCTGAAGGAAGGTCCTTCAAGAGGAGACCCCTGACTGCCCACTGACTAAGGAAGGAGTTGGGCAAGGCGTCCGAACTGCCAGGGCAGATGGAGACCTAACAGGTGGGGTACTCACCGATGTGGAGGCCCCACCCAATGTGGCGTCGGCTGCCTGGTGATGTTGAGTGGATGGAGAACAATCCTGCTCCCAGCACTTTTGCTCTGGGGTAGGTGAAGAAGAGTGTTCCCTCAACTTCTGAAGCTTTTTCCATCGATGCAAGGCGTTTTAGGAGGTGAGCATCGAGGGCCTTCCAGCTAACAGTGTGCACGGCCTAGTTAAAGGACTGGCAGATTTTGCAATCCGCTACTTGTGCTTGAGGCCCAGGCAGAGACCGCAGGGTGGGAGGAACCACAGGGATCGAGCTGCATTGAACACTTTTTCTTTGGTCTATGCAAAGACATACAACATGAATTCTGAAAGAATATACGGAAAAACTTGCTATACTATTAGTAAAATGGCAGACAACTAAAGCTGTTCACCACGAGGTCCAACAATTCACGCCGACGGTGGTAAAGACCTGGAGGGCAGCAGGGGACTTCTATATAGTGTCACACCGACATCCCATCAGGTTACGCCGAGGGCGGTCCCCTGCTATAGATTGCTAGCTAGAAGTTTGCCGGTGGTCCTGACACCAGGGGCACAGTCCTATTCTGTGAAGATCTACTGCAGGAACCCTCCTGAAGTAAGATCTCCAGATTCAGTTTGGAGTGGTGTAGAAGATTGCTGTGAACCGACACCAGATACAGTATCAGAACCACTAGGGCAACCAAAAGTTACGATGGACGACTTAGTTTCTTTAGCAGGAGGTTGATGTGAAGGATGAAGAGTAACAGTGGCAGGTGTTCTGTGTCTGCCTTCAGCAGATGATTTTTTTTATCATTTTTGACCCAAGTATTTCCTTGTGGAATAAGGTAAGGACTCAGTTTCAGCATCCTCAGAGTCACTCAGGTCACTGCTCTCACAAGATGTGTCATGGAACACCTCTTCAAGCCTTTTTAAATCTTCTAGGGTAGGAGCGTATTCTGGCCCAGAAGACACTGCCTCGTCGTCCTCATCATGCTCAGAAGAACTGCTTGGATTTAACTGCCAAGGCCATGGTTGAACACTTCTATCATGAACTGTGGTCATGGTGATACTGGTGGATTTGGCTGTGGTGGTAATGGTGTCAGCAGCAGTAGTGGAGAGGTGCTGATGGTGGTAGTAGCAGTACACAGAAACACAGAAAGTGACGGCAGAAGGAGACCATATGGCCCATCTAGTCTGCCCTTAAGCCTACCCCCTCCCCCAACTGCTTTTCAGTGTTATGGTGCCCTTATACCTATCCCAAGCATTTTTGAAAGTTTCCACCATTTTCATCTCCAACACTCCCCATGGAAGGCCGTTCCATGCACTGACCACCAACTCGGTAAGAAAGAACTTGGTGTTTCGTTCCCGAATCTGCACCCCTCCAGCTTCATGTCATGCCCCCTGGTTCTTGTTTAACTCTTGATCTGAAACAGATCCTTAATCTGCACCTTGTTTATTTCTTTTAGGAATTTAAAGGTCTCGATTATGTCTCCCCATGCTATTCCAGGGAATACATGCCCAGGTCACGCAGATGTTAGTCATATGTTTTGTTGTGCAGTCCTTGTATAATTTTTGTAGCTCCCTTTTCACTGTTTCCAGTCTGTCAACAACCTGTTTAAGATGTGGTCTCCAGAACTGGACTCCGTACTTCAGGTGTGGCCTCACCAGTGATCTACAGAGTGGCAGGATTACCTCCCTTTTTCAGCTGGTAATCCCCTTCCTATGCAGTCAGGCATACCATTTGCCCGTGAGTGCCACTTTTCACATTGCTTGGACATTTTCAGGTCATCAGTTATAACTATTCTCAGATCTCTTCCTGCTTAGTGGATTCCAGTTTTACTCCTCCTAGGTAGTATTCCTCTCCTGCAACTCTTCCAAGGTGCATTTCATAGATGTATTCAGCAAATAGACCTGCCTTTAAAGCTTGCCTTTTACTTCTAAATTGGAACTTATTTGTCATTTCCAAATGCAAGTCCAAATTGTCTTTAAATTTTTAATGCTCCCACTGTTAACTATGGTCCCTGGTAGAGCATTCCACGGAGTAACCACCCTCTGGCTGTACCAGTACTTTCTTATGTTGTGCTTCCATGTAGATCCTATCAGCTGTTTGTTATGCCTTCTATTACCATGCTCATCTGTCCCTTGGAAAACTCCGAGCTCAGTTCGACAGTTAGCATCTCCAATTACCCTATACAATAGGCACATATCCCCCCATAACCTCTGATAACACAAGAAATACAGATCAAGGGAAGTCAATCTATCTAGATACGATTTAGTTTTTAACCCATGTACAGATTTGGTAAATCTCCTCTGGACAGACTCTAATTTAATAATATTTTCCCTATTTTGAGGGGACCACACCTGAACTAGGTGACTCCAAATGAGGTCCCACCAGAGCTACATAGAGTGGAATTGATACTTTGCATCCCTGCTTGCAATATATCTTAAAATGCAATTTAAGTTTTGGTTTGCTTTTTTTATCCGAGACCTACAATGGGTACTAAACTTAAGATCGGAACCAATTGTGATATCCAAATCTCTTCTTCGTTAGTAACTATTAGCGGTGAATTAATTACTATGCACTTAGTAGTATTCAAAATCAACTTATTAGTAGTGGTCCAATCAGAAATGCTGTCTATGGTGCTCTGCATTTCCATCGCTTCCTCTGGAGTGTTCACAACTGCCCCCACCCTACAGTCGTAGAGAACTTATATACCCATACCCTTGAATTATTTGCTTGAAGGAGGCTATATACATGATCGCATGTTTTTGCATTAAAATGTAGTTCTATATTTCTGACCATAGTTCCAGAACTTAGGTCGCCTTCATCTTTTCCACTCCTCTTGGAGTGTCTACCCTATTGCATATCTTCGTGTCGCTCATGAACAAACTCACCTTTCCTTTCAGGCCCACAGATATGTCGCTAATAAAAATATTAGAGGATTGGACCTAGTACGAACCCCTTTGGCACATCACTAGTTACTCCTCTTTCTTCCGACAGGGAGCCATTTACTAGGACCCTCTGGGTCCTCTTCCACTAAGCCAGCTCTGTATCCAGCTTACCATCTGTTGTCCTACTCCAACGCTGTTTAACTTGTTTAGTAGCCTTCTATGTGGGACTGAGTCCAAGGCCTTGCTGAAGTCCAGGTATATTACATCTACAGCATCGCCTCTGATCCACTAGTTTGGTTACCCAGTTGAAAAGTCAATTAGGTTAGTTTGGCATGATCTTTCCTGCGTAAAGCCATGTTGTTTGGGTCCAATTGCTGTTTTATATAGATACATACATAGATACATAGACAGTGTCGGCAGATAAGGGCCTATGGCCCACCCAGTCTGCCCATTTAAGTTTGTAAGTTCAGTTTATGTTTTCCAGGAAGTCTGTTGCCTTACCCCTGACCTCCAGAATTCCTTTATGTCTATCCCATGCATTCTTAAATCCTGTGATTGTTTCAGCCCCACCACTTCCTCTGGCAGGGTGTTCCACTTGTCCACCACCCGCTCTGTGAAGAAATACTTCCTCACGTTTCCTCTGAATCGTCCTCCCTCCAACTGCATCCCATGCCCTCTAGTCCTGGAACATCTTTTTCGCTTAAAAATAGTGCATTCCTGCACCCTGTTCCTCCCTGTAAGATACTTGTATGTCTCTATCATATCCCCTCTCTCCCTCCTCTCCTCCAGGGAGTACATGTTCAGTGCCTTCAACCTGTCCTCATAGGACTTTTTCTCAAGAAAGGATATAATTCTCTCCTTGAGAAGGGTTTCCATTGTTTTGCCAACAACTGAGATGAGGCTTACCAGACAGCAGTTGATTGCACTCTCCTTGTGCCCATTTTTGTGGAAAGGGATAACCATGGCCTTTTTCCAATCCTGTGGGACCTCCTCAAGTTCAAGCGATAAGTTAAAAAGATCAGCCTGGGGAGCCACTAGTTCCTCTCAGTTTTCTTAGTAACTTAGGGTCTATTTCGTCAGATCATATGGCCTTATTCACCTTGAGTTTTTCCACTTCCTTTAGAACTCTTTCCTTTGTAAAAGGTCCTGAATAAAGTCCTGAGGAGGTTGTGGGGTCAAACTGTGGGAGAATTCAAAAATGCATGGGACAGATATAAGACAATTTTTGTGGGGGTTAGGAAGAAATAGGCTGTTGGTTAAATAGAATCTGCAGCTTATGCTCTAGGTAGGGAACTGGGCAGACTAGCTGAGTCAAGCGGTCCTTATCTGCTGTCAAAGTCTATGTTTCTATATACTTTGCTGCTGTCTGTGCTGCTCCCTGTAAGGGAGGGTTCACAACCTTCCTCCTCTTTGGTAAAAATGGAGCAGAAATATCTGTTAAGGATTTCTGCTTTGTCCTTATCGCCTCTCTGTGCCTCCAAATCATCCTTAGTGAGTCTGACAATACTCTTCTTGTCGCTTCTCGCTGATATATCTATAGAAGGTTTTGTCTCCCTTTGACCTCCCTGGCTATCTTCTCTTCTGTTTGTGCTATTCGCCTTCTCTGCTTTCCTTGTTGGCTTCCCTTAGTTTCTACCAGTAGCATCCTTGTCCTTGTTGAATCCAGTTTTCTTGTACTTTGAAAGTATCAGCGTGCATGTTGATGGTGGCAACTGACAGCACTGTAGTGGAGGTGGTGGTGAGGGTGCTTGTAGCAGTATCAGAGGTAGTGTTGATGGTGGCACTGACAGCAGTGGAGGTGGTGGTAGAGGGTAGTAGCAGTATCAGAGGTAGTGCTGATGGTGGTACTGGCAGCAGCAGTGGAGGTGTTGGCAGTGGTGGCAGTATCAAAGGTAGTGCTGATGGCACTGCAACAGCAGTGGAGGTGTTGGTGATGGTGGTAGTAGCAGTATCAGAGGTAGTGCTGATGGTGGTACTGCGGCAGCAGCAGTGGAGTGTGTGGCAGTGGTGGCAGTATCAAAGGTAGTGCTGATGGCACTGGCAGCAGCAGTGGAGGTGTTGGTGATGGTGGTAGTAGCAGTATCAGAGGTAGTGTTGATGGTGGCACTGGCAGCAGCAGTGGAGGTGTTGGTGATGGTGGTAGTAACAGTATCAGAGGTAGTGCTGATGGAGGCACTGGCAACAGCAATGGAGGTGTTGGTGATTGTGGCAACAACACTGGTCACTACAGAGGCCGAGACTTGCGCTGGAACAGTGGTGGTGGCAGTGGTACTAGCAGTGCTGGCACTGGAAGTAGTAAGTGGTTTGGCTGGAGTGAAGGGGACTGCAGGATGGCAAATACCTGTCAAACATCGACCCCTGTTCTGAATCACTTTTGGAAGGGCTGGTTCATAGACGTCTTTTTGACTGTACTTGACTGCTTGTGTAACATTTTCACTTATCAGTTAAATTGCCAAAAGAGCGGAATAATGTTTTTTTATACTGTAGTTTGTACTTTTTACTGTTTTAACAGCAGTCAGAAACTCATCTGGCTAATACTGGGCAGTGGGCACTTAGGTAGGGTGGGAGCCCCACCGGCTACTGCCTACCCGGGGGCACAAAGTCTATATGGCGAGACAAAAGGATTTATATTATTTTTTCCACATATATGTTTTAAGAAATAACAGCTCAGCTAAGTACTACAGGTACAGAAACATGTATAACCCTGAAGCCGCAAGTTCTGCAAAGCAAAGAAGGCAATGCCCCCCCCCCCCAAATACACTGGTGGCAGGCAGGCAGCAAATGCCTAAGTATGCTACCAAAACAAAGACTGCAGCGACCCAGAAAAAATATATATATATATACACACACACATTTTATTTTTTTATCACAATTTAAGTAATTAAAACTAGTCAGAAAGGAAACTGGCAGCAGTCAGCTGCAAAACACAGCAAGCTGAACAGTGAGCACATGCTACAGTTTTGCCCCCCAATATTTATTTACTTTCTGCAAAATAAAAAAGGGTGATTATTTATATTAGCGGACACATACTGCCCCGGTTTTGGACTTCAGTGGATTATGGTACTTGGTCCTCCAAACGGCGGTAGTTAGCCAAGCCCCCATTCAAACGTCAGTTCTCCTGCCCCCAAGCACACCTCTTGCAATCTGCCAAACTGGATATCTCCACGCCCATTAAATGTATTTATTTATTTATTTATATTTTATGGTTTGAACACGTTATGTAACTGACTTAACTGCAAAAGTAGTCATTAAAACACAGTTTTCTCCGTGCAAACCAACTACAACCTCTGGGAAGTGGGACAGCGCCACTGCTAAGGCTCTGATGCAAAGGAAAGGGCTATATTAGTAGATATGGTTTGAAAGCGTTATTGAACTGCACAGGTACCCCCCCACATTTAGTTTTAGATGGCTTTAGTAGTTTGCAATAGCCTTATGTTTGTTCTGTGGGGGCACTCCTCACCACCCCCCACCCCGGGTCCAGGAATATATTGTTTTGAGCACGGCAAATGATGCTGTCACTAGTAAAATATTTGAATAATTACACATTTCATTTTAGATGGCTTTAGTACTTTGAGATAGCCTTATGTTTGTTCTGTGGGGCGCCCACCCCCACACCCCCCGGGTACAGGAATATATTATTTTGAGCACGGCAAATGATGCTGTCACTAGTAAAATAATGTAATAATATACATTTCGCTTTAGATGGCTTTAGTACTTCGATAGCCTTATGTTTGTTCTGTGGGGCACTCCACCTCCCAACAACCCCATACAGGAAAATATTATTTGAGCGCGCAAATGATGCTGTCACTAGTAAAATATTTTAATAACTATACATTTAGTTTTAGATGGCTTTAGTACTTTCGCATAGCCTTATGTTTGTTCTGTGGGGCGCTCCGCTGCCCACACTCGGGTAAGGAAAATATTATTTTGAACGCGGCAAATGATGCTGTCACTAGTAAAATAATGTAATAATTACACATTTCGTTTTGGATGGCTGTAGTACTTTGTGATAGCCTTATGTTTGTTCTGTGGGGGCACTCCACCTCTCAACAACCCCCAACCCCGGGTAAAGGAAAATATTATTTTGAGCGCAGCAAATGATGCTGTCACTAGTAAAATATTTTAATAACTACACATTTCGTTTTAGATGGCTTTAGTACTTTGCGATAGCCTTATCTTTGTTCTGTGGGGGCACTCCGCCTCCCCCCCAGGGTACAGGAATATATTATTTTGAGCGCTGCAAATGATGCTGTCACTAGTAAAATATTTTAATAATTACACATTTCGTTTTAGATGGCTTTAGTACTTTGCGATAGCCTTATGTTTGTTCTGTGGGGGCGTGACATATCAGTGACTGCAATGCGTATGCGGCCGTATTTCTCACTCGGCGCACTCGCTTCCAAGGTGTGTCCCCTAAAGTAAATATATGCCAAAAAAATATTTCAGCACTATGAAGAAGAACTAGAAGTCACAGGAACAGGCACTTTGCAAGCCAGACAACAAGTAAGAGGCAGCCTAGCCCACAATTGCTGACAGACCCCCCCCCCCGCGATAGCCTGAATATTACATAATCTGTTCTGCTGAACTACTTTCAGCGACCAATCTGTCACTCAAGTGCAGCACCACAGCCTAAAACAAAACAGAAGGCCAAAAAACAATCTGTAAATACTATTTTTCCTCCACTTTGCTTCAGAAATCTGTCCACAAAACCCTTTCACAGAGAGAAAACTTCCTCTCAGCTCGAAACAGCTTCCTCTTAGCTCGAGTGTCTCTCTGCACTGGCATTCTGGCAAGGTCACAGGATAAAGCTCTGGAAAGCTCTTTGCGCTGCCTGGGATTGGCTGAGAAGATCTCACAAGACCTTAAGTCTTCTACCATGTGACTGTCAATATCTCAAATACGCCCCAGTATTTGGGTATTCATCACACACTCAGTATTCGAGGTATTAGATGGTGGGTTTGAATTTGGCGATGTCCTTATCTTCTGGAGAGTGTTGTTCCAAACATCGCACCTTACACAGTCAGGTAGAAAATGTACTAATTAGCAAAACAGAAATGAAAAAATATTTCAGATATAAAGCTGATGTTGATTACTTCTGAAAGTTACGATTAATTGCAGGCAGCACTAGTTTTTTAACAGTAGCAGGATTTGGCTGACTCTTTGCTATAAAAGTACTCAACAAACCTGAAATCTGTGGGAAGCGATCTGACTCCCACACCAGCATCAATAGCTGTCTGGGCTCGCAGCTCCTCGGCTATTAGCAGACAGTGCAGGCGATAAAGGATACTTGGGAGGCAAACTGCTTTTCTCCACAGTGAAGCTGGAATTGGGTGAATTGCACAAAGTTCAGGAACCAAAATCTTCGGACAGAGGAAAAAAGAAATTGTTAACAGCTAAATGTAATGTACATCAAGTAATGAAGCATTCTGCAGAAGAGAAAAAACAACAACTAGTTATATACTGGGTACTTTATCATTAAAAGAAGTATTTAGTAGGTAGTACAAATGTAGGTAACTTGTAATGTACTGATTTTTACTACAGTACCTGCTTATTTTGCAAGCTTTCCCATTTTGCCTTCCGCTTCTCTGCACTGCTTAAAGGAAGTGCTTTTCCCTTTTGATTCAAATGGCGAGGGGTTAAAAGATTCAGTCTAAAAGCAAAAATAAAATAGTGTATTTGTTTATTGTAAATTGTCCAGGAAAAGTACATTGAGTTGGAGCTCTTTCCCCGGTGTGATCTGAGGGGAAGGGGTTACAAGGGGAAATAAAACCAGACAAAAAGGTACAAACTGCAACAGTAGAGAGAATAAAAATAAGGAAAAAACTTGTTGCAGTATCTGTGAACTACAAGAAATCCCACAGACAAAGCACATTA
Source organism: Neoceratodus forsteri (assembly GCA_016271365.2). Classification (NCBI taxonomy): domain Eukaryota; kingdom Metazoa; phylum Chordata; order Ceratodontiformes; family Ceratodontidae; genus Neoceratodus; species Neoceratodus forsteri. Next base: position 639,780,046 of record CM028132.1, on the reverse strand, counting down.
TAAAGATAGTGCAACACAATACAGAGGCAGAGAAACCAAGAGTAAAAGAGGGGAAGGGGTACGAGGCAAAAATAGAAAACAAGGGCCTAAGGAGGGAGTGGAACTAGGTCTAGAAAAAGGGGAAGAAACTCAGGCATTCTGGGAGGAGGTAAAGCAGTGTCTTGATGGTTCATACACAAACTGAAGGTTCATATGCAAATCTTTTAAAAACAAGGATATCTTAACGTTGACAGTGGCTGCTACAGAATTAACACACAAGACTGCCATTGCTCTGCCAGCACAATGGTGGCGATCAGCACCGTATAAACATCCCAAGTTCGGTGACGGACTTAGAGTGGAAGGGCCAGCCAGAGAAGGATTACATCCCAAGGACTGCTCTCCTCTTCGGGGAAGGGGAAGAGTGTCTAGTGCAATGCGGACCTCTGGCAGAGGCTGGGGATGCTGTCATGGCCAGCACCACACACATTGGGGGGGCGGAGTGGGCTGGTGTCATTGTGTCCAGGCCACCAGGGAAAAGCTCACACAAAATGCTGGCCCGCTAATGACGACTCCCCATCACTCGCGCTTCTGCTGCAGACCAAGGTCTGCATGGGGGTCCATTCCGTGGCCCCACCCTGGGGGCAAGTCAGGTTAGTTCCTTGGGCCACACTGGGGCCAAGCGATGCAGGAGTCTAGATCCTCCAGTTCCTGGAAGGAGCTGGATCAAAACAAAAAATTTCAAGACTACAGCAAGTAAAAATACAGGTTACTCACCTAAACAGGAGTTCTAGGAATGGTATATGTTGTTCATCCACACTCATTGGCAGTATCCTTGCCGCTTTAAATCTTGCCGGAAGGTCTTCAAGCTTGCTCCTCCCACCCACCCGGTGGTATAACTCCTGCCCGCCCCATGACGCCAGGATCTGGCCCGGCTGAAGCTCAGGTTGTGCTGCCTGGCCGAGAAACGTAGGGAATGTAGGATGAACAACATATACCATTCCTAGAACTCCTGTTACAGGTGAGTAACCTGTATTTAGGACATGGATATGTTGTTCATCCACACTCATTGGCAGACTCCTAGCAGTTCTCCGGGAGGAGGGAGGCAAGACGACACCCCCCATATACTTACTTGGGAAAGAGAGACTGAGAACCGAGGCCCCAAAACCAGCATCCCGCGTGACTCAAGGTCGATGTGGTAGGGGCATGAAGTGTTTGCTGACTTCCAGGTAGCAGCCCTGCAGATTTCCTGGATAGGGACGCCCCTGAAGCAGCCACCTGCTGCAGCAGTATGGCGGGTAGAATGAGCCTTATCCTCTGGGAGGCTCCATGCCCGCTAACTTATAGCAGAGATCTATGCAGGAGGTTACCCACCTGCTTATCGTCCGCTTGGCTGCAGGTCTGCCAGATGCGCTTCAGCGTAGGTGACAAACAGCTGGCGAACCTCTCCCCGAATTTCAGCCGTGCGCTCCTTATAATAAGCGAGCGCCCTTCTAGGATCCAGAGTATGGAGCCTATATTCGGCCTCCGAGGTGTGATTGGGGTAGAACACCGGCAGAGTCAACACCTGGTTAAGGTGAAACTCCGACACCACCTTCGGAAGGAATTTCGGGTGGGGGCGCAGGACAACCTTGTCCCTGTGGAAGACCAGGTAAGGAGACTCGATGGAAAGCGCCTGAGCTCTCCCATCCTTCTGGCTGACGTGATAGCCACCAAGAAGGCGGTCTTCCACGACAGGTGAGAGAGAGCACACCTGTGCATAGGTTCAATGGCTTGCCCATGAGCTTTGCCAGTACCAGCAGTAGATCCCACGGAGGTGGGGTTCCCGCACTGGAGGAAGTGATCAAGGCCTTTGAAAAGCGCCAGACCACCTTCTCCTGCATACCGACTGCTTCCGGCCCGCGCCCGTATAGCAGAGATGGCTGCCAGGTGCACCCTAGGGTCGTCGACCTAAGCCCTTGACTAGAAAGGGACCATAAATAGTCCAAGATGCTTGCCAAGGAACAGGAGGAAGGGTCCAAGCCCTTGCCTGACACCAAATGGAAAACCTTTCCATTTGAAGGCATAGCATTTTCTGGTCGACTTACGGACGCCTCAACTACATTGAGGACCTCGTCGGAAAGACCCAAAGCCTGGAACTCTAGCCGCCAGGAACCAGGCCCGTCAGGTGCAGGGATTGAAGGTCCGGATGGAACACCTTCCCCTGATTGACTGAGAGCAGGTCCGGGCGAGCTGGAAGCTGCCGCGGAGTCCTGGAGCTGAGACTGAGGAGATCTGGGTACCAGAACTGGCGAGGCCAGTCTGGGGCTATCAGAATCACCTGCGCCTTGTCCCTCCTCGCCTTGAGAAGCACCTTGTGGATCAAGGGAAATGGGGGAAAGGCGTAAAAGAGGCCCGGGGTCCATTGCCTCGAGAAGGCATCCCCCTGCAGCGAGCCCTGCTGAGGGGCGGGCATGGAACAGACTCAGCCTTGCGTTTCCATGGAGGCAAACAGGTCCACCTGAGGTGTGCCCCAAAGGAGAACAGATGCTGTACTACCTCCGGCAGGAGAAGATCCACTGGGATGCAGCCCCTATCCGGCTCCAGGGCATCGGCCAGGGTGTTGGAGGCTCCTGCCACGTGAATATGGCTAGGAGATCCGCCTCCAGGCTGCGCACGAGTGACCAAATGCGGAAGCTTCCTTGCATAGAAGCATGGAGGCCCGCGCCCTGGCGGTTTAGATAGTACATGGTCGTGGTATTGTCCGTCTGGACTCGGACCACTTGACCCCGGAGGAACGGAGCAAAGGCGGTGAGAGCTAGCGGACCGCTCGGAGCTCCAGCAGGTTGATGTGGCATCGGGACTCCCTGGGACCAGAGGCCATGAGCCCGGTGTTCCCCAGATGGGCACCCTAACCCATCAGAGAGGCATCGGTCGACAGAGACGCCGTGGCTCGGGCGGACGAACGGATGCCCTCCTGCAAATGATCTGGAACGGTCCACCACTGGAGGTATTCCACATCCCCTGTGTCACCGGCTACTGCTGGTCCAAGGGATCGCAGCTGCCAGACCACTGGCTGGCCAGTCCTCACTGAAGGGACGATGTTCCAGCGGGCCCAACGGCACGCTGGTACAGGCCGCCATGAGACCCAGGAGGCGCAGGAAGTCCCGGGCAGGGCAGTTGCTCAACCAGAAATGATCGGGCAAAGGAGGAAAGAACTGGCCCTGTCCCGGGAGCCGTGCTCTGGCTCAAGAGAGTCGAGCTGCGCCCGATGAATAAAATCACCTGCTTCGCCTCGAGTTCGACTTGGCCTCGTTGATAAGGAGGCCCAGTTGAGAGCAGACCTGGAGGGCCAGATCCTGGACCACTCCGCCTCCTTCCTGGAGGAGCTGCTATCAGCCAGTCGTCCAGGTAAGGCACCCGGACCCTGCGGCGCAGGAGAATGCTGTCACCACTGCCATGCATTTGGTGAAGACCCTGGGAGCTGGAGACAAGCCAAGGGCATGGCTTGGAACTCGAGAGAGATCCTTCCGGCTGAAGGCAGGGAATCTCTGGTGGGGCAGACGGATAGGGACGTGAAAAAAGCCGCGTCCTGCAAGTCCAGAGAGCAGAACCACTGCCCAGCGTCCAAGGATGGTATTATCTGAGCCAGAGTGACCATCCTGAAGGTTCGAGACCTTAGGAACTTGTTTAGGTCGTGGAGTGAGAATGGGCGCCAGCCCCGTCCGCTTCGGAACCAGGAAGTACCTGGACACAAACCCTGGGTCTGAAGGAGGTCCACCACCTCTCTTACCACCTCCTTCTGGAGGAGGAGAGGATGTCGGCTCGACCAGCCGCCAGTGAGGCTGGGGATCCAAGTTTCGGTGGGCGACGGCTCTGAAGGGTGGTGCCTGCTCAATTCCATAGAGGCAGGCCTCTTCCCACCACCTCCAAGACCCACCTGTCCGTGGTAACAGCGGACCAGGCGGAACGGAAGTGCCGGAGCCGTCCCCCCACGGGGGGACCCAGGGGTAAGGTGACGGGGATGGGGGCGACACCCCTCAGCCCGTCACTGGGCAGGCTTGGAGGAGGGACCGGCCGAGGGACCTCCTGGGCCCTTTCCTCCCTGCCTCCTGTTAGAGGAAGCCATGCCTGGGTTTGGGATGCAGGTCGAGCCTGCTGGCCCTGACGGCTGGGCCGGGCGCTACCGGGGCACACAGGCGACTAAAGGGCTTAGGCTGTGGTTTAGCGCCTTTGTCCTTCTGAGCGGAAGAGACCGAGTCCAAGGTGGCATTGGACTTCTCGATCCTCTGCAGGTGACCTTCCACCCCAGGGTCAAGAGGTCAGTCCCCAAAAGGGAACATCCGCCAACTTGTGCTGGGTATCCAGGTAAAGGTGGATATCCTCAGCCAAGCCGCCACGACGCATAGCCACCGCGGCCGCCACCGATCTGGACATGAGTCCCACATCCAAAGCAGTCTGGAGCTGCTGTTTGGCCACTGCCCTGCCCTGGTCCCGCACCTGCTTAACCGTAGTCTGCAGATCGGCGGGAAGATGAGGATGACCTCATCCAGGAGCCCAACAGGGCATGAGAAAAAGTGCCATGAGGAGCGGTCAACTGGCCTGGACGTAAGGCCGAGAGAGGACGCAGCGTAGACTTTTCGCCCGACATAGTCCAATTTCTTGACTCTTGTCAGGAGGTTTGTCCACATCCCTGGCGCTGCCGGGGCTCCGAAAACGCTGTCGGTAACCCAACCCTCAGCAGAGGGTGTTCAAACCGGACAAGGAACCGGGACCGGTGATATTTCCTGGCCATCCTGGCCGAAGGCGCAGGGCAGGAAGCAGGGCGCTGCCAAAGTTCCAGTGCTGGACCCACTATGGCCTCGGCCACCGGAAAGGCCTCCGCCGGAGAATCCCTCGGTCCAGAATCTCCGTGAGGGGATACCTGGCCGCTTGGAACGGGTTCGAGCTCCATCCCGTAGATCCGAGATGAGCCAAGCAGTCCTAGGAAGGACGACGGGCTATCGTCCATTGGCTGACCTCCTGAAGACTCCAAGTCCAGTCGCTTGGAGAAGAAGGAGGAATCATCTTCGGACCTCGAAGAGTCCTCAAGAGCTGCCTCTGGCCTGAGCCACCCTTCCACCTAGGCCGAGGTCGGTGGGAGTGAGGGTAACTGACAGCCGATGGGGTAAACCCTTAGCCGACCGAGAATCCTTGGTCGGAGCCCCAATTGGTGGCTGTGGAGGCGGAGGTTCCACCGGAATCGGTGGAGCAGCTGGTTTTGGCCGAACAACCGGCCTGGGTATAGGCTCCTCGGACAAGTCGAGGGGTTGTGTCGGCCGTTCCGGTGACAGCCACTTAATGGCCGGGGAAGGCGCCGGGGTCGGCTTATTCCCGGCCAGGAGGAGCTGTTGCAACATAAGGTCCTCGCAACTGGCCGACTTGACCGCCAAGCCCCATCCGGGAGGAGGAGGAGGACGAGACCAGCTGGCGACGCCGCTTACCGCAGGCCGAGACCGAGACCGCCCATGACGGTGGGAACCGGCTGGACCAAGAGGTCTGAGACCGAGACTGAGAGTCCCGGAATCGGGTCGGTGCGGAGGTGTCGGCCGGAACCGCACTCTTCCGGCTCGGAAGGTCCATCCGAGGCTCCGGAACCAGAGGCACAGGCGAGCCCACGGGATCCTCAACTCCTCCCGGGGAACCGGGAGAGGGAATCTGCGCTAAAGGCGACAGCCCGTCCAATGGGTCGAGAAAAATCTCGACTTCATCAGTGGGAGTCTCGGTCAACTGACCTGACGGGACACCGAGGCCAGTGGTCGAATGAGCGGCCCACCCAGCCGACGGCCCACTGCCCGGGAGAGGGACCTTCCGGCCCCAAGAGCGTCGACGGAGGGACTTACCCTGTCCTCTTTTGGACCGAGAAAAGGTCCAGCAGACGAGGCCCTTCTCCTTTAGTGAGAGGGACAGACAAAGCTCCTTAAAGGAAGCCAGGAAGAACCCAGAGAGGCGGGATAAATGCGCGGCCGAGGAAGGATCTGACCCGCGCCGCCTCCTCTTCGAGGGCGACCATCCGCCGAAACTGATCCGCCGAGGCCCGCCGCTGACACCGCCAACCGGCCTCTCTTGACTTCACCGAGGGAACGCTTCGGGACGTGCCCAGTGGTAATCGGGCAGCACGGTCTTCGAGGACGAGGGTCGGTAGATGAGCACGGGTCGCAAGCCTGCGGGTCGTGCTCAAGGCCTAAGCAGTAGACACACGTGGAGTGTGGATCCGTCCGAGACATCTTCTGCCCGCATGGGCATCTCCGAACCGGGAGTCGATTTTATCCATCGCGAGTCATGAGGGATCAAGACTGAAGTCTTTTGCAAAATATTATTTTCAAACCGCAAACGAAGAAATAGGAACCAGTCGCAAACGCAGAGCGTTAAGGAGGGAACCTGAGCTTCCAAGCGGTAAGGAAGATCTGGCGTCATGGGGCGGAGCCGAGAGTTATACCACCCGGGTGGGTGGGAGGAGCAAGCTTGAAGACCTTCCGGCAAGATTTAAAGCGGCAAGGATACTGCCAATGAGTGTGGATGAACAACATATCCATGTCCTAGAACAACTGTTTAGAACAAGATAAAGTTGTAATTTTATCCAGTTGGATAAAAAAACTAATAAAAAGATCACTCAACTTTTGCTGATTCTTTTCCTGTTATTGCGATGGTCTACTCCTGCATTCCTAGTTTCACAGCTTCTGGTAGATCTTTTGAGGTATAGACCGCTCTAACAGATTTTCAAAGAACCCACATCCCTTTTAAGAACCCCATTCTGACACAAGCCCCCTTATTTTTATGGAAATGAGGCACATTTAAAGGTTTTGGTGAAAAGTGAGGTACATTTTTGGACTCCTTGCTTTACTGATGAAGCATCTATACTATACTTGGAGTTGAGACAGAAAAAGGCACATGGCCCCTCTAGTCTGTCTCCCACCTTAGCGGGGCCACCTGGTCAGATCCGTATACAGTAGTTACTAGTCCAACTTATTTCTGAACACTTCAAAGGAGTCTTGTTCCACAATTTCCTTAGGTAAGTTGTTTCAAAACTTACCAGCTCTGTAAGAAAAGCCTCTTTTGTTCCTTTTCGGGTTCAGTAGCTTAATTTGTTTGTTACGGCACCTAAGATTTATATCTCTGATACTGACGTCCAAATTTAAATTTATCATTAGTTCCTCATCTCTTAAGATCTTGAACATCTGCAACATGTCCCCCCAATCCTCCTGGTCTCCAGTGGATAAAAAAACCAGACTTTGCAACCTTACATCATATGGATTGTTTCTCAGCCCTGAAACCATTTTTGTCACTATGTTGAATCTTTTCAAGGTTATTTATAGCCCTTCTGAGGTAAGGCTCCACAATGGAGTGCAATAGTACAGATGGGGTCTAATGCAAGTCTTACAAATGGCATTACACACTCCCTGCTGCTGCAGAGAAATGCCCCATGGATACAATTTAGTATTATATTTGTTTTTTTGTACTACTTCTGTACAATGACTACTAAAGCTTAAATCGTTTTTTTTATTAGGAAGCTAAATTGTGTGTATTTTCAACTCGTTTAGTATGGTTCCATTGAGCTAATATTTAGTATGAGTATTTTATTTCCTATGCTCATGACCACATTTTTCTGTGCTAAAAGACATTCCATTTCTTTTGCCCACTGTTATGTATTCAGAAGATCTCTTGCAGCTGCTCAACTTGTTTACTAGTGCATACTTCCTGTCCAATCTTCACTCATCTGCAAACTTTACCACAAGCAAACCTCCAACTGTATTGGGATCCAAAGAACAGTGTTAACAGAAGCTCAAAACATTATGGGTTTCGGTAGTGAACTCTAGTGCCTGTCCTTAACATATACATGAAAATATCTAACCCAGCTTTGTATCCACCTTTTGTTTCTTCTGGACCCTCCTCTGTGAAGGGACCTGTGTCTATTCCCCCAGCTGGACTATTCTTATTGTTTACTATTGGTCCACCACCATCTGCTTCTTGTATGAAGACTGAGAAGAAGCACTCATTGAGTGCCTTTGCCTTCTCTCTGTCTTGCTCTGTGGGCTGCCCATCTTTTTTGTGATTCTAACAATGCATTCCTTGGTTTTTCTTTTATTCACGTAAATACCTGTAGAATGCTTTGTCACCCTTTTTCACTCCCTGACCTATCCTTACGTCTGTCTGGGCATTTTTTGAAATGTCTTATCACCTTCTCAGTCTCTTTTGGTTTTTCTTTGTATTCTGTTTTGTCTTCCTCACTCCCTGACTCCTTGTATTTTCGAAATAAACTAAAAACCTTTCCCTCACCATGGTTTCCACCTCTTTGGAAAGCCGTAGTGGGGTTTCCCTCTTTTTATTCTTACTAACCTGATGGGCAGATTGTGATGTGACCAAGGTTATTGCATCTTTTAACCTAGTCCAGCACTCTTCGATGTTCCTTTCTGTTGTTTTACTATGGTTGTCTTTTAGGCAGGCCTTCATTTTTGTGAAATCTGCCCTCCTGAAGTCTAGGACCTTCAGCTTAGAGTGTGTGGAAACCTCAGTTCTGTTTACCCTGAACCATACTGTGCAATCAAATCAAATCAAATCAGTTTTATTTATAAAAGGTGCCTTTCTGAAACCAAGGTGCCTTTACAATAAAATACACAAAATAAAATAATTATTAAACAAGCATACAATTCCACAAAAAGCAATATAAAAGCAGCGTAGTAAAGTAAAATAACCCCATCAATAAGCAAAAGCCAGGTTAAATAAATAGGTTTTTAAAGCAATTTTAAAACTCTGGATGGTTAGGCAATCTTGTACCTGATGAGGTAGAGAGTTCCACAGGGACGGAGCAACAAAACTATATGCCCTTGCTCCCGATGTCTGCAAACGTATCCTGGGAACCTCTAGCAATCCCTCATCGGTGGATGGGAGAGGACGGAAGGGACAGTAGGGACAAAGAAGATCTTTCAGGTAACCCGGTCCCTGGTCGTGTAGGGCCTTAAAGGTTAACAAAGCAACCTTAAAGATGATCCGCCACTGTATCAGCAGCCAGTGCAGACTGTAGAGCACAGGAGTCATATGACTGGCTCTCGAAGCACCAGTCAACAACCTGGCTGCCACATACTGCACTAGCTGCAGGCGATGGATATCAACCCCTGACAGCCCTAGGTAAAGGGCATTGCAGTAGTCAAGGCGGGAGGTAATGAAGGCATAAACCAACGTTGGAAGATCATCAGGAGGAACCAGATGTTTCACCCGGGCGATATTTCTCAGATGGTAAAAAGAAGTTTTAACAACTGCTGACACTTGTGATTTTAAAGTCAGACAGTCATCAAATATAATGCCCAGGTTCCGCACTCGGTCTGAGGTAGCTAGCTGGACACCTCCAAGCCACAGACCAGAAGGTGAACCTGCCAGCATACCCGCCTCACGATGACCTGGGTTCACAACCAACACTTCAGTTTTTTCAGGGTTCAACCTTAGCCAGCTCACATTCATCCAGGCCTGAATTTCAGTTAGACAGCTGTTGAGCACTGCGACAGCATCATCTTGTTCAGGGACAAAAGACATGTATAGCTGAGTATAATCTGCATAGCAGTGAAAACTAAAGCCATACCATCTAATAATTGCTCCCAATGGCAGCATATATGCTGCAAACACCATGGGAGCTAAAATGGATCCCTGCGGAACCCCACAGGGCAGGAAGAATGGAGCTGAGGTACAAACCCCAGACATCACTCTCTGAGTTCTGTCCATGAGGTAAGATTGAAACCATCTGAGAGCAGTCCCTGAAAGTCCACAGATAAACCGCAGGTAATCCAACAGCACACCATGGTCCACAGTATCAAATGCTGCAGAGAGATCAAGAAGGACCAAGATGGAACGAGTCCTTTGATCTCTCGCTATCAGGAGGTCATTTAGTACCAGAACAAGAGCCGTCTCAGTACTATGTCTCTTCCTGAAACCGGACTGGAGAGAATCATAGACATTGTGGCTGGTCAAATGGTCCTCCAGCTGTAAAGCCACCACCTTCTCAATAACCTTACCCAAAAAGGGAAGGTTAGAGACTGGCCTGTAGTTTGTAAGGCAGTTGGGATCCAAGGAGGGCTTCTTAAGAAGAGGCCGAACCAAGGCATCTTCAAGGGAAGCTGGAAAAATTCCCCTCTCCAAGGATAACCAGACTATGTCGGCAAGGACCGGGCCAATGACCTCAATGCAGCCAACAAGCAAGCAAGTAGGGCCGGATCCAAACTACAGTTGGTAGGTCATAAAGACTGGATAACCATGACAATATCATTGATTGTAGGCTGGCCAATGTCACACCACTCAAACCAGGAGTCCGATATCCCCTGCCAACCACTGCTACTCCCTTGAGAAAGGGTCAGGCAGATGTCAGATCTGATCGTGGCAATCTTATCCACGAAGAAACGAGCAAACTCCACACACTGCACTTGTGAAAAAAACATTCCTGGGCTGAAAACAGAGTGGATTGCACAGTCTGTCTACAGTCTGGAAAAGCTGAGCTGGTCAATTCCGCAGGGCAGCAATCTCCCTGGACAGGAATTCTACCTTCTTATGGAGATTGTTGATTGACAGACCAAATAATGGTCCATCAAACTAAGTCTGTCACCCACCAGGCCGGACCTCCGCCATCGCCTTTCTAGCCTTCATCCAACTCTCCTGAACTCCCTCAAGTCCTCATCAAACCATGGAGACCTAGAGCGAAGGGAGAGTGGACGAACGCGAACAGGAGCAATGGAATCCAGGGCCTCTGTCACCGCCTTATTATAGGCAAGTACAAGATCCCCTGGATCCATGCATTCCCTCGGCATGCCCGATAGGTCCAGCACCACCATCAAACCATCTGGGGAAACACCCCTCAAGGTGCGGTACTGGACCATCTCCATAGGGGCAGGCCTCTTGGGGGGGCCTCAGAACTGAATCTGAAGGTATGATGGTCAGACCACCCAACTGGTTCCACCACCAGATTGGATATCTCCATCCCCAGGAGAAACACAAAGTCCAATGAATGACCACCAATGTGGGTTGAGGAGGAAAAAACCTGTGTGAAGCCCAGTGAACTCATTAGCTGGAGGAAGTCTTGTCCAACCTACTAGAGTTCATTGTCAACCCAAACATTGAAATCCCCAAGGATCAGCCATCTATGGGGTCCCAATGTTAGGTCAGCGATGAAGTCCATGACTTCCCACAGGAAAACATTCCCGTCTCCTGGTGGACGTTAGATGAGAAGAATCCTGCACCCCACACCCTCACCCACGATACATTCAAAGGAGCTGGTGGCTCCCACTGTAATTTCCTTCAGGTTCTGGTCTGATTTAAAACAAAGGGCCACACCCCCACCCCTACGATTGATCCTCGGGCAGTGTATCACTGAGTACCCGGGTGGAACAGCTGAAGCCAAAACAGGGCTATCATTTCCATCCAACCAGGTCTCAGTGATGCAAGCCAGGTCAGTTGAATTAACAAGATCCCCAATTATGGCGGTCTTATTTTTAATCGACCTGGCATTGCATAACACCGCCCTAGTTCGATGAGCAGCCGAGGAAGACCGCGTTTCCTGTCTGCAATAAGGAGAACCCTTGGGTATGGGAACAAGACAGGGAAGACCCCTCTCCTGGACATATTTTGCCCCAGGGCGTCTCCTTGTTCCCACAATCCCAATCTGCCCACTCCTCTCCATTCCCCCAACAGGCCATGTCCCCACACTAACCCTCCTTGCTATTCCCAATCCCCTACACCATCTATACACCTCCGGGGATAAAAGGAAGCAACAAAAAGGGTGGAGATCCCTCAGCCTGGAGGAGGAATCAACCCTGGCCAGCACATTTTCTAAAACGAATAACCCCAAACCAAGTAATAAATAACCATACAAAATAACACAATCTAACAAATACAACCCCCACTCCCGCAATTAAAACAAACTAACTAAAACAAAGTTTTAAACTAAGCAAAGGCTAAAAGGCAGCATCAAAATAATCCAAAACCAGCAATTTGTCTCTATCTAGGGAGCTCCCACCTCCCTGGAAGATAACACTGTTAGATTTCCCAAACAAAACCTCTCACATTTGTCAGGGTAAAATCATTAAGTAAGATGAGACTTTGACACTCACTATTCAAAGACAAAACTTTAGGTTCTCTCACTGCCCATAATCATAATGATATCCTGGCCAAAACAATAGAAAATGGGGAAAAGTCAAACCAGGCTGAAGTCCGATCCTCCAGTTCAAATCCAATTCAATCCTATTTGGCTCCCAGGGTCTCCAGTATGATTCGAATAAGAAACCTTCAAGACATCCCAAACTGGGCTTATAATAATCCACAACAATCCTCCTCCCTCCCCAGTCACCAGCACTCCACACCGCAGCACACCATAGAAACGGCTCACCAGCTGAATCCCTGGAGAGCTTGGGGATAACAGGTTTTAGGGCCAACCTTCAGGCAGCACCCCCAAACCCAACCCCTGTGTGAGCACCAATAAGGGAGAGAAAGAAGAGAGCAGGGCCACGGATATCCAAACCAGCCACAGTCCAGGGATAAGCGACTCCAACAGGCCTCCTTGACCCAACAGCAGTCCCAGAGTTCTCTTTGAAATAGTTCCAGACCAACAAGCAGTCCGACAGCCAACCAGGTCCGAGTTGCACAGTCTTCAACATGCTCCACCACCGACCCAGCACCGCTCCCCCGACAACAGTTCTGGTGCTGGGCGTGAAAACACAAGCAAGAACAGACTCCTCGTTAGAATCCCAAGAACAAACTCCTCATCAAATCCCAATTCAAGTCATCGAAACCACAGGATCAGACAGTGAGATGGACGGACAAACAAGTAAATGTCCAGTTACACAACCTCTTCCATTTTCATTATATGAGCCAAGAACTTTTAAACAGTAGACTGCAACTAAGAAGTCATTCATGTAAATGCTGCTAACTAAGCTGAAAACGCACTGTAATAACTACACTCACTTTAATCCCTCACTAACTAAACTAATCACTAACTAAAATCGTAATGCTAAAAATAAAAAGAAAAAGGGAAAAAACAATAAATAAAACAAATGAACTACGCTGCTACTCCAACATTCGGATGGTCAACCCAGTGTGGTCACCGTCTTTACCTGAGTACCGTGCTGTGATGAGGCCCTGGGTTCAATCCCTGGCATCTCCATCATGGTCACTGTTTCCCAGGTGTTCCCCCACTTCAACACATTTCCACTTGTGGGTGTCTTCACTGGTTGATTTAGGCCTCCCCCATGTAGTGTAACTAGAAATTCCCTTCTTTTTCCTGTTGCTGCATTGTGGTAACACCAGTCAATGTTTGGCAGATTGAAGGCCTCACCAGCACCATGTCTCCTCTGTCTGACATCTGGGGGATGGTTTCCAGTATTTTCTTGTCCCTGATTTCCTCCTGATTTGGGGGTCTGTAGATTACCTCTACCTGGATGGGAGTTCTGCTTCCAGCTCCGATTGTTTTCCATAGGTCCTCGGTTTTTCCTTGTGCTTGCTGAATCTCTGTAGCATTGATGGAATTTTTAACATAAATAGCTACCCCCCCTCCCTTTTTCCCAGTTCAATTCCTTCTGAACAAGTTATACCCAGGGATAGTTACCTCCCAATCGTGACTGCCCTTGATCCATGTTTTGGGCATGGCAACCAAGTCCAGTCCTGCCTCAGTTATTGTGGCAGTGATATCTGGCATCTTGTTAGCCAGGCTGTGTGCATTGAGACATAAGTCTGTCCATTCCCAATGTGCTCCCCTGTTTGTGATACCTCCCTTTATGTTACTGTTTTTCCCTATACCCTCTTTTTGGTTGTTCACAGACACTGACAAGGTAGCATGTTTTCCATCCTGTGCAGCAGCTACTATGAAGTGTTCTATAGGATTGGTGTTAGCTTGTGGGGGAGAGATGGCAGGCTTTACTTGTGCTTCTCCTACAGCTGCCATCATCTCTCCATCCATTAGATTAAATGTCCTACATTGACATCAAAGGTTTGCCCTAACCCCCTTCTTAGTCAGGAGGAGGCTGTCAAACTTGAAGAACTCTTTTTCTCAGAAGTTATCCCAGTTTCCAATGTAGTGATGCCCTTTGGTATGGCACCAATTTTTAAGCCATGTGTTGAGCTCCCCTATCCTTCGCTCTGATTTTCTGCCTGTTTTTCCCCTTTTTCCAAACTGGCAGAACCTCTCAGAAAGTGATGCTGGATGAAAGGAAAACCCATTTCTCCCCAAATGGGGCAATGTGCTCTTTAACCTCTTGCATTGGCCAGCTAGCAAGGTCACTGGTCCCTTGGCTGACCAGGATGCTCAAGCCCCTACCCAAATCTGCCAGGAACAATCAGTCACACCAAGCACCTCTGTGCCTCCTGTGGGAAGGACAGAGAGTTTCGGGAAGGCTTTACAGTGATGTGCTTGAGCAACAACACCAAGCTGTATGCCAAAAGAGCTGGGAACTGAGGAGCCACAGGCAGCTATTTAAGTTCTCTGGCTGCTAATTTGAATGTAACGCCTTTGGTTGGAGCTCCACGATTTGTCAGGAGTCTCAGTGATGCAAGACCTCTCTGCTAGTCCCCCGCTGCAACCTGAAATCCCTGTGGGAGAAACAGTGAGTACAGCCCTAATCCCTGTAGGAAAAAAGAACAGTGAGTACAGCCCTAATGAGCAGTGAGATTTATCACATTCAGTGGCTGCAAGGTTTTCTGAGGAGAGTATCTGTTGTGGTGTCCTTTCAATCCACATTTCAGAGAGCCCCTCAATGCCACATAGAATGGCTAGGCAACTTATACTTCTAGACCCAGCTGCTGGTGGAGGGCTGTCCACCTGTTGCAGCCTCTATTAGAGAGCCACCTCCAACAATGTACAGTGGCGTGAAAAAGTATTTGGCCCCTTCCTGATTTTCTCTATTATTGCATATTTGTCACACTGGATGTTATCAGGTCTTTAGAGAAAATGTAATATTAGATAAAGGGAACCTGAGTGAACAAATAACACTTGTTTTTTTTTTTAATTTCACTTATTTAATGAAAAAAAGTTAACCAACACCAACTGGCACTGTGTGAAAAAGTAATTGCCCCCTTACACTTAATAACTGGTTATGCCACATTTAGCTGCAATGACTGCAACCAAACACTTCTATAATTTAATATCAGTCTTTCACATCGCTGTGGAGGAATTTTAACCCACTTCTTCCTCGCAGAACTGCTTTAATTCAGTAACATTTGGTAGGTTTTCAAGCATGAACTGCTCGTTTCAGGTCCTGCCACAGCATCTTTATTGGGTTTAAGTCTGGACTTTGACTAGGCCACTCCAAAACTTTAATTTTACTTCTTTTTAGCCATTCTGATGTGGACTTGCTTTTGTGTTTTGGATCATTGTCTTGCTGCATGACCCAACTACGCTTCAGCTTCAGCTGGCGGAAGGATGACTGGACATTCTCCTTAAGAATTTTCTGGTACAGAGCAGAATTCATGGTTCCTTTAATTATGGCAAGTCATCCAGGTCCTTAGGCAGCAAAGCATCCCCACACCATCACACTACCACCACCATGTTTGACTGTTGGTATGGTGTTCTTACTGTGGAATGCTGTGTTTGCTTACGCGAGACATTATGGGATCCATGTTGTCCAAAAGTTCCACTTTGGACTCATCTGTCCATAGAACATTTTCCCAAAAGGCTTGTGGATCATCCAGGTGCTTCTTGGCAAATGAGAGACGAGCATTTATGTTCTTCTTGGTTAGCAGTGGTTTCCGCCTTTGCTACTCTCACATGAAGCCCATTTTTCTGAGTCTCTTGGATTGTGGAGTCATGAACACTGACCTTGGCTGAGGCAAGAGAAGCCTGCAGTTCTTTGGATGTTGTTTTAGTATCCTTTGAGACTTCTTGGATGATTTTACACGGCCCTTGGAGTAATTTGTGAGCCGCCCACTCCTGGGAAGGTTCACTACTGTTCAAGTGTTCTCCATTTGGAGATTATGGCTCTCACTGTGGTTCGATGGAGTCCCAGAGCCTTAGAAATAGCTTTGTAACCCTTTCCAGACTAATAGAGGGCAACAATTTTTTCTGATCTTTTCAGGAACTTCCTTTGATCATGGCATAATGTGCTTGTTGAATCTTTGTGCTGGCAACGGACTCTGATGGTAAGGGCCAAAATAAGTGAGGTTTATATTGAGCAGGGCTGGCTGTAATCAAGCCTGGCTGTGTTCAATCAGCTGACTCTAATTATCCCTTTAATTGGGTTGATTTAACTAGGGGCAATTTTTTCACACAGTGCCAGTTGGTGTTGGTTAACTTTTTTCATTAAATAAATGAAATAAGTAAAAAAAAAAGTGTTATTTGTTCACTCAGGTTCCCTTTATCTAATATTATATTTTGTATAAAGACCTGAAAACATCCAGTGTGACAAATATGCAATAATAGAGAAAATCAGGAAGGGGGCAAATACTTTTTCATGCCACTGTATTCCTGCGTAAAGTAATAGCCTGGCAGCAGTGTGCTCTAACAACACCTCCAAGCTGTGTGCCCAAAAAGCTGGGAACTGAGGAGCCACGGTTGGCTATTTAAGTTCTCCGGCTGCTAATTTGAATGTAGCGCCTTTGGTTGGAGCTCCTTAATTTGTCAGGAGTCCCAGTGATGCAAGACCTCACTGCTAGTCCCCCGCTGCAACCTGAAATCCCTGTGGGAGAAACAGTGAGCACAGCCCTAATCTCTGTCTGATTAGCAAAAAAAAGGCAGTGCTCAGAATAGAAGTGGGTGCTGGAAAAATTGAAACAAACGTAGTAAAATGACCAGCACTCCGAACAACAGAAATTCAGAATAAAATAAATTATTTTACTGAGGAAAATAAATAAAAAAATACAAACTGTAAGTTATCAATGTACACACAAAGTGTTATAAAATGCTAATTGCAAGCCCCCACACTTCTGAACCTGCCCCAGTGTTTGGGGGTGTGCTATTCCTTAGTCAGGAGACTCCTGATGAAGGGGTAGCACACCCCAAAGCATCGAGGCAGGGTCAAGAGTGTGGGGACTTGCAATTAGCACTTTATAACACTTTATTTGTACATTGTAAGTACTTTTTTAATTTATTTTCCTCAGCAAAATAATATATTTTACTCTGAATTTCTGTTGTCTGGAGTGTTGGTTATTTTACTACAGCCCTATTCCTTGTAGGAAAAAAGAACAGTGAGTACAGCCTTAATGAGCAGTGAGCTTTACCACATTCAGTGGCCGCATGGTTGTCTGAGAAGAGTCTCCGTTGCAGTGTCCTTCCGATCCACATTTCAGAGAGCCCCTCAATGCCGCATGGAATAGCTAGGCAGCTTTTACTGCTAGACGCGGCCGCTGGTGGAGAGTCATCTGCCTTTTTACTATTTTTAGTGTTTGAGCAATTATTGCATTGTTTTTATTTTATTTATTTGTTTAAACATTTGTTTACTAGGTGAACAATATGAGCCAAAGGCCATTTTTCAAATGCAACCTGGGACCATAAATTATATATAGTCAAGATGTAATACAAAATTTACAAATATACACAAACAGACAATAAATACATTAGAGATAATGGAGTTTACAAAATACGCAAAAAGACAATGAGTACATTAGAAACAATCACATTTAAATTTGTTTAAAAAATACTGCCTCACTGATACTTTAAAAGTATCTTTACCAACAATATGCTGTAAAGAAGATGGACTGTTATTCATTGTGGCATTGGCCACATCTTTAGTTACCCACTGGTGGAGTTGGCAGTCAGTATGGTCTAATTTTTGTTCGCAGTTTCTCCAGGAGGCTGTGTCACAGAACTCATGGGCAGTATATTGCTTCCTCTTCTATAATTTATGCATAGTTTCCTGGCAGGTATTTCATTCAATTGTCTACCAGCCTGCAAAATGTGACAGTGTTTTGATTGTTCTACCCATTTGTTGTGAGTGTGGGATATAAGTAAACAAGTGAACTCCAAAAATAGTTGCTCAGTAAGTGATAATCTAATACACTTACGTGGGGCTAAAAAAAGATAAGCATTTTAGAGCAAGCACTGTATGAGAGTTACAATTGGGTTACCATAGAAACATAGACATTGTCTGCAGATAAGGACTGCTTGACTCGCCTAGTCTGCTCCTCTTTTCCCTGCCTGTTCTGCCAACGCAGATGCTAACTGGTCTCTGGCCACCTCCTATCCCTCTGCTTTGATACCAGTATTTCTTTATACCTATCTCATGCATGCTTAAGGCCCATGACTGTTTGTGCCCCACCACCCCTGCTGTAAGATTGTTCCAGGCATCCACTACCTTCTCAGTGAAGAAATATGTTCTCATATAACTCCTAAACTTAACCCCCCAGCTGCATTGCATGCCCCTTAGTTCTTGTGCACCCTCTTTTCTGAAAAATCCTCTCTTTCTGTACCTTATTCACCCACATGAGGTATTTAAAGATCTGTATCATGTCCCCCCTCTTCCTCCTCTCTGCCAGGGTGTACATGTTTAGGTCCCACAGTCTTTCCTCATAGGATATGTACTGCAGCCCCTGCACCATTTTTATTGTCCTTCTTTGGATCCCTTCTACCCTGTCTATGTCCTTTCTGAGGTGTCATCTTCAGAACTATGCAAAGTTCTCTAGATGTAGTCTCAGTAGTGACTGATAACAGTGAAAACATCGCCTCACACTTTCTGCTGGTGATACCCCTCCTTATGCACCCAAGCATCCCTTGTCTTTCCCTACTGCTCTTTTACACTACCTTGCCACCTTAAGGTCATCTGTTATGATTACCCCTAGATTGCGTTCCTGCTTAGCGACTGTCAGTATTTCCCCCATTCTATAGTCTGCCTCTGGGTTTCTGCACCCAAGGTGCATGATTTTGCATTTATTTTTGCACAGAAACCCAGCTGCCATACTCTTGACCATTCCTCAGCCTTTTTCAGGTCTCTTCACTCTCTCCACCCCGTCTGGAATGTCTACCCATTTTCAGATCTTGATGTGATCTACAAAGAGGCATACCTTATCTCCCATGTCCAGTGGCGGAGCCAGGTTTGGGAGCATTTGGGAGCTGGGGGGGGCATTCAATGAGTCATGGGCTCCACAATGGGCACTAAACAGTGAATAAAGATAGTGGTGGGGCACCACTACTCACACTGGGGCAGCCAGGAGGGGCGACCGCCCCACCAGCCCCCCCTCTAGCTCCACCACTGCCCATGTATCCCTTAGCCATGTTTACCCAAACTTTGACCATAGCACTAGACCTCTTTCATAGTAACTTAGCACTCTTGCATCCTATCCCTCCCCCTGCATCCCCACCCCTCTCCACCAATCCTCCCCTTACCTTTGCCCCACCTCTCCTTATGTCCTCCACTCCCACCCCCATCTTACTCTTCCCAGCCCACCCCCCCACATCCCTTCCCACACCCTGTGACCTGTTTGTCTTGACAAAGCCTGCTGGCCGATATCAATGTAATGTATGTATTTTCCTGTGCCTGAAATTGATAAGCATAATGTGTCTGTTGTTTTATGTTGACTGACCATTATGATTTTGTGTCCATTATGATTTTTGTACCTCATAGTTACACTTTATTGTACCATACTTTACTGCCCTGTTTA
This sequence comes from Neoceratodus forsteri, assembly GCA_016271365.2. Lineage (NCBI taxonomy): Eukaryota > Metazoa > Chordata > Ceratodontiformes > Ceratodontidae > Neoceratodus > Neoceratodus forsteri. Next base: position 639,760,495 of record CM028132.1, on the reverse strand, counting down.
ATCTGTTGTCCTTTCTACTGATGTGGAACCTTCCTAAAAGATCTCTTAGCTCAAAGGTATATGTAATCCAAGACTTAAATAAATAAAAATAAAAATACCTTCCCTTCCTGTTCTTCTGTAATGTTACTTATAAAGACATTAAAGAGGACTGAGCCCTGATGAACTCCACTGGTCACTCTCCCTTCCCCTGAGTTAGTGCCATTAACCACCACTCTCTGTTGCCTATCCTTCAGCCAATTACGTACCCAGTGTACCACCTGGGTTCCCATCTTTAAGCTTCCCATTTTTTCATGAACCTCCTAACTGGCACAGTGTCAAAGGCCTTGTTGAAGTCAATGAAGGCCACGTCCACTGTTCCCCCTTGATCTATTTCTCTGGTCACCCAGTGAAAGGAATCTATCAGGTTTGCCTGGCATGATCTTCCTCCCATGGATCCATGCTGTCTTGGGTCCTGTAACCCAACTGATTCAAGGTAATTTAGCACTCTTTCCTTTAGAATTGACTCCATTAATTTCCCTACTACTGATGTCAGATTGACCCACCTGTGATTGCCAGCCTCTTCCTTGCTGCCACTCTTATGGATTGAGACTACATCTGCCCTTCAACAGTCCTCTGGGACCACCTATGTATCTAACATTACCCAGATTACGCTTCTAATTCCGCCCGAGGACCTGCTGACATTGGTGCATGCCTTTGTGACTTCTAGGCTCCACTACTGCAATGCTTTGTACTTCGGGGTCACAGGAAGGACCCTTCACAGACTGCAGCTGGTGCAGAATGCAGTGGCCTGGTTGCTGATGGGCCTTTTGAGATTCAGTCATGTGACTCTGGTCCTGCGTGCCCTGCACTGGCTGCCAGTCAGGTGGAGGGTTCTTTTCAAGGTGGGTCTTCTCACCTTTAAGGCCTTATACAGGCTGGGTCCTGGCTATCTGTCAGAGCTCTTGACACTGTTGTCCTCTGCTCACTCCATCCACTCCTCCTCGAGGGGCCTCCTGGACATTCCCAGGGTTCGGCTCAGTACCTCGGGAGATCGTGCCTTCAGTGTCTTTGGGCTGACCCTGTGGAACTCACTTCTTCCATCTATAGTCCAGGAGGCTCCCTCAATTGAAGTGTTTAAGGGGAGGCTGAAGGCCCACCTCTTCAGCCTGGCTTTTGACTGCTGATGCCATCTTAAGTTTTGGCCAGTACCTTAAAGACTTATCTCTTCAAACAATTTATTGCTGCTGAATAATAATTTTGACATGGTTTTAATGAGGTTTTATTTCATGTTTTAATTACTGCTGTATGCTGATTATTTATGTTCAGCACCCAGAGCCTCTGGGATTGGGCGCCTTATAAATAAAATTGCCTTGCTTTGCTTTGCCTAGTGAGTTGTTGAATAGGCTGTCAGAGATGCAGCCAATATCTCCCTGAGCTCCTTCAGTACTCTTGGATGTACACCATCTAGCCCCATAGCCTTGTCCACTCTCAGATTCACAAGTCCCTTCAGGACTTTTTCCTCTTCAAATGGACTTGTGTCTACTTCCCTCCATACAGTGATTCTGTAACCTATATGTGGCCCCTTCCCCTTCCACTGTGAAGACAGAAGTATCTGTTGGTACTGCATATATTAGTGGTCAGCCCTTGCTAACTTGTATGTGCCCAGCATGACAAAGTAGAACACAGGCTGCTTAAACTTGGAGCCCATATTCTAGCAGCCCTCACTGTAGCACTTGTCAACAAGCCCCTTCAACAGAGTGAGCTACCTGACACTTGGAAAGTGGCCCATGTAGTTTCCATACATAAAGGGGGTGATAAGGAACCTGGAAAGTAGTACTGTCCAGTCTCTATTCTCTCTACTCTGTGCAAATCCTTGAAATTGAAAGACTGGTCTATAACCAGCTCTTTTCTTACACCACAACCAACTATCTGGTCACCGATGCCCAACATGGCTTTCGGAAGAATGACGGCACAGACACAGCTCCAGTATTGTTTATGACAGATCTTCTTGAAGCCCAAGAGAACAGACAATCCACTGGAGCAATATTTTTTGACCTTACTAAGGCATTTGACCTAGTCAATCATGAACTGCTCCTGCATAAATTTAACAGCTAAGTCTTGATAGTTTATCCTGATCCTGGTTTGATTACCTCCTAACTGTCCATAAGCAGCTGGTTAAATGGAAATGTAGCTACTCCACCCTGAGACATGGGTCTCTGCGTGAAAAGGGGCTATCAATGGAGCCACTCATTTCTAACTGTTGACAAATGCAGGGAAATCCCTGCAATATACTTGTTGATGTGCCCTTTTATTATGCCCCATGTAAAGTGATAAATAAATGAATATTAGATGCTTCTGTGCTATTAAACTGTACTTTTTTCCTTTAAAATCTGTCTGTAATGGTGGACCTTTTTATGACATAGCAAAAGACGTGTTGAAAAACTTTGTAATGGCAGTGATTGTAATTGTTTCCCAAAATAAATTGTTCTGCAACACAGTATAGTCTCCTGTTTTTATTTCCCAAGCCTTTTCTGTGTGCTTCAGCAATCATTCTCACCCTTCAGATGACCCTAAAGATTAGGTCTTGAACATAATTATGCATATCCAACTATGTTAGCTGTACTTTATCCCCTGAAACTTCCTAAACTAAGTTTTTTTTTGCACAGCTTCTGCTTTAACGCCCAGGCACTGTTTCTGTTACAGCCTCTGTTTCCCTTTAAGAGCTTTCCCTCACTACAGCATAATCAAGATATGTACCTTAGAAGTGGAGTCATTCATGTCCAGCCCCAATGGACATTAGTGTGAGTCTGCAGGGGGATGGATGGCAGAATTCATTATCTGTTCGGAACCGGACAAGTTGTTGAAAGTGGGCTGGCCTTTGTGGGGTTTTAAAACACACAATCCCATGGTAGTCAGCCCTTTCATTTTCCAGCCAGGTTAATTGGAAGGTTTCATGTCCCTTAGAGGAGCCCCAGTTACGTGTCAAGTTGTTTGATCTTCAGCTACATGGTGCGACTTGCTGCCTAAGAAGGTAAGCATTCCAGGTTCGACTGCTGGCTGGATATATAGTGTTGTTGTTTATTTTACCATTTTTATTTTGCAGAGGATGGGTAATGTTTTTGCACTCATGTATATTTTATTATGCTCAGTAAGGTCAGAGGCTGGCTAAAGTGCATTTCCTGATCTTGAATTGGCATAGCTTGAGCTGTGGCACCCTCAGCTGGACTGCATAGTTGCTGGTAAGAGTGCAGTTTTGCCTGGGAAGAGCACAGAGCCAAGGAAAGGTCCTCTCTGTTTGGTGCACTGGAGATTGCATGGCTGAGTCAGGAACACCACAATGGTAGCTATGTCTCCTCCTTGGGGCCTGGTTTTGATAATGCTTCTGCCACTACTGACCAAACAATCTTTTAGACCCATGGTTAAAGAAATGCGTAACTGTTGGGGGGGAGTGAGTATGGTGGATGGATTGTGACGTCAAATAGCATGCAGTCCATAACATGATGCACAAGTCATTAGGCTAAAAAGAGAGTGGGGGCATTTTCTGACTTTGTGACCTGATCCATGTTCAGGTCCCTGATCACCTCCTACCACATGGTTGGTCGTTTGTCTCACCGCCTGGCATCATGTCTTGTGTTTTAGCACATGACTGGTATGTGTTGCTGCTGTTTCTGTGATGGATTGTGGCTTCAAATAATGCTTGATGCACAAATAGTAAGCAAAAAAAAAAGATAATGGGGATATTTTCTGATTTAATGATGCCCAAATAATGAGAAAAAAAAGATAAGGGATGTTTTCTGACTTTTGGACCTGATTCATGTTCAGGTCCCTGATCATCTCCCATCACATGTTGCCTTTGTTTGGCCCACTGCATGACAGCATGTGCTTGTTGTCCTCTGCCATATGATGTTCTGCTCAGGGTATACTATGTCAACGAGTGTGTCTTTAAATTTATTTAAATTATTTCATTACTATTGTAATATTTTGTTTGTATTGTATTGAAAGTGCTCTGTACATGGCCCTTCTTACACAGGTGGCCAATGTGAGTTTGTGTGTTGATGGTGGACAAGTGAGTGGACATGAACAATTCATTTATGGTTTGCAACTGGTAGCCCTTGTGTGTGCTACTGGCTATTTTGTAATGATACAGCACATCCGTAAGCTCGTGAAGCCTTTGGGCCTACCCTTGACTGAGTAACAAAGATCCACAATTCTTTGTAGGCTTGGTGATGGGGGTACTGGATGCACATGGGCTGCCTGTTTAAAAACATTGTACTTCTATTGTTTGAAAACTGCTTGCATTAATGTGAATTTTAATGGTTTGAAAACGAGCAGCATCTTGTAATTTTTAGGGGGGATTGTTTATTTGAGCTAGTTGAATTGGGCAGCAATGTGCATTTCCACCACCATATAAAATTTTGATTGTTCTTTGCTAAATGCTGTTTTTTTTTGTGGGGACATTAGTCTTGAGTGTGCTGGTGGAGCTTGTGAGGCCTTTGGGCCTACCCCTTGACTGAGTATGCAACAAAGAACAGCTCGCAATTGTTTTTGGGTGGGAAATCAGATGCACATGGGCTGCCTGTTATGTGTGCCATTTTGTTTGCAATCAGTTGGAGGTGTGCCTCCATTTTGTTTGCAGAAGGGTGGATGCTTCCCCTCCATTTTGTTTGTAGCCATGTGGATGCATAGCTCCCTTTTGTTATCAGATGAGTGTATGCTTGCCTCCATTTTGTTGGCAGACCTGTGGATGCCTGTCTTCATTTTTTTCACTTTTTCTTTTCATTTGTTTTCCCTGGTAGATGGGATGATGTGTGGCTACAGTTGTATTGTGATTATTGTTTATTTTCTCCTTTTTTTGTCTTCACTTATGGGAATGATTTGGTAATTTGAACAGGTTTGTTACTGGGTTGTTGATCGTCATGATGTTGGGTTATGATGTTTGGTATTGTGAAAACAAAAACATGAACAAAATTTTATTTATTTATTTGTTTGTTTATTCATTTATTTTTAACATGGAAACTCTACCTGCTCTTTTGGGTTACATTTCAAAATCACCAGATACGCCCATATGGCCACCTATTGATTTCAAACAGATAGCTTGTACTGAGCTGATGATATCTGCACAACTCATTTTGTGCATGACTATGTCCCCACCCCCCAAATAAACAGTTGTGCATATTGTACATATGTGTTTGGTAGACCTGTACACCAATCACCTATTTATGCACATTTGAGTTGTATGCCTAAGTAGGTAACAAATCATTTTTCTGGGGTGACTGGTTTGTGTACTGTGATTCAGACATTGTTTGGGTGGTGCTGCTGCATTAGCTAACTTATTTGGAGCTGCCCACAATATTAAATTTGTTTCACATTAAAATTGTTTATTATTGTGCCTTTTGGTTTTCTGGTTGCATCGCAGGGCAACCATAGCATATTGTTAATCACAGCATGAAACCATTCGGTCACTGTTTTTGTTGGGGGTGCTTTATGTTAAAAAGCACTCTCTCCATGCTGCTTGTTGTGGTGTCCTAATTCACATTATTCTCTGATCCATATTGGTCAGCCATATATACGTGTGTGGTGGCTTTATAGAACTTTGCATACCAAAATAAAAATGACTGTGCAAACCAGTTATACTGTTTTCTGTGTGTGTTGTCCATGTTCAGTTTACTCTGACAGTCCATTATCTGGGTGATATGGACTGATGATGATACCCTGTTCAGAATGCATGGTCTAATGATTCTTTGACTGATTCCATCAGCTATTTAGTTGCTTACCTCCATGTTGTGTGCAGATGGGTGTTGGTGTGCATCCATGTTGTCTGCAGAAGGGTTGTGGCATGCCTCCATGTCAACTCCAGATGGGTAGTAGCATACCTCCATGTTGTATGCAGACATGTGGTTGCATGCCTCCATGTTGTGTGCAGATGGGTCGTGGCGTTCCTCCATGTTGACTGCAGATGTGCGCTGGCATGCTTCCATGTTGTGTAACTCATACAAACAATGGGGAGAAAGAACTAAGTGCCTCAGCTGGGAAGTGAACCGAGACCACCTGGAATACCATTCTGATTGCGCTCCTGGCTGCACCACTGAGGCAACTGGAAACTGGGCTGTCCCCAAGCACATTAATCTTTCTCCAAATGCACAACCCAGAGGCAGCACAGATAATTACATTTATGCAATCACATGGGTGCAGTGTGCATATATTGTGGAACACATACAAACAATGTTGAGTGTAGATGGGTGGTGATATGCCTCCATGTTGTGTGCAAATGGGTAGTGGTATGCCACCATGTTGTGTGCAGACGGGTGGTGGTGTACCTCCATTTTGTCTTCAGTCTGGTGGTGGTGTGCCTCCATTCTGTGTGCAGATGGGTAGTGGCATGCCTCCATGTTGTGTGCAGACAAGTGGTGGTGTGCCTTCATTTTGTCTGCAGTCTGGTGGTGGTGTGCCTCCATTCTGTGTGCAGATGGGTGGTGGCATGTCTCCATGTTGTGTGCAGATGGGTATTGGTGTGTCTGCATGTTGTCTGCAGATGGGTACTGGTATGCCTCCATGTTGTCTGCAGGTGGGTGGTGGCGTACCTCCACGTTGTGTGCAGATGGATTGTTCTTTCTTTCTATCATTAATCACTTCTTTCATCACTTATTCTTTTTTGTGAATAACCACTGCTTTCACTGCATATTTTCTTTTGAGAATAACCACTTCTTACATCATGTATTCTCTGTTCTGAATAACCCCTTCTTATGTCGCATATTCTCTTTTGTGAATAAATGCTTCTTATGTTACATATTCTCTTTTGTGCATAAATGTTTCTTGTGTTGCGTATTGTCTTTTGTGAATAATCACTTCATGCGTCACATATTCTCTGGTCTGAATATCCATTTCTTGCATCGTGTATTCTCTTTTGTGAATAAACACTTCATGCATACATACAAGTGCTGGCAGACAAGGAATAATATGGCCCACCAAGTCTGCCCCAGGATACTCTTTACCTAATGAGTATCCCCCTGTCTCCCTCTGATTTTTGTCTATTTTATCCCCCTGACCCCCCCAGTTATGTCACCCCCACCCCACACTTTCAGGATCCCCTAGTGTCTGTCCTATGCATGCTTCAAGCCAGAGACAGTTTCAGCCCTTACCACCTCATCCAGCAGCCAATTCCAAGCATCCACTACACTCTCCATGAAAATGTACTTTCTTGTATTTCTCCTAAATTCTCCTCCCTTCAGCTTCATGCCATGACCCCTAGTTGTTGAGCCCTTTTTCCTGTGACATAAGCTTCCCTCCTTTACCCTGTTAATTCCCTTTAGCTATTTGAAAGTCTCAATCATGTCCACTCTCTCCCTCCTTTCCTATAGGGAATACATATTAAGATCCCTCAGTCTGTCCTCATATGCCCTCCCATGCAGCTCATGAATCATTCTGGTAGCACTTCTTTGGACAGCCTCCACCCTCTCAAAGTCCTTTTTCAGATGTGGTCTCCAGAACGGAATGCAGTACTCAAGGTGAGGCTTGACCAATGTCTTATACAGGGGAACAATGACCTCCCTCCTTCTGCTAGCAATATGCATCCTAGCATTCTGTTGGCCTTCCCTACTGCCTTTTGGCACCGACTTGCCACCTTGAGGTCAGCTGTGATGATGATACTGAGATCCCTTTCATGCTCCATGATTGCTATTTGTTCCTTACTGAGCACATATTTTGCCCCAGGGTTCCTATGCCCCAAATGCATAATTTTACTTTTCCCCACATTGAAACCCAGCCTCCACACCTTGGACCACTGCACCAGCTTTTTAAGGTCATCCCTCATCCTGCCAACACCCTCAAGTGTGTCCACCCTGTTACATATCTTCATGTCATCTGCAAACAAGCACACTTTTTCCCTCCAGCCCTACTGCAATGTCTCCAGTGAAGACATTGAATCGGACTGGGCCCATGACCGACCCCTTTGGCACCCCACTTGTCACCTTCTCCTCACTAGAGAGTACCCTGTTAACCATCACCCTTCTGGGTCCTGCCATTGAGGCAGTTTTCAACCCACTTAACTATGGCTGGTCACACCCCAAAACTGCCCAGTTTGTTCAAAAATAGCCTTTTATGAGGAACAGTGTCATAAGCCTTCCTGAAGTCCAGATAGGCCAAGTCCACTGCTCCTTCACAGTCCACCACTCCCATCACTCATTAAGTTTGTTTGGCAGGATCTCCCTCTGGTAAATCTGTGCTGCCTGGGGTCAACCAACCCTCTCTCCTCGAGGTAGCTTATTATATGCTCCTTTAAGAGTGACTTCATTTCAATTGGGTTATTTCCAGAAGAAATGGGTGGGGCAGGTATTCGGCGCTGGGTGTTCATCTAAGAAGCGAGGGGTGGCTATTCTGGTGGCTAAGAGGATACCATTTTTTTCATCTGAGATCATTTTGGACCCTGAAGGTAGATTTATCTTAGTGGTGGCCACACTAGGCGGTTTAAAGTTGGTGGTTGGTTCGATCTACGGTCCCAATATAGAAACGCCTTCCTTTTTCAAGAATTTAGCTATGGTTTTGACCCCTTTCTTAAACTTACCTATAATTCTGGGGGGCAATTGGAACTTAGTCCAATCTAACACGCTTGATCGTACCCTACAGAAAGGAACTCAGAAATCCCGAGCCCAAAGAACCTTAGATGAATTTTTGTCTTCTCTGGGGGTGGTGGACCCTTGGAGGTTGTTCAATCCACTCGCTAAAGAATTTACCTTTTTTTCTCCAGTGCATAGGAGCTACTCTAGGTTGGATTATTTTTTGGTGAGTCAACAAATGTTATCTGGGGTTGTAGAGGTTGATATCTTAGCTCGAGTAATTTCGGACCATTCGCCCATAATCCTGAAAGGTCAGTGGTCAGCTCTCCCCCCAAGATCCCATTCTTGGTCTCTAAATAACAACCTGTTAGCTGATGTTGGATTGGTGAGACGTTTTCAGGTTTTCTTAATTAACTCTATATCTTCCAACTGGGGCTCACTTCCGGCAACGGACAAGGTCTGGGCAGCACTAAAGGCAACATGGAGGTGGGAGCTTATTCTCGTTGCTTCTGTCCGTAAGAAGAAAAGATCTGCTTTCTTGGCAGACTGCCTTGACAAGATCAAGGACCTGGATAGTAAAGGGGCAAGTTCTCTCTCTCATTCACAAGAGAAAGAGCTATCTATCCTTAGAGCCTCATATGCTAATACCCTCAGAGACTCGGTAGTAAGGGCGGCTGCTAGATTGAAGGCTACATATATTGGGCAGGGCAGTAAAGCCGGTAAATTATTGGCATGGCTATTGAAACAGCATGCTGCAGCTAAATGGGTTACAACTCTTAGACACCCTAAGACAAATGCCTTAATCGCTGACCCCGAGGGTATTTTAGATCTATTTCATGACTACTATAGGGAGTTATACACTTCCAATTCTTCGAACTCTAAGTAGGAATCCATCATGAAAGATTTTCTTGAGAAGATTCCTTTTCCGCAACTCCCAGCCAATTTATTTTCTAATCTAGAGGCTCCGATTTTAGGTGAAGAGATAGCGGCAACTATTGATGCGTTGAAACTAGACAAGGCGCCCGGGCCTGACGGGTTCACGGCCCTCTTTTACAAAACCTTTAAACAACTAGTCCCTTTGCTTCAACAAGTATATAAGTTTTGGCACGACCAGGGTATTTATGAACATTCTCTTTTTGAAGCTAGGATCATTTTTCTACCCAAACCGGAAAAATCCCCAGAAGAAGTGGACAACTATAGACCCATTTCTCTGTTAAATATTGATATAAAAATTTACGAAAAAATCTTGGCCAATAGTTTAAAAGGTACCTGGGTTTCGCTCCTCAGCCCAGAACAAGCCGGGTTTGTGGAAGGGCGCTCATCCGAGGACCATTTTAGCAAACTTTTTTATTTAATTTCCGCGTCTGAGGATCCGAGCTTAGAAGCTGCTTTGGTTTCCTTGGACATGGAAAAAGCGTTCGATAGAGTGGACTGGGGATTTATGTTTGAGGTCCTGGATAAATTTAGTATTCCAAAGAAATTTATAGATTATATTTGTGTCTTGTATACCTGTCCCTCAGTCAGGGTTCAATGCAATAACCTTATATCGAATGTTTTTCCTCTTCTTCGGGGTAGCCGGCAAGGATGCCCACTTTCTCCGTTTTTATTTAACCTCTATCTGGAGCCTCTGATAAGGGCCTGAAACGCGATAAACAAGTACAGGGTATTAGTCTGGGTGGCCTTGATTACAAATTATCTGCGTTTGCTGATGATTTGCTCTTACATATTAGGAATTCGAAAAAATCTCTCCCCCAGATATTGCAGGTTATTTCTAGTTTTAGCCTTTTTTCCGGGTATAAACTAAATATGAATAAGACTAAAGTTTACTCGTTGTCCCCTATCCTCCACAAAGATTGGTGTGCTTCCTTGGGCCTTCAATGGCAGAAGTCCTCGCTGTTATATCTGGGTATCCACATCTCTAAGGATCTGGCTTCCCTGGTTAACCTTAACTTTAGGCCGTTAATAAAACAGATCAGGGAAGATCTGGATAGATGGGTCAAATTGCCGCTGTCATTCTGGGGCAGAGCTAATGTAATAAAAATGATGGTTTTGCCAAGACTGTTTTATCCTTTGGCCAATTTAAATATTTACCTCCCTAAGTCCTTCTTTAGGTCCATATATACTGCCTGTTCGGACTTTTTATGGCAAAACAAGCCACCTCGACGGGCTTACGCTAAACTTACCAGGGCGAAGAAGGCGATGGATTGCAGCTCCCCGGACTTTTATCTTTACTATCTAGCCATACATGGACTAAGATGTCTTCAGTGGACCAAGACAGCTGGATGCTGTCTCGGATCTCCTTAGGGTTCCAGTTAGACCGTCAAGTAATTAGGGATTTTAATTTAGATTTGCAATCTTTCCTTATATACCCTGGTCTAAGTGTCCCTATAAACTCAGAAACACTCCATTGGGCTGGGATATCAGGGCTATCCACCAACTTTATTCCTATTAAATATTCCTTTAGAAAGGACTTATCACAACCTTTGCTAAGGACCCTAACATAACAGTAGGTGCAGACCTATTGTGCATGCTATAGGTAACATGGGCCCCAATTGGCCTGCTGGGGAGTTCATCTCAGAAATTCAATTAGCTCTCTCATGGTTTTGGTAGAAAAACTGAGTAGGCCAGAAGGATCTGCTTCGGTTATATCAGGTCCATCGGTGTTACTACATTTTAGGAAAGGGACCTTGGGTTGACTCAGCAGGGACCTACTTGAGGAAGCTCAACTGAGCAGATACCGTTCGTAAACCCATTTCTAAGTTATATAGATTGATATTATCAAGGATTACGGAGAAGGTATCCTCTTCGGCTTATTATTGGGATTCCAATGTTGTAAAGGGATGGTCTGTGGAGGTTTGGGAAAGAGTGTGGAGGGACATTTATACTTATAGCAAGCAAGACAGATTGAGAAAAGTTCAATTTAATATTTTGCATGACCTTTACCTATCCCCAGCTAAGCTGTCTCGGATCCATCGATCCTTTCCGTCAGCCTGTCCCGATTGTGGGTCTCCTCTGGCTACAACTTATCATAAACTTTGGACTTGCCCTAAACTTATTAGATTTTGGGCCTCTGTTAAACAATGGATTTCTCCGTATTGTAAGATTTCAGCCTTTTTTAATCGAGAGGTTTGCTTGTTGGGTAGATACGATAGAGTTCCTACGAAGTCTCTGAAGTGGCAAAGTGCTTTGGTCTCTTTGGTCACTAAGCTTCTCATTCTCAGGCACTGGCAAGGGCTTGGGGCCCTCTCCCAGAGAATGGTGGGATGAATTTTTGTCGGCACTCTCTGCTGAAAAAGCAGTAGCAGAGCTTTTTGGTTCTCTAGATAAATTTTATGGATGCTGGGGGGAAGTCTGATCAGCTCTAAAACTAGATCCTGTATGGGGCAAAGTGAGTCGAACAACTTAGTGTCCTCCCTAGTTTAATTGTTGCCCAGACGTTGTGTGTAGACTCCCTCTTTTTTCAGTTTCTGTCTCTTTTCCTGTTGTCTCCCCCTCTCTGCGTAAGAAACCTATGAAAGGAACTCATAGCTGTTATCTAAAACTGTTGGATTCTCTAGGCCCCATTATTATAAAGGCTTACAATGCTGCAGATTATGTTCTATGAAGGGGCAGTTTCTTTCCCTTTTTTTCTCCTCTAGTTAGTGCCCGTTATGGAAGCTGCCCCACTTTGTGGGAAGGGGGTGATGGGAGGGTCATTGTTGTTTCATAATTTATCTTTCTTGTTTTTTCTTCTTCTGGTATTGTGATTTGGTCTTGTTATATATTTTATGTGCGTTATATGCTTTGTTATTAATAATACAATAAAATTATTTGCAAAAAAAAAAAAAGAGTGACTTCATTATCATTCCAACCACCAACAATTGATATCAGGCTGACAGGCCTGTAGTTTCTCACCTGCTCCCTGTCCCCACCCTTGAGTAGCGGAACCACGTTTGATTTTTTTCCAATCCTCAGGCACCTCCCCCGTTTCCAGTGATAGGGTAAACAGCTGTGTCAGAGTTGTGCCAGTTCCTCCCTGAGTTCCTTCAGGATTCTAGGGTGCACAGCATCTGGTCCCATTGTTTTGTCCTCCCTGAGCCTCAGTAGTTCCTTCATGACTGTATCCTCCATGAAGGGGGTGGTGTCTACGCTCTCTCCCCCAAACCCTTGCTTTCCAGATCCAGACCCATATCCACCTCATCCTTGACAAAAAAATGAGCTAAAGTATTTATTTAGCATATCAGCCTTTTGATCATGCTCCTGTACACATGCTCGCCCTTCCCCTCAGTCTTATTACCCACCTTTAGTTTTCCACCACTCTCCTATGTATGCATAGAATGCCTTGTCCCCTTCCTTGATTGTACTTGCAATGTTTAATTCTATCAGTGCCTTTGACTTTCTAACTGCTTTCCCCACCTCCCTCTGCAATGCCTGGTAATGATCTCTGTCCTCCTCCCTCTGGGTTTTTTTTGTACTTCAGGAATGCCCTTTTCTTGGTCCTCACCATTTCTGTTACTTCCCTCAAAAACCACATAGGCCTCCTCCTCCTACCTTTCCTGACTTGCCTGACTCCCATCTTGGTAGCTATTTCAATAGTCTCCCTTATCCGTCTCCATTTCTCTTCCGCCACCCATGCCTTTCCTGATCCTAGCTAGGGTGTTCTTCAGGCTCAGCCTCATCTTCCCGAAGTCAGCCCCCCAGAAATCCAGGACCCTTGTTCTTGTATAACTGTAACCCAATTTGGTTGTTAATTCAAAAACTACTGCTCTGTGATCACTAGTGCCCTGGAGTTCTGACACTTCCACCCTATCAATACTATCCCCATTTGTGAGGACAAGCTCCAGTACAGCTCCCCCCCCCATTGGTTCCTCCACAAGTTGTCTGAGGTCTGCTTCCCAAAGTGAGTCCAAGAAGTGCCTGCTCCTAGGGGTTGCCACTGCTGGGAGACATCAATCCAATTCTGGTAGGTTAAAGTCTCCCACTAGCAGCAACTCGCCCCTGCTCACCATCCTCCATGTGTCCTGTCGCAAGTCCATGTCCATCTCCTCGCTCTGTGTAGGGGGCCTGTACATCACCCCCAACCTCAGAACTATCCACTTCCCCTTTTCTAAATTAATCTGCAGTACTTTATATCCTCCCTTCTCCTGGTGCCTTAGTAGCCTTCATGGAGTCCTTTACATAAAGTGCCACCCACCCCCTCTTTTCTCAGTCCTGTCCCACCTGAAAATGGTAAACCCAGGGATGACCAAGTCCCAGTCCTGGTGTTCCTTGCAACAAACTTCCATGATGGCCACCAAATCCAACCCCCCCCCGTAATGGCTGCCTCCAAGGCAGGGATTTTATTTCCCAAACTCCATACATTCGAACACATGGCATGCCATCAGTAAGACCCCCCTCCAAAATTCACCCTGCCATATTACTTTCTCTTTGCTGAGGGGGAGTGCCAGCCAGGACTTCTTTCCCCCACCCCTCCCCCAGTCTCCCTAGCTACATACTCCCTCCTTAAAGGTTTAACTGCAGGACCTCTTCCATGTACTCCCTTATCTTTTCCTTAAGGACCTTGGAACCCTCCTCGCTCAGGCAAGGCAAGGCAAATTTAATTTATATAGCACCCTATCCAGGGGCACAGAATGCTTAACAAAATAACAGTAAAATGCAATAATACAACCCCAAAATGAGTTAATTCAAAGGAAATTAAAAGCCTTATCAAATAAATAAGTATTAAAAGAGGTTTTGAAGGCCTCCACTGTGCTGACAGCCTTAATGTACAATGGAAGAGAATTCCACAGGAGCGGAGCAGCCACTTCAAAGGCCCTATCTCCCAATCTTTTTAAATTGGATTATGGTACAGCTAATAAGCCAGCATCAGTGGAGAGTAGGGGGAGATTAGGAAAATAAAGAATCAGGAGCTCTTTAAGGTAGTCAGGTCCCAGATCACATATGGCCTTGTATGTTAACAAGCCTATCTTGAAGGTGATGCGCACACTCACAGGCAGCCAGTGCAGAGAGCACAGGACAAGAATGACATGGTCCCTCATTGAGGTGCCAGTCAACATCCTGGCAGCAGCATTCTGCACCAGCCGCAGATAATGCATCAAACCCCAGACAGCCTTAAGTACAGACCATTACAGTAATCAAGCTGGCTAATAACAAAGGCATGGATAACTGTACCCAGGTCAGTGGGAGTCAGGAATGGACAGATCCTGGCAGTATTCCGGAGATGGAAACAAATGGCCCTAATAACCAATGAGACCTGTTTTTCAAGGTCAAGCCAATTGTCAGGAATGATGGCAAGATCCTTTGACCATCTTTATCACCGACAGGGGACGAACATCGACCACAAGGGTAGGCAGTCTTCCATTAGTGAAAATACCCCCATGACCCGGCTCAATCACCATAACCGCTGTCTTACCAGGACTAAGACATAGCCAGTTAGTGGACATCCAATCAATTTTCTCAGCTAAACAATGATTCAGCGTATCTGGGGCGGAAAGATCACCAGGGGCACAAGACAAGTACTACTGGGTATCATCTGCATAGCAGTTAAACCCCAGATTGTACCACATAATGATATCTCCCAGCAGCAGCATGTACATGGAGAACAACAGGTGTACCAAGATGGAACCCTGCGGAACACCAAAAGGCAGCGCGAAAGAACCTGAGGAAAAGTTTCCTAGGACAATGCGCTATGATCTTCTAGTTAAATATGAGCAAAACCAGTGCAAGACTGCACCAGTGGTGCTCACATAGTTCTGCAGATGACCCAACAGCACTGCATGATCAACCATGTCAAATGCTGAAGATACAGATGTGTCAAGCCAGGATGAAGTGCAGAAATGCTGCAGAATATCACAAAATACTGCAATTTACTGCATGGGGCCATTGTAAGTCAATGGCAATTAAGCCCTTTTGTCATGCAGGATTTTGTGACATTCATTACTGCAAGTTACTGCTCTTCTTCATCGCTGACACATCTGTAGGTTCAAGAGCACCAGAATGGTATAGTGCCCTCTTTCCCTTGCCATGAAGAGATCATGTGCCACCTGGACAAAAGCCATCTCAGTGTTGTGCCGTGGCTGAAAACCTGACTGGTGAGGCTCATACATGGATAATGTCTCCAGACACTCAACCAGCTGATCAACCACCACCTTCTCAATAAGCTTCCCCAAAATGGGAAGATTAGAGATAGGCCTATAGTTTACAAGAGCGTCAGGGTCAATAGATGTTTTTTTAAGGAGGGGTCTCACTACAGCCTTTTTCAGAGATGCAGGAAAAACTCCCTCACTTAATGACCCATTGATGATCTCCACAAACACTGGTCCCAGGAAATCCAAGTATCCAAAGACCAGCCATGTTGGACCTGGGTCCAGGGCACAGGTGGTGGATTGCATGCTGGTGAGAACTTTATCCACCAAAACCAGCCGAAACTCAGTCCAATATGGCAGATGATGTTCACCAGCAGACTGATCACCTACAGTAAAAACAGGACCAAAGGAGGTAATACATGCCCTGTTAGAGGTCACATTGTCCACAAAAAACTGTACAAACTGATCACATTTTTCTGCAGAAAATGCTGCCCCATTCTGGAGACAGGAAGGATTTAATCAACTGTCAACAGTGTGGAACAACACAGCTGGATGGTTTCTTCCAGCAGCAATTGATCATGACAAAATTTGGTATTCTTAAGATCAATTGCCTGCTGATACTCTGAATAATGGAGTCGCAGCACCAACCTGTCCTCTTCAGAGCACAATCACCTCCAGGAATGCTCTAACCTACACCCCTTAGTCTTCAACCAGTGCAGCTCAGCACAATACCATGGTGAGTGACACTGGTAGGTCAAGGGGTGAACGTGGTAAGGTGCAATCAGGTCCAGTGCCTTGGTCAGGGCTGTATTATAAGCCTTGACCCCAGCTTCTGAACCCTGAGCACAGGCTAGCATCAGACTTGAGACAACCAGTGACTCCTTGAGTTGGTGAGGCTCTAATTTGTTTTTTGAACAACACCAGATTGACTCTGCAGGGTGGGTTAATTTACAGGGGGCCCCACACTGGCACTCAACCACATGATGATTTGACCAAATGGCTGGATCAACCTTAACCGCCGTAATGTCAAGTCTGTGTGAGAAGCCCAGGTCCAGAGTATGGCCATGTGTATGTGTCCCAGAGGCAACAGCTTGAGACAATCCCAGCTGAGACATCAGATGAAGGAGCTCTTGTCCAAAAAGACAGGATTCATCATCTGCCCAGGCTCAGGTGCAGTTTATCCTTGGTGTATAGGCCACCTGTTCCCCCACTCCCCTAGACATACAAACCTCTCTTCCTGACTCTCAGCTGCACCATCCTGCACCGGTACTAATGGTTTGACTTTAACATAATTATGCATAATCTTTAATATTTTCTATGCCTAGCCTGTTATTTATTTTATGTCGTAAACATTGCTGTATTTTGCTGTGCTTGATGACTACTATTCCTTTACTATGATTTGTGTTTCTACTGTAATTATCTTTCTGTAAAAATGCACTGTTTTGGATTTTCTTTCTGTGAAATTGTTGAAACTGTTCTGTACTGTACTTCTCTTGCTGCTCTCCCGGGTCGTCCCTGAAAAACGTACTGCTATTGTCTCAGTAGACTTACCCAGTTACCAAAATTCAAATAAATAAATAAATTAATTAATTGATTAAACAAGACCCTTCACCATGCATTGAACTCCCTTAACCGACACTTCCTCACTGAGCTGGTGCAGGGGACCAGAAGAACCTCTGAGAAGGTTATGGAGCTGGCTATCAATTTTTAGCATTTCCCAGCTCCCTAAACCTTTTCTGAACCTCTTGTACCTCATTACCCACTAGATAATTTGTCCCAAGGTGTATTATTAAGAGTGGTTTTCACCCACTCTTCCTGCCTCATGCATGAGGCTAGACCCTGCCCTGCCTTCCTCCATCTCCGGAATACATGCCACCACCCTCCTTTTGTTGGGATCCCATCACTTTGTTCAATGTATGCCCTTTATTACTGAGTCCTCAAAGAGCGACCCTTTGTCTTCACTCCATGGTTGAAGTCCTGTCTTTCTCCGTGTCCCCACTGGTCTGTCCCCCTCATTGACCAACATTCCTTTATTTGACATGTGATCTCCCTCATGCCCATCCTCTCTTTGGCCTCTCCCCTCCCCTGCCATAAGTCTAGCCTGTCTCCCAACTTCATTATCACCTGATCTCCCTACCTGTAAGCTGCCTTAGTAGGTTGCCTATTCTTTTTTGTGAATAACCACTTCATGCACCACCTGTATACCCTTTCGTGAATAACCTCTTTATGTGTGTGGCATGTATTCAGTTTTTTGTGTAACCACATCTTGCATCTCACTAAGTTCACTAAGTTCTGCAGGAGCAAAAAAAGATGCAAACCCAAAATAGCTCCTATTTAGGACAAATTATAATAATTAAGGGTCCCATTAGTAGAAATATAAACATCAAGATTTTTTTTGAAATTTTCCTTTCAACTACTTGAAATGACTTTCAAAGGCAATGTATTCCAAAGCGAGACTGTTCGTAAAATGTAAAAATATTTCTATCTTTGGTTTTAAATCTCTCGTTCTTCATCTGCAATGGATGTCCCCTAGTATTCAATTGGTCATTCTTAAATTCAATGTCTAGGTTCAGTATCAATACTGGATTGTTTAGTACATCAAAAAAGAACAAAAGATCACCTCTCTGTCTTCT
This sequence comes from Neoceratodus forsteri, assembly GCA_016271365.2. Lineage (NCBI taxonomy): Eukaryota > Metazoa > Chordata > Ceratodontiformes > Ceratodontidae > Neoceratodus > Neoceratodus forsteri. The sequence goes on along the minus strand of CM028132.1, from coordinate 639,742,267 downwards.
AACCTCCAGACTATGCAATCCTAATCTGTCCAATCTGTCTTCGTATGAGTATTGATTCATCCTGGTTATTGATTTGGTATATCTTCTCTGTATTTTTTCTATTTTACTAATTTCTATTATTTTGTAGGAGACCATATCTAGGATCCATAACCCAAAATACGTCTCACATATGAAAGATATAATGGCAACAATACTTCACATGTTCTACTTTTAATATTTCTTTTAATTGATACTAGTACCCTATTTGCTTTTGCAATAACATGTTTTTTTGTGCTTTAAAGTTTAAAATGTTATCAACAAGTATCCCAAGATCTTTTTCATTAACTTTAGATTTAATCGGTGCCCCATCCAAATAATAAACCTGATTAGGATTATGATCATCTATATGTAAAACACTATGTTTTTGATAGTTAAGTTGTATCCCCCATTTCTTCACCCATATGCTTATTGCATCAACATCATTTTGGATGATCTGAATTTGATCAGCATTATGGCACAGGCCACAAATTTTGGTGTCATCAGCAAATTTCACAATAATGCTCCTGATGTTGTCATCCAGATCTGCCATAAAGATCTGGAAAATCAAGGGTCGTAACACAAACCCCTGCGGCACTCCACTTGTCACCTGGCCCTCAGTAGAATGGTGGCCCGAACTGAAACTACTTGGGAATGCTTGTAAAGCCAATCATCTATCCACCTAGCAATAGTATTGTTTATTCCATATTTTTTAAAATTTTTAGTGAATTGCCCAACTCGATCAAAGGCTTTACTAAGGTCAAATAGAAGTACATCTACAGGAACACCACCATCCCTCATTTTGATAACATGGTTGTAAAAGGTAACCATATTTGTTGCACAGGAATACCCCTTCTTAAAGCCATGCTGAGTCTGATCAAACAATGGATCATTATTGATACGTTGATTTATTCTGTCTTTTATAAGGGTTTCCAATATTGTACATGGTATAGATGTTAGACTTATTGGTCTATAATTTGAAACAAGGATTTTGCTGCTGCTTTTATTAATGGGGGGTAACCTTTGATTTTTTTCCACTCTTTGGGTGATTTCTCAGAATTAAGCGATTTTTTGTGCAATAATTTTAACGCCAACCAAATATTGTCCTTCATACATTTAAGCATGATAGAGGTTATATTGTCCATTCCAGGAGCACTGTGTTCTTTCAGTTTATCAATTGCTGCAATTATTTGTCCTTTGGAAAAACTGTGGTATCCTTCCAATATCCCGTAATCATGCTGAATATTATGCACAGTCTGTTCTGCATATACGGAGGAAAAATACCTGTTAAAGGAATTTGCAATCTCTATTGGTTCTGTAATGACTGCGTCATCAACTGTAATTGAAGTTAACTCTCCTTTGCTCTTTCTTAGTGAGTTAATATAGCTAAAGAACAGTTTACTGTTAGATTTTGAAGCTGTTTTTGCTAAATAAAGTTCATATTCTTTTTTAGCTTTGTTTATCTTATTCTTACATTTTTTTGAATAAGTTTCAATTGTGACCAATTTAATTCAGTTTTCTTTGTAATGTATTGTCTGAACATTTTGTTTTTCTTTTTTATTAAGTTTGTTAAGCTTTTTTTTAACCATTTAGGTTTTCTTCCAGATTTATTGTGTTTAACTTGTTTAACATGGGTGTTCATGATATTGTAAATTGTAGTTTTAATAAAGCCCCAAGCCTCTTCAACAGGATTTTCCTGATAGTATGTCCTCCCATTGTATACTACTTAATTATTTGTTTAATTAATCCTTATTTATGGTATTATATAAATAAATCTTGGTGCACCCTGAAATAATTTTTTTTCATAATCCAGGGTAAACAGAACAGAAGAATGATCACTATTACCAATTGGTGATGCTTTCTTACAGTCAACAAGATTAATATCCTCAATTGTCAATACTAAGTCAAGTATATTATTAAGTCTTGCTGTTTGTTTTAAGAACTGAGTTTAGATATTTTCATTACAAAAGTCCAAACAATCTTTGCTTTGTATGTTTACAGCAACAATTTTGTCCCAAATCTATGTCTGGGAAATTTGAAATCACCTGTCAGTACTATTTGACCATGTTCTAATGCTATTAAAATTTCATCCATTATTAATTCTGTTATGGATTTAGTATTAAGTGGTTTGTAACAGAGACCCAACATAAATTCTGTTTTATTAATTTTTTTAATTTTAATCCATAATGTTTCGGTGTAACTGCTTACATCATTTTTAATTTTATCTGTGATGTCCACATATTTTAGGTTTGTTGATAAATAGGCTGCTATTCCACCTCCCTTTTTCTCCTTCCTATCCTTACGTATGATATTATAACCCTGTATATTGTAATTCCAGTCGTCATTCTCTCCAAGCCATGTTTCAGTTATCAGGGCCACATCAATATTTTCAGAGCATACTATGACTTCCAGTTCACTCATTTTATTAGACATGCTTTTGATGTTACTAAGAAAACATTTGATTTTATATACTTCTTTTATGGGTTTGAGACCAGGTGCTGGATTGTTAGTAGTGGCTGATTTCAGGCTCCCCCTATCTCTTAGTTTAAATTAATTTGTTCCATATGTCCTTTAATAATATCACTCAGTTGATTTGCTTCTTCATTATTCAGGTGCATCCCATCTTTGCTAAACAAGTGTCATTTACCAGAAAACATAGTCCATGTATTTATAAATCCAATATCCTCGTTATGGCACCAATTTTGTAATCTGATGTTTATTCTTGATATTGTTTTGTTTTTCTCTTCTGGTGCTCAAGGGATTGATAAGATGCCTGAAATGAATACTCTTGCACCAAGATTTTTAATTTGAATAGCATTCTCTAATAAATCCATACAGATGTCCTTCTCATGACTATACCCTACATCATTTACTCCAACATACTAACATACTAACATACTAAAATGCCAGCAGAATAGGCCTAACGGTCTCTCGAGTCTGCTCAATTGGTTAGCCCCCACCCTGGGTGCTGACCTTACTGCCCCCCTCACCTTCTCTGGCTTCTCCCTTCCCAGTTCTGGATATTCTTGCTGCATTGGATTTTGCTTCCAGAACCCTTCCCCTGTACCTGTCCCAGCCCCTCTTGAACCCCTCCACCATCTCTGCCTCCACCAGCCCCCTAGGTGGTGCATTCCATGGCTCCACCACCCTCTCAGTGAAGTAACACCTCCTCCTTTCTCCCCTGAATCTTCCCCCCTCCAGCTTCCACCCATGCCCTCTAGTGGTCCCTCCTCCTTCCTTCGAAGCACCCTGACTGTTCCTCCCCTATTTACCCTCTTCATGTACTTGAAGACCTCCATCATGCCCCCCTGGTCCCTTCTCTCTTTCAATGTGTACATATTTAGCTCTTCGAGCCTCTCCTCATAGGTCCTGTCCCCCAAGCCCCAAATCATTTTGTTTGCCCTCTCTGGGACCTTCTCCAGGAGTTTAATGTCCCTCTTTAAGTGTGGCCTTCAAAACTGCATGCAGTACTCAAGGTGTGGCCTCACCATGCAGTTATACAGAGGGAGCATCACTTCCCTCCTTCTGGAGGTGATCCCCCTAGTGATGCATCCCAGCTTCCTGTTGGCCTTGGCTGCTGCCCTCCCACAAGTCTCTGAGTTGTTCATTTTGACATCCACCACCACCCCCTGGTCCCTCTCAGCCATCGAGACTTGTAGCATTTCCCACCCCCAGGGTGTACACTTGGCCCGGGTTTCTGGTCCCCAGGTGGAGTACCTTGCATTTCCCTGCATTGAACCTCAGCTTCCACTTTCTAGACCATCTTTCCAGAGCCTCCAGGTCCCCCTGTAGGGCCAACCTCCCCTCCTCCCCATCCACCACCACCCCAAGTTTTGAGTCATCTGCAAAGAGACTCATCTCACTCCTGATTCCTGTCCTTATGTCAGAGATGTAGGCATTGAACAGGAGGGGCCCAAGGACTGATCCCTGTGGGACCCCACTAATGACCCTCTTTGGGGATGAGACTATCCTGCCAACTACGACCCTCTGGGTCTGGTCCTGGAGCCAACTGCCTATCCATCTGATCATCTGGTTCCCCACCCCCATTTCTCCCAGCTTATCCAACAGGCCCATGTGAGCAACAGAGTCAAATGCCTTGCTGAAGTCTAGAAAGAGGATGTCCACTGGTCTACCAAGGTCCAAGACACTCGTCACCCAGTCAAAGAACTCCACAAGGTTTGTCTGACACAATTTCCCCGAGATGAATCCATGCTGTCTATCATCCAGGCACCCTGACTTTTCCAGGTCCCCCCCTAGCCTCTCCTTGACAATACCCTCCATTACCTTGCCCACCATCGATGTCAGGCTGACAGGCCTGTAGTTCTCTGCCACCTCCCTTGATCCCCCCCCTTGTGGATAGGCACTATATGCACCACCTTCCAGTCCTGGGGCACCCACCCTGTCCTCAGAGAGATGGTAAAAAGCTCCACTAGGGGTTTTGCCAGGACATCCGCAAGTTCCTTCAGCACTCTGGGATGTAATTTATCCAGCCCCAATGCTTTCTCTGCCTTAAGGGAGCTGAGGGCTTCCCTCACTCTCTCTGCTGTGATTCCCACTTCCAGTACCTCATCTCCCTGCTTAGGCCTTTCCCCTCCTGCCAGTGATGCCTCCCCCTCTCCCCAGACCCGCCGATCTGTAAGGGCCCCCCTCCTCAGACATGTATTGTTACAATTTTCTTAGAGTTTGATTGTTTGATCACCTTTGGAATTACATTTTTTAATATCATCTATCCTTGCCCCTGGATAACAAAGCACTATCCTATTTTCTTTATCCCCTTTATAAAAATTGGTATTGCATTTCCGTATTATTGAATCACTAAGTAATATTAACTCAGGACTAGCAGAAAAGTCCAGTACAAATTCTGGATTAATCATATTATCATTCTGCAACATACTATATCTATTTTGGATACTAATTTCATTACTATTCAGGACCCGTCTACCCTTTCTCCTCCCTTTTCCACTTTGTACTAAGCACCATTCATTGTTCTCATTATGATCATGTTGTTCTTGTTTTTTCAATACATTTCATTTGGTTGGATCAAGTTCGACCGTGTTTTGTACCATATCTTCTCTTGCCCTCTTTTTTGACTGCGTACTGCAATTAATTTGACTGGTGAGTCTCTGATTTGTTGTAAATTGCTCAGATAATGTGGGATTAGTATGTAGCACTATCTTCTGCTCACCTCTGACATTTTGTGTTTGATTTAAACTATACAAATCTACTTGGTTACCACCCCATCACTATCCTCTAACAAACAATGTATTGTTAGATTTGTAGCAACACAGGGAGGGATGTTTTCAATACCATATTCCTGCTCTAACTTCATTAATGCTTTCAGGTTCTTTAATTCCAGCATAGTGTTATTTAACTTGTACAGGGTAACTCCCAACTGGATACATTTGTCACACTCCAACTCATTTGATAAATCTTTGTCCACAACACAGTACATTTGACATGTGACACATTTCATTAACTTCCTGCCCTGACATAGGCGACTCATCAGTTGATCTATATCTTCAGTATAGTCCTTTTCTTTTTGTTTTGTTTTATTCGTGTGCAGGTCTCTGTCTACCCAAGTTAGAGTATCCCCTATTAATTTACATTATCGTTTTACCTCTTGGTCTCTTTGGACCTCACGGACATGCCAGACAAGTGGATATGTGCGTAATCTCAGCATCTCCACAGCGAGCGTGTTACTCACCAGCAGGCTCACCCTGCTCACTCATGTGCAAGTTTAAATAGAGCTCCAAACCAGGAAGTGGAGTGTTCATGTGACCCTCATCCACTCACACCACAAAGATTTAAATAAAAAGTTTAAAAGACTTCCACAAGAAACAGTGATGAAGCCTGCAGTTACAACTGCAATTAGCCCACGTTTCAGCTGCCTATTTTCCAAACTACAATCTCCTCCAGCAATACAGGGCAAGGGAGGTTGTAGTTCCTCAACAGAGCATGAACTACAAGCCTCACTGCCCCTCATTCTACCTAGGCTTCGTTCCCAACAGACTTTCAGTTGCCTCCAACACACACTACTGTTTGGTATATTGCGTTTGTTCTCACTCTGCTAGGTGCTATTTACCCCCTTCATACAGGGAGATATGTGCAACCTAAGGCACTCACTCACAGGTGAGTTTAAATAGAGCCCCAAACCAGGAAGTGGAGTGGTCACGTGACCCTCTTCCACTCGCACCACAAAGATTTAAATAAAAAGTTTAAAAGACTTCCAAAAGAAGCAGTTATGAAGCCTGCAGTTACAACTGCAATTAGCTTATGTTTCAACTGCCTATTTTCCAAGTTACAATCTCCTCCAGCAATACAGGAAAAGTGAGGTTGTAGTTCCTCAACAGAGCATGAAATACAAGCCCCACTGTCCCTCTCTCTACCTAGGCTTTGTTCCCAACAGACTTTCAGGTGCCTCCAACACACACTACTGTTTGGTATATTGCATTTGTCCTCACTCTGCTAGGTGCTATTTACCCCCTTCATACAGGGAAATATGTACATCTCATGTTTTCTATTTGTGTGAATAACCCATTTTTGAACAGCATGTATTCTCTTGTGTGAATAAGCAATTCCTGCATCAGCATGCATTTGTATTTTTTACTTTTTATATTGGTGACTACATGTTTCAGCATATCAGTCATCACATCAGTCTGTGTTGCAGCATGCTTTCCCCTTCATTCTGTCATATTGACTGAATTTGTTACAGTAACAGTTGGTAACCCTTCATTGTTGAAACTGGCTTGTGTTCCAACAGTTTTACATTTTTGAAAGAATGGAATTGAGCAGAATACCCCATGTGTCCATGGTAGCTTTGCTCAGAGATGCTTTTTAGCATACAGCCAACCCTCCATCAACCAAGAAAAAAGGGCAAGTGTTACAGAGCAAATGTCAAGAATGTCCCTGACCGGGGTGCTGTGGAGCAACAACATTGTGACAGTCTTTTGAGAGAGCTCCGAGACCTAAGCAAGAGAATTTGTTTAACAATATATTACATTTCCTACCCAGCAGTTATTCGATTGAACTGATAGCTGTCTAAAATACCCAGGTACAGTATGGGACCTAAAAGAGACTCTAAACATGAGGATTCAAGCTTAGATGTCTGTCTAACATTGGCGAATACTTCGAAGGGAACTGGGCCAACTCCTGCGGGCAGCGTAGTGACACCCTATCCACACACCTTGCAGAGCTTGGTGATGCTAACCAAAATCCAAGCCATGGGCAACAAAACAAATAAACACCTTGCAAGGGTGGAAGCAAAACTTAATGAAAATGACTGGAAAATAGAAGATAATTCCATGGCACTACAAGAACTCAAAGAATGCAGCAATGGCAAGTTGAAACAAATGCTGCATATGTGTAGGATCTGAAATTCATCAAGGCCAAACTTGAGTCCATTCGAAATGTGAAACACTAGGCCAACATTCGTATCGTGGGATTCCCACCAAGATTTGTGGCCAAAGCTGATCTGCTACAGGTGGTCACAAAAATGATCTTTCAAGATTTATGCTTATTACCCCCCTGATTCTCAAGTTAAAATATCTAAAGTCTTTGTAATTCCCTAGAGGTCACATTCAAGGAGTGATCCTACACAGTGACACTTACTGACATTGCGACGCCATCCTCACCAGAGGCCCATATTGCTCTCCATCAAGCTGCTCAGGTCACGGGGATATTGTGTGGGAAGACAGCAGTGGCCTTTTTTCTGGACCTTTCAAGTCAGATGCAGACCAGGGAAAAAAAAACTTCAGTTCACAAAGAAAGAGCTCTTTTCCCATGGCATTGAGGCACAATTAAACTTCCCGGCCAGGCTCCAGATATGCCATAAATCAAAGACACATCTCTTTCTTGACCCTCAGGCAGCAGCTGCTTTTGCAGCTAAAATCAGTGGTGAACTGCATCCACCTTTAGGCAGTTCAGAGGATGAGTGGCGACATATTGTTCCTTTCGAGGGAAGAGTTTTCAGCCTATCTCAAAATATGTGCTGGGACTTAAAACATGCCTCCTATCTGTTTCTAAGTTAGATGCTTGTTGCATCCTTTCAGTAAGGCATTCAGTGCTGATGGGGTATTTTTAAGATTTGAACATTCTATTGGATTAATGAACATGATATGAGAAATAATCAATTTCTCGAATCTAGTGCAAGTTATGTTGCTGTTCTAATAGATAGCTCTGTTAAGATTATCACCAATGCTCAGCTGTTATAATGCTATAGTTGGTGTGTACGTGCACCTCTCAATGTGTGAATGTTAAGACATGTCTATATTATCTACTGTTTTTCCCTAAGGCGGGTTGCCTTGCCTAGCTGGTATTTGGGGGAAGGTCATATAGCTTAATTGGGACCAGGCCATCGGTATGTTACCTGTATATATCAGCGGGTGCCGTTGCTCCCCCAAGGATGAAAGTTCTACTTGGGATCTGTAACCCTGGGATTTATTAGCCTTTTTTTCTACAAGAACTGGTGAGAGTGAAACAGCTCTACAGAGCAATCAGATCAGACTTTTCTCCTGATAGTTTTACTTGGTGGCTCTCCAATTCTGCATGGACATATCAGTCTGTTAAATACTATACTAATTTCTGATGTGATCTATTTTCTGTACATCCAGATAGAAGTCTGCACACCTCATTCCTTTTACTTTATCAAGTATGGTGTATACTGTATTATCATAAAAGAATATAAATAAAAATTCCAAAAAAAAGAATGTCCATGACCATTATTAGTGCTATTTAGATAAGATAGGCAGCATGATCATGTGTATACCATGCGGACATGAATGATGAGCAGCGCCAAAACTACAATCAGAAGGCCAAAGAGAGAATGCAGAGATACAAGGAAGCCCAGAAGGAGAACAAACAAGTGCAAGCTGAAGCAAGTAGAGCACTGAGTGAACAACAAAAAAGGGATGAAGAGCAAAAGAAAGTAGCACAAACAGAATTCTGGGGGAGAAAAAAGGCATCAATGTGCAGCAATGACAAGCCAAAAAAGAAGAATTAATGAAAAGCAATGCCAGAAATACTGGTCAATAAAGGAGCTACAAACAGAAGGACAAGTCTGTGCCACTACCACAACCACCACCACCAATACCACCACCACCACCATCCGAGCAATACCAGTGGTCATGGCAGACAGTGAGCTGTGTGTGACACCCGTGGACCAAAGATACAATGCTGCCCTAAGAAAGGTTGTGCAAAGAGCGCAAAATGGTCTTCGTTAATTGCTACATCGATTTGTTGCCACAATGCAGAAGATCTTTCCTACTTGTTCACCATCTAAACAAGCTGTCCTGGCTCAGCACAATGTGCTTCCCAGTCTGACCAACCTACAAGAGAAACTGATGGCTGCTAAGATTGAGAAGATGTCGGACCTAAAAAAAATACAGTACCAAAAAATGCTACAGACATCTGAACCAGGAATTCATAAGCACTTTTCTTGTATTAAGAAAATACAAGCTACTCAGAACAGCAAGCACAACATTGGGTATCAGCTGGAAGAGCTTCATGGAAGTATCCCATGAGGAAATGGAATGCAACACATGACAAACATCTGCATTGCCAGAGGGAATGGAGAAGAAAGTGGAGAGCTTTTTTGAAGAGTCTGCAACACCACTGCCTCACAAAAAATCATTTTTGAAAAGAACCCGGCAAATTTTGGTCCTATCTTCATCAACCATTTCATAGTCTTCACAAAGAATTCACCCAACAGAACCCAGACACACCAGTAGGAGGGAGGAAATTTGCTAGTCTATGCCCAAAGCACATAAAACTGTTGAAAGAGCAAAAACTGGACCAACGCCTCTGTGAACATTACATGAATACTTCACTCAAGCCAATGGCGATGAACCGTATTGCAGATCTCCACCTGCTAACATCCTGCAAAGTTCTAAATGTTTACTGGGTAGTAGAACTAACAATATGTCCAAAAGTTCCTTTTGAAAAGTTTTCCATGTTGGACTGTGTGGAGACAACATGTGAAAAATGCAGCACATACAATTTTGGCAAAACCATTGATAAGCTAATTAAGGGGCATGGTCAAGAATTGTAACAGGGCAACAGTGGGAGAATATAACTGTAATGCAAAATATTAATGGCATACAGGTGTGGCAGACAAGAAAAGTGTTGAAAAATAAATTATCAACAGTGCGACAGCTTGTGGAAGTAATAAAAGATTAACTTTTGTTTTTGGGTCGTTACCTGCATGTGACAGCAGCATCAGTATGCTTTTATCAAAGAATCCACACCCAATGGATGGGTTGTGATGGTTCTGGACTTTGCCAAGAACTACACCTGCAAATTACATGATGAAATGCAGACAGCCCACTGGTATTAAGAACAAGACATGGTTCACCCGATAGTAACCTACTACCCATGTGATCACTGTGAAGGCACAGTCACAAAGTCATTAGTATTCCTCTCCAGTGATCTGAAACATGATCAACATGTCGTGCATCATTTTGTTGAGATCTCAAATGCACACCGAAGAAATTTCTGACCTTTAAATATCATCAAAGAAGTTCACTTCATAGATGGCTGCGGGATGCAGTGTGAGTCAAAATGGGCATTCTTTGACATTTCAGTGTCATCCACTGAATATGGATTCCCATCGAGTGTGCTTTGTTTATCTCATTACATGGAAAGGGTCCCACAGATGTTAAGAGTGTTGTTGTAAAATTGGCAGCAAGCAGAGTGGTACAGTCATGGCAGGCCATAATTAGAATGGCAAAAGAGCTGTATAAATACTACTGGAATCAACTGACCTGACAGCCTGCCACTGTAGGATATGTTCACTTCAGGAGAATATTCATCTGGGTTGGTAAAAACTAAATAAAAAGAGAGGCCAGAGCAAATGATGTAAAAACGGTACCCAGGACATGCAAGATACAAAGTGTCAAATGTATGATGAATGGTGTAGTGGTGACAAGAAATTTTACATGTTTTTGCACACCCTGTATTAATGAAGATGAGCCCTGTGACAGTCCAAGTCATGTTGATGCCTTGAAGATTCAAAAACTAACTGTTTCCACTACATTTTGGATGGCTTCAGTAGATCCCAACACCACCATGCCCACTGGTCACTCTGGTGGTCCAGCAAACTCAACAGCATTCAGTATGTTGTCAGGCCTGGCACACACGTCATCCTCCTATGCTGACCCTGATTCTGGTGACTTGATGGCTAAAAATCCTAATCCTGCTTGGGAATACCACACAGCCTTCAATGCTGATCAAACTCCTGCTGATGCCACACCAGCAGCCGCCATAGGTAGGGATGTAAGTTTGTCATGGATGAGGTTTTAATGACTCATTGTTTGTTCATGAAATCATTAGTAAACAGTAGTAAATGTTGTGGCACTGTCTTCATTGCTACATTCTGATGACACTAGTGAAAGTCATGGAAGTCCTGAATAAAGATCAAACATCATGGAATCAATGACGTGTATGACTGCCATGACAAACTTATATCCCTAACCACAGGCAATGATTTTGCAAGTTTGCCAGACAATATGTCAAATGACACTGAAGTGCACACCTCTTCAATGGAATGCACAGCTACACTCTCTAATGACATTTCTGCTCCATTATCCAGCAACCACCCAGTTCCTAAAAAGATCAGAACATTTTTAGACTGAGACATGATACAGATAAATAATTACTATGCTATGTATTATTCAAAGGAATTTTATGTTGGGCAACTAACTGCTGTGTATCCAGTGGGACAATGGTACTCCTTGAAGTTCATAAAACAGTGTGGGAGTGTTTTTACATGGCCATGGCATCAGGACAATGACCACATGAGAAGAAAAATAATTTTTCATAGACCAATACAGTTTCAGTATGGAGATGGCACCTTTGAAATGCACAATGGAGAACTACAGACAATCACTGCAAAGTTCAGCGAGCTGCAGCAAAAATTGAATTAAATGGACCCACTCTGCTTTGTAATGTACTGAGCTGAACTTGTAGAAGATTTATCATTTTCATTTTTCATATGTCTTGGCAAAACTGCATTTTTGTAAATAGTTAAGTCTGCAGACATTGTTTAGCCTGTAGTCATTGTTTAGCCTGTGGTCATAGTTCAGGCTGTATTTACAGCTGATGCAGTAGACCAAAATGATATGTTTTGTTACTATTTAATACAATTTATATATATATATATATATATATATATATATATGTGTACATTTTTAAGTCTGTTGTAGTAGTATACTCTGTAGTTATAGCCAAAATAGTTAGCTGATGCATTACATCAAACTTCTTTTTTTCAAGTATTTGCCCAGATATTCAAAAGTGTGCCCAGTGTGTGTGTAATGGCAGGTGCAGTGTAATGCAGATGTGCCATAAGAAATGGATGCCATATTCAAAAGATGCGCCAGAGACATGCGCTGGTGCAAAGCACTGAATATAGCAAAGATGCGCCACCATGCAATCAGACATGCACTGGAGTAACCAGGAATGCACATGAGTATGAAAGTATGCAGAAGCCAGCAGGCTGAGCAAGTACAACTGGCAAAGGGGAGCACAGGCAGGGCTGCACAAGAGCAGCGCACCAGGCCACTAGTGGCAGACCCAAACCACAAGGGCACACTGGCCAGGATGCACCGCAGGGACACTGGGCCAAGGACCGCACAGGATGCCAGGCTGCCAACACCAACCCATGTCGCAAAGCACGCCAACCCACCTGCCCTGAAGGCACACCCATGGGCAGGCCCATGCCAGTGCACCACCACTACAACCCTGACAGGCAGCACTGTATGGGACAGTGGCACAGCCATGGTGCAAGGTCACTAGACATGCACAGTGGACAGCAGTAAAGGAGATAGTGATGCACAGGGGAACAAGGGGCAAATGGACCACAAACAGGCAAGGACATAGAGGACAGCATCACAGTGCAAACTAGCACCAGCAAGGGCAGCACTGCAGGTGGATGGCAGGGCAGCACAGGCAGACAGGTACAGATGGTGGTGGACTGCGCACAGGGCAGGGTAGACCCACCACCCATGGGCACGCGAGACACAGTGACACGGCAAACAGGACCCAGAGCACACAGCAGCACAACCCAAAGGACACAGCAATGGGACAGGAGGGGACACACCCAAGGGCACAACCTTACAACTGCAGCACAGTACAACAGGCTGCCTGCAAAGGAGACACAGACACAGATGTGGTAAAAAAATAAATGTTTACTGCAACAATAACAAACACTGATGTGCCATCAGGGCACACAGTAACAATGAGAAAGGGGTCAATACATGAAGAGGCAAAGCAGTACAATAGGGGAATAGGACTGGGCAGATTTACAGAAGTGGGGAAGGTGGAACAATAAAAGTGGAGGAGGGCAGGGGGTGTCCATGTAACAGCAAGGATGGGGGACAGAATCAAGCCGCTGCTAATACAGCATGGTCCGCAATCTGTGCACCTCCTGGACCAAAGTCTCAGTTGCCTCCAGCTGGCACTGTTCTACCCTGAGCAGCATAGTTATGTGGCCAAAGCTTCTCTGCATCAGCTTGTGGAGGATCAGCAGTCCCCCCATGAGTTGGCCTGGCCTCTGTCTTCAGGTCTGTGGCCCAGCCCGACCTAGGAGAAGGGACAGAACAGGCAATAAGTGATGTGTGACAAGGAGGCCATGCCCACACGTGTGTGCACTGGACAGCTGATGCAGCCACTGGTGGATGGAACCCACAATGGCATTTGCACGGTGGACAGAAATAGCAGACCGTGTCGCACCCCACAGCCAGACTGCCAGGCCACCCCGGGGCGACTTGCACCCACACCACCGCAGTGTTCCCCACAGTGCTGGTGCAAGTCCCCTCCAGGTGGGTTGTAAACACCCAGCAGCAGTCACAAACCTTGGGGGCTGTGCACACAGACCCACCCAACCAGGGTCAGCACTAGGGTGCCACCACGCAGAGGCCTCGTGCATGGTGCCGCCACACACTGTGCAACACAGTGTCAGTGGCTCAGCAGATAGCAGTGTCAGTGGCTCAGCAGGTAGCACACTCGCCTCTGAAGCAGGGAGATCAGAAGGCTGTGGGTTCTATCCCCACACCAGGCACTTGGGTTAAATCCCAATATTGACACTGTGTGCAGCATGAGGGGAGTGCTGCACTCCTGAGGTGTCATCTTTCGGAGGAGATGTTAAACTGAGTTCCCATCTGCCTGTTCTGGTGGTAGTTCAGGTGGATGTTAAAGATCTCATGGCACTTCTTGAAAACAGTAGGGGAATTTTTTATTCAGAATACAAAAACAAACATAAAGAGAAATCATCACATACATCACAATATCATACAACAACATCATTCAGTAATCCTGTCACACAATACCACATAAAACCAGTGATTTACCAAATATAACCTAAAGATAAAAATTCCAAACGGAAAAAAAATGTGAAAACATTTTCTACATCTTCCACACGAATCATATATAACCAAGCAAAAACAAACAAACAAAAAAACTTATATTCTGTTTTGCACATTTAAATTTGAAGGTAAAGAACAATGCATCACAGTGTGTAGACTGGTTTCTACTATAAGTCAACCCACCCAGTCTATATTCTACCAAAGAGTGGCACATACTTCCTGTCCTAGAATCCGCTGTTCATGATTATACACTTGGTCCAATTCATCCTGTATTTTAAACAATAATTCATTCAATTGGACATCTGTATTTTGCAGAAATTGAAAGCATCTAACCTGCCAAATGGACAATTTAATACAAGCAAGAATTACAAACATAGTACTCCTATGCCACTTCTGCCATATTACTGGTAGCTGCCCTAATATTAATATTTCATATGTCATAGTCTGGAACTGAACCCCCCCCCCCCCCCCCCCATAGAGCTGCTATCACCTGCCAAAAACCTTGTATATGTATGCAGTCAAAATGTAAGTGCCTCATAGTTTCTAGCTGACCCTTACATCTTGGTTCCGCACAACCCCTCTCTACTAACTGCTTGTGTTTCTGGTTATTTTTTATATTTGGTTTCTGGTGTCCACATAACCAGTTTGTGTCTTGCATTTTTAAAAGAATTTGTGGCTCTGTGATGCTAGCTAACAGTTGTACTATATTAACATTGTTGGCTACTTGAAACAGTGGTTCTTCAAAATAACATCTATCTACAATAATTTTATAGAACTGTTTCTTTTCCTGATTTAAAAAACCAACTAAGTTAAATTTTCCTAGTTCTAATATATTTTAATGTAGTTTGTATGTAGGAGGGGAAGGTTTTATCAGAGATATGCCATTTCCCCCTACCCCACGATTGTAAAAAAGGATTTCCCTACAAAGATATACACAAAACTACTGAATATGTATTTTCCACTAAAACTGGTTTTAGAGAACTATAAAAAAAATTGCCAAAAAGAAACACCAAGGGGTGTATCATATTCAACCCTCCATCTTTCCATGCCCTATATGTGTGTGCTCTTTTAACAGGATTCAATCTACTTCCCCACAAGAGATGAAAGAAGAGACCCATCACCTTGGTATGCATACCGTATGGCAGGGGAAAAATGTGAGAGACATGCAGAAATACTGGAGCAATATATGCTTTTAGTAAAAAAAAAATTTTTTCCTCATCATTTTCCAATTCTGCCAGGAAAGCACTTTCTGTGAAGCAACATCATAGACATTGTCCTAATTGAGCTTCTCTTTTCCTATGGTACCTAAAATCTTGACATTACCTTTCGTCATAGAAATAGGAAAGGTATCAACCTCCCGGACCACCCCAAAACCAGTATGTTACTCTTCCACATATTAATCTGTATGCCAGTCACATGTGTCAACTGCCATATAACTTGTAAAACCCTATTCCCAGAGTCCAAATCTGCCACTGCAAAGATATAGTCATTTGCATAAGCTGAGATTTTACCAAAAATTACCCCTGCCATGTTCCAGATAGGTCTAATCTCCTCGTTAGAATCTGTCAATCTTAGGAGTGGATCCAATCCAAAAACATACAAAATCAGACTCATGGGACAACCCTGTCAACCCCCTTTCTGAACAAATATGGTGATCCCTGGATGGCCATTAATCAGAGGGATAACCTGTGCATCAGCATATAAGGTCTTTAGTAAATCTAGCAAGACTTCAGGAATGCCATAGTACCGTAGCACTGCCCACACATACTCTTGCCTAATGGCATCAAATGCTGTCTCGTGATCAACAGTCAATAGATATCCATCCAAATTTGACTGCAGCCCTTGATCCACTATCTCATGTATAGTAATTAGATTTTGAGTAATATTTCTTCCTTGGATGGCACATGTTTGGGTTGGTAAAATCAATTTTTGTGCCAGATTTGCCAATCAAACTGTCAATATTTTTGTCAAAATCTTGTAATCTGAGGTGAGCAGACTTAGCGGCCTCCAGTTTTTTACATCCCAGGGGTCTCCTTTTTTATACAAAAAAGTCTTATCTCCCTCCTCCATGCTAGGAGCTAATCTAAGTTCCTTCCAAATAGCCCAGAACATCTATGAACATTTCATAAAAATCATTCGGTATACCATCCTTACTCAGTGCAGTTAGAGACGATAATTTAATAACAGGCAACTTAATTTCCTGTTCTGTAATATGGGCTGTTACTTCCAATTATTCATCTGGAGACAGAATTGGAATCGCCAGATGTTCAAGAAAGGAATAATTCTGGTCCGAGCTCAATGCCTGAAATTTATTCCGTATGTGGTCTTGAACCACCTGGTGTATTCCCCATCTATCCTGCACTACCTCCCCTGTGCTGGTCTTTAAACCAGTAATGAAGATTTTTTTTCCACCCTGTAATTCGACATCATAGGGGTTAACCTGCTCTTTCAAACCTCTGGTGTGGAACTGTTGTTGCTTCTCTAGTTTTGACACTTTCTCTTTATGAAAGAAATACATTCTCTCCCAAAGTACGCATAGCTGCTCTGGGAAAACACTCCCCTTCTCATATAATTGTGAGAGAAGTTGAAGGTATTGTGCATGCCACCCCAAGTACTGGGTATGTTGAGATCTGGCCCTTGCCCCTGACACCAGGATAAACCAATCTCTCAGGTCTCTCTTCGTGTCAACCCACCATTCAATGGGACTATTGTATAAGAATCTCATATCCACCCAAATTTTAAATAGATCAGTAACTGTGCACTGTACATCCATAGTCTGTAATATTTCCACATTCAGTTTCCAAAAACCTCTCCCCAAATATAATCTCTGTTTTTGTCCAATCACCACCTGTACCGCCACATGATCAGATGTTGCAAGGGGGAACACTGAAACTCCCTCACTCATCAGTCTATCAGACACAAACCAGAAATCTGTCCTTGTGGATAAACACCCTTTATGGAAAGTATGACATGGGGTTTTCTGTAACAAATCATAAATATCAAATAGCTTATTCTATTCCAGAATATACTTTAAAGTATTTGTGTCACTAAAGATTTTTTTAGTTTGTCTACCCCAATCTCTCTCAGCAATCCCACAATTAAAATCTCCCCCCAATAACACTAATTTTGCAGTATGTAAATATGACCCAATCTTCTTAAAAAGAGCCAAACAATCTGCCTTCATTTGAAGGCTATAAATATTAATCAAGTGGTACGTAATGCCATATAAGATCACATCAATTATAAAGGCCCTATCCGGATGAAAATCCAGAACTTGTAATATTTTTGGTTCAAGACCCTGAAACAAAAAACATTGTCCCTCCCCTACAGATCACAATGATGGACCCCACCTCCAGTCTCTCTGTGCTGTCTTAATAGCTGCTAAAGTATGTAGTCTTGTGTCCTGTAGGAAAACAATCTGCCCTGTGTTGGTGGCTAAACTTGCAAAGGTTACCTTTCTTTTCTCCTGTGATTTTGTATTATTAACATCAATAGTAGTAAAGGAAAAACACCCTGCCATATAGAGCAAGAAAAATTAAGCACATATAGGGACCCAGTATTTTATTTATTTATTTAGTTTTCGTTAACCGGGTAAGTGTGCTAGTCAGCAAGTGACTGTTTTCAGGCACGACCCGGGAGGTACAATTACAATACACAAAGAGTACAGCCAGATTATTAAGACAACGAGTACAAAAAATGCAGAGAGAAATACATATGGTAATGTAACATACATTAGTAAACAAAATATACTTTAGCATGATCATCGAACATACTCAAAATGTGAATAGTAGAAGGCAGAAAATAAGAGAGGATAGGCATCAGTAGAAAAGACACAAGGAAGGGAAAACTGGCAAAAGGATGGGAGGGAGAGATTAAGTGGAAAGGAGGTGTACATCGAATCACGGCAACAATGAGGTGAGAGTACCAACCTGCGGCCGGACCTATGGAGCGAAGGCAGCGAAGCCGAAGAGGGGTGGTAGGGGGCGGCAGTAGATGGCAACAGCAGTAGGAGGTAGGAAAATACAGCCGGTCTGGTGGAACCGATAGACGGCAGGGTGAGAGTGAGGATGCCGGTGAGAGGGGGATAGAGGCGGAGGAGTTACGGCAATAGCGGCAAAAGTGTCAAAGTCAAGCCGAGCCAGTGGAACCGAGAGACGGCAGGGCAGGGAAGGGGGGGTCGGTAGATGGTGGGAGTAGGCGGTAGTAGGTGGAGAGAGGTGACTAAGCACGGCCAGGAGTATGCTAACTCTATCACTTCCTTTCTTTTCTCTTATTAGGCTTTGGCTTTTCCCCCACCCCTCCTTCCTGCACCCCTTCAGGCAGTGAAGATGTCATCGAAGAGATGTCAGATTCCATCCTTTCATATTCTGTCTCCTGCTCCTGAATGACAGCATATGAATTAGTCAATGAGACTGGGCCTAACTCTGACTGAACATGTAGGGCTTCCCCCACGTGTTTCCCTGACTTAGAGTGGGTGATGCATTGGAAAGGGAGGTCTTGTGTTACCTCCGGTGTTGGCATGACATTACTAACTATCATTGACAACTCAGGGCTTTGATGTGTCACTTGCTGCAGACAATCCTGTATGGGTACCTCCTGTAGGAGAATCTCCTGTGGAAAGGGAATGGGACAGGAAGATGGCTCATCCACTTTTTCAGTAACTATTATCTCCCTAGTTTCATCCTGTGTCATGACCTGTCCCTCTTGTATTTCTAGGGCCACAACAGGGACAGTCTGACCCTCAGTTATGACCTCAGATCCTGGGACAGCTGCTTTGGGCCTAGCCTCTCTTTGTAGTCTAGGAGCTAGTGGAGTTGGATTTAGCAATCACCTCCTCCACTTGAGCCTTAACTAAAACAAACTTTTCTTCCACTGTAACATCCATGGTGAACGCGCTGGTCTCTAATAAGAGGTAGGTCAAGGAGGAGACTCACTCCCCAGCCACCCAGATGTCCTGCTCCTGTGCTCTCTCACTCCTCTCTGATCATCAAAAACTCAGTCACAGTACCTCTAGCAAAAGAGTAGGGGAATTTTTTATTGGAAAATAATATAACAAGTCAAAAACTAAGATAGGTCACACAAAAAATAAACCAATATACAAAAATACATAGAAAAACCAAACAAAGAGACCTTCATGTCAGGGTAAGAACAAAGGAGAAAAAAAAATGAATATCGATAACAATCATCCAGCACAGAACCCTCCTCAGATTATACAGTTCAAGTAACTCCTTCAAACAGTATTAAAGGTAATGGTCTCCACCAAAATGTCACTAAGGCTGCAGGCAAAGATTTTTTCTCAGAACAATAAATATGAACAATTTCTTTCATAATGTGGCCCCGTAGCTCCTGCAAAGTAACACGCTTTTGTTGAAGGACAAACAAACATCTGTTCTGCCAGATACACTATTTACAAACAGCAAACAGAACTCTCAGTGTACCAGGAAAAAAGACCTTCCATTCAGGCCCCAAATTCCCATAAATCAAGTCTGAATAAGTGAGATCAGAAAACATTGGCAAAGACCATTCCTGTGCCAACTGAGACCATAGTGGGGCTATATAAGGACACTCAAAAAACAGGTGTAACATGGATTCAGTTTGGCATATACAAGTTTTCTGCACACAATATCTCTCAATCAGCTGTTTATAGGCTTGAGTTCCCTTAATGTTTAATTTATTATGGCAACATAACCATAAAGTATCCCACATTTTTTCTGGGATCCGACCCTCCAGTAATTGTTTGGTAAGACATTGAGTGTCACAAGGTACATCAAAACATGGTGAAACCAAAAACATTGTTTGCAGAACAGAAGAATATAACTGCTTTCTATTCTGTAAATCTTCCAGCTTGCAGGACACCTTCCACTGTTTTATCTTTTTAAAAATTTCAATAAGGTATCCAGACATCCCTATAGGGATTTTAGTAAATGGTTTCCACACAGGTGCCTGCCACTTGTCCAGAAAATATTGAGAATGGGCTGAAAAACTGTGTACCCAAAAATCTGTCATATTGGCTATGCAGGGAAAAATATTAGAGTGCACAAAAACAGAAAAGAAAAACAATACTGGGTTCACCATGTGAAGACCTCCTTGTTTGATAGGCCAGTAAGTAATGAACCTTTTGACTGGGTTTAATCTGCTACCCCATAAAAGTTGAAAAAATAAATTATAGAGACGGGCTTCAAGATGCATAGGGAGGGGAAAAATATAACTTACCAATAAAAAAATGGGAAGGACACAAGTTTTGAGCAGATAAATCCGCTTCTTATGGGACATGGGAAATTTTCTCCATCTAACAATTTTGGTTTCTGCTACCTCCATAGAAGAAATCCAATTGCTTTCTGCTGCAGTAGTTGGGCCAAAAGAAAGACCTAAAATATGTACTTTGTGTGATTGAATGACTATTCTCCCAATGTCAGTTGACACTGCCTGTAATGGAATATGTACTGAGATACCAACACTTTTCTGTGTATTCAGATTAGACCCAGAAATCAAGGAGAATGACTGTACAATACCAATAGCCCTCTCACCAGATGCTTGATCTGCTATCAGAATACAGATGTCGTCTGCATAAGCCAAAGCACTGGGAAAAACTAAGTTCGGTTGTGTAGAAATATGTCTAATAGTCACCTCGTCTTTCAGCTATCTGAGAAGAGGGTCGATAGAAAAGACATACAGTAGGAGACTCAGGGGGCACCCTTGGCGCACCCCTCTTTTGATATGAATATGCAAACCTTTCAACCCATTAACCAATGGAGTTGTGCAGGCATACCTGTATAGGTTCTTAATCCAGAGAATAAGTTCTGCAGGTATCCCATATTTTCCAAGACAGCAAATAAATAATTATGTGGAACTTGATCAAATGCCTTAGACTGATCCAAGCTAAGAACATAGCCTTGCGCATTACACCCATCAAACACTTCCCGTAAGATCTTTAAATTAGTAAGCATAGAACGATCCGGAATCGCATAAGTTTAGGTATGAAAAATCACTTTGGAAGCAATCTGGGAAAGTCTACTTGAAGCAATTTTGCATAAAATCTTCCAATCGGAGTTCAACAAACTAATGGGGCGCCAGTTGTCCAGACGTTCTTTATCATTTTTATGCTTGAATAAAAAAATCAAGTTACTATCGGCCAATGCGAGCGGTATTGGTAATATTCCTTGTAAAATGACATTATATACTGCCGTTAAATAGGGTAATAATAAAGATTTAGCTTTCTTATAAAACTCATTGGGGATGCCGTCAGGACCAGGAGTCACAGTATTTTTCAGATGACTAATTACGGAGTCCACTTCAGCATTAGTGATAGGCCGACAGGAGTCGCCGACACAATCAAGGGATAATGAGGGAATACATAAAGAATCAAGAAAACTATCCCAGGCTTGTGGGTCATATTCTTGACCATATAAAGTCTGGGTATGATAGGAAACTTCCTTCAAAATACTGTCATTATCACTAAGCAAAGTGCCAGTATGGGAAATTAAAGAGGGCATATATTTGGACTCAACCTGCTGATGACTACAATCATACAGGTTGACTACTTTGGCTGCCCCTTTCGTCCCATATTTTTGTTCCAAAAATAGCGAGGTGGTCCTCTCATACTGATATGAACGCATCTCAGATTTTACTTGCGAATCTGTGCAGAATAGTCGAGCCCCCATTCTGTTTGCCAAGATAATCATTTTTGCAAATGACGTCTACAATCAAGGTATGTAAAATACCGATTAGATGAATTTTGTTTAGAAAATTGTTGACAAAATTTCCTAATGTCTAATTTGGTATCTTGCCACCAAAAGGCTGGATTATCATATATGTCAAACACTGAGATCTTATCCTGGAGAAGACTATACAGGTCATGACACCCTACTTCATCCCCTAAAACAGAAATGTTCATCTTCTAAAAAGTATGAGAAACAGGCTTGTTATGCAGACAGCCTATAGATAACATTAACACACAATGATCAGAATATTCACAGGGAAGAACTGAATACTGAACACTAGTCAACCAATGAGAAATAAAAAAATAATCTATTCTTGTGGTAAATCTGACACGGTGAAAAGTGTGTGCCGGAGGTTGTGGACCAAAAGAAGCCCCATCCCGCAGATTAGCTGTAACATACAAGGTGTTGAGAAAATTAGAAGCAGAATACATCTTTTGGGCAACCCCAGTCTTATCTGACAAGGCCAGAATACAATTAAAGTCCCCTCCAAAAATAATAGATCTTTAAGAATGGAGAAAAGGTTGAGTAGATTTCAAAGTCTGAATCCGTTGTGTTTTAAATTGGGGGTTATAAATATTGATTAACCTCCACTCCTGATGGTGGATTATTACATCTAAGATAAGGACCCTGCCCTGAATCAAGTCAAGCAGTCTGATAAATTGTATTTCCAAATCTTTAATAAGAATCCCCACTCCGGCACACACTTCCTCCGACAAGGACCAGAAAGATAAGCCACCCCTTCAGTCCCTAGAGGCCTGCCCAATTTCCCTAAGGGAATGGAGCCTGGTGTCCTGTAAAAACACAGCATGCATTGGTAGAGACAGGAGAAGGGAGAAAATAGCCCGTCTCCTTTTGGAATTTTTAAGGCTATTGGCATTTTAGCTGCCAAAGGACAAAATATCCCCCGTATGTGACATTAAACGTTCAGGACTTCTTTCTCCCTCTTCCTTTCCCTGGAGACTTCATTTTGTACATTTTTTTCTTACTAATCTGACTGTCTCCAGACACCTGCTCAGTGTCAGTTAACATCTCTACCTGGGAAGATGCGACAGAGGAAGCATCAGACTCCTCCTAAGTTTCAATAGTCTGTTTATGTTTATGTAACACTGCAAACCTGTTTTTAACCACCAAATCAGAGGGCAGAGAGTCAGAAGAGAGAGGAACCCCCTTCAAGAGAGAACTTCTCGTCTGTCTCCTATTACCCACTGAAACACAATCCATGTCTTCGGGGGGGGGCGTAACCTCTTTAGGAGCACAGGGCTCAGCCGAAGTACTAGGAGTCACTGACTGCACCCCAGGAACAGCAGAGGTGGAGGCCTCTACTGGGTGCACTGTACCCCCTTCGACTGATATTACTTCCGGGATGGGCGTGGGTTTAACAGGGTTTGGTTGAACCAAAACAGGGTTAACCTGATGGAAAGTGGGACCAGACGGAGAAGAGGAAGTCTCAGGAGCAAAAGGCCTAAACTGAGGCCTAGCTTGAGCAGACCTTTGGGCCTGAGAAACTGTCTCATCTTGACTTTCAGAAGGCATCTCAGGATTATTATGCGAGGCCCATGGACACTCTTTATAAGAGTGTGAGGCTGCTTCACACAAATTACAGTAGGATTGATGAGGGCAATTAATATTCACATGCCCGGAACCTAGACAAGGGGAGCATTTGAGCTGATCACAAGCATTACTAAGATGCGTATGGGCCCCACACCTAAAACAAGATTTAGGCTGTCCTGGGTAAAAAATGAAACCCCCATCTCTGCCCAAGTAAAAACAACTTGGCAAATACTGGATAACCCCATTTACAATTGGTAATTTCACCTGCAATTTCCACCCCCCTGTCCAAAAAAGTTCAGAGTAAATAATTGGATCAGGTAAACCCAACACAGTACATTTAGCAGATAACCAACGAATAATATCATCAATTGCTGCTTCCTCATTTTTAAACAGAACAGTGACATTTTTAATTGTGGTCTTTGTAAGGAGAATAGCAAAAAAAGGTGACCACAATGGAGTGTGCCGAACTGCCTGATATCAATGTCAAAATGTGACTAAACTTAATGCTGTTTTAAAGCTAATGCCAAAATAATTGTCCCCAGAAGTATGGATCAGGGCGTAAATTTCAGAGGGAGAAAATTGTAAACTAGACTTAATCAATGTTTTCCCAACATATAAACGATCCGGAAAAACATCCAGCCCACCCCTATAGCATAGTCAAACAGCATTACACCATTTGACTTGCTTGGGGGGGAATGAAACAGACCAGCAAAAGTTTTAGGCTTCTGTGGGCCAGCAGACATTCCAGGAGTCGAAGTAGCAGAGGAAGATTTTGTGGCCTGTGCAGAAAAACCACCAGAAGCAGGTAGAGGGGCCTCAATACTTTCAGATGCCTGAATTGATCCACCCCCCAACCCCACCAGGGTAGCTGAGGGCTCAGTAGTCCATAATAAATCCATAGCAACAGATGGCAAGGAAGGGGCAAGAGGGCCATCTGCTATAATAGTCCCCACAGTGTCAGTAGACAAAGTACGTTGTGGGAGTTCCACTTGGTCCAGTACCTGAGCTTCCCCTACTCACCAGGTAGGGTGTTGTGTGAGTTGTAAGCTCGAGGGCAACTCCAAGGGGTCCGAGATATCCAGTAAATCCCCCTGTGGTGTCAGACTGGGCTGTACAGGGGAGTCCAAGAATCATCTAAGGGGGATTTTTCCCACCCTGCTCCTTGTAAAGCTGCAGAAATCGTAATGCTTGAAGCAGATATGTGCGAGTCAAAACCCTGTCCAACAATGCTAGGGAAGCTGTGCCCCGCTGAGACCTGCTGTTGGGGCCCGCAGGAAAAAGTATCAGAACCTGAAAGAGACACAGTACCTGGAAGAGGGGACATCAATATGCCCATATGCCCTGTATCCAAGAAACGCTGAGCCAGAATGTAAGGCACTCTCTCCCCATGTTCCTCCCGTAGCATGGAGTCCGTAGTGCAGGGAACCGAAAAACAAGCTGCCACATCCTTCATCGGGGAGCTCAGAAGAGACTCTCAGCACTCACTTGGAAGTGAACAGCTGCCAGTCCCCTCAGCCCCCGAAAGCTCTAAGATACACACAGCTCGCTCGCCGACACCAGCTGAGTCAGCCACCTTGCATTGCACACACAGCTGAGCCCTGTCAGTGCACATCATGCTTTGACTGACAGGACTCCCAGCAGTTGGTCTGAGCATAGAAACAGCAGAACGCTCACCTGCTGTCCTCCCAACTTCTGCCACATCCATAGAAGTCAAAACTGAAGTGCTTTCCACTATCGTGGAAACCGGCCATTCCTCTGCTTGCAACATTACCAATTGGGGTACCAAAACAATACCTGCCGCTATTCCACTCCTTTCCAGTTCGGTCTCCCGTGGAGAAGAGATAGGGAGGGAGACCAACTCCCCTTCCTCCAACACATCCTCACCCTCCAATGCCAAACACCAAGTGGCCATCACAGAGCAACGGCCAGGCCCCCTACTGACAGAGTAGGGGAAATTCCACAGTGCCTTGGCCAAATTTCCCCCCATTCATTAAAAATACCACCAACAGCTTAATCTGGTTCAAGGTCAGTTGGCATTCATCTGAATCCCCCTTCCCTGGGTCGTGCCTGAAAATAGGCAGAATTTGTCTAATGCACTTACCCAGTCAACAAAAACTAAAATAAAAAAAAAACTAAAAACATGGCACTGTCGGTGGAGGCAGGCACCTACCCCAGCAGTGGCCATGCATGGTGGCAGTGCCCAAGGCTGGACCACAACACCCTGCACAGTCCCACACACACCATACAACATGTTGCACATGTTCATCTGCTTGTCCAGATGCTGGTGCAGCTGTAGCACCACCATCACACCACTGCCTGTCCTGGCCTGTGGCCACCCTGGCCCTCCTGTGGTCCTCTGGACCTGTGGATGGAACATAGATACAGACACAGACATGAGTGGCATGCTTTGCACAGCCCCCTCCACCAACACCATGCACACTGCTGGCACAACACAGGAAGGTACACTGACCTGTCTGTGGGCACTGGTGCCTGGCCAACAGCACCACACACTGCAGAGGTGCATGTTGTGGTATTGCAGGACACACAGCACCCACCAGTGCTGTGCCCCTCCGGGCAGCTGCACATGCAGCGCACTTGTCAGCACAGTAAATGTGCAATGCCAGCATGCGCAAGGCAGGTGGACACCTACCTGGCTGTGGCAAACCTCACCATTGTGCTGTTGCCTGCAGCTAGTGTAGGCGTACTGGATCACACCATCTCAGGTCCCCATACCAGTGGTGGCACTGCTCTCCCATGCATGGCACACCCGTATGGTGCTCTAGCCTTGCCAACATCCTATCTCACACCTGGAACCATGGCACCAGAAGATCATCCACCCCAAACAGCTGGTCAGCCACAGGCTCCACCAGGGCCACCAGGCTGCACATCTCAACCTCACTCCAGTTGACAGCATGTCGCAAATGGGACACGGACCCTGACATACTGCACTGGTATCAGACACTGCAATAGTGTGACCACTGCTGCCTACAATTCATGCATGTGAAACTGTGCAGGTACAATGCACAATAGGGGGCAATGGACCACTAGACATGCAGTATGGAGATGTGTGTAGATGAGTGCAATGGAAGCCTATCGCACATTACTGCACATGCACCCCACAGCATGGCAAGGCGGGAGTATGGGGTCATGCCCGTGACCCACATACGCACCATGCATGACCCTGTGCAACATCATGCACATGCCAGTCCTGCAGTATCTAGTAATATACGATCGGTGGCACAGTGCATCTGGCACGGTTGCACAATGGGGCCAGGTGACACAGTGTACCTGAATGCATGGCATGCACACTTTGCAACATACACAACAGGGGAGTGTTGTGCATCACACACAGCTGCATGATAGGCCACAGGATGAGGTGCTGACAATGGCACACATGTGCACCACACAGCAGTGCACAGTGCGTACACTGGGAATGCATCAGTCAGTTGTTCTGGCGCATTCATATTGCACAATTCATCGGCATATGCAAATAGCCTCATGAGGAGATGCAAGGTGCAGTCAGGCTCATTAACATTGCATTACAATTGCGCTGGAGCTCATTTGCATGCGTTGCTCCATAAAAGCACCATAGTATAGCACAGGTCACTGACAGGTATTGCAGCCAGTGAGGTAAGGAGGAACACACGTTGTGAATGAGCTGGCCATGTTGTCACAGCTGCATTGTCCCAAGTCAGGCTTCCAAGCCACTGACGGCCCATTGTCTGACTGTCCACAGATAGCAACATGTCTGAGACAGAGGGAGCTGAGGAGCAGGGGCCTGCACAGAAGCACAGGCCCAACTTCACAAAGGATGAGTAGCAGGCCCTGTTTGAGGCCTACCTCAACAGGAAGCAACTGCTGAGTGGTGCCATGGGCACCCCGCAGGATCATGCCATCAGGTGGGAAGAGGTGGCAACCTATGTTAATCGCCATGGGAGGCATAATAGGAGTGCACAAGAGTGCAAGAAGAAGATGGGAATTGACCATCGATGCATCAAGGAGAAGGTGGCCATCATCAGGGCATTCCACTGCAGGACGGACAGGGGACCCGGCACTGCCCCTGTACTGACTGCAGGTGAGGAGATGGTGGTGGTCAACCATCAGCCATGCTGCCATGGAGGGCATTCCCAGGTGGGGGATTCCAGATGGGTGGCAGCCCTTCACAGCACTGTGAGTCAGTGGGTGTCACATGTGGGTGTGGGTGCGTGTGTCGCCTGGCACCATGCAGGTGTGATGGCTGCAGTGCTGCATGCCCCCTGTGTGTGTGGCATGCAGCAGCATATGGTGCACATGGGACCACCATGCATGGCATCATCCACCTGTGTGCAGTGGGATGGCAGCATGGGCACTGTACTGTGAATGAGACACCTGCTCCATGGTGTGCAATGCTGCTGGCCAGCCCCATAGTGCTGTCTGCCCAGTACACCAGTGGCATGGCACAGTCTACAGGGTTACAGGCAGCAGCATGGCACAACACTGGTGTTGACACCCTGGGAGGTATGCTTGCATGCCAGCCATGTGTTGCTGCAACACCATGGCTGGGCTGGCATGGGCACTGTCAGTGGCATGTCTACCCTGCTGTTCCCTGCTGCATAGGTGTACACTGGTGCATACCAGCACAGTGGTGGTGCACATGTCCCCATTGCACTGGCCATGGCTCTGCATGTATATTGCCATCATCACCACTGATAATGCTCTCCTATCTTCCAGTGCCGTCACGCCTCAGGGGTGAGTTGCAGGACACCACCAACAATGTTGGACCCAAAGAAGAGAAGCCATCCATGTCCACAGGTATCCAGGCCAGGGACCATCAGCATTGGGTCAGTGTGGGGCTGCTGGACTTCCTTTTTTTTTTAATTTGACATACTTTATTAAGTATAACCCAACATAAAATCATACAAGAATAAGATACATTAATATCAGCACATACTGCATAAAAGGCTGTAAGCAGATTGATAACAGGGAGAGATGAACTTTCAGAGAAAATAATAACCCTACCTTAAAAAGACAAAATCAAAAGTTACCTCCCCTCCCCCACCCCAAGGTGCACTTTCCTATAACTTAAACACAACAGAACTAAAAGAGGACCAAAATGATAACAGTTAAATAAAATTTAGAAGGAGGAGAGGCTTATGAACTTACCAAGACATCCTATCAAGACAAATAGAGAGCATATAATTTCCCCCAATTTTTATTAAAAGATGAATGGCAATGGCGTACATTCGCAATTAAATATTCAACACAGAGTGCAAATGATATTTCATGCAACCATTCCATATAAGAAATGGAGACTTGATCCATCCAGTGTCTAAACACTAGCTTTTTGACCGCCATTGAGATTAGAGCCATATGAAGTCTTCTCTCCTTTACAGGAATTCTGGAATAATCTCCCAGAATACATATGATGGGGAGAAGAGGCCCAGTAGTCCCAGCAGTGGGTCTAGAGCAGATTCAATTTGTTTCCACAAAGGGGATATTTTTTCACATGACCACAATATATGAAGGAGCTAGCCTTCCTCCTTGTTACACTTAGTACACGTGCTGGAGGGAAGCCTCTTCATTTGAGCCAATTTAATAGGAGTATAGTACATGTTGTTCAAGATACAATATTGCGTAAGCCTGTATTGGTCTTGGGTAAGGTATGTGTATAGGCCTGTCCATACTGAATTCCAGTTAATAACTTCGTCAGGGAAAAGCGCTTGCCAGATCCGAGATCTGGCAGTCGAGGGAGGTTGTGAGTATGTGAGAACCAAATTATATATGGTAGAAATGCCATGGGATTTGCAAGCGAGAATTTTAATTTGCTGAAGAAAGGCTCCAATATGGGAGGGGTTGAATTCTTTCCCAAACACCTTGGCTAGTAAGTGCTTAAGCTGAAAAATTTGAAAGGCAGCCCATGACGTTAGGTCAAATTTGGTAAGAATCTCCTCAGTAGACAAAATAGAATCCTGTGTGTAAAAGTCAGCCACAGTGAGCTCGGGAGGGAGGGAGTGATAACCAACGCTGAGATATAGGAACACCACCTATTTTGAGATTCAAGTTGATGTAGATTGGCTGAGAAAAATCAGAGCTCGGGACTACCTTATAAAAACTGAACATTTGAGAAAGAACTCTTAACGAAATACCAATCGGGAGAGACTGCAGAGCTTTTGGTAAATTTTTAAAGGGCATATAAAAAAGTGAGGAGGGAGCTAAGTTATGTGTAGTAAGAATCTCCGACTCGATATGCAACCAGATTGGGACATACTCATGATGAGTAAAGATTTCCGATAAAGAAAACCACTTCCCACACTTATAGAGATGACAAGCCCAGTAATAAAATAAAAAGTTAGGGAGACGCAAGCCTCTCAACTCTTTAGGTAAGGAGAGCTTAAGATAGGATATTTTAATAGCTTTGTCCTGCCAGATAAAGGAGTTAACATCAGAATGGATACGCTGTGAAAAAAGGAAAAAGGTAACCAAACATCCAACATGTTTAATGGATAAAACAGTCTGGGCAGGACATTCATTTTGACGGTATTAATTCTGCCCCATAAAGAGAGAGGAAGCTTTTTCCATCTTAATAAGTCCTGCTGAATATTAAACCACAAATCCTCTAGATTAAGTTTGCGGAGTAGAGATAAGTCCGAGGTAATATGAATACCCAAATACTTAATGGACCTGGGAGTCCATTTCATACCAAACTCCCTGAAAGCCGAGCTATATGTTAGACAGTTAAGGGGGAAAATTTCGGTTTTGCTAATATTAAGTTTGTAGTTCAAGAATTCCCAAAAGTATCAATAATATGCAACGCTTCTGTTAAAGAAGAGACTGGATCTGAGAGATGAAGCAATATGTCCTCTGCATAAACTGAGAGCAAAGGGACCCTATCGCCTGTTGGAATACCAGTGATTAAAGGGGAAGATTTCAGCCGCCTAATCAGGGGTTCGAGATATATGTTAAAGAGAAAGGGAGAAAGCGGACAACCTTGCCGCGTACCCGAAAAGAGAGGGAAAACCTCAGTGAGTACACCATTGCAGTGTATTCTAGCCTGAGGGGAGGAATATAAAGCCTGGATCCATTTAATAAAATTATTAGGAAATCCCATTGTCTGTAGCGTAGCCCACAAGAAATTCTAGTCCACCCTGTCAAATGCTTTATCTGCATCAAGGGATATCAATGCCATGGGGGTAGGGGAGGTTTTGGCCACCTGAACCAGATACGACAATTTACGAAGGTGATCAGCAGGGTTCTACCTGACACAAATCCAATTTGTTCTGGGCTGAGAAGCTGAGCCCAGACTTGTTCGATTCTACTAGCGAGTATTTTGGCTAAAATTTTAATATCACAATTTAACAGAGAGATACGATGGTAACTCACTGGAGACTGGAGTGGCTTATCTGGTTTAAGGAGAAGAACAATAGAGGCTTCCAACAGGGATGGATCTTGAGTTTGCCTGGAGAGCATATATTGATACAGATGCAACAGGCAGGGGCCTTGGTGAAAACTTTATAGAAGTTCGAAGGGAAACCATCTGGACCGGGAGCCTTGTCCAATGCGAGATTATGAACAGCCGATAGCACTTCTTGGAGGGATATAGGAGCAGATAAAAGGGATTGCTGCGTGAGAGAGAGAGTAGGTAAAGATGAGGCAGACAGGTATTTGAATAATTCAGCTTGTGACGGAGATGTGGGATGCTGACTATAAAGAGAGGAATAGAACTGTCTAAAAACAAAAGTTATGTCTCTTGGATGCATTTTGGTAATACCGTCATGATCATTAATAGAGGAAATGAATCTTGACGCCTCTAATTTCCTCAGGCTCAAAGATAGGAGATGGCTCGCCTTCTCACCTTGCTCTATATATTTTGCCTTAGTTCTTAGTATGAGAAATTCTGCTTTTTCCTGTACTAAACGAGAATACTGATTCCTTAAATTCAGTAATGATTTTAACAAATCGGGAGAGGAAGAAGAGGTGAGAGATTGCTCGAGTGTATGGATCTGATCCAGGAGTGAAATGATGGTAGCCTCCCTCTTCCGTTTACGGGTAGAAGAGAGCTTAATAAACTCACCTCATAGAAAGCATTTCAAGGCACACCATTCATGATCCGGTCTTGTGACAGAACCCTGATTATTTGCAATAAAGAGTTGAATCAAGTCAGAGATCCTAGTAATAACATAGTCTTCCTTGAAGAGCTGCGTATTTAAATGCCATACTGAGTCCCTTTGGAGGTTCTGGTTTAACATAACAGTGACCCAGGCCACAGCATGATCCAATATAACAATCAGTTCTATGGCAGAGTCATTAAGACTGTGTATAAGAGAACGGCTGAGTAGAATATAGTCCAGCTGGGACCAGGTGAAGTGCACCATAGAGTGAAATGGGAAGGTGCAGGTCTTGGGATTTTGCAGGTGCCAAGGGTCGCACAGTTTGGCGGAATCCAGAAATTCAGTGAATGCCCTCTGGACATTGGAGGGGGACTTGGGCAAGGAATTAGATCTATCTAAGTCCTGCGTGGGTGGTAAGTTCCAATCCCCCCCAAGGATTAAGGGAAGTGCAGAAAACTTATGTACAGTAGTTCGTTCAGTAAATCCTGAAAAAATTCAGACTTTCCCCCCACAGACCCATACACACTCCCAAGGACTAATTCAGTGCAATCCAATAATCCTTGAACTAACACATATCTCCCTTGTGGATCAGCTATTATTATTTTGGGCTGAAAGGCGATCAACTTGTGAATTAGGATGGCAGTGCCACCACTGGCGGATGAAATACCCGAAGCAAAAACTTGCCCAATCTCCAGTCTACGCAAGCGCACTGCTTCCCCAGAGAGAAGATGGGTTTCTTGGATAAAGGAGATATGGGCATGCAGTAATGATAAGTGTTTTAGAACCTGAATTCTTTTATTAAGATCACGAGCCCCTCTTACATTCCAGGTTAAAATTTTTCAGTCCGTTAGCATTGAAGTCTATAGCCTCATGCATAGCCAGTCCATTGTAATGAGAAAGTGTACCAATAGTCCCCCCCCCAACCAATGCTCCATGAAAACTATGAGATTGATGTTCCCACGAGACCCAAAAAAGACCCTGAACATAAATTCATCCATTAAAACAATTGCAAAGTGAGGGGAAACCTCATCATTAAAGGTGAAAAGAAATGGAACACCAAGGTTATCTAATACCCCCCCATAATCCCTACCCCCTTATAACTATTTACAAATAACCCTCTACCCAACTTCGATATCGACTGAAAAGCCTCATTGCTTCTGAATGGTAGAGACCCCATATGTACCCTGTTATAACTACCCTCTATATTCCTATCTAGGCATACAAAGCTGAAATTGAAATTAGGAGATACATGCATTGAATAGACCGCTAACACTAATTTGGGCATAAGAATGAACCAACCTAACAAACCAAAAATAAACCCCATAGTGCCATATGATGTAGAGAAAAGGACGAGAGTAATTAGGGTACGTGCCCCCATACACCAGGACGTATGGTGGGCTACTCCCAAGCCAATGTCCTCTCCCTCCCACCCTCCACAAAACCTTGAACAAAAGGTACTGAAAATAGTTTAAATCCAAACAGAGATGCCCCATGGAATTATGAAAATCGAACACCCCTCATAAACAAAGCAGTATTCCTGTCAGCTTGTCAAGAGGGGAGCAAAGTCTGCACCAGACACTCTAAAAGAGATAACAAAGAAAAAGAGAGACATATAGAACAAACAGGACTGCAGAGAAAGCTAGTTGCAAGCATTGAGATATAAAATACGAGAGAGAGCAATGATAGATTAAAAAAAAAAACGTGAAAAAAGAAAATGGGAAGGAGGACAGGAGTCCTGTAGAAAAGTATCCAGAAGAGACAGGCTCTTTGTGCTGAGGTAAGGCATAGCTATCGCTCCAAATATGACAAAACCAGAAATATAGTATGGTAGAGAAGCAGCCAGAAGAGAGAGGATTAATACGGAGCAGAGACAGAGATAAAAGGTGGTATTGCCAGACTTATTTGCATAATGTAACATAGAGATATCACAATGAGGAGTAAATAAGCCAAGAAGCTCCTTGAATATGCGGCTGTTCCCCGTGGCAACCAGATTGGTAACGGGCCAGGACCACACCATAAAACAATCCCCACTGGAAACAGCAAGTTGCACAAAAAAAAAGTCTGTGGGAAAATGGTGCATCAATGCAGCGTGGAATCTTTCTGGCCTACAGGCCACTGCTCACCTCCCTCTCAGTCCGTCGCCGTCCTCTCCCCAGCGGGAAATACCACCCCACATAAAGGCATCCTCTGGACCAGACACATCAATGGTAAGCCAGCTCAAAAGACATACAGACAGTCAAAAAAAAAAATATTTCCTTGGTAACTTGAAAACAGGACCACAGCATTAAGATTTAAATAATGAAGGTAGCTTCTTGCACAGATCAGCCTGAGCCTGATCAGCAGAGTCAAAGGAAAGCCATACTCCATCCACCAAAACCTGCAAACAAGCTGGGTATGCCATACGAAACTTAATACTAGCAGCTATCAGCTTGCTGACTGTTGAGTGAAAGGTGGCTCTCTTCTGACGGGTTTCAAGGGGCAGATCCTGAGTAATCCTTAGTCTCTTGCCCTCCCAGTGTATAGCTTGCAGCTCTCTGACTTTCACCAAGATGTGTTGCTTTTCCAGATAGTTAAGCAAGCGGATAATCATCGGACGAGGGGAGGCAGACTCCTCTGGTTTCGGGCATAAAGACCTGTGTGCCCTTTCTATTAAATAAGTAGGGTTATGTGGGGAAGGACCCATGATCGTGGAGAGAAATTTCTACATAAACGGAATCGCAGAGGGACCCTCAGCCACTTCTGGTAGCCCAAAGATCAGGATATTGTTTCTCCTACTGCGCCCCCTCTAGGTCTTCGGTTTTAAGTTGTAGTTTAGTAATATGTTGCCTGAGCTTTGTAATCTCTGGTTCAGCCCTGTCTCTCCAGGCCTCTAGAGAGCAGGTACGTGCCTCAGTATCTGCCGCCCGAGTCCTTAGTTCCGCCATCTCAGTACGAATATTTTTAAGATCGGTGGCAATATCTTGAAGGGTCTCTTTAAATGGTTGCAATTCTTGCAAGAAGCGCTCTTCTGAGAGTGGTACGGAGGCTGACAGCGCACCCAGTTGCTTAGCTGAAAAGTGCTGGAGAGGTTTTACTTTCTTCGCCTGCTTATCGGGCGAGACCGTGGGTGTGTGTCTGGGAAAGGCAGTCTTCATTTCAGCCTCCATCATGACATTTTAAAATAGTAGAGACACCAGAAATTCAGTCCGAAAACTCTGTTGGATGAACAGGAACAGTAATGTTGAGGCGATCCCCAGTAGTTTAAGCCAGAAAACACAAGATTATGATAGATTTTCAGATGGGGGAGTGGGAGCCGAGGAAAACAGCAGCTAGCTAGCCCAGGCCATCACATGATCTCCCAGGGCTGCTGGACTTCCTGTGCCTGGATGATGACGACACACTGTCAGACCTCCTGCTCACAGAGGCCCTACCCGTGCTGGTACCGGGGACACAGGAGGGTGGGCCATCCTGCACAGATGATGACTTTACACTGATCCTGGATGGTACAGGACTGGCAATGCCATCCAGGGTACAGGGCCATACATAGGCAGCATTTTCCACCAGTGGCATTAAGGCACCCACGCAGCCGCTCCCTGACCTTGGCTGCACAGTGGTGTGTGGCACCGCTGCTGTCACCAGCCATGGAGGAGTCACTGCCATGGAAACCGGTGCCATGGGGATGGCCCAGCAGGCAGTTGGGCAGTGGCAGTGGGCTGCAGTGGTCACCGTGCTGCACACCACAGGGGCCACCAGTGGGGCACTTTCACAATCTCCACTCCCTGCGTGCTCCCCTGTGCAGTGTCCCAAGCTGAGGGATGTTGAACAGCATGCTGCTACACCCACAGCAGGTCAGCATCAGCCCCAGGATGTGCAATGTACAGACAGGCTGGACGAGCACACCAGGCTACTGCGGTCATCCGTGGACAACCAGGTAATGGTCAGGGCTTAGATACACGCACTGTGGGTAGAGTTCCATGATCTGTCCAAGCGTGGGGACATTGGATAAGCCCAGCTAATTGATGAGCTTCAGCTGCTGTGGGAGGCCACGACTTCATCGCTGGACCACATTGCCAGTACCATTGCCACCAGATTTGCATTGCTGGAATCCACTGGGCACATAGGACTCCCTGTAGTGCCAAATTGACACCATGGACCTGGCATTTGGTGAACCCTGCACGGCTGATGCCAGGCTCTGACATGGCCATCCCTGACACACCCGGCAGTACTCTCTTTGCCAGGCTTTACACACCCACAAGGACCCGGTCTTGTTCTCAGGCCTCTACCCTTGTGAGTGTGTTGGTTACAACTCCAGTGGCTGTTGAGCAGTCTGTGGCTGCCACAAGCTCAGGCATGGCCACCCACGTGGCCATGGAGGCTGTGGAACCGCATGGTAGACCTGCTTGGTGTGCTGTCCCATCCTGCTGCCCGCTGCTAGTGGCTGGTGCACATGTGGCTGGATGTGCCCTTGTGCATGTGGTGCCATGTATGTGTGGTGAGTGGCACATCCTCTATGTGTGCATGCTGTGCTGCTGGGCCTTGTGGCACGTGCATGATGAGGGTAGCACTGTGCCCGCCTTGCCTGTATGTTGGTGCATTCACTCTGATCCATGCCACATCCAGCTACATGTGTGTGTGTGCATGTGCAGATGTCTGTGCACTGTGTTGTGGGCATGTGGCTGTGTGTTTGTGCGGTCCCTGTGCATGCTGTGTGTGTGATGGTGTCACTGCATGCATCCCTGTGTGGCTGTGCATATGTGTGTGTGTGTGTGTGTGTGTGTGTGTGGTGGTCAAGGTTGGCATGTGTGGTACTCACCTGTGGTTCCCGAAGTGCTCCTGTATGATTGTAGCCCAGTGCCTCCTTGCCTTTATGGCCATCCTGCGGTCCCTCCTCTGCATCGGTGGCTGCACACTCCCATTCTGCCCATCATCCCCATCCTTATTGCTGCAGTTGCCCTCATCCACCTGGACAGCTATCCCACAGTCAGTGGCCATGTTGTGCTGCATGCAGCAGGCCAGGAATAGGCACACAGGTTTTTGCAGGGCTGTGCTGTAGGGCACCACCGGACCTGTCTATGCAATGAAACTGCATCTTGAGCATGCCAAAGACTCACTTGATAATATTGCATGCAACAATATGTGCCTTGTTGTACCTCTGCTCTGCAGCATTGGATGGGTGCCGGATGGGGGTGAGCGGCCAGGGGTGCAGGGGGTAGGCATTGTCACCTGTGTGGGTAAGACATGCAGGTTAGCACATGACATTGTTTGTTCCCCTCCCCTCACCTCTGCCGCCTACAGCCTCCCTCTCTGCTCCTGCCACATGTGGCATGGGCCCATGCCCCCTGCATGACTGCCCATGCATCCCATCCCATGCCATGCTCACCTAACAGGTGACCCATGGGGATCTCCCCATGCTCAAACCTCTGGCATAGGATGGATCTGAGCCAGATGAATACATCATGCGTACTCCCAGGGTGGGTGGTGCAGACATTGGTGATGCGCCCTGTGGCATTGCACACCATCTGGCAGTTGACCAATGGGTACCCATTCCTATTCATGTTAGTGGACCCCTCTGGGCCAGGAGGTGAGTGTATGGCCACATAGGTGCAGTCTATGGCCCCATCATGCATGGCATGCATGCATGCCACCCTGTGGAAGTCCTGCATGTTTGCTGTATGGTCTGCCTGTGTGCTTGGGAATCGTATGAACTCCAAAGCATGTGGCAGCAGGGCATTGAGGAACTGTGTGAGGAGGCGGGATGTGGCTGACTGGGTCATTCCAGTGGATGCCCTGTTGATTTCTGGAAGGTGCCTGTGGTGAGCAGGCACATTGCTGCTGTCACCTTGGTCTCCACTATCATGGCATGGTTCCTTCTGGAGGGTACCTGCAACTCATCATGACACAGCTCAAAAGCTGCCTCAGAATTGTCCTGTTCAGCTGTTATTGGCTCACAATCTCCACCTCCCCATAGTCCTCAAAGGTGAGGTGGGCACAGTACCATCTGTGTTGGGCATACAGCAGCCGGGCCCTTCCTCATCCACGTTGGTGTTCCTTCCTCCTCCTCCTCACACTCCTCATTACTGCATCCATCAAGAATGGCCCTGCATCCATCTCAGTCAGTGTATCTGGCTTGTGCATCTGCTGTGTGTGTGTTTGAGCCTCCTTTTACATGCTCAATTCTATCTGGTGCATTCTGTGTGTTGCTCCTGACTCACCCCATGCTTTTCAGCTGAATATGGCATTGCACAGCTTATTCATGGGAACGTCTCTTGTACTTGCGCTGCATACTTTACTGTTGTGCATCTGTACATTAGATTTTGTGGTGCACATTCACGTTGGTTGAATATGGCTCCGGGGCACATTTCTCTGGTTGCGCATTGC
The DNA here is from genome assembly GCA_016271365.2 of Neoceratodus forsteri. Taxonomy (NCBI): domain Eukaryota; kingdom Metazoa; phylum Chordata; order Ceratodontiformes; family Ceratodontidae; genus Neoceratodus; species Neoceratodus forsteri. The sequence continues at coordinate 639,704,182 of CM028132.1, read as the reverse complement.
ACAACTCCTCTGAATATCAGGCTCATTGAATACTTTTTCAAATATATGGTTGTATAACCCATTTGACCTTTTACCTTTAATGATAAACTTTTTGAAAGTTTAACTACTATTTCTTGTCTCTTTTTTTGAAATTCAACATACTTTATTATGTTCAAAACATATAAAACAAGACATAACACTACAAAATACAATAACAACAAACAACCATCAACCACAAGTCTCCCCATCCCCCCGACTCAAGGCAGAGTGAATCAACTGAAACCTTGCTAAGTAGGATCCTTTAAGGAAGAGCAACTAGGGAAACACCATTAGGGTTAGGAAAGCAAAATGATAGACAAATAAAATAAACCTATTATAAAAGTTAAGGCATAAGGAATAGAAGAATAAAGTTGTGAGTTATGAATTATAGAGTGTGGCTGTTCCAGAGCACACTAGATCATATACAAGGTTTGCAGCTTGCTCCACTTCTTATTAAAAGATGGGAGTCTATTATAAAGACTGGTAATCATCCACTTTACATGGAGATTGAACAGGAGTTCCTACAACCATTCATGTTATGAAATTAAAGTTTGATCAAGCCAATGACAAAGGATCACTTTCTTAATTGATAGGGAAATTAAAGCCATAAAATATCTCCTCTTGTTCACCACAAATGCACCACAAATGCACTGTAATTCCCAATTATACAGATTTCTGGGGCAAATTCCCCTTCTATAGCTAGAAGAGGTTCGACCCTAGACTTAATCAAGTTCCATAAAGGTGCAAATTTAGGGCATTCCTAAAAAATGTGTAACATCATACCTTCAGCTTGACCACACCCTATACATAAAGAAGAATGTAATTTACCCATTTTAACTATTTTAGGGGGTGTAAAATAAATATTGTTCAAAATGTAAGGTGTAATTTATCCTGAGATGTGTAAACATAGAGATCCTCCAAAATGTTATGCCATCTAAAAACATGTTGTGGAAAAATTGCATTCCAGTATGGGGATTCACCATTAAAATCAGAAAATAACCTAGAAAATAAAAAGGAATATAAATTGGAAACTGTATGTGGTTGTGATACTGTATCTGTAGCAAAATGCAGGAACTCCACAAAACTGATATTTCGGGGCATAGAAACAAGCCAGTGGAGATGATGTAGCTGAAAGATCTTAAAAACTGCTCTGATATCCAACTAGAAGGACTCTAGAATACCCTGACAGGAAGTTATAATATCATTTTGTAACATGGCAATAAACCTGATGGTGAAATGGAGAAAGCAGATTGGTGGGAATGCATCAGCTGATGAAAAGCGAGCGGGTATTAACGCAGCAGTAGAGCCCGCTCGCTAGTGCATGTAGTAGGAATAGAAGCCCATTCGCTAGTGCATGTAGTAGGAATAGAAGCCCGCTCGCTAGTACATGTAGTAGGAATAGAAAGGAAGTAGAAGAGAGGTGATGTCAGGGGCAAGGATCATTACTCATAACCACCCATAACTTAAATTGTGCAATCATTCTGACCCGTTTACACTCCGGTTTTACTAAATATAATAAAAGTTTCAACTGCTGCACAAGTTTATTATGCATACGAAAAGAAAAAAAAAAGCATCGTTGGCAACCTGGCAGAGAGTAAACACTACAAACTCAAGCACTTTTCCTGACCATGAGGATTTTAAAAACACAACCTGCTTTGTGGAACTAGACCACACACATACAAGTAGCGATGCATCATTCAGTGATCCAGAACCATCACTGTGCATCCAACTACTACAGATCAAGTCTCATTCATCCTGCCACTATTTCGAGTTGATGCCGGTAACATAGGCTCATCGTCTCTGCAATGAGCCTATGTTACAAGCGCAGTAATCACCTTCAGCCTCGGGCTTTGCTGTGGATTAATGCCCGCTGGGCGATTGGACCCCTTGGGCTGCACCCTCGGGCACCAACCCCCCCAGCGGGCATTAATCCACCGGCAGAGCCCTCATCTGGCGGTGATTAATGCTTACTTGGAGTAAGCCGCAAACTCTGACATTGGCTAACTGAGGTAACCAGGTGTCCATCAGTACCTGTCCCCTTACTTCAAAATAAGGATTATGAAAAACAGGCTGAGAAAGATCTTTAGAGTGCTTGTACTGCATACATGTGCATAACTGTAAATGAACACACACAGAAATACCTATTACAGAGTCTTGAAGACCAGCGGGTAGAGCTTTAGGAAAAGTAAACAACACAGCCTAAGTAGAAAGGCCAGACCTGCTGATCTGTTCTTTCTTCAGTTCAAGCCAAATAGGAGAATAAGCAGGGACTACATCTTCACTAATTGGACTAGATTACTTTAAATATTTGCTAGTGTGGCTAGCAAGATAGTATACTTTAAAATGTGGAAGCTGAAGGCCGCCAAACATTTTAGGAGCTGCAAGTCTATTGTATGCTCTTCTGGGTGTTTTATCTGACCTGATAAAGTCCAAAATTAACCTATGAATTCATTTAAGCCACAATAAAGGGAACCCAAACATTAAGCATATTAATTGGGTAAAATAAACTGATATTAGTTTTTAAATTAAACTGTTATATTGTTTATATTGTACCAATGTTTGTTTATTAATGCTGAAAAACTGCCAACTCACTGAACACAGCGCTTGAGACTGTCTTGAGATCACAGCTGCTGTTCAGTGAGTGAGTGTGTGTTTGTCGTAATAACCAGCCAGTTATTATGGCAAATAATAACTGGTCATCTCTGTTGAACAAATGGATAGTCAGTTATTACAACCCAATACCACCCAGCCTGGAGCATATTATTGCACTTAGAAAATGTGTATCTGTTAGTGTGATAGAATATGTGAAAATAAAAACAAGTTACAATTAGGGAAAAATGAGGGGGGAAAAATTAAAGGAGTACTACACTCTCATACCTTGCAAATGTGATTTGTTTCCTTGTCAATGGGATACACACACACATATATATATATATATATATATAAGCATTGCATATTTTTGCATTAGTTTGTTTTCACAGTTCATACCAGCCTGGAATCTCCATTTTCTGGTTGTTGAAATCTCATTTTCCAAGATGATGTTTATTCTACAGCAGAGGGTCAGAGGCAAAGATTTCCATCTCTTTAAATCCTGTTGCAAGATAACAAACAAATTATCTAGACTGAGTTTTTTAAGCTGGGTCGTACTCTTCGAAAGAGTGATACCAAGATATTTGATCTACCTGGGAGCCCAAGATAAACCAAAAGATAAGACATCCAATTTGAAGACAGCAGAATTTAGGGGCATAACTGCTGATTTATCTAAATTGAGTTTGTAATTGGAAAGTACACTATATTCCTTAATAGTGGCAAGCACACCTGAGATAGATACTTTGGGGTTGGTCATATGCAGCAAGATGTCATCTGCATAAGCAGAGAGCTGTAAATTCCATGAGCCGATTCTCACCCCGAATAGATCTGGGTTACACTTAAGTTTCAATATCAAGGGCTCCAACTACAGATTAAATAACAAGAAAGATAAAAGGCACCCTTGCCTAGTGCCAGAATATAAGGGGAAGGTTGAGAAGAATACCCCATTACAATAAATTCTGAAACTCGGATGGGAATACATGACCTTAATCCAACAGAGAAATGCAGGGGTGGAACCAAATTTCTCCATTGTGACAAACAAAAAATTTCAGTTAACTCTATCAAAAGCTTTCTCCACATCCAGTGAGACCAGGGCAGCAGGAGTCCCATAATCCCTGGACACATAGAAAATATGAGAGCATTTGTAAATGATCCACTGAGGAATGGGTAGGCATGAATCCGACTGGTTCACAGCTAATAAGTCCAGCCTAGACTGCATTAATCCTGGAAGCCAACATTTTAGACAGAATTTTAGTATCATAATTCAATAGTGATATTGGTCAATAACTAGTCACACTGTCTGGAGATTTGCTAGTTTTAGGAAGCAAGACAATCATGACTTCAAGAAGAATGCCATCTGAGATGCCAGAGCCATATAAGTAAAGGAAAAAATGATGCAACAGAGGAACAAGTTCTTTAGCCAATAATTTATAAAAATAAGAGATAAGGCTGTCAGGCCCGGGCACCTTATCAAGTGACAAAGCATTAATGGCAGCTACAATTTTCTGTGGGGATAACAGCTCCAGTAAATAGGCTTGCTGACTGTCAGAGTGGGAAGAGGGATAGTTGCCAGATAGTCATGAATACTTGATGTTGATGGGGGATTAGGCATAGGTCCATAGAGCAATCTACAGTATATTTTGAATTCTCAAACAGAAAGGTACAGTTTTAACAGAACCATCCCCATCTGATTTGATGGAAGAGATGCTTCCTGCTTCTGGAGAAGCAAAGCCAGAAGATGGCCTGCTTTTTCACCTTGATCTATGTAATTAGAATGTGTTTAAAAATAGAATACTCCACTTTTTCCCTCAGAAGATCTGCATATGTATCATTGAGAAGCAACAGCTCATTGCAGAAAGCCTCCATGGTCTGGAGATTCAAAGATTTCTCTATCTCCCTAATGCAATGAAAATGGATAGAAACTTCTTTCTTTCTGTTTTGTTTCCTTTTGGTTGCTAATCGAATAAGCTCACGCCGAAGAAAACATTTGAAAGCGCTCCATGTATCTCCCTTGCCTATGGAACTAGTGTTCTGAGAGGTGAAAACCTCCATTTGCTCTTTAATTCTAGAAATAACATATTCATCCTTTAAGAGTTGGTTAATTAATTTCCAGGAGATATCTCTCTGGAGACTAGACACCAAGGAAAGTTTTAACCAAACTAAAGACTGGTCAGAAAGGACTCTAGAGGCTATCTTACAGTCTACCACTCTTCTCAATGTGCTTGACTAGTCAGAATATAGTAGTTGTGGGAATATGACCCATGGGCTGAGGAATAGAATGTATATTCCTTATCGTTAGGATGTAAGGCAAACCTCACTCAACTTAGCCAGGCCCCTACCAGGATCTCCCATCATGGGTCCTGTACCATCCTCATAGACTGGATCCTGACAAATAGGAAGGAGAATTTTCCCACTGCTGGAGTCCTGCCTGACTCCATTAGTGATCACTGCCCTGTTTACTGTGTTTGGGACATCTCCCCCTCCTACCCATCTAAAGTCTTATTTTTCTCAAACATCTCTAAACTCAACCTGGCTGCATTTCAGCATGATCTAAACATGGTTGACTGGTCCCTCCTCTACCTAACAAATGACATTAATATCACGGCTGGATATTTCAGTGAAACCCTACTCTCCCTGCAGAACCTTCATATCCCGGTCACCACACACAAGGTAAAAGGAAAAGTCACCAGATGGCTTAAGTGTCCCCTACTACAGCTGCTAAAACATAGGGATAAACTCTGGACAATGTGGAAGTCTTCTTCCCTTCAAGCTGATTTTGAGGCCTACAGATCCTTGTGTAACACCTGTAAAAGGGAGATTCACTCGACCAAGAGTTTGTACTACTGGAACCTTCTCAAGTCCTTCGCCTCCAACCCTAAGTGCTACTGGTCCCAAATACAGGAAATCCTGGGGTGCAACAAGCCCATGGCTCAGAAAGAAATGCTGATAAATGACATGCACTGTAATAACCCTCTCGCCATAGCTAATGCTTTTAACTCCGAATTTTCCACACTTCTCATTCCCTCCCCTTCATCTAACATCACTTCCCAGGTGTCCCCATACCTGCTTACTTCTGATCCCCCTGTCCTCGATCTATCACTGGTTACGTGTTAGGATGTACTAATGCTACTAAAGTCTATTCCTGCAAATGGTGGTGCAGGCCCAGATGGTATTCACCCTAGGATACTAAGACAATTTGCTTCCTTTCTTGCTGTACCTGTAAAAAAAGCTTTTCAACCTCTCCCTCTACTCTGCCTCTGTTCCCCTGGTCTGGAAAGTTGCCAGAACCATACCAGTGTTTAAAAAAAGGGACATCAGAATGTTGTCAAACTATAGGCCCATTTTACTCCTCCCCACACTCAGTAAGCGCTTGAGAAACTAGTTCATCGTCAGGTTTCTGCGTACCTTATCAAGTTTAACCTTCAAACCCCATTTCAACATGGCTTTAGGGCTGGTCACAGCACTGCTACCATACTTACACAACTTACCAGCGACGATAAATGCAATATGGACAAGGGACTACTTACAGGGGCTGTGTTCATTGACCTCTCTAAAGTGTTTGACAAGGTACCTCACCCCCCTACTACTGACCAAGCTGCATTCATTCGGTGCCTCTGACTATACCATTTCCTGGTTTGGCAGCTACCTTGAAAAGCATTCTCAGGCCATCTCCTTCTGTAGGTATCTCTCCTCCCCCACCCCTATTACCTGTGGTGTTCCTCAGGGTTCTATCCTAGGTCCCCTACTCTTTTTCCTCTTCATTAATGACATCCCTACTCCTTCTCCTCAATGCAATATTATCATGTATGCAGATGACCTGGTGCTTTACTCGGCTTCCAAGTCTATTTCTGACATCAATCTTCACCTTTCCCAAGCATTTCAGTCCCTCCAGTCCTGGTTCTCATCCAAATATCAAGTTCTAAACATATCTAAGACCAGGCCATGCTCTTTGGGTCCTCCAGAAAGATACCCACTGAGTCTCCGAGAAGCTCCTGGTGCACTGCTGTGATGGGATGTGGTCTCCAACACTCAATCCTTCAAGTATCTTGGGATTACACTGGACCCCGTACTTGACTTCTCTGTGCATGCTGGTACTGGGTGATAACACTGCAGAACACTACATCACTGAACAAAACATCATGGACAAAATAAAGTGGGGGCAAAAGAAAGTAGGGCAAAGTAAAGCAAGGCATAATAATGCCTAGCAAACCAAAGCTGCCACAACTGAAAGCATGACAGAACAGTGCAGACTGGGACGAGGTGACAGGAGCAGTGGGGCTACAAATGATCACCCCTCACAGTGCCATACTGTACCTGTCCATAATCGTGCATAGTGATACCCCTCCACTGACAATGTTGCCATGTTCTGTCACCATGCACAGCTGCAATTCCACCTGCCATGGGGCTTCAGCAGGATATCACACCTCCCTGGGGCTGCATTCGCCCTGGCCCACGAATGGGGAATGGGTACATGTGGCAGCCCATACATGATCTACTTGTGGCAGGCAACAGCCTGATGGTAGTCTGGCTGGGTTGGTTCAGCTGGCCGGGGGGGGATGCAAGGAGCCATGCTGTGTGGATGACCATTGGTTGGTGGCTGTGTGTGGCTTTGTTGGGGGCCAGCGAGGTGGCTGCAGCAGGTGGATGCAGGAGCACTGCAGGCACTTACACTTGGGAGGTGCAGGCACAGGGAACATCTGAATTGGTACTTGAGGTGTTCCCACTGTGCTCGCATTGTCAATCTTTCTATGTGTCTGCTTCCTCCTCCCGTGACTGTGGGGGCACTGTGGTGTCTGAGACACACCACAGGCTGCTGGCCCACTGTATTCTGTTCCACAATGTCATTGCCGGGTGAAATTATTGCCCACGATGATTTGCCTGCGATATTTAGTCCAGCTTTATTTTGGGGCCAATATTATCACCCAGTACCGTGCACGTTAATGAGGTGTGCCTCTCGGTTAATGCCAGAATTGGTGCTGCTTTCGGAGTGTATCACCCACTCGCTCACTCACTCACTCCAGCAGCCAGGATCTCAGTTGCGAGAAGTGTTTTACTCCCACAGCTGCTATATGCCATTCCAGTACTCTCGCATGCCAATGCAGTGGTGCTTTGCAAATGGGATACATCCTACAACAATATCTGGAGATTTGCCCTTTTGGCTCCTCACCTAACCCATCACTGTCAACTCTATTCTGCCATAAACTGGCTGTCTCCCAATGCCCTTTGTTCATATACCTTAGGATGTTTTGTTGACTCCTTAACTAGATCTCCTCGTACCTCATCTCTGGGGGACATGCTTACCACAGTCACTCACTCTCAATCCCTTAGGTCCTCCTCCTCCTCCCCCTTGCTCTCTGTCCAGCCTTGCTGTATGAAAATGGGTGAGCAAGCCTTTTCCTACTTTTCTCCAAGGTTTTGAAATTCTCTCCCTGTCCATGTCAAGAACTCCTCATCTCACATTACACTTAAGCATGTACTATTTTACCACTTCCTTGTTCTTGATAACTGTGATTGCACTTAACTTCTGCTCTCCTCTCCATTCTTACCCAACTGCTGTGGTCTTGCCCATTATTTTTTCTGTATCTTCTATTTTTTAAAGTGGCTCTACCTGTTCTGCTTCTACCACTGCAATGCCTAATACTTGCTACATTATATTATGCATATTGCATAAGAGCACCTAGTACCTATTTTCTCCCAAAGCTAGGCCTAATAACTTGTCTATCTTACTTTTTGTAAAGTTATTCTGGAAAACCCACTACTGTTGCTGTTGAACCTTGTGGTGTATTATTATTTGTGGCTACAGCTGTCCATTGTAATTGTGAGAACAGTTCACCATATCTATGTAACTGATTGTTATCACTGCTGTATTTTCATGTTGTAATCTCCTGGGTCGTGCCTGAAAATAAGCAGGATTTTTGCCTAGTGCACTTACCTGGTTACCAAAAGCTAATAAATAAATAAATATACACCAAGAATTACATAGCCCTAATGAGTCAGGGTACCATGTGATAACAGTTCCACCAAAACAGTGCCACAGTTAACAGTGACTACATATTGCCGATGGCAATAACAGTGATGGACACCACAGCACCCTACAATATCAGCAATCAGAATGTAATTTGTACAAACAGAATGATAGAAAGATCATTCTATGTGGGGGGGCTATACCCCCACACCCGCCTTTGGGGGGGCTTTGCCCCTATACCCCCACTACTAATATAATCAACTCTGAGGGGTAGTGTGACACTGGGGGACCAGAGGAAATCATGGGGGGCTACACAATGGGGGGCTACCTGTGTACAAGGGGAGAACATTGTGGGGACACAATCAGGAGGAACAGGATGTCTGTAAAAACACACACACAAAAAATGAAGTAAACTACGAGGTACTGAAAACCAAAATAATAGAAACACCACTCCAGTCCCAAATCTCAGTCCACCAGTTTTGCAGACCATCACCTAACCCACCACGCCAAATGGCCAGCAGGAAGCAGCCCTGCTAAAACAAACTCTATAACCTTCACACACTACTTCTGCCTTGCTATTCAGAATGTAGCAGTCTTTTACATTTGCTGTAATTTCTCTTGCTATTTATTCCTACTCACTGTCCCCACAGTTGCTCAACCTGAGTCGATCATATTGAGTTGCTCAATTTGAGTAGCCCATATCATGGGTTACCATAAGTCAGTTATATCACAAATGGAGCACTGAGCAGGAGACAAGGTGGCAAGTGGTTTACCAGTCCTATCAAGGTCTTGGGTAAAATAAATATCTCAATCCCACCCCGCCCATGACCAAGGGGAGCGAAAGGAATGGAGCCAGAAGACAAGCCAATTCCATAAAAAAAGGAAGGATTATCGACATTAGGCCCGTAGACGCTGCCTAGCAAAACTTTGTTGTGGTCCAAGGTGCCTTTAACAAAAATAAACCTACCGTGGTACCATGGGGATCTTCGTGACTCTGGGTACATTGGAAGCTGACACCCTAAGAAATTAAAATAGCTACCCTCATACTATTAGAACTAATTTCAGCAGCAAAAACCTGTCCCACTGACTGCCTGTGAAAAAGATTACCTTCAGAAGCAAGCATATGGGTTTCCTGTAAAAACATTATACTACATTGCAGTTGTTTCAAGTGCTTAATAATTTGTTAATGTTTGACTCTGGAATGAACCCCTTGATATTCTATGAAGCATACATAATTGAATTAGCCATAAACATGTTCTAAAAGTATAACAATCTGCAGTATCCCATTAACTGGTAAATTACTATACAATCAAAATAATGTCCACACTGCCACCCCTCCCCCATCTAATAAACAATGCCCCATGTAAGCAAGCATGAAATAGTAGAATTTAGCAAGGATTGTAAAAATACCCTGAACCCCTAACAGCCGTAATGTAAAAAATTGTATAATACAAACTGAAAGTTGAGTCACAGAAAAGCCCCACTCTGCCTAATACTACAACTAACAACAAAACCATCTCAAAAGACCCCAACGACCATTAATATTTAAAATCCAAACCAAAAAAGCACCCCACAAAAACTGTCTGGTGCATGATGAACCCCAGTTTTGCCAAACTGCACCTCCCAAAACCCTCCCACCCCTCCCCTGAAAATCTGCAGAACAATAACATTAAAGCTTATAAAAGAAGAAACTAGCACTATTGACTACCAGACATCAAATTTGTATTATTATATAATAGAAAACAAAACTAAGCTATATCCAAGCATAACCTGTAGAACAAAAGAAATATAAACTAAGTAGCAGTCAAAAATGAGTGTCCAAAAGGGTATATCAGTTAGTTGCATAACAGCAGATAAAACAAATAATCAGCCAAGCAGGGCTTCAAATATGAGTAGTCCAGGCAGATAAAATGAAACAATGCAGGAACCAACTAAACACATGTCTGTTCAGAAGATCTGATTGATGCAACCACAAAGAGTAGGTAAAATAATGGTGTGGCAAGGAGGTCAATGCCTCAATACCAGAATCCAGCCTGCAAAAGTAAACAATTTAACAAAAGCCCAGACAGAAAAAAAGGATCCAAGCTAACCAATAATGAACATGCATCAGATTAAAGCTGGAGATGTTATTAATTCCAAGGAGCAACGGCAATACCCCTGATCAGATCTTTGTATGCACAACCAAGAGAGATGAAAGTTAGATGTGCACAGCCAAATCCAGAAGCAAAGGAAAGTCAAAGCAGAACCAGTCAAGTCTTTATTAGACTAATCAAAGATCCAGATCACTCAAAAAAGCTGAAGATATAGGATGTGTTAACCATCTTAACATCCTGATTAAGACCCCAAAAGGTAGAAAAAAATCTGAGCTCAAATACTCACGTCATTCAGAACTGGATAGTACTTGTATCGGGATGCCAGTCAGAGCTGCAACCAAGCTGTTCACATTCTGAGATCAAGAACTCAGGCTACAAAGAAGTATTTAACAGAGACAGACTGATCTCAGTCATAGCATCTTGCTGAATAGACAGTTCAGGCAATGCTGTATTTAAGGGTATTAGGGCAGCCATAATTTAGCAGACCAACATAAAGAACTTTAAGAAAAGTACAACTCCAATCCCAGGCAGTAAATATAAAGGACTACACAAACCAGATTAATGGTGTCTGAATAAGTAAGGAACAAGTCCTTTCCTTCCACAGCAGCCCTGTTGGTGGACTCAAAAGATTTCCAGTAGCCTTGCATGGATACCTGAAGTCGCGCTGGACAGAGCATCCTAAAGCGAGTCCCAGCAGCAATCAGTTAGATACAATAGGATGGGTTGAAACCCTCTTCTGCCGCACTGAACTCGGTAAATACTGAAAAATTCTTAGGGCCTCTTCTTCACAGTACACCTCTTTAAGTTCCTTAATTTTATTTAAAAGGTGCTGCTTATCCAAGAAGTTGAGAAACTTAAAAAATAAAGATTCTTTGTGGAGAGCCATCAGATGGCATCGGATGTTGTGAGCGGTGGGCACAATTGATTATATATGATGGCCCATTTGGAGATGGACCAGCAAGTTTGCCAGACAATATTTACACAAATAGTACTGGATGGAAACTTTCAACTTGTTCCAGGAGGCCGAAAACAAAGATACTTGTTCCTGCAGCTCCTTCCATCCAAGTCTTCCAGCCTGGCCTACGGACAAGCCATTTTTTGCCTGAGTGCTGTTATGTCAGGATCTATCTTTTCTCACCAGACCTCCAGAGACTGTGTTTGAGCCCCAGTGTCCCCCACACATTGGTTAAGGTCATCCACAGAAACTCGTACGGCTCTGATTTCTGTAAGTAGCCCCTGTAAAGCCTCCTTAAAAGCGGCAAATTCCAGCAAATAAACACTCTTTGGTTAATAGTGCGGTCATTGCCATTTTAGTAGCTGAGCGGCCCACTGTAGGTGTTTGAGCCTTAGAACATTTAGATGATTTATCAGAAGCAGGTGGTGAGGTGTGTTTTTGTGGTGCTATTCTCATTTCAGACTCCATGCTTTTTTTTGTCAACTCTATTTCTTGGCATCCGCTGGCCAGGGCATCTCTCAAAGATACCCTCATGACACAGTTTCTCTACCCCACACCTGAAGCCACTTCCACCCAGCCCCACCCCACCTCGGACATTCCTGACCCCCTTGATCACCCCCGCGGGGAAGGGTCTGCCACTCCTACCTTGGTGGCCTGTCTGGGATTAGAGGGTCTGTCTGGTGGGAAGGTTGGCCATGCAGTCGGGGAGGTAGCCCAGTATTGTCGATGTGGGGGCTGGCCACTGGGATCCTCATAGTCTTCCTGGTCTGTGGGGGATTTTTCTTGTAGTTTCCCCTGTGGAACTTGGATGTGCAATGACATCAGGTGGCAGGTGCTGACGTCCACCGCAGTTCTGCCCACCAACACTCCATGAATGCCGCCAACCTGTGCTGCCCCCAACCAATGTTAGGGGCTGCCCAAGAGTGGCGCTTCCCCTAAACCCTCTCTGGGAAGGGAGAACAGTCCTCTGGATGCTCAATCCCTTCCCTTCCCTGCCAACCCCTAACAGGCTGGACTCATTCCCAAACCTGGGTCACCGGCATGGCATGAGGTGTGGCATCCAGCACTACCTGGCTGGCTTTCAGACTCTATGCTGAAGAAAAAAGCACCCCGTTCCAATGTCTGGGAGACAATTGGAAGTCGTAAGCATAACTTAAGTTAACTATCTGGCTGATTAAATGTAATTAAATCCAATTTTCAGGCAGGCAAGCGGGAGCTAAGTAAAGGAGCAGCTAGTTGGAACCATGCATCACATGACTCCCCCTATTTCCTGTCTCTTTATACATGCTACAGCACTTTTATGTCCCCTGTTACATGTGCAGCCTTACTTTTGTGTCTCTTATTACACTTGCAGCCCTACTTTTATGTGCCCTGTTACACATGCACCTTCGTGGAGGCTTTTTCCCAGGATCCAAAATGAGAGTTAGCATGTACCATACTACATTTTCATAAGGTGAGTCACAGCATAAAAAAATGATTATAATAATTACTATATTATGAATTTTAAAAATTGGCACTGTCAAACTTTGGTAGCCCTTTTTCGTGCATTGACCCACATATTACAGATGGGGGTTCTCCAGGGTTCTGTCATGGGCCCATTGTTGTTCTCTCATAAGAACATACAAACATACAAAGTAGCCAGCAGAAAAAGGCCATGTGGTCTGTCTAGTCTGTTCATATTGCAGGGTCCACAGCTTGAGCTACTGCTCCTGCTCCCCATTACATGACATGACATAACATAAATAATTGATTTTTCTCTCATCTCTAACTTCATGATCCTCAGTTTCGGTCTCTAACACCACATCCTGACAATTTGAAACTTCACTGTTCAGAATGTTACTGTTTTTATTAATAACTTACCAAAACTGATATGGGGGGGATGGCTCTGGCTAGAGCTGACCATTTCCTGGTGGCATGGATCCAGAGGGGGGATATATAGTGTCTCATATTTATAGGGATGGGGATATTAGGGATTTCAAATCACTAGTGGCAGAGTTTGGCTTGAATGAAGCACACTATTTTGCGTTCTGAAAAATTAAATCACAATTACAGAAATTAATAGAGGATCGGCAGTCCCCTTAAATGGTTACATTTTCCCGTCTGGAGCAGATTCTCTACCTGAGGGGACCAGAGTGGGTGAGACCCCTCAAGCAGTATTATAAAGTATTGCTGGGTGCACTCCCAGACCCCTTTGTGAGAGTGAGACAGAGATGGGCTGCAGATCTCGCTCTGGATTTATTGACGGGAGGAGACTGGGACCAGATTTGGAGGAGAGGGTTGACCGGTTCTGTAAATAACAGATTGAGGGCTATACAATATAATTTCTTGCACAGAATTTATTTCCCTCCAGTTCTGGTGCACAGGTTAGACCCTAATGCCTTGAACATTTGCCTGAAGTGTAGAGCTAGCGAGGGTACCTTCTGCCACTTAGTGTGGGCATGCCCCAGGGTGAAGGCCTTTTGGGGGAAAATATTGACTCTACTCTCAAATGCAGTGGGGTGTGACTTATGTGTTGACCTGGTGGATGTCTTATTGGGACTACACGGGGCAGTCGGGGGATGTCTACTTTGCCGCACCCATTGCGGTGCCTGTGTATAGTTGTTGGGATGCAGATTTTAGCAGAAAGTTGGTTATCCGATGCAGCTCCTACAATAGCCCATTGGACCAAATCCCCTTACAAATATGAAATTGGAACATTTTCAATACTGTGTCCGAAATCAAATTGAGAAGTATGAAAAAGTCTGGAAACCCTTGAAGGAGGCTGTTCACCTTCCATGGTTCCCCACATTTTAGAAAACCGGCCACCTGAGTAACTAGCCAGGTACTAGAAGACAACCCTTGACATTCTATGTCATTAAATAAGAACTGAGGGCCGTAGCAGCAGGCTTAGATGCCAATAATTATGAGAGAAATGGGTGATAATCTGTCTTTTACTGTACTGTTGTTTATTGTACTGGGTTAAATTTTAGGTAACCTATATGTCTGATACAGTTGAGGAAAACAAAAGATGTTTTATTTATTTTACATAGCATTGTCTGAATTGAACTGATTAATTTGATTGTAATGCTGACTTTCAAATAAAGTTTACCAAAAAAAAATAACTTACCAAAACATTCTGTCAGTGCCCAGGCTCTGCTCTATGCAAACTGTGCGGTACTATACAGAAGCCACTCAGGCACTGACTCAGTTAAGTTAGGCCTTAAAGCCAACTTCCACTGTCTGAAAGTGTGGTTTTAAGGCTAATAAGTTACTGTTATATGCCAAAAAGACAAAGTCTATTCTATTTGGCATTCATTGCCTTGGCTCTGATAGAAGCAAATTACTAAAAATGTGTTTACTGAATGGTAACCTCATAGAAACTGTCAGCTCTATCAAATACTTTGGAATTTTATTAGATCAGGAAATTTCATTAAAGCCTCATGTTGACCTGGTGGCTTAAGGTGGTAAGCCAAAAGTTAGGACTCCTCTTCTGGTTAAACCCCTACCTTACCTTTGAAGCCAGAGTAACAATAGCTAACAGTATTTTACTGCCTGCCATCCTGTATGGTGCCCCACCCTTTCTTCTCTCAAAGATACTGAACTCAGTAAGCTCAAAATCTTATATCACTGTGTGTCTCATTTTGCAGTTGCTGGAAAAAGGGAGCATCACTGAAAGGCTCTATCAATGCTAAACTGCACCCCCCCCCCGGAAAGTAGAATTCACTATTCTATACTCTGCCTGGCTCATAATACAACAAAATACACATTTTAAATAATATTTGGAGTTCTACCATGCTGCAGTGATGGGAATCATAGTGATGTCCTTTACAGAGATGAACTCCTGCTGACATCCCTGATGCCACTGATTCCCGACCATGACCCACAACACACTGACCACATAAATACAGGGGGGGCTGCTCCACCTGCACCCTCTACTTTATATATCTAACTCCACGTCACACAGACAGTGGAGTTAGGTGCCTTCCCCCATCACCACTAAGTCCATCGTGGAGCAATCCTGGTCACAGCACAGTTCTTCGCCACTGGGGTGTTGCTGTTGGGGGGGTCACTGTTGTTGTGTCACTGTTCCGACAGTACATGAATATTTTGCACTCCACTCCCCCTAACCTTGCCTCCATCCTTGAACTTAAACCTCAAAGGAGAACCATTCAGTCCTCCTCCTCCTCCTCCCAGTTGCTCCTCACTGTTGCAAAAGAAGCTACAGCTGTCAGCAAATGATCCTTTGCCTCTGTGTCACCTAGGCTTTGGAATAACCTCCTGGCTGATGTCCTAGTCTATATCAATCACAAATCCTTTAAATCCTCCTTAAGAGGCATACTTCTTGTACACAGCCAGTGTATTTGCCATAACTGAGCCCCCCACCCGGTGACCTCTGTAAGGTTTATTAGTCTAATCCTATTGTTAGGTTCAGGCTACTAATTATTGCTTTTCACCATGCTGCTTTTTTTCTTGCTATGAACTTGTTCATGTGCCTTGAATTTGTAATTAATTGTACATTGTTGGCAAATATTGTTTTGTACTCTGTTTATTTTATGTTAGGAGGTAAATCAGGGGGAGCACTGGACATCACCTACTTTGACTTCAGCAAGGCCTTCAACACCATCCCACACAGAAGGCTGGTAAACAAGATAGATAGTCTGGGCATGGACCATAATGTGGTGAACTGGGTTAGGAACTGGTTAACAGATGGAAGGCAGAGGGTGGTAAATGGAATCCAATCCAGGGAGAGGGGGGTGACCAGTGGAGTACCTCGGGGAGCAGTCCTTGGGCCAGTACTATTTAATGTCTTCATTAGTGACATAGCAGAAGGGCTGGAGGGAAAGGTCTGCCTATCTGCAGTTGACACCAAGATCTGCACAGGGTGGATACTCTGGATAGAAAGGAGAAAATGAGGAGGGACCTGAGGAAGCTTGAGAAATGGTCCGAGGTGTGGCAGCTAAGGTTCAATTCAAAAAAGTGCAAAATAATAAACCTGGGACAAGAAAACCCTGGAGTGAGCCACAAGATGGGGTGAGGGGAGTTGCTGATGGTCAGCAAGGAAGAAAGAGATCTGGGGGTTATCATTTCAGATGACCTAACAGTGTCTAAGCAGAGTACAAAGGCTGCAGGTAGGGCCAGTAGCATGCTGGGGTGCATAAACAGAGGTATCACTAGCAGACGGAGGGAGGTAGTGATGCCATTGTATAATAAACTGGTGAGGCCTCACCTGGAGCACTGTGTGCAATTCTGGAGGCTGCATCTTCATAAGCACATTGACAGGGCAGTGGCAGTACAGAGAGGGGTGACAACGATGGTACAGGGCTTGCACCAGAAAACAGATGAGAAAAGACTTAAGGACCTCAATATGTACTCGATGAAGGAGAGGAGGGATTGGGGTGACATGATAGAAACATTCAAGTACCTTAAAGATATAAACAAGGAGCAGGGTAGTGACGCCTTCCAATATAGGAAGAGTACAAATACGAGTGGGAATGATATGAAATTGGAAGGAGGAGGAGGGCTAAGGGGAAATATGAGGAATTTTTTCCTTCATGGAGAGGGTGGTGGATGCATAGGATAGTGTGCCACAGGAGTTGGTGGGTGCAAGCATAGTGGAGGGATTTAAACATGCATGGGACAGGCAAAAGGGAACCCTAGAAGTGGGAAGGAGAGGATAAAGCTTTTGATCAAGTAGAGTCAGAGGCTGCAAACTAGGGGAGGGCTTACAGGCAGTCTGGATAGGCCTGGAGGTCGTTATCCACCGACAACTTCTATGTTTCTATGTTGCTTTCAATATTTAGTTACCATGGACTGTTTCCTGTTTTAAAGCGTTGAAGTGTTGTTAACTATTATCCATAGTAATGCACTGTATGACTATTGAATGTAATTAATTAATCATTGCTCCTGTAAAAGGAACTTTGAGTCTCAGTGAGCCTACCCACCCTTACAGAAATAATTATATGAAATGTTTTCATGCTGCACCCATAAAACTACCCAAGTGATATGACTGCTGCAGGTATGATTTAAATGTTAAATTGGAACCAATTTCATGCATATGGCATGCATGCAGCAAACAAGTGTGGAAATCATTATTTTTATGTTAAATTAGGAAAGACTGCATGCATGCATGTGGCATGCATGCAAAAAGCAGGTGGTCACTGATAATTGCATATGCAAAGCTTAAGTGACTTGCTAAGGATCACACGACACAGAAGTGGGGGTTGATGAGATTCAAACCCAGATCTTCATGCCTCCAAGTCTCCTGGCTTGCAGTTCAGTGCATTTAACCACTAAGCCATACTGTCTGCACACATATGGTTGACTTGTACTTTAATACATACTTTATCTGAATACATCTGCATGCATGTGGCATGCTTGAAGCCACTGTTATGCTTTTCAATTTTCTTCTCTTCCTCATCTTAGTTTCACAGTTGAACTGTAGCAAACATATCAATGGAAACACGTGTGGTTTTTCCCACCCCCAATACACAAACTTACACACAAAACCACTTACCGGTAATTGCTTCTGTCTGGCCTACACTTCTACTATTTTCTCTACATAGTTTTGACTGCTTCCACGCAAACAGCCTATAAGGTGCAAACACAAAAGTAGCAATAACTCAACACACACACACACACACACACACACACACACACACACACACACACACACACACACACACAGCCAGACCCCCCCCATGCACACACACTGTAGCGAGTATGGCTATGCTGCTACAGACAACTCACCAAGTATATAAGTAAAATGTCTCTTATTTGAATACTAAGGAGTCAGAGGCAGGAGTCTTTAAGAGATTATGTTCATGGGTCAGAGTGCTGGGGTGTGCACCCTTGAAATGAATGGAGTTATTTTTTATTACTATTTTATACATTATGATGGTGAGTTGGAGAGTAATGAAGTCCACTCTTCTACTAACAAGGCCCTTGTTAGTTGAGCAGTGGCCTTCATTAATCTCCAACTCTCCATCAATAATGTATAAAATAATAATAAAAAAATACCCCCATTCATTTCAATGGTGCACACCCCTGCAGTCTCCTTTGCCCTTTGTCATAATGTGCCTGAGTATGGAAATCTGGAGGTCAGCTTCACTGAGCAGGGTGCATAAGCCTGACTATAGTGGGGCTCCAATAGTTTGTGCATACCATACCGCTCAATTGTCCATGAATGCAAGGGACAGCTCTAGAATGTCTGTAACATCTAAGAGGTACAATTTATTTGTCTTGACTGAAAAGTGATATGCAAATTAGAAAAAAATCAAATGTGTAAGATTCATCTGTATATACCCCAGAGCAGTGGATCAGATTTAGGCTTAAACCCACCCAGTTACTAACCAATCTTTTTCCTGGCTGAAGTTCTGCCCCCCCCAAAATAACTTTGTCCCAAATTTTCTCCTCAATTCCATTCCATTCAACACCCAACCCCTATGGGTCATAAAACCACCCAAAGAGGAAGAAACATGAAAAAAAATATCCATATTTCAGTCCTTCCTCCTTTCCCAATCCACCTGTAAAAAAAATTATTTACTGTTACTTACCTGGTCACATGGCCAGAATCTGCAGCCTGTCATAGTGTGCCACCAGCCCAGTTTTCAGTCCGCTCCCTCTCTCCTTCCGCCAGAAGCTGGATGCTAGAACTGACCACCACACAGGTCCCAAATGTGGTCCAAGACAAAGTCACCTCACCAACCAAATCCACCCAACCTGGGTTGCTTGCTTCTTGCTTGGCTGCTGCCACACTGCACTGATCAAGGCTTCTGAAGGCCACCCACACTGCTGTCACCACTGTTGCTAAGTCTATCTTGCTGCCATGGTTGTCTGTGCTGTTTTTTGTTTTGCAAGACGAGCCCAGTAGAGTAAGTAGCTAGTTTAGTCTTGAGTTAGCTTCTAGCTCACCCACTGCCCTTTCAGCTACCAGGGGAGACAGAGACTCACTAAGAGTAGACCAACAAAAATATGCTGCCACAGATTGCTATTGAGAGTTCAGTGCTCACTGACTCCTCCAAGCAGTAGTGTGTAGTCTGTCTACTCTGTAACGGGAAAGGCAGCATCTCACTTGCAAGGTTCATACACTATTTCTTGGCTGGAGCTCATCCACATCACATGTGATTGTGCCTCCACTAATAGGTGGAGAGAGTGGACAACACAATACAGACACAGTTGAGTCTGGAGAGTACCTGCCGTGTAAGCATACACAGGCCAGGGGGGAACTTATTGTGCAAAAGATTAAATCCATATTTAAAGCCATTATTGCCACACCATAAGAACAACCTAGGCACAAATACTGGGGGGGGGGACTGCCCCCCTCTGCCCTACTGAAATTATACCCCTGCTTAATGGTAGAAATTCATTCTCAGGTGTTAGTGCAATAGTTTCCACTGTGTTCTGAGGTACTGTATCTCCATGTTTCATGATGTGTCCTGATCATCATGTGGATTAGTGTCCCTCATTTTGAGGGTCCAGATCCCTCATTTCAGTGACAAAATATGAGGTATGGTGCATGCTTCCAAGATCCTACTCAGCACAAAGAGTGCTGAGCATGGCCATAGTGTATATGCTAAATACAGAATGACAAAGGGAGAGTAAGTGAGATGAAACAGTTATGGAAAAACACATTTGTAGCACTAAATATGCTTAAGGAATTAGCATGGTCCAAAACAAAAAGGATAGGCTTCACAATACAGAGACTCCTCTTCATACATCTGGAATGGGGGATGTTGACTGACTATATCCTAGGCATTTAATGCAGTAAGCAAACAATACTTTACAAATTAATGGTGATTTAATGACAAAAATCAAAAACCATTAAACAACTTGCAAAAGGCTCAGAATTAATGAGTTTACCTAACTTTTTATGGGAATTTAAATAAAAATTTATTTTAATGACTCCAATTGCTAGCAGTAGTAAAAAAAATAGAAACTGATATGTTTTTTAGATGAGATTTGTACCAGCTTAGCTGCTGCACACATGGCAAGCAAGCAGCATGTAAACCTGATGTGATGGTCAAATGATGTTCACACCAGCTTAACTGCTGCACTCATGTCAAGCATGCAACACATGAACCAGATGTAATTTTTAGAAGATGTTCACACCAGCTTATCTGCTGCACACATGTCAAGCTTGCAGCATGCGAACCTGATTTGCTTTTTAGACCTGGTTCGCTTAGGATCATATTGTGTATGTGAACCGTATGCAAACATTGCACAATTAAACATGTGGCATGCATTCTGCATGTAGACATCACACCTACATTTCTGTAAGGGCAGTTAACAAACTCCAAATAAATAAATACATACATACATAAATAACTAACTAAATAAATAAATGTATTTAAGATATCTTCTTTTCCCTCAAGATCCTCTGCACAGTTTCCCTCTGCAGCCCTTAGCCTCACAGTTCCTCCAATTGTCTTCCTTTTTCATTTATATAGCTAAAAAGGGTTGTGTCTCCTTTTGTTATCCCCCTGGCTTTTCTTTCCTTAGTTGTGCCTTCCCTGCTTCCCTCTGTTTTTGCTGATATACCTCTCCATCCTCTTCCCTCTGTGCAACCTATTAAGTTGTGCATATATATTTTTGAGATTCAGAACCTGAAAAAAGTAATAAAATTAAAGATGAAATAATAGAATAAAAAGGTAGTGAAATGCAAACATCCAGAGTTACAGGACACCTGTATCCAGGAGTCACATATTTATAAACTGTTGCTGTGGTGATGTGGGAAAATGTTATTATCAAAACCACATAGAAATGAATGCTTCAGGCATTGCCCAGGGCACAATAATAAATTATATTATTAGTAAAAGACAGATACATGAAAAATAATAAAGTAAGATTTTTTGTTTTAGAAAACAATTGTGATGACATTACAATGACTTGAACAACTGGGACATAAATAAGACATAGCTCTGAATGGGGGTGCTGCCAATCAGAAGGCCACTGTAAACTCTGCATCAGATAAGTAAAACCAGGAATACTGAACAAATACTTCTGCTCAGTATTCACAAAAGAAGCGGATGGGGAGGTACCTAATCCAATAAATAGAAACACTCTGGATAGGGAGGTCGATACCAGTCCATTTACAGAAGAAAGTGTTCTGAAAGAACTCCTAAAACTGAAGGTGGACAAAGCAATGGGGCCTGATGGGATGCACCCCAGAATGCTAAAAGAACTAAGGGGAGAACTAGCGACACCATTGACTACTCTTTTTAACAAATCCTGGGAGATGGTGTGGTACCTAAGGACTGGAGGAGGGCAGATGTGATTCTGCTTTACAAAAGTGGGAGCAAAGCAGAGGTAGGAAACTACAAACCTGTTAGTTTGACCTCAGTGATAGGGAAAATGATGGAATCACTTTTGAAAGAAAGAATTGTTGAGTACCTAAATGCCAGCGGGGCACAGGACCCAAGGCAACATGGATTCTCAGCAGGAAGGTCTTGTCAGATGAATCTAACAGTTTTCTTTGACTGGGTGACCAAAGTAGTAGACCAGGGAGGGACTGTGGACATGGCCTACATAGACATTAGCAAGGCATTTGACACAGTCCCACACAAAAGATTAATAAACAAAATAGCCAGCCCAGGAGTGGGTCCCAGGGTGGCAGCCTGGGTAAAAAACTGTCAGGACAACAGGACACAGAAGGTAATAGTAAATAGAGTCCACTCTGAAAAAAGGGGGTTACTAGTGAGGTACCACAGGAATCAGTACTGGGTCCAGTCCTTTTTAATGTCTTTATAAGTGACATTATGGTGGGACCAGAAGGAAAAGTATGTGTCTTTGCAGACGACACAAAGATCTGCAACAGGGTTGATACACAAGGTGGGGTGGAAAGGATGAGAAGGGACTTGGCAAGGTTGGAGGAATGGTCAAATGTATGGCAACTTAGATTTAATGCAAAGAAGTGCAAAGTAATGTACCTAGGAAACAAAAACCCGGGGAAGAGTACACAATGGGGGGCAAGGGGTACTAACAATAACAAAACTGGAAAGGGACCCGGGGGTAGTCATAGCAGATGACCAAATGGTGGGCAAGCAATATGAGAAGGCAGTAAGGAGGGCTGGGGGGATATTGGGATGTATAGGAATAGGCATCATTAGTAGAAAACAGGGAGTCATTTTCCCTTTGTACAGACAGTTGGTGAGACCCCATCTGGAGTACTGTATGCAGTTCTGGAGACCCCATCTCCACAAGGACATAGACAGGATGGAGGCAGTCCAGAGGAGGGCAACTAAAATGGTGCATGGTCTGCACCAGAAGCCATATGAATAGAGACAAAGTCAGCTTAATATGTATACTGTTGAGGAATGGAGGGAGAGGGGGGTCATGATAGAAATGTTCAAGTACCTCAAGGGAATCAACAAAGTCCAGGAGGGTAGCATCTTTCAGGAAAAGAGCTGTGCAAGAACAAGGGGGCACAATCTGAAGATAGAGGGGGATGGCACAAGGGCAATGTGAGGAAGTATTTTTCACAGAGAGTAGTGGAAGCATGGAATGGCCTTCCTGAGGAGATCATGGGGTCAAAAACAGTGGGGGAATTCAAGAATGTATGGGACAGACATAAGGCAATTCTGGTGGGGGTAGGAAGAAGTAGGCTGTTGATTAACTAGGATATGCAGCTTATCCAATAGGTAGGGAAATGGGCAGACTGGGTGGGCCAAGCGTTCCTTATCTGCCGTCAAAGTCTGTGTTTCTATAACTGCATTAAGAACACCATTTAGGAAATAGAGCTCAGGTCAATATGCTGAAAACTCAGCACAGTTAAGGAGTTATAACACAATTATTTTATTTATTTTGAATTTTTGGATGGGAAAGACATACTAACCAGAAGTTCATTTCCAGGTGCAACCCATGAAAGAATTAAGCAAAGGTAGGTGAAGTTGCTAGACTCAGTGTTATACAGTATGCATGCAGTGGTTGACACATTCAAACCCAGGTCTGCTGGGCCTCCAGGTTGACATCTCTGTGCTCTAACCATTAGGCCATACCACCTCCCAAGAATGATAAACATTTTCTGATCATTGCAGCACTGAATAAGGATCACACAGAGACGCATATTTTAAATTACTGACTAATAAGCCTGTGTCATAAGAAGTTTTGTACAATATGTTATTTTCTATTATACAATGGGATGAGAAAATCCTGTAACCTCACTGGTCAAAACACATCACATGACCATGAGTATATCCTGCAATAGCCCACGTGTGAGGAATGGCATTTATAAAAAATATAATTAAAGATATTTTAAATTTATTTGACAAATGGGTCCATTGTATTACTGCAATAAGACACTCCACAGTGTGGGTTATTGGGTGATTTACCCACTTCTTGTGTGGTTAAGTCACTTGGCTGTGCCTTATGACACACCACACAAGACATGGATAAATCCCCCAGATAACCCACACCTTGTTGTGCCTTATTGCTTAACTAGTCAAACTCAAATTTATTTTTCACTAGCAGTAGATGCATGGAACAAAATAATTGCTGGGATCATTGTGTATAGGTTGCTTTGGTGTCTTATGTTTAAGTTTTAATAATGGTGGCAGATACCAAAATAGTGATTGGTTGGAAACTGGTGAGTTAAGCTGTGCCATAGAAGGATCACTGTCACCTGCCCACCTGAAAAACAGTGCTGCATATAAACAACTGGGTCCCAGTAAGTGAGGGGGCTACTGGGCAGGTGGAGGTGATGCTGGTGAGTGGAGGAGCAGAGACTGACACTACAAAAGCGCAGCCACACTGAAATGCTACACATCTACAGCCTAAAATTCTCGGCACCAGTTACTCAGCTACAATGCCGTTTCAGCTTTGCTGTGCCCCAGGAGGGTCATCATCCTCTGCCCATCTGAAAGACATGTACTGCATCTAAATAACTGGCTCCCAGTAAGCAAGGGGGCTATGGGCAGGTGGAGGCAGTGCAGGTGAACAGAAGGGTGGAGACTGACACTACAAAAGTGGAGCTGCACTAGCAGCTGCCCACGAAGTAGCTGCACACGTGAATGGCTCACACAGGAGTGGCATGAGTCACCAGCATGAGTCTATGGTGGGAGGCTACAGGGCAGCTGCCAACAGCAAAAAAATCAGTTATCATTTAATAGATTGGGAATGGTGATGGTCAAGAGGAGCGGCATGTGCATCTGCTAACAGTGAATAGACTTTTTCGGTCAGTGTGAGCAATTGTTTCTGAGAACTGCTCCTACTGTGAACTGTGACTGTATAGTGTTTTAGGGACCATTTTTCTGTTTTCCTGGTAGTTTGTAATCCTTCCTGCTTATTATTATTTATTGATAGATAACTGTAGTGGGGGCTCAGTGGAAAGCTAAATTAAGGAACAAGTCCTAGGCAGTAAGAGGGGTTTGGTACTTTAAAAAGCTTGTGCCAGGGATAATTCCTATTGTATTTATTCCTAGAAAATAATGTAAGTTAATTTTTAGAATTTTAATTATTCAAGTATTTTTTTTTTAATTTGGGAGAATGATTTGTTAAAGGGAGGTGAGTGTTTGACATTTAGCACCGGGGATGTGGCTACTTTAATAACGCTACAGCATAGTTGGCATGAAAGTTAATTTTTGGTTGGGTCTTGCCTTACTGTGGCAGAGACTGAGTCAGACTTTGATAAGAGGATACTGAAAACAGAGTGGATGTGTGGCAGACTCCTCTTTGTGTCAGAATAAATTATTTGTGTTTTATTTTGCTCCTGCTTGATCTGGCCTGATACTCTTTTTTGAGGGCCTGAATTGGCAGTTCTGGAACCTGTTTTAGAGGCTCGGCTGGTGTCTGCTGTTGAGTGTTGGGGGCACCCCCGAAGTGTGCTAGGTATGTTTTATCAGGGGGTTATAATATGTATGCTGTATTTGACAGGGCCTTTTTTTACTACTCCACAATGTTTAGGGGACAAATTACTTAACATCAATGGTAGCCTTAATCCGGAGTTGGGATTCATTATAAAAAGTACCTATTCTGTTCAATTCCTATTTTGTTTGATACCTACTGTAGTTATTTGTTTAAAGTTAGTTTTGAACAGGACCTTTGAAAATTGTATCGGTTTACTTAATTACAGACATTAAAAGGCCTGTTTTCTCATATTAAACAGGTTCAGATGCACTCAGAGATCATTTGTTTTAGGCAGCGGTATCATGCCTTTCTTATTAAGAGAGTTGTGATATTGTTCTTGCTGTTGATGTCTGTTTCTGGGCACCCTAACCTGGGTCCAGCTGGTAATATGGATTCTCCAACTCTATTTCCTAAACATTCTATGAACATATCACATTTAAATGTTCAAAGTCTACTTGCAAAATAGTATAACTTTGCAGCCTGGATGATCCAGTACCAGTTTTACTTTAACAAACCATAACATTTAAACACAGTTCAGAGTATTTTTTTACATTAGTTTTTTATTCTTCCTCTCCATTGTTTATTGCTGAGGTCATTTGCATGAAAACAGGATCTTTGCTCATGAACAGTTCATCTGGTACTGCTACTTTCTCCCTACCCGAGGTCATAATGCGCTACTTGCGACATCACAATTACTCCCATGGCAACAGATTGTGATATCACAACAGAGCATTATGACTTGAAGCAGGGACTAAGCTAGTGAGGCAGATAAAATCTAAGAGAGCTCTAAGGGGATAAATATTATGTACTCATGTAATTTTACTCTGTAATAAACAAGGAAGAGGAGTATATAGAATATGTATGAAATGCAAGCTGGATTGTACCCAATTATTATGTTTTCAAAGTTTTCTTTTTGGTGTCAGTAGCTCTTTAACTGTGATTGATCATTTACTGCTGTTCTATTATTCCACAGGGGAGAGATTACTTTCCAAGGTTAAAGTGCTCCTTAATCTGATTGCTAGGTTCACTACACAATTGCCATGCAGGACCCATCATTGCAACCTGCTTGCATAGGCTTCCTTTAGAATACAGATATAAATTCCAGATTGGGCTTTTAGCCGAGAAAGTGACATTAAACAAGGTGCCTGATTCCCTATCATCAATTTTTAAGAAGCAGAATATATCTGTTACTACACGATCGTCAGTCTTACATTATTATTCCATTCTCAGAATGCATACGTCTGTGTGTCAAAAAACATTACATTACTCTCTCACATTCTTTTTCAATTCTTTGCAAACAGTTTTTGGCTATATAAGTGTCCCATTTTTTACTTTCAGGCATAAGCTGAAAGAATACCTGTTAGATGAATGTAAATGTAAATGTCTTGCTTAAGGGTTGTATAGGCACAGGATTTGACTGACAACAGGAACTTCCTGTTTGGGAGCAGGAAGTGAGCGATTACACAGCCACAAAAGTGATCACAGAGCCACAAAAGACTCACCATCCTAGAAGGAAAAGAGTAGCTCTCTGTCCCCCCCTAGCTACTAGAGGTCTTACTCTGAACAAGTAAGGAGACTACTGAGCAATATAGGAACTTCTCATCTCAGAACAGGAGATCAGGAGCTTGAAGAGCACAGAGGCAGTAAATAAGTAGGGAGAGAAAAATAAATAAATAAACAAACAAACAGAGGAAAGAGTAAGTATTCAAAACAACAGTTAAGGGGCCAGAAGTAAGACATGATGGGAGTGGTGCAGTGGTTGTGGAGCAGCAGTCTTCCGGGAGATGTTCTGGAGGATGCAGTGTTGTCCTATCTGCAGGCACCTCTCTGGGCCGGGGGAGGAGGTTGCTCATGTCCAGGCTGAGTTGGCCAGGATTTGGGGGGTCTCCTCCTCTCCCACCCAGGGACCACCAGGGCCACTGCTGTTGCCTCAGAGCTTGCCAAGAAAGAGGAGCGGTTGGACCACAATGGGCTCAGGGAGGTTGAGGGTGGTGGAACACAGGGGCATCCCTCCAGTTGTACCTCTCCACAATTCCAATGCCATTCTGGCAAAGTGTGGTTCCTCTATGGAGGTACACACAGTGGAGACCAAAGAGTATGCTGGGAATCTCCACAAAGGATAACCACAGGAGGGTGGCATGGGACCACACAGGAGAAGGAAACAACTCCTGGTGGGGGACTCCATTGTTAGGAAGGTAGAACTGTGGAAGGAAGGGGAGAGGGAGGTAGGGTGCCTGCCTGGCACCATGGCTTGGAGGGACAGGGATTGAATCCCAGTATCACTAAAACAGCTGTATGGGGGGAGCTGGATGTCATTGTCCACCTAGGGACAAATGACCTGGCTGAGAAAGGGATCAGAGCAGTGCAGGAAGAGTTTGTGGAGTTGGGGAGGGGCCTTAGACAAGTAGCATGCATGGTAACCTTCTAGGAGGTGCTGCCTGTCTATGGCATGGGTGAGGCTAGGGTGCTCCACAACATGGAATTCAATCAGTGGTTGAAAAACCGGTGCAGAGCTCAGGGGTTTGGCTTCATTGGGGACTGGGGGTCCACCTGGAGTGTGCAGGCCTGTACTGGTGCGATGGTCTGTATCTGTCTAGGAGAGGAACCAGGATCCTTGGTGATAGGTTTAAATGCTTCATTGGCAAGCATTTAAACTAGCCAAGGGGGGAGGCACTGGAAAGTATCAGGGAAATCCTATCCCCCCCCCCAAAATCAGGGTAGTAAGTGAGGTAAACACCAAGATAGGAATGTCAATAGGGAGAAGAGCTGGGGTAAATGGAGAAAATGACAAAGGCAATAAGGACAGGGATGGGGCAAAAAGGGCTAAGGTCATCAAGAAATGGATGGTAATGAGTACCAATGCCCATAGTCTGGGCAGCAAGCTCCCTGAACTGGTGGCCTTGATGGAAGAAGGATGACTGGATATCATAGCAGTCACAAAAACATGGTACACAGAGAACCATGACTGGGATGTTAACATACCAGGGTACACAACCTACAGGAGAGACAGGGAGGGGAGAAGAGGGGAGGAGTAGCTGTCTATGTAAGTGAAGGGATAACAGCAATGAAACAAGAGTAAATAGGGAGGAGAGGAGGCACTGTGGGTCACCTAAGAGACTGAAAATGGCACCACAATCTGCACAGGGGTTGTATACAGACCCCCATCTCAGGGGAAGGAATGGACAAGGATGTGATAGAAGGCATACTTAAGATGGCAGAGAAAGGGGAGATAATGTTGATGGGGAACCTGAATATGTCAGATGTTAACTGGAGCACCTTTGCTGCAGCAACATCCAAGAGCAAAGCCATTCTCGATGCCCTACAGGGGGCATGCCTTAGACAGTTAGTTTTGGAACCCACTCATGAGGGAGCAATCTTAGACCTCATACTCTCAAATGGGGACAGTGAGAGGATCTCAGATCTGGAAGTGGGTAGCCATCTGGGAACAAGTGACCTCCAAACAGTGTGGTTCACAATAAACTCAGCTACAGAGTCAAGCCATACAAAGTGAGGGTACTGGACTTCAGGAGGGCTGACTTTGGCAAGATGGGGGAGTGCCTTAGAAAAGCACTAGCAAACAGGCTGGAAGGAGGGGTGGAGTAACAATGGGGAAACATCAAAACTGTCATCACAGAGGCAACAAGCCTTTGTGTGAAGCAAATAAACAAATCAAAATGAAAGAAAAAGCCACTATGGTTCTCAAAAGAGGTGGTGGGAAGGTTAGGGAGAAAAGATAGCATTTAGGAAGTATAAGGAAATACAGAAGGAGCAGGACAGAGAACTGTACCAGTTATGGAAGAAGAAAGCAGGGAGGGGAACTCAGAATAGCAAAGGCCCAAACTAAGGAAAAGATAGCCAACTCGGTTAGGAAGGGGGATAAAAAATGTTTTATAGGTACATCAGGGAGTGTAGAAAGACAAAGGAAGGGATAGTGAGGCTGAATAGAATGGACGGTGAGTGGGCAGAGAGGGACAGTGAAAAAGCAGGGATACTGAATGAATACCTCTGCTCAGTATTCACAGGGAGGAGGGGTAGGTACCTAATCCAATTAACAGAAGCACGCTGGATAGGGGGGTTGATCCCACTCCTTTCACAGAAGAAAGGGTTCTGAAAGAACTCCTAAAACTGAAGGAACTGAATGTGGACAAAGCAATGGGGCCTGACAGGGTTCACCCCAGAATTCTAAAAGAATGAAGGGGTGAACTAGTGACACCACTGACTACCCTTTTTAACAAATCATGGGAGGATGGTGTGGTACCTGAGGACTGGAGGAAGGCAGATGTGATTCCCCTTCACAAAAGTGGGAGAAAGACAGAGGCAGGAAACCACAGACCTTTCAGTCTGATCTCTGTGGTAGGGAATCGCTTCTGAAGGAAAGAATTGTTGAGTACCTAGAGGCTAGTGGAGCACAGGACCCAAGGCAGGATGGGTTTAGAGCAGGAAGGTCATGTCAGATGAATCTAATTGATTTCTTTGACTGGGGCTGCGGACATGGCCTTCCTAGATTTTAGCAAGGCATTTGACACAGTCCCACACAAAAGATTAATAAACAAATTAACCAGCCTGGGAGTGAGTTCCAGGGTGCTAGCCTGGGTAAAACATTGACTGGACAACAGGACACAGAAGGTAATTGTAAATGGAGTCCACTCTGAAGAAAGGGGGGTTACTAGTGAGGTACTGCAGGGTTTAGTACTGGGTCCAGTCCTTTTTAGTGTCTTTATAAGTGACATTGCAGAGGGACTGGAAGGAAATGTATGCCTCTGCAGACGACACAAAGATCTGCAACAGGGTTGATACACAAGGAGGCGTGGAAAGGATGAGAAGGGACTTGGCAAGGTTGGAGGAATGGTCAGAAGTATGGCAGCTTGAATTCAATGCAAAGAAGTGCAAAATAATGCACCTGGGAAACAAAAACCCTGGGGAAGATTACACAATGGGGGGGGGGGGAGGTAGTAACAACAACAACAAGCATTTGACAATGCCGAATGTTCACTTGCATGTATTTGCAGTGGTGTTTGGCATGTATGGTGCTTTACCCTAATGCCCTGTGCGATTGCTGGTATTTGCACAATAAATTGTCAGCATGATCTTTTTGTTACCCCCATTGTACACTACATAGGCGGAAACATGTTTTGGTCAGGATGTGAAAAATGACAGCTGTACTGCTCATAAGGAAGTGCGGTAAAATGCCAATGTTGAAAATCTGGAGTGGAAATATTGAAAATTCGCAAACCTACGAGCATGCGTGGGAACTGTGCAACGCACGCTCATAAAACAGTCATTTTTAGGAATTGTTTCACCAAATTTTCAACATTGCCATTTTAAAACCTATGCTAATGAACAGTGTCACTGTTATTTTCTTACTGTGTCCCATACATTGATTTCGCACACCGACTGCGCCATTGTGCACTACAAGGGAAAGATGTTTTGCACAGGATGTGAAAAATGACAGCTGTACTGCTCATAAGGAGGTGTGGTAAAATGGCAATGTTGAAAATCTGGAGTGAAAATATTGGAAATTCGCAAACTTACGAGCGTGCGTAGGAACTGCGCAATGCAGACTCATAAAACAGTAATTTTAGGAATTTTTTCACCAAATTTTCAGCACAGCCATTTTAAGACCTCTGCTCATGATCAGTGTCACTGTGATTTTCTTAATGTGTCCCATACATTGAGTTTGCACACCGACTGCGCCATTGTGCGCTACATGGGCAGAAACACATTTTGGGCAGGATGTGAAAAATGACAGCTTCACTGCTTATGAGGAGTTGTGGTAAAATGGTAATGTTGAAAATCTGGAGTGCAAATATTGAAAATTCACAAACGTACGAGCATGCGTAGGAACTGCGCAACGCACGCTCGAGAAACAGTCATTTTTAGATTAATAAATTTTCAACATAGCCATTTTAAGACCTCTGCTCATGAACAGTGTCACTGTGATTTTCTTAATGTGTTCCATACATTGATTTCGCAAACCGACTGCGCCATTGTGTGCTACATGGGCGGAAACACATTTTGGGTGAGATATGAAAAATGACAGCTGTGCAACTCATAAGAAGGTGTGATAAAATGACAATGTTGAAAATCTGGAGTGAAAATATTGAAAATTTGCGAACTTACTAGCCTGCGTAGGAACTGCGCAACACACGCCAGTAAAAAGTATTTTTGATTTTGCACCATTTCAACATGAGTTTATCTCTTCTCATGAATGATGTCACTGTCATGGTGTTATCTGAGGCCAAAGGGTGATTTTGCGCAATGACTGTGCAGTGCCTGTGAAATCACCCTTTGGGCCCGAATAACGCCATGACAGTGACATCATTCATGAGAAGGGGTCCAAAAAACCCCATGTTGAAAATTTGGTGCAAAAATTCCAAAAAATGACTGAGATATGCAATAAAGTTGAACCCGCCCATGTAGCCCATTATACAGCTTACCGGCATTTCCTCAGTTCGCGGTTGCCTTTGAAGAGTGCAGACGTGTTCCCGATCCACCAAAGATCGTCGCACCAGAGTCTGGAGGTAAGTATGGGGGGGTGTGGGGAGGCTGGTGCGCAGTGGGTGGGTGTGGGCTGGGGAGGGGGTTGGGAGACGCTACCGCAGGACCGCTTTGTTTACAGGGGAAAAAAAAAGAAAAAGACTATGAGGATGTTTGCCACACTGGGGTGGGCTCCCAGCATGGCAGAAGATGTGTGGAGGGGCGAGGAGCCGACGGGGATTGGGCACCCCGCCGGCAAACCAAACAACAGTTTGCCACGCTGGGTGGGGCCTCAGCGTGGCGCAGGATGGCTTGGGAGGGGTTATGGAGCCGACGGGGATTGGGAACCTCCGCGGCAAACAACAACTTTGCCATGCTGGGGTGGGCTCAGCGTGGCAGGAAAGTTTTGGGGAGGCGGACGCGCTGGGGAGCGCGCGGACGGAGGGACAGTGGCGGTGCTCAGTATGGCAACGGTGTTTTCCTTTGAAGCAGAGGAACACCGCTGTCATAGCTGAGCCCCTCACATTGGTGCAGGACCGCCATGCCTCGCCAGGGAGCAGTGCATTGGTGGGAGAGGCACACCCCGCGTGCTATTTAAACGTTCTCGCATGCGTGCAAGTGAACGTAAAAATGGAAAAGGACCTGGGGTAATCATATCAGATGACTTTAGATTGGCAAGCAATGTGAGAAGGTAGGAGGGAGGGCTGGGGGGATTCTGGGATGTATAGGGAGAGGCATCACCAGCTGAAAATAAGTTGTTATCCCTCTGTATAGATAGTTGGTGAGACCCCATCTGGAGTACTGCATCCAGTTCTGGAGATCCCATCTCCGCAAGGACATAGATAGGATAGAGGCAGTCCAGAGAAAGGCAACTAAAATGATGCAGGGTCTGCAAGAGAAGCCATATGAGGAAAGACTAATGAAACTTAATATGTATGCCCTTGAGGAAAAGAGGGAGAGGGGGGACATGATAGAAACTTTTAAGTACCTCAGTGGAATCAACAAAGTCCAAGAGGGTAGCATCTTTCAAAAAAAGAGATGTGCAAGAACAAGGGGACACAATTTGAAGATAGAGGGGGGACAGCTCAGGGGCAATGTAAGGAAGTATTTTTCCCAGAGATGGTGGTGGACGCATGGAACAGCCTTCCTGAGGAGGTTGTGGGGTCTAAAACTGTCAGAGAATTCAAGGATGCATGGGACAGACATAAGGCAATTCTTGTGGTGGGTAGGAAGAAATAGGCTGTTGATTAACTAGTGTCTGCAGCTTATCCTGTAGGTAGGGAAATGGGCAGACTAGGTGGGCCAGGCGGTCCTTATCTGCCATCAAAGTCTATGTTTCTGTTTCTATGAATATTTTATTGTGATTGTACTATGATTTGATGTATTTTATTTTTTCTTTGTACTTATTGTTATATGTGCACTGGTCACCCATGTAAGTGGGTCTTTGACCCATGGTCTAACCAGTTAAAATAAACAAAACAAACAAACAAACAGACAAACAAACAAAAAAGCATAACCATGGTATCTTAAAAGATCATCATTGTTTTTAGATATATAAAAAAAAGGATAATCCTATGAAATGTGCCAGTGTATAGTGATGATTCTACCTACAATATCTGCTGTGTGAGTGGGGCATTGTGTAATAAAAGTAACTTAATTGTTTATGCAATTATTATTTTTATATTTCATTTTTACTGTAGACAGAAGAATATGCCAAGAGGTTTCTCATGCATGTTCATATGCACATTTCATTACTCTGTTGGGATGATTATGCTCCTAAGCCCCCCTGAACATGTCTGCATATTGCATCTCAAATTCTTCTAGCATAAAGCAATTTTGTTTCAGCCATAGAAATTGTCTCATTGAGATGTTCTCTGTTAGATGGGAGGGTTGGTAGCTGTCTGCTCTCATCAAAGTGTTTATTTTTGTGAGTTGACAACAGATTGGGGTTTCCAACATTCCTGATTATACACACATTTTTCAGGTCCTAGTAATTCCTTTCAGCTTACTGTACCTGTGAACTGAATATCCATATCAATTGCATTAAGGTACTGTATAGCAAAAGTCAGTCCAGGGTTGCATATTCTTCTTACAAAACGATGATTATACAATGGTACTGTTAAATCTACATATCTGATTAGCTGCCTGGCACCTTTGAAGCATGATAACTCCTAGCATTAACCACGCAAAAGGAGCCAGTCAGCCGCATTTGAATGAGACATTAAATGAAACACTCTGACTCCCCTGAAATTCAAAACATTAAAACCTCTATCTTAAAGTGCCAGTAAACCTAATCCGATTGCTGCTCCTGAACTGTGTGCATACAACAATGGCAAACAAAAAGTAAACTGCCTCTCAAAACAACTCAATGAAAGAAAAGTATGAAACTCAGTACTTTACCAAATGACAGTTGCTCCTTCCCGCCTCTGGCTCCTGTGACACTTGCTCCCTCCAGCCTCCGTAGTGATCACCCCTCCATCCTGTAACACCCTTCCCACCTCTTTAGTGCTGCTGTTACCTCCCCAGTTTCAGTATGCCAGTCCCATGTTCTGTAATTTGCAAATCATTATGAACAAATGAAAAAAAAAAAAGACAGCTCCCAGTAGATTTCACTTCTTGCTCATCAGGCTAGCGTGTATGTGCAGAGAGTGCAAAAATGGAGCCAGTGATCCATGTTTGGAATAGGGCCATGCACCAACTTCAAAAGCCTGTCCCAACTCCTAAAAACAAAAATGGAGCTGGGACACAGTGAACTTGGTTCTGGGACTCAAAGAATCAAACCCAGGTCTATTGGATGCACCAAGTTCATGTATAGCTTGTTACTCAAACTTCTAGGCTATACTGCCAGCCCCTTAGCAACACAGTGCTGTTTTTTGCGGTGCAGCAATAAATCCCCTAAGAATCATATAAAATTGAAAAAAAAAACCTTTTATTTATTTTTTCTTCTGTCAATAAAAGGGAACATTATATAATGAAAATAAGCCACTCTAGGCTGTCGGTTATGCTGGGATTTACCCACTTCTGGTGTGGTTTACTCACTTTGCCTGCAGCCTCATGACCGAACCACACCAGGCATGGGTAAATCCCAGCATAACCCACACTCTGTCATTGTTTATTGCTTATGTTATAATATATGTTATCAGTCTGTCATAACTACCAGTTAGACATCAGTATGGTTCAGTTGGTAGCACATCTGTCTCTGGGCCAGAAAATTGTAGGTTCTGGTACCACAACAGAACTGAGATCATACCATAAACACTGGCATGTGCATGCAATACTAGATGGTGCTGTGTTGTTGGGTGTGCCATCCTTCAGATGTGAAGTTAAACCAAGTCCCCTTCTACCTATCCCTAGTGTTATTCTGTTGGGTGTCCAGGTGCAAGTAAAAGAACCCAAGGCACTTTTTGCAGGAGTACAGGATTTTCCCTGGTATCTTAGCTAACATTACCCTTCCCATAAAACTGGTTAATAAAATTGATCAAAGCTGCGTGTGAGTTTTGATGTGTGAAATGGCTGCCACTACATGTAAATAGCCATAGGATGTGTATGAAAACTATATAAATGCTTATTCTTCTTATTCCTAATATGATTTAAAAAGGTTGTTGATCATATTAAATATAATAGTATCTCTACGGTGTCCCATATAAGAAGACACAGTCTGGTGTGAATGTCATGCCCATAGTGCTTATTTGTGAATAAAACATGCTATAAAATACAAAATACTGTAATTTGACTCATGAGTGAATATTATAGGCCATACAAAGAACTCTTTGTGTGTGTGGAGGGCAGGTTAGTTGTGTGTTCTAGAAATAAACTTTCCATACTTTGTAGTCAATCTACTTCATTCCCATAAGAGATGTTTGCATGGAAGCATTCCATGTCTAGAGAGGCCAGTTAAATATCCCGCATTGTAATCAGTTGTTTTGACTTTATTCAAAACATTGTATTCTTTACATAATACCACCATTTTGAGACTAGTTTTTATGACTGTGGGTGTAGCCCAGCAGGTGTTTTGCATTCGGAAAAGGTCTGATGTCATTTTTGCTACCAATCAACGTGATAAAGTGTCCTCATTACTATGCTGCCTGTGTGTGTAGAGGAAACTCTAGAGCACTATTTTTCCTTGAGGAGTTAATTGAGCCCACAGAAAGTTAACTCATTATCTTCTGGCAGTCAGTCTGCTTCAGATTACCAATGGATAGTACAGACATCATAGAACGCTATTGGAAGTACAATGGATTAAATACTTCCTGGAGTTTTCTGCATAAAAAATAAGCTCTGCTGTTCCTCTAAGCCCCTATGAACTCCACATTAACCCATTTGTCACACCACAATCCTAAGAGCAGTCATGCTGCTACTTTGTAGGACATTCCATAACAAGAGTCCCAGTGTTGCCTGTTTTCAAATAATACACCAACTTCATTTTCTCAGGCAGGCAGTTCTGGGCTACTGTTTATAGTCTACTGAATGTTCTTAACCTGCAATTTGTGACCATAGGTGTTTACAACTGAATGATAGAAACCACATTTGCTTTACTTGCAAACAGGTAGGCATGTGTGTCTAATTTTTGTTTGACTTAGGTTACACATAGAATCTGATCAGTTCATAACATGCTGAATTGTGATTAAATGAACTGATAAATTAGGGCTTTGGTTTCTTTTACAAATTCATTTTTCCTGACCATGAATATACTAAACCAAAAGTTTCTCAACAAAATGTTTAAAAATAAGGAGTTTAACAGTAATTTAGTTGATATGGTGTAAAGAACTGCTCCCTGGAAAATTGCCTGCTTTTTGGGGGTGGGGGAAGGGGCTACCACAAGCAGAATGGGACTTCATGAATGGGGGCGCTCACGGCAGCAGAAGAGGCATGATGGCATTAAAAGCTTAATGGTGTGGATATAGAGGCACCAATATTTAAGTATAATTTTTTAGAAGACTAAGTGTGACTAGGGGGTGGAGGAGTGAGTCTTGGTATTTTTAGCATAATGGTTTTCTGAAACTTCAGCCTTCAATGGGTTAGACTCTGCATCTATCTGTACAATATGTCTCTAAGCCACATTCAGTGGGGTATGGGTAAAGAACAGATCACCAGACTCGGACCAGAGCTGTAAAATCTGGACTGGGCACAGCTTGTGCAAGTATTGCTGATCCACTCACTCCAGATGATCTGGTCTGGCGTTTACCTATCTGGTCTGGTCCTGACAGTTCCATTTTCAATCACGTCAGGGAAGGGTTGAAAAACAGACTTCCAGGAGTGGACCAGATACTTAAAAGTCGGACTGAACAGTGCAAGCAGAGTGACCAGACCAGCAGTATTTGTACAAGTTGCACCCAGTATGGCCAGTTAAGATTTTTACAGAACTGCTGTGTGTTCAGGTCTGTCAGTCTAGGTTTTAATCAATCAATCTTTATTTTATACTGAAAGGTATGTTAGCAAAAATGCCCATTTACACAAACGTCCAGTTTAGAATAAAAAGAGAACAGAACACCAGGTCAAAAAATTACATGGTAAAACACAGTATTAACAGGTCTTACATAAACAGGTCTAATGCAGAGATCTTGAGGGATATACAGAAGAAAGGGGAAGTAAATAAATAACAGTGACAAATTTACAGTATGAGATATAGTAGGAGGTACAATTCAGGAACATGAACAGTTGGGTGATGGGTTGAAAAGAAGTGCAAGTCCTCCGGCACCCAGATCCTGCATGCTGATGAGCATTCCCACTGTGTGATCTGCCTTGGCCCCAAACACCAGGTCAAGGATTGTGTGTCCTGCCAATCCTTCAACCAGGCCACATGGATTAGGCACCAGAAAAACCTTGAAGCCCACCTACTGGAGAAGTGCCTAGCTTTGATGGAAAACAAGCTGCAGAATCTGTGGGAAAAACCTTCTTCTCCAATGTCAGAACCCAAAAAGAAGAAAAAGGACAAGGAGAGGCATTGAGATCAGGCTAGATCTCCATCCACTTGGCAGTGGCCATCAGGCACCACTGACACAGGAGTGGCCTCCACTTTGGTAAGCACCCCTACTGCCAGGTCTCCTGCAGCTCTGGTGGATCAGACCACAGCCTCCCTTCCTGCCTGCTTTACTCATGGTGCAACAGGGCTTTTCTTGAATGACGGAACCCCTGTTGTGCTTCTTAGTCCCATATCATCTTCAGGGTCTATCAACAGCAGCCAGGTCAATAAGTCACTCCTCAGCCCCACCAAGGAGCTCACAGTCACAGCCGGTAAACTGGACTCCTTCACTGTTGTCTGCATGGCCCAGGCTGACATGTCGGACTCTAACTCTTCTGGCATCTGCACTGCTGCAGCTGATAAGTCATTCTCTGGTTCCCCTGGGGACTGCACTGCTGAGGCACTCCCATTGGGGTCACAGTATACCCACGATGTCAAGTTGAGCCAGCTGCTGGACATGCAACAGTCTTCTGAGGGTTCCTCGCAGCCACAGACACAACCAGACCCTCTGGGCTTGCCTGAAGATCAAGAGCTGGTGGTGGGCACTAATCTGGAGGTTCCCCTTCCTTCACTGGGCCAGTATCTTCCTGATTCACCCACTGGGCCTATTGTTAATCCCTCCATTGACCTTCCATTGAGACCTCCTCAACCCAAACTCCCTTGGACAACCAGGTTCCACCATCCTGGACTCTGGCTTCCCAGACACTGGCGGGTCTTCTGTCAGGTTCTACTCACACCCCAATGCCAAGTGACCCTTCACCAGGTCAGGATATATCTGGCACTCCGCCCATTCCTCAAATGCTAGACGGCCTTCCATCAAGCCCCCAGGCACAGAATCTTCCAGTGCTGAACATTCCTTTGCCTGATCCAGTGCCAGACCTTTTAAGTGCCCCGACAGGGCTGATGCCTGGTCCTTCTGGACCTCCTGCCTGGCCTTCAGCCTCACCTCCTGCCAGACGTTCAGCTCTACCTGTGGCTGGGCCTATGATCAATGTTCCAGGCTCTCTGCACCCACAATACCCAATGTGCCCTTCTCCAGGGTATCCAACGCGTGGTCATTAACCCCATTATGTACCGGGGTACCAGATACTGGGCTATGTCTAATCAAGGGTATGCTCCTTCTGGCTTTCCCTACTCCTATCAGGCTCATGGATACCCTCAATATCAAATGCTGGGCTATCCATTATACCAGTCTCCTCCTCCACTACCTCCTCCTCAGCCTCAGTCTCTGTCTCCACAGCAACCTCAGGCTGATATCCAGGCAGTGTTTCAGACCCTGATTCAGGAGGACAGGACTCAGCTAGCCTTGGAGCTTGACTGTCAGAAGCCAGTGGTGGCCTCTACTCCTGCCTCTTTCCAACCCCTAGATAAGCCTCTCCTGTGGATTCCCACCTTTTCAGAGAAGGCTCCTCTAGACTCCAGGTCAGGGAAAAATCCCAGGACACTCCTCTAAAAAGGGTTCAGACTTCCAGCAGGCACTCTTCGGACTCTGACTTGTCCTCCAGCTCTGGTATGCATACACCTATAGAGCCTCAGCCTAAGGAGTCCCCTACATCCCCTCTGGAGGACCCTTCCTTTGCAGAACTCCTCATAACTATACCAAATGCCTGTGGCTGGGCTATCCAGGAACAGGATCTAAAGTGGAAAAGGCTTGCAGAGCATCTAGACATGACTGACACAGCTGCTATGCCCATACTGCCTTGAACTGGGTCCCATGAAGACCTGACATCCACTATCTGGCAACAGCCTTCCTCCATTCCAGCTATTTCAAAAAAGGCAGACAGGGTGTACCACCCCCCCGATGGAGTCACACACCTTACTGGCCATCCTAACACAGACTCATTTGTTATCACAGCTGCCCATGACATGTCCTCTAAACCTAACATTTGAACATGTCTCCTCCTGATAAGGAGTCTAAGCAGCAGGACAATTTTGGTTGCAAGATCCATTCCTCCTCCAGTTGCACCCTCAGGTCCTGTAATTATGTGACTCATATGGTTTCCTGTTAGAAATCTTTCCTGGCTTCATGCGAGTCATAGATGGAAGCTATCCAGGACAAGGAGCTTAAGCCAAGATTGCCAAGGCAGTGAGAATGGCAAAAATCTTGTGTCGTCATGCACTCTGGGCCACTTATGACACAATAGACTCAGTTACTCACACCACAGCCACCGCTGTCTGCATTAGGTGACATTCGTTGCTCAGTATTTCTGGCCTGGCACAGGACATCCAGACCTCCATCCTGGATGCCCCTTTTAGGGGATCTGTGTTATTCAGAAGTGACGCTAAGGAAGAATATTATCACTGAATTTGCAGGACTGAGGTAAATCCATCTGCAACGTCCACTTCATGTACTGAGCCTTTTCTTCAGCAACAGAGATGCCAGACCAAAAAGGCACCTGGCAAATGCTGGTATCCAGCATCAGGAACTGCTATTCCCCCTGCCAAGTCCCAGAAGTCCACTGGAGGAGCTGCTGACTCCTTCTCCTCTGCCTCCTGACTTGTGAGGGACCTCCCTGACTCCTCCAGATCCTCTAGGGGAACCAGTGGTGGAAGATTTTCCCTCCACCTTCCGGGGTCACAAGACATAACCACAGACTCTTGAGTCCTTCAGTTAATAGCAAGAGGTCACACCATAGAGTTCCTAGACAGGTCTGCAGACAACCCTCCAGACCTCTCTCACTGTCCTCCAAGACACATGTCTCTGATAGGGGATGAGATCCAGGCTCTTCTGCAAAAGTCAGCCATAGAGCCTGTGGCTCCAGCACAGATAGGAAGAGGGTACTACTTCCAATTCTTCCTAGTGCTCAAAAAGGATTTACCCATGCCACAGCGACAGTCGACATGGAGACTTCCCCGACAGCGACAGCTGCAGTGCTGACTGTCGGCATTGCAGTGTCGGGGATGCCTCTGTGCATACATCGGGGGCTCCACCCCCCACACCTGGTCTCTAGGATTCTAACTCTGAGTCGGAGTTGGACCGGGGGTGGCAAACACACAGCGAGGCAGTCCTGATCGCCAAACAGACCACCACAGCGACAGGTGGATTTTGCCTGATTCCTGTTGCTGTGGTGTTCTTCCTGATCTGGGAGTCTCTTAGGCAGTGGTATACCCCCAAAAAGATGGGTGACCTAAGACCCATCTTAGACCTCAGCATTCTCAGCTTGTACATCGAGTACAAGAGGTTCTGCATGCTCACCATCCAGGGACATCTATCCCTCCCCACAAGAGCCATTGGCTTTATGCACTGGACATGCAGGATGCTTACCTGCACAACCCTGTCTTCCAGGCCCACCGCCACTTTCTTTGGGTTGCCTTCCAGGGGAAACATTACCAGTTCAAGGTGATCCCTTTTGGCCTATCCTCAGTATCTTGGGTTTTTACCAAGTGTCTAGCAGTGATGGCTGTGGCCCTGTGCCACAGAGGGATCTAATAATGCCTGTATCTGGATGATTGGCTTCAATCAGCCCCATTACAGAGCAGTCTGACGGAGTCATCTCCTTCACCATGCTTTTCCAGACTTGGAATAACAGTCAACTATCCCAAGTTCCACCTCTCCCCTCCCAGTGCCTATAATTCATTTGTGGCAGTGCTGGATATGGTCCAGGGCAGGGCCTTTCTCCCATTGGACAGAGTGGAGAACCTGCAGAAACAGGCCAGATTATTGGCCAACTCATGCTGGACCACAGCCCTGTCAATCGTCTGTCTTCTCAGGCTGATGGCAGCTGCAATCCCAACAGTTCCTCTAGTCAGACTGCATATGAGGGTGACCCAATAGACTCTTTGTGTCCAATGGGATCAGTGGCAGGACAACCTGGACCACTGGGTTCTAGTGTCTGGGTACATGAAGGAGGATCTTCCTTGGTGGCAGGAGTTGTCCAATCTCTCCATAGGGGTTTCCCTTTCAACCCCCTGCTCCTAACATGACCCTTACAGTGGATGCTTTGTGTCAAGACTGGGGAGCCCATCTAGGAGACCATCAGATCCAGGGAACATGGTCTCAGCTGGAAGTGTCTCTACACATCAATGTGTTAGAAATGTGGGCAGTACTGTATGCCCTCCAGCCTCTTCCATGTCCAGGGACACTCCTGAATCAGACCAACAATATGTCTGTGGTCTGGCACCTGAAAAAACAGGGAGGCACTTGTTCATACCCTCTATGCCGGGAGGCGATGCAAGTGTGGTACTGGGCAGTCCAGGATGACTTCTGCCTGACTGCTGCCCATGTGCCAGACTTCAGTAATGTCCTGGAAGACAGTCACAGCCACACCACTGTCAGGGGCTTATGAATGGGAACAAAATCAAGAGGTGGTTGAAAGTTTATTCAACCTGTGGGGTCGGCCAGAGATAGACCTCTTCGTCTCCCCATCTGATGCAAAACTACTAAATTTTTCCTCACTCATTCCCTGGTGTGGTATTTTCTGGTGAAATTCACTGTATCTTTGCTGGACATGAAGGTTCTTGTATGCCTTTCCTCCCTTCCCAGTGCTTCAGAACATTCTCCTGAAGCTATAGGCAGAAGGGGCTGACATGATTCTAAGAGTACCTCTTTGGCCTGGTCAGATTTGGTTCCTTCTGCTTCAACAGCTATCGATGGAACCCCCAGTACCTCTGCCTCTTCCCCATGATCTTCTGACTCATGAGCAGGTCAGACTGGTGCATCCGGGACTCAGATCCCTCCACCTGCATGCATGGCACCAGTGGACATATGTGGAGTAACTCCTATTATTATTTTTTTACAAAAATTGTCAACTGTGCAGATGCATTTGTAAAAAAAATAATTATAATAGTGAGACTTTTTGAAACGTTATTTGACTTACCATACTCATGCTTGTCTACCCAGTTACTCAGTCTCTTACTTGTTTCTATCCTTGTACTAACTAATTCCTGTTGCTTCATATCAAGGGGTTGTTGATTTTTGTACTGTGTGTGCCTGGGGTGGAGCAGCAATAAAAGATAATCTATGCAATACCCTCAATAACACACCTACCCCAGTTTACTTTTACCTAACACCCATTTTTAGGCCTTGTACAGTAAGATCTTCCTTCAAGAGAACAACTTGTAATTACATTTGTAAGATTTGCATGACATTTGGGTAGATGCACTTTTATATTATACTAATTATGTGTGTGAACTGTATAGCAAACTCTAAACAAATCAATTAAACACATCAGATGTTTTCAAAAATATGTCTCAACATTGTGTTTATTTTCTACCTTGTCATAACACATAGTTGTCTCAGCAGTGTTTGCAATTAAGGTACAGTACCTTCATGTATATGATGGCCCGGTTCTGTTGAGTTGATTGCTACAACAGTGCATAGAATAAAATGTGAAACATATAGGTAACTGTAATACAGATG
The DNA here is from genome assembly GCA_016271365.2 of Neoceratodus forsteri. Classification (NCBI taxonomy): domain Eukaryota; kingdom Metazoa; phylum Chordata; order Ceratodontiformes; family Ceratodontidae; genus Neoceratodus; species Neoceratodus forsteri. Next base: position 639,660,946 of record CM028132.1, on the reverse strand, counting down.
GTGGCATTATTTTTATATCTGCCCTTTCTCAATGTGCCATACTTTGATTCAGTTAGTGTAAGCAACAGCAATTCATGTTTATGTTTACTCCCATGAAATACCCTTATCTAGTTAATGCATATACAGTTGTAGTGGCTCTGCCAGAGCTTGTTTCATTAAGAAATCCACATACTAGGACAAAGGTTCTAACAGTGAACCTACAGTATGCCAAACACAGTCTCCTTGGAGAATGGATTGGGTCTTTTTGAATTTAGGGTATCAAGATTAATATGGGTTTCATGGGATTTTTTCTCCATAAGAAGGAATCTTCTTGTGGTGTAATCCATGAACTGTCAAGGGCTTTCTTTATTATTAAAACACCCAACAGAACAAGGATTGTACTTGGTAAGGTTGGAGAGCTCAGCAAATGCCAGTCACAGATAACCAAAAACCAGGCTAAACACAGCCCCTTCTTAAAAGTCATAATACATCATACACTGACTCTTGTTGGTAGTGTAGAAAAGTTCACTTATTTATTTGCAAGACAACAGGACAACAGGGTCTAGCAGCCTGATGTTTTGCACCTAAATGAGCACTTAATCATTGGCAACTGCTGCCCTATTGACAAGTGCATTTATACAAATAACATTTAAAGAGACAAAGTCCTATTCTTTTTAAGTCCCTAAGGTGCACTACTAGAGTAATACAGTACACAATTTAAAGCCCTGCAAACAAATAAAACTGCAGCGAAAAGTACAAAATGCAAATTATTGATTTCATGGCATTTAATTGCTTACTTAAAAAAGTGCAATAATCTGATTCTCTGATGTGTACTGATTAACATATGAAAACACATTACATTTGACAGGGAAATTATAATAAGAATAAACAGGTGCAAGAAGAGGGTGTGGAAATGATGGTAATAGAAGGAAAATGAGAGAAGGAAAGGGTGAAGGCTAACAAGGCAAAAAATATCAAGAAATATATAAAATATATATACTACATATATAGTACCACATCAGAGGAATACATTTCAGCATTTAATAATTCAGCCAAGAAACAGAATCAATTCAACATGTTTATTCAGTTTAGGTGAGGAGTAAGCTTTAAATGATAAATCCACATGGCCTTGGCCAGAGAGGGGTCAATTTAGATAATTTACTTCTTAAAAGTGAGACCATGTGGATTTATAATTTAATAGCTTGTACTCCATTTGGATTGAATGAATATGTTGAACTGATTCCATTTTTTGGCTGAATTATTAAATATTGAAACATGGTTCTCTGATATGGTACTATATATATTTCTGATATTATTTTGATATATTTTTCTTGTAATCCTTCACTCTTCCCCTTCCCATTTTCTTTCTCCTATTACCCTGTTCTCACACACGCACCCCTCCTGCACCTGTTTATTATTATTTATTATTATTATTTTCACTGTCAAATGTAATGTGGTGTCATATGTTAATCAGTACAGCTCAGGGAACCAGATTATTGCAATTTTTGATGTTAGCAATTTAATGTAATAAAATCAATTATAGTTAAAATATGGGAGACCGGCATCTTTTCAGGTTCCCCATTGTATACTGTACAATTAGCAAGTTTTTAACTTTTTTACTTTTTCAGTTATTGTTGATAGTGATTCACATTTTGTACTTTTCACTATAATTGTATTTATTTGCAAGACTTTGGCTTGTGTACAGTAGTACAGTATGTTATTCTAGCACTGTACCTTATAGCATTAACAAGAATGGGACATTATCTCTTTAAATGTTATTGTATAAATACACTTGTCCATAAGGCAGTAGTTGTTCATGATTAAGTGCTCATTTTGGCATGAGATGTTAGATTGCTAGACCCTGCTGTCCTGTTGTCATGCAAATAAAATAAGTGAACTTTTCTACATTACCAATGAGAGTCAACATATGACTTGTAATGGGATGCTATGCTTAGCCTGTTTTTTTCTTCTTCTTTTTTTCTGTCTCTTTCTTTATTATTGCCATTGTTTTGATTTGTTAGTCACAGCTGGAGTCCAACAGTAATTTGCAATAAAAAGATGTTATACAATTGTATACTTGCCTCATTTATGCATTGCTAATATACTTAAACCACAAGTGCTTCTCCTTCATCTACTGGTCTTATCGTAATGATATTTTCATATTTTCATCTGCTAATCTGTTTAATTCTGTTTGCTATCTTTTATGGTATTGTGCCTGGTGAGACCATTCAATATCTGAAACTAACATTGCATCTCATGTAAAAACAACTAATCAATTTTTGGGAGTTAGCAGTAAGTCAAATCATACTTAACATATGGCATGTGTACTGTATGATGAAAGGAACTCTATAAATACCAGGAATGAAGAAAAAAATATATTCTAAAGGACTAGAAGCAAATAAATAAAACCACTGATTATACACAGCCCACGAAGTAGCCTGTATTCACTCAATGTTTCTCCAGTTTGGTTAACTTACTGATCTTACTGGAATTACATAAGAAGAACTCTATGATCAGTTAAGAAACACACATCAGAGGTCACTCAAGTGCTGCCACTTCTCAGGTTTACAGCTTCATAAAGTACAGCATCCATTAGTAGTGGAAACATCAACTTGTAAATTTCTACTTTTGTTTCAGTGCACGTGCCTTCCTCGGAGGAAAATCTGGGCTTCTCAAGTGGCATTGCTGCATTGATTCCAAATGCTAGTGCACTTAAGGTTATTAAATTACATTTAATTACAAATGGATGCCAGTGTTTTGGGAGCAAGCACTATATTTAGGTTCCAAAAACCTTTGATCTCATTAATAGTTGACAGACTTGAAATAGCATTTTTCAATAAAGGACCAGTTACACATCAGCTCATCAGTATAGCTGCTTACCACCCACAATGCTGGTGACTCAAGTTAGGGAATAAGCTTGATCTGCTGAATGGTGGGGTGAGGGAGGGAGGCAGGTGACACTGATTGACAGGCAACTGTGTGATCACAGGTGGAAGTGTGGCACCAAGCAGCCTGTCTGGGGTAGGAGGGCATGGCTGACATATAGAGACAGAGATGGTGTGGGGAAAAGATTGGAGGTGATCAGATGGATACAGGAAGCACTGTTCCTAAGTGGGGAATATACTGTATAAAATAACAAGAAAAAAACTGCACAAAATATTGAAAAAAAGAAACAGCTACACAAAAAAAAAATCTGGATGATTAACCTGAAACGAGCCCTCAGGGTTAAAAAGCTCTGAGTGTGTGAGGGGTGGAAAAGAGGGTAGGGAGAACATATTTTAATTACTGTACACTCCATTAGGTGATGATAAAAGTGGCAGATTGCTCCATTCCAAAGGTTGCAAGGGCAAAAGGAATAATTGACCAATATGGTTCACAGTCAATGTAAAGGTGGTAGTAAGAACCAAAAGGATGGCCTTTTCCAAATATAAGAGTAGTCATACAGAGGAAGACAGGGTGAAGCATCTGGAAGCAACAAGAGAAACCACCAGGAATGCGAGGGGGACCATAGCACAGATGGAGCTCCAGTTGGCAATTGGGACTAAGGGGATAAGACATTCTTCTGGTACTGTACATCTAGGAAAAGCACAAGGTCAAAGGGGGTAGAGTGAGACTTTAGAGTAATGAGGGGTAGGAGGAAGGGGACAAGAGGAAGACAGAGATACTGAACAATTATTTTTGCCAGGTATTTACTAAGGAGAAGGATGGGCAACTGCCAGATTTTGTTAAGAAGGGGTTAGGAAGGGAAAGAGAAATGATGCTGAGACAAAGGTCCAGGTAATAGAGAAGAATATGCCTAGGGGTTCTCATGCATGTTCAAAGGTCCAGATAATGGACAAAGGGTTTTGGAAAAGCTAGCAGAATTGAAAGCTGAGGCATTTATTTTTTTCTGTCTTCTGTTTGAAAGCAGATAATCTGTGTGACCTGATGGCTTACACTTGAGGATACTGCATGACGTACTGTACGAGGTGTTATAACAGGACCACTAGGAGACATTTTTAATAGCTGGCTAGCCACAGGAGTAGTCTCTTGGGACTGGAGGATAGCAGATATGGTTTTACTACACAAGGGTGGGAAGGGAGATCAGCCAGAGAACTACAGGCCAGTCAGCTTGACCTCTATAATGGTGAAGATCATGGAGTCTTTACAGAGTGAAGATGTGGTGGACTTCCTACAAGGGAATGGGGCTGTAGCACTCCAGATAACATGGGTTCACAAGGGGTAGGTCTTGCCAGACAAATCAGGTCAAGTTTTTCAACTGGGTTGCCACTATAGTAGATAAAGGGCAGGTAATTGTTCTACTGTAATTTACATTGAATTCAGCAAGGCCTTTGACGCAGTCCCCTACAGGAGGCTGGTCAAAAAGATTAGGGATCTTGGATTAGAGAAAAAGGTGGTGAACTGCGTAGACAGCTGTCTGGGGGTAGAACATGGCATGTGGTAGTCAATGGGGAATTTTCAAAGGGAAAGGAAGTGACCAGCAGGGTAAGTCAGGAGTCAATACTAAGAAAGGCCCCCTTTGATATTTTCATCTGTGACATAGGCAAAAGTATCAAGGGTAAGACCTGCCTTTTTGCAGACAACACGCAGATCTTCGTAAGTGTAGACACAGAGGAAGGGAGAAGGGAATTAAGGGAGGATCTGGGCAGGTAATAGAGCTGGTTCAAGACTGTGCAATTGAACTTTAACCCTAAAAAAAGTAAAGTAATGCACATTGGGAAATGGCACCAAAGAGTGCAATACAAAATGAGAGGGGTGATGCTGGATAGCACTCCATAAGAAAAGGATTTAGGGATGGTATCGGATACCCTAGAAATGTCTGCACACTGCAACAAGTCAGTGGGCAAAACAAACAGAATTCTGGAATGCATAGGGAGGAGGATAAGCAGTAGAAGACGGGAAGTGATCTTTCCTCTGTACAGGTCACTGGTGCAGCTGAACCTGGAATACTGCACAAGGTACTGAAGCCCACACCTGAGGAAAGACAGCAACAAGGTGGAGGCAATACAGTGCAGGGCAAATAAGGTGGCACATTGCCTTGGGGATTTGATTTATGAGGAGAAGCTGCAGGACTTAAAGGGCAACTCTGCACTTTAGTATGTGCTTTCATAAATAAGATGCTTCAGCTGTTATAACTTACTAGAGAATACATCTCTTTCATCTTCAATGTTTCTTTTCAAGATATGCAGCACATCTTGGTAGCCATCTAAAAAGTTTGTACAGAAAATGCTTGAAAACATTTGCCTCTTCCCTGTATACCTCACAGTGCCTTTGTTTATGGAATTATAGTGCTCACCATGGCAACAGACTATGATGTCACAAACAGCAATTGTGGGATTAGAAGGGGAGAGTCAGATATATTTTGAAGGACTCAGTGAAATAATTGCTGCTGTATCTACAATATTTAGCATATCAACAGCAGGGGAAAGTAAAAAAACAAACAAAGAACTAGAAAATAAAGTAGAAACATAATTTGTGTAAATCTAGTGTTTTTAAGCTTTCAAATATAACAAAGAGTTGTTCTTTAAACATGTACACACTGGAGAAAAAGAGGGAAATAGGTGACATGACTGAAACATGCAAGACCCTGCATAGAATAAATACAGTAGATACTAAGGAACTATTATCCTTGAGTGCAAACACAGGGATAAGAGGAAATTCACTAAAGCTAGCAGGGGGGGATTCAAAAAGGACATCTATAAGCACTTCTTCATGGAAAGGGTGGTGGATAAGTGGAATAAACTACCTGAAGAAGTGGTACAGGCCAAGTCAATCAGCAGCTTCAGGCAGGGATGGGAGAGGCAGGTGGGTTTAGTTAGAAATGGGGGGGACAGTAAAAAAAGGGAGGATTGCCACTGGGGGAAGGCTGAATAGTTAGGTAGGGTGGGCAGACTGAATAGGCCAAGAGCCTTTTTCCATCGTCAATGTCTATGTATCTATGTATTGCAAAAGAAATAACACATGACAGAGTGGGGGTTATGTTAAGTTAACCCACTGCTTGGTGGTTTGGACCCATGGTACAGTCAGGGGTCTGAAACCACCAGTAAGTGGACTACCTAGCTCATAATATGTGAATGAGGAACCTTGAACTGTGATTGGAGAAATCCATTCACATGAACGTGCAGTTATTGCAGAATAACTGCCAGTTAAATGTCTATACACTGAGCTTGTATAACTTTTCTCACTATTTTATTATTTATTTATTTATTTTTAATTTATTTATTTAGTTAAAAGAGTTCTACCAGGATGAACATAACGAGACAGTAACAGCTCATTTTGGTTTGCGTCCTGGGGGAAAGGGGAATGAAGCAGTATGACAAAGTATCATGCATTGCAATACATCACATCACAACTCAACACAATATCTACAATGTTAAGTTTCTACAAAAATGAAATTAATCATGACAACCATTAACAATATCATTGATGCAAACAAGACAATACAATATATTGGCAAAAATGGTTTGCCAAGTAGACCAACAGAGTTAGCTTATGGAGCTACAGGAAAAATAGATATGGGAGAAGGCAACATATTTGAGATTACATAATAACATAGTAGTTGATGGCAGATAAGGACCATTAGGCCCACCTTGTTTGCCTGTATTCCCTGCCTGCATCAGCAGCTTCTGACCCTTCTTGTTTACTGGCTTTTGTCTCTCTTCCCCACATCTAGGGTTCCTTTATGTCTATCCCATGCTTGCTTGAATCCCCCACTATGCTAGCACCCACCACTTTCTGGGGTAGGCTATTCCAAGCATCTACCACCCTTTCTGGGAAGAAAAGCTTTCTCACATTTCCCCTTATCCTGCCCCCCCTCCAATCTATATTGTGCCCCCTCATCCTTGTACAACTCTTGAATTGAAAGATGTCACCCATCTGCACTTTGTTCAAGCCTTTAAGATACTTGAAGGCCTCTATCATATCCCCGCTTCCCTTCTCTCTTCCAGTGTATACATATTAAAGTCTTTTAATCTGTACTCATATTTTCTGATGCAAACCCCGCACCATCTTGGTCACTCTTCTCTGGACTGCCTCTACCCTGTCTATGTCTTTGCAAAGATGTGACCTCCAGAACTGAACACCATATTCTAGATGAGACCTTACCTGCGTTTTGTACACTGGCACCACCACCTCCTTTCTTCTGCTAGTGATATTCCTTCCTATGCACCTCAACATTCCACTGGCCCTCTCCACAGCCTTGTTACATTGTTGGCCATCTTTAGGTCATCTGACATGATAATTTCCCTAAATACCTTTCTCCCCTGGTAACTGTCAGCACTTCTTCCCCTCCTGCATCTTGTAACTCTCCGAAGGGTTTCTTTGCCCCAGGTGCATGATTTGGCACTTCTTTGCATTAAAGTTAATTGCCACACTTTGGACCATTTTTCCAGCTTTTCCAATTCCCTCTTCATTTTTTTCACCCTCTATGGAGTGTCTACTCTGTTGCATTAAAGGTGGTTATTTGCAGTTGACAGCATCAGTGGCATGGTCATGGAGGATGTCTTAAAGAGTTTAATGGGAAGGAACAGTGTATAAGTGGTAGAAGGCTTGACCAATGGCAGAAGAACTTGAAGGCAAAATCTGATTGTTCGACAAAAGATTTTGCACTGCAGGAGAGAAAGTGTCAACACCCCAGCATTATTCTTCTTGACTTCCCATATACCTTGTTGCATTCAGCCACAGACTTGATGTTGTCAGTGATAAGGAATTCCAGATCTCTTTCCTTAGAAGTTTAAACAAGCAATACTCCCCATGCAATAATCTGTTCTATTGTTTTTTTTTTTATTGACTATAGTGGCTATGACGTATTGATGGGCTGAGTATGCATGATTCACCTGTACCCAGCCCACGTAGCTCCACACCTGCTGATAGGTTCATAGTGCATTGCATGCACTACTGTACTCCTCCACAGGGCACTTGTCTACAGCCCTGCATCCTGCTGCATAAGGGAGTAGATTGAGAGATGCAGGAGGGCATCTGATTGGATGTCCAACCAGGAAGTCACTTGCACCTGTGGAACCCCAAAAATCCACTGTCCATACAGTTAAACACTCACAACAGTGCCATGTTTGTTATGAAGGGTTGTTTGACCTGAAGCACTGGGGCTGTTTGTAGCATGTAGCATACTTACTATTCATTGTTTCAATTATTTATGAATAAACATGTCACTGTTTTGAAGCATTTAACAGGGTGGACGGTATACTTTTTTGGTTCAACTAGTGCAAGGGACTTCCTGGTTGGGTGTTCTCACTCTGAGATTGGCTGCCCAATTCCCTTGCACCAGCCCGGTACTGAGTATTTTCATCATCCTTTCCTTCCTGACTTGCAATCGGATGCTGATACTGTGTCCCAAAGTGGGTCCTCTGCTCCACGTAAGCAGATGATTCTGGAAAGGCATGGGTCCAACATTTTTTAAAAGTACAGGTGAGTGACTGAATGGATGCCCCAACCCCTCACTGTCAGCCTAGTGGGCTGGGGCAGCACAGTGGGAGGATTACCTGTCCTGTCACAGCCAGTGGATGTCAATGGGATGTGTGCCAAAGATATGTTAGGGTTCCTGCTGCTGTATCCTGCATCCCCTTACCCAACACTCTGTGCCTTCATGAATGGCGTGGAGTGTTAGCACACCTCACACATACCCCAGGCCAGCCACAAGTGTAGCAGCATGAATAGCCAGGGGATCCAGAAAGGAGAGGAAGCATGTCCCTTCCATGAATGCATGTAGAGGTCTGTGGGACACTGGTACACAACACTCAGACTTAGGGTTGCCTATGTGCCATGGATCCATGGCATGTTGGTAATCCATTCTTAAGTGCATAGACCCCACTGTGCATATCCTTACACTTCTTGGCGATAATAGGCTAACCTGCTACTGGCATGCCTACAAAGCAAATCATACTGAACAGTAAGTATGAAACTAGTTTAAACAAATTAACATTTTCATCTTCTGTGCAGTATCTTGGTCTGTGAGGTCAGCTTGCCACGTCTTGTCACCAATACAGTGGCTTCCCACCATTGCCACTGTATGAACACGATACACTGTAGTGGGAATGCAAAGAAATTGTTCTTACTATGGCTGTTCAATGCTAGCCACCAGTATCGTGTCCAAATGTAGTTCTGTATGGAGTTTGGGTACCCCTTTAAAGGTCCTGCATGATAGGCTATAGGCAATCATATGTCTCTAAGGAACACCATCACATTCGCCAGGTCATTAAATTCATATTTCTGCATTCTGAATGCAATTTGCAGAGCAGCTTCGTAATGGAGAAGGACGAAGGCTTCAAGATTTCTAATCTTTTGTGTGGCCTCCTATAACCAAGTGTAACCCCCACCCAGGTATGCCGTTTCTATCTTGACAGTTCACCTGGTGGGCTGGGTTCAGGGAGGAATATGTCACTTGACACATTGGCTAGGTTTGGCTACTCTGACCAGGGGCACCCAAGTAACTCCGGACAAAGAAAGCAATAACTGTAATGTCCAATACCAGAAGTGGGATTCTAAAGTGTGGCTTTTATTCACATCCAACAGAATAAACAAAGCAAAGATGGACCCCCATGGGGCAACATTCCTGGTAATGCAGATTTAAGGAGACCAGAACACATCCTCATCACTTTAGCCCTCAGGCTCTGAAACACACTGGGCACAGAGCCTGAACTTTTACACTGCTCTGGGTTTTCCCTGGCTCTACTCCCTTGCCAGCCACTTGGACACTTTCCATATAGCATGGAAACATTTACTGGTGGCTCCCTAAACCACCTATGAGCACTTCTGCTCCATAAGGGAATCTTCCTTATCAATCCCACGTCTGGGTACTTTCCTCAGGCAATGGCCAAGTACCTGAGAGAAAGCAACAGGTGTCCCAGAGCAAATCCGTAGATGTGAATTTGGTTACTATTGATGGGGGGGTCTCCCCACCTCTCACTCCCATAATTCATACCCGGCCAATTCTATGGACTGTAACAACTCAACCTTTAAAACACTTTGCTGTGTAGATTCTTTTTAAATGTATTCACATTCAATCTACTGCCTTTACATCCCATTTGTGCTGAACTTCAATATACTTAATAAGTGGCTGTGTCCATTACTCTAGACCCACCATAGAGTTAAGCAGTCCAATCCCCACATCTTCCAAACTGTACTTGGCTGTCTTTTCCTGACCCCACAGCAACAGTCACTTTTGTTTCATCTTGATTCAGGTGAAAACACATGACCCTTTAGCAGAGCGAACTCACTCCTTGGTTGCAGGTGCCCCACAGGTATTTTCTCCTCAAAGAACTCTCATCCAGAGCTTCTGGTGCCTCAGCACGAACTTAACTCAGGCAGTTTCTTTTCCCTAGCCAGACCGGGGGGGTTGCCCCTGGAAGCAGGCTGATTCCTTCCCCCCATCCCCACAGGCATGGGGCCCTGAACCGCTGAAAGCAGTCTCCACCACTTCAATGTGCTCTTCTTGTGTTCCTCTTCAGGTGAGAACACACACCTATACAACAAAAAATAGCTCTTTGACAGAGCATAGAGCTCTGAGGGCCTGCTTACAGCAGAGCACCTCTTCTACTACAGACTGCAACAGAACTGACTTCAAATTCCCCAACGTTCTGCTCTAACCTCCAACTGCAACATTCCAGTGTGGCTTATGCAGCTGCGACCGTTCTAAATGATGTCATCCCTCAGTCTCAGCTGAGACTGAGAACAGAGTGAGACAGTGTGAAATCCATTTAACTGGAGTTTCACAAGCTGCCTTCCCTGCCTTCCACTAGGTCTTACTGGGATTCTAATAACCCTGGGTAATAGGGGGGCTACATTCACCCTGGGCCAGGAAAATGACTGTCCACAGTCCTTAGTCACCCGGCTTAGGCCATCTCACCCCATGTATTGACTATGAGGAGGTAGCACTACCTTCTTCCCTACCATGTGCCAGCACAGGCTGACAACATTAAGGGCCTAGAGGCCTTCGGCTGATGCATCAGCCTCTACCCTACCCTTCCCTCTGACTATGGGTACTTAGTGACTCCGGTAGAATTGTCCAGAGCATAGCCCTAATAGATCAGTACTGCAACCCCTACTGCAGGTCAGGGCCACAGCCTGTCTATCCCCCCTAGCCCTCTAGGGAAAATCTGTCTGCCTCTAACTTAGAATTCCCAAAACAAAACAAACAGGGGACCTCCCCGACCCTGGACACCATGCAAGCACACACCAGGAGCTAATACCATACACTATGCATTACTCCCACACTCCCCCACAACCATACCTGTAGAAGGAAAAGTTACACACAGTAACAACAACAACAGTACTTTAAACACTACACTCTAAAGTACTACTGAGGAACTCCACTGAGTCCCTCCTCCTCTTCTTGTCTTCTCTTCTATCTTCTTTAGAAACACCTGCAAGAAAAGAAAGACAACACACACTCCTAATCTGTATGCACAGTCTATCAAAATCCCTACCATCAAAACACTGGAGAATCCCAAAAATATTTTTTTTTTTAGAAAAGTAGAAAAACAGTATAAGCATTAGAAAACAGTAGAAAACAATGACATTATTTACAATACACAATAGTTGGGGATGGAGTGCCCTAAAAGTCCCATCTAGTGACCACAGTGCCTGAAGGCAAGTCCATTAAAGAGTCTCTCCTGGGCCAGAGCCCAGTGAAGCACAGTTCTAGCAGGCCAAAGTCCCAAAAGGGAGAGAGTCTTTGAGGACAGTTCAAACATCTGGAGTCTGCTAGTGTAGGGTGTGTACTGCAATGTCATAAGAATAGAAAAGTCTGGACTTACCAGTCTCTTGTAGAATTAAAATGGTACCACACCTGGTCCTCAGTCGAAGACTCTCCCTGGCAGCATTCTTCCGATACAACTGGGCAGATATCTTCCGGGAAACTACAGGAGGGCACATCTGGAAACTGCTGGGTTGATGTCATCTCTGCAGATGGAACCTTGGAACAGGAACAAAAAGGAAAACAGCTGGTCTGAAGTCATCCGATACCCAGGCGATGAATCAGGATACAGCTGGGTTGGTGTCCTCTCTGGATCTGAAGTCATCTGGTGGACCAGTCGATGGATTCTGGAAAGCCAGTACACTGTAGAACTGATGAATGTGGGGCACCTGGTTCCTGGATGTCCAGACTGGCAGAACAACATAGGTATGGCAACAGCTGGAGTGGCACTACTGGCTACCACTGCTCTGCTTTCCATTTGGTAGGCATGAGCACATTCACAGGAAGGTCTTTGCATTGTGGCCAATAGCACAACGGGTCAGGCGCTTGAATTATTACCCCGTCTGGGCGCTCATAATTCACACTGTGAAAGGTTTCATATCCCTCTCCATCCACAATTTGAACAGTGTCCATTAACAGTATCCTGCCTCTTTTCCACTGGCTGTATTTTTCTTGAAACATTCTGTTCTTGACATGCTTGTTTGCACCAGGATGCACACATTTCATTGCTTCTTCCCAAATCCAGGATTTCCTGCTTTTTTCAATCTTCTCCCAGACTCTCCGAGGAAAGGTAGGAAAGGACATCTCATAGATTTCATTCACTTTCCTATGAACCAGTCTTTCCTCTTTACTAGCTTTGGTCAACCTGAGACCTGTGGTCTGGCTTAGGGGCGGCCAGTCCTGGTTCTGCCAGCTATGCATTCTTAATGACACAAAAAATGGATCCCTGGCTTCTTCTTGCACAGCCAGGGCAGTGAAATCACCACTCTCTTCCATGCGTTCCTCTGAGGCAAGAGCTTGAGGCTGTGTACTAGTTCCTTTTTCACAAGGCCACATAGGTTCCCCCTCTTCTTCTTCCTCACTGAGAATCTGTGGCCAGGAGTGAGCAGTCGTCCTCACTCCTGAGACTATCCACTCTTCGCTGGGTGCAGAGGTTGAAACCTCCCATTCAAAGGCCTTCCTCATCTTGTCTTCACCTATGAGACTTGGCCTAGATCCCTCTCTCCAAGGGTCTACAGATGCTTTTCCTGAAATGTCTCTCTGCAACTCAGACTCTGAAACATCAGCACATTGTTCTGTCTGTAAATCTGCACCCTATAGCTTTGTGCCACACTCTGAGGGGCCTTCTCCAACAGGCTCCACCTGGTGCTGTGTGCTGCCAATTGCAGATTCTTGAACCTTTGTCCATGTGGGAGCCAAATGAATCTTGGGCGCTTAAAACAAACAATATTTCTCTAAGCACCCAGAAGAGTAAGGTACCATGAAGACGTCCCTTCCAGCATTTAAGCACATCAAACATACTTGCACTGGATATCCAGGAATTGCCACATCAGGAGGCAGTCATCCCCCATAGTAACATCTCTCAATGTCCCTTAACTTATTAACTTCTACTGCTATCACAGCCCGGGCATGATCTGGGTAGCAGGCTGGTCCTGAAGCCATGACTACAGAGAAAAAACAAACAACGCTCACTGTTATCTCAAGTCCCACATCACTGGAAACTTTCTTTTTCTGTCAAAATGGCTCCTCTGCTGCTCTGTTTACATTACTACCCCACCCTGTAATGGCGGCGGCAGCACTCCTACGCAACAACATTCTGTAATTAGGTCAAGCCACTGCGCATCCGATTTACACATTTTACTGATAACTTTGCTCAAACTGCACAAACTTGCACTGTTCTTTTTCCTAGCACATTTATGTGATTTACCATGGACTTTTCACTTGCTGAAGACATTGCTTTAGCTTACAGTCCCTTAAAGCCTCAGTATTTCATAGCATAGGATTCCTGTATTTCTTGCTGCATATCTGATACAACTCACAGTCTCTCTCATGGCTTTGAAAATTATGCTGACACTGAACCTATAATTATGCTCACAGTCAATTTCTTAGAATTCTTGCTTTTGCTGGTAAAACTTAACACAGTCCTTCTTTGCAAAGCAATTGCACTGCTACACACAGATTCAGCTGGGTTTTGGTGAAATCACACAGTTTGAGCAATTATTTCTGTTGGCACTCACTGTTATTAGTAACTGTTTGCTGCAATGGAAAAATGGCCTGCAGCTAATATTGGAGGCCTCTGGAAAGAAGTGGGTTGGCAGTCCTGCTGATTGTCCCTCTGACCACCACACTCACAGTCCAGTCGATCGAGATGTGGGTTGAGCCCGAATTTAAACAGAAAAGTCAGTTTTTTACACTTTTACAGTGCTTTCAGTCACCGCGATGCTCCTCCAGGTAAGCCAGTTCACACACTCCACTCACTCTCCCTCTCGAATGCTGTGCAGTTGCTCTAGAGCTGGCTTGGGGGTGGGACTGATTGCAGTCTCACCAATCACTCGATGCCATGCAAATGAGCCTCTTTCCTCTAGTGGTCTTCTCCTCATGGCGATCGTCGAGCAGGCAAATTTTTTAAACTGCAAAATCACACTTTTTTTTTTCAACTGACTCCATGGCAGGAGCCCATTTCAACCATTTTTCATGGCCATTAAGCACAACAAGTCTCTCAGTTCACCGAGAAAGCATTTCCAACATCTAGGGCACAATTTTCCATTTGCTATCCACAGTTTTCCACACTTTTCTTTGTCACAAACACTTTTAAAAGCTGGAAAACACTGTAATTTGATGCAGGACAAGGGCATACACTCTCAGGCTTTACTGATCCTTGGTAAACAGTTGGCATTTTAATAGCAGCAAATGGATAGCAGCACACAGCAGCACATTAGTTAAATGTTGCTTCAGCTTTTTGAGCTACCCACTGCCAGATAACCAAAATGCTAGCCATTGTCCGAGCGACCTTTTTTGCATTCCTCCCTAAATTCCAAACCCAAATCCTCAGCCGTGCCTCCATTTTTGTAACCCCCACCCAGGTATGCTGTTTCTATCTTGACAGCTCTACCTGGTGGGCTGGGTTCGGGGAGGAATATGTCACTTGGCACATTGGCTAGGTTTAGCTACTCTGTACAGGGGTACCTAAGTAACTCCAGACAAAGGAAGCAATAACTGTAATGTCCAATACCAGAAGTGGGATTCTAAAGTGTGGCTTTTATTCACATCCAACAGAATAAACAAAGCATAGATGGACCCCCACGGGGCTACACTCCTGGTAATGCAGATTTAAGGAGACCAGAACACACCCTCATCACTTTAGCCCTCAGGCTCTGAAACACACTGGGCACACAGCCCAAACTTGTACGCTGCTCTGGGTTTTCCCTGGTTCAGCTCCCTTGCCAGCCACTTGGACACTTTCCATATAACATGGAAACATTTACTGGTGGCTCCCTAAACCACCTATGAGCACTTCTGCTCCATAAGAGAATCTTCCTCATCAATCCCACATCTGGCTACTTTCCTCACTCACTGGCCAAGTACCTGAGAAAAAGCAACAGGTGTCCCAGAGCAAATCTGTAGAGGTGAATTTGGTTACTACTGATAGGGGGTCTCCCACCTCTCGCTCCCATAATTCATACCCGGCAATTTCTCTGGACTGTAAACACCTTATCCTTTAAAACACTTTGCTGTGTAGATTCTTTTTAAATGTATTCACATTCGATCTACTGTCTTTACATCCCATTTGTGCTGAACTTCAACATACTTAATAAGTGGCTGTGTCCATTACTCTAGACCCCCCCACAGAGTTAAGCAGTCCAATCCCCACATCTTCCAAACTGTACTTGGCTGTCTTTTCCTGACCCCACAGTAACAGTCACTTTAGTTTTATCTTGATTCAGGTGAAAACACATGGCCCTTTAGCAGAGCGAACTCACCCTTGGTTGCAGGTGCCCCACAGGCATTTTCTCCTCAAAGAACTCTCATCCAGAGCTTCTGGTGCCTCAGCACGAACTTAACTCAGGCAGTTTCTTTTCCCTAGCCAGACCGGGGGGGGGTTGCCCCTCAAAGCAGGCTGATTTCTTCCCCCCATCCCCACAGGGATGGGGCCCTGAACCACTGAAAGTGGTCTCCACCACTTCAATGTGCTCTTCTTGTGTTCCTCTTCAGGTGAGAACACACACCTATACAACAAAAAATAGCTCTTTGACAGAGCTTAGAGCTCTGAGGGCCTGCTTACAGCAGAGCACATCTTCTACTACAGACTGCAACAGAACTGACTTCAAATTACCCAGCATTCTACTCTAACCTCCAACTGCAACATTCCAGTGTGGGTTATGCAGCTGCGACAGTTCTAAATGATGTCATCCCTCAGTCTCAGCTGAGACCGAGAACAGAGTGAGACAGTGTGAAATCCATTTAACTGGAGTTTCACAAGCTGCCTTCCCTGCCTACTACTGGGTCTTACCAGGATTCTAGTAACCCCGTGTAACAGGGGGGTTACACAAGCTTAACTAATTGCCAAGTCTTTAGAGTTGTCCTGGAACATTTTGATTTTTGCATGTTCCTGAGAAATGTAGGCCACAGTGCTGTGCCTCTCCCCTATCACTTGAACATCATTGGTTTTCATGCTGTCCTTTGTTTGGTTACTCATTGAGAGAGAAGAAGTTTTAACTAGACGTTGTTACAAATGTTTTGGGATAAAACATAAAGGGTTGATTTGCTTCTGTTTTGCAGAAGATCACAACACACAAGTCTTCATCCTGCAGCATCTAGTTCAAACCTAATATAGTTAATGAATTTGAGTGAACTTTTATCAATGCTTGATGACTTCACAATGGCTATTTACTGCATTCAGACTCAAACGGCTAAAATTAGCAGAGTCATGTGATGCAGCAAGAATAGGAGAATGTTCTATTTTTAATTTATTTATTTAAAATTAGTGACCAGGAAAGACATACTGAGCCAAGGCTCATTTCCATGTGCAACCTGGGTACAAGGAATTACAACAGGAATAAAACGTTTGTTACAAAATAGTTGAGAACATAGGAGTTTACAATTGAATAAAAAGGCAATTTAAAAATTGGTTTAGGCACTGTATAAACAAGGTAAGACAAAAACACAAAAGGCTAAAATAAAATATACCACAGGCATAACAGTGGATTAATAATATGAAACAAATGTAGATAAATCACACAGGTAATCAGATCATGGGGAAACAGCACAGGAGGCAAAGATGGAGGATAGGACTGAGAGGTAGGGAGGGGAAAGGTGGCAGGGGGAGCGGTTAGGAGCATTGAGGACATTGAGGGGAGGGGAGGAGTTGGAGGAGTCTTTTGACAGCTGAGAGAAGGGAGACTAGGTGCAGGTCAGGGGATAGGTTGTTCTAGAGTAGAGGAAGGTGGTATGAGAAGGCTGACTGGCTGGCAGTAGAATGAGGACAAGGGATGGAGAAGGTTTGTGAGTCCCTGTGGTGAAGAGATTATGTTGTGGACTTGGCTGGTGTGAGCTGGGATGAGAGGTAGGAGGGGAGGGAACCTAGCCAATATTTAGCTATGAGAGAGATGCAGTGAATTTTTCTCATGTGGAACAGCAGTGCAAGAGAGAGAGGATCATGGCGAAGACAGGGGTTGGTAAGAGGGGGAGAGGCAGTGGCAAAGCGGCAGAAGGAGCTGAGAAAGGTGTCCAGTTTAGTGAAGGAAGAAGCTGAGGCAGTGCCATAGACTATGTCAACATAATCCAGTACTGGCAGAATTGTTTTGAGTACTAGCTCATGAGTTTGAAAACGGAGGCTGACTTTCTGGTGGTAGAGGACAACGAGTTTTGGCAGGAGTTTTGTGCAGCTGGCATCAATGTGAGTAGAGAAATTGAGGTGATTGTCCAGCCAGACACCGAGGTATTTGAAAGATGGAACCAACTCAAGGGGTGAGCCATCAAGGGTGGTATCTGCTGGAGGGGCAGGGAAGGAGGCCAGCTTCTGTCTTGAACCAAAAATCATGGTAACTGTCTTTTTGGCATTGAGTTTTAGCTGATTTGAATGAAACCAGGCCTGAACCCTGTTGAAATCATTTTGTAGACTGGGGAGAACGCTGTAATGGCATGGGGCAGACGCATAGATGAAGGCTGTAATTTTGATTATGTGACAAATAAATAAATGAAATAAAAAATATATATATCATCTGTGTACATATGCATGTTGGATGAGTGACAGATAGAGGGAAGGTTATTTATAAAGAGAGAGAAGAGCATGGGGAAAAGGATAGAGTCTTGAGGAACCCCAGAGAGGATAGGGAGAGGAGAAGAGAGTCCATCACCAACTTGGACTGATTGTTGTCAGTTTTGAAGGTAGGAATGAAACCAATCAACTGCAGGTTTAGCAAGGCCAAAAGAAGTGAGTTTGTGAAGAAGAAGGGGGTGAGAGACAGAGTTGAAAGCTTTGGCTAAATCAATGAAGATAGCAGCAGTGATTTGGCTTTGGTCCATAGCGGAGAAGATGAAGTCGATGATGCACAGCAGAGAGGTGTTAGTGAAGTGTTGTTTATGAAAGCCAGATTGCACAGGTGAAAGGGAGTTATTGGAGGAGAGGAAGTCAGAGAGCTTAGCCAAGTTGAGGGATTCCTGGACTTTAGCAAGGGAAAGGAGAAGTGAGATGGGTCTATAGTTTCCAGGAGATTATGGGTCACCACCCTTGTGCAATGGGAGGACATTGGCCTAGTTCCAGGTGTTGAGAACTGTGGCTGTTGTGAGAGAGAGAGATTTAGTGTATAAGTCAGTGGGACAACTATGGCAGGAGCTGAGATGTGAAGTAATCTGGGGTGTAGGCCGTCAGAGATAGATTTGGAGGCATTGAGAGCAAGAAGCATGGAGTAAACTTCAAGGAGAGAGAGAGGAGCAGAAAGAGGAAGCTGGTGGTGGAGGGAGGTGAATCTGGATGACAAGAAGGAGGACCTTGTGAGGGGGAAGGGGAGTCGGGCAGAACATAAGAAATGAAGAAGTTGTTGAAGGTCTCGGCTACTGAAGCAGGGTCAGAGACAGGGCTGCCATCTATTTTAAGGACTGGGCAGGCTTGCTGGGAAGGAGGATGCAGGAGGGAGTGGATCACCTTCCAGAAAGAAGCTGGGGAGTTTCAGATCTGATCTAGCTCTGATTTGAAGTAGGAAGCACTGGACTTGCGAATGGCTTTCATGCACCTGTTCCTAAGTTGTTTGTAAGCTTGGAGGTCACTTTGGGTGTGGGGGGCTTTGTAAAATTCCCAGGCTTTGTCCCTTAAATGACACAAGGCAATGAAGTCAGAATTAATCCAGGGGTGGTGGTGACGCTTCACCCTTACTTTGTTAAGAGCTGTGTGATGCTCCCAGATGCAGTTAAAGATGTTGTAAAAGTGGGATAAAACAAAGTCAACATCCAGGATGGAAAAGACTGGCTTTCAGTCAGTGTTAGTGAGGTATTGCAGCATAGTGGGTTGGTTGAGGGAATGGAGGGGGCTGGACCATACGAATTTGGGAGGGGAATGGGGAACGTGGATTTTGCAAACACAGTATGTGATACAGTGATCGCTTAAGGTATCAGAGAGGATACTAAAGGAAGAGATGCGGTGAGGGTGGGAGGATAATATCCAATCTAGAATGGAGTGGTTTTGGGAATGAGGATGCAAACTGATAGTTTCCTGAATAAGTTGGGAGAGGCTAAAGGCTTCAATGGTTAGGGTGGAGGACTTAGCAGATGAGGAGAGCCAGTCAACGTTGAAATCACCTAAGAGCAGAAGCTCACCTTTAGAGGTGAGGGTGGAGATGGAGGAGATGGTCTTGATGAGGGAGTCAGAGGAGGCTTTTGGCAGGGCATAAAGGGCACTAATGTAGAGGGGGCGGAGGATGGAAGGGAAGGGAATTGTGGGCAACAATGAATTCATGAGCAGAATGACTGGCTTCTTTGAGGATAATAGAGCTTGAGATGGAGTGCCTGATGTACAGGGCTACCCCTCACCTCACTTTCCCCTATCCTGATGGAATAGGTTAAAGTCTGGTATGGTGATAGAGGAGTTAAGGATTTTAGCAGATAGCCAAGTTTCTTATATACAGAGTATGTCAGAGTGATATTGGGTGACCCAAACATTTAGGGCATCTATTTTGGGGAGTAGGCTTCTAGTATTTAGATGACAGATACACAGGCCCTTAGGTAGAGAGGATGAGGTTGGAGGAGTCCAAGGGAGGGCTGAGGGCAGAGTGAAGGTAGATTGGGGCATGGGGGGCTAGGATTGGGTTGTATGTCGCCGTGAGAAGCAGGAGGAGGAGGAGGGAGGGAAGGAATGGAGGAGTTTGGATTGTCAGAAGCGTGTGCAGAGGTGGGACTGAGAGGTTTAAGCAGCGGTAGAGTGCCTCAAGGTTTAGGAGGTGGGAGTGGAGCAGTGAGGATGGATGAAGAGGAGGGAAGAGCAAGGCAGTGAGGGTGAGGGTAAAGGGTGGGAAGGAGCTGGCAGGTCATGTGGGGGCTGGGGGGTGCAGCAGATGGGGGCAAAAGAGGATGGGAGGGAAGCAGGATGGGGCCGGGGCTGAAGGAAAGGGGGTGAGAAAGAGGAGGGGTGGGGGAAGAAAATAAGTAGTAAGAACAGAAGGGGTGGGGGAAGAGGAGGGGGTCGACATGGTTAGGATAGAGAGGCACCTAAGAGGTGATAAGTGCAGTAATGGGAAATTGTAGGGGAGAGAGGCAGCAGACAGAAGGAGCAGAGGTAGAGAAGTGGGTGCTGAGCTACAAAGGAAAGGCAAAAGAGCATAGATAGCTTGGCTTATATGTAGGCAGCCACTGAGCTAGAATGGTGCGGGGAGGAAAGAAAAACAACAGAGGTATATTTCAGAGAATAAGTACTGCTGTGGTATAATTGGTTGAGCTAACACTGAAAGGAGGAATCGAGCAAAAGGACTAAGGGGAGGGGTCGAGCGAGTGGATTTAATTGTGCCGGGGCGGGGACGGGACAAAAATACAGAGCTAGCTCAATTTAGGGATTAGCTAGAGATGGATAAAGAGCTTAAAGCACCAGAGGGCTAGGCTTAGTGTAGTCTATTCGGCTTGCTTATCAGGAGTGGCCAAGCCTCAGTGGTAGCCAACTGCCTGTGAGCGGGAAAAGGCACCAAGTTTTAAAAAAGAAGTATCCTGAAGCTTCAGATGGGGCTGTACCTTTTCTGTTCCTTGTGGCTGTGGAGGATGATGTAGGAGGCATTGGCAGGGAGAGCCACACAGCGGGGGAGTGTACCTGGGTCAGGGGGGCTCAGAAATCTGTGGAAAGAGAAATGGCAGAGGTTAGATAAGTCTAGCTGCAGGAGGGAGTGGGGGCAGATGGGAGGGCTGAGGGGTCTGAGGAGAGATTAGCTTAATTGGGGCAGGGAGGTGCACAGAAGAAGGAAAAACAAAAGGAGCTGAGGGCAGGGCAAAGTCAGCACCAAGCACAAGAAAAGAAATACAGAGCGAAAGCTAAGTATGGAGGGGGGCTGGTAGAGCAGAGGTCTGCAGATCAAACAAAGGAGTTACAGACAAGGATTAACTGTGGCTCTGCTACAGCTCGAGAAACTGGCCCATAAAAAAAGGCACAATTACAAGCAGAGGTGGAACAGAGGTCTGAAGAGAAGCCAATCTTAATTAAATAACGGATAGGAAACAAGCCCAGAAAGAGCAGTTTCAAGCAGAGGTCTGCAGAGCAATTTATCAAATTAAATACAGGGGTTAACTGTGGCCCTGCGACTGCTCAGGGAGTCTAGCACAGAAATACACTTTTCTCTTAAATCACAAGTTCAGACAGGTAAAACAAGTAAATTCAAGCAGGTTAAACAAGTGCTGACAAAACAAAATTAGGCAGTTTGTAAAATGGAACATACAGCAGTCATAAAATGCTGTCTATGGAAACAAGCAGTAAATTAGCAGTAACATAAAATCACAAATTACTGAGCTAGCTAAATGCAGGGATTAGCTAGAGATGGATAAAGAGCTTAAAGCACAGGAGGGCTAGGCTCAACATAGTCCATTCGGCTCGCTTATTAGGAGGGGCCAAGCCTCAGTGGTAGCCAGCCACCTGTGAGCAGGAAAAGGGGCCAAGTTTTAAAAAAAGAAGTATCCTGAAGCTCCGGACAGGGCCATACCTTTTCTGTTCCTTGCAGCTATAGAGGGCAAGGTGGGTGGCGTCAGCAGGGAGAGCAGGACTGCAGGAGAGTGCACCCGGGTCAGGGGGCTCAGAAATTTTTTCTGCTTCTTGTGGCTGTGGAGGGTGAGGTGGGTGGCATCAGCAGGGAGAGCCGAACCGTGAGGGAGAGCACCCAGGTCAAGGGGGCTATGAAATCTGTCCTAAGCTGGTTCTCCATTCTGAGTTTTAATTATTTAATGTTTACTACTTAGATGTTATTACCCTATGGACATTTTGCTACCATATGATAGGAAGTAACCTTAGAAACACCATGCCACTTGAACAATCATGCTACAGCAAAATAGTTGAATCCAAACTCTCCATTGGGGGCATGATTGACACATTCAAGTCTCTGAAGGTATAAACAGAGTTTGCACCCAGGAGCTCTTTATGGTCAATAGCACCCAGTAGGACAAGAGGACATGAGATGAAATTGAGGGAGGGGGAAGATTCAGGGGCAACATGCAAAGGTTTTTCTTTACAGAAAGGGTGGTTGACCCATGGAATGATCTACCGGCTGGAGTCTTTGACTCCAAAACAGTAGGGGAATTCAAAGCAGCTTGGAACAGACACAAGGGGATTGTCTCACAAAAATCCTAAAGAGGGGGGTAAGGCTCAGGGCAGATTAGATGGATCTTTGGTCCCCATCTGCCATCAGTTTCTATGTTTCTATGTTTCTGTTGCCTCAACAGGCCAAGACACAGCATGGCATCAATATGAAGACACAGATTTCTAATACATTGGAGATTTTATGTGATACCCTACTTCTCAACCCACACCTAAAAAATCAGGGATGAAATCAGGAACACATGATTAAAATCAAGGATACATCTTTAAAAATGGTAATACAGAAACATAGAAATTGTTGGCAGATAAAGATCGCCAGGCCCATCCAGTCTGCCCCAAGGTCCTACACTAGTTTGTGGCCTCTGACCCTAGATGGCCAATGACTTTCCACACCTCCTTCCCACCTCTAAGGTACCCTTATGCCTGTTCCATGCATGTTTAAAATGCTACACTGCACTAGCCCTACCACCTCCTGTATTAGTCTATTCCAAGTGTCCACCACCCTCTCTGTGAAGAAAAACTTCCTCACATTTCCCCTCAGCCTGACACCTTCCAATTTCATATCATGCCCCCTCGTTCTTGTACATCTCTTATATTGGGAGATGTCTCCCCCTTGCACCTTTTTAATGCCCTTAAGGTACTTGAATGTTTCTATCATGTCCCCCCAATCCCTCCTCTACTGCAGCAAGTACATATAGAGGTCCTTTAGTCTATTTTCATATGTTTTCTGGTGCAAGCCCTGTACTTTCTTAGTAGCCCTTCTCTGGACCGCCTCAAACCTGTCAATGTCCTTATGAAGGCGTGGCCTCCAGAATTCCACACAGTACTCTTGGTGAGGCCTCACTAGCATTTTGTACAATGGCATCACCTCCTCCCACCGTCTGCTAGTGATACCTCTGCCTATACACCCCAGCATGCCACTGGCCCTCCCTGCAGCCTTTGTACTCTGCTTAGACACCTTTAGGTCATCAGAAATTATAACCCCCAGGTCTCTTTCTCCCTTGGTAATCATCAACAACTCCTCCCTCATCTTGTAGCTCTCCCAAGGTGCATTAATTTGCACTTCTTGAACTGAACCTTAGTTGCCACACTTCAGACCATTTTTCAAGCTTCTCCAGGTCACACCTCATTCTCTCCAACCCGTCCTGAGTGTCCACCCTGTTGCAGATCTTGGTGTTATCTGAAAACAAGCATACCTTTCCCTCCAGTCCTACCGCAATGTCACTAATGAAGACATTCAGCAGGACTGATCCCTGAGGTACCCTGCTCGACATCCCCCTCTCCTTTGATTGGATCCCATTTACCACCACCCTCTGCTTCCTGTCCATTAGCCAGTTCCTAACCCAGTTTACGACCTTGTGCCCCATGCCCAGATTATTAATTTTGTTGACCAGCCTTTTCTGTGAAACGATGTTGAAGGCTTTGCTGAAATTGAGGTAGGCGACATCTACTAACCCCCCCCCCAATTTACTTCTCTTGTCAACTCAGATTTGTCTGGCATGAGCTTCCTGCTGTGACTCCATTTTGCTTCAGATGCTGGGCACCACCGAATTCCAAGTGTGCCACCATTCTTTCTTTAAGCAGTGCTTCCATGATCTTACCCACTACTGAGATGAGGCTGACCGGCCTATAGTTCCCTGCCTCCTCCCTACTACCAGTTTTGCATAGAGAGACTACATGTACCCTCTTCCAGTTCTCTGGAGCCACTTCTGTGTTTGTGACTCTGTGAACAGTGCTGCCAGAGGCACCACTAGCTCTCTTTGCAGCTCTCTTAATATCCTCAGATGTATGCCATCTGGCCCCATTGCTTTGTCCATCTTCAGCTTTGTGAACTCCTTGAGGACTGTCTCCACTGTGAATGGACTTGTGTTTACCTCCCCCCTACCTCATGTCTGTTACCCAGCTGTGGTCCCTGACCCTCCCCCTCCTTAGTGAATACTGAACAGAAGCATTGGTTCAGTAGTTCTGCTTTTTCCATGTCTCCCACCTTACACTCCCCTGTATCTCCTTTGAGTCTTACAATCACCCCCCGGTCTTCCTTCTTTCACTAATGTACCTATAGAATGCCTTGTCCCCTTTCTTCACTTTCTGCACTAATCTTTCTTCAGTCTGCACCTTTGCTCTCCTAAAAGCCTACCTGCTTCCCTTAGATTCATTAGGTACACCTACCTGTCCTCCACCCTTTGAGTCTCCTTATATTTCCTGAAACCTGCTTTTCTGACCTTTACCTTGTCTGCCACCTCTCTTGAGAACTACAGTGGTTTCCGTCTTCTCTTGCCCTTATTTAACAACCTGATGCATTGGTTCATCACCTCCTCTATGGCTCCCATTAATTGTTCCCACTGCTTCTCAGCTCCCCCTCCTAACTCCCTTCTCGCCAGTGCCTCTTTGATATAACTCCCCATTTTAGCAAAATCTGCCCTCCTAAAATCTAAGACCTTTGCAATCATGTGACTAGAATGTGCCTTGGTCCCTATGCTAAACCACACTATGTGATGATCTCTGGACCCCAGTTAACCTTCCACCTGGACATCTGTGATTCTGTCCCCATTGGTCAATACTAGGTCCAGAATCACCCCTTCTCTGGTGGGATCAGTCACTAACTGTCTTAGGCCTGCCCCTTGTAGAGAATCCAGGAAGTCTCTGCTCCTGGTTGAAGTTGCTGCTGGGATGGTCCAGTTCACATCTGGGATATTGAAATCACCCAGCAGTAATACCTCACCTTTTGCTGCCATTGGGTGAATTTGACACCCTAGATCCCTGTCCTATTATTTTGTGAAGTTGTTACAATAAATGGTTTGGTGATAAAGGCATTTTCTGATAGAGAACTAATCACAGAACTATTGTCTGGTATGATTTTTTGAATCAAATGTCTACTCTTCAGTGGAAAAACTGCCAAATTTAAGATGGACGGAGGAAATTTGTAATGCAAAATAGGGGGTGTCCCTGCAAATCAGTGACAGTTGAAAGGTGTAGTATGTGTGATAAAGCATCAGTTGATTTGATGAAGACCAAATGTTCTGTGCAGTCTTTATGAGTCACTCTATTTACAGAACCTATTTACATCACGGTTCACTGTCCTATGCAGCCAGTATAGTGTTATGCTTGTGCAACTGTGTTAGTTTGGTTTTGGCCATTTGCACTCTCTATTCCAGAGGAATTACCACCCTGTATGGGTATGAAAGGCAAGGAACCCTCTGAGAGGGTTCCATCCCTAGAGGTGCCATGGGACGATTCCTGTGGCTAAAGGTGCCTTAGGAATCCCCCTAAGGAGAGAAGTGCAGCAGCTGGAGGAGGAGGGGAGTATGGTGGGGTGAAGAAAAAATGCTTCACAATGAGGCTGAGAGGAACTGCTTATATAGCTCAGGAAGTGGGAGTGGCTGGCTGCTTGGCCACCGAACTACAGGCAAAGCATTTCTAATTCACTGTCCTATGCAGCCAGTATAGTATTATGCTTGTGCAACTGTGTTAGTTTGGTTTTGGCCATTCGCATTGTCTATTTCAGAGGAATTACCACCCTGTAGGGGTATGAAAGGCAAGGAACCCTCAGAGAGAGAGAAATTATTCCCGTGGCTAACGATACCTTAGGAATCACCCCAAAAGTATAATACAAGCATATTCCAAAAGAATGAGGCAACATGAAGCATATGAGCAAGCAGTAACTGTGACGTAGCAGTAGAGAAGCATAGACAGTTTGATAATGTAATGAGATGCTCAGTTTGATAACGTAATGAAATGTCCAGGTTTGTGTAGCATGATACTAATGGTTTGCATTGAGAATTAAGGGATCCTCTAAGGAAAGAGGGAACGGCAGGCTGTCCTCCACCTCCATCCAACAGCGAAACCTACCTGAAGAAACTAGTGGACACTACTTTGCTAACTAACAGTTATGACCTTAGGCAACGGAGGAGAGAAAAAAAACTATGAGGAGGAAATCTCTGGGGATCCAAGGCCTAGGTTTCCTTCCCTCCAGGCTTGGGATAGTTTATTTAGTGACAGCTCTGCAGCTGCAATTTGGAAAACCCAATTAAAGGAGGTGAAAAATATTCCAGTTTGGATGAAGGGTCTTGCCCAAACCCTCTAGTGGGAATGCCATGGAAGGTTGTGAGAAAACTCTGCAACAATATGTGCAAACAAGGTGCAGGAGGAGAGCAACGACTGCTTAAGCACTCACTTGACCTACCTGCCCTAAACGCAAACCAGGTGAACCAGAGTCAGTCGTAAAGAGAATGCAATGAAGGTGCCTTGCTAGGGAAACCACTAGAGTCAATGGCTAACCATTATAGTGGAACACTAGAGCCAAAGGAGATTGTCATAACCACCCTTCACCACTAGTCTTAAATTCTACACCAGGAGCTGCTGTTGCATAGCAGGCAGCTAAAGCCAAGCCTGGGGAGAGGACATTCCCAGTTATGGGTCAGGTGAGAATGATCCCACCCTAAGTTGGACACACTCAAGATGCAGACTAAATGCAGAGCGAGACCATCGGCTGCAGGAACCCTGCACCAGAATAGAATGGCTGGAATGCCCCAGAAATTGATTGAGATCTGAAAAGCTGGTGAGCTGAATGAGCACAGCATACTGAGATTGTAATGAGCATTGAGTGCTGAGACCTTGAAAGGTTGAATACAGAATTGAGTGCAGTAGAATCCCAGAGGCTGAAGCCAAGGAGATGGCAGTAGGCATGAAGCAATGGTTTGCATAAGCAAGGAGCAATGATTGTGTAAGCAAGTGTGGACCTGCACATAGGTCAGTAAACAGAGTAGTAATAAGTGGACCTGCACGTAGGTCTACATAACATAGGGCAATGAAATAGCACTGAATAGTGGGGCAAGCCAGCCGGCATTTAAAAGCCAAATCAAGGTGACAAATACTCTGAGGATTTTCGGCAGTGAAGCCAGGATTTAGAACAGAAATAATTAGCAACATGAGGCAAAAACTCCCCAAACACTTCTCAGTCCCTGCCGTAGGACAAACAAGAAAGTGATGGAAGGCTGAGAACCACATGTAGATATGAAAGCCAGTTTAACAACCTCAGCAGGAGCTTTTTGGCTAACCTCAGAGTAAAACAGGTTGAATAAATATAGAAGAAACAATTTGTATAGAGTACACAGAGTTGTAAAACTGCAATGAAACATGGAGACACAATGCTCTGAAAGCAGGTGTAGCCAGGCAGTGCAATGAAGCTGCAAGTAGAATGACAGCATGAATTAGCAGCATAGCTAGGGTCAGAATAAACCTGTGTCAGGTGAAAACAATTGAGTATGCAACATGGAGCAGCTATGGTTGAGCTGAAACACACAGATAATGACTGCAGTTGCATTGCAGTAGTTTGAGAGTGGTGAGCAACAGTGTAAAAACACAAACACTGGATACAATAGTAATTGGACTAAACGGTAGCAGTGGCTGCAGTTGTAAGAAACTGAAAGCATTAGTAAGAGCTCTGAGTAAGAGCTCTGAGTAGCAGTATGCTAGGAGCTCAGAAACAAAGCCCCAGAAGACAAAACCAAAACACAGCAACACAGAAAACAGGGAACAAGGCTCAAAAACAAAAACAAGACACCCAGAACACAAAGAAGCACACAGCCAGAGGAAAGATACAAACCAGAAGCAGGAAAACATACACCGAAGTCCAGCATGGACACAGAAACAGTGTGGGGGGTAGGCCCCAGCCAGCTCAGAGGACAGACCAACAGCGCCACCAGTTGCTAAGAAAAAATGCTTCACAATGAGGCTGAGAGGAACTGCTTATATAGCTCAAGAAGTGGGAGTGGCTGGCTGCTTGGCCACCAAACTCCAGACAAAGCCTTTCTAATTGTTGAAGAATGAATCCCTGACCTTGAAGATCAGGAATCACTCAGCGACTGTCTTTGCTTGCAACTCAAATGGCAAATGGAAGCAGCATTCTGAAACCTAATGACATGGCAAACTGTGCCATCCAGAGAAATGTCACCTTCTTGGTTTTCACAAGATGTCCAAGCAAGGTGACGGTGTCCTGCAACTCTCCCACATCTGACGTCGGAGCCGAAAATAGCACAAGGTCATGAGGATGTCCTGCAACCCTCCCACATCCCACTTTGGAGCCGAAAATAACACAAGGTTGTGAGGGTGTCCTGCTACCCTCCCACATCCCACATCCGAGCCGAAAATAACACAAGGTCATGAGGGTGTCCTGCAACCCTCCCACATCGCACATTGGAGCTGAAAATAACACAAGGTTGTCAGAGTGTCCTGCAACCCTCCCACGTCCCACATCGGAGCCAAAAATAACACAAGGTACGATCGGAGACTGTGGATCCCCAGCTGTAGTTACTGCCTGCTGCGCTTTGTGATGGACTTTTACTTTAATTGAATTTAATGCGAGTGCTTACCAAAAGTCACTTTTTGTCCCCACACAAGTGGAGACCATAACCTTAATTTGTAACTGAAACTGCTCTCTAGTTTATTTCTTAGACCGCAACCCCAATTTGTAACTGAAACTGCTCCCTTCCTTTGTCTGGGTTTTTTTGGCGCCAATTTCCCCAAATTCAAAAAACAAAGGGTCCCTTCCAGTAAAGCAACTGTTGTGCATACATGGAGTTTACTGCTCTTCCTACCAAGTAATTGCTGTAAATACTTTTAGACCTGCTGCCTTAAAAACTGCTGCCTTAAAGAACATTGAATGCTCACCCTGTAAACCTCGTCGGGATGCATAGGCAACGATGGGCTTTAACCGAACTGTTTGATATTGGACCCCGCTTCATGGCAGTTGGAAGCATTAATCTGTTTTTAGTGACATCCCAGGTAGCCAGGGGCTATAAATAATTAATTTCCCTGTCCCTGTTCCTTGTAGGTTGTAAGGGTGTCCTGCAACCCTCCCACGTCCCACGTCGGGGCCGAAAATAACACAAGGTATGATCGGAGACTGTGGATCCCCACCTGTAGTTACTGCCTGCTGCGCTTTGAGATCCCCGCTGGCGCTGCACGCTGGCTTCCCACTGCCCCCACCACCATTTTTGGTTGACATCTGGCTTTATAGCTATTATCACATGACGTGTGAAACCAATCAGCCGACTTTGCCATTTGCAGCTTATACCAGTTGAGCACTAGAGGGCTCACTTCCTTTTTTTTTTTTTTTACCTAAAGCTGAATCTCCCTACACTAACAGCATGAATTACAACCTCTGCACCCTATTCAAAACCACAATAATCCTAACACTCTACGTTAACTACAACCTCACTTCCCCATAGGTAAAACCCATTCCATGAACCATTATAGCTGCCCCACCGGATTTTCTCTCAGGCAGTAATCCCTTCTTATCACCCAAACCCAATCTTCACTGCTCTACTATACACTAACCTCACCTCTAGTGTAAGCTGCACCATCAACAAGTCCTTAAAGGTGCAAGCACAGCCCCCCTCGAACATGCTCATACTGCACAGCCCCAAACATGCCCTATCCCAAGCCCAATTGGGCCAACTAGTCCACTCCATTCCCATACCAATTGGGATTAGCACTTGCACCACATTTCCCTGAACTTCTCTCCCCAAAAAGATCCAGAGAACTGCCCACTGGCATGCTCTCCTCCTCCTCCTACTAATCTCCGGCAATGTACACCCAAATCCTGGACCAACAGCGCCTAATGCTCTTAGGGAACATGGGCGGACAGGTTTGCTACTTGCATCCCTCAACATCTGTAGCCTGCCTAGGAAATTTACACAGCTGCAAGCATGGATCATCCAACACTTCCCTGACATCCTAGCCTTGTCCGAAATGTGGCTCTCCAACAAAATCCCTTAATGTCTCCCTTAATGACTTCTCCATTTTCAGGGCAGATAGAACAGGTACGAGAGGTGGAGGGTGTGCCATTTATGCTAAAACCATGCTTCAGTACCTCTCTGTACCGCTGCCCTTGCCAATGCATGGTGCCCAAGCCATTACAATCAAGACCACCCTAGGCATCCCAGGGAAACCACTGTACATAATGTCAGTCTACATCCCCCCCTCTAATCAGAAGTTAGCTTTTGACTCTATCTTGGCCACTATCACCTATCTCCCCCCCAGGATTGAACTTGATTATAATGGTGGACTTCAATATAAATTGGCTATCCCCAGCAGCTGCCACATTCAAAGATGCAGCCCTGGCCTATGACCTTTCCCAGGTTGTTCAGTCTCCCACCAGACAGGATCTAAGGACAGGAACCTCCTCCCTTATTGACCTCATTTTCACTAATCTACCCACCCATCTCTCAAAAGTCACAGTGCTCCCTGATTTACTAAGTGACCACTCACCCGTCTCCTGCTGCTGGTCAAATAAAATCTCTACCAACCAACCTAAAATTTCCATCTGGAGGCACCTCAAAAAAGGCTCCCTCTCATTCCTTAAACACTGTCTCTCCTCCTGCGACTGGTCACCAATTCACATGGCCAAGTCCGTTGATGCTGCCCTCACCTCCTTTATCAAAATCTTTAACAATGCCTGTGACATATTTGTCCCCCTCAAAAAACAGGTTACTAAAAATAGAGATACTCCTTGGATCTTGCAGGCCATCCTTGAACAGATGCGCAACAGAAATAACCTCTGGCATAGGGCACTAAACTCCCAACTTCCCCACGACAGGCAACTCTACAGAGAGGCTAGAAACAAGTGCACCTGGGCCATTCGGCTAGCAAAGTCAACCTACTATAACCAAGCACTCACCTCCTCTTGGGAATCTGGGAATAAATTTTGGAGCAATATAAAGGAACTCTGGGGAAATCCTGATTCCCCTACCCCCTCGCAAATTCTTCACCAAGACTCACTCTCACAGGACCCAGCCACCATAGCTAATGTCCTAAACAACTCCTTCTCTGATCTTAGCCACATCCTGCCCCAAAACTTCTTTGTCCCCATCCATAATGACCATCCAATCACCTCCACCACTAGTACTTTCCCTCCGTTCCAGCTAAGAACCATCTCCTGCAACGAGGCTAAACACTATCTGTCCATAGCCCTTTGAAACTCTCGTTTCAGTAGTGACTCCCTTGACCTTAAAATACTTAGACTCACTCTTGACGTTACCCTCCCTCACCTCACCAAAATCCTAAACTACCCCCTGTACCTAGGACAATTCCCATCCCTCTGGAAAAGAGGACTCATCACACCTATCCTAAAAAAAGGGTGATCAAACAGACCCTGGCAACTACAGGCCCATAACAATCCTTCTGCCCCCCCCAAAGTGCTTGAAAAAATTGTAGCTGACCTGCTCACCGAATACCTAAACAAACAGTACCTGCTATATCAAGAACAGCACGGTTTCAGGGACGGACACAGCACTACCACTACCCTGCTCCAACTCACCTCTTACATTCATGCACCGCTTGAGGAGGGGTCAGTAGCAGGTGCAGTCTTTGTGGATTTAACCAAAGCTTTCAATACTGTCAGCCACTCACTCTTTATACACTCCCTTCCCTCCCTCAGTCTTGCCCGAGAAACTATCTCCTGGTTCAAAAACTATCTCACTGACCGGATGCAACAAGTCAAAATCAACACCACCCTCTCAACTATACAACCCGTTCAAGCAGGAGTCCCACAAGGGTCAATATTAGGCCCTCTTCTTTTCACTCTCTATCTAAACACCCTCCCGCTGGCCTGCAGTGGTAAAATATTGCTCTATGCAGACGATGCAGTAGTATACTGGAAACACCCCAATTCCAACTCCCTACAAAATATACTGCAAGGCAGTTTTAAAGAACTAGAATCCTGGTTCTCTGATCATAGATTAATACTTAACTATAACAAGACTAAAACTATGATCTTTGCACACCATCAACACCCTAACAGTAATGCTACACTATCAATCTCAACTTCCCTGGGCACATACACAGAACAAGTCCCTAACTTCAAATATCTGGGCATCACTTTGGATACATCACTAAATTACCACTTACACATTAAGCATCTTTCCACCTCTGCGAACATCCGACTTGGAATACTATATAGACACAAACATTGCATCCCACCCCAGGCACTAAGGCTGGCAGTCACAGCTCAGTCCTCTCTGTAATACATTATGGCATAATAATATACGGCACGGCTGACAACACAGCCCTAAACAGCATTAAAATGGCTCTAAATAAAGCCTGTAGACTGGTTCCAGGCAGCGATAGGCTAACCCATACGTGTGAGCTCTATAAATGAGCAGACTGGCTGACCTTTGAAGGCAGACTAATGTACCACACTTGACTCCTTGCAAAAAAGATCCAAATAAATCTTGCTCCTAAGGGCCTCCACCCCCTTATCCAACCTACCCCACACAGGGATACCCCTAGGTACCAGACCAACACCCTGCTCCTAGTCCCCCACTGCAGGACTACCACAGGACAAAGGTCCTTCCGGTATCGTGCTCCACTCCGGCTGAATAAACTTCCCTCTACCATCTTAGGAGGCAGTATGGTGCAGTGGTTTAAGGCTCTGAGCTGCAAATCTGGAGACCTGGGTTTGAATCCCACAGCTCCCACTTGCATACTGTGTGACCCTGAGCAAGTCACTTAACTTCCTCGTGCTCCCAGGTTGCACCTGCAAACAAGCTTTCAGCTTAGTGTGTCTCACCTGGTAAAATAATTGGTTGGTTAAAAATCTCCCAGGCCTCTAGCCTTGGCCTATTCAAAATTGGAATCAAGAGATTTCTCATTGACTTGGAGACCTGTGGCTGTAACAACCAGTCCTCATAAACACAGTAGGCAATGGTAAGTTAGCGTTTCCTTTAACTCCAAACCAAGGCCAACAACTAACTTAATGTCACCAAACATCCCATAACCCCATACTGGACTTAGCCTCCAGCTGAGGACACTGTCCGTCTCCACTGCAAAGACCCAGGGCCCATAAACAACCCTAGAGAACTAACAAAGCAATGTAAAAATCTTGTATAGAGTAACAGGAATAATTTGACATTATGCAATATTTGCATAGTAAGCAATGTACAATCTGACTTTAATTATGCCCTAATGTAAAGTCTGCTTCGTCAGAATGTACTAATTGTCTGTGAGCTATGTATGTATGTACTGACGTGGAGCCTTTGCAAAGGAGTCATTGACTCAAAGGATTGTAATTCTGAAATTTTGAATAAATAAAAAAAAATGCTAAGTGCACATTAGGTGCTTTCAGAAGTCTTGAGTATTGATCTGGACGTAGGACTCAGAATTCAACTGGATATATTCAAGTCATCTTCACACTGATTTTGAATGTCCACCAGATGAGAGTGATTGTACTCCAGTGCCATTAACTGATCCATTCAGGCATCTCAATTTGCCTTTAAACACCCTTCAAATTCATACAAAATGCAAAATAGCCTTAAAATTAAAACCTGAAATAATAGTCCTACAATTTAACATCAAATACCCTTCTATTTTTAATTATTTATTTTTTTCTTAAACACCAGTCATTTGACTATTATGAATATCCTTTAAAAGAATGAATGCAGATGAGCATCATGAAAAAGACATGTTACTTATTTAGACCGACATCTGTGTTCCTTCCACATTCACATTGTGGTGTGCCATATCTGAGTACTGCTAGAGGAGTGTGCAAACCATTGTGTTGCTAACTGGGTGTATTGCTCCTAGGTGCTTCTGATGAGTGCATTGATCCTAGGTTATATCACTAGGGTTCATTACTTCTCTGTGATGCCAGTAATGTGTTCCAATTCTGGGTGCTGCCAATGTAGTACAGGCTGCTGGTGGCTGTTTCTTGCCAAGGGAGTGTGCCACTCCTGGGTGTAGCTGACTGGGTGCTTCACTGTTTTGGGATGCTGGTTATTAGTATCACTAATAAGTGCGGATAGTGGGGTGTGTCACTACTGTCTTCTGCCAGTGGGGTGCACCATTCCTAGGTGCTACTGGTGGGGTGTGGCTCCTAGTATTGCCAGTAGGATGTGCTGCTCCTGAGCTCTGTCAGTGGAGGCAGCACCTCCTGGCTGTTGCTAGCGAAGTGCACTGCTCATGGGTCTTGTCATAGAAGTGAGCTTCTGCTGGGAGTTACAGTACATGTGTGCACCTCTCCTACATGCGATTGGTGCGGTTCACCACTACTGGGTGCTACTGGTGGGATCAATGGTTCTTGAGTGCTGCTGGTGTGGAGAGACACTCCAGGTTGCTGTTGGCAGGGTACACTGCTCATGGGTGCTGTCAGTGGAGTGCACCACCCCTGGGTTCTACTGGTGGGGTACACTGCTCCTGGGTACTGCTGATGGGTATGGCATTTCTGGATGCCAACAGTGAGGTGCACTGCTCCTGGGTGCCACCAGTAGGATGTGCTACTCAGTGTCTTTAGTGGGGTTACCGACTCCTGGATGCTACTAGTGGGGTACATAGCTCCTGGTGGCAGCTGTGAAGTGTGCTGCCAGTGGGGATTTTTGCTCCTGGATGCTGCTGGTTGGGTACACCACTCCTGTATTGTACCAGTTAATACACCACTCCTGATTGTTGATGGTGTGGAGAGCCGATCCTGGCTTCTGTTGCTGAGGTTTACGCCTCCCATCTTGGGTGCTGTGAGGAGTTATGGCACTCCACTGCCACAATGGGGTGCACTACTCCTGTATGCCATCCTCAGGATGTGCGCTTTAGCTGGTAGGGTGTCCTACTCCTAGGTACTACAGTTAAGATTTTCCATTGCTGGATGCTGCACATGAGGTGCACTGTGTTGAATGAAGTTGGTTGTGCCACTCCTGGGTACAGACACTAAGTTGCCCCAGTTTTGGGAGCTACTTGTGTTCTGCACCACTCCCGGGGGCCGCTGGTGAGAGTTGCAACTTCTGTGTGTGACAGTGAGGTATGCTTCTCCTGGGTATTTTTGGTGGAGCAAACTGTTCCTGGGTGCTGCCAGTGGGATGCACTCCTTGGTGCTTCTGGTTGTGTACAATATTCCTTTGTGGCACCAGTGGAATGCCTTGCTCCTGAATGCTACCACTAGGGGGTTCATAAGTCATGGTGCCGTCATTCGGTTGCATTGCTCCTGCATTCCACTGGTGAGGTGTGCTGTTCCTGGGTGCTGCTGTTGGGGTGCACCACTCCTGGGAGGCACTAAAATGATGCAGGGTCTGCAAGAGAAGCCATATGAGGAGAGACTAAAGGAGCTTAATATGCATACCCTTGAGGAAAGGAGGGAGAGGGGGACATGATAGAAACTTTTATGTACCTCAGTGGAATCAACAAAGTCCAAGAGGGTAGCATCTTTCAGAAAAAGAGATGTGCAAGAACAAGGGGACAAAATCTGAAGATGGGGGGTGGTTCAGGGGCAATGTGAAGAAGTATTTTTTCACAGAGATGGTGGTGGACGCATGGAACAGCCTTCCTGAGGAGGTTGTGGGGTCTAAAACTGTGGGAGAATTCAAGAATGCATGGGACAGACATAAGGCAATTTTTGTGGGGGGTAGGAAGAAATAGGCTGTTGGTTAACTAGGATCTGCAGCTTATCCTGGAAGTAGGGAAATGGGCAGACTAGGTGGGCCAAGCAGTCCTTATCTGCCATCAAAGTCTATGTTTCTATGTTTCTATGATGGGATGCACCACTGCTGGGTGTTGCATGTGGGGTTCACTGCTCCTTTGTACTGATGGTGAGGTGTGCTACTTCTGAGCAGTGCCAGTGGAAGCACTTCTCCAAAGTGTTGCTGGTGGAGGTGTGATAATCCTACGCACTGTCTGTAGGTGCTGTGGTCCTGAATGTAGATTGTGGGGGGTTTCACTCCAGGGTGCTGCCAGTGGGATGCTCATAATTACCTTAAATAATAAAAGCTCCTTTGAACCACCTACACACAAAATTATGGAACGTTTTAGGGCCTCACCTATAGTGCAGACTCTTTTCAGCCACTAGAACACAAAATCAGGGACAGTTCACAGCCATCTGCATAGTGAAGGCACTGCTCACCCTCCACTCTTATAGACACACACACACACACACACACACAGTCGATTCCATTACCCTCAGTCTCTCTTAAATGCTGCTGATCAATCACTTTGAACTAGTGCTGCTATAAATGCAGGGTCAGAAGCTGTCTTGTGAGACAGAGTTCATAAAAAGGAAGCCTTTCAAGATCACTGCCAGCCCTGAACATGTAAGTGTGCTAGTGCAGAATACATTAAAAAAAGAAAGTGCACTCCACAAGAGTTACTGATAAAGTGCAAGTCTTTCTTTTTTATTATTTTGCTATCAGTCACAGCTGAATAGATGTCCCAGTGCTACACCCTGCTCTAGGGAATCTTTAAGAGTGCAAAATCAGGTAGCCATACTGCAGATTTCAAGTTTGACAAATTTAGTCATTCCAAAAGATAACATGTTTTAAAAAACAGTATACAGTCAAATATTGCTACATATTTACATAAAGCATGTTATGACATGCATTTAACACAATTAATTGCTCTAAGAATAGCAATCACTCTGCAGAGCACATTTTCTGATTGCAAATTCATAAACCCAATTCAAAGGTGCACAACAGAAACTCAGTAAGAAAAATATATTGTTGTGTATTAAATCATGGAAAAATCAATAACAATGCTTCAGATAATCCTCAACACTCATCCCACTGGAGCAAAAAGATGAAATGTTAGCTTTCCTTAAATATCTACATTTGCAGTGGTTATTCTCATATATCTGAAAGCTGTAGTAAGTAAACAGCCTTCAGTCTTGATGTGCATTTGAAAGTGAAAGATAAAACTCAAAGGTGTGGCATTTTCTTAATAGCTGTCATAGACAGTTTCTCTCGCAGAACTCAGTCTGCACTGTTACCATGTCTCACAACCCTTCAGATGCCTGAATAGCCATTTTGATATGCTGCCACCACCCCGCTTGACTCTCACCCACTATATCCTTAGGTCACAAACCAAGCACAACCATTGTTCACACAGTACAAATACTTTTACCAAAGGGTAAATGACCCACACCTGTAGTCACAGCTGAGAACACTTTGCTTTAGATATCTTAGTAGCCTGTCTCTTCAGAAATGGATCGTGGACTTGTTAATTACTCCAGGTTATCTGTACCATAAAAAAATACTCCACAGCATTTACATATGGTACAGGATTATTCATCTAAGGACTAGGGAAATACGGTACACTACAGAAATGGAAAATAAAATATTTGAACAAGATAGGATTCACACAGAATAACCTAATTAAGATCTAACCAAGTTTTAAGTAAAAGTAGAAGTTTACCCCCAACTGGGATCTTGTGAGTTATGGCAGACTTAAACAAGTGATGTTAAAAGTTCAATGTCCCAATGCTAACTGACTCACTCAGAGTAAAACAAGACAGAAATAACTTTGGTGGGCTTGCCCACCTACCTGCATCAGCGGCCCTGTCTCTGTGACATCACACCCCTGTATACTCCATGATCTAAGAGACAACCTCCACCAGAAAACTAATTTGAAGTAGTTATTTACAGGTATATTCACCCTTACTTGCCTTGTATTCATGGCCATCTGCTAGGCAGGAAGCATCTAACTTGGGCTTTGCTACTGTTTACACCCAAAACATCAGAGTCTTTTAGATGAAAAGAACTCAGCCCTTTTGTTCTTACTCAGGATAGAGTTATTAGATGAAGCGAACTCTGCTGTCACACCAAACTTGCTCTGCAGCCTAGGACAGCAAATTTAAAAGAAAATGTTATCTCTGTCCCCACCTTCCTTCCACATAAACTACAATATACAACAGTAATGGGAATAAAAATGACAAGATAAAAAGGATATCTTAGTGACATCAGTGACAGCAATATATCAAAAAACATTGGTGTTACTGTTGTCACAATGAATATTTTTTAAGTTACTGGCATCACAGTGGAGTAGTGAGTCAATCAGACAGCAGCTTCCTGTAGTAAGGAGTATTCCTGGATCATCCTATCTGTTAGTTAAAAAGTCTGTTGCAACAGCATGTCCCTATCCTTTACTATCTCTTTTCTTCTTTCTGTGTTTTTCCCCCATCTTACAGGCAAACCACCTGTCAGATGGCTCTCTTGCTCTTTACTGCCTCTGCTTTTCTAGGCTATTCCAGGAATCCCCCATTGCAATCCTTCCCCAAAGTAATTTACGTCCCTGACCAACGCAAGTAATGTGCGATTAGAGCAAGCGAGTCGCACTCGCTAAAATAATAAAAGGGCTAAGAATCAGGGTAAAAGCCAGGGATTTAGCTTCTAGCCTGCCTCTTTAGGTTTTTCCGTGTGTTAGTGACACAGGTTAGGCAGGGTTTGTAAAATAATGAGACATCTCTTGTGGCAACTTGCGATAAGCAAACAGGCTGCTGTTAAAACGCAACTGAGGAATGCGTTACTATCTGCCTGACTAGGAAAGACTTTTCTGTGTTTTGGGCAGCACAGGTTAGACAGGGCTTTTAGTAAAGAAAAGTTCAGCATTGTAGCTAGTGCATTCAGGCAATGAAATATTGAATACATTACTATTGATTGCAGTCCAATGGAGGAATGGTTTTCTGGTTACTAAGACATGAATCCAGCAAAGAAAGCAATTCAGAACATAAGTGTTTTATCAGGAAAGGTTTACCTTGGGCTGGTGTTAAGGTTATAGGTCATTTTAAACATTGTTGTTTAACCCTGCTGTTTATCTGACTTGGAAACAAACAATATGTCTGAATTTAAAATGCTTAGAGAGAAAATGTAGTAAGGTATAAATGTTTAGAAAGAAAGAAATGTTAAAATAAAGTACCTGTGGTGCTTTTAGAATTTTTTACTTAGGCATTTCCTGGTAGTTGCAGTTTGGGGAGTGGCCCTGTTGCTGCCTGATCCTCTCCTGTCCCAGCCTTCTATAGAGTCGGCCGGCCTCTGTGTTTCCATCTATATTGGGTTGAAGACATGTGGGAGGAGCCAAGACAGCAGGGAGACACCCTCAACAAACATATTATAGAAACATAGAAACATAGAAGTTGACGGCAGATAAGGACCACAAGGCCATCCAGTCTGCCCATTGCCGTAGAATGATTTAAATATGGTTTTAGCATTGAAAAATGAAAGATGTTTAAATTCAACTGCATATAGGATGCTTGGTAGTAAATAATAAAGTGTATTTAACAAAATAAAGTTTAACTTTTCAAAAGGGGTGGAGCTTCATAACACCACTTGACCCATCCATATATATATATAAAGGGCTCAGTTGAGCTTTGGTAATGAAGGAGTAGGGAGCAGATCTTATAGCTCAGCAGATGGTCTGACTCCTCCTCCTCGGACCCTAGCTCCTCCTAGTGGTCGAATGCTATAATTTTGTTTGTTACTGCATATTTCAGTTATCCTCTCTTTATTTTTATTTGGTCGCTGTACAGTTCGATTCTTTATTTTCATCAAGTTCTGTTTGCTGAATAAAAGCTATTTTGAGTATATATTTTATGCGTATCTGCCTCCATCTATCCCCCACACGTCTACACTTCCACAATACTGATGACATCACAATACTTAGTGCAACACTGAATCAAGTAGTTAAAATCAAAGAAAGGTGGCAGAATCTTCAAATAAACTGCAGATTTAAAAGCTGTAACTTATAAACTACTGTTGTATATATCGAATATACTAAGCCTTACTCAAAATAAGCAATTTGTCATCACTTGTGAGTGGACAGGACTTTCATAACTCTCACTCGTGGCTCTGCCACTCATGAGTTATGTTCCTGCCCCCTCACACTTGAAGATAAAGTGCATATTTTGAGTCAGCCCATTTCATATCCTCTATATATTTTACAAAGAAAATAGATTATACAATTATGGAAAAAAATATGTTCTGTATATTACATCCTAATCACTCAGAAAAATGAAAGGGCATCTTTTAGTGATCCTAAATGCTCCTGTTCTCTCACAAGTTTAACAATTCAATACAGTCTTTAAGACTCTGCTCATTCTTTAGTGAGCCACTGGTTACTGCCAAGGCAAATCATTTGCACTGCCATGCAGTGACCCTCTGCAGTGCTTAACATACAAACATACGAAATGCCAGCAGAAACAGGCCTCACAGTCTACTGAGTCTGCTCGATTGCGCAGCTAACCCCTCAACTTGCAGCTGACCCACCTCCCTCCCTCCACATAACCACCCCCTCACTCTGTCCCACTTTCTCTTAAATCTTCCTACTGTTCTACTCAATGCCACCTCCTCGGGCAGAGTGTTCCACTTATGTACCACCCTTTCCATGAAAAAGTGTCTCCTGATTTCCCTCCTGAATCTCCCCCCCCGATCTCAGCTGATGCCTTCTCGTGTCCCTCCCCATTCTGATCTGAAGAATCCCTTCTGTATTAATCCTGTTAATACCCTTTAGGTACTTAAAGGTTTTGATCATATCCCCCATCCCTCCTCTCTTCCAGTGAATACATTTGCAGCTCTCCCAGCCTCTCCTAGTAGGATTTTCCCTCAAGTCCTTGTATCATCTTTGTTGCCCTAGACTGCACCACTTTCAGCAATGGATGCTAGTACTGTATGCAGTATTCCAGGTGTGGCCTGACCAGTGACCTGTACAGGAGTAGAATCACTTCTCTGTGCCTGGAGGAGATTCCCCTCACTATGCACCCCAGCATCTTGTTTGCCTTTGCAGCTGCCTTCCTGCACTGAGCTGAGTGGTTCACACGCCCCGTTATTAGTACCCCTAGACCCTTTTCCTCCACTGTGCTTTCCAACTGTACTGCTCCCAACTGATATTTCCTCCCCTGGTTCCCTGCTTCGATGTGCAGTACCTTGCACTTCTTGGTGTTGAACCCCAACTGCCATGTCTCAGACCATTCCTGCTATTTGGTCAGGCCTTCCTCCAATCCCCTCCACCCCTCCATATCATCTACTACTGCACTGATCTTAGTACCATCTGTGAACAGATTGATCCTACTCT
This sequence comes from Neoceratodus forsteri, assembly GCA_016271365.2. Lineage (NCBI taxonomy): Eukaryota > Metazoa > Chordata > Ceratodontiformes > Ceratodontidae > Neoceratodus > Neoceratodus forsteri. The sequence goes on along the minus strand of CM028132.1, from coordinate 639,619,664 downwards.
AGATCCCATTTGAGATATCGGCTATGAATATCCCGAACAGCACCAGTCCCAGTACTGAACCCTGGGGCACCCCACTCATAACGTCCCTTGGGGATGAGAATCCCCCCCCACCCTTTGCTGCCTACTCTTCAGCCAGTTGGTGATCCAGTTGACCATTTTTGTCCCCACCCCAAAGTCCATGTTACAGGACTGCAGCACCAAGCTCCATCTTAACAATTTGAGATTTTGTCTGCTGGTCCTGTGGAGCCACATGAGGGGTTGTCATCATTGATCAGTGTGGATGCCCTCCCATAAAAGTATGGCTGCAGCTTCTGCAGAGCCCAGACTATACCCATACACTCTTTCTCAATTTTGGTGTAGGCCTCCTCTCTAGGGAGCAGCTTCCTGCTTAGATACACAACTGGGTGTTCCTCCCCATGTGCCTGAGCTGAATCTGAACCACCCCTACCACATGACTGGATGCGTCCACATGCACAATGAAATTTAGTGAATTGTCAGAGCTCACAAACACAAATGCCCAACACAATTCCTCCTTCAGTTGGCAGAATGCTGTCTCACAGTGATCCCTCCACTGAACTTTTCTGGCATTTTCTTCCTAGTGAGATAGGACAGGGGTTTGGCCATACTACTGAAATTCAGCACAAACTTGCAGTCACACCCTGCCATCCATAGGAGTGCCCATACCATTCTTTTTGTTGTAGGCATGGCATATCCTTATGTGGCCTCAATTTGTACTGGCTCAGGCTGGATGTACCCACTCCCTAAACTTTACTCAAAGTATGACGCCTTTGCCATCTCTATTTGGTATGTCTCCACCTTGACTGTCTGCCTTGCAGTCTTCAGTTGGTGGAGCACCTCAGTCATATGCCTGACATGATTGTCTCATGTATGGCTGTAGATGGCAGTGACATCCATGTACACCAGTGCAACATCACCTGCCCTAGATAGAAGGCAGTCCATGAGCCATTGAAATATTCTTGGTGCATTCTTCATCCTGAATGTCATTACTTGAGACGTGAATAGACCAAATGAAGTGACACAGGCTGACTTCTCTCTGTCTTCAGGGGTCCATTAGAGGCAACAATGACAGAGGCTAAACTGGACATAGTAGCCATTAGCAAGACGTGGGGCACCAGTAACCACACTTGGGAGACTTCTGTACATGGCTATGTACTGTTCAGAAGAGACTGAGGTGCAAAAGGGGGAGTGGCCCTTTATGTCAATGAAAATATCAAAGCTACAGAATTCAGAATACACATAAGGAGCCAGAAGAACTGTGGGTCACCCTGGAAATAGGAAATGGGACAGCCATACGAACTGGGGTTATCTACAAGCTTCCAAATCAGGGGGAGGACATAGACACATTACTGTTAGAAGATATACAAAACATGACAGCTAAAGGGGAGGTTCTGATAATGGGAGACTTCAACATGCCAGATACAGATCGGTCAATACCAGCAGGAACATCCACCAGAACTAAACATATAGTGGATTCCCTGCAGGGGGAAGGCCTCAAACAAGTGGTACAACAACCTACAAGAGACAGGGCTATCCTGGATCAAGTACTGACTAACAGGGAAAGGATCACAGTTTTCCAGGTATAAGGTCACCTGGAGGCCAGTGACCATCACATGGTGTGGTTCAGTTTGGCTACTAGAACTAAATCATCCCATTCCAAGGCAAAAATATGGAACTTCAGAGGAGCTGACTTTGGTAAGATGGCCTCAGCTGGGACTTGAACCCAGGCCTCCCAGAATACCATTCCGACTGCGCTAACCAGCTGCATCACTGAGACAACTGGAACCTGGGATGTCCCCAAGCACATTACTCTTTCTGAAATGCACAACCCAATGGCAAGACAAATATTTACACATACAAACAGAGGTGAGGCACTTACTTCTTTCTTACCTCTGTTTGTATGTGTTCCATAAATATGCACACCACACTCCTTTGTGATTGTTACAAGTAAATATTTGTGCTGCCATTGGGTTATGCATTTGAGAGAGAGTAATGTGCTTGAGAATATCCCAGGTTCCAGTTGTCTTAGTGGTGCAGCTGGTTAGTGCAATCAGAATGGTATTCTGGGCAGCCTGGGTTCAAGTCCCAGCTGAAGCATTTACTTCTTTCTCACCTCTGTTTGCATTTGTTAAAAATATGTGTGACCAGTTAACTTTGGAAGGTGAAATGCTTGAATAGCCACCTGCACAAAGTTTCTGAAAACATGAGGTTTACTACTTATAGAAGGGCATCTCTTCCTTCTGATAAAGAGCTAAAAGTTTTGTCTGCAAGACTTTTTAAACAGCCTGCTTTGGCACAGCCATCTGATAAAAAATTGTACTGAAAAGATATGAACATGTAAAAACCTGAAATAAAACAAAACTGGACACTTGTTCCAAGATAAGAAATCCAAACTGACAGTAGAAGCAGAGTAAAATCCAAGGAAACAGCAAGGACAAGATGATTGCATACTGCAATTACTACATTTATCACAAAACACACTTTTACTAAACTGTGGATGAACTACAAAGATAGAACAAAAAATTACATTCATGTTGATAATTCAATATATAATAGCCACTGCAGATTAAAAAAACAACATTTTGGACAAACTCTAGCCTACCACCAACCTGGGAAGCTCACTTTTTTCCAAATCTGCTGATGTTGCCTCCACTTCAAAAGATTGTTTTCCCTCTCCCCTCACTCCCTGCTGCACACTCATACTTCTATCTTTCCCTTCAGCTACCCATTCCCCCTACCTTCCTCCATCGCTAGAGGTGGGCAAAGAGTCAGACATTCTCTACATGGAGTAATCCATGAATTACGCCCATTTCGCATAGCGAAATGTGAAATTTCACCATGGAATTTTCCCTGAGGAACAGCGAAATATCACCTGCGGAATGGTGACATTTATCTTTGTAAGGTGAAACTTAACTTTCCAAGTTGAAATTCAGCTTTTAGAGGTGAAATTTCACCTTACAAGGTGAAATTTCACCATTCCGAAGGTGAAATTTTGCCTTGGCTAAATTAGGCCAACACAGGAGAAATTTGCAAATTACTCTGCTCGGCGAAATCAGCCATTTCTCCTCAACTTTGCCAGCAAATTTTAAATTCGCTGCATCTCTGTCTATCACACCCTTCACCCCTGCTTCTCTCCCTGTAGCTCTTCTTTCCCTCAGCTACTCTAAAGACAACAGACCAGGTGTGCTGGACCTTAAGTAATACCTCTTGACTTCTGCCATCGCTGCCTTCATATTCTTCATCTTCAACCTTTTCTTTCACCTCAGTAAAGTTCCCCAGTCTCAAACGTATGCTGCCATCCTCCTGGATCCACACAGGGGGTGACACCTATGCCCCAAGGAACTATAGCACACCCCTATCTTCCTCCTACCAGCTGTTCTTTGTAAAGCCCACTTCACTGTTTTGTTCCTTTCTGGCCTACTGATTCTATCCTGAAGGAAATGGATCAGAGCCAGTTTACCATCACCATCTTTGTTAACCTGGATGACTTTTGACAGTTTTGCTCACCCTCTGCTACTTTAGAAACTTGCAGGTGCAGGTCTGACAGCTTAGGCAGTTGATTCCACTCCATCTTGTCCGACAGAGTCCAATCTGTCCAAGCTGAAGCTGCCTTCCACTCCCTTCTCCCTACATTCTGGTGTCTCCAAGGTTCTATCCTAGATCCAGTACTGCTCTCTGTCTTTTTAAATTATTTCCCCTCAGAGGCTTAAGTGTCTGGAGGACTGCTCTTATTTCCTGGGGATGGGTGGTTGCCGTTGCTGCTGCGCACCTGACACCCAACACAAGCTGGGTGTCAGGGTAGTCAGAACCTTAGCAAGATGCTGAGCATCACTGCACGCTGATAGGACAGGGCAAAAAGCACAGGAAGAAACACTTCGGCTGTGTGGGATGAAGACTACCTTCCCTCAAAAGTGGCACGACCAATAAGGCACTTTTACTGGATCCTGCTTCAGGGGACAAAGGTAAGTCTCCACAACCCTATAAGAGGGTAAGTTGTTGGGGCACAAGAGGGGCAAGACCTGGAGGCAGTGGGTGACTGGGCTTGGGAGGGCCACCAAGATGGGTGCCAGCTGTAACAGCAAGGAGGATAAAATGTAAATAAAAAAAAACTCCCTTCAGCCTATGTCTCCTTTCCCATTCATATGTATGTGCTTGGCGCTGTACTGTTTAACTCTGGAACCTCTGTCTCCAAGCTGGGAGCTTCACTGTAGCATTATTTTCAACACCCAATGCTTGTTCCATTTGAATTTCCCTTTAATTAAAGCAAAAACAAGAAAGAAATAGTTCTTATTGACCTACTGTATGGCAGCAAGGCAAGACTTGCTAGGATCCAGAAAACCTCAGTCCATAGAGCTTTAGGTAGTTCCTCCCTTGAAGAAGTCCCTCCCCTATTTCATGTAACCAGGTGAGGGTATGGATAATTCCCTTCATTTCTTCACACTCATCAACTACATATACAAAAAACTACTCCCCCAAGATCAGTACCCTTTACAACAACAAATGTTGCCTCCCACTTCCAGTCTGCTAAGTGTTTCCCCTTAAAATAACCTTTCTGGTTTTTGACCACACAGATGGGGTTTACAATACTGCCTTCAAGTCATTCCTCATCAGACTGAAATCTGTTTAGCACAAGAAATATTTTGTTACAAAGAACAGCAATTCAGAGGTGTGTCACTGACTAGCCCAATGCAGAGCAAGCTGCATTGGCCTCGTCCCTGACAGACCAATGACCACACAAGCTGAGTATGATGATGGTCACAGTTTGGTGGGCAGAAACGTTGTGTACTTGAAAGGACTGAAGTGCTCCAATAAGAGAGTGCTTCAGTACTTTCATTTGCATAAAGCTGGCCAGCAAACAGCTGAGAGGCTTAATGACTTTGTGGATAGTGTCAGTTGGGCAGTATGTCAGTGCAGTAGCCATGCTGTAAGTATTAGCATGGTAAACCCACCCCTTCGTGCACCAGTGTGCTCCAAAAATAAAAATAAAAATCACCCTGCAGTTACCATAAACTATAAAACTAAACTGGGAGCCTTGCATTGACAAATTAGCAATTTGGGCTAAGAAACAGAACTTCAAAAATGCTGCTTGGCATGACAGTGACATGACACGTAGGCGCTGCTCGAATGGTAACGTTGTCACACATGTCTTATATGTAAACATGAATTTCCCAGTCCCCTACTGCTACCATGGATGTTCCACTGCTATTCAGGTTGTGGATGCTCTAGAGTATGTTGGCACGAGACAGTCAGAGCATTGCTGAAATTATATTTCAGGCACCAAGGAGGAAGAGGACTATGAATCATATGAAGCCCTGTTCCCCATCCCTACCTCAAAGAAGGTGCGGGATGGGAAGCAATTCAAAATGTATAACACCAAAATCCTCAATAACAGCATGATAGTGAGGAATCTGCAAGACACTGAAGACTTGTACAGTACTGCAAGGTAACTATTTACAGAAGTTTGAGTTGGAATGCCCCTTCAGCAATTACAGATGTTTGAGTAGGAACGCCCCATTGGCAACTGGAGACTGTAACGGATTGGTTTCTTTGCTGGCTGTGTCTGGTGGTGAGCGACATTATATAGTGCAGATAAAGCCCCAAGACTGAGTGCAGTATCCCAACAGTAAGGAATGGTTTTCCTACCATCTCCCCACTGTTTGGGGGGTAATGAATGAGCACAGGCAATGCCCATCCCTCTCAACTGTCACTGATTTTCAGGGATGTCCTTGACAGCACCGGGGTTGACAGCAGAAAAAAATACAACCTCCACCAGGATCAGGAATGAATTCATCCAGAAGGAGTTCAGTATATTTTATTTGCTGAGTAATAATTTCCATGAGCCCAAATGTAAACATTTTTACTTTTTTTTTACTAACCCCCTATGCACCAAAGGGTAGCAGGAAAAATGCAGCCTCCATCAGGATCAGGAATGAATTAATTCAGCAGGAATTCAGTACATTTTATTGGCTGAGTAATAATTTCCATGAGCACAAATGTATAAGTCATTTTACTTTTTGTTGGAAGTCAAATAACTTTCCAGATCCCACATTTTGGAAGTCAGTGGTATAAGAGAGACTAATTGGTGTTTAATGTAAATGCAATATGATACAGACCTTTAAATACCTCATGGGGATAAATAAGGTTTAGCAGAGATGTATTTTTCAGAAAAAAAGATGCTCAAGGACAAGAGGCCATGATGAGAAGCTGGAGGCCGGTAGATTCAGGAGAGATACAACTAACATGATGTACCCCTGTCACATACACCATGCAAGGAAACATTCGGTATTGACAAATGCTTGCTTACTCTGTCACTTTGCTCTCAACTGTCCTCTCTGTATGCACCATTGCTCCCTTATAACTATTGGTAACATCTATCGACCTCCATCTGCAAATTCAGATTACACAACTGATATGTTTAAAGAAATTATACATTTCTCAGAATCTCAAGATACTGTAATATTTGGTGACTTTAACCTCCCTCATATGAACTGGGACTCATTCTCAGGACAGTCCTATGCCGAGAAAGGACTAATAGATGTGGTAGTTAGTACTGGATTACAATAACTTGTTACTGAACCCACTCGAGGTCCTAATATTTTGGATCTATTATTTACTAACATAGAGCAACAAATTAGTAATTTATAAATTTGGGATTCACTTGGGACCAGTGATCATTCATCTATTCTTTTTGAAATTCAACAGTTTAAAACTACACAAAGGAAGTTATACTATACAAAAAATTATAACAAAGCAACTTTTTCTAAAATCAATGAATACTTACAAAACATAAACTGGGAATCTAATCTTCTTAATTGTACAACACAACAAGCTTGGGACTTTTTCAAAAACGTTGTATATTATTTGGAAAATACCTTTATTCCATCTAAGAGGAAATTTAATAATAAAGGAAAAATTCCCCCTTGGTTAACAAGACAATTAAAAATCAGATTAAAATGAAAATTAAACTTTTAGGAAACTTAAGAATAGTTCTGTTCCATTTAAAACTACTCTATTACATAAATACAGACTATCTGTGAAAAACTTAAAACATTCTATTAAATTGGCAAAAAATAAGCTAGAATTTAAACTAGCTCACACAAAAGACTGTCACAAATCTCTTTTCTCCTATATAAATAGTAAAAAAGGTGTATCAAGGACCATTGGTCCCATTATAACCAATGGCTCTGCCTCTATCTGATATAGAAACCTTGAATCTCTTTAATAAGTACTTTTGTTCTGTCTTCTCTCAAAATCACCTATTAGTACATTTAAAGTTCACCACGAGATTATCATAGGTTCTATCCAACTGACATTATACAGGCTATCAAAAACTAAAAAAATACTAGTCTGGGCCCAAACGGTATTCATCCATGGTTTCTGATCAAAACCTCTATAAATATTTCTATACCTTTGTCAATTATTTTCAATAAATCCTTACAAGAAAGCACTGTACCAAATGATTGGTGTTCAGCAATAGTTACTCCCATATTTAAAAAAGGCAATAGAGGTTCTGTGCAAAATTATCATCCAATTAGCCTGACCTCAGTGGCTGGTAAATTAATGGAACAAGTAATGAAGTCTCTAATAGATCAAGATTGTAAAAAATTTGGAATTTATGATTCAAATCAGCATGGGTTTACTCCCAAGTATACCTGCACCACCAATCTGATATCTTTTTACAATAATATAAGTACTCTACTAGATGTGGGTATCCCTACTGATGTAATTCTTTTGGACTTTAGTAGAGCTTTCGATAAAGTCTCACATGAAAAACTCATTACTAAAATGCACAATCTTGGTTTGTCACCTGATATTGTCAGTTGGACTTTAGACTGGTTGACAAATCATTCTCAGAGAGTCAGAATTAATGATATCATGTCTGATTCGGGTAGTATGACAAGTGGAGTACCACAGGGGTCGGTCTTGGGACCAACATTGTTTAACCTCTTTATCAGTGATTTACAAACAGAGCCAAATAACTTCAAAGTTAAATTTGCAGATGATACTAAATTGGGGGGCAAGGTTAATAATCAAGAAAATATTTCTGCATTGAAGAAGGATTTGGAAAAATTAACACTTTGGGCAAATGAAATTCATATGCAGTTTAATCAAGACAAATGTTTAGTAGTGCATTTCAGTGTAAATAATCCAAAAACGATATATTATATAAAAGGGCTACCACTTCACTCATCAAATTGTGAAAAAGATTTAGGGATATATGTTAATAATAAACTTAGATCAAATGATCACTGTTTTAGAACTGCTTGCGTGACCAACAGACTTTTGAGGCAAGTAAATGCACTTTGTTAATCGCACTGAACAATGCCTTATTCCATTGTATAGGCATACATTAGACCGTATCTAGACTATGGCTCCCTTTCTGGAATCCAAACCAAAAAGACATAGCAATTCTTGAACAGGTTCAAAGGAGAGTAACTAGAATGATTCCAAGATTAACAAACTTGGATTATCAGAACAGATTAAAAGCTACTGGTCTCTTCTCTTCAAACTAGAAGATTAAGAGGTGATATGCTTATGGTTTTAATTTAATAAATTCACCAGATCTAATGGAAAATGTGGTCTAACACTCTCCAAAAGGAGACATGTTCTGAGACTGCATAATAAACAGCTTGAAGTAAAAACTTATAAAACCAGCAAAAGGGGAAACTTTTTTCCAATAAGAGCATCCATTGTATGGAACAAATTGCCACAAGAATTGGTAGAGGCAACTAGTGCCACTGTCTTTAAAAACAAATTAGATGTTTGGTTGAGGGATAATAGATAAATAATGTCCCACATAGTGTGGGGAACAGTCTCAATGGGCTCTGGCCTTCCTCTGTTCTTTCATATCAAGTAATACCAAGTAATACTCTAATCTTTATGTCCTGTTCTTTGAGCCCCAATGGTTATAGCACTGTGCTGCTTTTCTTCCTAAACTCATTTCTGACACCATCCTGTGCTATCTCTCATTTCTCCTTACCCCATCCTGCCCCTCCTGTGGCTCCTTTTACTCCTCTGATTCCTGCTATTTCTCTTGTCCCTACTCTAACAATTCCTTTGGTCAGTCTGCCTTCCCTCTTGCTCCCTCCTCATCTAGAATAAACTCCCCTGACTCTCCATTCTATTGCTCCTTCACTTTTTTTATTCAAAACCCTAATGATCTGTCTGTACAGTCCCAGACCTGCAATTACACCCTCTGGGCCCAATTCATAAACTGTCACAATTTGCAGTGTTGTAGGGCTGCAGCACACTCCAGGTGCATCAGGGACCCTGTGCCTGATTCTGTAACATCAGGGGGTCCCTGCACACAAATTCCAGGAGTTGCCACACCCATAGGCTAGCACCATATAAGAGGCACACCTGCGGGCCTTGCTGCAAGGATCCGCCCCACCCACCTAGTGCAACAGTAGCAGGGCCATGATGGTGGGGGGGGATAAACTGCCACCAGGAGGCACAAGTGTCAGAGGGTGGCAGAGGCTGCTCGGGGCGGGGGATCAGTGACTGCTGATGCATAACATAGTACCCAGCTGGGTACGATTACAGTGTAATGCATATGTAAATGGCAGCATGTCCAGGGACTGAGCTATCATGTTCAGTGAGCAATACCCATACAGTAGGTACAGTGCATGCCCTAGCAAACATAATAAAGGGGATCCAGTGAAGCAGCAGCAGAATGGGGCATCATATTGCACTGGAACACAGCAAGCTGCCCGATTGTTCAGTGATACTGTACAGTCAGGCTGCTTGCTGTGTTCCAGTGCAATATGATGCCCCATTCTGCTGCCATATCACTGAGCCCTTCTTTATTATGTTTGCTTAGGGCTGACACTGTACCAACTGTATTGGTACTATGCACTGTACAGGACAGTACAGTTCCTGGACATGCCTTCATTTACATATGCATTACACCATAATTGAACCCTGCTGGGTGCCACATCACACATCAGCAGTCACAGCTATCCCCTCTGAGCAGCCTTTGCCACCTCCCATCCATTGTGCTCCTGGCAGCCCAAAAGCCTACCCTGTCCCAGTGGTTAAAGTCTGCTGGCTGGTCTAAGAGGTGCCACATCCTGCGGCCATGGTGGGACATCTAGAATCCCACAAAAGAGGTTGTTGCAACCCTGCCATGGTGCAAGCCCCCTTGCAACCTGGTGCACCTGGTTGGTTGCCACAAGCATGTCACAAGAGGAGCTTTGGAACACCTACACTGGATATGATGCAGCCTGCCTTTTGGAATTGCTTTTGCTGTAAGTTGAGATGCCAAGTCACAACTTGCATCAAACTCCTATGAATTAAGTCCCTTGCCTCTCACTAGCCCTTTTGAGAATCAGGCCCTCTGTATTTAATTAGCACTCCCTTATTTCTATAGTTTCCAAATTGCTTTTTACTTGCAATTATTTCATATTTTTTACACTGTATTGTACATGATGTTTGACTTGCTCCCACTTCCCTTTTGTAAATGTAGCTACTATATTATTTGCAACCCATACATGGATGCCATATGTACATTTATTTTATATGTCTGGACTACTGCACTTCTTGTTGCTTTCGTTTTTCACTCAGTTGTATTTCCCCATCACACATAGAAATGAGCCGTGGCTCAGTGGGCCTCTTCCAGTCAAAAACTTCAAATAAATAAATACTTATTTCTCAAAATTCACTGAGCAGAAAAACAATAAAGTCAAGCTTATGCTTTAAAATTTAATGTAATGCGTATTTTTTCCCCAAGACTTCTGTACAAAAGTCCAGGATGTCTACGGGTTCCACTAGAGTGTTAGTGCTGTTTGTTTGCAGGTGAGGACTTCATAAATCAGTCCGTATGAGTTTCAAAAAGAAAAAAAGTCTCTAATTATTCGCAATGTGGCATTAAATAGTTTTATTTTCTTGCCTAGTACCACCTTAAATTCCTCAACATTTTGTGGACACCTACTCTCATTCATGAGTGGTGGTTCACAAATGTGCAGATATAACATATTTCATTGTATTTCAATTCAGTCTCTTATCTCTTGTGTTTTCTTTTTGTTAAGCTCACAATTTCTTGGCTTTTCTCTTTCAGGGACTGCACTGCTCCTCTCAGTTTAATGTATCTATTTGCAGATGGTGGCATACTTTATATTGCAATTAATAATACCTTTAACTGTACTACACACTTTGTTGGTCTCATGTATGCATGCTTATGCACACAACACAAGTATCATAGACAAGCTGACAAAAATATTATATATACGTGCAAGAAGTGAAAATAAATGCTATTAAAGAGAGGTTCTGGCCAACATTTCTAATATCAGTAAATACATAATTAGGACAAGCATACCCCCAATAAACCTGATACAAAATATTAGATCTCTAAGTTGCATTGTTTAAAAGTTACATGTTGTTTTTAGGGTTGGGCAAAATTAGCAAATTGTGATTTCACATCATTTTCATGAAAGTCCATGAAATTCTACAAAATGTTGCAGAATTTTCCAAAATAATTTAATTGGCCATAACGTGGTCAGTATTATAGCAAGTGCTCTGACAATTGCCATACCTATTATCTGTAAGAGACCCTAAATAAATCAATAAATGTGGATACATGTGGGTTAATATTTATTGTAGATGCTTTAGAAATTACTCATTGGAAAAAAAATTGCCAAAAAATGAATGGACGCATAACAGGTAATGACACTAGAATTCCTCTTGTGGGATTAAACTTTGGCAAAATACTTATCACCTCTGAATCACCTTACGTGCATTAGTATCATAGCAAATCAATACCACTCCAACACTCCTGCGACAGTGATGCCCAGCATCATGCTCTATCATGACTAAAGATATCCAGATACTTCTGTCACAATGGCCTAAGTTGCAACTAGTTGTAAGACTTTTCATCACTTGATGCCACTGTTTTCAAACAGCAAAAATACACATTGTTTTCTAGAGGTTTGTTATGGGTCAGCAGGTGGCATTATATAGTACAAATGCTGACTGTACATGTACGTGTGCTTCCACAAGTCACATAGTCAGTGAGCTACAGTGGTTATCTGGCATACAGCAAGAATTCAGGTTTGGGCACAGTGATACCCATAACTATTCTTTATGGTTCGTCATTCAATATAGTGACACTAGGCACCACTATATTTTTACTATGGAGCCTCCTATGAGTGCTACAGTACTTTAATCATGCTTTACCTTCCTCTACAATGGCAACTTAAGTGTATGATTGGGCAAAATGTATGTACATGGCTTCAACAAAAGTATCATGGCATTCCACAATTTCACAAAAGCTCATGAAATTCAATGTTAATTACTGATGTTATTTTAGAATCTTTGGCAACTTGTAACTTGGCAAGCCTCTGAGCAAGAAATTGGAAGGCTGACACATACACAGTGTCTTTTTATTTTTTATACTGTTTTTTTTTCTGGGAAGGCAACTCGTTTCTCAGGGGATATACCATGTTCTCAGGAATATACCTTAATCAGGCTGAAACCAGGTATCATTCAATTGGCTTCTTGGTTTTTAATTTTCTCCATCATTTTTTCCCTTGCAGTTCCTCTTGTGAGGCCAGTGCCTCTGTCAGTCTTGCACAGCTGCAGCTTCTCCTGTGGCAGGAGCAAGCTCCCTGGCCCAGCCACAGGGGTTGCTGAGTTGGTGTAACCCACTGGCAACCCTCCACCACTTAGATACATTGCCGAGCAGCAGCTGCCTTGGCCATGACCTGCTTCCTGATGTGATTTCCCAGGCTCACGTCTGATTCTATGTCATCAGCATAAAAGCATGACACCATGCTGCTGGCCATGATAGTGGCTGCAAAGCCTGATATTTAGAGTCAATTAACCTATACATTTCGTGATAATCCATTCTCTAATTTTATAGTTATAGAGGCTTATAGTTCTGCAGTTTACATAATTGTGAAATACAATTTTAACATTTCCAAAAGTTAGGATGGTTTTAACTAAGTCACATTTAAAGATAGAGATCTAAAACTTGGCACACTGCTGTATGGACCTTGGTAACGTCATCACACCAAGTGTGGCACAATTTGGACAAACACTTTTTAAATTAGATGAAAATAATGGAAATCACAGTTTTAGCAAAATGTCATGAAAAATTCACAGAAATTTCAAAGAAACAAAATCAGAATTTCACCAGAATTTCACTGGCAGAAGATACATTTCACCCAGCTCTAGCTACATTTGGTGGGAGGTCTGGATAGTCGGCAACATGGGTTTGTGCCGGGTAGATCGTGTCAGACCAATCTTGTGGAGTTCTACAAATGGGTAACATCAGAACTGGACAGAGGAAAGCCTGTGGATGTATTATTCTTGGACTTCAGCAAGGCGTTTGACTCTGTCCCCCACACTGGTCTGGTGGAGAAACTGATGGGGTTAGGAGTGGGCCCTTTGATGGTCAGATGGATTGAAAACTGGCTAGCTGGATGCACCCAGAGAGTAGTGGTCTGTGGGGGGCTCTTGAACCCTAGAGAGGTTGGTAGTGGGGTACCGCAGGGCTCGGTCCTGGGTCCGATCCTGTTTAATGCATACATATCGGACATCAGGAGGGTATAGAGGTGAAATGAGTCTCTTACGTGGATGACTCCAAGATGGGAGCAGTAGTCGAGGAGAAGAGGGGAGGTTGGCCCTGCAAGGGACCTGGACACCCTGGAAAGCTGGGCTCACACATGGAAATTAAATTTCAATATCACCAAGTGCAAGGTGTTGCATCATGGTCGGGGAAACCCTAAACACAGGTACACCCTGGGAGGGGAGGCACTGGAGGCCTCAATAGGGGAAAAAGACCTAGGGGTCATGGTGGATGCATGTATGAATAACTCTGAGTAGTGCAGGAGAGCGGCTAGCAAGGCAAACAGGATGTTGGGATGCATCGTAAGGGGGATCACCTCTAGGAGCAAGGAAGTGATTCTGCCACTGTACAATGGACTGGTTAGACCACACCTTGAGTACTGTGTACAGTACTGGAGACCACACTTGAAGAGGGACATACAGCTCCTGGAGAGGGTGCAGAGGAGGGCAACTAAGATGATACGAGGGCTAGGGGATTTGACATATGAGGACAGACTTGAGGAGCTCTGCCTGTTTTCATTGGAGGAGAGGAGAGACAGGGGGACATGATTGAGGTCTTAGCACCTCAAGGGAAAAATAGGGTAAACATGGAGGGATCTTTAGACTAAAGCAGGAGGTATCACCAGAGGGCATGGTTTGAAGTTGGAAGGTGGAAGGGTGAGGGGGAAAAGAGGAGGAGGTTTTTCACTGAGAGGGTGGTGGACCCTTGGAATGCACTGCCTAGGGAGCTGGTTCAGAGATCCACAGTGGAGAGCTTCAAGAGAGGGTGGGACAGACACAGAAAGTAGATGTATCAGATGATGGCCTGTCCAGGGGGTTGGGGATGGATGATAGGGGTTTCTGGAGCACAAGGGATGGGAGGGCCTCGGCACCTAACTAAGGATCTAAGGTTCGAGCAGACGCAATAGACCGTAAGGCCTAATCTGCTGGCAAATAGTATGTTAGTATACATTTTACCCAGTTCTAGCTATTTTGAAACCCTGATTTCACTGCCTGCTCCAAAAAAACTGGTTTTCAGTGAAAAGTTACTGATGATGCTGGCTCCAAAACTTCTAACCAAGTCCTCCTCACCAGCAACCTTATAAGATTTATTTCTCCTGAGCTACTTAAAATTGCACTTGTAGTAAGCTTTTGGAAAAGGGAAGCTGACACTGGGTGAGCATGGGGCATGTAGTTCTAGAATGTGCATGTAAGAGGTACCAAAAATGTGATGAGGAAGGTGATTTTAGAGTGCAGCGAAAAACATGGCATTGAAATGATAAGGCTGTGTACAATTTCAGAATACTTCTTGGATGAGTTTTTAGAATGTCAGGAGGTTTTAATTTTAAAATGCAGCAAGGACAAACTCTCAGAAAGTAGCTGACAAAAAATTTTGAAATGTGTCAGGGACACTGACATTTGGAATGTGTTAGTGCCATAAATGTTTATATTGTGGCTGTGGCAGAGAAATGCAGTTTCTGAATGTGGGGACACATAATTTCCAAATGTGACAAGGATGCATTACTTCGTAATGTGTCATGGATGCACACTTTTGGCATGTGGTGGTGAAGCTGAATTTTGAAATGTGGAGGTGATGTTCATTTTCAGATTCTGGTGGCAACGTGTAATTTCAGAATGTGTTGTGGTCATGGACTTTCAGAATGCAATGGAGGCATTCAATTTCAGAACTTAGCAGAAACACACAATTTCAGAATACAGCAAGGACACACATTTTTGGAATGTGGTAGGGATGCATAATTTTAGAACATGGCAAAGTTGTGCATTTTTAGAATGTGACAGAGATGTGAAATTGTGGAATACAGCAGTGACACACAATTGTACAATGCAGTGGGGATACACAAAGAATGTATCTGAAGGTGGTGGGGATGCACCATTATGGAATGTGGCAACAATACACAATTGCAGAAAGGAGCAGTGACTCACAATTTCTGAAAGTGGTGGGACACACAGATTTGTACTGTAATGTGGCAGTGACATGCAATTTTTGAACATGGCAGGGATGTGCAGTGTTGAAATGTGACAGGAATATATCATTTCAGAATGTGATGGTGACAATAGTGGAATGTGGCAGGTATGCCTAATGTTAGAATGTGACAGGATGTGCAAGGTGAGAATGTGGTGGCGACGCACAGTGTCAATCTGGTGGGATGAGGAATGTCAGAATGTGGTGGTGATGCACAATTTTGGAATCTGATGGGAGTGTACATTTAATGAATATGGCAGGGACAAGCAATTACAAAATAAAATTGTATGTCCTGCCACATTCCAACAGTGCACATACCCACTACATTGCAAAATTGAATGTCCCTGCCACATTCTGAAATTTTGTGATCTCACCATATTCTGGGATTGTGCATCCCCATCAGATATTGAGATCGCTTACATCTCATTCCAAAATGACGTGGTCCAACAATATTTCAAGGTTGCACAGCCTCAGCATATTCTGAGACTGCATGTCCCTCATTCCATAAAGATGCATCTCTCCCACATTCTGAAAATGCATGCCCCACATTTTGAGACTTCATATTCCTGCCACATTCCAAAATTGCATGTCCACACTGCATTCCAAGATGGCATGTCTTTGCAACTGCAACATTCCAAGACTTTGTGTCCCTTATTCCAAAACTGTGTTCAACCACATTCTGAAATTGACCCTGCCATATTCCAAAATTGTATATCCATACAGCATTCTGAAATTGTGTACGTATTGCACTGCAAACCAAATGTTAACCATTCCACATGCTGAAATCTCCTCACTGCAGTATTTTGGAATTGCATACAACCTTGATATTCCAAAGTCATGTACATCATTGAATTCCCAAACCACAACCCTTCCATGTTCTAAAATATAGTACTATGCATCTGAATATTGGTAAAGGCATGCACTGCACCCATCTCAGTGTCTTTTTTTTTTCAAATAATTACTACAACTATAGTTTGATAAACTTTGAAGAAATCAAGTAAGTCCAGTAAGGTTGCTGTCAAGGAGGACAAGGTTATAAGTTTGGAGCTGACAGCATCAATAGCTTTTTAATGAAACAGACTTTTTTGAATAGGCAGTGAAAGCAGGGTTATAAATCAGCTTATAACTTTTAAGCAAAGTAACTTAGAGATCTCATAATTTGTATGAAGCTTATTGGGGATATGCTGATTCTAATTCAGCAGTTTAGTACTTCTGACCTTAACCCCTATTTAAATGCAAGATAAATCATAAAGTAATGAATACAGTGAAATTATGAAACAAAGAACTGAAGAAACTAAGAAACTAAAAAAAGAAAAGACAATTGTGTATGATAGGTGTATGTTGCCCCTCACATTAATTTTAAAAATATGAAGCATAAGCCCTAATCAAAATGTTATCCATCATTATTTAAGAGGCAAGCATATGCACCTGATCCCCTTTTCAAAATTGTGGTCTTAATTTCTATTTTGTGCTCCATTAAAATCCACTTTTACCTCTCAGTTTTTAAAAACACAGTACTGACTCAGTTCACCCTCCCAAACCCAAACCAATACTGAAGCACAAAAGTGGCATACAGTAACTTCACAAAATGTTTTTATAACCTTTTTTTCCAGTGGTGAAATGTAGCAATATAGAAACTGTAGTTTATTGAGATATGACACTGGGACACATACTCTGTAATTGTATTAGGATATACCATACAGTGCACTGTGGCCCAGGCCAAAAGACAAGTCAATAAAAAGTTATTTTAGCAACATTGCAACACTAAATACAGTATACAATGCATGATCACTGCTGGCTCAGGCACTGTATAGTAGCTTTTAAAGACATCTCACAGTATTGCATGAGGTGAGTGATCATGACCACTGGTTGGCAAAAACACTTCTATAAAATACAGGTACTTCCCTGGGTATTCTCCCAGTTTATGTATAGTTCAAAAAGCAAGACTGGGGGCTGATACTGACAAGTACTTGAGAAGAAAGGTAGAAACTTAGCCAGCTCCCCCAAAATGTCTTGAAGTAGTCTATGGTGCATCAAAGGTTTGCATGTAGATCATCATGTCATGTGCCAGGACCCCCTGACATCTCACCTCCTATAGGGGCTTCTTCAAGGATGGCATGGTGTGCTTGTGGGATCCTTGCATGCTTTTCTTGCTGTTGCCATATGACGAAACCCTTTCATAATGTAATTTCTGGCAGCATGTCTGCTTTCTTGTGTCTGTCTATGCATACTGCAAGAAATGAAACTATAAAAGAGTTTTTACACCTCTCATGAATTAACAAAACTTTATCAATAAAATAATAATAAAGAAATGACCCTTATAAAGAAAGAAGAATAGGATTCCCTTGAGTAATCCATGACTTTAAAACTAAATGGATTACAACTCACATCTTACGGCAACAGCAAGGAAAGAGTACAAGGATCTTAAAAGCATACCATGTCATCCCTGAAGAAGCTTCTACAGAGGGTGAAATGTCTGGAATCCTGGCACATGACATGGTGATATATATGCAAACCTTTAATGAAACAAAGAGTACTTAAAGACATTTTCTCAGAGGTGGCTGAGTTCCTACATTTTTCCAACAGAGGGCTGGGTGAAATGTTAGATGTGATGATGCCATCGTGATGCTTGTTTCTGCTGCTGCTGCATACATTGCAGTGAACCAGAGTTGCATTTACCAAATTTTCGCACTTATTAAATTGTTTTTGGGCATCATGTAACCACTGCCTAATTTCTGTTTGCTTCTGGGTGCTTTACCTCTTTGTGATCTTGACAGTATGCTTCTGGGTGCTTTACCTTTTTGTGATCTTGACAGTATTTTAGGACAATATGTTATTACTGTATGTCCACAGTGTATCATCATAAGGCTTTGTCACCCAGTGTTCCTAGATTATAGGTAATAAAAAGTGCATTTCCCATCCCAAAAAACACATATCAAACCAAAATACAATGTGTGTGTGTGTGTGTGTGTGCGTGTGTGTGTGTGTGTGTGTGTGTGTGTGTGTGTTTGTGTGTGTGTGTGTGTGTGGGCGTGTGTGTGTACTTCCATTATATTATATTTATATTACATTCAGACTACTGGTATGTTTTTTGCATAAACTGAAGCTCCTTCTAATGGGTGCTTGAATTTCTCCTAAAAAATCTGAGTTTAATGCCAGGCTGCTGGCATCTTTTCCTAAATAAAGCACAAGAAATGAAAGGCTCTGCACTCAGCACGTTTCTTTATTGATCGTTTCTGTTATATGGCTGATACCAGCATGCACAAAAAAAAAAATGCCATGCCTGTTAATAGTTCTGTTTCAGATCTCCTCTGCAATATACTCATGTAATCACCATTAGTTATAACACACACCCAATTTCTGAAAACTTTGTAAGCCCCTGCCTGGAAAAGAACCTTCTGTCTGCCTGCTTATTGTTTAATGACCCGTAAATCAAGCTGTTATTGCTCATTTGCTTTCTGTTTGCTACTCCCATTAGTTTCCCAAACTGTGCATCACTGTTGTCAGGCGTGGTAGGAGAACTTTTAAGCTTGTCACTTGTGAATATTGATATAAATGAGTAAAGGAGTGGAGGGCAGGATTAATGATAGTTGTTTTCTAACAAGCTTTTCTCCAGGGCTAATGAGATGCCTTTGAAAGAAAATGTTCATATTACCAATCCACCATCCATCTCCTGAATTGAAGCTTGACTTTTAAACTTACCCTCTTCATTTTTGTTTTGTTCTGTTTCTTCTTGCAGCTGCTTTCACAAACTGTTATTCTGTTACTTTGTAATAAACATATCTGGTAATTAGCAGTATAGTTTGCGTAATTATTCAGCAGCTGGACTGTTATCCAAACAGGTCATTGTGGTACAAAATGTAATTGGTAATTTTTTGTGCAGCTGACCTTGGAGTCTCATACCCCAACCTAACTTGGTTCACCAGCTATATACATAACAACAGACATCAAGCCAGAACTGGTAATGCTGTCTTAGCCCTAGTCATCACTAATTTTGTTAGTCCCCAGGCTCTGCACTGCATCAACTACTGTTCTCCCTTCTTATCAATATCCTTCCTAGTGTCATCAGTTACTGTAAGATAAAAAGACAAAGACCGTATCACAAAAGCACTGAGGCAAGAGTTATCACCAAAAGGGCACTGGCAACAAAGCAAAGTTTTAAAGAAATTCAAAATCACACATACCCCAATAATGCAAACCATAGCCAGATGAATATGTAAATCCCCATGAAAAGTTTGGCTGGTGGAAGACTTATGAAGAGAGACTTAAGGAGCTTAATATGTATAGCCTGGAGAAAAGGAGGAAGAGGGGGGACATGATAGAAACTTTCAAGTACCTCAAGAGAATCAACAAAGTCCAAGAGGGTAGCATCTTTCAAAAAAAGAAGTGTGCAAGAACAAGGGGCACAATTTGAAGATAGCGGGGGAGAGTGGCTCAGAGGTAATTTAAGAAAGTATTTTTCACAGAGAGGGTTGTGGATGCATGGAACGGCCTTCCAGAGGAGGTTGTGGAGTCAAAAACAGTGGCAGAATTCAAGCATGCATGGGACAGTCATACAGCAATTCTAGGGGGTGGGGTAGGAAGAAATAGGCTGCTGGTTAACTAGGATCTGCAGCTTATCCATTAGGTAGGGAAATGGGCAGACTGGGTGGGCCAAGCGGTCCTTATCTGCCATCAAATTCTATGTTTCTACTTTAAGCAGGATTGCATAGTGCCAAATAACCTCAAACATATTGCCATTTGTTTTTTGTCTGTACCACTCAGTAACTTCCCCAAGTTGTTTCTGCCTGACAATTGATACCCTCATGCCCAGTGCACTTACTCAGTTAAAAACTACATGTCTTGACTCCAGGTGTGCTCCTCTCTTTCTCAAGGGCATCACCACAGAAAGTAATGTGACTACTACATTCTTCTGTGCCGGAAAGTTTGCAGAGCTTTGAGGAAAGCAGCACACAAAATAAGAAGTGGTATGCATGGTAGTAGAATTTAGCTGTTCAGTTTCTTGTTTGGCTAACTTATCCCATAGAAAAGGCCACTATTTATTTTCCTGTAGACCCATGACTAATCTATCAATTAAAAGTATACCTATGACTAATCTATCAAATCAAAGTATATACCTGCACTAATAAAATAATTACATCTATATACCTACACTAATTAAAGCTATATAACTACACTAGTCAAACAATTAAAGCTATATACCTGCATTAATAAAAGTATACACCTGCACTACAGAAAACTTTATGGAATACCATTAATGACACAACTAACAGCATTAGGAAGCTATCAAAACCAATTAAAAAGCTGCAAAAGAGCCTCAAAAAAGACACTTACACAAAAGCCCCCCCAAACTCAGAAATCTCCTAAACTCCTAGCTGCACTGTCTACACACCATTTCCTCCTTGCAGAAATAATAGTAATAATAAAACTTTATTTTTAAGGCACATTTCCAAAACCAAGGCACTGAACAAATTTAAAAAATGAACATATTGCACCATTTACAACAGCTTGGTTAAAACATAGTAATCTAAAAAATCTTATAAATAAAATCATAACACCACTCAGTTGCCAAATGCTTGGTGCCACAGAGGAGTTTTTAAATCATTTTTAAATCCCTCCACAGTTGCGCAGTCATGTAACTGGACCTTTAGGTGCCATAACGTAATCGCAAGTGTGAGCTCCATAACAATAACCATCCTAATGTACTAGATTCAACAAACAATTGGTAAGGGTAGAACAGTCTTTAGGACTAATTAGGGCACTAAAGCCATTTGCTCTTTGGGCTCATGGTCTTATAGCCCTGATTAGCCCCCTTGATGAGTTTACATCCTTGTATACCACCCTTACCCGTTATTTAGTGTGTATATATATATATATATATGTTGCAAAAACTTTGTTAATGCATCAGTTAGGGTTACCACGACAAAAGTGAGGAAATGGGTCATTAGGGTTTCATCCTAACACCTCACCCCTGCTCTGCAGAGATCAGGAGGCATCAGAGGAGAGGGGGAGTGGCATTGGGGTCGCCAACCCTAACACTCACCCCACTGCATTGTAAAATAAGCTGGGTGGCTACAATATAGGAGAATGGGGAGAGTGTTAGGGTTGGTGACCCCAATGCCACCCCCATCCCTACACACCTCAAGGTTTCTACAGGGCAGGGGATGGAGTGTTTGGGTGAAACCCTATTGCCGCATTTCCCTACTTTTGTCACAGCAACCCTAACTAATGTATTAACAAAGTTTTTGCAACTAATTTCATTACTTTTTGTGATAGCATAATAGTATCCTTATGTTACAGTGGGCGTGCAGGGTCCTTTGGATCCTGCGCTCCCATCCCTTCATTGAGATAGTATAACGGTAACCTTATTTTTACAGTGAAAGAGCAGGGTCCTTCAGACCCTGTGCTCCCATCCCTCCATCGAGATAGTATAACAGTAGCCTTATTTTTATGGTGGGAGTGCATCGTCCTTCAGACCCTGCACTCCCATCCCTCCATTGACATAGCGTAACAGTGTCCACATTGTATGGTGGGAGCACAGGGTTCTTTAGACCCTGTGCTCCCATCCCTTCATTGAGATCGTATAACAGTATCCTTATTTGTCCCAAAATTTCCAACATAGCTTCCTTATGACCTTAATGCATATATCCAGTACAGAATATTTTCAAATCCCGTCAAAACATAATTCTGCACAACTTCAATGCCATTCTGCACCACAAGTGCAAAAACACATTTTGGCCAGTATTTAACAATTACAATTGTCACTTACATGAGATGATGTAATACCAAGGCTATGCTGAAAATGTGAGGTGCCAATATAAACAAATTCTAAAGTTATGAGCATGGGTAGTGAGATAGTAATAAATGCTCATAACACAGCCATTTTTTTTTTGTTTGACCCCACATTTTCAACATAGTGTTCTTATGACCACACATGATAAGCAATATGACTGTCATTATGTAAATCCCACTGGAAAGGTGATTTCACCAGCCGACTGCAAAATCACCTTTCTGGTGAGAGTTGCCTTATGATGGTCAAATTGTTCATGAGGTGGGTTCCCCAAGATTCCATGTTGAAAATTTGGGGCCAAAACTTCAAACAATGGCTGAGTTATGCCCGAAAGTTAAACCCCCCCTTTGAAATACATAGGACTGCATTTACCTTAGTTCATATTGCAGTCACCAGTTCCAGCAGCAAGACTTGCCTTGGATCAGCTGAGCAGGTGTCAAACCTTGGAACTTCTTAGGTGAGTGGCAGTCTGGGGGGATGTCACGGGAGTATGGAGAGGTAACTGCACAGTGGGGGGTCAGATGTGGTGTACAGGTACAAACAGTAGTAGATTTTTTTTAAACAGGCCCAAATGAGCAAAAAACAATGAGGGATGGTTTTCTTCTTTTCAGGAGAAAAAAAAAAGTACACAATAATGGGGGATCCCACTGCCACCAATGATAACCGTGGCAATGAAGGGTGGGTGGTACTACTGGAGACCAGGGAGATGTGGCAAAAAAGCCACACGCACAAATATATAAATATATAAATATATAAATATATATATATATATATATATATATATATATATATATATATATATATATATATATATATATATAAGTGAAGCCCACCAGGATGAAGCACAGTATCACAGGTTTACTGCATGACAAAAGGGATTAACTCCCATTGAAACTGCATTTCTTGCTGCAGTAACTCGACTGCAGAATTCTGCAGTGTTGTGCTTCATCCTGCTGAGCTTCACTATATATATATATATATATTTATAGTGAAGCCCACCAGGATGAAGTGCAGTATCACAGGTTTACTGCATGACAAAAGGGATTAACTCCCATTGAAACTGCATTTCTTGCTGCAGTAACTCAACTGCAAAATTCTGCAGTGTTGTGCTTCATCCTGCTGAGCTTCACTGTATGTATATATATATATATATATATATATATATATATAAAATAAATATAACAAATAAAAAAAATACTAGAATACAGATGGGGGGATATAAAGGGGGCACAAAAGTGGAAACAGGAAAAAATTCCTAACCAGTTTGCTCCATTTTGGGGACCAGGTGGCTAGAAAGAAATCCTGATTCACCATACCATATTCATGTCCACTACCCTGATTTGTCAGTGTCAAACAAGGAAATTGGCTGGTGGACAAGGATCCCCAATCTGGCCATCTGGTTGACAAATTTTCATGACAAGATGGTCAGACAGGAATCCTTGTCCACCAGCCGAATTCCTTGTTCACCACTGATGAACCAGGATAGCAAACAAGGAAGTTAGTGAGTGGGAAACCAGGATTTAAAAAGTGCTAAAAATAGAAAAATAGCACTAAGCAAACACTGGAAGCCACAGAGGACAGCGCATCAAGTCCCGATGAGCAAAACACATCCATAGATGTGTTAAATAGACATCCTTGGACAGAGATATCAGGGTTTTTTGGGTGCAAAAACCAAAAGAAGAATGCTCATGAACAAATAATTTTTTCTGGTGAACCAAGATTGCCAACTGGCATGAAAGGAATAGCCCCTGATGAACCAAGATCCTGGTTTGTTCCATGCATCTATCCTGAAAAATAAAACTCCCATTGAAAATGTGGCATTAGGGTTCCCAACCCTAACATCCTCCACCCCCAAGCAACAAAAGGAAAAAAACATTAGGGTTTTGCATCTCTGGAGTCTTGACAAATCATGCATGTTGCTGTGGAAGCACAGGGCGCAGAGGTCCCTGTTCTTGCATTTCAGCCAAAACAGCAGCCAAATTGTCAGCATAACTTTGTTATTACACCACCTCATGAAAGCCATGCTGAGAATTTTCAAATCCCTGCCAAAACATCATTGCACGCCACTGCAACATCATTCTGCACCACAGGTAAGAAAACACATTTGGTCTGAATTTGAAAAATGAAAAATTGTCTTGTTCATGAGGTGATGTAAAACAAATGGGTACGTTGGAAATTTGGGGTGAAAATATCAAAAATGTCTGGAGTTATGAGCAAGAATAGTTAAATTTCAATGTATGTGCATAACGTTGCCATTTTTACATATTTTGACCCAAAAATTTCTATACAGCCTTCTTATGATGGCACCTCATGAACAAGGGCAGTGAAAATTTTTAAATCCCACCCAAAAAGTGATTTTGACAAATGACTGCAAAATCATCTTTTGATCTGGATTTGCAGAATTCCACTGCCATTGTTCACGAGGCAAGGTCTCGAAATATGCAACATTGGATAAGTTATGCATCAAAGGTGAAAACCCCATTGAAATACATTGAACTGCACTTACCTTAGTTTCTCATACATGCAGTCATCGGTTCAACCAGCAGGATGTGTCTTCGATCGGAGAGTGGATCTTCACCCTGTGACCTGTTCAGGTTAGTGAGGGTGTATGGGGGTGTACTGGGGGTGTGAGGGTGATGGGTGCTGAGTGGGAGATGGGATTGTGGGATCAGATAGAAGAAGGACTTGTTTATGCAGGTTTAAAACCAAAAAGAAGAAAAAAACACATTGAGGGATGGTTTTCCATATTTTAGACAAGGACAGCAATCAGAGGGTAGGTGGTGCCACTGGACACAAGTGACAGTTTAATTCTTTACTGAGATGACAATGGGATTGGGGCCACTAGACACCAGGAACAAATTAATTATCTATCGGGACAGTGATTGAAGAGTGGTGGGGTGACACTCGACACTAGGAAAAGATTAAACTCTTGATGGGGGTGGTGATCAGTGGGTGGAGGTGCCACTAAACACCACGAAAAGATTAATTATGTATGGGAATGGAAATCAGAGGGCGGAGAGTGCCACTAGACACCAACAAAAGATAAAAACTTGATGGGGGCAGTGATCTGAGGGTGGGGGTGCCACTAGACACCAGGCAAAGGTTAAACTTTTGATGGGGGTGGTGACTGGAGGGGGGGTGCCTCTAGATACCAGAGAAAAATTGATTCATGACTGGGATTGGGACTGGAGGGTGAGGAGTGCCACTAGACACCAGGTAAAGACAAAGTCTTGATGGGGTGGTGATTGGAGGTGGGGAGTGCCACTAAACACCAGGGATGCAATTTAACTTTAGGGAAGTTGTGCTGATTTAAATAGAACTGTTATGCAACATGAAAGTTATAGAATTAGTCATAAGTCCCTTGCCTTCAGCTGTCATCTGCCTCTGATTATGGGCCTCTTACTCCACCCCACTAATGCCACTCTGCCAGGAACCTCATTGTCCGCTTCTCTGCTTCAATGAGGTCTAAAAAGGCCCAGACTTTTACCTCCTTTACCACTTGCAGACAAGTGGTGTTTGCAACAGAGACCTCATGCAGTTTTTCTAATGCCGACAAATTGTTGCAGCATTGCCAAGTGGATTAGCTAATGTCTGGGAATATATAAATAGGGGTTCCTATACTATCAGAGTGGTCCCACTTGTCTGGCCAACTACAGAAGGTCATCTTTAACTCCAAACCCATCTATCACTACTAGGAAAGCCCATGGTGTACTTGCTACCGCTGCTGCCTACATGGTGTAAAGCAGTACACCTTCTGGAGGTCAAAGTTTCCAGCTCCCCCTCTAGCAAAAATTTTTCGGACAACCACTCCCTCACATACATTAACAGATAATCCCCTTCAATCTTTCTGGGAGACCAATGATGTGTATATGTGGTTCAAACATCTCTCTTCTCTGTGGTCTCCACCAACACTACTCCAGAGATAAAACCATGAATCTTGATGTTCAGGTCAGAGAATGAGGTCACCAGTCTCTGCAGCTAAGTCCCAGCATTTGTATTTTCTCACCCGAGCCCCACTTGGCAGCAGACATGACCTCCACTTTCAACTGCAAGGACTGTGCTGCTGCCTCTGACTTGCCTTTTTTCTGAGTTTGTGGTACCTTTATCTTTTTGATGGTTTCTCATCTTGTAGAGAAGTGCAAGATCATACTAGCAAGATAAGTAGAAGACTGTGGATGTATATATACGTCCAGAATCTATATACGTTCACACATATTCAGTTCTCAAAGGGTTAAAACACTTAGAGTTATGAAAAAATAATAGTAATTTAAAATCTTATTTTCTGTGCTGGATGCAGGAGATATGCAAATCAACTGCCACTCTGCTCAGGCTGAACAACGCACCCCCTCACATAAATAATAATTTTTATTAATCGGCTGGAAAACATGCACTATAGTTACAAGAATCAGTATAACTTTCATCTGCTGATTGCCTTGGATCAAGACAGTCATGCACAATTCTACCCTTTGGTACAGCGCAGGAGAGGCATGTGGATGACTTTTAAATATCAAAAGGTGAAGCACTGCCGGCTCACCAGTGCAGCGGTAGGGCTACTGCTCGCGGTGCCAGCGACCCGGGTTCAGGAAAGGACTCAGGCAGCTGGAGTGCCGGCCGGGGGGGGGAGGATTGTGCACCCAGAGGCTGCTGTCCTCCTCTGGGTGGGGTTGGTCACAAGTCCCATTGCTTTACTGCCACCTGGGTGACCACAGATGGAGGTGCAATGAGACAACTTGCAGCAGGGGTGGGAGGACATCAGCCGGGAACTGTAGCACTGGCACATCACTTCATTCCCAGATCCTAGGCTTACCTAGCGTGCCATTGTCCTGAGGGCTGGGACCTAAAAGTGGAAAGAACTTGCATCAGGCACTTGAAGACGGGACCCTGCCATCCCAAGAAAATCCAGAACCAGACTCCATAGAAGGGTTCGACGAGGCCTCCCGATGCACACTTAAGGACTGGAGGAGACTAAAGTGGGAGTATCTCTCCTCCCTGTCTGGGGGGTAAACTGAGGCAGGATGGGGGCTGGCTCATCGACACCCGGAGGGAGGTACCTGGGGTAGACCTACGGGAGTGTGCACGGCATAGGGATTCTCAAAAGAAAGGAGTCTGAGGCAGTGAGTAAGGGGGCAAAAAAAAAAAAGGTGAAGCACTTAATTCCTGAGTATTGGACCTCCTGGACTCCACATATCAGATGTCTGCATCTTTTCTCAGGTGAGGAGGGAAATCAAGAGTGCCAAAAGACGGAGGAAACAGGGCTTGAGGGGCTCACTAAGTACACTAATTGTAAACAACACTTAATCATACTCTTTTAGGGAAATGAGGTTTCAATCCCTCTGTTGTAACCCCCTCCATCCCAGCATATGAAAGGTGAGAGGCTCAAACAACTACAGTTTCCTCTGCAGCTAGTCTTTGTCGATGCCAGTCTGTGCATATGCTACTGCATGTTATCGAGAATTGCTCACTCTCGGATACCCAGCCACCACCATCACAACCCCACCTTCTTGTGGAGATAAGGAAAAATCATTATGGGGCAGTGATCGGAGGATGGGGGTGCCACTAGACACCAGGGAAACAATAGCTCACTGCTGTCACTGCAGCCCGCAGCACGAGTTCCAGCTCCAGCTGTAGAAGTCAAGAAAGTCCCAATGTTTTCATACAAAGAACGCAAGTGAATGGCTCCTTCCATTAAGCTAGGCATCCGGGATTTTGGGTCCCCAGAAAAGATATTTCTGGCAACTTTAAAAATAAAGAAACACACATCAGAATCTAGCTATATGGGGCCCGTTTAGCTAGATTCTGGTGTTTGTTTGTTTTAAATACAAGCATTTTTATGTATTTTCCATGCTTGTTGGTTCATGGAGGAAAGCAACAAGATGGCGGTTCTCAGAGCATAAAAAAATGTTTGGTGCTATGCCAAACAAGAGGTGAGAAACCAAAGAAGGGTTCTGTGACATCCAATTTTTCATTTCATACCAGAACATTATTTCAAAAATCCTACTGCTCAGGCTCAGAATAGAAAAACACAACACTTTAAAGCTTTTAAAAGTCTATAAAACCATTTACTATTTTTTCACCAGACCTTTCAAAGGCACTACCTTAGCACATGACACATTCCATTCCATGTAGGGCTGTAGGTGAGAGCAAAAATACCCCATGTTAAATATAGGAAAAAAATAAGCCATCTACCAAAAAATGACATATACGGATCTCAGAAACTGCAGAAGCTGCCATTAGAAACCTTTCCACAGATCAAGACCTTGCCTAAAAAACAACACTTGAAAAATTTTAGCTGATTTCATCAAATGGTGCCAAAGCTATTAGTGTATATAGTTAGGGGTTTTACATTGAACAGGCTACTCAGGCATAACCATAGGAGTGTGTCCATACCCCTATAATCTTCCATATCTAGTTTCTTGTTTGGCTCACTAATCATGCATGTGTGTGCACATATATCTATATCTATATCTACTGTATATCTGTATCTGCATATCCATCTATCTATCTATCTATCTATCTATCTATCTATCTATCTATCTATCTATCTATCTATCTATCTACATTGCAAAAAATTTCGTTAATGCACTAGGCCAATGGCACATTCGTAAGGTAGAAAAAGAAATGGGCAGACTGGATGGGCCTTGTGGTCCTTATCTGCCATCAACATCTATATTTCTAGTTAGGGCCACAGTGACAAAAGTTGGGAACTGTGGCATTAGGGTTTCCAACCCTAACACCCACCCCCTCCAGGCAGCACAGCAGGTGTGGAGTGTACCTTGGGGTTCTCAAGCCTAACATTCACCCCACTCTATCTGTGAATAAGGTTGGATGTGTACACTGTATGAGAATGGGGTGAGCGTTTGTCTTGAAAACCCCAAGGCACACCCCACACCTGCTGTGCTGCCTGGTGGGCAGGTGGGGTGTAAGGGTTGGAAAACCTAATGCCACATTTCCCAACTTTTGTCACTTTGACCCTAACTAATGCATTAATGACATTTTTTGCAATTTATTTCCTTACTTTTTGAACCATTCCTTGGTTTGTCTGTAATCGGGTTGTGAGCTCCCCATCTTACAGTCTCAGCCACATTACAGGCAGCAGGTGGGAAAGTTGTTTTCTTTGTGTCCATGACATGATCTCCCAGTCTCAACCAGTGATGCTGTACTGCTCACAATGCTAACACTTTAACGCACCTTAATAACTTTGCCCCCGTACACTACAGTAATTGCTTGTAAAATCACTAGTTTGTTACAGGCAGCTGGTGGGAAAGTTTAATAGCATGTTAAGAGGTACTAACAACCTGTTGGAAGAAAGCAATTAATCACCCTGTCACTATATAGTTGTCAAGAGGAAATGCCTGTTATACTTGGGGGACAAGACTCAGTTTTGATAACTGAGAGTTTCTGAAAATCAGGATTTGGATAAGTGGGGTTTTACACACACACATATATATATATATATATATATATATATATATATATATATATAATATTATTGATATAATCTGAAACCAGAATGTCCACTCCCGGCATTGGATGCACCCCTGCAGTCCATTGTTATATTAAGTAGCCAACATCAGGGGGCCCAATCCCGTGTCAGCATTTAGAGCCTCCCCCAGCAGTGTGAGACATTGTGGAGCCCACCTCCAGTGTCCCAAAGTATTTCTTTCATTTTATCCTGTAAAAAGAAAACAATCTCCTGACATTTTTCAATTTTTTTACCTAAAAAAAAGGAAATGGTCCCTTGTCATCCACAATGTCCCCATCCCCCATCCCGACCCTCCCACTGATCACCCACTACCCCACCACCCTGACTTATACTTACCACTGGAGGTAGTAGGCTGTCATCTGTGGACTGAGACTTGTCTGCACTCTTCAAAGCCAAACCATGAACTGAGGAATCAAGGTAAGTGCAGTATAATGAATTTCAGTAGTGTTTTGAACTTATATTCATAACTTTGCCATTTTTAGGAATATTTTCACCAGATTGTCAACATGGCCTATTTGGGGCCACACCTCATGAACACTGGCACTGTCATTTCATTAATCAGGCCCAGAAGGTGATTTCATGGTTGTTGCTCGAAATCACCTTTCGGGACTGAATAATGAAATTTCACTACCAGTGTTCATGAGGTGGGGCCCCAAAAAAGCCATGTTAAACATTTGGTAAAAAAAATTTCTAAAAATTGACAAGTTGTGAGTGTTCATTGAAATTTTTCTAAGCATGTGCATAACTGGTAAGTTTCAATATTTTAATTCCACATTTTCAACATAGCCATTTTTTCACATCACTTCATGAACAGTACAGCTGTTATTTTTCACATCCTGTGTGAAAAGTGTTTTTGCACCTGTGGCACAGAATGGCATTTTAGCATGGATTTTAACATTTTCACCAATGGGGTTTATGAGGTAGAGTCATAAGAAGACTATGTTGAAATGTTTGTATCAAAATATGAAAAAATGCCAAAGTTATGACCATTCATTGCAATTTCATATGCCCAGTCATAACTTTTGAAATTTTAAATATTCTGACCCCAGATTTTCAGCATAGCCTTCTTATTACCCCACCTCATGTATGTCACAGCTGTCATTTTTCAAATCCTGCGCAAAATGTGTTTTCTCACCTGTGGTGCTTAATGGCATTGCAGTTGTGCAGAATTACATTTTTGCAGGGATTCAAACATTTTCTGTAACGAGTATGTGATGTGGGGTAATAAGAAGGCTATGCTGACAATTTGGTCACTGTTGTTCTATAAATGGAAATGCAGGGCCCAGAGAGTGCCTAATATGCAGCTATATATATATATATATATATATATATATATATATATATATATATATATATATATATATATGTATATGTAGGGATGGGTCAGACCCTGCGCTCACATTGTAAAATAAGTAATAAGTAATACTATTATACTATCCAAAAAAGTAAGGAAATAAGTTGCAAAAAGTCATAAAGTCTACACATCTGACCTTGTTTATAGATGGAATGGCATGAGCATTTAGCTTGAGAAGCCCAAGGCACACCCCATACCTGCTGTCCTGCCAGTTTTGGGAGGGTGGGGTGTTAAGAAAACCCTAATGCCTCATTTCACAACTTTTGTCACTTTGACCCTAACTGGAGCATTAATGAAGTCTTTTGCAATGTATTTCCTTACTTTT
This sequence comes from Neoceratodus forsteri, assembly GCA_016271365.2. NCBI lineage: Eukaryota > Metazoa > Chordata > Ceratodontiformes > Ceratodontidae > Neoceratodus > Neoceratodus forsteri. The sequence continues at coordinate 639,588,168 of CM028132.1, read as the reverse complement.
CGAGATAGTATAATCATATCCTTATTTTACTCTGGTAAGTCCTGCGACAGAGGACACTATGGAGACAGGAAAGCCCCAGAGAAGTCAGGTGACAGGGCCAGGGAGATCGGTGTAGATGGGGCTGGTCAGAGAGACCAAGGAGGATAAAATACTGATTTAAAAAGAAACAGAAAAAAGCATATCTGAATATTTAAGCCAATAGAGCACAAACTCTGCCACTCACAACCTGGTGCTAATAAATGCCTATACCAAGCTTAAATCATGTTTGAGTAAGGAGTTTTCATGATGTACCAAAAAATACATGTGACGTTATTAGGAAAATGAATTAAATCCAACACAGTCTTGGTCCCTGTTGCTATTATAGTAACAGCATGTTTGGAGGGGACATATATAGGAAAAAGAACTAAGAAAAGGTGATACAAAAACATTCCAGAGCTCGGAGAAGAACATGGGAAGAGTACGAGAACAGGGAACGGGACAGTGCATATTATGCTTTATTGTTGTCATGAAAAACCTGTGGACCGCAATAGAATTTCACATTATTATGAGAAGAAAACACTGAAATGAGTTAGAAGCTTGTCTGTAAAATGGTTACATTATAAGGAAACATTTCTAGTATGCAACAGGTTTTAACCTGATAATTTAAAAAGTGTTTCAATACCATGATCTAGCAAACTCCAGTCATACTGGATCAAAAGAGACATAGCAAGCAGCTATTTTATTTTGCAATTTGTTTGTTTCAACACACACACACACACACACACACTACAATAACAGCCAAACTAAGTCTTTTTTTCTCTACACATTTTAGCATACAGAGGGACTGTTTTTTAACAATGTAAGTTGCTATCCAAGTACACTTTGCAGGGTGCAACCAGAGCATTATTTCTGTTTGCACAGTGCATGCTGGTCATGCGCTGCAGTCTTCTGCATGATGCTACTGGCAACTTTGAATATGGTTGCCAAAAACTCATAAAATTAATTCTGACCTGGGCTGTAATAAAAGTTCAGGGTCTACATGATGAGCCCTGGGACCCTTAATTCAGAGGACTTCTGTTGATGGCTAAACTACTGTCTTCATTTTGCCTACATTTCTGTTTTTGAAAAATGGTATAAGAAATGCAGTCAGGGAAAATGAAATTCTATCTCGATTAATAGCCTCTATCTGGAGGGAGTAATTTCCCATTTATAGAGTTATCAGATTAATACCTGTAATGAGAACATCCTTGTTGATTGATTATGGGAGGCAGAAAATAAGCAATTCACAACAACAGTAACAGGCAGCTGCAAAGCACTGATGGCAGGGCCAAAAAACAAAAAGTACTCACAGAAGGCAGGCAGTCAGGTCAGCTCCTCATCACTGACTTAACTTCAAGATAAGATCCATACAAGATATAGAAGGATAAAAGCCATATTTATTCACAAACCAAGCAAACTGGTAGTACACGATATACATTGCCCCTCCCTGAGACCAGCCAAATGTTTTTGCATGACAATTCACAAGCATTTTCACATGACAATGCTCTTTCTCAAGGCTGAGGTGGCAGGGGGTAATACACCTTAATAAGGAATACATTAAAGGTAAAATGCAAAAAGTGCCTGGTGCAACATAATTGTTATAAGTCTTGGTACATACACCAAGGTTACCTTCATAATATAGTGATTTTCAATTAAATAATTCATCATTCATTCTGATATATCCAGTAAGAATGATAAGCCACCTATAAGAAAGTGTTTAAATGCAGGCGTTTGTATATATACATACATACACACACACACACACACACACACACACACACACACACACACACACACACACACAACGCACACATATATATAAAGTGAAAAGTATTTTTTATGAATTGTTTCTCCATGAACTAATAAATACATTTTTTCATGCGCTAATAAATACATATATATGGTTCATTTATGTGCCTCAAAAAGTGTTGAGTAAATACCAAAAGTTTAAAAAAATACATAATAAATAATAAATATACAGTTCTAAATATCTCATCACATATATGTAAAAATGGATACTATTTTTAGTTCTACTGTGCAATTAATGTTTAATATGCACTATGTAGTTGAACAGTGGACAGCCATCTGTACAAGATAAGATGCTACCTATAAATCCTCAGTTATTAAGACCTAATAAATTGTTTAGGACAGTTTTTTGAAAGACATGGTACCTAACTGCATGATTTCATAAGTATGCAGTCTATATAAACCAAACACTACAGCATAAAAGAGACTAATAGACCATACATGCAATGTCCACAGCAACTTTAAAGTCTTTGTCTGACATCAATATTATAAGAAGGGGGGAACTGAAAGAATCATTAAGTCCAGGGGTAGTATAAAATTCCATTATGTACTGCCAGAATGTTTCTTTCTGATGTGATTTCAAATCTAAGTCTCCCTCATAGATTGCTGAACACCTTCTCTATTACCTGAAAACAGAAATAATGCTCTTCTCCTTTAAGTAGTATATGCTGTGAGAGGGTTCTCCCACAGCTAAATAAGAATATGACTATACTATCTCAATAAAATAAGGAAATAAATTGTAAAAAAACTGCATTAATTTACTAGTTTGGGTCAAAGCCATAAAAGTATATTGCTTTAGGGTTTCCAACCCAACACCCCCACCCCCAGACAGCACAGCAACTATGGGGTATGCCTTGGGGTTCTCAAGTCTAACACTCACCCCATTGGTACACAGTGTACACATCTGACCTCGTGTGCAGATGGGATGGGGTAGGCGTTAGGCTTGAGAACTCAAAGACACACCCCACAGTTGCTGTGCTGTCTTGAGGAGGTAGGGTTGGAAACCCTAACACCACATTTCCCTACTTTTGTGGTTGTGACCCTCACTAGTGCATTAACACAGTTTTTTGCAATATACAGTGGTGTCCCCCAAGATGAAACCCACTTTTAAAGCACTTTGCAGTAGACCTACTGAATAAAGCAATGCAGTTTCAATGGCAATTAGTCCCCTTTGTCATGCAGGAAACTGTGTCATTCACTTCATCCTGGCAGTGTCACATTTTCCTGAATGACCATAGGAACTAATTGCCATTGAAATTACATTGCTTTATTCAGTAAGTCTGCTGCAGCATTCTGCAGAGAGTTGCAAAATGCTGCAGAATTTGACTTCATCCTGGGGGAACGCCACTGTATATATACAGTGGTGTCACCCAGGATGAAACGCAGTAAAAAGAACTCTGCAGTATGCTGCAGCAGACCTACAGAATAAGGCAATGTAATTTTAATGACAAATAGTCCCTTTTGTCATGCAAGAAACTGGTGCATTCACTTCATGCTGGCAGTATCACATTTTCCTGAATGACAAAGGGGACTAATTGCCATATTACATTATTTTATTCAGTAGGTCTACTGCAGCATTCTGCAGAGTGCTGCAAAATTCAGCAAAATTATGTTTCATCCTGGGGAACACCACTATTAATATATATATCTACAGTGAAGTCCTCCAGGATAAGGCACAGTGCTGCAGAATTCTGCAGTAGAGTTACTACAGTAAACAATGCTGTTTCAATGGGAGTTAATTCCTTATGTTGAGCAGTAAACCTGTGGCACTGTGCTTCATCCTGGAGGGTATATATATATATATATATATATATATATACTTCAAAAACTCTGTTTAATGCATCAGTTAGGGTTGTTCCACAGTGACAAAAGAAAAGAAATTCAATGTTAGGGTTGCAACCCTTTGCACCCCACACCCACCCCACCCCCACCAACAGGCATTGGGGTGTGTGCTGGAGTCGTTGGTCCTAACTCTCACCCCATTCCATGTGTAAACAAGCTGAGGTGGTGTAGTATAGTTGAATGGGGTGAGAGGACCGATGACCCCAATGCACACCCCGATGCCTGTTGGTGGGGAAGAGGTGGATGTGGGATGCAAGGGGTGGCAATCCTAACATCGAATTTCCTTGCTTTTATCTCTGTGGAACAACCCTAACTGATGCATTAAACAGAGTTTCTTTCCATGAATTTCCCTTCTTTTAGAGAATGTGCAGTATAAATAGTGAATGGAACGTGGTTGTGCGAGTGCATGGCCCTTAGTAACACTAACACAATTGGAAACAGAAAAGGTTACGGTAACAGCAAGGAGGATGCCAAAGGGAACAGTAACAGAAATGGAAGTGGAAATGCAAGCATGTAAGCAGATGCAAATCGTTACATGCACGGTCACAGTAACACAATTGGAAATGCAAATGCTTATGGTAACAGCAACGATGACGCCAAAGGAAACAGAAACGCAAATGGAAGCGTGTACACAAACACAAATGGCAATGCACACGGTGATGCAAAAGGAAACACAAATGCAAACAAAACCAGTAAGGGAAATGCAAATAGTAACAGTAACACAAGCGCAAGAGCAAATGCAAAGGGTATTGCACACAGCGACGTAAACCGAAATGCTAACACAAATGGTCATGGAAATGCTTGCGGAAATGCTAACTGTAACAGTAACGCAAATGCACCCACTTTTTGTCCCCAAAAAGTGCATTCAGACGCACAGTGAATACAAAGAATGTATGCATAATAATGGTCCTCAGAGCAGAAAGGAAAGAATTACTCACCTTAGTAATTATGTTTCTTCTAATGGAGTCTTGCTGTATTCTGACTATTGCAGTTAGCCCCAGCACTCAAACTGCGCCAGAGAGTAGAGGGTTAATTTCTATGCAGAGCATAGAACGTTGAGCTCGAGCTTGGTTTAAACCTCTGTCTGCTGCACTTTGAAGCACAACTGTCAGATTCTTAAGAGCTAATACTAACTAACATGTGGAAATTGCAAAATGTTTACTAGACAAATGGCAACCAAATATTTTGGATCCCAAAAAGACTCAAGTCAAGAAATCCAAAATCAAAAACCAGGTAGTGAACAACTTAAGACTGTTAAATTAATAATATAACCCACTCCCGCTCTCTAAAAGGAGGGAGTACCCAAATGTACCCCTGGGGAGCTACACTGCACCTGCCAGCCCACTTCCCAAAAACATGTTCTGAGAGGGGAGGTAGGGAGGGAGGTCAGAATACAGCAAGACTCCATTAGAAGAAACATAATTACTAAGGTGGCAAATTTTTTTCTTCAAACAACATGAAGTCTTGCTGTATTCTGACTATTGCAGACTACCAGGCAGTACCTCCATGGAGGAGGGAATCAAACCTATCTTGGGAATAGGCTCTGCAGTACTGCTGTACCAAACCGAGCATCACTCCTAGCCTGGATGTCCAGGGAGTAATGCTTGGTAAATGTATGGACTGTTTACCAGGTGGCTGCTTTACATATCTGTAGCAAAAGAATATCCCTGGCTGCAGCCAGGGAAGCAGCTGTACCTCTAGTCGAATGAGCCCGCAGGCCTGAGGGAGGTATTTTGCCTAGCTTCTCATAGCAGAATTGAATACAAGAGACAGTCCACCTGGCAATAGTTCTCTTAGTGATAGGTTTGCCCTTACCCACTTCCCCATAAGTGAGAAACAACTGAAGGGAGTCAAACCTGTGAGCCTTAGTATGTTCAATCTAAGGGCTCTTTTAACATCCAAACTGTGTAAACTTCTTTCTCCTGAAGAAGAATGATCAGTGAAGAACACAGGGAGAGACATAGATTAGTTCATATGAAAATCGGAAACCACTTTAGGTAACAACCTCCTATTAGTTCTAAGGACCACCTTATCTCTATGGAATGAGATAAAATCAGGATCCACTGACAGAGCTTGCAATTCATCGATACACCTGGCAGAGGTAATAGCTACCAAGAACACAGTTTTCCAAGTCAAGTACTTAAGCTCTGCTGAAAACAAAGGCTCAAAAGGGGATTGCATAAGCTGAGCAATGCAAACATTAAGATCCCAAGCAGGGGTAGGATCCCTAAAGGGGGGACTGGTATGAAGCAACCCCTTGAAAAATTTACAGAATACAGGGTGAGATGACCATGAAGAAGACTCTCCAGCTGACAGAAAAGCAGAAACAGCTGACAAATGTACTTTGAGAGTAGCTGGTCTGAGACCTAGGCTATTAAGATGAACCATATAATCCAGAACTGTAGACAATTCAGCAGTGTCTGGGGATATATGCTTCTTGGAACACCAAATGCTGAATCTTTTCCATTTGGAGTTGTAAATTTTTCCGGTGGCAGGCTTTTAAGAGGCTTTGAGAATATCCAGAACCCCTTGGGACAGATGCAAATCTGCATACCCTGACTCTTCAAGTGCCATGCCTTGAGATTTAGAGACTGAAGATTGGGGTACCAAATCCTCCCTTGAGAGGAGGTTAATAGGTTGTAATTCTTGGGAAGTGACAGGTGAAGATGGACTGCTAGGGACAGCAACAGGGGGTACCAAGGCTGCCTGGCCCAGTCTGGAGCAATCCGAATCACTTTGTAAGGTTGTGACCTTACCGCAACCAGAACCTTGAACAGTAGAGGAAAGGGAAGGAAGGCATATAGAAATTTCCCTTCCCAGTTCAAAATCAGAGCATCCAGAGAGACTGAGCCCAAGACTGGGGGTCTAGAACAAAACAGAGGAAGCTGGTGATTGTCTGGGGCTGCAAAGAGATCTATCTCTGGAGTGTCCCACCTTGAAAAAATCACTTTCAACACCAGAGGGTCCAGGGACCATTCGTGATGGCCCTGGGAGATCCTGCTCAATGCATCTGCTAGCAGATTGTCCTTCCCTGGAAGGTGGACTGCTATCAGAGAGGTCTGCAGAGAATAAGCTAGGGACCACAATGTCATGGCTTCCGTGCACAAGGCCATGGAACGAGTGCCTCCCTGCTTGTTGATGTGCCACTTGGTGATGGTGTTGTCTGTCCTGACCTGAACCACCTTGTTCTGCACTGACTGAGAAAAAGCTTGCAGGACCAGAAAGACCACCCTGAGTTCCAAGAGATTGATATGAAGAAGGGATTCCTGAGGGGACCACAGTCCCTGGGCTGTGAGAGCCCCCAGATGGGCTCCCCATCCCAATAGAGAAGCATCCATGGTTAGGACCTCAGAGTGAGACTGAGCTATTAATTGGACTCCTTGCCTGAGGTTGCCCTGATCCTGACACCATTGGAGAGCCTGGATCAGAGTCTGGGTCATTGGAACTAGTTTGGCTAGAGAATCTTTCTTCTGAGACCAAAAGGCCCTCAGGTGAAACTGAATGCCCCTCATCTGAAATCTGGCTCCTTGGACCACTGCTGTAGAAGCTGCTATGTGGCTCAGAAGTTGAAGGAAGTGCCTTGCTGGCCAAGAGACCAAAAGGTGGAATGAAGACGCCAGCTCTACAATAGCCCTTGCCCTATCCAGGGGAAGAAAAGCTCTTGCTTTGACTGTATCCATCTCTGCCCCTATGAAGGTGAGGAGCTGTACAGGCTCAAGAACTGAGTTGGAAAGATTGAGATGGAATCCTAGAGAAGTGAGCACTTGCTGAGTCACTTGAAGGTCTGACTTGACTTGGTCTGGGGACTGACCCACAATGAGCAAGTCGTCCAGGTATGGAAATATGGAAATATTTTTCCTTCTTAAAAAGGCCACTACTATTGCTAGGCATTTTGTGAATACTCTTGGAGCTGATGTCAGGCCGAAGGGCAGAGCTTTGAACTGATAATGGCCTGAAGGCAATTCGAACCTGAGGTACTTTCTGTGGGAGCACCTGATGGGAATGTGAAAGTAGGCATCTTTTAAGTCCAGGGAGGCTAGCCAGTCCCCTGGCCTTAGAGAGGGAAGGATTATTCCCAGAATCACCATTTTGAATTTTGGTTTTAAAAGATGTTTGTTCGGGTATCTTAAGTCTAGGATGGGTCACCACTCACCTGTATTTTTTGGGGTAAGGAAGTACCTGGAGTACAGACCTTTTTCCCTGTGCAATGTAGGAACTCTATCTACAGCCTTTAGAGCCAGTAGAGATGAAACCTCTGTCTCTAGGGCAATGGTTTCAGAGATGCTTGCAGGTGGAAAAGATCTGGCCCTCAGCTTTGGAAATTTCTTGAAGCTGAGAACCAGCCCCTGGCTTACCACTTCCAGGACCCACTTGTCTGAGGTAACAGACATCCAGTCCTAGACAAAGTAAGCCAGCCTGCCTCCTACAGGAATGGGGGAGTCGACCCAGGCTGACACATCAGGGTGTCTGCTTGGCAGGAGCCTTAGGTTGAGGGATGGTTGCAGCCCTGCTCATCCCCCTTCTGCCTCTCTCTCTGAAGAACCCTCTCTGAGGAAAGGGAGAAGAGGCCTATGCTTGGTAGAAAGGCCTATGAAAAGGCCTGCCCCTGCCCCTAGCCTGCTGCCTTTGAGGAGTTTCCTGCCTTTCCTTGGCCTGTGCACTCCTATAGGTGGTCCTATACTCATCCATCTTTTTCATGTAATTCTTTGTCTGCTCCCCAAACAGAGGATTACCCACCACAGGGAAATCCATGGCCTTAGCCTGGGTGTCTTGTGAGAGACTAGTCCATCTGAGCCAAGCCATTCTCCAAAGAGTCACAGATGTAGCCATGACTCTAGATGACACATCATTGGAGTCCACAGCAGCATGGAACTGTACCTTAAATGCCTCAATCCCATCAGCAGCCACCCCCTTCAGCTCCAAGGCTAGCTGGGGGAAGGTCTGCTTAGCCATTGCCAGTACAGTGCCCCACCTGGACTTTTGGTACCTGGCTGCATAGGCCATATAATTAGCCTGCCTGAGTCCCAAGGCAGATGCCATGTACTGTTTCTTTGCCATGGCATCCAGCTTCCTAGAATCTTTATCTGGGTTGTGTGAAGCCAAGAGTATATTAGCCTTATCACAGGCTGCAGCCTGCACAACCCCAACATTGCTGCATTGTTGATACAAGTACTCTGTACCTGATCCTGATAAGGTGTACCTTTTGTCCATCCTTTTGTCGACAGGAGGTACAGAATTTGGAGTTTTTAAAATCTTTTGTGTCTGTTTCCCAAAAGACTTATGAAGAGGAATAGACAGTCTCGTGGACTCTGGGATACCCATCAACTCCACATAATCAGGTTCCTCTTGTTCCTCTATAGCTTCTTCCACAGGGAGCTGGAGGGTTTCTGCCACTTTCCTGTAAAACATGTAGTGGGAAGGGGACTCAGAAAGCCTAGGAGGGGAAACACCAGAAGGCCTGTCTGGGGAGATGTCCGGTTCAATGGGCTCAACCAGACCTCCCACACCATCGTCATCATCATCATCATAATCTTCATCCCCCTCCAAATCCAGTTCATAAAAGTCTTCAGGGGCATAATCTTGAACCAGATGAACTGACCAAACCAAGCACCTGCCAGAAGACGCCGATCAGATGGAACCGGACGAAGCAATTCTACAATCCTTATCGCATTGGCAATCTCTTCAGCAGTCGGAAAATGGGTCTCTGGATCCGAACTGGTTGATTTTTCTTTTCTTTTACTTTTTGTAGGAACCAATCCCTCAGGATTGGCTCTCCTTTTGGCCGAAGAAGTATTGCCCTGGTCAGAGGGCACTCCCTCAGGTTCAGTCAGAACCAAACCAGGCTGGCCATCCGGGTCAGTGGACTTCACGGCCTCCTTATCCCTGAGCCTACCTAATCTTTTTTTCAGGGTAGACTTAGGGACATTTTTACAGATTTAGCAGTCTGAATCTAGGTGGTCAAACCCCAGACAATAAACACAGGTGGTGTGGGGATCAGCCTTAGCAAAGACCTCCCCACACATACTGCAGTGTTGAAATCCAGTGGGCACTGTTTTTCTTTTGGGTTTCTCAGACATAGCCATCCTAACCACAAACTTACCCTTTTTATGGCAAACAACCAAACTAGACACCCTTATCGGTTTTTAACCGTGTCACGGGTATTGGAAAAAAACACAAGAAAATGCAGTTTTTTTAAAACCGATAAGGACCGGTAACCGCACTCCAAGTTTAAAAACAAAGACAGAATAAATCACTAAATGGCCGGTTCAGCCAAACCAGTCAAAAAATAAATTTTTACAATTTCCACAAGTTTACTATGTCTAGTTCACTACCTAGTACTTACTGTACCACAAACAGAGATCTGAACCGAAACTTGAGAAAAAAAATTGATAAAACCGAGAGCTTTAACTGACTTTAAACCGTGAGCAAAGGAAAAATCTCCGGAGCGGCCGTTCAGTTAGGCAGAGTAAAGAATCTAATAGTTGCGCTTCAAAGTGCTGCAAACAGAGGTTTGAACCGAGCATGAGCTCAACGTTCTATGCTCTGCATAGAAATTAACCCTCTACTCTCCGGGGCAGTTTGAGTGCTGGGGCTAACTGCAATAGTTAGAATACAGCAAGACTTCATGTTGTTTGAATGAACACTTGGAATGCTAAATTGCTTACATCTCAGGAACCGTACAATGTAGAAAAAGCATTTAAATCTCATATTATTTATGACTTTCCTGGCTGGTTTTGTACTTAGCCCTCTAATGGGGAGCTAAGCATTTTTCCAATTAAAAGTCTGTATCTTGAAGCATTTTCAAGATACGGGCCCCAAAAGGCGTGGCGGACACCGTAATGTTAGCCTATGGGAAAAATCATCAACTTTGGAGTGCCTTAACTTTGCAGCCCTCTAATATTTTCTCACCAAACCACCAAAAGACACATCTGTGGCATCTTGGATTTTTCCCTTCCAAATTTCAGCCCAAAAATACCAACCCGTTCTTTTGCAGCAAGGTGGCAAAGATTTCCTGTTGTTTTTGGCATAGTGTAATCAGCAGTAAAATGACTGTGATTATTTGCGACACTTTCACAAACAAGTCTTTAAAGTGTACAAGCAAGTGCTATTAATTACTTTGTGACACTACTGTTTTCAAAATGTTAAAACATATTTCTGGGGTGTTTAACCCCCCCAAAAAAGACATGGCTAGCATCCTCAGGGCTCGACTAGGTGAACACAAAAAGAATTGTGTCCCTAGAGGGTCCCAAATTTAAATGCCAAGCATTTCTGTGACCACCAGCTGAAAACAAGATGGTGGATTTGCGACACTAAAGGGGTCATTTGCAACACTAAAAACTGCATTTGAGACACTCAAACTTTTTAACTTTTTCCATTGACTATAATGGGAAACTTGTTTTTTTGAATAACTTTTGAACCATTTAATATTTTTTCACGAAATCTTAGAAAGACACATCGGGGACCCTGGCTGCATGTTCCCTGAAGGTTTCAGACCAGTCGCACAGACTGTGTGACCTGTAGGTGCAAGCAAAGAATGCGTAAAAATGTGTAATTACTGCCTTCTATGGTGCTATGTAGCTCTGAAACCATATATCTGACCATTATGAAACTTGGCAGATCCAGAGATCTATGATTCTGCTCTGTGCATACCAAACTACAGGCACATCTGGCATACAGTGGCAAAGTTATTAAGCTGCCAAATTTCAGAGTTTAACCTTAAATGGGGTACTCAACCCTAACTATAGTGGTACTACCGTGCCACTAATATATATATATATATATATATATATATATATTAGGTGCACAATCATGCCCCTAAAGTTAGGGTTGAGTAGTCTGTTAATGTTAAACCTCAATTTTGCACTATAATAATTTTGCAACTGATCAATGGATTTGCACAAAATTTGGTATGTTCTGTCCTGTGATCTGATGTAGTAAGTTTATTTCCAGTTGGATGTATGGATTCTGAGATCCGGATAGTGTTAAAACCTTAAAAGTCACAATTTTTCCTTTTTTTTTCCTCATTATATTGCGTTCACATGGTGTGGAATTTTGGTGTGATTTTTTTGTGGTGGAACCAACCAGAGTGGCAGAATTGCCATTCTTAGTTTGGTGAAAAACTATTAATCTGTTGCAAAGTTATTAAATATTTAAGTTCCCATTGTTTTCAATGGGAAGTTCACTGTATAAATTAGATGGATAAAGTTCAAAAAAGGATTGACCTCACAAAAAAGGATTCTTTCTCATGAGAGCTGTTCCTTTTTCATGAAGAAACAATCCTTTTACGTGAGGGAAAAATCTTTTTTCACCAGCATCCATTTGTTATTTTTTTTCCCCACGAACTAAAAAGCGAAGAAAATACATGGATGTTGTCATTTCACAAATCAAGCCCCAGAACCTAACTAAACAGGCCCCATTTAGCTAGATTCTGGTGTTGATTTTCAATAATTAGGGCCAGAAATACTTTCACTGGGCACCCGAAATCCTGGGTACCCAGCTTAGCAAGAGGAGCCTTCCGCCCCATGCTCTGTATCAGAACAATGGATTTTATTAAGTCGTGTGGCCACAGCTGAACTCCTGCTGCCTGCTGCAATGTATGTTGTGAGCCAACATTTTCAATGGTGTCTAGTGGCAGCCCCCACCCATCCGATCGCCGTCCCCTAGTCCATTGTTTATTTATTATTGCAGGAAACCCCCTCCAGCTGAGCAGTGTGGTTGCAGTTCCTGCACTCAGTTGTTCAGGTTGGTGGCTGCAGTTCTGTAATCCCCGAGCCATTGTACCCTCTCTCCTTGCTGTTCCTCCCCACATCCAGTTCTGTCTATCCAACTCCCAGTAACCTTCCCTCCTATTGTTCCTCACTGCATCTTCTCACTTCATCTCATGTTGTTGTTGTTAAATGATCTGTGGTAGCCCTCCCTCATCAGTGTTACCTCCCCACCTCCAGTTGTGTGTCTGCTGCTGCTCATCTCGACATGCACACACTCAGAGAATGCTGCTTCAGAAAGAATGAGTGAAAATAATGAATTATTAAAAATAAGATAAATTACAGAAAGGTTACATAAAACACATGAGAACCGGGTATTAGCATAAAAACACCAGAGCCAGCTAAAAGGAGGGGGTACTACAGACAGAACAGAAAGTTCTGGGGGATAATACACAGCAAAACTGTAGTTTGGCAAGGATGGTACACAGCATAGGGAGTTGGGGTGGTACACAGCACAGTGAATTGGGTGAGCCTGAGTACCTAGCACAGTGAGTTCAGAAGGGGTGGGGGTACATAGCATAGTGAGTTTCAGATGTGGAGTACCCAATACAGTGGATTTCAGGGGTGGGGAACACAGCACAGTGAGTTTCAAGGTGGGGGTACACAGCACAGTGAGTTTGGTGTAGGTGATTCATATCTCACTGAGTTCAGTTGAGGGGGCATATGGCACAGCTAGTTTCAGGGATAGTGTACACCCACAGTATGTTCAGAGGAAGAGTTATATATCACAGTGAGTTTTGGGGGTAGGGGCTGCACAGTTCAGTGAGTTCAGAGGGAGGGGAACACAGCACAATGAGTTTCCAAGGGTGCAGTAAAGAGAGCACAGAGAATTACTCAGCAGACTGAGCCTGGCTTCCTCCCCAATCCAAGCTGCTGCTAGTGCTGATGCTGCTGATGCTGCAGTCAGCGGCAGTTCCAGCTGTCACTTGACACACTGACCGTGGCTCCTCCACTCTTAGACTAGCAACCGGCGGACTACAGAACCTTGCCCCCCCCCCACCCTGCCTGCTGGTGCTGTTTCTTCCCCTCCTCTGTCTCTGCATTTCAGTGATAGGTGGATACAGTAAGATATGCCATGGGGGTAAGCACCCCCCTCCCATTCTGGGGCATAGCTAGCAAAATTTCCTGTGGGGCTTGGACCAGACCCCAAGATCTGGTGCTGATTTCTCCCAGTATATTTCAAATAGGAAGAAGAAGAGGAGAGTTTGTGTTTCTGCAGCACAACCAATCTGCAGGCTGTCTACTCTACAAATGTCTGGCAAATTATGTGTGCATGTGCGTGTGGGGGTTGGGGAAGTTTAAAAACTAAAGTTATAGTTTCCAGTCACTGGGGCAAAATGCAACCAAAGTTCTACAAGAAATGGTTCAAATTCTTAACTCTCGATGAAACCTACCGCTCTTCTTTGGACTGCCTGTTCAGATTGTTTACCTAAAATGTTGAAATGTTAGTATTTTATATTTGAGAAACAACACCGAGTCTGTTTCATTTCATTTCATGCACAGGCTGCTCCTTATAATACAGTTTACATGAGTTGTGACTGTGTGTTGGCTTTTTAGATCATTCATTCATTTTCTAGTAAACCTGTTTCAAAATTCTTTCATCTTTCTTGGGTTTGATGTTTGCTGTACATAGCTGTACAGTATGCAGTTTGCATAATGTGGAAAATGACCATACTTTACATAGGGTTTATATTTTCCCTACCCAAAGAATAATGTCAAACAGATAGAAAACACACCTGTGCTCTGGTAAATGTGAAAAAAAAAAACAACTAGAGAAGGGACGGGTGTCTAGGCAGGGATTATTTCTGGGCCAGACAAGAACTACATCACAGTAGAGTGGCAACACAATGCTGCAGAAAAAGATGATTTAAGATGATCTGGTGAGCAGTATCCCCACACGGGGTTTTCTGGCACACACTATAGAACATTTAGGACAAACAACTTTTCAAAAATAATACAGTTTGCTTATTTTCAAAAGGCAGGCAGTCAGGTAGGCTCCTCATCACTGTCTTAACTTCAAGATAAGATCCACAAGAGATGTAAAAGGATAAAAGCCATATTTATTCACAAACCAGGCAAACCAGTAGTACACGATGCATCTCCCCGAGACAGCCAAACATTTTTGTGTGACAATGCGCAAACATTTTCGCGTGACAATGCACTTTCTCAAGGCTGAGGTAGTAGGGGCTAATGCACCTTAATAAGGAATACGTTAAAGGTAATAATTAAAGTGCAAAAAGTGCCTGATGCAAAATAATTATAATTGTTATAAGTCTTGGTACTTACACCAAGGGTACCTTTATAATATAGTGATGTTCAATTAAATAATTCATCATTCATTCTGATATCCCCAGTAAGAACAACAAGCCACCTATAAGAAAGTGTCTAAATGCAGGTGTTTGTGTGTATACATATATATATATATATATATATACACATATATATATGTATGTGTGTGTGTGCGTGTGTGTGTGTGTGTGTGTGTAAAAAAAGTGAAAAGTATTTTTTATGAATTGTTTCTCCATGAACTAATAAATATGTTTTTTCATACACTAATAAATATATATGGTTCATTTATGTGCCTCAAAAAGTGTTGAGTAAATACCTAAAGTTTTAAAAAATACATGATAAATAACAAATATACAATTCTAAATATCTCTTCACATATATGTAAAAATAGAAACTATTTTTAGTTCTGCTGTGCAATTAATGTTCAGTACGCACTATGTATTTGAACAGTGGACAGCCATCTGTACATGATAAGATTCTACCAATAAATCCTCAATTATTAAGGCCTAATAAATTGTTTAGGACAGTTTTTGTGAAAAACATGCTACCTAACTGGATGATTTCATAAATATGCAGTCTATATAAACCAAACACTACAGCATGAAAGAGACTAATAGACCATATACTGTATGCAATGTCCACAGCAACTTTAAAGTCCTTATCTGATATCAATATTATAAGAAGGGGAGAGTTGAAAGAAACCATTAAGTCCAGGGGTAGTGTAAGAGTTCATTATGTACTGCCATAATGTTTCTCTCTGATGTAATTTCAAATTCAAGTCCCCCCACCCCCACCCCGGATTGCTGAACACCTTCTCTGTTATCTGTAAACAGAAATAATGCTTTTCTCCTTTAAGTAGTACATGTTGTGAGAGGGCACTTATGCCATCAGCATGTGCAATACTCCACACATGTTGCCCAATCCTTTCCTTGAACTTTTGAGTAGTTTTTCCAACATAAAAACTGGAACGTCATACAGCTTGCCAAATTGATGATGTTAGATGTGCTGCAGGTTCCAAATGTCCTGATATCATATTTCTTATTAGTTACCGGATAATGGAATTCTTTTCCAGGTTTAATGAATTTACAGAAATGACAATTACCACATTGGAAAGTCCTTCTTGGCAAGGTGCAATTTTTCTCTTTCTCCATTTCTGCCATAGTCTCTCGAAAGATACTGGGCTGGATTCAGAAAGGAAGATGTAGGCCACACCATGGCACAAGATGTGTAAAGAAATGCAGCCAAGGTGGTGCATCAGATTCAGGTACAAGTTGCAATTGAGCCGACGCATGCTGCAAGGACACAAGTCGCAGGCTGCGGCCTATAAAAGCACGCAAACAGCATGCATGGTGCAGAACGCAGGTGCAGAATGATGCCACAACTGAGAGAGGGAGGTGGAAGGAGCAAAGGGCAAACAAGCCTGGAGCAAGAGCCCCAGGGCAAAAGGGGCAAGAGAAAGATGAAAAGCGGAAGGCCACATGGTAGTGGGGATCCCACACAGGGCAATGTGGGCAAGAAAAGGAAGAAACACAACAGGACACAAGGCAGAGATGAACACACACAAGGCAATGGGGGCAAGAATAGGAGGAAAATAAACTTCAGCCAGAGGGAGACAGACATCCTGATCTAAGAGGTAAATGCCCATGCGGCCACCCTATGTGCCAGAGGTGGCAGCAAGACCACCAGAGACAAATGGAAGAAGCAGTGGGAGGACATTGTAGGCATGTCAACGCTGTGGCATGTGCAAAGAGGACCATCAGGGAGCTGTAGAAGCACTACAATGATAAGAAGAGCAGGACAAAGCAGAAGCTGGCAGAGAACCGCAGGAGTGCCCTAGCCACTGGTGGAGGAGAGAGCCAAGAGGTACCCCTAACAAGCCAGGTGGAGATGATAGCAGCCCACATAAGCAGCCAGACTGTACATGGAGTCAGTGGACTGGACACATACAGCATGCGGAGTGGGACAGGTAAGTGATGTATGTGAGTGGTAGCATTATGTGATGTCAGTCCCAGGAAGATAATGGGTGCATGCCATGGTGCGGCTTGGGTGCATGGGTGCCAGATCCCACATCAGTGCAGCACCTAGTAACAGAGCACTGGTCAGCACATACCATAGGACAGGGCCACAATGTGTAGCACTGTCAGGAATGAAACAAACATGTGTACACAATATATGGGCCCCACATAGGAGTAGTAAATGATGAACTCCCAGTCAGAAGAGCAGGAGCAGAGATAGGATAAACACCGGAGAGTGATAGACCTGTGCCAAGGAGGGCCAACCTTATAAGGGTAATAGGGTGAGTGACTAAGAATGCCACTAACATACCAGTGCAATGATGTCAGACAAATGTGGCATCAAACAGTGCAGACAGCATGAGGAATAGCAGCTACCTTTGGGCAGCAAAGGTACATGTGGGTGTGATCACCACAGCACCATGTGGAATACACATCAGGGGAGAGGTAGGCAGGTGGCATGGTGGGATGAACCTATGACAGCACAGCTGCAGTGATGTGGCACAGAGAGCCACCATGTGCGCAGCAAGGAATGTCTGCCACAGATGACAGCCAACAAATACATGGCATGACTGTGTGTAGAACCATAGGAGTGAGAGGAATGAGATGCATGGCTGTGAATGAATGCGGCTTGGCACCACACACCCTGCAGTGTGTCCCGGGGGCGCATGCACCAGCACAGCAGTTCTGTCCACACCCTGGGCAGTGCCACCAGTGCTGGCACACACATTGGGCACATGGCTAAGTGGTGGCAGGTTGCATGCAACACAGAAATGTGTAGAAGCATGCACCATGGCTACTGGACCTGGGGGACAGGGTACTGTATGGGGGGCAGAGATCTGGAGGTAACAGAACAAGAAAGGGACCTAGGCATCACTGCATCGGGGGACCCAAAGGTGGGAAGGCAGTGTGGGAGGGCAATGGCAGGGGGGGAGTGTAATGCTGGGATGCATTGGAAGGGGGTTCACCAGTAGAAACAAGGAGGTCAGAGTACCCATGTACACCCATCTGGGTAGACTGCACATGGAGTATGGAGTCCAGTCCTGGAGGCCACACCCCTGAAAGGATGTGGGGAGGCTGGGGCGGGCTCAGAGGAGAGTGACAATGATCGTAACAGGGTATGCCACCATTCCTATGGAGAAAGGGTGAGAGATCTGAACATGTACACCCTGGAACAGAAGAGGGAGAGGGGGGACAGGACTGAGACTGGCTAGTACTGTACAGGTATAAACAGGATGCCTGTGGAAAGCATCCTCCAGAAGGCGTGTAAGCAGTGGATGAGGGGGCATGGCCTGCAGGTGGAGGGGGGGCAGTTCAGGGGAACAGTAAGAACTACAATGTCACAGAGAGAGTGGTGGAACAGTGGAACAGACCCCCAGAGGTGGTCGTTGGAGAAGAAACAGTGGAGGGTCGCAAAGGGGCATGGGACAACCACAGGGGAGAGTTAAGGGTGGGGGGTAGAGGTCCGGGCAGATAGCTGGACATATGGGCTGGCTTGGTGGGCTATGCTGGTCCTATGATGCTGACACTCATCTATGAAACAATGAATCTATGTACAACATGACCATACAACGTCCTGGTGAAAGGCCTGTGCACCTGTACCATGGAGCACACACAAGCGACACACTGGCATCTGCAGGACCACAGGTCCCCTGACATAGGAGGGCAGGGAACAGTGTGCAGTGGGGAATGCCTGTGGACAGTAATGGGACACACAGGATCACAAGAAGGGTAGCTCAGGAGGACATGTGCAAAGGGGGTATGCATGATGAGGATGGAGCACAGGTACCAGCATGCATGAATGATGCGCTGTCATGGCACAGTGTGCCACATGCATGCCACTGTAATGCATGTGGCACACTGTGCCATGACAGTGCATGGGCCAGCAAACGTCCAACTGCAGCACAAGGTGAGGCACACACTGGGACCACACACAGGTGAGGCGGTGGGGTCCAGGTCTGGCAGTACATGGACAGAGACACATGTGTGTGGACAGTGACAGGTACTTGAGTGTGAATGGCACAGCACACTGTGGGCCGGTGACCACCAGAGCAGCTGCCACTCGGGGGCCCAACAGTAGGGGACAGAGCATGCTGGCCTGGCACACCACAACCCAACCAACATGCCCCTCCGGAGGAGTGAGGGAAAGGCAGCACAGGTAGGATGATGGTGGGCCCAGGCAACACCCCGATATGTGGCGAGCCACACAGACCACCACATGTGGGGAACACACGACCCACACAATACACAAGCCAGGCACAGATGCAAGTGGCAAACATGGATGCTGTGGGCTGCAGGTGCATGCGTGGCACACCATAGCCACAACATGCAATGTGGCATTGCACATGCATGCACAGACACATATGGAAAGGCAAGGTAGTGATGTAGCAGTGTCAGTGGGGACAATGGCAATGGGGTCATGCTGGCACAGACAGTAGCCACATTGGACATATACACCATGAGCAACAATAGTACTGTAGGCATGCACGGACAGCCAGGTGCAAGTGCCCATGACCAGGGCTGACACGTGTACAAACATGGTGTGTGTAGCAGCAGGGACACTGTACTGGACAAACGCATAACACAGCTACACATGACATGCAGCATGCAGACACACACAAGTGCCTGGGCCAGTGGCCTACATGCCATGTGTAGGAGGTAGCCATGTCAATGGCGGTGTGATGCCATGCACAGCTGACAGCTACTGTCCATGGTGTGAGTGCATGGTATGCAGATATCCAAGCTGACCCATGCCAACATGCAAGGCATGCCATGCACAACAGATGCCACAGCAGTGCCGCTGTACAGAACCACTGATCTGGCAGTGGGATGGTGGTAAAGCCTAGGGACCTGAGCAATAAGCTGTGAACATGTACTGTACATCCAGCAGGCCAGACCTAGGTCAGACCCACACAGCCCCTTCCTGCACACTGTGCGATGCTGGGCATGTCACACAGTTGAGCAGTGTACCCAGGCTGCCCCTGCCAACGTGCACACGTGGCATGCGATCCCACCCGGTAACCTATGATGGCAATACTGGAACAACATGTGGACAATGGCGTAGGGGCCATACAGTGCTGTGGGTATGCAGCTGGACCACAGACATACACACACACACACTCACCTGCCACTGTGGAGGACATTGGGACATCAGGCAGGCATGTGCAACACTACAGCAGGCAACAGCACCAGGACACATGGCCAGCATGCAGATACAGACAGGTAGCAACTGGCAGACAGTTCAGCATAGCCAGCATAGGGACAGTGGCAGCAACATAGCATACCGAGGCACAGACTAGCATGCTGTGGTAAGGCAGTCACTGTACCATGTCTGTTCACCTACAGGGCACACTATGGTGACAGCCGAGGAGGCAAAACTGGCAACAAGAGGGCAACGTGGTGGACAGATGAGGCAGAGGGTGCAGCATGCCATGGATGACATTGGCAATGAAGACAGCGATGATGACAACAGCAGCAGCACCACCACCACCAACAGCACCAGCAGTAGTAGCAACAGCTGCAGCACAGCATTCCACAGGAGCCCCGTGGAGAGCTTGGATAGCCAGGATGCAGGACTGCAGGAGGGCAGTGCAGGGGCTGGACATGATGATGGCCATGACACAGTAACAGAACATGGTGAGGGCCAGACACAGCCAGTGGCTGACATAAGCCAAGACATGGACAGCATACAGGACAATGTAACAGATGAGCTCAGTCCATCGCTGATAGCAGACCTGGCGGCCATGATTGGGGTGGCTGCATCAGACCGTGAAGGGCAGTACTCACCGGTACTACCATTGGAGACATACTGCCAGAGTGTGTGCCAGGGCCAAGAGAGGGAGACAGGTGAGCTGAAGAACATACGGCAATGCATTGAGTCACAGCACCACACATTACAAGCCATAGGCCACACCATATAAAATGCAATAGAGGCCACCAGTAGGGAAACAGCTGTCACCCTGGAGGATGTTGCCCTGGCATTGCACAGGGTACAGTCCACCCTATGTGCATAGGGCTAGGCCATGTACAGGGCAACATGTGCCATTGAACAGGCAACCACATGTCGGCAGCAACAAACAGGGATGATGGTGGCAGCTCTGCAGGACATTGGACATGCACTACAGCACAGGACACAGGACCACCAACAAAGGCAAATGGATCAGGGCACACAGACAGATGCTGTTGAAGGCACACCACAACCAGCAGCACTCCCTATGCCAAGTACAAGTGCCGCTCTGTGTGTGCCATCAACAGCAGTGCAAGCCCACGGCCCCCCTATGGTCATGCAGCCAGACACGAGTGGTGCCTACAGAACAGTACCAACAGGCCATGGAACCATATCACGTGATGTCATGCCTGTAGTAGTTGCACACATGAGGGAGACAGGGCGACGGAGGTGAGTGCAGACCTTTGGAGAGGGGGGAGGGGCACTGTGCAGACACATGGTGAGGTTGGCAGGGGCAGCTGTCACACACACTGGTGGGCCAGGCAACACAGATGGCACACAGCCAACAGGACTGCCACAGCAAGAGCAGCAGACACCTGGGACACTGCCACAGCGGTGCGGCAGGCCGCGGAAGCAGGAGGACTCCCCCACATGAACCAGACATGCACACAGTTGACACAGTGGAATGGGCACTATGGGTATCCACAATGCTGCAAGGGTATGAGAACAGGGAAAGGTGCATCTGTGTGGCCAGGCTGGGTCAGCCACAGTTGGGTATGTGGGTACACAGTGTTATGAGGCTGGGACTGGATGTTGTAACATGTGCCATGCATGCACGGCAGACAGAATGGCATGTGCTAACCTGTATGTGGAATGTGTAGTCAACACCCATGCACACTGGTAGCTGTGGAACTGGATAGCTGATGACAATGTCAGGGCTGCTGTCTTGCACACAACAGCTTGCATGGGGACACCTAGACAGTGGGCACTCTTTGCCATGACACATCACTGCTGCACTGTAGCCATTGCTCTCGTTATAAGGATTACTTGAAGAATGCTGAAGACCTCACAGATCGGTTTTTAGAATGGGGTTACAATGTTGATATGATACAAAAAGGGTAAGAAAAAGAAGAAAAAGTGGAAAGGAATATAATATTGGGCCAGGTTCAAAGTAATACAAAAAAGAACAGGAACACTATTAAAAATGATTCTTCCAAGTTCATCACAACTTTTAGCTG
The DNA here is from genome assembly GCA_016271365.2 of Neoceratodus forsteri. NCBI lineage: Eukaryota > Metazoa > Chordata > Ceratodontiformes > Ceratodontidae > Neoceratodus > Neoceratodus forsteri. Next base: position 639,566,252 of record CM028132.1, on the reverse strand, counting down.
ACAAGCCTTCCTGTTTAACAATATTATACAAAGACAATGGCATGTTCTCACTCCTGAAAGAAAATTGCAACATGTGGCGAGTGACTCTCCAAGGATTACTTGTAGAAGGAAAACCAATCTGAGAGATACACTTGCAAACAATACCTTCAGAGAGACTGACAGAAATGGAGAAAGAGAAAAATAGCACCTTGCCAAAAGAGACTTTCCAATGTGGTAACTGTTGTTTTAGTAAATTCATTAAACCTGGAAAGAATTCCATCATCCGAAAACTAATAAGAAATATGATATCAGGACATTTGGAACCTGCAGCACATCTAACATCATCTATTTGGCAAGCTGTATGACATGTTCCAGTTTTTATGTTTGAAAAATTACTCAAAAGTTCAAGGAAAGGATTGGGCAACATGTGCTGAGTATTGCACATGCTGATGGCATAAGTGCCCTCTCACAGCATGTACTACTTAAAGGAGAAGAGCATTATTTCTGTTTTCAGATAATAGAGGAGGTGTTCAGTAACCGGGGGACTTGAATTTGAAATTACATCAGAGAGAAACATTCTGGCAGTACATAGTGAAATCTTACACTACCCCTCGACTTAATGATTTCTTTCAACTGTCCCCTTCTTATAATTTTGATGTCAGATAAGGATTTTAAAGTCGCCGTGGACATTGCATACAGTATGTGGTTTGGTTTATATAGACTGCATATTTATGAAATCATCCAGTTAGGTAGCATGTTTTTCACAAAAACTGTCCTAAACAATTTATTAGGCTTTAATAACTGAGGATTTATTGGAAGAATCTTATCTTGTACAGATGGCTGTCCACTGTTCAAATACATAGTGCGTACTCAACATTAATTGCACAGTAGAACTAAAAATAGTATCCGTTTTTACATATATGTGATGAGATATTTAGAATTGTATATTTATTATTTATTTTTTAAAACTTTAGGTATTTACTCAACACTTTTTGAGGCACATAAATGAACCATATGTATTTATTAGTGCATGAAAAATATATTTATTAGTTCATGGAGAAACAATTAAAAAATACTTTTCACTTTTTTATACATATATATATATATATATATATATATATATGTGTGTATACACAAACACCTTCACTTAGACACTTTCTAATAGGTGGCTTGTTGTTCTTACTGGGGATATCAGAATGAATGATGAGTTATTTAATTGAACATCACTGTTTCATAAAGGTATCCTTGGTGTATGTACCAAGACTTATAACAATTACAATTATTTTGCATCAGGCACTTTTTGCACTTTAATTATTACCTTTAATGTATTCCTTATTAAGGTGCATTATCCCCTGCTACCTCAGCCTTGAGAAAGTACATCACCACATGAAAATGTTTGCGCACTGTCAAGCGAAAATGTCTGGCTGGTCTCGGGGAGGGGCATCGTTTACTACTGGTTTGCCTGCTTTGTGAATAAATATGGCTTTTATCCTTTTACATCTTGAAGTTAAGACAGTGACTAGGAGCCGACCTGACTGCCTACCTTCTAAAAATAAGCAAATTATATTAATTATTTTTGAAAAGTTGTTTGTCTTAAATGTTCTATAGTGGGTGCCAGAGAACCTCTGTGTGGGGATACTGCTCACCAAATCATCTTAAATCATCTTTTTCTGCAGCACTGTGTTGGTACTCTACTGTGATGCAATTCTTGTCTGTCACAGAAATAATCCTTGCCTAGACACCACCTCTTCTTTAGTTGTTTTTTTTTTCACATTTACCAGAGCACAGGTGTGATTTCCATTTGTTTGGCATTATTCTTTGGGTAGGGAAAATGCAAACCTATTTAAAGTATGGTCATTTTCCACATTATGCAAACTGCATACTGTACAGCTATGTACAGCAAACATCAAGCCCCAAAAAGATGAAAGTATTTTGAAACAGATTTACTAGAAAATGACTGGACACGCTAAAAAGTCAACATGCAGTCACAACTCATGTAAATTGTATTATGGGCAGCAGCCTGTGCATGAAATGAAACAGACTCAGCATTGCTTCTAAAATATAAAATACTAACATTTCAACATTTTAGGTAAACACTCTGAACAGGCAGTCCAAAAGAGAGAGAGAGAGAGATAGGTTTCATTGAGAGTTAAGAATGTGGACCATTGCTTATAGATCGTGGGTTGCATTTTGCCACAACGACTGAAAACTGCACCTTTACCTTTTACCCTCCCCCCCCACACACACACATAATTTGCCAGCAATTTGTAGAGTACACAGCCCAGAGATTGGTTTAATATACTGGGAGAAATCAACCCTACATCTTGGGGTCTGGTCCAAGACCCACAGGAAATGCAGCCAGCTGTGCACCAGAATGGGGGGGGAGTGCTCACCCCCATGACATATCTTACTGTATCCACCCATCACTGAAATGGAGAGACAGAGGAGAAGAAACAGCACTAGCCAGCAGGGTGGGGGGTGAGGTTCTGTAGTCTGCCAGTTGCCAGTCTAAGTGCAGAGGGGCCACGGTCAGTGTGTCAAGTGACAGATGGGACTACCACTGACTGCAGCATCAGCACCATCAGTAGTGTACCATCAGCAGCATCAGAACCAGCAGCAGCTTGGATTGGGGAGGGAGCCAGGCTCAGTCTGCTGGATAATTCTCTGTGCTCTGTGTACTGCATCCTCAGGAACTCGCTGTGCTGTGTTCCCCTCCCTCTGAATTCACTGTACTGTGCAGCCCCTACCTCCAAAACTCACTGTGCTATATAACTGCTCCTCTGTAAACACTGTAGTGTATTCTGTCTCTGAAACTAGCAGTTGACGTGTACCCCCTCAACTGAACTCAGTGAGCTGTGAATTACCTCCACCAAACTCGCTGTGCTGTGTACCCACAAATTGAAACTCCCTATGCTGTATTCCCCCACCTTGAAACTCACTGTGCTGTGTTCCCCACCCCTGAAATTCACTGTACTGGGTAACCCACATCTGAAACTCGCTATGCTGTGTATCCCCAACCCTTCTGAACTCACTGTGCTAGGTACTCAGGCACATTCAATTTGCTGCACTGTGCTGTGTACCCCCATCAACTCCCTACACTGTGTACTATTCTTCCCTAACTACTGTTATGCTGTGTATCATCCTCCAGAATTTGCCATGCTGTCTGTAGTACCCCCTCCTTTTAACTGGCTCTGGTCTGTGATTTATCTTATTTTTAATTAATTCATTATTTTCACTCATTCTTTCTGATGCAGCATTCTCTGAGTGTGTGCATGTCAAGATGAGCAGCAGCAGACACAACTGGAGGTGGGGAGGTAACACTGATGAGGGAGGGCTACCATGGATCATTTAACAACAACACGGGATGAAGTGAGAAGACGCAGTGAGTAACAGTAGGAGGGAAGGTTACTGGGAGTTGGATAAACAGAACTGGACATGGTGAGGAACAGTTAGGAGAGAGGGTACAATGGCTTGGGGAATACAGAATTGCAGCCACCAACCAGAACAACTGAATGCAGGAACTGCAACTACACTGCTCAGCTGGAGGGGGTGTCCTGCTATAATAAATAAACAAGGGACTAGGGGACAGCGTTCAGAGGGTGGGGGCTGCCACTAGACACCAGGGAATATATGGGTACCATAATCAGGGAGTGAGGGGTGCCACTAGACACCAGGGAACATGGTGGCTCACAACATACACTGCAGCCAGCAGCAGGAGTTCAGCTGTGGCCACACAACTTTATAAAATCCACTGTTCTCATAAAGAGAATGCAGGGGAAGGCTCATCTTGCTAAGTTGGGTACCCAGGGTTTCAGGTGCCCAGAAAAGTATTTCTGACCCTAATTATGAAAAACAAACACCATAATTTAGCTAAGTGGAGCCAGTTTAGTTAGGTTCTGAGGTCTGATTTGTGAAATGACAACATCCATGTATTTTCTTTGCTTTTTAGTTTGTGGAAAAAAACAAGAAGATGGCGGCTGGTGAAAAGGATTTTTCCCGCATGAAAAATGATTTTTTTCTTCATGAGAAAGGAATGGATTTCATGTGAAAGAATCCTTTTTTGTGAGGTCAATCCTTTGTCAAACTTTATCCATTTAATTTTGACCATGAACTTCCCATTGAAAACAATGGAATCTTAAATAGTTAATAACTTTGCAACAAATTGATATTTTTTCACCAAAATAAGCATGGCAGTCTGTTACTCAAGTTGGTTCCACCATAAAAAATTCACACCAAAATTCCATACCATATAGACGTAACGTGATGAAGAAAAAACTGGAAAAAATGGCGACTTTTAAGGTTTTAGCACTATCTGAATCTCAGAATCCATACATCTGACTGGTATGAAACCTGCTACATTAAGAGATCTACCCCATGGGACAGTGCATACCAAATGTGCAAATGCATTGATCCAGTTGCAAAGTTATTAAAGTGCAAAATTTGAGGTTTAACATTAAACAGGCTTCTCATCCCAGTCGGATTGTGCCCCTAGAATATGAATACATATTTTTTTATATAGATATATATATATATATACACACACACACAGTATATATCTACATATGCATACAGATAAGCCCTCCAGGATGAAACACAGTGTCACAGGTTTACTGCTTGACATAAGGAAATAACTCCCATTGAAATAGCATTGTTCACTGGAGTAACTCTACTGTAAAATTCTGCTGCACTGTGCTTCATCCAGGAAGGCTTCACTGATATATATATATATATATATATATATATATATATATATATATATATATATATATATATGTATGCAAAAAAACTTGAATACGTGGAATATAGTGCACCATTTGGTCATTCATAATACAGGCATCTGTGATACGGGGCAAATACATTGTGGTAGGCATTCTCGAGTCTCTGAGCTGCTGGTTGCTGTTAGAGACAATCATGGAGGCACAACATATCTAGTTGACAAACCTAGTACTAGGGTTATGCAGTAATGATAGAAAGATGCATTTTATTAAACTCCCGTAGAATAAACCTTGCCACTGATGTTTTAACAATGCCACTGTAAGGGTCACTGTAAGTTATCACTACAGTAAACAAAATGCCTGGTCTTTTATTATGTTTGATTGTTTTTTGTAAATAGTTACCTTGTGGCAAGGGTGCTGCTGCTTACTGCACTGCACACATATACCAGCAACTCGAGGAACAGCGCATGCACAGTTCTACAACTTATACTGCTAGTCATTTTTTTAACATTCTAGAGGAATGTTTTGACCAAGAATTGACAAGCTAGCAAGTTACACAATATACCCAACAATAAGGCAAGCCCTGTAATTTCTGGGGACCCAAACGGCCTACAGCATGCAGTCTTGGATTATTTTGCATTGTTGAGGGTGTTTGCTTTACATTATGAGGGATGACACCAAACCCAGTAACAGCATGCATACAAAATAAATGGTTATATGTTACAGGTTCCAACTGGGTTCCAGTTTTAACAACAACCTGGTGTATTCATGTAACTACCTATTCTGACATTGCAAAAAGATTGCAATTTTACTAATTCAGCAGTTAGGAGTATATGCAGAAATCACATAAAAAATAAAATAAATGTAACAGGCATGTAAACCCAGGATGTAAATTCATCTTGGGCATGGACTGACAGCACTGTGCAAAGTTTTTGCTGGTGTGATTTATGATGAAGTTTCAATGACACTGGAAGCAAAGAAGGGCTTGAAGGAAAATTCATTAAATGGCAGAAAAGGGTCATTTAAAAAGTAATAGCAGCAGAAAGTTGGTGGCCAAAGATTTTTATTTTGCTGCCCAGACAGAGAAGCTGAGCAGTCAACCGATCCAAACAAGTGGACAACAGCAGCCAATCAGAGTTGCCGAGCTGCCAGTCAGGACTAGTGTTTTGTTTTGCTGTCAGCCACAAGTTGGACTTCCGGGAACTCCAGTGAAAAATAATAGGCTTTGCCAGGGTCGAGGAGATGTCATGATCTCGTTGAACAGAGATACATTGAGAGGACTAAAGCTTCAGCAATAGAGGAAGATGGTGAGCGGCAGACTGGGACATGGTGGACTGAGAGGCCCTCGAGACACAGAAACAAAGGGATAATGCCTGTGGTGGCCAACTAAGGTCACCGGATAATTTTATTTTATTATAAATCATGTGGGGGGGGATCTAAGTCATTTTTTGGGTTTAGTTCTCCTTTAACTTTGACCAGTTTTTTGAATTTAATGATCAAAGTGTATGTTAACTTCGATTGTTTTTTTAATTAACCAGTCGAAGCTTCAACCAGTTTTTTGAATGCATTGATGGAACTCTTTTTGGTCGCACTTCAATGTTATCCCATAAAACAACATAATTCAAAAACTGTACAATATTTTTTTACCAAACCATCCAAAGGCACACCCTTGGCACAGACCCCATCATCCCTGAAGACATCATGGAAAAGTTCCATGCTGTATGGGCTGTAGGTTACAGCAAAAATCCCAATGTTAAGTATAGGAACAAAAATGTGTTTTTCCTTTTTCGCTTTTTGACCCTCCATATCTCAACAACCAGACAAGGCGCCATCACAGAACTTTTCATATCTTGAGACTTTGTTAGCCTGCCCACACTTGCAAAGTTTTTTTCTACTTCATTGAACAGCGGCAAAGTTATTCAGGTGCAAACATTTGTCTTTAACATTAAAATCCCTGCTCAACTCTAACTATAGTGGCGCCACTATAGTTAGGATCGAGCAGGGAATTTTATGTCAAATCTCAAACTTTGCACTTTAGTAACTTTGCAACTGTTTAATGGATTTGCACAAATGTTGGCATGCACAGTCTTGTGTGGTAGATCTATTGATGTGCCAAGTTTTGATGCAATCATATTTGTGGATTCTGAGCTGCGCATAGTGCTAAAACATTACAAATTGCAGTTTTTTGCACTTTTTTTGTCATCTTGCTTTTGGAATTTTGGTCTGACATTTTCAGAGCAGAAAGGGATTGCCTCACAGATGTGACTTTCGCTGGTTTGGTGAAAAAATATAAATCCATTTGAAAGTTATTTCATTTTAAACTTTTGTGTTCTGAGCATGCTCAGTTGAGTCTTTTGGATAGCTTCCTGGAATGGCAAAAGAATTTGGTCTCTGGAAAAAAGATGCTTTGTTGTGAGGGGCCAATCCTTTTTTGTAAAAAAAAAAAGAAACCTTTTTTTGAGATGCCATCTTTGCACTTTAATATCTTTGCAACTGTTCAATGGATTTGCATGAAATGTTGCATGCACATTCTCAGAGGGTAGATCTCTTGAACTGCAAAGTTTCCTTCTGGCCACATGTGCAGCTTCTGAGATTTAGACAGTGAAAAAAGTTAAAAAATTGCAATTTTTTGTGTTTTTTATCATCATCATCTAGAAACCAGTTGGTTTGGCATTTGGTCTGAAATTTTCAGGGTAGAAAGGGCTTGACCCACAGATGTACCTTTCACTGGTTTGATGAAGAAATATCAATCCATTACCAAGTTATACAGATTTTAAATTTTGGTTCTGAGCATCTTCAGTAGGGTCTTTTAGATAGATGTTTGATACCCTACTGAGCATGCTCAGAACCAAAATTTCAAGTACTTGTAACTTGGGAATGGATTCATATGTTTTCACTAAACTAATGAAAGGCATCATTCTGTGGCATCCCCTTTCTGCTCTGAGACGTTCAGACCAAAATCCAAAATAGTCTGGGCTGTAAGTGATGAAAAAAAAAGCAAAAACAACCATTTTTTCCTAAAAATGCACTAGATCTTGGAATCCTCAAATCTGACTGGAATGAAACTTGGCAAATCAAGACACATTACCCCCCACACACACACAGACTGTGCATGCAAAATTCAGTGCAATTACATTGAATGGGGGTAAAGCTATTAATTATAGTGGCATGGTAGCACCACTATAGTTAGGGCTGAGCAGTGGTTTCTATGTTAAACCTCAACTATTGCATTTAAATATCTTTGCAACTGTTAAATGGGTATGCAGGTAATTTTGCATATGCAATCTTGTTGGGTAGATCTCTTAATGTGCCAAGTTTCATTAAAGTCAGATATACAGATTCCAAGATGTGGCTAGCATAAAAATTTAAGAAATTGCTGTTTTTTGCTGTTTTTTTATCATAGACTTGGACGCAGACAGTTTGGAATTTTGGTCTGAAATTCTCAGGGTAGAGAGGGCTTCACTTAAAGATGTGCTTTTCACTCATCAAAGTTATTAAATTTTTAAAAATCAGGTTCTGAACATGCCCAACCAGCACTTAAAAATAGCTATATGAAGTTTTCGTATGGGAAGCTTGGACCCAATTCCAAGTCACATGGTACAACTCACAGGCGGATGTGAGTTGTGCCATGTGCCACTATGCTGGGGACCCTGTGCCCTATTTTAAGATAGGCAGAGTCCCCGGCACATACACCCTGCGACTTGTGGCAGCCCATGAGATTCATACATGGGAATGGCGCAATGGACCTGGGTGCCGTAAGTCAGTCAATAGTTATCTGACTTCCCAGGGCCCCACTCTGTATCACTGCCGCAAGCACCTGGGGGTCTTGGGGGGTCTGGCCAGGTGGCAACCATGTGGCAAAAGATGCATGGGAGGACACAGAAAAACATGGACCTGGGGTCCTCAGATATTCAGGCGGGGGCATGGCTGGCGCATGAGGGAGACCATGGGGCAGGTTAAAGTGTCTTCTGCAGCACTGTGGGGGGGAGTCATCCATCATTTTGCAGGGATGGATGCCTCTTAGACCACCTCCATGCTGGTCTAACTCCACAGTGTCATACTGGGTCTTGGAATTGCGTAGGCATGTTACGGCAGCAACCCTTTCAGAATTGGACACAGTTGCTGCCATAACTCATCCTTGCACCATGCTGCAGTGGGCTGCAGGCATAGTGGGTGATGTAGCCCACCTTTGGTGCAAGCCACATGTGGCATGGTGCAAGCCACATCTTGGAATCATGACTTGTGTATCTCATGGCACAAGGTGCAATTTATGCCATGGGGTTTGGCATAAATCACCTTGCATCATCCTGGAATCAGGCCACCTTTTTCATGCTTTTTCTTTTTTCTGTATAGTCACTATCTTGTTTTCTGTTTTGCCCTAAAAATTCTAATTTGGAAAACCACAAAAATTACATTCTGTAGAGCGACCAACACATATGGCTTGCTTATCTGGAGTCCCTAAGCTGGATTCTGCACTTAACTGTAGGAGAAATACCTTGACATTTTGTTTCTTAGGGTTTTAATATTTTTTAATGATGATTCTTTTGCATATCTTGAGTCATGTAAAAAGATCCTTTTTCGTGAGAGAGAGATATCATTTTTCTTTTGCTGGCATCTGTTTCCTGGTGTCTAGCAGCACCTTCCACCTTCTGATTGGCATCCCTGTAATACCACTATATTTTCCTGGTATCTAGTGGCATCCCCCACCCTCCACTTGCCCTCCCTGCATTTTTATCTTTATTATTCCATGGCCCAGATATTCATAAGGGTTGCGCATGGTGCAACAGTGTAACATGCACAACCCACTGATGCGCCCGCACGATATTCAAAAGGGAAAAGTGCGCCAGACAAATCCCGAATGCGCCTGAATGCATCAGTAATGTATGCAGCACAGGTGGGGCGTGCCCATGCATAACCTGCACAGCCCGATATTCAGCCCAGGATGTGCAGGGTCATGCATGTCGCTTCCCTACGTGCCTGCACAAAGTTACGCTCAAAAAAGGAACAGTGATGGCCACCCACAGGTGAGCTGCTGCATTACAGGGTGCAACACAGCAGCTGCCACTTGTAGGTGGCCATCACTTGTTCCTGCCACACCTGGCGGTGCCCCCACATGCCCCGATCGTGGGCATCACTATAGCCCTCCCCCCAAGTCCAATATCTCTGGTGGTCCAGTGGACCTCTATGTGCCCTGATCGCGGGCATCATTCCTAGGACCCCCCAAGTCCAATATCCTTGGTGATCTAGTGTACCCCACCCACCCACCCACTGAGCCCTGCCCTGTTCCCCCATCAGCCAGCGGGCGGCCGCACCTGCCTGCCGCCCACTAACTGACTGCTCAGTAGGGCTGCACACCCATTGATTTGCAGTATGAGCCAATGGGCATGCAGCCCATACCGTACTACTCAGTCCAGATATGTGAATGAATTCATTCACATATCTGGACTAAAGTACGATTTGGCTACATGCCCATTAGCTCATGCTGCGAACGGTGTGCAGCTCACTGAGCTGTCAGTCAGTGGGCAGCGGGGCGGCAGGTGGGTGGGGTGCTGCCGCCCACTGGCTGATGGGGGAGTGGGGCAGTGGGGCTCAGTGGGCAGGTGAGGTGGGGGTACACTAGATCACCAGGGATATTGGACTTGGGAGGAGTCCTAGTAATGATGCCCGTGATCGGGCTTAGTGCAGTCCACTGGACCACCAGGGATATTGGATTTGGGGTGGTCCTAGGAATGATGCCTGTGCTTGGGGCACACAGAGGTCCACTGGACCACCAGGGATATTGGACTTTCTTTATATTACAGGAATGCCTGTGATCGGGCTGCAGGGGGGCATCGGTCCCTGACGGCTGCTGCCTGACAGGGCGCCAGGTGCAAGTCGTTGGGGATCGGTGCACCTGCATGCTAATGGCATGCAAATGGGGCTGTAAAGAGATGCAAATGGCCCCCTGTATGCCTTGCATATATTATGGCCCCATTTGCATGGCCCCTTTTCAATATTGCAGGTGCTGTGCATGGCGCAATAGCACTTGCGCCAGCGCATCTCCATGCTCCACTCTGGCCACTTGTGCTGGTGCAGTGCCACTGCGCCATGCACAGTGGGGGTGGTCAGGGTGCAATATTCAAAGCTGCTGTGCCATAGCACAGTTCCATTGAATATCGCCCAGGCCACGCCCCTGCGCAACAAAGTTGAGCTGTGCCCAGGCTTGTGCCACAGCCTGGCACAGTTTGAATATATGTCTAATAACTCCTCTATCATCTGATTGCCACCCCTGTATTTATTGGTTATTTCCCTGGTGTCTAGTGGCACCCCCCCACCTTCCAATCACCGTCCCCCATAATTATTTATTTATTTCCCTGGTGTCTAGTGGTGCCCTCCTACCCTGCCATCCTCGTCCCCATAATATGTTTCTTTATGGTCCATGGTGTCCAGTATTGCCCCATATGCTCTGTTCAGCCTCACCATAATATTTGCTTTTCTTATTGGTGTCCAGTGGTCCCCAACCCCACCCTCCGATCCCTTCTCTTGTTAGACCTATAATAAAGAAAACTGTCCCTTGGTGTGTTTTTTTAATCTGTAAAAAATAAAATGGTCCCTCACCAATCTGACAAACCCAAGCCTGATCTCCAACTGAGAAACCACTGCCCTGCATCCTTCCTACACCCCCCACACCCTCACTCACCCGAACAGCTTGCTAGCTGAAGATCCACTCTCCGATCGAAGACACGTCTTGCTGCTGGAACAGCCGATAGCAATATGAGAAACTAAGGAAATGCGGTTCAATGAATTTCAATGTGGGTTTCAACTTTAAGTTATAACTTTGGCATTTTTGCATATTTTGACACCAAATTTTCAACATGGCCTTTTTGGGACCCCACCTCGTGAACAATGTCAGTGGAATTCTGCAAATCTGGCCCCCCAGGCAGGATTTGAAAAATGTCACTGCCCTTGGTCATCAGGTGGGGTCATAAGAAGGCAATGTTATAAGTTTGGGGTCAAAATTTGCAAAAATGGCAAAGTTGCAGTATGATCATGCATTGAAATTTTGCTATGCTTGCTCATAACTCTGGTAATTTTCAATACGTTGACACTAAATTTTCAACATGGACATATCTTTACACCACCTCATGAATGTGACATCTGTCATTTTTCAAATCCTGGCAAAACTGTCATTGCGTGCCTGTGGCATGGAATGACATTGCAGTGGTGCAGAATCACATTTTGGCATTAATTTGGAAATTTTCAGTGCCAGATTCATGAGGTGGGCTAATACAAAGTCTATGGTGACAATTTGGTTTCAGTTTCACAAATTGTAAGCACAGGGTCCTCTACAGCAATGTACATATATATGCATCTATGGAGGGGTGGGAGCACAGGGCCCATTCTCTTATACAGCACACATATCAGCTTATTTACTCATGAAATGGGGTGATCATTAGGTTTGACTACCCGAAGGCACACTCCACGCCTGTTGCTGCCTGTAGGGTAGGGGTGGGGTGTCAGGATTGGAAACTCTAATGCCACACTTCCCTACTTTTGTCACTGTAACAGTAACTGGTGCATTAATGAAGTTGTTTTACAATGAACATATAGATACAGAGATAGAGATAGAGACAGAGATGGAAACAGAGATGGAGATGGAGATGGAGATGGAAACAGAGATGGAGATGGAGATGGAGATGGAAATGGAGCTAGAGATTGATAGATAGATAGATAGATAGATAGATAGATAGATAGATAGATAGATAGATAGGTAGATAGATAATTTGCAAAAAACTACAATAATTGACCAGTTAGGATTCAGATTACTGCCACAAAACAAGATAAATGTGGCATTAGGGTTTCCTACCCTAACTCTCCCCCAAGCAGCAAAAGGACAAGACCACATAAGCAACCACAGACAGTCATCATTATGTAAGACAAGCAACATACAACTGTTTCCAAATGATACAAATGCAGTAACACTGATGTGCTACAGTCCCTTCATGGATTTGTATCAGTGGCTGCAGAAACACAGGACCCAAGGGGCCTGTGGTTATGCAGTCAACCCTGTGTGTTTATGTCTTACAGCATGCATGAGTACCAGTGGCTGCAGCAGTACAAGCCCCATTGTGGCCTGTGATTCTTCACACAGAAGTTGTGTTGCAATAGAGGTATCTTGGATTTCTGTTTGCATCTAGGGGCCTGCACATCTACAGCCAGAGGTCAGTGTGCAAGTATTGCACCTGTGGCTGAAGAGGTTCAGGTTTCTCAGGGGCCCGTGCATCTGCAGGCATTAGTACTATTGTGATTTTTATATTATAGATTTTGTGGTTCCTGTGCTTCTGCAGCTGGAGGTCAGTGTGTATGTCTCACACCTGTGATTGCAGAAGTATGTTTATGTCTTAAAGTGTGGATGAGTACTTGTGGCTATTGAAGTGCTGGCACCATTGGGGCCTGTGCTTCTGCAGACAAAAGAATGCTTGTAACTTGAGCACCATGCATTTGTATCCATGGGTGCAGGGTTCTGTGCTTCTGCAGATGGAATTAGTGTTATGATTTGAATATCATGGATTTCTATCTGCAGCCAGACATGAGTGTGGATATCTTGCAGTTTGCATACTACAGATACAAATAAAGAAAGGTAGCATATCAATGCTACAGCATTTGTGTAATCTGGAAACAGTTGAATGTTATTTGTCTTATGTGATGAGGACTATCTGTGTTTGCTTGTGTGGTCTTGCACTTGTGCTGCTAGGGGGGTGAGGAGTTAGGGTTGAAAACTCTAACACCACATTTCCCTACCTTTGTGGTGTGAAGTTAAACCTTAACTGGTGCATTAAGGCAGAGTTTTGCAAAGTATATCTGTATTCATATCTATTGGGTGGGGGGGAGGCAAAGAATAAGGTGATGGTGGTAGGAGATTTAAACCTGCCTGATATTGATTTGGTCATTCTAGTGTCCAGGCGCTCCATAAATCAGGTCCTACAGGAAACATTGCAAGGCTGTCTGCTGGTGCAGCTATTTAAGAAACCCAATAGGCAGGCTGCCATTCTAAATGTGGTTCTGACCAACTCAGCAGTGGTAGGAGGGTTGAAGGAAGGGGAGCCACTAGAATCCAGTTACCATAACTCTGTATGGCTTGACCTGGCCCTGGGGACAAGTAAGCCTTCATCAAAGACTGAAGTTCTATATTTCAGGAGGGCAGACATCAACTGGATGAGGAAGCTGGTCTGGGCAAGTTAGTTAGAGTGGACAGCATCAGGGATGTTGAGGAAAGATGGAGGGCAATCAATGGAACCATTCTTGAGGCAACAAAATCTTGCATGAGAACAGTAATAAAAAGAAAAAGGTACAAGAGACCAATATGATTCTCTGGAAAGGTCAGGGAAGCAGTGAGAGACAAATAGAAGGCCTTCCCCAGGTACAAAGAAAAGCAAGGGAAGGAAGAAATGGTGTAAGTACCAAATTAGAGCAAAGGAAGCCAAAAGGGCAGTCAGAAGTAAAGGCAGACACACAGCTGCATGTTGCAGAGGGGGTCAGGGGTTGGAAAAAAACAGTTCTTTAGGTATAATAGGGAACAAAGAAAGAAGAGGGAGGAGAAATTGTTAGGCTAAAATAGGGATGTAGGGTAACTGAGGGGGATGGGCAGAAAGCAGCCATTCCTATTGAATACTTTTGCTCTGTATTCACAAGGGAAGACAGATAACCTCTACCAGAGATTGTCATTAAGGCAGCTATAAAGGGGATCCCTGAGATGAGGCAAGGCCCTGAGGCCTGATGGGGTGCATCTGAGAGTGCTGAAGGAATTGGAATGGAACTAACTGGCTTCCTGGTGGGGCTATTCAATAGCCCAATTGAGACAGGGTTTTTTTCCAAAGACTGGAGGGTAGCAGATGTGGTTCTGCTCCATAATTGGGTACAAGGAGCAACCATGTAACTACAGCCCTGTCAGTCTTACCTCTTTTGTGGATAAACTGATGGATATGTTAGTCAAAGAGGACCTCATAAACTACCTGGAGAGCAATGGACTCCAAGATAGTAAATAGCAGGGGTACATAGTAGGCAGCTCTTGTCAGGCTAGTCTGATAGTATTCTTTGACTAGGTAATGAGGGAAATGGATAAGGGCCATGCTGTGGATTTATTCTACTCTGAGTTCAGTAAGGTGTTCAACTCAGTGCCTCCTCTGAAGGTTGTTGAAGAAGTTAGAGGATCTCAGTACAGGGAAACATATAGTTAAATGGGTGAGAAAGTGGTCAGAAGGGAGACAGCAGAGGATTCTGATTAACAGAGTTAAATTAAAAGAGATGGAGGTCACCAGTGAGTGCCACAAGGATTGCTCCAGGGTCCAGCCCTTTTCAATATGTTCGTTAAAGAAATGGGAGAAGGAATTCAAGGCAAGATGTGTCTCTTTGCAGATGACAGTAAGCTTTGTGGCAGGGTAGACAGCAAGGAGGGAGTCAGGGAGATGCAGGGAGACATGCAAAACTAGAGAGGTGGCCAAAGGTTTGGTAGTTTAATTTTAATGCCAAAAAATGCAAGGTTATGCACATAGGACACAAGACCCCTAGGACACAGTAATAGAGTACTGACGGGGGAAAGTTGTGCATGACCTCTGAGAAAAGAGACCTAGGGGTCATTATCAGTGACTCTCTAAAATAATCAAACCAGTGTGGCAAGGCCTACAGTAAGACAAGCATGATACTGGGGTGTATAAGAAGGGGTATTGACAGCAGAAGGAAGGAGGTATTACTGCCTCTCTATAGATCACTGGTAAAGCACCACCTGGAGTACTGTGCCCAGTTCTGGAGTCCTCACCTATGAAAGGATGGGACTGGTTGGAGACAGTGAAATGTAGAGGGAACAAAATGATTCAGGGCCACTATGGTGGACTTTACAAGGATCAGCTCAAGGCACTGAATATGTACTCACTGGAGGCCAGGCAGGTGAGGGGAGATATAATAGTGACCTTCAAGTTCCTGAAAGGAATGAACAAGGTAAACTGCAATGAACAATTTAGCATAAGTAGTGGATCAAGAACACGTGGGTATGAGTGGAAACTGATGGAAAGACTCAAGAGGGAAGTGAGAAAGTTTTATTTTACAGAAAGTGTGGTAGGTCCATGGAATAATCTGTTAGCTGATGTGGTGGGCACTAAAACTATTAATGGTTTCAGACATGGCTAGGGCAAAGTGAAGGGCTTAGTGGTTCCTTAGGTTGATGGCAATAGAACCCTGTCTAGACAATTGGTCCTGGGTTTGTTAGGGTTTAAGGGCAGACTGGATGGACCAGTGGTCTTTTTCTGCTATCATTGTCTATGTTTCTATGTTTCTACACATATACAGTGGTGCTCATACAAAAGTTTATCAGTACTGAGCTATATCTTGTGGTACCTCGAGGTACCACTGAGGCACTCAAGTTCAATTTGCATTGACTGTTATGTGATCCTGTCTCAGTACCACTGAGGTATACCTTGAGGTATACATCAGTACTGATAAACATTTGTACGATCACCACTGTACAGTATACTAAGGTTCAACCTAATGCCACAAAAGTAGGGAAATGTGGCATTAGGGTTTCCAAATCTAAGTCCCCTTCCCACAGCAGCAAAAGGACAAGACCGCACAAGCAAATGCAGATAGCAATCATCAGGTAAGACAAACAATATACAACTGTTTACAGATGACACAAATGTAGTAGCACTGATGTGCTACCTTGATGGATTTGTATCGATGGTACACACACTGTAACACATACTCAGTCACTTCTGGCTGCAGACAGAAATTCACAATGCTCAAGTCACAACACTACTTCTGTGTGCAGATACACAGGCCACTGCAACTGCAGAGACAAATCCTTGATACCCAAATTAGAAGAGTTCTTTTGTCTGTAGAAATGCAGGCCCCTATGGGGTCAGCACTTCAGCACCTCTGTAGCCATTGGTACTAATCTACACTGTATGGCATACTGTACATACAGCGCTGTCTTCAAACATGCAGGGCCCTGAGGGATTGCACCTCTTCAGCCACAGGTGTGAAACATACACGTTGACTTCTGGCTGCAGAAGCACACGCTCCTGTGGCAATTGCACTTATGCAGCTGTGTATAGAAAATCGTGCAGTAGCCAGTCCATCGATGTAGCAAGGTAGTTGCCACTATCCCCTTAGGCCAGCAAAAAGTAGCTGTTTTAACATAATTTGAGCTTTAAAAGGTAACATCTTACTTTTTCGAGGGATGTGCCACCCCTAGATGAACTGCTATCTTCTGGAAGTTTCTAGATCTGCTGCTGAAATCTTGATATCCCCATTGCAACAACTTCTATCTGCAGAAGCACAGGCCCCCATTGGGCTTGCACTTCTGCAGCAAGAGGTGCTTATGGACACTGCATGATATACCACACAACTGTGGTTACAGAAGCCCAGGATTCTGTGGAGCCTGTGCTTCTGCAGCTGCAGATACAAATCCATGAAGGAAACACATCAGTGCTACTGCATTTGTGCCATCTGGAAACAGTTGTATGTTGTTTACCTTACCTGATGATGGCTGTCTGTGGTTGCTTGTGTGGTCTTGTCCTTTTACTGCTCAGGGTGGGTCAGACTTTAGGGCTAGAAACTCTAACACCACATTTCCCTACTTTTGTGGAGTTAAGTTGAATCATAACTGGTGCATTAATGCAGATTTTTTTTTTGCAAAGAATTTCCTTTTTTGAGATAGTGCAAAGGGAAGAGCCCATCTGCCTATGAAAGTACAATGGATGTCATGAATTTGTGAGTTAGCATGGTGGGCTGCAGAAGCGCAGTGCCATCTTGACCCTGAGCCTCCATATAATGACAGATACAAATACACAGGGCAAAGGTTCCATCTGACAGTAGATGGGCCAGGCTGTGTGGCACTCACAGGTGCAGAGATGCAGGGCCCTCTGCCAAGAAAAGAGTTCTCTTCACTATATTGTGTACTTTCCTGGGTGGGCAACTCTGCAGCTTCTCTTGCCATGCATGAGAGCACAATCTCCCCCAGCCTCAGCCCATCCAACTGGCTCACTGAGCTCGCTCTCAAACTTTGCTCATTGGCACAAATCACAAAGTATTACCCACTGGAGCAAATGCACATACATTTCTTGATAGTATTTTTTATTTTTATTTTGACAACACATTTTCAAGATAGTCATTTTAAGCATGCCATGTGGCATTTATTGAATAGTGAGCAAAACATCATTTCATGCCTCAAGTGTAAAAACACATTTCATAAAGGAGTTGAAAAATGACACCAGTCACATTTTTGAGGTGAAATGATAAAATGGCTATGTTGAAAGGTTGATTTATTGATAATTGATAATTGCCAATGTTATGAGTGAGCACATAAAAATCTCAAGTACATTCATAGGGCTTGATTTTCAAAACTATGACTTTGACACAAGGTGCACATGTCAAACTGAACTGATGCAAGGGGCACCTCATAGTGAATGCTGAAATATTTCAATGTTCATTCATAACTTGGTCATTTTAACATATTTGTCCACCTAATTTTTAGCATACTTTTCTATGACCTTACCTCGTGAATCTGGTAGGTATAAATTTTCAAATCTCACTCAAAAGTAGAGATGCAGTGACATTTTATTTCACCAGTGAAATAGCTAATTTTGCTGTGCAAAATATTTCACGTAATTAAGAATGCAAGGCAAAATTTTACCAGTAATTTTGCCTTGTGTTACTATTTGGAAAAAGCAGGTGAAATCAGGTGAAATTGGGCTTTCCACAGGACATACTTTCTGCAGGTCATATGGGTTGACTGTATACAGGCAGGGAGTGAGTGGTTCATTTCTTTTCTGTGTAGCTGGAGACTTGGAGAGGAGAAGCAGGCAGCCAGCAGCAGAGACTGTCAAATTAAGATTCTTCTGTGTGCCACTGACTGTTCTGTTGTGTGTGTTTTTTTAAACTCTTTTTTTTGTTTAAAAAGAATGTATTAGATTGTGTTTCTGTTCTTTGCTTATAGTTTCTGTTTAGTGTCCATAGTGTATTGATGTGTGTGTGTGCGTGTGTGTGTGTGTAAAACTCCCTCTCTCTCCCTTTCTGCTAGAAATGTTTTTTTTTTCATAGATAGGATGGATGCTAAACAGCAGGGCAAGGTGACTGGGAGTAAGGCACCCACTATTCATCTTAATAGGTGGGTGTTCCAGTAGGAGCATGTGCCCCCCCAACAAGATCATGTGGCCCCCACACCCAAGCAGCAACAGCATGAGCCCATTGCCCCCCAACAGCATGGCCATGAGTATGATGTGGCCTTCAGAACCAGCCAGCCCACAGAATCCCATAGCCCCCAGCAGCAGCAGGAGCATTTGGCCCCACCCCCCAGCAGCAGCCAGATACTTATGCTCTCCCCTTTCAGCAGGAGCATGCACCCCTATCTCCTCCAGCATAAAGAGTGAGCTGTATTGTGTTTCTTTGATTTAAACACCAGCAACAGCACGGTGGTCATCTGCAAGCTGTGTGACAGATTAGTGTGAAGGGGCAAACAAGGTGGCCATTTTGGAACTGGTGGCCATAGGAGACATCTGCAGAACCACCATGATGCAGAGTGGCTCCAGAAATGACAGGAGTTGGCAGCAGTAGGAGGCAGTGGGGCCCAAGAAGAAGAGGGCCAGCAGGAGGATGGGGCCAGTGGTCAGGTGGAGCCTGGAAGGCACTGCAGCAGCAGGAGAAAGCAGCATGAGGTAGCAGCACCCCATCCACCTCACCCCACATCCAGCAGAGGCACTGGGTTCGTGGTGGTTGTAAACCCACACAGCCTGCAGCATCCCCATCTGCTCCATCAGTTAGCCATGAAGACCTGGCAGCTGAATGAGCAGAGGTGTGCACTCTCCACTGTGATTTTGATGAGTTCCACCAGGAGGTCAGGGGGAACCTCAGAAAACTAATGGAGGAGCAATAAAAAGTGTTGGACCTTCTTGAAGAACTTCATTGTGGGGGGATTGGTGGTGGCAGTTGCAGGTCAGAAGAACCTGGGCCTGTTTCCAGTGCTGTTTAATTATGGTCTGGAAACGTAAAAAAATTTACTTGCTAATTTGCAAGTGAGACGGGCAGTGTATCACCTGCATTTTCTTCTCTTTTCCTTTTCCTGCCCTTGCTTTGTTACTGTCACTCTTCCCTCATGCACATCCCCTAAAAAAAAGAAAAAAAGAAAAAAGAAATTCTTTGCTGTCCTCTTCCTCTTTCTATATCCTCGTGTTACCTTTTTGTGTCCAGCATTTTGTGTGTTATTATGTAATGTTTATGCTCCCTCTCTTTACCATCATTTGAGTACCCTACCTTTGCACTTGTTCTTCATGTCCCCCATCATGTGTGCAACTGTAACTTACTGTCAGTCCTTTAGTCTGTACCCATACACCATACCTTTCTTCTTGTTTCATCTTACTCCTTCTTGCTTCTCCTATCCACAAATGTCAAGTATATTGTAATGTGTTCGTATGAACAAAAATGTTTTCCCGAAGCTATGTGGTTCAGGCTAATGTTGTGGGCTTCAGTTGTTTTGGCTGTGTGCAACATCAGTCCGAATATGTACACAACAATCATAGAAACATAACACTTTTACTGTGAAGTTAAACATAAATATGTTTTTGTGCTTAACAAAACGTGTCCCCTGGCCTTGCCTCACACAAATGTTAACTTTGTGTCCTTCCCCTCCATTCATGATGTTTAGTGCCCCACCACCAGACCTGGTCCAAAATGTGCAATTTGGTAATAGTTTAACACAGCCTCTTGCCACCATACTGTGCACAGCAGATATACTAAGATGAGAAATATGACAGGAGAAATGGTACATAAAATTGAGACAGAAATATGGTCTGAGTCAGGATGTGATGTGATGTCCCCCCGACATTAAATTGCTATTTTGAGCTGAGTTCAGAAATGATTTCAGTCTGAATCGCAGTGCTGCTTGTGCCAAACAGGGCCTACAAGTCCAGAAATGTTTCCAAAAAAATGTTACAGTAAATTCAGACAGAAATCAGATCTCAGCCATGTTGTTATATGGCACCCAAGCCACCACCCAAACCAAACCACTGTTTACGAGTCATCTCATGCTGAATCTCTGTTCTGCAAGTGCAGGACAGGCTGTACATGTCCTGAAATGTGACAGCAAAAAGGGTAGATAAAATTGAAACTGAAATTTTATGTCAGTCCTGATGTTTTGTGGTGCGGCCCCCTCCCCCCCAGCATCCAGAAATTAAAATGTTGTTTTGGCCACTGTTTACAACTGTTTTTTTTTATTTTTATTTATCTATTTTATTTTATTTATTTAGTTTTTGCTAACCGGGTAAGTGCACTAGAAAAATCCTGCCTATTTTCAGGCACGACCCGGGGGAAGGGGTTTTAGACCACATCTTCTTTCTGCGAGTGCAGCACAGGCAGTAAATGTCCAGAAATGTTTACAAAAAAGTTACATCAAATTGAGACTGAAATCAGGTGTCAGTCCTGATGTTTCATGGTGCCCCCCCAGCACCCAGACATTAAAATGCTGTTTTAGCCACTGCTTACAATCAGTTTTAGGCCACATCTTGTTTCTGTGAGTGCAGCATAGGCAGTACATGTCCAGAAATGTTTCCTAAAAAACGGTACATTAAATTGAGACAGAAATCTGGTCTCAGACATGATGTTTTATGGTGCCCAAACCCCCACCTGAACCAAACAATGGTCTTTGGTACACTGTTTGCAATTGGTTTTAGGCCACATTTTTTTTCGTAAGTGCAGCACAGGCAGTACATATCCAGAAATGTTTCTCAAAAAATGTTACAGTACATTCAGCCAGAAATCAGGTGTCAGACATGCAGTTACATGGTTCACATCCACCATAAGGACCCAAATCTGCTGTTTTATACACCATTTCAAATGGATTTCAGGCCTAACCTTGGTGGTGCCACTGCCTAACATGCCCCATAAGTTCAGAAATGTTTCTTAAAAAAATGTTACAATAAATTTAGACCTAAATAAGGTCTCAGTCATGCTGTTATATGTTGCACGACACCCACCTGGACCAAAACATGATGTTTGGCCCACTGTTTATCAATGGTTTAAGGCCTAATCATGGTGTTGCCACTGCCTAACATGGTCCAGAAGTCCAGAAATGTTTCCCAAAAATGTTATAGTCTATTCAGCCAGAAATCAGGTGTTAGACATGCAGTTTCATGGTTCAAATCAACCATCAGAACCCAAATCTGCTGTTTTATGCATCTTTTCAAATGGTTTTCACTCCTAACCTTGGTGGTGCCACTACGTATCATGCAACACAAACCAGTTTACCACCCTGAGAAAAATAAATCCACCTGCAAAATGGTCCTGCTACTTAAAGTTGCACTTGTTGCCTCCTGCTGCTGGTTTCTCAATTTATTGAGAACTGTGGAATTATCATTTCACAGTGATGATGCACTGGTTTACTCTGTTGACTCTGTGGTTTTAAGTCAGTGTTGATTGAATGACATTTTGTGTGCTGCTGCTGTTGCCTGTAGCTCCTGTCTGCTACTCTGACTAGTTGCCATGAGAATTAATTCTTTGTCTGGTTCATGGATCCTCTTTACATGGTCGATCGATACTGCTGCTGCTGCACACGTACGTATCTGTCTGTATTTATTTTTTTCCGGCGCAAGAGAAGAGGAAAGGTGGGTTGCTGTTGTGATGTTTTGAGTTATTTTTCCTTTTCATTTTATCTGTTTATTGAAATTCAAGTATATAAGAAAGCACACATCTAATACAATAGAAGACTATCCTCCATGTAAGGTATAAAATATCACTTAACAAAACACAGTATTTAGGGTAAACATATTGGAGAAGCCTTATATACATGTATTGATAATAAAATACAAACCTAGACAGGATGTAAGTGGAGAGCAGAAGGGTTACAATCAGTAGGGTATTATAGGATCAGAAATAACAACCATGTATGAAATACATGCTAGGGCAGGCTATGGCAAGGCATTCAGTAAATTGCAAAAAGTGATAAATGTGGTAATATGAACAATGTTCATAATGGAGAGGTGAAGATAAGAGAAAAGTGTGCAAGGAAAGAAAGAAGAGAGAAAAAAGCAAGGAAGAAGGCAAGAAGAGAGGGAGCGAGAAAATAGGGAAGAAGGGAAAAAAGAGGAGAAATCTGTGCACAAAAGTTTCGAGAAAACCTCATCTGAGAGCAAAATAAGAAGGAGGGTTAAATATCCCTAAGAATTAGGGTCTAGAAGAACTAGGTTCGATGTACTTGAAGTAATCCTGCCAACATCTGTCATATACAGTGAGTCGGTTACATGAGATAACATGAGATAATCGGTCTAGGGAGGCATACTGAGAGAGGCTTTGAAGAACATCTGAAAGAGAAGACACCAGAGTTGATTTTCATTTCATAAGAATCAGATGTTTGACCAGAAGAGAAAGTATGTTTAGCCATCTAAAATGTGCATGTGAGAGGAGAGAGCTATTGGGGATAAGGATGCCTAGAAGGAAAAGCTTGTGGTCAAAAGGTAGTTTTTGTCCTGTTACTCTGGAGGCAAGTAATCAGACTTTATGCCAGAGCTTATTAATGGGAGCACAAGACCACAAGATATGAAGTAGATCCCCTTTGGCCAAATTGCAGTGCCAGCAATTATTATTATTTAATAGGCCCATTCGTTGAAGCACAGAGTGGGTTCTATACCAAAGATGTAGGATTTTAGTTTGTATTAAAGAACTTTGGGCATCTTTAAAGGTATTATGTGCAATATGCCAACAATTACTCCATTGTGCATCCATCTGAAATATTGTAGTTAAGAAGAGTACTCCATTTATTTTTGGCCTGTATAGACTGATCAGGTAGATTATCAATAATGTCTTTGTAAGTGGAGCTATTTAATTTTACTGATAAATTAGTCCAGTGCAAGATGTATGGGTTTAGAAGAGTATGACTATACACTAAACTAGAGAGATAGTTATAAGCTGCCCAAATTTGTAAAAACTTCCAGAAGTCCTGTTTAGGAAATTTCCATGTGACCTGCAAGTCTGAGAATGATCTAAGAGTGAGTGAATTCTGGTCCAAGATATCTCCGAGAAAGAAAATGCCTTTGTTCCTCCATGTACAACAGAAAATTGAGTGATTTTCTAGAGTGAGCAGTGGATTGCCCCATAAGGGGGCCATAAAACCAGGGTGTTGGATTGGATTTCAGGAATTTGTGGGTTAGTTTCCAATAAAGAACAGAGGGTGATATAGTCAAGTAAGATTTTAGTTTAGAGGAAATGGAATTAAAAATGAAGGAATTGGGAACTCCTCCCGGACACAATGCAGATTCCATTGCAACCCATAGTGGTGAGTGAGGGGAGGGTTTCTGAAACCATTTAATGGTTTGGGCCATTTGGAAAGCCCAGAGGTAGCTTTTGAACTAGGGGAGTCCGAATCCTCCTTTTTTTCCAATGCGATCAAAGTTTGTTGTGGTTAAATCTCGATGGTTTCCCATCCCAGATAAAGTTACCTATTAATTTATCAATTTTAGCAAAAAAGGAGGATGGTAACACTAAAGGAATATTGGCAAAGAGGTAAAGAATCTTGGGAGAATTGGACATCTTAATGGCTACAATTTTCCCCACGAAAGACAGATTAAGAAGCTTCCATCTGTCCAGAATTGTTTTTATGTTATCAAATAAGGGGTTAAAGTTAATGTCCCATATCTTCCCTAAGTTACTAGTAATTTTGATTCCTAGATATGTTATATCCTGTGGTGACCAGTGGAATTCAAGAGATATGTTCATAAAGGTTTTACAGTGGTCGTTAAGGGGCATAGTTTGTGATTTGCCATAATTCAAACAAGGCCAGAAATTTTAGTAAAATTATTAAGCAAATCAACCAACCGGGGCCCAGCCTCATTCAGGTTTCTGAGTAAGATTAAGAGGGCAACCATGTAGGAGAGCGAACCATATTTTGAATTGTTCACAGGTATGCCCATAATGCCAGAAGATTGACATAAACAAGCAGTCAGGGGTTCCGTGGCTAAAATAAACAGGGAAGTTGACAAGAGACAGCCTTATCTAGTTTCCTTGCTAGATGAAAGTAAGAGGAAAGGGTGGAATTGGTAAGTACTTTAGCAACAGGAGAGTCATATAATAGCTTGATCCAGTTTAAGGAATCAAAGGCCTTCTCGAAATCAGTAGCTATGGCTGCAGCTGGTGTCTTGAGGGATTTGGCTTTGTGAATTAAATTAAATATGGAATGTAGGTGATAAGAACCAGATCTATGTTTAATAAAACCAGCTTGTGAACAATGAGTTAACTTGGGAATCAAGGATTCAAGTCGAGAAGTTAGTAGTTTAGCAAATATCTTTCCATCCATGTTTAATAAAGATATGGGCCTGTAACTTGCGAGGTGAGTAGGGTATTTTTCTTTCTTAGGGACTAGGGTTATGATTGCTTCGGTGCAAGATGGGGGAAGCTTGCCAGTATTGGAAGCTTCTTGATAAACATTAAGAAGAAGGGGACATAAGGTGTCGGAAAACATTTTATAGAAATCAACAGGGAATCCAGGGGATTTGCCAGATTTCAAGGAAGACAAATATTTCTGGATTTCCTGAAGAGAGAAGGGTTCATCTAAAGAATTTGTTTCAAGAGTAGAAAGATAAGGAAGATGTAGCGATTTAAGGAACTATTGAATTTGTAAAGTAGATGGAAGATTTGTGTTAGGTTATAGTTTTTAATAAAAGGTTTTTATGATACGATTTATAGAGGGGTTGTTGGGGTGAATCGTACCCTGTTTATCTTTTAGGCTTAGGATGTGTCATTCCATTTGTTGTGCTTTGAGCCAGTAAGAGAGGAGTTTCCCAATTTTATCACCCTGTTCCCAAAACTTATATTTAAGTTTAAACAAGGCTAGTTCGGTTTTATGAGAAATAAATTTGTTAATTTTAACTCTAACTTGAAGAATTTCAAGATGAAGTTAAGAATCAGGACAGTGCTTATTAGAAGAAAAGTATAAGTTCTCTTTAGCCTTAAGAGATTTTTCCAAGTCAGCCAGCTGTTGCTCCCTTACTCTTTTCCTGTGTGCAGCATAACTGATAATTTTCACTCGAATCGTAGCTTTAGGAGCTTCCCATACAGAGGACATAGAAGATTCAGTTGGGGTATTGAGAAAGAGGAAGCCCTGAATTTGTGCTTTGATCATGGGTAAGAAATTGGGATCCTTGAGAAGGAGTGGGTCCAGCCACCAGTAAGAAGATTTAGGTGCTAATGGGCCCCACAAAAGTTGCAATTTGATAGGGGAATGGTCCAAGATTATGATGGGAGAGATGGATGAATCAATAGATTTTCCATTATAACCAGTAGTCAATTCTACTGTATGTCTTATCTAGACAGGAGTAAAAAGTAAATTCTCAATCACAGGGGCTGAAGGAGGCACCATACATCAGCTAATCCAACATCTTGCATTAGTAATGAGAGGGCTTTAATACTTCTAAGGTGGGCCTCTGTGGTGGGGCTACTTCTGTCAATGCTGGCTTCTAAAGCTAAGTTAAGCTCCCCTTCAAGAATAACTGGTGTATTATCAGTGTTAAAGGCTAGAATCTGTTGAGCTAAATTATGAAAAACTCTGGGGAATCGGAGTTGGTTGCATAGACATTAACATGCAGAAGAGGACCAGAGTTGGTATTCAGTTTGAATCATCATCCATCTGCTGTCAGTATCAGAAACGGAGTTTACAAGGGACCATTTGAGACTCTTATGAATAAGAATAGCAACTCCTCTTTTTTTTTGAGGTATAGGATGATTCGTAGATCTAACTGACCCAATCTTTTTGAAGTCTATGAACATCCTCTGCTAATAAATTTGTTTCTTGAAGGAAATCAATTTGTGTTTTATGTTTTTTGAGATGTGAAAGAATTTGCTTCTGCTTAAATGGAGAATTAAGTCCCTTCACATTCTATGTATATAAAAGTATGTCACTCATATTGTTAGTGTTAAAGAAAAGGAATAATCACTGGAGTGTGAAGGGACAAATAACTGAGGCAGAGGATGATTAGAATATAATATAGAGAGCTTACGTATATGCAGAGAACAGCAGGAACATTCAAGCCAAAAAAAGTGAGATGTATGATACATGAGTAGTACAGATATCTTATTAAAGTTAGAACAGAGATGGGGAAGGAGAAAAGTCATTAGCAACAACAATACTAGTAAGCTAAATAACAAAGAAAATGTTTTATGGGTGTGAGGAGATATGAGTCAGCCAACTGGCTAAGAGACTTTCTCACCACTCTCTGGATCGTCGATGTGTGGAGGAGACTAGGGAGGACTGGTTATAAATATTGGCCCAAACCTAAGTCTGATCCCAGTAATATAATAAAGTAAGTATTCCTAATAAGCTAAACTGAAAGGGAATGATACCAAGAAAGGCAGGGGACTGTAATAATCTCAGCTTAATTCTAAGCTAACAGGACAAGGTATAAGGATAAAGCTAAACTCCAGAACTTATTTATAAACATTAGTAGTAATAGTACAAGATATACCAACTTGAAATAATAGCAAATTAAAGAACCATATATGAGATGCCAATACAGCCTAGACATAGAGCAAGGAATTCAGGGAGCCAGGTGGAATGCAAAAGAACAAATATAAAAGGAAAAGTAGATCATTACCACATTAGAGTGACTCTGAGTATACTTTGCAGTGCAAAAGAATAAGTACATAATAAATACAATATTGAGGGGGAAAGAAGAAAGGGGAGGTCAATTTAAGCCCTTACGCCCTGAGCCCGGATCCCGGATGAGCTCAAGAATCATGTGGTTTAAACAATCTCTGTTTGAAACAGGGGGGGAGGAAGGTGAGCACTACTCCCTTCACAAAAGAAAGGGTCCTACAAGAGCGCGCTAAGTTCAGGGTGGACAAGGCAATGGGACCTGATGGCATACATCCCAAGGTACTTAAGGAGCTAAGGTTGGAACTAGCAGAGCCATTAGCAGAACTGTTTAGTGAGTCTCTGAGCACAGAAGAGGTCCAAGAAGTCTGGAGGAGGAGGGCTCATGTCATCCCACTCCACAAGAATGGTAGCAGGGAGGAAGCAGGGAACTACAGACCAGTCAGTCTTACCTTAGTAGTGGGCAAGATTATGGAGGCACTCCTTAAGGAAAGGATAGTGCAACACCTGGAATCCATAGCGGCACAGGATCCAAGACAGCATGGGTTTACAAAAGGAAAGTCCCGTCAAACTAATCTCATAGATTTCTTTGACTGGGTAACCAGAGCGGAGGACCAAGGGGGAGCAGTTGATGTCATTTACCTTGACTTCAGCAAAGCTTTTGACACTGTTCCACATAGAGGATTGATAAATAAGCTGGGTAGGCTAAGGGTGGGTCAGAAGTTGGTCAACTGGGTGGCAAACTGGTTGATGGGCAGAAAACAGAGAGTGGTGGTAAATGGTATACAGTCAGAAGAGATGCAAGTCACAAGTGTGGTACCTCAGGGATCAGTCCTGGGGCCAGTCCTCTTCAATAGCTTCATTAGTGACATTGCAGATGGACTAGAGGGTAAAGCTTGTCTGTTTGCAGATGACACCAAGATCTGCAACAGAGTAGATGATCCAGATGGGGTGGACAGAATGAGAAGAGGTCTGGATAAACTAGCAAAATTGTCAGAAGAGTGGCAACTGGGATTTAATGCAAAGAAGTGCAAGATCATGCGCATAGGGAAGAGAAACCCTGAAGCCCACCTATAGGCTGGGAGGGGAGTTGCTGGCAGTCAAAAAGGAAGAAAGAGACTTGGGCATCATCATCACCGATGACCTGAAATCATCCAAGTAGACCTCTAAAGCAGTAGGTAAGGCTAGGGGGATGTTGGGGTGTACTAGCAGAGGTATCACAAGT
The DNA here is from genome assembly GCA_016271365.2 of Neoceratodus forsteri. Classification (NCBI taxonomy): domain Eukaryota; kingdom Metazoa; phylum Chordata; order Ceratodontiformes; family Ceratodontidae; genus Neoceratodus; species Neoceratodus forsteri. Next base: position 639,537,730 of record CM028132.1, on the reverse strand, counting down.
CAGAGAGAGGTAATAATCCTCTTTATAAGACACTAGTTAGGCTCCATCTGGAGTACTGCGTGCAGTACTGGTGGCCACACCTTCACAAGGACATTAACCAATCTGAGAGGTCCAGAGATGGCAAATCAAAATGAAAGTAGGGACTGCATCAAAGACAAATGAGGACAGATTAACAGAGCTCAATATGTATACCCTTGAGCAAAGGAGGAGATAGGTGATATGATCGAGACATTCAAACACCTTAAGGGCATTAACAAGATGAAAGAGTCTAACATGTTTAAATATAAGAAAAATAGCAGGACAAGAGGACACAGCATGAGATTAGAGGGAGGCCAATTAAGGGGAATGTGAGGAAATTCTTTTTCACAGAAAGGGTGGTGGATGCATGGAACGGCCTACCTCAGGAAGTGGTGGCTATGAATACAGTGTAGGGCTTCAAACAGGCATGGGATAGGCATAGGGGAGCAATACAGATGAGTATGAATAGATAGGCCACTGACAGAGCAAAGGCCGATGGCACATTTAAAAGGTAGAAAAAGAAATGGGCAGACTGGATGGGCCTTGCGGTCCCTTTCTGCCATCAACATCTATGTTTCTATGAGTCAAATGCAAATTGGGATTATGTGGAGAGATATAGGCTTTGGTGATAACTGTAGACAGAAGAGATAGTCATAGTAAAGATCAGCTCTGATTACTTGAAAATCACCTAAATAGGTGTTATATGGGGTGACTAGGTCTAGAAGACTAGGCCCAGTGAGCCCCAAAACAGGAGGGACCTCACAGCAGTGGATTTCTATAATATCTGTAGGCTTTGAGTAAAATAAGGAGCATAAGGAAGATGTAGATTGACAATCCTTTGCAACAGTACACCAAACATAGCCCACCTCTTTGAGTGCCAATGATAGTTCCGTATTGTAAACAGGAGGTAGTAAGAATAATTGAATGTAGGGAAGGAGATAGATTAAATGTAGTTGCCAGTAATACTTAACAACCTGTCATCAGGAGAGGGAACGGGTAAGTTGCCTTGTAATATATAATAATTCACATACGAAAAAGAAAAGGCAATAATCAGGATGCATACCGATTGAAGATATTCAACTGAACAGCCAAAAGACTATAAATCTGATGCACTGCTAAACTGGAAAGTAAAAGGCTAGATACAGAGATCCTGTTTAGTGAGGTAATGTATAAGATCTAACACTAAAATAATGGGTTAGAAAAGCATTGCTGATATACCAAAGTTCCCTTGAAGACATTTAAGCTGCTCATTTAAACACTGCAACAAAAAGTAAAGTGATTGTGCCGTGATGTATAGCCATTGCTTTCTGCACCCGCTGGAATCAAGAGCAACCAGGTAGCATAGACTGTAGAGCGGGCAGCTAGGCAGAAAAAGTGTACTGGCTCTCCCTTTAAGTATCCCGAAAATAAAACCTACCAAGAAATAACAACTGTGACCATATTACTGACCATATAAGCTCAT